>OX438564.1:9423890-10747390 GCA_949316365.1 Hoplodrina blanda
AACTCAAGTGTTATGATAAAAAGGTGAACAACCCAGGCGGCCTGGACGAGGCGACGCTTAACAGCCTTATTACGCAGGCAACAGAGGCGATAACCCAACAGCAAATTATACAGGTTACACTCAAATCAAGTAGCTAACACCACAGTTTATATCTTACTCCATATAGTCGGTCAGGGAGGAAGAGGCGGGTACTTACATCCCAAGTTATGTTACTGTAACTTGGGGTAATTCATTCAGGGTGTTAATTTTTTAATTTACAATAATTATACGTTATAAAGCGTGCGAAAAGAACAGTTAGGGTGGAACCTCCACGGTAGCCCGCGAAATTCAAATTTTCTTAACATTTTTGCAATTTGCAAGTCAGTATTAGGTTTAATGTTGATTAAAGTATGATTCGCGGGCGTAAGAATTATGTATTTTCAGAATTATAACCATTTAAGTCAGTAATAAAACTCCATAGGGCTAGGTAACCCAAAAGAATGACTATTTCATGAAATCTTGACATTTTAGGATTATACCGACTTATGGGAGTTATTATACTGATTTTAATGGTTATAATTCTGAAAATACATACTTCTTACGCCCGCGAATCATACTTTAATCAACATTAAACCCAATACTGACTTGCAAATGGCAAAAAACGTAAGTAACATAATTTTTTTTTTTTTTTTGTAAACATAAATTTGAATTTCGCGGGCTACCGTGGGGGTTCCACCTTAAGAGGTCTCGTGTCGTCTCACTTCCACGTTTTAAAACCGTTATGAACGGCTGTATGGAGTGGATGTTAATAATACTGTGCTAATAATCTTGGCTTCAACTCATACTAATAGTTCGGGATAATTCCTAATAGTAAGTTTTGGGTTCTCATAATAATAATAAAAATCATTTTCCTTTCTGTTATGCTTCTTTGTGTCTAACAAACGTCTACAGGTGAAGTGGGTATCCTCGTTTTTATAGGAATCTTGATATTATTATTTTTGTTTTGTATTTTCTTGTGAATACTTAGTGAATGTGACGTGTTCAGTCAAATGGAAATCTTAATAGGGTCTTGGCGGCCTTTATTAGTGTGCCTATTCTTTGCGACAGCAATAAAGGCCGCCAGCAATACTGATTTTCTAGTACCTAATTATATTGAGGTATAAAAATGAGTAAGTGTAAAAAAAACTTTTAAAACTAAATTATATGGGTATTGCACGTTTTTTTTATTGTTTTGCGTGTACATTGGGCTCATCAAATCATAATTATTATAACAATCGTCGCTTTACTAACTTATGGGTTAATAAATTTTATAAATATTAAGTTTTTTTTTATATTAACGGACATAACATACTAAAATTATTTACAAAACTGGTAAGTTAATTCATATTTGTGAGTGAGTATTGCGATTTTAACGCGAGAGACACACTAATAAAGGCCCCGAAATAATTCTAAGAAAGAAGGGCAATCTTCAAGGTTATGCAAGTATGTACTAAAGCTGTACTCACTCATAAATATGACTAAATCCGTGCACGATAATAAAATAAAATGTATAATAATTATTATGTTAAGGGTGTAAATGCACTGCGCCAGTTCCAAAAAAATAATCCCTGTTTGAAAGTGTTCATACAAATGGTTGTACCATTTATTGGTATAACTAGCTTCCGCCCGCGACTTCGACCGATCCGGAGAAACCTATGCCTATTCCAGACTATAATTTATCTCTATGCCAAATTTTATCCAGATCCGTTCAGCCATTCCGGCGTAATTGAGTAACAAACATTCATACAAACTAACATGTAATAGTAGTAAACTTATTCCGAATGACCCCGCAGTGCACAAACACCTTAAACTTTTAATCAATTATTCTAGATCGGCACATAGGAAGAGTAGAATAAGAAATGATCTTTACCTTGTTGAAATAAAGTTGGTTATCGCAGAACTCGGGTGTGATACAGTCGACTCAAAGAGTGTTGAGTCAGCCTACGTTAGTGAGTACTTCGCAGGCCATCACGTTGATGAAGAATGCCCTCGCTCAGGTTTCATGCACAGAATATTCTAGCATTTAGCTTTTGGGACAGGTTTTGGGTTTGTTTGTCGGTTTGTATTTTTTAAAATTAAATAAAAAATTATATGGCATGTATTTTTTTTTATATACTGCTCTGTTATAGAACCAGTTTTTTCAAATCTTGGAATATTTTATATAAAGATGCTAAATTATGAGAAGAATTACTTCACAGTGTAACCAAAACATGTTACAATACATGGTTGTATGTTGCATTGACTGATCATGAACGCATTGTTTTGTATTTTAAAACAAGCAGATGCCGTTTCCTAGTAGAATAACACCGTGTAAGGGTCTAAGGGTGAACCTAGCCTGAACACCAATACACTCAAAAAGTTTTCATTGATAATGAACCTCCTCGTGGAAACGGAGGGTGTTTGGGGAGAACGGAGGGTTATGTCGGACTCTTACCGACTAACCCACGGTTCCCCCTACAACCATGGATCGGGAGCCTGGTAATTGCTTGATTCATGATGCGGGCCCTTATTAATAATAAACCTAAAGGATCCCACACGAAACCACGAATTCGCATCGCATCGCAAATATCTGCGAATTTCTGTGAAGTTGAAAGTTCTCGAAGTTCCTGCGATGACATCGTATCGCATCGCATCGTGGTTTTGTGTGGGAGCCCTAAATAAAACAGAAATGAGAGTAATTTTCAACTCTATTTCCTTTGTATTTAAGTTCTTTATCAATGAAAACTTCTTCAACATATTGATACTCTATCCGCGTTCACCATTACTATAGCTAAGTTCGCTAAAAGGTCAAAATACATTCTGAACGTTACTGAAGTTTTTCAATTAACGTGCGCGTACGCAACTGACCTAAAAACCTGTCCTTAGTAGGTTGTTGTAATTTGTCAATGTGCATGAGTACTTTGAGTATCATATATCATACTTTGTCATTTCCAGTACTTATAGTATTGTAGAGTAAATCTCATATTATTATTATTGCAAAAAACATTTTGTACCGAGTATAATCCTTCTATGTTTTGAATGCTCTTTGCTAGGCATGATGTGCTGTTTCATTTTAGACTCTGCGGCTTTAGATTTGAAGTTCGAAACGCATTACATATTTATATTTACGTCATTATTAAATCATAGGGTAGTCAGTCATCCTGGTAGCTTGGTTATTGGTCTGTGTTCATTTATTTAAAATGTTTTTAATATTGTATGCGGGCTATTTTTTCTATATGCTTTTGTTATGCGTAATTATTTCTCAATTTATTAGCTACATACATGATTAGCGTATGTTATTATTTAAATCTAAAGCAAACTTGTATTAATCTTTATATAAAAAAATCTCGCGTAACAATGTTTGTTCGGGATAAACCCCAGAACTACTTAACCAATTTTAATGATTGGTTTACTGTGTGATATTTTTATTGCAATTTAAAGCCAAAAAATTTTTAAAATATTTTTTTTTAAATTTTAATTAAATAAAAATATTATTTAAAATTATTAAAATTATATAATTTGTTATGGACATATTTGCTAAAGATTTTTATACAAGGTTTTTCATTCAAGTTTGCTTCAGAATCCAGAATCGTGTTTTGCTAGGAGCAAGCATGTTCTATTATGTATCTCATTGTTTCTTTATACATAATATTTTTTATCATACACATTCATGTAACTATTTACATATGTATATTTTTCATCATTGTGTCGTACAGTACACATAGTTGTTTGTGTAGAGTTAATTTTTGTATAAATGTTGAGTATTTTAAACTCCTATTTACTTATCTAGCTTATCAATGTATTTTATTTCGAAAATCAGTGGAACTACTTCTAATATATCGATAAAAAAATATCCACAGAGTGCTCCACAAATAACGCCAAGCCAGCAACCGATAATAACCAATCAACCGCAGCCACATAAAGCTCAGATCATCAACCAGCAACAACCTCAGCAGATTGTGGTTACTCAGAAACAACCACCGGCTCTTATTAGTACGTCCAACAGCAGTCAGATTGTGACCAGTACTGCACAGCTAATACAAGGTAATTTTTCATGTAGAATTTACATGCTGCAGTTTTGCATCTATTGTGCTCGTCACGAGAAGCTATAAATTTTGTAAACACACATTCAGGGGTACACAACCCTTGGATCAACTGCGTCGCGTCCGCGTCAGCGTGAACTTACTTCAAAATGACGGCCCAAATGTTTGTGTTTGTAGTGCATTGTCTTATAATAGTTTTTTTTTATTTCCGCCTTTGTAATAGAAAAGGGTAACAGGTAACTATTTTCTAAGCTTATCTTAGACATTTCTAACATCGATAAAGGAAAATATCGTGAGGAAATCTAGACTTAGTTCTAGCTGACACAGCAAACGTTGTTTTGCCATATACATTACATTTAAGGGTATCAAAATAGAACTAGACTGGAAAAAAATAGATTCTCAGACCTACCCGATATGCACACAAAATTTCGTAAAAATCGGTCCAGCCGTTTCGGAGGAGTTTGGTAACAAACACTGCGACACGAGAATTTCATTTATAAAATAAGTCTGAAATCACCAATCCGCCTTGAGCAAGCGAATACATAGAATTGGAATTTTATTATTTAAAAGTCTTTAGGAATGAGGCCTTACGAATCAAGATAGAGAGATCTTTATTGTATTATACGATTTTCTTTATAATAATTTTAAATCCGTCTTCCTTTAAGGCAACCAACAACTCCTCCAAGGCAACCAGCAAATAATAGCCGTCTCTAACAACCAGCCGATCATAATGAACGCGCCAATGAAGAGTAACGTCCATAGAGTAGTGCAGCAACCACAAAGGAGCCCAGTGGTTACTAGTGTACAAAGCAACCAGGTTTCAGTAGTTAGCGAGGCGAAAACCAGCGTCATACAGAGTTGTCCGGTATGTGTGTTTTGTAACAAATATTATTTATTCTCTTGACTGCCCCGGAGGTCTTGTGTTCCATTTCCATGCCCAGGTCTGTCAAAAAGTGTTATTGGGTTTTTTCTTTAGGAATTTTTCAATAACAGTTTAGTGTTTGGAATTTGTTACTGTTACAATCCCGTGCCATGGAAAGCCGTTAGTCAGGACACTTTTATAATCTGTTTTCTCAGACTTATGTGCAAGAGTCTTCCTCTTAGCCATCTAATAAAGCGTTGCCAATTCGACACATTTCCAAAAAAAATATGCTGTATTCGTAAGTTATTTAAATTCAAAATCTTCATTTTTTTTTTACAAATAGCAGAGCTATAAATTATATTTGAAAGATATCGACATAACAACGAAATGGTCTTAATATAATTTCGAGAGCTATATTAATGTTTTCAAAGATTTTTAGTACTTACCTAATTATCTTATCGTGATTGCCGCGTATTGACTAGAAAGAAAATTTCAATTTCGCGATTCGCATAGGAATAGTCGTTTAAAATTTTATCATATTTACAGAAGGCCAGCTCACAGCCGGTGATGAGGCAAGTGATCACTCGCCAACCGGTGATGGTGGGCAACACCAAGATCGGTGATAAGGAACTCGTGGTCAACCAGCCTGTTGCTGAGGTAATCATATTTTTTGCTGCATAAAGTTGTAATAAACATAATCATACTAGCGACCCGCCCCAGCTTCGCACGGGTGCAATGTTGATACTAACTATACGTTTTAAACATCTCCTTGAATCACTCTATCTATTGATGAAAACCGGATTAAAATCCGTCGCGTAGTTTAAAAAATCTTAACGTACAGACAGCGAGAAGTGACTTTGTTTTATACTATGTAGAGATATTATGAGCCGTGTTCACCAGCCAGGTTTATCTTTTAACTTCGAGTTAGTTGCTAACACAGGCTTATTGTGTATGACATTTTGTAATTTAACATCATGTAACTCGTTTAACTTGTGTATGAGTTAAGTTTTTGGTGAATGTAGGCCTATTACAAAGTATTGCTTTTTCATAAAATATATTCAGAAACTATTTTAGCTTATTTTTTAGGTTCTCTTAATTTCATCATTCTAATTTTGAAACACTGATTACTGACCACCACGAGTACGTTATTCCTTAACGCGGATGATTCGCGTGACTAAAAGTACCCTTGCAAAACACATGTACGTGAACCTTTTTTGTTTCATAGCAAAAGCCGCCACCGCCGAAGCTGTCAGCGACGCCGCCACCTCTCGCGCCCACGGCGCAGCCCGTACAAACCATCAGTCCACAGGACGAGACCCCCTGGATATGTCACTGGAGGGGATGTGGCAAGTGAGTAACGCCAAATATACCTTGAAAAGAAAAAAATCAAAGCATGTATTTAACATACATAAACTCACGCCTTCTTCCCATGGGGGTAGGCAGAAACCACAGAACGCCACCTGCTACGATCCTTACATACTCCTTTCGCCTCATCTACGTTCATACATCTCGTCATACAAGCACGCCGGTTACGAGTACTCCGCACCTGACCTTTCTGAAGAACCTCACCAATAAGGTCAGTGTAGGTCTTCCTAGGGCGACCCCTCCCTGCGTTGCCACTCACCTCTGCCATATAAATACCTTTTGTTAATCGTCTTTCACTCATCCTCTCAACATGACCGAACCATCTAAGCATACCCTTTTCTATCTTTGTCACTACATCCTCTTTTAATCCGCAACGGTCCCGTATAACCTCATTCCTCACTCTATCGTTCAAAGTTACACCACACATACTCCGCAAGGAACGCATTTCCACAGCATTAATCCTACTCTCATAATTAGACCATTTACAGGCAGAATTGTCAAGGAATCGGTCAGTTACTCAGAAAGTTGAAGCTATAGTTGCTCGTTGCAAAAAGTAGGTAGGCTCTTTGGAGAAGAACGAGTACGAAACTCCACGGACACTACAAAATACAGGTTACTATATTCTTGTTGCTTATATGTAAAAAACAATGAAGATAAGACAATAAAAAAAAAACATGTAAGCCGTGGTGGTTAAGAGATGACCAATCCCGACTGATAGCGCCTGTTCATGAACTTGACGCGTGGGTCAGCACCACTTAGTTCGACCATCGTGAATACCTAGACCCCTAATAACAGACGACCGATGTCTGCCAACACATTAGGCATAAAAGTCTTATAATCGTCGTCACTCACCAATAGTCACCAAGTTCGTATTAGTTTCGACCACTCCTGTGAGCCGTAAACATGCACTGACCTTGAGTTAGCCAATCAGAACGCAGTACCCCGGCCCCCTCGTACCTCAGCAAGTTGGCAGAATAGTTTTCGTGCGTTAGATCGTGTATTAGGCGTCTATAGGCTGTATGGTCGTTGGGTCCAACACACGCGCCACCATCAGCGAGACATTTGAGTGTGCATGACAAAGCATGTCAATTGCCTTGCTCAATAAGTCAAGCACATGTTAACTTAATAAATAAAAGGCTCCATGGTACTTACATTTTGGATGTCCTGTCAGTGTTTGTAATTCGGTTCCAGATCGTTCACCAACGCAGGCGACGTGTTCACGCACGCGGCGCGCACGCACTGCCCCCCCAGCGCGGGCGGGGAGGCGCCGTGCATGTGGCTGGACTGCGACCGCGTGCCCAGGAAGACCTTCGCACTACTCAACCATCTCACTGACAAGCACTGTACGGCACAAGTAAGTGGAAATGGAAATTATCTTTTTCTCTTCTTCGCTGTTCTTTTCAGATTAAGTTTCTCTGGGACTCAACGAGCTTCATTACCTCGGTCCTTTTTTGGTGGCTGCTACTGTTGATCCTGGCTTTCAGGATTTACAGTGGTCGGGATTTTTCCAAAAACAAAAAAACAAAAACTGGCTCATATTCTTATTATTCAAAGTACAAAAAAATATTCAAACATCGATTTTATCAATTTGCAAGTTTGAATACTTAAATTGGTGTACTGGGTGTACAGCAGGTGTATTTAAATAAATAAATAAATAAATGTCAGTGGAGCATACTCATTGGCCACATTTTATCTCGTGAAGATACTCTTCGCTATATGGCCAATAAACACGCGCCGGCTTTGGATGTAACAAGTGTGCAGAATCTTTAACATTTAAAGCAAAATTTGTTATAACCAATCTCTCAGGCGTTAAAAACTATCTACAACTCGCGGCGTCACGCGGCCGCGGAGGGGGCGGACGGTAAACCGGTAACTCTCGGGTACCCGCCCAACGCTGCGCTCGCCGCCCTCAACAAACATGCTACTGACATGTTCAACCCCAGAGAACTTATGGTAAGGATACATTAATTTTATGTTACACAGAATAAACATACCAAAGGTTGCTTCTGCAAAATGCTCGAGCAATATTCATTTATTAATTGAAAATGAACTTCAAAGTATCACAAATAAAGTTGGAAATTGTGTGCAAGATATAATTTCGCACGGGATTATCTTGGCGGCGTTTATGCAATTTTCAACTTTGTTTCTATTGATTTTCAGTGCATTACCAATCAACGCAGGTATTGTAGCAATATCTGCTCTGGCTGCGTTGACTGTTAGGGTTAAATTAGGGGTAAATTAAAAGGCTAGGGACAAATTTGAGCGAAAAGCTACAGACTGTCTGAATATCATAGCAAGTGTAAAAACGCGCGTCCGCAATGTTGCCGCGGTCAGCGGGACTGCGCGTGCACCATGTTTATCCGCTCAGATTTGTCCACCTCCTTTTAATTAGAGACTTACTGATTAAAAACAATCATTCAATAACATATTTTATGTCGTCATCAAAATGTTTAGGATACTTAATTTTAACGATGACTAAAATTTGGGAAGCAGAGCTTGTCATAGTCATTATACTCATTCTCATTTTACTTACATTTGTGCTAGGCTATGGTTTTGTTTATGTAAGACAACAAATGTGCAGTCAAAAATAAAAATAAACTTCCGAACACTACAATATTCTGTGAATTTTATTAAAATCCAGCAAAGAATAATAGTGTAAGACTTCCTACAATTGGGTAGTAGCTACCATCAACTTATAATTCCAAGACACAACATCTTAAAAAAACGCTTTATTTTAGCACTGAAACCCTACTTTTTTCGTTGCTTTGAAAGTCAATGAATAGTCAGTAAAAACAAAGAGCTTTACCACTTTATTCAACTCAATTCTTTCAGTTTCATAGTATATTTATTTTACAGTAATACCTAAACATAAAACCTTAAAGTAAATGTAAAATATGCACAATTTATAAAAAAAAGGCAGAAAGGTGACCTCATAGGGCATCAAAAAATTCGTCCGCGTCGCTGTCAATGGGGCAAGTGCCCAAAAGGCTGACAGTAATGCCACGTTGTATGGCAATGCTGATTCTTTGGCCTAAGAAAAGGCCAGCCCTCTGGTCATGTGAAGAGTCGACCAGTCGCTTAACGATGTCCCGAAAAACAAGGTGAACGCTCGGACCCCATGGCCCCAAAAGTCAATTTGCAAATAAGTTACGTCACAGTTTGCTATTGCCATACAAAATCTATGGGCGTATCGCTTTCTTATCATCGTATCGTTTTGAGTGCCAATAAAAAGTATATCAATATTGTTTGGTGGTATCTACTACCTAATTACTTTTAAAGAGAACTATTATGGACAATAAAAAATGTTTTACCGAACAATCTAGGCTTGCTTTTAAACTAGTCATGTAGACTCCCAATGTGATGACCCTATACTCGCATAGTCACAACCACTAATAGTGTCACGCAGCGTGTGACGTCACTAACGTGTCTATGTGTTTGTGCACGTGCAGCACAGGGCCGAACTCAGTCGCACGCCGGAACAATTGGTGAGATTCACACCTAAGGCGTTGTTCTAATAAAATGCGGTTACGCAGCCATCGCTGGGATACACGATCCCTTTGCATCTTCGCGTGGTCGCATCGCGTCAGTCACAAGTATTGACGTAATAATGTTCGCGCAAAATGTCATTTAGGTTATGTTACCTATTCGATATCAGATAGCTAATCGCGAGCGCGCAGAGTTAAAGTAACAGAGGTACATAATGAATTTAGTCATAATTTTTTATTTGTAATATTTTGTACTTATAATTAGTAGTTTTATGCAAGGTAAATCGTATTCACGTGTAATATATATGATCTTGTATACAAAATATTTTAAAAGAGTAAGTATGGAGTTTTTTTTGCCCATTTTTAACATATCAATGATTGATATTAATTTTACTTCTATTAAAATTAAACTAAAATGCTTTATAAATCGACTCGAATAGAATGCTTTTACGCCAGCGCGCTCGTTAGGCCTACCGTTCGATATTCTTTGATCTCGCATTCCTACGAACAATGTTCGCGCGAACTTAAGATGGCCGCGTAATCTTATTTTATTAGGACAACGACTACCACCTGTGTTTGTTGTAGCTTGTGTGTATGTCAGTGTGTGCGTTATTTTTTTATTGTCTATTATTTGGTCGGTGATTAAATTTAAAATATTTTTTTATTTAGTTCTCACAATCAGTCTTTTGACTAGGGGTTCACAATCTTTTTGATACTGCGACTTGCTTTACTGATTGGGATTTTTTTGCGACCCCCTTTCTTTTATACTTTTTTTTTTTCATGATTTTATCATACAATCAGTCCAATGGTTAAATCGGTCATTGGACCGATGCGATGGCGTTGCCTGGTTTTTCCCATCGGAAATCACTCATTTCTAAATGAAGATATTTGTTATTGTAAAATACTGTCGCGCGGAACTCCGGAACTCCGCAACTCCTACCCCTTAGGGCGTCGCGACGCAGTCTGGGAACCCCTGTTACAGACGCTAAATCAATTTGCACTATTCTTTATTTAAATTATTCGATGCATGATTTTTTTTTAGCAAGCACAGTTGAATATTTTTTCAGATTCACGTATAAACCTAGTTCGTATACTTTTGTTTTATTGTGTATCTGTTGTTGTGTATGTCCTACTTAGTGTTTGTTTTAAACATTATGCATGTCACTTGTCCACGTATGCTACGCTTTGATGCCAATAGAAACTCACATTATAAATAACAGTTTCATAAGTGCATTTATATAAAAACGGTACAGGTCGACTATGTAGCTTTGTAAATCGTGGCAGAGTGAGACGGCGATATATAAAACGTGAATGCTTATGAGGATATTATCGAAAGCGCGCTTCATACAAATATAGAGTAGCCAGGGGCGGATCCAGGATTGTCGTTTACAATAGGCTTGACTAGATTTTTGGCAAAGTAAACGCTAACAATTTATAATTGAGGATAAATTGAGCCTTAGAGGGTAATATTTGGAGAATATTAAGTTCAATTAGAGTGTAGTGACATCTATCTCACAGCATGTGAACTACAACGTCTACAACTGATAATGTCTGCATCGCGCTGTAGCGTCATCTATCGCACAGCATGTGAACTACAACTCAATGTCTGCATCGCGCTATCAGAGTTTTCCGCGACATTAGCATATATACAAAATCCCGACGACAAGCCCGCCAGACACAACACTCGTCTGGTCGGAGGATCCTCCCTTTTCAACGGAGGATGAGAAACTTTACTCTCTGTTTCTCATACCTCTAAATGAGATTTCTGGGCTTGAGCCCCTTAGGGTCAGTTCACACCGAGACGCGACGCGACGCGACGCTGCGTGCACACTTTAAAAGAGCGACTCAAAATATAACTTTATTTTCTACACGAAAAGATACACATTTCATTGTAAGAATTTAGAATACGTTACACCACGCAGCACTACGTCGCGATGCGTCGCTCTACGCCGCGCTGCGCCGCGCGACGCCGCGAGACGCATCGCGACGCAGCGGTGAATTGCGCGCGACGTGCAAGAGCGGCGACGTTGCGATGCGTCTGCGCGCGAAGTCACTGGCCTCTTCAAGTATCGTCACGTTGCGTCGCGTCTCGGTGTGAACTGACCCTTAGCCGTTCTTAGCGTAATTGAGTAACAATGATGATGTAATGATGGATATTTTATCCAAACTTTCACGATTATAGGTAATAGTAGTATTATTTCATCGAGTTTAACTTATTGTCCAAATTATGACTGCACTACATTTTAGATGACGCGCGCTCTCGGCTACAGTTATCCTAAGAGACTTACTATATAATATACCTTTGTATAAATACCAGCTAACTAGTCTACCTGTACTACATTTAACAATGTATTATTTGATTAATTATAACGTTTTCCGTTTGACAGGATGAGAACGAGGGTCCAGTCACGAAAAGTATACGGTTGACAGCAGCTCTAATATTGAGAAATATTGTCATATATTCCAATACTGGCCGAAGGTAAGAAACACACAAGATTAATTAAAACGTATGTGATAAGATGTTAAAAGGTGCTTTTACACCGGCGAGGCGAGAAACACAAAGGATACAAAGAATGAAGCAAAAAATTGCTTAATTCTTCGTATCCTTTGTCTTTCTCGGTACAACTTCCTTCGCCAATTCACCCGTCGCAGCTGCTAAATCTGTGATGTTTTACGATCTGGCAACATTTAAATTGACATCCTGACATTGAAGCTGGTGTCAGCAACAGTCGTATATAAACCGTCAAGTAAATACTTCACATTATGTTACATAAATAAATCTCAGGCATTTCTCAGTAGCAGCCTCGAAGTCTGGATTTGTGTCCGGTTGATGAATATAGGCTCGCCCCCTATTAAATGGGACTTAAACATAAGTGGCATAACTGGCATTATTATTGTTTGTTCATCGAGTCCTCGAGCACTAGTCTGATAAGCTCATATAAATTGAATAAACCTTAATATTACAAGCTAGGGTCCAAATTCGTTTGTTTTTAGGGTGAGTCAGACCTTGTTGACAACAGACTGTACTAATGGGTACACCTCTGCCTAACCCTTCGGGGATTACAGGCGTGATGTTATGTTATGTTACCTAAGTAATAAATAAATCTTTCCATTACAGACAACTCCGATCGTACGAGGCTCACCTAGCAACAATCGCGTTAAGCAGCGTGGAAGCTTCACGAACAATCGCCCAAGTTTTATACGACATGAATAATATATGAGAATCACTCAATGGGCACACAGCCCAAGACTAGCTATTACAGTACATACCGCCACTGTGAATAGTTAGACAGAGATAGCAAATAAGATTCTCTCTTTCTTGCATAGCCGCTTAATATCGAGCGTTGACTGTCATTGGTTAATCAGCGTCTGTGATGTCATTTTTGACCAATGGCATGCACCACTGTCAGGAAAAGAAAAATCTAGTTTGATTCTGTCCAAAATAGTAGTGTGGGGACTTAAAAAAAAGTGATAATTATTAAAAAGTGAAATGCTTGTTGACAATGACTAAAGTTGTGATTGAAATTAAAAAAAAAAGTAGTTTTGTATGTGATTAGTTAAGTGCATTTAACCAACTGTTAAAATACGAGGTGCAATTATTGTTATGCGTTTGGTGCCGCGGCACTGGAGCAGTGCGGGAGTCGGACTGACACGGACAGACACTTTTATCATACAGTTGATTCGTTTAGAGCGCCGTGCGACACCTGTACTGCAAACGTACGACGGCAGGACAACTGTGTGCATTCCGAGACCTTCACAAGTGCACATACATAAATTCACCCCTTCAGGTTGAATTACATTAATCCAGTAATAAGGTATTTGACACATTAATACACAGTTAGTCAATTTATATTTCGACTTTATATTCTATTCAGTAACTTGACAGTTCAAAGAAAAATAATGTTACCATACTACAACTAATAGCGTGTGTGTGGGGTAGTGAACGATTTTGCGTAAGGAACGAATGATAAGAATAACCATTCTTAAACCGCGTCTTTTTTATTTCTTCTTATTCTTGGTATTAAACCTAATACCAAATTAAGTAAGTACATTATTTAAGTTCATTCAATTTTGTTCATTCTTACACCACCTCACTTTTTTTTTTGTCAAAACTTGGTAACCCTTTATCTGTCAAGTTACTGAATAGAAACAAATTCGAAATATAAGTCAATGATATGTGACTTTCACAGTTTACTTTTGCAATACAAAATCTGGAAAAACAAACATACAAAGATAGGCGCGAAAAACATAATCCTTTCCTTGCAGTCGGGTAAAAATGGGGGAAACGCGTTTTGACAGCTTACAAAATCATGTCAATTGATTGCTGGTGTCAAATACCCAATTCTTTTAAGCACATAAACACTTCAATGTAAATTAGCCTCTAGTGACGATCTGAATTAAAATACATAACTATAATTAAAACTAATTACAATAAGAACGAAATGTGTGCAAATTAGCGTTTCATTAATATTTAGAATAATTAATTTAAACTAATGATGACAGTTTTTTTTGCGTTTTTAAGGATACTTAAGACAACGGGTGTCAAGAGATATTGTTTTAAAACATTTATTATGTAACTTAGTTTAATAATAATAATTACTACATCGTTTGATTGAAACTTAGTGAAAGGCGTTTTAATAATAATTTTGTAAAATACGAAAACGTCACGATAACACGCTATCAGCCGCGTTACGCGCACGCGCAGCTTAATTTTGCCTTATCACACCCGCTGCGCATATTAGCATGGCACACTAGGAACACGCATTTAATTTTGTAACGTAATTTTACTTTTACGTCATGCCATGGACGATAAATTAAAATCGATTCCATGCAATCGCGCCTTTATTACTGCAGTGTGTCGTATCAGCTTAGCATGGGCTGATATCACACTTACAGAACCCCTATTGTCACATATCTATACTAATATTATAAAGCTGCAGTGTTTGTTTGTTTGTTTGAACGCGCTAATCTCTGGAACTACTGGTCCGATTTGAAAAATTCTTTCAGTGTTAGATAGATTAGTTATCGAGGAAGGCTATAGGCTATATAGCATCACGCTACGACCTACGGGAGCGGAGCAGTAACCAAAGACGCGGGTGTAACCGCGGCGGACAGCTAGTTGTCATGATAAAAAGTTCCTTAGATTGGCATGAGCCACTAGTAGGTACCTATGTAAAGAGCCATTTTTTTGTACCGATACCGGTACCGATCATTGATATACTAAAAACTTAGATGCACAGTTCCATCCAAATATCACAATAATGTGTCTTCATCATCATCATTATGTTAGCGGAACGACGTCCACCGTTGTACATAGGCCTCCTCTAAAGATAGGTACAGTAGCGGTCATAAGTGCAGTAGCATGCTAAGGTTTGAATTGCTGTGAACACGTACAGGCCATACCTACATCTGTGTGTATAAGTGATGTATTCAAAGTTAAAGTCAAAGTCAAATCATTTATTTAATTAGGCCATTATAAGGCACTTTTGAACGTAATAACACAGTACCTACGTACACCTCAAAAATTCGCACACAACGTCAAAAGGTCGTAATTTTAACCAAAGTGTCAATCGATTTGCTTTGTAGATTGCTACTCCACTTATGACCGGTACTGTACAATGATCGATCCTGCACTACCCGCTTCCAGCGGTTTCCCGCGATCTCTACCAGGTCGTCGGTCCACCAAGTTGGAGACAGTGTCTTGGATCCTTCAAATTAAACAATATAACTAATGTAAAACAACTTTACAGTCCATAACTCGCTGGTATGACGAGATGTATGAACGTAGATGAGGCGAAAGAAGTATGTAAGGATCGTAGGTGGCGTTCTGTGGTTTCTGCCTACCCCCATAGGAAAAAGGCGTGAGTTTATGTATGTATGTAACTCGCTTAACAATGATATGATAACAAACAACAATGATAACAATCTCATTATTAAATTCCATGGGGCCGGGCCAGCCTGACGTACATTATTTGACTTTCACAATTCTTTTTAACAAAGTGGCTTTCACACCCCATTCAAATATAATTTCGACCTTACACACTCTGGATAGAGTCCTTTTAAACTAAACACTTTAAAAATGGAACAAGTACATATTTATTTTTAAGGGATGTTTGCGAGTGTTTATCTTGGTTTTTAGTATATTAATGGTACTACTATAACTCGCATTATATCATTAAGTATTGTAAGTTTTGTACTACAAATTAATAAAATAGATCACATTGCACGAAAGGTTGCCAAGTACTTATGAATATGGAAGGTCGAAGGTATGTGTTGCTAAACCAAGCATTGTTTTAATTAAAGATTATTTGCATTGAAGTTCCGGAACAAATAAATATGGATTTTGTATCTTGGTTCTTTTTGGAATGTCGAAATTGAATGATATTAAAAGAAAGAAAAGATTATTATAATAAATATTAAAAAGACTTTAGCCAATTTGTAATAGATTATAATATCTCGAAATTCTGTCGAAATTAACGTTTTAGGACTTTGAAGGTTAACAAAATTGTTATAGGTAATTTTTTTAAATTCTAAGCTAAGGTTTCCTAGAAACCGTCATCATACTTTTACTTTTTTGTAAAATATCTCAAGTGTACATTACTATTTAGATTAATATAAGTACTAAATAGTTTAAAACTAGGTTACAAGTGGATGACAAGTATTATTTTTTGCAAGTCTGCGGGAATGGCTGAAAATAATTTAATTTTAACAATGTGAGACTGTAACAATGAGGACAGTGAAACGATGTAAGTGCAACGGAAAATAAATACTTTTTAGACAATTTACTGAGTTTTATTACAAAGTACATGTTTATTATGACCTTGAACGAGTCTCCGGAGCATTATCCATACCTAAGCTTTTGTTGAAAGTAAAACGCTTAGTATAATGTATAGAACAATAATTATAAAGGTAATAAGCAGACAATATACCTATTCTATCTTTATCATCCAACTAAGCAATGGTGTTTACATTTTATAGCACATTTTTCTCATACTGAGAGGCACAAGCATTGACCTTCACTCTTGCTCAAGGTGGATTAGTGATTTGGTTGTAACCTACAGCATATTAATATGTGACAGTTGTGAGACTACATACAAACAAGAGGCATCATCTGAATTCATCTGGCATTTTCTGGTACTTCAAGTAGATGAAAGCATACATACAAGGTTAACCAACCAACATAGAACCAACATAGTGTCCTACAGTTGAGAAGGGCGTCCAAGGGTCACATGGAAGGCCTTTTCAACAAGTATGCCATTTATGCAAGGCAAAATTATAATAATAAAAAATTTGAAAATGTAAACGATGTTTTAATTTTGTAATTTTTCTCGTGGAAATCTTTAAAAAATAATTTGTAATGTCCAGGGTCATTGAAGTTTTTGTCCGATGTCTGCAATTGAGTTGACGGTAGCCCGTAGTACACTCATCATATTATATTACGCATCACGTTGTTTGTCCGGGATGGACTCGCTAAACTACTCAACCATTTTTTGTGAAATATGGCTTACTGTGTGTAATTTGGTCTAACTTAAAAGATAGGATAGTTTTATCTTGATTATTGACCTCAATATTTTTACTTACTTCAAGCCAGTGACACATGGCAGAGTCAGCTAGAGTTAAGTAAAAATACACAACTTACCTGCACATTTCCCCCTTGAAATCCAGATTAATCACCCATCTTGATTGCTATAGTGAACAGGTGCTCATTTCCACACCACCCTAGAGGTAGAGCACAAGGTGCGCTTTTTTTATAGTGGTATCCCCAGTAGGCCTAATCCACTCACAAGTCATATTACTTTACCTGTCATGGTGGCATCGAACCATCCATAATGGGATGACTAAATCGTGAAACGCTACTTTTTGTGTAGTAGGGTAGCCCCTAACATTTCCCTACACTTAATTCTAGTACTTATTGATTGAAAGCAGAATTTCCATTCTGCTTGGTATGCATTACAAAAGCCCAGGCTCTTATTATGTACCTTATATTTTATTGATCAGAAGTAGGTAGGCCACATGTAAAAAAAAAATACACTGTAAAAAGGCGGACTTACGACGCGCGAGTAAGTTATTAGAACAGAATCAAATCATAGGTTAGCTTTATATATTGATGTTATTTTTAATTTCAAATGAAATTAAGTACCTAAGCTGGACGATTGGAATGCATAGAATTTATAAAACGTGGTGAACAAAGCTAAACTGCAACGTGTCAGTTACACTTCGTTCTAGTGGACCTGGATTATACCTTATACCCTTATCTGGGCATTTAGAGAATAGTCCTCATCTCATCTTTGCATAAAAATCCCTCAGAGTCAGCGCCACGCCTTAGGTAACTGCGCCTCTTCGATTTGCCTTATCAGGGTTTTCTAGAAACTTCGATTCCGATCCTTCCATTGTGTCTTGAATTCTTGATAACCTTTAGAATGATAGTTAAAAGTTTAAAATAAATTTTGTAAGTAGTTTACCCATACCACATTAATTTAATTGCAATATTATGTAGGTACTGATTTTGAAATACTTACAAGGCTTCGACTTTTAGCAGATTTTGTGATGGACACTGCGAAGAACGATCAACCGACCAAATGGCAGCAAATGAAATTAATGAATCATGTGACATTGTGACGTGACGGTAATGTGGAATTGAAAAAAAACACGATGCGATAACCAAATTGACAAAATATGACAGTTCTATTCTATAGTGTTCTACGTTCCACGTTCGAAATTTCAAAATTATCTTGAATAGTGTTGTCAAAAAATAAAAAAATATCGACCCTATCCTGTAGACACTTGTAACGTATGCTATTATTATATATTTTAATAATACGTTTTTATGTAGAACTAGCTTCTGCCCGCGACTTCGTCCGCGTCAAAGTTTGTTTCTGCATAGTCATAATGAAACATTGCTCACCCCCCAAAGCAAATAGCGTGATAATTTATAGCCTATAGACTAATTTGGCCAATGTGGAATATTCATACCAAATTTGAACAGAATCTATCCGGCAGTATTCGCGTGATACTCTAACAAACATACAGACAAAAAGACAAACAGACAAAAATTCGAAAAAAAATATTTTCGGCATTAGAATCACTCCCCGAACTCATAGCAATAATTACTCTTTTTCAAAAATATTAAATGTACAGTTTTGACTTCGCTACGATTTTATTATATGTATAGATTACATTCGAACTTCAAAGTCAGTTGTGGAAGAATATAGTTTTAAGTACATTTTATTTTTAAGTTAAATAAATTGATGGATTGTCTACTAATTTTTAATTTCTGTACCTAATTCTGTTTGTTTGTTAAAAACTTCAACTTCAAAGTCGGGCTGCACTAGAACTAATTTTCTTCAATAGTCCAACTACACAAATTATATTAAATATTTATGATCCAGTATAACATCGACTGATATGATTTGTCTGCTCTTTTCCACACCACCCTTGAGGTAAAGCACTTAGTAGGTTCGTTTTTTTATAGTGGTTTCCCCAGTAGGCCCTATTATATCTACAGAAGAAGGTACAGTAGGGGTCATAAGTGGAGTAGCAATCTCACAAAGCAATAGATTGTTATTTTTTAATTTACGACCTTTCGATTTGTGTTAATACATATAATCACTTATATGCACAGACGTAGCTACGGCCTGTACCGCGTGTTCACAGCAATTCAAACTTTAGCATGCTACTGCACTTGCGACCCCTTACTGTACTTATGTGTTACCTAGCCAATTTAGTTTACAAACTAGAATTTTTTAATAAAGATGACATAGCTCATCCCATATTTTATGTGTTATATTAAAATTATAGGAAATACAATTTAAGACACATATTTAAACTTTGCAAACAAGATTAGAAATTAAAAGATAGGTGATTGTTAATGTGGGTTTTCGATACTTTTACTGCCGCCAGGTGGCGCTTCGTAGCCGTCAGGTCCAAACAGCTATCAGATAGCACAGAGCCGCGTAGATACTGAATATAAATTATTGAAATTCTGTTGTAATTTGAAGTGTTATTGATTTTATTATAGATTACGGCCATAAAAAGGTCGCCGAACTAAAGATTGAGCTCAAAAACAGGGGCGCAAAAGTCACTGGTACCTACTAAGGAAAAGCTCATTGAAAGGTATATAAATGGTATAATGTACACAATTTAATTTCGTTCTTTAATTGACGTCTCGTGGCGTGTCGTGATGTCTGTTTCTGGTTTTGAAAAACGTTCCACGTAAAAAAGAGGTAAAAGTTGACAAAATGAAAAATAATTGAATTCAGCGTGCTATTATGATGGATTCCTCTTAAAGATATGTTTTGCTTGCTATCATAATGTCCATGGGGTGCATCTATTTCTTTTCGTTTGAAAATATATTACTGCAGCCTGCGATACTTAAAAATCGATATAAACGCACAGCACTAGCTTGGGTTGCAATAATTTGAAAGTTAAAACATTATTTTATAAAACTGGCTGTCTAAATTTAATTTTTTTTTCAGCGCATTAGAGTATAGTAAAAAAAATTAAATTAATTTTTATAATTATGATTATTGAAGTATTTTGTGTGCTTCTAATTTTTTTTTGCTCATGCAATATCAACTTTATTTCTTTTAGAACTTCGCGTTTACGTTTCATCGAAAGCTCTACAGTTCAGAGTGTATAACAGAGATGGCGTTGTTATCAATTAAGAAACGAAATGATAGTTCATTGCCTGAAGAATAGATGTCAGTATGTCACATTTATCTGTTTTTCACTGGAATGTTATAAAAAATATATCAGCAGGTTTTTCTAGTTATTTTTAATAATCAAGTTGCGACTGCTGTTTAAATTAAAGGAACATAAAATAGAGATGAATAAAAATGAGAACATAGGTACTAAGAAAATGGCATTTGACAAATGGAGAAATAACGCCGTATAATCTTGTTTGGTATAGGTAGGTACCTACTAACAAAAACGTGTACAAATATGGGTAACTAGTTCATTAATAAATGTCAGTTCTAATTTCCTTCGTCTAGCGTCACAAATCTTGCTGTGAACAAAAAGATCTTGAAGTAGCTAGGTACCTACTTTCTAAGTTTATCGACATCACTGACATCGGTGAAGGAAAACATCGTAAAGAAACCTGGATTTATAATCAATACAAGTCTGGAATCGCCCAATTCGCCTTGAGCAAGCGTGGTGCTCAATGCACGTACCTACCTTCTCTGTATGAGAAGAGGCCTTTGCCTTGCAGTGGAACAAAATTAGGCTAGTAGGTATTATTAGGTACCTACCTATTATCTATACTAATATTATAAAGCTGCAGTGTTTGTTTGTTTGTTTGAACGCGCTAATCTCTGGAACTGCTGGTCCGATTTGAAAAATTCTTTCAGTGTTAGATAGATTAGTTATCGAGGAAGGCTATCGGCTATATACCATCACGCTACGACCTACGGGAGCGGAGCAGTAACCAAAGACGCGGGTGTAACCGCGGGGGACAGCTAGTTATATTATATCTTTGCGTGGCGTACGTATTAAATTCTCTGGTGAACACATAAAATCATAAAGTGAAATTTTGATGCGTCAAGCGCCCAGCGTTTCTTATTTGAAACCCTGATATTAAAATGAAGATATCAAATTCCAGTAGTGGCTTTCTACTAGCCGGCTATCTCGATTGCTAGGGTTGTCGCGTTTTGTTACGTTATGTAGGTTTGAAACTCTCATTACTTAATTTGTAGCACTTTCTATGTATGTGTGCAAATTGCTACAAATTATGTGGTAGATACAAATTATGAGGTATAGTGGTTTTTTATACACCGTTTTCACATTCATTATACTAATTGAATAGAATGCACCGCTCTGATCTCTCATATCTCATAGTCCATTAATGTCATTAAGTTCGCCTTTGTAATTTTTTGTTGCGTACCTAATAGAATTATGGAAGTGATAGGCCAAATTAAATACCTGTAACCCGTCAAAACGTTCACTAAAAAGTTTTGCGTACGCTGTACGCCGCCATTTTGAATTTTCTGTGACGTCATACCTTATATCCTGCGGAATACAATACCGCTTCTATCGACACCTCATTCGTTATTGCACGATAAAGGGTGTATTTGGAGATATGCGCACACAAATGAACTTACATACATACATAATAGACTGCTAAAATCATAATCCTCCCTATTCGGGAAAAGAAATCAAACATAAGCCAAACAATACTATTAAAATTGCTTCAATTAAGACAGAGACGGGTGATACTATTTTATTTAAAGTTAGTTACCTAATTCTTGAGCCAGCCCTGAGATTGTGTGAGAGAGAGCACATTTAAAAGGCATCGCTTAGTCGGCAAGAATTGCAGACGTTGCATATTAGATGTACCTTCTCTAAAGCTTCCGTAGCTGCATCATACCACAGAGTAGTGTTAAAATGGAGTGCCAGATTTTAACAAATATGTGCTACTGTTTGTCGCGTTGTTTTAACAAGCGGCGATGGTTGCACTGAGTAGATCTTTTAACATTCAAAAAGTACTATTACCACTGCCATCTTGCATCATCCTACTGCCGGGTAAAGGCCTCTGCATATAATTATGTCTGTTATTGGTTATTTTGTATCAGCTCGTCTCGCCATCTTTTGCCATCAAAATGCACAAGAAAAAATTCGATCGCTTTGAATCATGTTTAATTTTCTCTAATTTGAATAAATAACTACATAACATCACGCCTGTTATCCCCGAAGGGTTAGGCAGAGTTGTACCCATTAGTACACCCACATTTCGCCAGTTATGTTAAAGTCCCATGTAACAGGGGGCGAGCCTATTGCCATCAACCGGGCACAAATCCAGACTCCGGAGGCTGCTACTGAGAAATTCCTGATGGAAAAACCCAATAACACTTTGCCCGACCCGGGAATCGAACCCAAGAC
The DNA here is from genome assembly GCA_949316365.1 of Hoplodrina blanda. Lineage (NCBI taxonomy): Eukaryota > Metazoa > Arthropoda > Insecta > Lepidoptera > Noctuidae > Hoplodrina > Hoplodrina blanda. The sequence goes on from OX438564.1 coordinate 9,446,519, forward strand.
CTCATGCTCAGCAGTCGCGCTATAAGTGACAGGTACATAATCTAAGAAATAAGTATTTGAGACTTTGAGTCCGAATTACAGAACTAAGCGTTCTGGTATAACATTGTTATATTTTTACCGAATTAGTCATTGTCCCGGTTGTCATTGTAAAAATTAACAGCTCTGATTGGCCGACTAAAATAACAGAAGCTCATGAAATAACTTTCCGTGAATGTGATAGTTATAGTTTTTAAGCCATTTTTTTATCTTAGAGGATGCTTAGTAATGGAAAGTTTGTGCAAAACAAAGCAGACAGTTGTAAATACAGCTAGTTACGAAGAAAATCATCTTAGCATTCCATTCGTTTGTTACTCCGTGTACTTCACAGTTTGAACAGAGAGGATTATAGCAACTGTCGTCACAGTCGCTATTTAAAGTATTTAAATTCATCTACCTATCTCTGGATATCGTACAAAATGCTTCGCTTGCATTCTGTAGTTTGACATGAGTTAAGCTCAAGTTCACCTGCATCAATGGCTTACATCTTCATTATCGGGGGGCACGGCAGTGCCCCCGCCAAAGTCGAGCGCGAAGCAAACACTGCCATGCCGTACCATCCTTTACTGGAACCATTTCGCCGCATTTTCATGCCCCTATTTGAGAACCTCTAGATAAGACCAAAACGCAGAAATTTTCGTCATCCAGTAAGCTGTAATCATATACTTAAAATCCAAAATTTCAAGTCTGTAGGTCATTTAGTTCCGAAGTTAAGCGAAAGCAAAGTTTCGCATTTATGACACTCACTCACTCATGATCATCAAAATAGAACTAGTACTTCCCATACACTCAGAGAGCTGAAATTTGGTACAGAGTTGGGGTTTAATGGCCACATAAAGGGAAAACTATAAAAACTAGGACAATCGAAGATCTGGAGTACCTGGTGACCCTGATTAGAAAACACAAGAGCCCAACCAAACTATTAGAGATCGCGACATACCGCCTTTACAAAAAATATTCATATGATTTGAAAATATAAAATATGACTTGTACACACTAACGTATAAAGAATGTACAACGGCCAAGTCTATAATAATAAAGAAATCGCAGTAAGGAACCTTAGACTTGGCACGACTTTGTTTTGATTTCATTACTTTTTAGAGATAAACAAGCAGCTCCATCGAGACTTGGCTAGTTTTTTACAGAATGTTTTTGGTGGGATTATTATTTTTTATTTTTGTTTTTGTTTTTTGTTTAAGATAGAAAAGGGTATGCTTAGATGGTTCGGTCATGTTGAGAGGATGAGTGAAAGACGATTAACAAAAGGTATTTATATGGCAGAGGTGAGTGGCAACGCAGGGAGGGGTCGCCCTAGGAAGACCTACACTGACCTTATTGGTGAGGTTCTTCAGAAAGGTCAGGTGCGGAGTACTCGTAACCGGCGTGCTTGTATGACGAGATGTATGAACGTAGATGAGGCAAAAGGAGTATGTAAGGATCGTAGCAGGTGGCGTTCTGTGGTTTCTGCCTACCCCCATGGGAAAAAGGCGTGAGTTTATGTATGTATGTATGTACTTATTTTTATTTATATTCATCTTCATTGTTTTCACATGTGAGATGCAACAAGAATAATGTAACCAGATATTGTAAAAACCTACCTAATTGAAAAGAGTGCCGTGGAGTTTCTTGCTCGTTCTTCTCCATAGAGGCCTACCTCCGTTTTGGAATGAGCAAATAGCTTCAGCTTTCTGACTAACTGACCGACTCCTTGACAATTCAAAAGTACTTGTATGGTCTATTTTAAATAAATGTAATGTGTGTGTCTTTGACATTTAATCAACCGATTACATATTTTAAAACGTAGGCCATTTTTTACCTCTAGACGCAAAAAGCGGGGTGTTTGGCATCATAGCTCCTAAACAAATCGGCCGATTTTGATGCGGTTTCTTTTTTGGTTGAAAGCTGATGCGGGCGTGAATAATAATTATATTGATAATTATATATTATAATTATAATACTTAGTCTTAATTGCATACAAAAGTGCGACACCTACACGATCAAAATTTATGAAACAGATGATTTGTTTTTAATAACCGTGGAAATTCATCTCTGAGTGCTAAGGGTGAGTTTTTCACTCACGTTCGAATGCAACCGCGTTAGAATTTTATATGGAAAACGTTATAGCGCCATCTGGTGGTGACTAGGAAAACCATATTTCCCATACAAAATACTAACGCGCTCGCAATTGAATGTGAGTGAAAAAACTCACACCTAGCACTCTGAAAGGTTTTTATTTTGCGTCTCGGTGTCCCTTGCACCGTACCGTGTAGTTATCCAGTACATCCAATAAGTAAACTACTCATATACCTACTCGTAAAAAGTGATCCTCAACAATTATTTACAGTACGCTCATAGCCTCATATCCATGTGGAGTACATTTGACCCAATTCGATGCTCGGGCAAGCGAACTCGAACGTTTTAGCTGAAGAAATATTGACACAACACCCGCGGAGCTTCCGAGACGGGGAGGTGCGAAGGTACTGAAAGGATGGTATTAACTCAAGACGGAATTATGTAGAAATAGCAGAATTTTTATTTGGGGTTTAAAAATATTGTTAGGGTTAGAAAGAATATGGTTTTTTTTGGGGCTTATGGCTTCGTTTATGTATTGGTTGGTTTCAGTGGCGTGCCTAGGAGTCAAAACAGGGTAACCCTGACAGACTTTATACGATAAAAAATACAGAATATTCAGACCCTGCTCCACAATAGCTGTAGGTTATTAAAAATGTCGCATTTTTTGACTTGCCTCGTCAATCTAGTTAGTGGTCACAAAACGCGTTTGCTAAGTCGTTTCCCAGTTCGGGAAAAGTGTTATTGGGTTTCTTCATCAGGAATTTCTCAGTAGCAGCCTCGGAGTCTGAATTTGTGCCCGATTGATGGCAATAAGCTCGCCCCCTATTACATGGGGCTTAAACATATTTGGTGAAATGTGGGTGTAGTAATGGGTACACCTCTGCCTAACCCTTCGGAGATTACATGCACCTGTAAGTACAATGTTACATTGCGCACAACATTTAAAATCCATAATAACACATTAGCGTGTGAATTTTAACATCTCAAACGAGAATGTACCTAACCATTTGTAAGCCAGTAAGGTTAAAGCAAACCGTAGACCGGCCATTAATGGTAGGTTTAATTGTCATCAATTTATAAAGTAAATCCGAGTTTCAATAAACAAATCTGCCTGCCCGCCCATAAAATGAAATGAAATAAAGATGAAATCGGGCCACAAATTGGTGGAGACTCTTATTACGTAATCTGAATAAAATGATATATTTATTTGAGGACCTCGTTCGGTCGGTATGACAAACAATTTTATTAAAATTGTTTTTTTTTATCAAACAATGATTGTAGGTTCAAGCACGTACTTATGTGACATTTTCGATTCATATACGTACTTTAGTTTATCTTAGACATCACTGACATTGGTAAAGGAAAACATCGTGAGGAAACTTGGCCTTACATTAACATCACGCCTGTAATCCCTTAAGGGTTAGGCAGAGGTGTACCTACCCAATAGTACCTACACCCACATTTCGCCAGTTATGTTTAAGTCCTACGTAATAGCAATTGGCAAGCGGGCACAAATCCAGACTCCGAGGCTGCTACTGAGAAATTCCTCATGAAAAACCCAATAACACTTTGCCTGACTTGGGAATCGATTCCAAGACCTCATGCTCAGCAGTCGCGTTGCCTCCACCAGACCAACGAGGCAGTCTCCTTTATTAATGTAGGATAAGTTTGTATTACTTAACATTTCTGAACGAACAATCGGATGAGTGAGCAATAGAGTGAATGGTGAAGAATAAAAGGAAGATGGCGAGTAAGAGTAAAGAAGAAAGACGTGTTGTTAAAGGTGTTCATTATTAAATATTAAATAAAAACCACATAAAAGATTGTGAAGATTTCCTGGAGATCCCCACACACTACATTAATATAAGTTTGAAATCGCCAATCCGCCTTGAGCAGGCGTGGTGATCAATGCTCGTATCTTCTCTGCATAAGAAGAGGCCTTAATTGTCTTGCAGTGGGACAGTAATAGGCTGGTATATCTTCCACGTGCCGGACATCTTTTCATAGTTCAAACTTCAAACTATGTTTAGATTTCAAGAGCACGTGTATAGGGCCCACGCGCTCAATATCTGTTTAGATAGATTGAAAGCGATTTATTTGTTGTATGTCACACACATACAAATCAGAATTGTATTTTTTTATATTTACTAGTTTCTGCTCACGACTTCGTCCACGTGTTTATTTTGAGCTAGCGTACCTACCTTAGCAGGTGATTCTCAACACGAATTACTAAAAAATAAATAGGTTTTTTATAATGAAACAAAGGATGGCTGGACAATTGCTGGACAACAATTGAACGTTTTTATTTGAAAATAAATTAGAACACTACAACATTATAGGTAGCGCTACTGGACACATTTTGTTATACATCCTCATTCTAACATTTTTTTAAATTGGTTATTGTCATCTTGCCGCTGGCTGGTGGGGCAATGAATCCACACGCACACTGTGATTTAGTCGCGCGACGCTGCCGCTGCCTACTGCATACGCAACGGGCTGATTCTGTTCTTTGAAAGAGTTGTATTATAGGTATACTGTCTTAAACAACTCAAAAAAACAAGTATTTATCCAGATGTCGTAATTGCATTTATAATTATATTATTATTATTTTCTTTTGATCATGTAAGTACGAGAAACAATCTTTGTCCGGTGAATTTTAGATAAAGTGGGCTTTCCTTCCTATCGATGCTAAGGATTGGGCAACTCACCCCAAACACACTTATTTTATCGAGCGCGATTTACGCAGAATAGCACTGCAATCTGTTTTGCGACTCATTAACCCCCAACTGCCCGGTACTGGGCAAAGCCCCAGTGTCCCAGTATCCCAGTGTTTTCAACTCCAATAGTTACCAGCGTATAATGTAATTTCATCGCCGCGTTTGGCCTGTCACGTCTTCTTTATGTGGCGCGTTTCAGTACCAGATTTCTCTAGGGATGGGACAAGCCGGCATGGCGTGGCTCGCCTGGTCCATTCATAATGATGAGGCTGTATATGAGGTAAGTTTTCAAGGGCAATTTGTATTACCATTCTCTCTATTATTTCTGAGCTGGTACGTATATTCGTTTAAAGTCTGACACAACGAAATTGTGTAAAATTATAGTCATCATTACTTATATAATATATGTACTTAAGGTGACTGCCTCGTTGGTCTAGTGGTCGCAAAGCGTGACTGCTGAGCATGAGGTCTTGGGTTCGATTCCCTGGTCGGGCAAAGTGTTATTGGGTTTTTTTATCAGGAATTTCTTAGTAGCAGCCTCGGAGTCTGGATTTGTCCGGATTGGATGGTAAGGCTCCCCCTATTACATGAGACTTAAACATAACTGGCGAAATGTGGGTGTACCTACTAATTAATGGGTACACCTCTGTCTAACTCTTCGGAGATAACAGGCGTGATCGATGTTATGTTATGAAAAATCACTGTTCATGGTGGTATCACTGGTAGCAGGCAAACCATTATGCTACGGGTGTATTCAACAATACTGAGGTCAGGGGCGTATTTAAAGTTTAGATATATATATATTTTTTTTGTTAGCCTATTCTGTCCCACTCCTGGGCAAAGGCCTCCCTCCACTCCTTCCATCCTTCCCGATTCAGTGCCTCATCCCTCCAGTTTTGGAGAAATCCATCCAGTTCGTCTATCATATAATTAAAAAAAAATATGTGCAAAATAATTGGAACTTTGACTATCAAAATTCTCGAAACTAGAAGGTTCCATGGTCCGGAACTAATAAATGATCACAATGACAAGCAGAACAGGTAACTTTTTTTTTGTAATACCTACGTGTAAACTGTCGTCAATTAGCCTAGATTAGCCTAGAAACACTACGTTAGTGAATTTATATTCTCACATTACATCATTTATATCCATTCGTTAAGTAATTAATGGTAAGTAGGTTAGCCGTGGCCTCGATACGTTCATGAAGCGAAAATTGAAACAGATGATAATAATGGTCTGTGGCTTTGTTTTACTCGTTAATAGGTACTTAATTATAATAATTAGGTAATTGGGAACAAGACACCCCCTATCAACTGTCATGCTTTTTACGAACTGTCAAAACGATTTCTACATAGATTTTGCCAATTTAATTGACTGACTATTTATTGATTTCAAAGTAACTAACTACTTAAAACTATATTTTAACAGTTAATTAAAAATATAGTATCCGGTTTTCAGGGCTAAAATAATGTTTTTTTTAGAAAAGTTGGGTCTTGGAATTATTGGTCAATGGAGTCAGCTTCCCAATTTTTATTTATTTATTTATTTACACACACAATTATAACGTCTTTACAGTAAAAACTAAAACGTAAGTAATATTAGAACTTTACTATGCTATTAAATATAATTAAAAAATAAAATAAAGAGATAGAAATACTACTTACAATAACACTTAAAAATACTATAATTTATTTATTTATTTAAACTTTATGCATTATAAAGGTACAAAAGCGGACTTAATGCCATAGGCATTCTCTACCAGTCAACCAAAGGTGGTGAAGAGATAACATAGCAGGTGCAAAAAATTGTACATGAGAAAATAATCACGAATCGAATTGGGCAGCTTGTAATAATTTCGGCAGGTTAGTTGCTGGGGGTTTAGAATCATATACCTACTCAATCCATGGGAAAATTTACGTTTCAATGTCCCTTCAACCCGTTATGTAACAAAAGAACCGAATCTGTTTCATAAACTCCTTACGTTTCGATTCACATGAGAAAATTCACGTTGGAAAAACTCGTAGAATTGAAATGTCAAAACCCGTTTTAGCCCAAGTGTCGTAACTTTGCCACAGCTGGGAAGTGCCAGCAAATATTTAACCCTGCACTCACGAATGCAAATTAAATAGAATATTGTGTCACAACTGTTTTTCGATAGCTTGGTATATCCATCGTTTTAACGTACCCGCTTAACTAGCTGTGTACAGGGGCGGATTTAGAATATAGGCTTTTTGGGCCTTAGTTCAGGGCCCCGTAAATATGATAAAAGGAACCTTAACTTAATTAATAAACTGTTTATTATCTACTTTTTAAATTAAATTACAATTAAAAACATCCATCGGTTTCTAAGAAAACTTCAAGTATATCTGACGACCCTGCATACCTATCCATTTTGTTGATTGTACTTGTTTGGCTTGTAACTTGAATTAAATTTATTTTATTATATCTATTTTATTAATTGTATTAAACAAAGACATTGCTTAGCGGTATCTCTCGGATTACTTCCTTTGTTACGTAACAATGTACCTTCTAAAGATTAATTTCAGTATGTACCCAACATAGTTTCTTGTTTGTCTGTTGTTTGAGACAATGAAACCACATGTACAACATAGAACCGGGTACAGTCGTGTAGATCGATGGATGTCTTCGATTGGAACTTAACTTTATTTATGAACTGTTTATTATCTATTTTTAAATTAAATTATATTTGAAAACATTCATCGGTTTCTAAGAAAACTTTAAGTATATCTGACGACCCTGCATACCTATTTCTTTTGTTGACGGTAGCTACATACAATTAAAATCACTGCATTGAAATGTGTAAGGACGAAATATTTCGTAGGTTATTAAAAACAAAAATCTGCTGTTACATGCAAATGTGCAATACCTACACGGTCAAAATGTATGTAACAGCTAATTATTTTTTATAAGAACCGACGGAAAATGATCATGTACACACATTAAAAAAGATAGGTATGCAGGGTCGTCAGATATAGTTGAAGTTTTCTTAGAAACCGATGGATGTTTTCGAATGTAAGTAATTTAATTTAAAACGTGGATAATAAATAGTTCTATAATTAGGTTAAGTTTCAGTCAAAGACATCCATCGGTTTCTTAGAAAACTTCAACTATATCTGACGACCCTGCATACCTATCTGTTTTGCTGACTGTACCTATTGAATCCATAGTACATGTTTTCGTTATAATATCCCTTCCACCATAAATATTACACACACCAAGCCAATTAAAGAAGTAGGTTTTATTACACTTTGTAATCGACAAACACGCCGACTTGATCCCGTGTGACAGGACGGGACTATCAATAAATCCGGATCAGAGCTGTGATCCGTGAAACTGCGACCCTTATCAAGTGTAAACTGATCCTTCAGTGGTACTCACTCGGTGTTTTGGTCAGCTTCAAGGTTTTTTAGAAGCAAATTTAATGCGTTTACGGCGTACGGCATTTCGTACAAACTTTCAAGTCCTAATTTTACGAAATAAATGAATCGATTTTAATGAAACTTCCTACAAATAAACAGGATGCATAGGTCTAAAAAGTTAGTTGGGCACATTTTTGAAAGTCTGATTTAAAAAAAGATAATTGGAGATAGATCTTTTTTTAAATAAGACATTTCGAAAATGAAATGTCGAAATGTTCGAAATCTATAGAATTAGAGAATTCTATAGAAAACTTAAATTCGGTCCAATTTAGCTGTAACACAATTTTTCGTATCCTAAGTACCCTCCGACCAGACGAGTGTTATGTTTAGTGGGCTACTGCCCGACGGTTGTTGTCGGGATTTTGTATATGTAATAATTATGCTAACGTTGCACCGAATGTTGATTGCGCGATGTAGGAATTGTTAGTTGTAGTTCACATGCTGTACAATAGATTTATTTTTTTTGTAGTACCTATGTACAACATCTTACAGATTAATCCAACCCAATCAAGCCTCATATACATAATAATATGTAGATGTCGCTACATATGTATATATGATCTTTGGCAAGAATTGCTTAATCACTTGCCCTTCACTGTCTGAAAAGGCGGTCAGGGCATTCTGTAATAATGTCACGGTTTTATTGTGTTAACAGCCATCCTAGACATCGGCCTTCATTATTCTATTCACCTAATTCAATCACAGTGTCTAGACTTTGAAATAAAAGTACCTACCTTTTAAAGTAAAAATAATAGCAGCTTATTATTGTCCTACTGTAGAGCAAAAGCGTCTTCTCATAAAGAGAAGGTACGAGCACTGACCACAACGCTTGCTTAAGAAGGAGTGGCGATTTCAGACTTATATTAATAGTAAGTCTAAGTTTCCTCGTAAGGTACAGTCAGCAAAGGTATGCAGGGTCGTCAGATATAGTTGTAATTTTCTTAGAAACCGATGGATGTTAGCAAATGTAATTTAATTTAAAAAGTAGATAATAAACAGTTCATTAATTAAGTTAAGTTTCAATGGAAGACATCTATCGCGGTGTCTAAGAAAACCCCAACTATATCTGACGACCCTGCATACCTATCTACTTTGCTGACTGTACATTTTATAGCAACTTTTTTCGGATTAGTACTTTCAGAGACTACTTCTTACAAATAAAATAACAGAAAAGCAAACAAACTGTACCTCTTTATTATATTATTAATATACATAGGTACTAGTTTCTTCCCTATTCCGATTCTAAATTATCCCACTGGCACCGTTCATTTTTCCGGGTTAAAAAGTAGCCTATGTGCTATTCCAAAGTATAATCTATCTCTGTGTAAAATTACATCCAGATCCGTTCAGCCGTTTTAACGTTATTGAGTAGCAAACATTTATCCAAAATTTCGCATTTCTAATAACAGTAAGATTATTATTTTTTTATAAGCTCGCCCCCTACTACAAACTGACGAAATGTGGGTGTACTAATGGGTACACCTCTGCCTAACCCTTCGGGGATTACAGGCGTGATGTTATGTTATTATTTTCTTTTTAAAAAGACGAAGAAGAAAATGTAAGACGCGACATCAATTCAAGTTCGTACCAACATAAGTTTGTTTACAAAACCGCTATTACGTATTGAGATGGAGCGTAGAAACTTTCGGTATCGTAATCAACTAAAAGCACAATGTTTCAACGTCGCTTGTGTAAATTTTAGGAGCTACGAAGCATGTGAGATGTCTTTTTTTTTGAGGTGGTAAAAGTCATCAAATTAGTCCTGCTACCGGTGAGGCGGAAGGTACTGTCAGATTACTGACTAAAAAACCACCCTGTTCCTTCTGTTGCCCTTTACGTTCCGAGGCCACGGACGTCCCGCAACCCCGGATGTCTAAGGCAGAAAGTACCTACGTTAGACATAAATATATGGTACTCCATATACTTTTTTGAAGTACCCATCTTATTTATCTTACCATACCATACCTTTTGGAATGCGTAATACGATTCAATATTGTAGAAAGAAAAGAAAGAAGAACTGCTTAATCACGTGAAAGTGACGTAACTAAAAATTGTTGTTTAAAAAAGCCCAAAACAAAAACCAGTTGGTACAAGTTGTTCAAAAGTGGCTTAGAACTTCATGTACAAGAAAAAACAACTCTTACTGAAATAAATGATTTGACTTTGACATTGATTTCTTGTCCAAATTTTTAACAAAAAATTACCGTCTTAATATTGTCCCATTGCAGAGCAAAGCTCTCTTCTCATCCAGAGAAGGCACGAGCATTAATCACCAAGCTTGGTCAAGGCGGATTTTCGATATCAGACACTTATTGTAAGTCCAGGTTTGCATATAATGTTTTCCTTTACCGATGTCAGTGATATCCAAGATACATATGAATTGAAAGAGTCACATTAGTTAGTATCATTAAAAGGCCTTAACCACATACATAACATCACATCTGTAATCCCTGAAAGGTTAGGCAGAAGTATACCCATTAGTACACCCACATTTCGCCAATTATGTTTAACTCCCATGTAATAGGGGGCGAGCCTATTGCCATCAACCGGGCACAAATAAACTATTACTATTTATTGAGAAACATCTGATGGAAAAACCCAATAACACTTTACCCGACCTGGGAATCGAGCGCAAGACCTCATGTTTAGCAGTCGCGCTTTGCGATCATGACACCACCACGGCCTTGACAACGACATATTATTATTTTCAAAATGCTTCATAAAACATGGACAATACAAACAGGCACGGTTGCTAAGACCTCTAAAATGCCAGCGCGCATAACTTAAATTGTTTGTTCTCCCTATTTGCAAAGCAATTTAAATTTTTAACTTCGCGTCCGAGGGAGATTTTCCAGCAGTATTTTTATCCGGATTCTCAGGGGATGTTTCTGGAAACAGATATGGGAGTTTGGGATTTGCATGCAATGACTGTAATGGGGCAGACGTGGCGAGACGTAGGCAGGAAAGAGGGGAAAAAGCAGAAATATGTATATGAGGACTTAATTGAAAATTATGCGTCACTGGGGGAGGGCAGCAAAGGGGACTGACTGGATCTGATCTCTGGATTGAATGTTATTGATTGTGTGCGAAAATTCTTAGTATAAATCTGTTTATTTTGTGTTTCAGGTACAGGAGGCCTGCCCCATCTCTTAAGACAGTTTGATTTTAATATTTATTTGCCTTACGCATTGTTGGATTACAAAGTAATAAACTAACTAAAATGGTACGTACTGTTTTTAAGATATGGGGGTAAGCCCTCATGAGTCAGTGTCTCACTAAGTATTTGTGTAAAAGATACTTTATGCCAATAAAAAATACTTAAGTATATATTTTTATTTTATTGTTGGCATTTGATTGTAATTATTTGTTATGAAACTGTTCAATAAATATTTTAACCTTATTTACTTTTTGTTTTATGTTTTCCTACTACTATAGTTAAATATACGTACGACGATAGAGATAAACCACTATAACATGGCGCTCCCCTCCATATTACTATTTCAATAATAATGAGGAATTATTGATGCCGCTAGTCAAGCAACAATGACACGCTGATTTGTTTTTGTTTCGAGAGCCGTCTCAGTACGCACACATGCGTTGTGAGTCTTGTAAATACTTTCTTGAAACGTTTTGAATTGTGGAAGGGCGCGCCAAGTTATCGTAGTTTATCTCTACGATACGTTTGTGAGGATGGATGGATGTGTGTTACTCTTTCACGCTTGAAGGGCTGAACGTAATTAGCTGTTTGGCACACAAATAGATATTGATCTAGCTTAGCCATTCTCTAGCCATTCCGAGCTCTAAGGCCGTATCACTAAGGCTTGTTAATTAATTTAATCTGTATGTAACAAAAGGTACAAAGGCGGACTTAATGCCATAGGAATTCTGTATCAGTCAACCATAGGTGGTGAAGATATAACATGGTAGGTGCAAATTATCATAATAATATCAATAATAAAATACGAAATATAAACACAGCTTATTTTTTTTTTGGTAGCCTTTACTGTCCAACTCTTGGGCAAAGGCACCCATTCCTTCCATTTCTCTCGATTTTTTGCTTCATCTCGCCCATTCCTCCAATTTGTCCGCGTCACGGAACAAGGATATCTGGCATTAACACGATACGGCATCAGTCGTCCCCCTTATCAAGGCGTTATCACAAAAAGTTAGTTTGGGAAACTAGGTCACTTTAGCAGAGTTCCAAAATCACCAACATGCCACCTCTAAACTGTTTTCTGACCTCCATACAGGTGTCTAGTCTACAAATTACCCCACTACGTGGGTCGAAAGTGTATCGTTCGCAGTAAATAGAGCACAGTGCACGTCGCAGTAACATAGTCTTAGTAAACAGTGGGCCAGAGGAACGATCGATGTATGGTAATGTAGAGGTCTAGGAACAATTGATTCACACCAAACACTCTCTAACCAATTATTTCACGTGTCACGACAATATTATTAACTAGCTGACGCGTCACGACTTCGTTCGCGTGGTATCCTACCCCTATCCTATCGATACCCCTGCCTCTACCCTTTTTTTTTTTCATAAGAACCTTCTCCTGACAATAACAAACACAACAAAAAAAAAGTGAAATCGGTCCAGCCGTTTACGCGTGATGCCGTGACCAAGGGAAACAGGGATTCATTTTTATAAATATAGATGTATGTATTTATAACGTTATCTCACTAGCACTCTCCCCGCGACTTCGTTCGCGTGATGTTTCTTACGGATCCCTAATTTTTTTATAATAAAATAATAGCCTATGTGCAGCTTCCCAACAGTTAAAGAATTTTTCAAATCGGTTCAGTAGTTTCGGAGCTTATTCAATGCAAACAATCAAATATTTCCTGTTTAAAATATTAGTATAGATTTAGGTACCAGAAATCTAATCCTCATTAGGAGTCACTTTTTCATGGGACGAAATTAGAAACCACGAAAAAAAATTGCTGATCCGTACATTAAATGTATGTCGGTAAATGCTGTGTAAAATTTTCTCCCAATTGTTATACATCGTCAGTATTCTTAAAATCATTTTACCCTAAAAATTGAACTAAATTAACCCCAAAGATATTCTCATTCAGCCAACACTTCATATACAATACGCATGCCATTTCCCACAATAAGACTTCAATGAACAAAGATAAATAGGTCAAGATCTTCGCCAGAGAACCTCTTGGGTTAATATAATGCATTTCTGGTCTACATGCAAAGAATATGTAATATTCACAGACCTTCGGTATGAATAAAATGATTATTTTATTCATAGGCGCGTGTTTAGGTTTTAATAAAGAATACACACTTCCGGACTAAGCTTGAAACGTGAAATAATGATGAGTGCAAAAAAAAAGGTTTTGTTACATTTTTAATGCTGACTGGCCACCATTTCCATGTCATCGTCGTTCCAATTTTGAATTATTTTAAGTCAAATACAGTGTCACAGTGTGTGTGACTTGCCTTTGGAGTCCGGGGGACGGGGGTCTTGGGAATGTTTAATTTTTTCTTATTTCTAAAAAGTATGACACGTGCCGCGATCGCTATAAATTAATAAAATGATTGCCCCAAACTAGGATTTTATCCTGCATTATGGATGCGTTTACAAAAATATAAAATACACAAACAACCAAACCCCCAAATATTTGTTCCACGCAGAAATCGAACCCGAGATACGCAGTGCGGTTTCCAATCGTTAAGCCAATCACATACATTTACAATTTATACGATTAATTTAAAAAAATAGATCGTATGTGTGTAAGTGTCTAACTCGTTTTTTGGTACCTAGTTTGGTAATTACTAAAGTTAGCAATCGAAAAATATAGAGCAAAGTAATAAAAGGAGGTCCTAAATAACTGCTAAATGTTGTAAGTGCGCGCTCATGAATCGGAAAGCAATAAAATGCAATGAAGCGACTATACTCTCGTCCGTAACTTTTGTTTCAATAGACATCTTAGTGCCTGTGGTAAGGGCGTGGACACATCACCATGGCACGACGACGTACCGCAACACGGCACTCGAAATTCGTACGTGAGTTCAAAAAAAAGATGGCTGACAACATTTATACTGGCTTGTAATTTTATTAGTGGAGTCATGTCCTGTTCTATGAAACAAGACAATATTAAGGATTTTAGGGACAAAAATTTGAAAACAGAAGGGTGGGAAGATGTCTGCTGAAATATTTTTCAGTCTTTCGACGACAAGGAAAATAGGGAAAAAAGTATTTACAAGATGTCATTATCACTTTGTCGGCCTAATTATTTTATATACCCATGCCAAATTACAGCTTTCTAATACTAAAAGTCTCTGATCTAAACCGCAGACGGAGAGACAGACGGACATGGCGAAACTATAAGGGTTTCTTGTTGACTACGGAAGCCTAAAAACGAAACATCAACTGACGAGCGGAGCCGGCGCGGCACATCGTACTCGGCACCGTGCTGCGGTACGACGTAGTGCCGGCCGTTTCACAATGGCAGCGCTGTAGTGATGTGTCCACGCCCTAAGTCGTGATTCAAACTTGTGCGATATTACTAAACTGTCGACAACTTCAATCTTAAGGGAATAGAGTGAAGCGATACTTCACGCTTGGACAGCTTTTAACCCTGTTCAAAGTACAAGTCCGATTCTTCATGGAGTATTGCAGCTACCTTTGGAATGGGTCAGCTAAATGATGGCTTATTGACGACGCAAAACTGGTGGATGCTAAGCTTCACAGCTTGGCTCATCGCCGGAAGGTTGCCTGCTTATCGTTCTCTACAGATTCGACAGATAGAAGAATTACTTCGGTCAGTGTGCCCAAGACCCTTCCACCATCGGACATCTAGACGCACTGCAAAGTACCATCCCTACCTTGTTGCTATTTTAAAAATTCGCACGAAGCGTTTTTATAATGCTCACAGCAAAGGAGTGGAACTCTTTACCTGCGTCTGTATTTCCGAACGCATTCGACCCTAATCTCTTTAACTCGTGCGCCGTCGGGCCAAAACTGTTGAAGGTCAAACCTCCACCACTTTTGTACCGCATAGGTACAGTTGACAGTTGAGAGGTTAAAGTTAGAGTGAACAGGGACTTCTGGATAAGCTCACACCATCGTCTGTCATGACCTAGACTAGAGTCAAAAGCAAACCCATTTCAAATAACAAAAAAAAAACTTGATTTTCTTTAAACTAAAAAGAAACCAATATCTTCAGTATTCGTAGTTTTGTGACTGTGATTGGTTTGATGTTGATTTACTTAATCTACAACCGTCAAACGAAATATGACCCCCCGGGGTTCACTTAAGGCGCTGACAAGACCCAAATATTCCAAAAAGGTATTTTTCAAACATGTTTTAAGCCAAATCTATTAAGTTTGGGGCAGCGGAAAAAAAATACGTTAATCTTGAAATATGTCATGTTTCCTATTCGGATAATATAAAACATGATTTTGAGACAAAAAATGTTACAAATAAACAGTACACTAACATCTTATCTTGACCTTCAATTCTAAATATCTGTGTTGTTTTGGTTGGAAAAAGTAATGACTATACTAACTAACGTAATACCTAAC
The DNA here is from genome assembly GCA_949316365.1 of Hoplodrina blanda. NCBI lineage: Eukaryota > Metazoa > Arthropoda > Insecta > Lepidoptera > Noctuidae > Hoplodrina > Hoplodrina blanda. The sequence goes on from OX438564.1 coordinate 9,462,325, forward strand.
CTAACCTACTAATTAACGTAAGTAAATTATTATTAGAATACGGATCGAATTTTCATTTTTTATTTTTGACCACCGCATGCCCGCGATATCGCGGTGCCCACGTGAATGTCAGTTATCACGGGGTGTGTTTTTTTTTGAGTAAACACTGATTCATTGTCTAAAATAAAAAAATAAAACAAATGCTTATGTCTAAGTTGTTCCTTATAACATCAGTTATAAGGAACAACTTAGGACATTTCGGAGATTAGCCGGAACACATAATAAAAAATTGTAATCGATTGGTTAACCTACACGCGAAGCTATATGTGAATATTATATTCTTATAAAGGTTTATAAGTCTTCTATAAAATACTTAAAAATAAAATAATATAAAAATAAAAGCACTAGTCAATTTTGTTTCGTGGCGAGATCTCCACTAATTTAATTCGTCAAAGGTCGAATGGCGAGTTATATTAGGCTTCTACCGACAAACCCGCTAAACAAAACTAAGTAATCTTGCTCGTTTAGCAAGCAATTCAAAGTTATTAACAGATGGCGCCACCGCTAAACGATAGTAGGTAGATGTTAATGAGAAGCTGTGATCAGCCAGATGACTGTAATTTAACAAGGAACTATAAAGTTTCGAAACAGAAATCAAAGGAATTACGAATATAAATTAAATTGAGAGCCAATTCTACAAATTAAAAACGTTCAGAATCTAATCGCAATCTCATTGAGTGACAATTTATGTCTAAAAATGTCAGTAATTTACTGTCTTTTTTAGACTGAGACTGTGATTAGGTTGCGATCGTTTCTATAATTTATAAGAATTGCCCCCTTAGTATAATAGAATTATTAGACTTTGGTTTATTCATTATCGTGTGGGCAGTAAGGTCTTACGACTCCACACATCCTAGTGTCAAAGTTTCTAAACCGCAGGGCCTCTGACATGGTTTGAGTGGACAGCAATAGGCTGGTATAAGTCCAGGTTTCCTCACGATGTTTTCCTTCACCGATGTCAGTGATGTCCAAGATAAACTTTAGAGAAAAAGTCACATTGGTACTTGCCCGGATTCGAACCCACAACCTCAAGCATAAGAGGCGAGCGCATAATTATTGTACACACATAAGTTTTGCTTTAACCTTTAAAACCAATAATAAATAAAAAAAAGATTTAGTTAAAAAAAAAACAAGTTAAAAATATCCGCAGCTTAACTTAAAGTTCACCCGAATAGGGTGAGTGTGAAATATTGCACTTCCTATGTTTTATATCGTCAATAAGGAAAACGGGCGCAGTAAGGAAATGAGCTTTAGATTTTTACCAGAAAAGAAATTTTATTTTCTCTAGATTAAATGAAATACACAATCTGACTGTTTGTTAATGTTAGTTTTGTTAAATTCAGCTGCTGCCCTACCATGAACTCTTATTGCGATCCAAAAAACTGAATTGTTCTTCAAATAAGTCAATATAACGCATCAATTTATGCGTTATATTGACGTATTTGAAGAACAGTTCAGTTTTTGGATCGCGATAAGAGAAAATACGTCAATAAATGACATAAATTGATGCGTTATATTGACTTATTTGAAGAACAATTCAGTTTTTTGGATCGCAATAAGAGTTCATGGTAGGGCAGCTGGTCTGGAGTTGGTATTAAAGCTTGCAAGAACGCGTTAAAGATTATGTTTGTTTAAGTTTGTAATAACTTCAAAACGGAGGAAGTTGATTTTATTTTTGACAAAATGTCAGCGATATACAGATTTACTAGTAGGTATGGAGAGCTTAGAATTTTTTTATTCCGTGAGGAAATTCTCATGGATATACTCTATCTGAGAAGAATGAGTCGGGAGCCCGGTATACAAGCCAGTAAAATCGTTTTTCTGGGATTCGTCGAACATCATTGCATCGGCGCTTTTTTTGCAGTCCCCACTGTTGATACTGACTTTTGGAGTAGCAGTGGTTGAGAAGAAAAACTTATGTCATTATGTCTTTTTCCGATTGCTACTTGTATACTTCTCTGCACTTACAAGAGCTGCAAAAATATTATGCTTAAAACTAACTCTCGGTTTCTGGAACGCAAAATTAATGGTGACTGATTGACGTGGCGTGATATGATTGGTTGACTAGATTATCAACAGCCAATCGGAGCCGTTCTGGCGCGTTTGACAATTTGTCATATTAATTTTGCATTGATTTTTAAATCATTTCGAAACTACACTAACTATTTGAGACCATTAATCCAAGAGAACAATTTTAAAGCTCTAGTTAGGTTAATAATTTTACTGGCTTGTCCTAATTACTCACGAATGAGGAACACCTTTCGTTTCAGGTTAACCGGTGATTAATTAGGGTCCCGTCAAGATTTCATAAATCATTCAGCCGACTGCGCGCGCACACGATTTCCGTCGAGTAGTTCTTTTAATACATTAAGGTTTACTACCGGGTTTTATTTGGATAATGATTTATTGGTGGGTGAACCGAACATTTTAAGAGAAATTAAGAAATGTTTTTTTGTATGGGACCAGTCCGCTAGTCTATTTCCAACCACTGCAAATCTTAAAAGCCAGAATCTACAGTGGCGACCTCCACAAAAGGGCCAAGGCAATGAAGTCTCGTCACCCATGTTACATGGATGACGAGACTGACTATATACACAAAAGAAAGATTCTTTTGTGAATATATATAAAAATACAGGCTAAATGTGTTGTTCAGCGCCAAACTTGAGAACGGTTGGACCAACTCAGCAATTTTTTATTGTTTTTTGAAATCCAATGAAGGTTTACATGAAGAGCAAATTCGATAGATTCTGAGCGTCTCTTTTTCCGTGGGATTTTTGTATAATCTTAAGAACTAAGACAGCTTGTCTGTCGGGTCAGCTAGTGATTAATAAATTAAATCTCCGGGTCTGGTTGTTTGTGTGTGAGAATTTATATGTTTGTAAATGCACCACGATACAGAAGAAATTCCTAGTGTGGGGCAACGTTTTTTATAAAAAAATATGTTTCTCATTGCTTAAATGTTAATAATTACAAAGTATTATCCAAAATAATATAGACCTATTTCTTATAAATCTCATTATTGTAATAAATAGGCCCAAATGCCATTCATTACGAAGGTAATCCAATAGCGGGCTATTAATATCTTTGTAGTAATAATTGGCGCGGGCGACGGCCGCCCAATGAAGACTGATGTACGCGGGGACATCGATCACTGAGCAGAGCTTTTCTTTGTCGTTTCAGAGGCACAAGGGGGGATGACAAACAGAAGGTGAAATCTTGTGAAAGATTTCGTATTCTTCTTTTTAGCGTTTCGATAAAGAACTATATAGGGTGACTGGTAATTAGTGTACTTTATTTATACACATGATTGTACTTATAATAACGAACAAGTTTACCAAAGAAAATATGTTTTATTTAAATTTGCAAAGCGGGTAACGTCAATGGACGAAAATAATGAACCGATTTTTATGAATCTTCCTACGCATAAGCAGAATACATAGGTCTGAAAAGTTATCAGAGAATATTTTCGAAATGTTTTATTTAAAAAAAGATAATAGAATTGTTATTTGGAATTATAAGGAAAACTTAAAATCGGTCCAATTTAGCCGTAACACCGTTTTTCGAAAATATTCTCCGATAACTTATTAAACCTATTTATCCTGCTTAAGTCAACTTTGTATGCCGTAGCCCGTACGGCGTAAATGCTCTTAACGGTTATTTGTGATGTTTCTTTTAATATCTCGTATACCTTATAATACAAACCAAAGTTACCGACATAGCCCAACGAATTAGCAAGTTAAAGAGGCAGTGGGCAGGCCACATAGCACGCAGAACGGATGGCTGATGGGGCCGTAAAGTTCTCGAATGGGGACCACGCACCGGCAAGCGCAGCGTAGGACGTCCACCCACAAGGTGGACAGACGATCTGATGAGGACCGCGGGATCGCGCTGGATGCAAGTCGCTTCTAACCGCTCCTATTGGAAATCTGTAAGGGAGGCCTATGTTCAGCAGTGGACGTCTTACGGCTTTAGGCGGCGGCGGCGAAGGTTTATACCTTCTTGCCCTTCTATCTATTACCTGTTCAGTGCCACGGCGTGTCAAGGATGGTCTAACACATTTCGCGTTAGAGAATTCTCTCGGGCGCACAATTTCGTTTAGTGTATACGTACGTACACCTAATCTGTTACGTGCGTAATCCTAGGAGATAACTGTCTGTCTGTGTGTAATTTGTTAATAAATATCTGTATGTTATCACTATGTTTTCGCTGTTATAATTTTACACACTGACGATATAGGATAGATGTGAAGAACTTTGGGCTCGAGTAAGTTTTTATTTTCTTTCAACAAGCTTATAAGGTTGCTTTTATTGCATCGTTTTTAGGTTTATAATGGTGTGTTTTATGCACGCGTGCTTTTTATATTACATTACTAATATACATTACACTACTGCCTCGTTGGCCTAGTGGTCGCAAAGCACCACAGCATGAGATCTAGGGTTCGATTCCCTGGTCGATTTTTCCATCAGGAATATCTCAGTAGCAGCCTCTGAGTCTGGATTTGTGCCCGGTTGATGGCAATAGGCTCGCCCCCTATTACATAAGACTTAAACATAACTGGCGAAATGTGGTGTGCTAATGGATATAACACCTCTGCTTAACCCTTCAGGGATTATAGGCTTGATGTCATATACTACTATACCTACATTATTTCAGACTTTTATTCATTCAGACGTAACTGACCGCGAGTAGAAAAAACTGCATGGACGAAGCCGCGGGCAGAAGTTAGTCTTCTATCAAAAAGAAATGAATATGAATACGAAGGTAGTTTTTCACAACAAATTAAATTTTCTATTAAAGTATGATTTATCAATAATACCTATACTTACTCGTAGGCTGCCTCAAACATGGTCAACTCAATTTAAGAAGAAACAGCTAAAAAAAGCAATCCTATTTGTTTGCACCCAGAGTTCAAATTATTTTGCAGAAGGTAATGATAGTGGCAGCCAAAGTTAGGCGTCATGCAGAATCAATACATCAGTTTGTGTGATTAATGGTGTTGAGGACTGATTGATGGGTTCCTAGATGATCGTTTCGCCTTTAGTCAAGGTCAATGTCTCTTGTTGCCAACCGAGGATATTGCATAAGAGGAAACGCGGGTGAACTTTTCTCCATACAAACGCTCTCGCCTGTTTTCTTTCTGGTTTATGACTTTAAAGCAATGATTTTTTAGAATAAAGTAAATATCAACTATTTTTATGCCCCTATGTTTTCCTTTTTAATGAGACATTTTTTTTTATAAGCACTTATAAATAGAACCCACAGAAAATGCTCAAAATTGCCGCTGTGAACAGTGGCTTAGTAATACATATTTAAAAACTATTAATGATAAAATAAAAATACAGGGGTATAGTATTTATCCTTCTTATTTAGTTTATGAAATATCTTTTATATTGGTTCAATATAAGAGAAGAAAATAGGCGAGAGCTAAACCCCGAATTATGACTTTTTTATAAGGCTATTCAGTCGGATCTGCAGTTGTCCTTTTCGCACGCCGAAGCTCGCAGAGCGACAGCGACAGTTTCTTCTGATACCTAATTTTCAAGTCTCTCCTGTCGCGTTTCCTCTTAAAGCCCACAGAGAGCGGGAGCGGGACATGAGCGTGACGGGAGCGGGACATGAGCGTGACGTGAGCGTGACGTGCGCGGGACGTGAGCGTGACGTACGCGTGACGTGAGCGTTCAGTGTGTAGACACCTACAAGGAATACAACCCGACGACACGCTCACGTCCCGCTTCCGTCCCGCTCCCGCTCTCTGTGTGTATTAGGCTTAAAAGCTGCTCCTCACAAACCTTCAAGTTGGAACAAAAAACACAAATCCATACCTACTAATAATAGCTTGTGCCCGCCACGTCGTTCACCTGAATTTAGTCACCTGGAGGTATGAAATATCCATTACGACGTTTTTTTTTATCGTGTGGGCAGTAAGGTCTTCCGACCCCACACACCCTAGAGTTTCTTAACCGCCTCAAAGGGTTCTGACATGGTTTGAGTGGAACAATAAGTTCAGGTTTCCTCACGATGTTTTCCTTCACCGGTGCCAGTGATGTCCAAGATAAACTTTAGAAAGTACATATGAATTGAAAAAGTCACATTGTTACTTGCCCGGATTTTAACCCACAACCTCATGCATGAGAGGCGGGCGCCTTAACCACTGGGCCATCACGACACTTTACCACCCACCAAATATACATAAAAAATTTCATAAAATTCGGTCGAGCTGTTTTGGAGGAGTGCGTCCACAAACACCATGACACGAGATAATAAAGCTGAAGTGTTTTTCCATTTAGCACTACCATCGCTCCTGCACACGAACGTGCACCTACGCGACTACACCTACGCTATTTTTAGCGTACGCCATAAGCCATAACAATACAGATAACATATTAAATATGTTTGTTAATTGATGATCTATCGACATACATACATACATACATAAACTCACGCCTTTTTCCCATGGGGGTATGCAGAAACCACAGAACGCCACCTGCTACGATCCTTACATACTCCTTTCGCCTCATCTACGTTCATACATCTCGTCATACAAGCACGCCGGTTACGAGTACTCCGCACCTGACCTTTCGGAAGAACCTCACCAATAAGGTCAGTGTAGGTCTTCCTAGGGCGACCCCTCCCTGCGTTGCCACTCACCTCTGCCATATAAATACCTTTTGTTAATCGTCTTTCACTCATCCTCTCAACATGACCGAACCATCTAAGCATACCCTTTTCTATCTTTGTCACTACATCCTCTTTTAATCCGCAACGGTCCCGTATAACCTCATTCCTCACTCTATCGTTCAAAGTTACACCACACATACTCCGCAAGGAACGCATTTCCACAGCATTAATCCTACTCTCATGCCTCGTTTGCCATACCCAACATTCACTTCCATACATAAGCGTAGGCACCAGCACGCACTGATCTATCGAGCAAGAAAAAATACCAATAACTAAAAATATTTTATTAAATTGAGTAGGGACACGAAAGTATAATAACATTACTTTTTCTTTTTTTTGATACAAGCTTCTAAGCCACCGCTGCTACCAGCACCCATAGGATCCATGTCAGGCCTCGGTCTCTTGTCTAATCCACTGATCAATCTTTTCAACCTAGCAATAACATACCCTGGATTCAGGCCCTTAGGACACGCTAAGGTACAGTTCAAAATTGTGTGACAGCGAAAAGCCTTGAAGTCGTCACGTAAGTCACATAAACGGCGCTCTGTGTCTTCGTCGCGGGTGTCTATTATCCACCGATATGAATGTAATAATGAAGCAGGCCCCATGAACCTTCGGCCATTCCACCAGTAACTGGGGCACGCTGTAGCGCAACACGCACACAATATACACTCGTACAGACCCACAAACTTTTGCCAGTCTGGATCACTCTGTAAAAACTGTACTTGCCCCAACTCCGGCGGTGATTTCCTTATAAGATATGGTCGGACTGAATCGTATTGTGAGAGGAAGTGCGTCATATCCACGACCAAGTCCCTGATGACGTACATGTGTGGTATCGGGTGGATACTGATAGTCTTGGCTTTCGGGATCGCAGTGGTGCACGCGAGGCAGTTTTGTCCTTGAAGGCAGATCGCACAGGAGCCGCAGATGCCTTCCCTGCACGATCTCCTGAAAGTGAGTGTTGGATCCATATCCTTTAGTTTTATTAACGCATCGAGAACCATTGGCCCACATTTTGAGACATCGAGTTCATAGTTTTGTACTTTGGGCTGCTCTTTCATAAGTATTCCTCCAAATCGATACACTTTAAAAACTCTTCGAGGGTCCATTTCCTTTTTTCCCGTTGATGGTGGACATGATTCTTTTTTTGGTGTGGTTGATGATCCACATTCTTTTTTTTTATCTCCGTAATTTCTTTTGGGAATGCGATACGTTGAAATAAGTTTACCCGATGCAACAGTCTTCACAGGCATTCGTAGTACAGGATGGAAACATAGTTTGAAAAATGCCATATCACTGTATATGTGTGACTGGGCCATTAAATTTTAATTATAAAAAATCTAAAAACTGGACAAACATGGAGAAACTGCGTCAAAATAGTGTAAAAAACCTTTTTTGACAATTGGTTGTTTTCCAAACGTCAAAAATGGTTTTTTTTTCTATCATGACAGACCTAATAATCATAAACACTTACAACCTTTTTTTCGAATTATAATTAAGGAGTTTGACACACCTAAGTTAAGCTCTCGATTGGGCCCATAGAGCAACACGGGTACCTGACGGAAGATTGGGCCAGATAAAAGCAAAAATTAAATTATTATTAATTCCGAAAAAATATTCTGAAGGAAATATCAGCTTACTCCAAAGTCAAGGCATTTTAAACAATTAACAGACGTCTTTGAATTATCAAGGACTTGTGTTTTAGAAAGCTGAAACTAGTTGTTTGTTCCAAACGTAGGTAGGTCTCTATGGACAAGAACGAGCAAGAAACTCCACGGACACTCTTTTCAATTAAGTTTTTACAAAATCCTGGATACATTATTCTTGTTGTTTCAATATGTGAATTCAATGTAGATAATGTAGAAGAGCAATATAAAACAATAAAAAAATAATAAAGATGTTAGCCATGACAGTTAAGAGATGACCAATCACAACTGACAGCGGCCATTCACGATCATGACGCGCGTATCATCTCCCTTAATGGTTAAATAAAATAGAAACAAGGAGATAGTTTAGATCTCCACATGACGTAACACGTAGTCCATTATCCGGCAGATCCCGGGCATACCTGTGCTAACAATATTCTCGCATCAACAACCCTGACTGAGGTAGTGGAACCATGTTTTGGAATAAAAAAAAAATATTCTTCTTCTTTTCGAATCGATAGTTTAAGTAAATCGCTTTTTATTTTTTTGAGTAGGTACTTGGCCCCAGTAGTTGGCCATGTTTAACGCGCATCGGGTGCGCTTTAGTGTCGTTTTTAGACGGGGCCATTTTTTTTTGCTCGGTGGATGTCCTTCTCCATGGGGGTGACGGAGGTGCATGCCGGACTCTTACCGGCTAAAACCACCGCAGTGTTTCACCTAGCCGGGAGTGCGAGACCGCATAAGTATTCACCGCTCCCCCGGCAGGCCTCGATCCACTGTTCCACCTCGACCTCGACCTGCCAGGGTTGAGAAATTTCTTCGAAAGAGTCACCCCGACCCTGGAACGCAAAGGGCATTAAGCACTGCACTAGCACTAGTTGTCGTTGGTATCTACGAGTATAATCCCCCATTTTGTAGGTTATGTTTGCAGTGGCCTACTAGAGTACGCAGTCTGTTGACCCCTTACAAAATATTAAATCTGTGTTAATCATTACACGATATACGAAAACTTAGAAAATCTATCGACGTGATTGACGGCTTGGGGTTTCCAAGCTTAGTGATTTGCCAGGGATGACCTGGAATCCGTTACACTATACCCTGGAATTATATGAGCGGTGATGTACTCAGAAGTGGAACAGGCAGAAGGTATTAAGACTTGTAATTCACGACATGGGTATTGTATATTTTCTTACTCGTTCATCTTCATGGAAACCTACCAAAGTTTTGGAACGAGCAATTAGCTTCAACTTTCTGACTAACTAACCAACTCCTTGACAATTCAAAAGGGCCTGTAAATGGTTTAATTTAAATAAATGCTTTGACTTTGACTTTACGGGTTGGTGTTCGCAACTTTACGTATCAGCACGACATGAGGTGGTATTGTGGCGATTTTAAGCATGTTTTGTAAACTAACCAATTTGTGAACACCATAAAAACCTTTCCTTTTATGCAAAAGACCTTTTTGAAAATCATTTTAAGTACATCATTTGCTAAACCGGCTAAAGCTAGGCGTCTACAAGGCGGAAATGTAGGACCGAATCGCAATTCAATAAAAATCCGTGTGCCTTTTGTATAAAACTGCGCTGAATAAAGACGCAGTGTGGCGAACACATGTCAAAATGAATAGCCAGGCGGATTTTTGAGGGTCTGCCCGCCCTTAATAGACGCCTGGCTTTATTTGCTATCTACTTTTTGTTCAATACCCTTACAAATCCATTTATAAAGATTCCTTCCCTTTTTTATTAAATAAAAAAGTTAATCAAGTTTTAGAAAACATTCAAGAGACATTTAATTTCGGCCACGGTCAACGCCGCATTAAGCGAGGACAGAATATTCCTCCTTTTTTTTTGACGAAAATTGGTTATTTCCCACCCTTTGAAGTCGTTCAATTTAGTTGCGAAATCGGTTTGGAATTTTAAATGTAATAAAATCTTACAATTTTATAGCAATTTAAGTCGACCAGCAAGATAAATCTCGCTCCGAGAGAGACTAGCGGACGAAGTCGCGGGAAGAGGCTAGTGAAATTTAAAAGCTTGATTAAAATAATTGAAAATCTAATTTAAAAAATATTTTTAAAAACAAGCTTTAATTTAAAATTATTATAATTTTGAGTATTGGACATTGTATTGTCATCAGAACGTCAGAACTAAAGGTGTATGCAAAAATGGTTGAAAAACGGTTTGCAAATTTTGAAAGGACAACTAACTTACATGCATACTTACATACAATACTTACATACGAACAGTGCAAGCTTATAATAAAAATATATTTTTAAATAGAACTTGTTTTTCTAACGCACCAGTTAGGGGATTACTGAGTTATTGTATAAATGAATTAACAACTTGGTACAAGAATGATAGTCACCCTACATTCTACAGTGCAGTGCATGTCGTCTCCCGAAACATTTTTACAATACATCTTCATGTTAACTTCATATTCAAATTTTAAGAAAATGTTACCCTTATTTTGCGTTTGCTATTGAATTAACATTTTGAAAAGAGTTTAAAGCACGTTTAAACGTAACCGTTTCGAGAAACAGGCTATCCAAGCTTTAATTTCGTGATTGTTACAAATAGTATTGTAATTACATACACATACATAACATCACGCCTGTAATCTTCGAAGGGTTAGGCAGAGGTGTACCCTTCAGTACACCCACATTTCGCCAGTTATGTTTAAGTCCCATGTAATAAGGGGCGAGCCTATTGCTATCAACCGGGCACAAATCCAAACTCCAAAGCTGTTATTGAAAAATTCTTGATAGAAAAACCCAAAAACATTGCCCGACCTATGAATCAAACCAAGATCTCATGCTCAGCAGTCGCGCTTTGCGACCACTAGACCAACAAGATAGTATATGAAAGGAACGAGTTCTTATTTACCTAAAACTAAGCAAACAAGGGTCATATTATCGTCGTCTCAAAAGAAAAAACAGAATATAACGAGACCTACAATTTTATTTGACCCTTTATTTTAACATATTTTTGTCCGTATCATAAGGTTGTATATATAACTAGCTGTCCGCCGCGGTTACACCCGCGTCTTTGGTTACTGCTCCGCTCCCGTAGGTCGTAGCGTGATGGTATATAGCCTATAGCCTTCCTCGATAAATGGACTACCCAACACTGAAAGAATCATTCAAATCGGACCAGTACTTCCAGAGATTAGCGCGTTCAAACAAACAAACTCTGCAGCTTTATAATATTATATATAATATATAATATATATAGTATAGATAAGAACGGCGTATAAACAAAGGAATATTTTTACAGGAAAATTCCATTTTGATAAGGACAAGAAATATTTTGGGAGCTCATTGGTTTGGGTTCATGAATTTTCTTAAGTATGTATTCGGAATAAACAGTGATATTTAAAAATATTATGGTAAGTTAACTGTGGACCAATTAGAAAAAATACGTACTGTTTTTTGTCTACGACCTTACGTGCCTCAAACTTAATATATTATCTCACGGATATCGTATATTTTTCTGAGATAAATAGTAGCCCAGTGGCGTAGCGTGGGTCTTTGCCGCCCGGGGCCGGCCGAAATTTTGCCGCCCTCCCCCCCCCCCCTGTAATGATTAGTTTAAAGTTTAAATATTCTATTCAACGGACTTTATAACTTATAGAAATAAAATGCCGGCCGGAGAGTCGCACCAGGCGGTGGCCGACCTAGCGACACGTGGGGTTGCGACAGTCGTCGAAAGGATCCGGCAATTGAGACTCGAAGTGGCATTGCACAAGTCCGAGGCCATGTGCTTTCATGGTCTTCGGAACGCGCCACCTTCGGATTCCCAAATAACGGTAGGAGGGGTTCACATCGGCGTCAAGACGACGATGAAGTACCTGGGTCTCGTCCTCAACAGCCAGTGCGATTGGACAGGGCTGGGGCTACTTTCTGGCGACACCTGCCCAACCTCGGCGGACCAGGCACCTCCTGCCGGAGGCTTTACGCGGGAGTCGAGCGGTTCATGGCCCTCCACGGGGCCCCTGTGTGGGCCCCCACCATCAGGCGGCAGCCACCAGCCAAGTTAGTCGCATGCCAGAGGGTCATGGCCATCCGGATGATCCAGGGATACCGCACGATCTCCGGCGAAGCGGCAAGCCTCCTTGCCGGATTGCCGCGGCACTGCGGACTGAGCTCCTGTGCGATCTCATTGCGGCACGGAGGATGCGACTGTCGCAACCCAAGTTCGGGCACACCGCAATCGCGGCGGTAAGACCTCTCTTTAAAGAGTTGCTAGAGAGGCGCTACGGCGCGGCGGCGTCCTCACCCTCCGCCTGACGCAGGTCCTCACCGGACACGGTTGTTTCGGGAGGTTCCTGTGTCGGATTTAGCAGGAGGAAACGCCCGGGTGTCACCACTGTGTGGACCGCCCGGAGGACACGGTGGAGCATACGGTGCAGGTCTGCCCCGCTTGGGCAGAGCACCGCCGTGTCCTCACGGAGGCGATAGGCAGCGGCGACCTCTCGCGTCCGGAACTGGTTCAGGCCATGCTCCGGGGCGAAAGGGAATGGGATGCAGTCCTTCTGCGAAGCAATAATGCTAGCGAAAGAGGAGGCGGGTCGCGTGAGGGAGAGAACATCTTCCACCTCACGCCCCAGCCGCCGCGGGAGACGCCCAAAGCTCGCCGTCCGATCAAGGACCAGGCCCGGGTCGACGGCGCGTTCTGTTTCACGCGCGCCTCAAAGAGCACAGGGATGGGGCCCCAACAGGGCCAAACGCCTGCCGGGGTTGCGGGACGGCTTAATGGGATACCGTGGCCCCGGAACGTAAAAGGCAACAGATCCGAAGGAACAGGGTGGTTTTTTAGTCAGTAAAAGTCTGACAGTCCCTTCTGCCTCACCCAGGGTGGAAGGACTCATTTGATGATTTTTACCACCTTAAAAAAAAGGGGGGGCCGGCCGGGCAAATGCCCAGAGCGGCAAAAATGAGGGGCGGCAAAATTAAGTGTGCCGGGCGGTTGCACGAAGTCCAACCTCTCATGAATTTTTGTAAACTTGTTCAGAAACCGTAGTAGTAGACCGACGTATTTGAATATTATACCATAAAACAATATCACATAATATAATTATATCATCCCATCTTTGGAATAGCAAGCTCATTACTTATTATGGTGTTAGTGTAGAGGGCAGCGAATATTATTTGCCCGGAGCGGCTAAATAGCTAGATCGGGCCCTGCATCTATGGGAAGAAATGGGGGCCCACCGCCATCTCTTAAAACAGTATCATTTTAAATTACTTTGTTATTTCTGTTGTTGAAATTGCTTGACACGTAACATTGCGAGCGCGATTTAGATTTTTTTACATACGTACAAACATAATCTCACGCCTTTTTCCCATGGGGGTAGGCAGAAACCACAGTACGCCACCTGCCACGACCAGATTGCCCAGATTTTTTTTTAAATTAAAATTAAAAAAATCGTGGCACTTGCCGCCCCCTGACATATGCCGCCCGGGGCCATGGCCCCCCCGGCACCCCCCAAGCTACGCCACTGTAGTAGCCGTTGTGCTATTTTAGATTATAATCTACCTATCTCTGTGCCAAATCCAAAGCCGTTCTGGCGTGATTGAGTTAAAAAACATGTACAAAAGTGAAGGTACTTTAGTTGTATTTTCGACAAATAGAATTTGCCTCCTTGTGTTCTTACTTCTATTATAAATGTGAAAGTTTAAATGGATGGATGTATTTAAGGCCGCTATCACACGGACTGCACCACAACAACCGCACGCAGTCTCTATATTCAACTGCATGCAGTTGTACGTTCGACTTCGTGCAGTCATGATACCAACTGCACGCGGTCGGCTGCAGTCCTGCCTTCAACTTCACGCGGTCGTCTACAACGTGAAGTTGAAGGCACGACTGCATACATTTGATATTGACTTCTCTCGACTGCAGCCGACCGCGTGCAGTTGGTATCATGACTGCACGAAGTCGAACGTACAACTGCATTGCATTAAAAGTTGTTTATTTTCATTAGTACTATACTCCCTTGAAGTACCTACGTCACTCGTTCTACTTAACACATTGTAGGTATATTAACTATGACGCGGGCGAAGTCGCAGGCAAAAGCTAGAAAGTACAGTCAGCAACAAAAGTCGATTAACATTTATAATTTTTTAAAATCCTAATTATTAAGTACAAAAAGTAAAATGCCATGAATATAAAATTAAGATATAATAAACCCTTAGCTAGTGCCTGAATTTCTGAAAGCCAGTACATTATGTGTTTAGTGTCTGTTTAAATGATATAAAAAAGTAACATTGTTAATCGACTTTTGTTGTTGACCGTACATAACAATATTAAAACACAAATAAAATTATGTAGAATCCTTCTCAAAACTCTGACAATATGAGCTGCTAATTCTGAATTGTACCTATCAAGTTTTCTCTGAGACACGAGATTAGCAATTCGGTGCCTCCGGGGATGAGACAATGTTTAGTTGACGAATAAGGATTAAGATTAATTAATTTGGGTTGCGAAATTAAATGTTCCGTTTTCGAAATTATGTATTTTGTTGTCTCATTTAATGAAAGTACTTATGTAAGTATGAGCTCTTGAAATGGTTTTGTTTTCCTTTTAATGATTTTCTTTAACGTTTTCCTCAAAATATATTATCTGTAATATCATCAAAGAATTTCTCCGCATCGTCGCCAACAGGAAAGGTGGCCAAAAGACTGGCGGTATTGCCATTTTGGCAATGCTTAACCTCTGGCGAAGGTAAAAGCCAGCATAAAATAATAAATACAAAAATTTGACAATAGTCAAAAATTTATAAAAAGTCAACAGAACGGAAGTTCTGCTCATGGAAGTATCCGTGAGCAATATTATAAAAAAGAAAGTAAAAGATAAATTGCTCATTTTGTTTCTACTTCAAATTCTACGATTCTACCAACAATTTTTAATAGGAAAGAACAAAAATCAGTAGATATCCGTACATTTTCCTGAGTTAAGCGAACATAACCGGCCTACCTTTTTTTTCCATTTTAGAATTGTTTAGATTAAAAGTTGTTGATAAGTACAACAACCCCTTCTTAGGTTGTTAGTAAACAAAAAATAAGCTTGCATACATAAACAAACACCAACAACAACAACATAGCTTGCATATTGAAATAAACACACTTACGGAAAGAGAAATACCAACAGAGTCCGTAGCTAGTATTAATTTCAGCCTGAAGTTTCGAAAGCTGGTAGCAATCGGTAAACAACTTAAATAGTTTAAAGTTCACTTCAGCATCGCATCTTGTTGCCAATTAATATCTGAGTTCAGGGCTGCGTCGTAAGAAGTTCATACTTAATTAATTCTTGTACAGCGTGCTAAGTGTGAGTTTTTTTTACTCACATTCAATAGGGTAGATGACACCACCAATCAACTGACGTACTTTTTCTAACCTGTCAAAACGCTATTCTCCCATAGATTTTGTATGGTGTAAATAACTATGACGTCACTTTTGAGTAGACTCAATTGACTAACTATTTATAAATTAGAAATAAAAAATCAAAACAGACAGTTAATTGAAAATGAATTGGGTTATCAGGGCTAAAATAAAGTGTTTCTTTAGAGAAGTTATGTCTTGGTATTATTGGTTAGTGATGTCATCTACCCTATTGCGAGCGCGTTAGTATTTTGTATGGGAAATAAGGTTTTTCTAGTGATCACCAAATGGCGCTATAACTTTTTCCCATATAAAATTCTAACGCGCTCGCAATTTAACGTTAGTGAAAAAACTCACACGTAGCACTCTGAGCTTTTTCACGATGTCCCTCCCACAATAGATGCACATGTTTCTGAATGATGTCTTCTTCGTAAAATAAGCGCTTTGCTTATTTTTATCATATATCCGATCGATTAGTGCAAAATGTGCAAATGTATGTGTACTATAATATCTTATTCCCGAGATAAGTGTGTTAGAACGCTAACAAACAAACGTGTCATAAAGTTGGAACTTTGACCTTCAATATCTCTGTGAAAAGAACGTTCCCAGATATGGTCTAGAATAAAAAAAAAGGTCGCAATGATAGAAAGAATATATAACTTTCAGCACACCCAATAATTATATTAGTTCTAAACATAAGTTAAACGTAAGTTAGTTAGCTACCTAAACATAAATTCCGAATAGCGCTCAGCACACGCACAGTTCGGACCGCGGGAAACAACACGCGCCTCGCTCCGAACTGTACGTGTAGATGTGCGGGTCATACATTTTATACAGTTCGGAGCGAGGGATTGGAACGGCGCGTGCTGTTTCCCGCGGTCCGAACTGTGCGTGTGCTGAGCGCTATGTACGTTGAAAGAATTGTACAGTAAACGGTCATAAGTGCAGTAGCATGCTAAGGTTTGAATTGTTGTGAACACGCGGTACAGGCCGTACGGTCTACATCTGCGTGTAAAGTGATTATGTATTAACACAGTCCCTACGAACACCTCAGAATTCGCAGACATCGTCGAAAGGTCGTAATTTAAAAAATGACAATCTATTGTATTGTGAGATTGCTACTCCACTTATTACCGCTACTGTACGTGTTTTTATTTAATTAGTTTGTCGTTATTAATTTTAGTGAGTCTCTTGAGTGCTTCCGACTGCTTCCCCGTTATATTTCAAGTTATCTGTTTCAATTTAACAGCTTCTAAACGCCATGACAGCCTTCGAGACTATTACTCCAGTGTTTATTCATCCATACAAACGCTTGACACTCAACATGTCCTGTATAATGTACTATAGGAGCCCACACTGGCCATTCGACGACCACAGAATGGCTCCGCCTGGCCATTCGAACGTGTCTGTGGAATGGAATATAGCGTATCTATGGCGTTAGCATGGGCAGCTTGCGGCAGACTGATTGATAATATTTTAATGGACTTTTAATCTTAATTATGTATATGTTTATGGTTGTGTTTGCATTGTTTTAAAAAGGATTGATGGTTGTATTTGACCTATGCAGCCGTGGATGATGGTGAGAGTAAAAATGGCGTGTGTACCATAGCGAATTAAATTATACCGATTACCAAAAAGAAATAAATACCTAAAATTCACTTTTTTGTACCTAGTTTTGAGCACGTCAACAAACAAACAGCTAATTAATAGTTTAGCTAGGTTACATAATTTCAGAAAGCTATACACATTCTTTTAATCATCATTTTAGCCGATTATTACTTACGTTATTTCAAAATGTTATTTTGTCAACCCTACAAACGAACCGACGGCGCCTCCAGCCGCCATTACACCAGTAATGACCAATTGAAAGTCAAAATTTGAAAGTACAGTTACGTTCGTAAATGCAGCTGCAAGAAACGACCGTTTAAGAAGCCCAATCACGTAACATTCAAAAACTTGACTCAGCAAGTTTAAAGTTATTTAGTTTTTAGTTCGTGTGGTTACTTCGTTAGCGAATAAAAGTTTGTTGGATTTTGTGTCGGAATATTTTTAAAGCAGTTTACCTTTTTTTTCAACGATTGCAGACATTTTTTATTGCACTTTCGTGTTGTTACTCGAATTTAGTGTGTAACACAAAACAAATTGTGACATAAATAAAGCATTTTTATAAATAACCTAACCTAACCGACTTAGAAAAAGAAAGAAGTTATGTTGTATTCGAGTGTCATTTTAGGGTTCTGTACCCAAAGAGTGTCAAACGAAGCCCTAAGACTCCGTTCTCCGTCCGTCTGTCTGTCACAGGGCTGTATCTTTTGAAACGTAATTTTAATGCAACGCAAAATTTAATAGAGTGTGTATAACTATGGCCGCCTAGCAACAAATGTAATTAAAGACACGAAAAAAAAATGGGGTTTTTACAAAATAAAATGTTTTTTTGTAGGTAAATATTGTACGGTGGTACGAACCCTTCGTGTGCGAATTGGACTCGCACTTGGCTGCTTATTTTTAACACTGAACTCAATTTAATGTTCTCCTTAACCAAAATAAATCCATATGTAAAGTACGATGTTCGGAAGTTATTGTGAAGAAATGGATAACACCAGGGCTGCTCAGGTGTATAAGACGTCGAGATGCTCTGCACACTATTGCTAAAAAAAACCGTAATAACAATAATTTACAGGAGAGGTATAGACTATATAGAAATTATTGCATCAATATATATTATTACAGTATCAAAAAGACCAATACGAGCAGAAACTAATAATTGATAACCAAAATAACATAAAAAAAACATGGGAATCAATTAAAACTATTTGTAATATTAAAAAAGTTGCCCACAAAAGTGAAGACTTACTTAAAATTAAATCCAACTCCACAGAGTCACTAAATGTGGTTAACGAGTATTTTAGCACCATTGGAGATCAGTTGGCAAATGCGGTCCTAAATAAGTTGCAGCAGACAGAGGTAGAACTTGCAAACAACTTCAGAAGCCCAACGGTAAACAATCCGGCAGATTCTCTATTTCTAACACCAACCGACGAAGTAGAAATCATTAAACTAATAAGTACACTAAAATCTAGTACATCCGCTGGACATGATAACTTAA
The DNA here is from genome assembly GCA_949316365.1 of Hoplodrina blanda. Lineage (NCBI taxonomy): Eukaryota > Metazoa > Arthropoda > Insecta > Lepidoptera > Noctuidae > Hoplodrina > Hoplodrina blanda. Next base: position 9,481,175 of record OX438564.1, read on the forward strand.
GCAATGACTTATTGAAGCACACTAGACACGTTATAGCAAGTCCTATTACATACTTGTGTAATCTTAGTATTTCGTCAGGCGTGGTACCTAATGATTTGAAGATTGCTAATGTAATTCCTATATTAAAAGCAGGCGACTCGGGTCTTCCAGCAAACTATAGGCCTATTTCGCTCTTGAGTGCATTATCAAAGCTGATAGAGAAAGTTGTAAATGTAAGATTGCTCAGGTACCTCGAGCATAATAACGTATTGGCCGAGAATCAGTTCGGTTTTCGCTCTGGTAGGTCCACGGAAGATGCTGTTACGGGTCTTGTAGATTCTGTTATTAGCAAAGTAGACAAGGGACAGCGATGCGTTGGTGTCTTCCTGGACCTAGCAAAACCCTTCGACACGGTTTCTCGGCCAATACTACTTAAGAAATTAGAGACATACGGGATCAGAGGTCTAGCTCTGGATTGGTTTCGATCTTATCTTGAAGAAAGGAAGCAACGCGTACGTATAGGTGAGCATGCTAGTGGTCTTGCAGCGGTAAGCTACGGCGTGCCTCAAGGCAGTGTTTTGGGCCCCACGTTGTTCCTGATCTACATAAACGACCTATGTTCCCTGCAACTTCGCAATGCTAGCATCTTTACATTTGCGGATGACACTGCCATAATATTTGATGCAAAAACTTGGAGTGACGTCGTTTGTGTAGCCCAGGAAGGACTCCAGAAGGTAGCTATCTGGCTGCAGAATAATCTGCTGACTTTAAATGTCGATAAGACTAAATTAGTCTGCTTCAGCATAACCGAGCGGTCTGCACCTAATTACGCGCTTCAAATAAAGCTTCATGCCTGTGGCAATGTAAACAGTGAAAGTTGCCACTGTTCGCCGATTCAACAGGTCTCGTGCATCAAATACCTCGGAATATTGATCGATGAACACCTAACATGGAAGGCTCAAATTGACGCGCTTGTTAAACGAACAAGAAAACTCACACACATATTTAAAAAAATTAAATCCTTTTCTAACTTAAAACTGATCCGAATTGTGTACTACACCTTATGCCAGTCCATATTAGGCTATTGTGTATCAGTTTGGGGTGCAGCTAACAAAACAAACCTGCTTAGGTTGGAAAGAGCTCAAAGAGCTATTCTGAAAATCGTCTACAAAAAACCTTGGCGATACTCCACTGAGGCCTTATACTCAGAATGCAGACTTCTCCGTGTTAGGCAGCTATTCATTGCTTCTGTGCTGCTGCGATTCCATAGACATGCGAAGGTGCTGGCACGCCATTCATCCAGAACACTAAAGTGGGATCGACCACGAGTACACTCTAACTTTGCACGCAGATCTTTCGCATTTCTTGGACCCTATCTGTACTCAAAACTCCACGCCAACAACAAAAACATACTTACCCTAACATATAGTAGCTGCAAGGTTGCTATATCAAAATGGTTATATGTTAAAAATTATACTCAGACTGAAGATCTTCTGCACATACAATCATAAAAGTATGCACTAGGCAATATAATGAAAAAGTAAAATAAAAAAATAAATATTTATTTATATAAAATTATATATTTATGTATATATAGGTATATGCATATAATAATATACATGAAATCACCACGCATCCTTCACACACATACGCACACATCCTCACACCACACTCACCCTCACTACACCACACCATACACCGTACTCACCCCCACCACACTTACAAATGCCACACAACTTTTTCCTTATTTTTTTATTTTTTTTCCTTTGTAGTTAGCCCTATAAATAGTAAATTATGTACCCACTAGAAAGAGACTGGTTCCCACGACACAGGGAATCCTAGTGTGGGGACCAGGGGACCTGTAATTTAGTGTTTAGTGCTTTTTGGTGCAAATAAATTTATTTTTATTATTATTTTTTTATTAAATGACAATAAATGAAGTCATAAAGAAAACGATTTTTCAGATGGAAAGGTAAAAATGATACATAAATTATATTTCGAGCTAAATTCCACAGCGAGAACTTTAAAAAATCTCAAGCCCGCGATTGTAATATCCGTTCCTTTCAATGTCTCCGCTGATAATCGCGCTGGTATCACTTTGATCTCGATAGATTTTCACTCGCAGTTTAGGGTTGTCGAGTGAATTGAAAACGGTTACTTTCACCTAGGGTAAGAACGGTGAATGCTTATACGAATCCCGCACCCCTGGGTATATACTGCAGTAGTTTAGCCGGTAAGGGTCCGTCATGCCGCTCCGTCCTCCCACGACTGAGGCAGTCCATAAGCATTTCTACTGCGACAGAAAAAAAGGGTAAGGTCATTGGGGAACATGCGAATTTATTTAAATAGAGCCTTAATTTAAATTCGATAAAATTTTGGTCCAGTAGTATTGCACTTTATCTGACTTCTGATCATATACAGGGTCATTGAAAATTTACCAGAAACCTGAAAAGGGGTCATTGTACTCATCATTATGAACAACTTTTACCAAGAGACCAACCTTGAAATCATGAAAAAAAAATCAGCTGTTCCCTACAAAAATGTTTAACAACACAATCGTAATGTATGAAACAGCTGATTTTAAAACAAGCTCTTTTATCATGGATTCACTACATGATTTTAGACACAATTCTTCTAGGTTATTAAAAAAAATCTGCAGTTCCATCCATAAGTGTAACACCTCAAGGATTTCGTGACGTAGTCCTTTCCACCCCTTATAACACCTTATATGCATTATATGTATAGCCGTACCCATTCTCTCCAAGCCATCATAACAAACTAACATTTTGCGGCCCCATATTGTCATTCTGTGCACGTTTACGGTCTATTGCAGGCGTCTGAAATTTTATGGAAATGTTCGAAGCTATTATCGTAATTGTTATAGTAACTGCCTCACTCTGGGTGGACTATGTATACTAAAGTATAATGAAAAATACTTTGTATAAAGGTGGTTTTAAACCGGCGAAGCAAGGCGCGGATTGGCGAGAAATGAAATCACTCATTGAAAGATATACCGCGCCGTCTCGGCTGGGCTGGCATGCGCTGGCTCGTGCGATATTTGTGCATCTATTTTGCAAAGTAATAAATACTCTATTTACGTAGCAATATAGTTCAATGTGGTATGGTATGAATAAACATTTCAATTCTCGCCTTGCATCTACGCGCATCTAGACTTTACACACCAAAGATTAATAAGACTTGATAAGACTTGATAGAAATATTTGTTCATACAACATTGAACTATTAAGCTGCATAAATAAAGTGTTTATTACTTGTACAAATTTTTATCCTCGGCTATCCAAACACCGGTGTGAAATCACTTTGACTAGTGTAAAAATATACCAAAATATTTTTTTGGGTGTGTGCCGCGTAAGCGTGAAAATGATTTGAGTGAAAATGACACCGTAGTCGGTGCTATACTATTATTAAATCAAACCAAAACACTGGTACCTACCGCTCAAACAAAATTGCAAAATTGTTTCGGCTATAAAATTATTTTCATAACTTATCAACACGCTTGTAGTCCCTGATGGGTAAGGCAGAGGTGTACCCATTAGTACCACCCACATTTCTCCAGTAATATTTAAGTCCCATGTGATAGGGGGCGAGCCTATTGCCTGGGCACAAATCCAGAAAATTATTTTACCATTACCATGTTTGTAAAGTAAACGTTTTTCATAATTAAATTCTATAATTAATAAAAAAAAACAAAGGATTCATATTAAATGTGTGTACATTTTTTTGTCGTTGTCAACCCTAATCGCGATTTCATCGAAAACGCTTTTTATTTTGCCACCATTCTATGTATCAATTCGATTATACGGTTGAGTGTGGATAGCTTTGAAATTGAAATATGAATTTGCTTTGCATACCTACCTACTACTATGTTTTGTTGTGTAGGGGGCAACGGCCGATTGGAATATTGTTTGCTCAGACATTGTTTATTGTTACTTTTAAAATAAATAAACAAAGAATCGTTAGTGTTTTTTGGAACGAAGCTTCTGCGGTAAGATTTGGCAAAAATCGTAACGTAAGAAAAAAGCGTTATGCCTCATCCAGGCGACCTTCCCTCTTCTATTTATCTCTTTCTCTGACTAGCCTTTACAATTGTTTTTTTAAATAATTTATTATTGGTTTACAGACTCATACACACTTTTTCCTTTCTCAGTTCGATGAGAAAGCAATCCGACCCGACCGGAGAGAGTTCAGGCACAGGACCACGGGGGGTAGGGTGTCACACTCCAAGTGGAAGAATACAATGACACTGCCCGACCGGGTAATCGAATCCAGCATCCCACGCTCAGCAGTCGCACCTGCGACCACGAGATTGAAAATGCAATCAATATAATATATGTATAGTATTTTTTTTTTTTTATATATATTTTTTTTAGGCCTCTTCTCACACGAGCATTGATCAGGCTTGCTCAGTGCGGATTGGCGATTTTAGACTATTGTTTAATCTAGGTTTCCTTACGATGTTTTTCCTTTACCGATATTTGATGTCCAAGATAAACTTAAAAAGTACACATGAATTGAAAGTCATCTTAGTACTTGCCTGGTATCGAACCCACGTAAGTGGCGGGCGCCATAACCACTGGATCATCACGACATGCAATCAATTAATGGATAGTATCTAATAGGTAAGTTTATTAATAACTAGCTTCTGCCCGCGACTTCGTCCGCGTCAAAGTTGATTTCTCCATACAAACTTTTTTCGATATTTCTTGATGAAGTGACCTTTCGCTTTTGTATATATTATATTTATGGTACATTTAGATTACCTATTTCCAAAATATTAAGAAGTAGTATAAAAATTCACTTATTTTTCGATCCCAAACCATTAAAACGCAAGTTCAATAGCTACTGTTTTGATATTGTACCTCACATAGTAGCTTCGATTTATCTAGTATCAAGACCGATCAGGTCAACTAAAATCAGAATCTGACCTTCGTGTTATAACCAAATGAATGTTATGTTTTTGGAAGAAAGTATGGGCAAAACCCTGTAAACATAGACTTATTAAAAGTCTAAGCAAAGTTTTACCTCACAAATCACGATTCATCGCTTCTTTTTCTTTTTTTTTTTCGATGATTTTAGATAATATCTTTTTTAGGGTTCCGTACCTCAGTCGGTAAATAAGGAAGCCTTATAGATCACTTTTTTGTCCGTCTGTCTGTCTGTAAAGAACCTTTTCTAAGGAACGCGTGGAGGTTTCAAGCTGAAATTAAAATCAAATACTCAGGCCTCGGGCACGCCGCAATCGCGGCGGTAAGACCCGCTCTTAGAGGAGTGGTTGAAGAGGCGCCACGGCGTCCTCACCTTCCGCCTGACGCAGGTCCTCACCGGACACGGTTGTTTTGGGAGGTTCCTGTGGCGGATTCAGCGGGAGGAAACGCCAGGGTGTCACCACTGTGTGGACCGCCCGGAGGACACGGTGAAGCATACGGTCTGCCCCGCCTGGGCAGAGCACCGCCGTGTCTCTCGCCCTCTCGCGTCTGGCCCTGGTTCAGGCCATGCTCCGGAGCGAGAGGGAATGGGAAGCAGTCACCTCCTTTTGCGAAGCAGTAATGCTAGCGAAGGAGGAGACATTTGGCCACCGTAGGCGCGGGCTTGCGGACAGCGAGTGATGGGTAGCTCGCCGTCAGCAAAGAGCTGTCAGCACAGAGACGGGGCCCCAACAGGGCCAAACGCCTTCCGGGATCACCGGACGTCTTTACAGGATACCGTGGTCACGGAACGCAAAGGGTAACAGAAGGAACAGGGTGGTTTTTTAGTCAGTAAAAGTTTGACAGTCCCTTCCGCCCCACCTAGGGCGGAAGGACTCATTTGATGATTTTTACCACCCCAAAAAAAAATCTTAGGTCTGCAACCTCTTTTGGGCCCAGTATGTGGCCACATTAATCGCGGCATAAGGACTCCATGGGCTCTGTAGTAAGTGGGCCATCATATGAAAGGAACACCACACTTGCACTGAGTATCTACGGTATCTATAACTGCTCATTTGGCTAGGTTACGTTTGCAGCGGCTTACATGAGTGCGCAGTCTATTGAGCGCTTTCCATATAGGCCACTAAAGATCACAATAGAGTGGCATGTATTCCTGGGGTTGAACTCTTTTTGGTGGAAGTTGTGTGATGGTGGGTGGCGACCTGGTCCTGGATGGCCTGTATGCATCGAAGAAAACTCTTCCGACTCTTCAATCTACCCAGAGCTACTGCATATTGATAGAGGGGATGTAAGGAAGCGGATTCTTGATTTTATTTCATCTGTGCATGCGACATACATACCTACGAATGACAGGTGGTGCAATTCCAGCCAATGGGAAGAGCATATTGAGCAGAGTCAGTTTCAGACAGCCCCGATATAATTCTACACGTCTCGTTAAGGGTGATATTGCTTTTTGGTCAATGACACTCTGAACACGCATATTCACCAGCAGTAGGAGCATAGAGACGTAACAGTTGTGCGAAAAGCATCTGGTGCTGCTCCCCAGTTGGTAAAAATAAGGTCGTAGCAGATTACTTCAGGTTTTGATTGGTGTTGTGGCAATGCAGGTAGTACATCAAAAGTTAGTGCTCTGTCCAATGCAACACCAGGGTACTTAGGGTCCTTACATTCCAATACTCTACGTAACTTATTCGCCACGAAATACTAAGTGTCCTGTTTGCGAATATATTGCGAAGATGGAAAGATTCATTTCTTGCAGCACAGCCGCGGTAATAAGTAACCTTAATTGATTTTAAAGCATGTGGAATAAGTATGTTCTATGTACGGTGCCTATGAAAAAAAACTCTGCCTGCGATCACAGTCGCTTTATCAAACCAAGTACCCTGAAAGCTTGAAGTTTGGAGACATTCCCCGACAGAAGAATTACTGCAGCAGATTTTTTAATTGATTTAATTGATTTTAGTGCACTTCCGGTTGTTGCCAAACTCTTCCTATTTAGCCATTGAAATAGAAGTATTCTTTTTGGTACCTAATCATTCATCTTACACTGAGATCTTTTTATAAAATAATTCGGAAGCGCAACGAAAGGAATACTAATTATTACTGCGTAAAAAAATTACGCTCGCCATTCCTTATACTTATTCTCCGTATACTTGGCGGTATTGTTGTGCCATGATTGACTTAGCTAAGCCCAGGCAATAAAATATTGTATACTTAAAATGTTTGCCAATAAGCCGTCCGTCACTTGTTGAGTGTTGAGTAGCTCCTTGTAGTTATGGCGTAATGATTTTGATTTCAGAGGATAAATTACAACTAATACCTAACTGCATTATTGTATGTAACGTCGGTGTCGTTTTATAGCAATCCAGCAGTAAAATGTTTAAGAATAATAGCCATAATGCGATGTCCCTTACCTACACACATTATCTATGTTTAATCCCATGTAATAGGGGGCGAGCCTATTGTCATCAACCGGGCACAAATCCAGACTCCAAGGCTGCTATTGTGACATTCCTGATGAAAAAACCCAATAACACTTGCCCGACCTGGGAATCTAACCCAAGACCTCAAGCTTAGCAGTCGCACAAACAGACAAAAGTTCTTTAGCTGCTAATTTATGTGTAACTATGCATAGATTTTATTTTCAGCATTAATATTTAAAAAAATACGAATCAAATCAAAGTTGTGGTAGAAACATGCACTCCTACTTTTGTTTTATTTTTTATTGTAAGGAAAACTCATTAATCAATCAATAAAAAAAACATTCAAAAAAATATTAGAAAAAATACAAAAAATAATGCTGACATTGGGGACCGAACTTACGCACATCGGTTTGCAAGGCGGTCGTCGAACCGATAGGCAATTTACTTCGATGGCAACTGTTCTGAAATAGCCTTTCTAGTTTTCCATAATTGACTGCTTAACTCCTAGAAGGTATAGCGTGATTATAATTATTTTAGAACTTCAATTTGCACCTATCTATAATATTGTAACGTTTTGTCACTGAGATTTGTATTAAAAATATGAACATAATGCAACAATGCTCACCCCCCAAAGCAAATAGCGTAATAATTTATAGCCTATGGACTAATTTGGTCAATGTGGAATATTCATACAAAATTTGAACAGAATCTATCCGGCAGTATTCGCGTGATGCTCTAACAAACATACAGACAAACAGACAAACAGACAAAAATTCTAAAAAAAATATTTTCGGCATTAGAATCACTCCCCGACCTCATAGCAATTACTCTTTTTCAAAAATATTAAATGTACAGTTTTGACTTCGCTACGATTTTATTATATGTATAGATAATTATTTTAGAACTTCAATTTGCACCTATCTATAATATTGTAACGTTTTGTCACTGAGATTTGTATTAAAAATATGAACATAATGCAACAATGCTCACCCCCCAAAGCAAATAGCGTAATAATTTATAGCCTATGGACTAATTTGGTCAATGTGGAATATTCATACAAAATTTGAACAGAATCTATCCGGCAGTATTCGCGTGATGCTCTAACAAACATACAGACAAACAGACAAACAGACAAAAATTCTAAAAAAAATATTTTCGGCATTAGAATCACTCCCCGACCTCATAGCAATTACTCTTTTTCAAAAATATTAAATGTACAGTTTTGACTTCGCTACGATTTTATTATATGTATAGATTACTTAATATTAAAATTAACTAATAATATACATTATTTACAAGCTTAAGAACAAAAACAATAAAAAAAAGAAACAACCAGAATAAGAAAATAAAAAGAGAAACTAAAACTAAATGGCATAAAAAAATTCATCCGCATCGCCGTCCGCTGGAAATGTACCCAAAAGACTGGCCGCATTGCCACGTTGGATGGCAATGCTCAACCTCTGGCCAAGGTAATAACCAGCCCTTGGGTCACGGGAAGTGTCAACCAGGCGTTTGGCCAACTCCTTAAAAAGGCCATGGGCACACGGACCCCACGACCCGAGGGTTTCCACCCCAAACGGCTCGAAAATATAGTTACTTTAAAGGGAAAATATACTTACGCCTATGGGTAAGTAGAAAATCATATATTCAAATGAATAGAATAGAATGAAATAATCCTCTTTTCTATCAGAATAAAGTTCATATAGTACGAGGAAATCCACTTAATGCATCGTCGTTCCTCCATTCCTAATCCTGCTTTTAAAACGGCATGTTATACATGCAAGAGCTGGCATCGTGCTTACGTTAAGGTTCGTTTACACATGCTTTAAACTAGCATGCTAAAAGAGCATGCTTATGAGCATGCTTATGAGCATGCTTATGAGCATGCTTCATTCGAGCATGCTTATGAATAGTTTACATTTGCTAGCGTTTGCTAGCAATAAGCATGCTACTGAATAAGCATGCTCTCTCACTCTCAGTTCTAACAAAGTCATGGACAAAAAAAAAATCGAACGGCCTTGATTTTTGAGCATGCTCAAAATTAGCATGCTCATTATCAGCAAATGGTTTCGATACACATGCTACTAAGTAGCATTTGCTTAAAAGTAGCATGCTCTCGTGCTTTAGCATGCTAGTTTATTATTAGTTTATTATTTAGTATATTTATTAGTTTAGTACCATTATGTCCAAGGCTACTAAATTAAATTCTTGAAGGATTTTCCTCAGAAAACTGTTGGTCGTCAATTGTGTTTATGCCATGTTGAAATAAAAACCTAGGAATGTCTGTATCGTGAACGCATTCACAAACATATAAACTCACATATATGAACAGCCAGACACAGAACAACAGAAGGTCAGACAAAAGGATGAATCATACGCAATCATATCCATTAGAAGTAATTTTTTGGGGCATCTGGAACACGTAACTCTAGTTCTGCTATGCTCGCTGCGTTTGACAATCTAAAAACGAAGGAAAATCTACTCGTATGTAAAATAATGAATCGAGTGCCAAGCAAAGTAAAAAAATCTATAAAAAATTCTAAGGCAAAACTTAATTTATTATTGCTCGATATCTCTCGGATCGATTTTGATGCTCTTTTGCATGTTTTAAGACCACCTTGTCCCTTTTCATTTGGTACAGTCAGCAACAAAAGTCGATTAACAATGTTACTTTTTTATATCATTTAAACAGACACTAAACACATAATGTACTGGCTTTATATTCATTGCGTTTTACTTTTAATATTGTACTTAATAATTGGGATTTAAAAATCATAAATGTTAATCGACTTATGTTGCTAGTCAGCAACATAAGTCGATTAACATTTATGATTTTTAAATCCCAATAAACGTTGCCAAGGTAGAATCATGTACAGTCGTACATGATTCTACCTTGGCAACGTTTGGACCAAATACCTCTGTCATTTCTAAGCAGCTTTTATACCTGTGCCTACACCAATAAATATATTCATAGTATACACGTTCTATCAAGTAGTATAGACAGTCTGACATATTACCCCATTTATAGTATTAAAATAAATAATAAACGTGAGGGGACTAGACAGGAGAGAGGGGGTAGTATTATTAAGTGTGACACCCTGACGTTATGTTAGGCATGTGAGAAACGAATGCGAGGCGAAAGCGTTGCAGTGAGACTGATTTATGGTGGCTTATATGAAGTGAGAAAGGATTTTGGACCCCCATAAGAGGTAATTTTTCTTCGCTCATAAAAAAAATTGCTGTTGCATACTTTTACTTTTATGACTTAGTATTGCACCTATGGTACAGCTGTTCTCTTTTAATAAGTGACGAAAAAGTTTCAAAGCTTTAGGTTTAGAGTCACGTACTTGAGTGACAAACATCCATCCATACCTTTTTAATAGTAGTACGACTTAGTAGGTAAGAAAAGACAAGTTGAGAAAATAAAACATTAAGTACACGTAACTGTAGTTTCCAAATAGCTTTTATTTTTTTAATATCTTTGCCTTCCATCGCATAATTATATCCCTCGCCTAGGACACTGTGTGACATAGGTCCTTTTTATATTTCCACGTCGTATAAGTGAGACGTAACAAATTACGTTCGGCGCCATTTATTTGGCTTGGGAACGCTAAAGTGGCGCTTTTATGTGTTTTATTTATAAACGGTAAGGGTAATTTATTACCCCGGTGATTCTTGTGACGCTTAGAGGATATGACTTTTTACGGTTGACTTCTTAATTTGAAATTATCTCGTACATAGAAGTCATTATTTTTTTACGTTGGACTAATTTAAAAAATGTTTTGTTAAACGTTAGAGTTTATTTTGTGGAATGTTTTTTTTTGCTCTTTTTTAGTACAAATATGCAATCGTTGTAGTCGAATGATTTCGGATAATAAAGTGTAGTCCAGTAGCTCATAGATTTTTTTCCAAACTAGCTTCTGTACGTGATTTTTTCTGCGTCAAAGTTAGTATATTATTCCACGGAAACCGTGCACTTTTCCGATATATAAAATATGTGTGTACAGATCTGAATTAAAGGCTGAATTAAATACCTAGAAAAATTATATAGTGTATTGAATAGTCCGTACTTATAACCTAATATCTATGTGTCTATGTATCTAATATGTATGTGTGTATATATCAACCGTTTAGGTGTGATTGAATAACAAACATACATCCATCCGGGTCGGTGGGTACTATGTTCACCTTTTATACATTCATTAGCATTATGAATAATTATATTATATTGATTGGAAACCTATTTTTCAGATTTCTTTGTAACACAGAATAATCACCAGCCAAACCTAGTTACAAATCAAGGTTCATTACCGAGCACTGTTCCAGAATCCTCACTCCAGAATCAAATAACAAACTTAGGTACATAAAAAATTAACGTAGAAATCTCCCGAATCTATATTTAGCTTCATAATCAGCTTACTCAGTTTCAGGGGTAACCCAAAAGGCTCAGAAAGTCAGACTTCTCAGCGGAAACAGAAAATAAGATAATGAAGTCGTATTACAATCAATCATTCAGGACCGTCTGGGCGATGACAAAGGAGCTTTTTAACTTAACACTAGGGAGTGGTGACCAAGCATTCTGAGAGCTGAATTATAAATGTCGTTTATTTGAAGACTACCTCGTTGGTTTAGTGGTTGCAAAGCGCGACTGCTGAGCATAAGGGTTTTATTCCCAGGTCGGGCAAAGTGTTAGGAAATCAGGAATTTCTCAGCGGCAGTCTCGGAGTCTGGATTTGTGCCCGGTTGATGGCATTAGGCTCGCCCCCTATTACATGGGACTTAAACATAACTGGCGAAACGTGGGTGTACTAATGGGTACACCATATACCTCTGCCTTACCCTTCGGGGATTACAGGCGTGATATTATGTTATGTATTTGACGTGTCGTGTTTCTTGCTTCGACAAATATTAAGATGTTATGACGGTTCCGCTGGTCTCGTGGTCACAAGCGCAACTACGCAATATATGGGGTTTTGGGATTGATTTTCAGGTTGCGAAAACGATTACTGGGTTTTTCCGTCAAGCCCGCCACACTGTTCCCACCCACTGCAACTCCTAAAAGCCAGAATCAACAGTGGAGGCCACCAGAAAAGCGCCGAGGCAATGAAGCTCGACGAGTCCCAGAGAAACGATTAACAGTCTTGGGTCCCGCAACGAAATTAATCGGAAAAGAATAGCGAAGGAGTAAGAAAAAAATATAATTTCCACTTCCCTCCAAACAAGCAGGAGACAGAACAGAACTAGGCCAATAGGCACAAAGGGACGGGGGTTTTTCCGTCAGGAATCACACACCACCGTGCCTCGGAAAGTATGTAAAACTGTTGGTCCACCGCTTAATCTCTCGCCGGTCGTGTCGGATTGCCGTCCCATCGGACTATGACAATAAGAAAAGAGGGAGTGCATCTGTGTTTACGCACAAACGTATTGTGTATATACAGAGTTGATATGACAGAGGGGCATTCAATTACACTACGAATACTATACGTGATTAGTATTCATTTGACACGGTATAAAATAAAATATACCTAAATATTTTTTTTTGTCAAACAAACTAAATAGCTTACAAATCAGAGTAAAACGCAAACACCCTTTGTAAATAAATTTAACTGACCTTAGATACCTAGGTAATAAAGCGGCAACGTCGCACGCGCGCGGCGCGCGTGTTTTCTCTCGTATCAAAGCGGTCGGCCAAAAACTTAAAAATCATTTGCGACTAAACTACTGCTCCAATTTAATTGATTTTTGGTACAGAGCTTAAAAATGGTACCTAGTATAGGCAGTTTAAAGGTAAGCCCATCTGTCATATCAACTTTGTATAATATCTCCTGTGTACTTCGCTAATCTTATTGATATTGACCTCAGTGACAGAAATTGAGCCGAGAGAATATTTTTTTATGGATAAGAAATAACATAAATCGAAGTCTTGTTTGGACGGAGGCTGGGCATCGTTCCCTAATCTTTTTATCTTTATAACCATCATCTTATTCCTCCCAAACTAACTAGTTACAAGTAATAAATAAAGCCTTATCGGAACTCTGCGAACTTTTTTCGGGTCGAGTCTCTATTTGGAGAGATGCAATGGTCACATTAATGGCTTAACCACAAAGTTTTGACATCGAAACTTATTTATTAGTTACCTCGACGCCTTTTTCCGAGTTCCCAATCTCAAGAAAGCAATATACGAAGTATTTCGAGGAATATTTGGAGAGGAATAGATCAGGAAAACGGAATCGTGTATAAGTGGGTTTCTTTCTAACTTTTTGATGCTGTGGAAGTGAATTAGTTTTGTGATAATAAAAGCTTAATTAATTATGTTGTTTTTGTTCGTTACTTTTTGTGAAATGTAAGCAACGGTTATTCAGAATTTCACTCATTTACACAATAAATGCTGTTAACTAGTGTGACGTCATCTAGAAGGTGTTTAAGCCTCAACTTTTTTAAATAGCTTGCTTTGATTGTTACCTATCTATTTCTATTATTTGTTCTTATTAAATTGTTTACCAAATAGCTTTGACTAGTATGTAACCTACGTCAAAATGTATCTGAGGTGTATCTATTGTATGCTCACTTTTAAGTTTCCACTCTAATTCTATTATGCGAAGTTTGTAATTAGCTTCCTGTCAACTATAGTCTCCATTTTTACTTAGTTTTTAAGCTGTAAGTCTTCCATGCTTCACTAAATAAATAAATAAAGATTTTTGCGTCTATAGGTATAAATTTTAAAGTTGTTTGTTTAATTATTTGTATGAGGTAGTCTCTGGAATTACTGTTCTGATTACAAAAATTCTTTCGTTAATAGAAAGCTACACTATTGCCAAGTGTAATAGGATATATTTTAAGATGCGGGCAGAATAAGGGTCAGTTCACACCGAGACGCGACGCGACGCGACGCTGCGTGCACACTTTAAAAGAGCGACTCAAAATATAACTTTATTTTCTACACGAAAAGATACACATTTCATTGTAAGAATTTAGAATACGTTACACCACGCAGCACTACGTCGCGATGCGTCGCTCTACGCCGCGCTGCGCCGCGCGGCGCCGCGAGACGCATCGCGACGCAGCGGCGAATCGCCGGTACGCGCGCACAGAATGACGTGCAAGAGCGGCGACGTTGCGATGCGTCTCGCGGCGGTGAGCGGCGCAGCGCGGCGCAGCGCGAAGTCACTGGCCTCTTCAAGTATCTTTACGTTGCGTCGCGTTGCGTCGCGTCTCGGTGTGAACTGACCCTAAGTAGTCGCTTAAAAAAAGAATTCATTCAATACAAAACTTTTTTTCATAAGCGACGAAAATTGTCAACGTGGTGGGTTCTAGAATTATATATCTACTGAATTGATGCTAGAAGTGTACTCGTTGATGTCCCTTCTACTTCATATACCTAGCTCCCTTTTTGACCACAAACCAACCAACACTTTACTAACTGAATGAAACGCGTGGGTTTAAAGAAGAGTACAATAAAGATAAACCATTTGGTGTAGGTACCTATTTGTTGTGGACAACGAGACCATTTCTATGTGGGCCCGCTTGAAATTCTTCAGTGGCACTTTGTTTAGGCTTTCGACACGACATAGTCCCATGAATTTCATGTAGTGAAAGAAAAAGAAGGTGTTGATTAAATAAGGTGCCTTTTTCAACCCACGCCGTTGGAGCTGTGACGCAAACGGGGCACTTTAATGAATGAAAGTAGCTATTTTCGTTTCGTTCATTCGTTTCTATCTTTTTTTTGTCCATTCCTTTTGTAATGTTGGGGTTTATTTACTATTCAGCAGTCTTGCACCACAAATTATTAAATGAATCACATATCATTGTTCTGTCTCTGTCACCTTCAAACTAAATGCTGCTTATGTGGGGTTTACACGGGTGACTAAAGCCGCACAATTTCTGCCGCGCGGCGAAAATCGATTGTCTAAATGGCAATTCGGCTAGATCGCAAGTGACTAAAGCCGCAAGCCCCAAAGTAGAGTAGTATCCGACTTTGGCCGCGCGGCGACCGGCCGCATGCGGCTGGTGACTAAAATCGACCGTGTAATCGATCAGTTGTAGGCGATCGCCCGCCGCATGAAGTTGTGCTTCGCGCGTGTTTTGTCACTATCGCGATTCTACGACAGATCTTCTGGTTACAACCATGAATAAAAACAATACTATACAGGCACGAACACCTATTCTTCTCAACATTTTCGAAGGGAATGACCGAGCCGCAGGCAATTTTAGTCACCTGTGTAAATAAGCAAGCGATGCACCACGATGAGGTGATTTGTGAAGCGACTAGCCGCACGGCTAAAATCGACACGTGTAAACCCCCCTTTAGTTTGATGGCCAGTAAGCGCAGTTAAGAGGTATAATGATGTGTATGTAAGTATCCTTATTCTATCTACAAAATGTAATCGAGTTTAATAGCTTATTGTCTAAAATATGACTAGACTATTGCATGGAACGCACTCTCGGTATGGCTCCTAGTCTTACACAACCCTCCGTTTCTTTTTAACGGAGTTTAGGTGTCCATGAAGAAAAAAAAGTTAGGTAGGTATGTATAGAAATCGAAAGGCAATACATTTTATCCCGAAGTCCGACGTACACCTCCAGTCCTACATAATATGGAAGTAGCCACAAGCCATCACTCCAAATGTATTTCCGTACAGCCTCGCCCGGCCGGTACATAAATAAAACATTGAAGCTAGACTCGCTGCGGAATAAACTAAAACAGTGGTTCTTAACCCGTGGTCCCAGAAAGAACCAGAAATGGTCCGCAACGTCATCATAATAATGACTAAATAACAACGCGAAAACTCAATGCTCTTGGTTTCAAATAATTTTGTACGTGTTTTACCCATAGAATACCCTTCTCTTGTTTTCGAGTCGATGAATTAAACAATCCTTTTTTTAACCTATAATTTTTGGGCCCAGTAGGTGGCTACGTTTATCGCGGCAATCAGTAGCGTTTTAAATATCCTCTACTAAAGTGTAGGTGTAGGCATTTTGGGCACTATAGTAAGTGGGCCATTGTCTGCTCGGTAGCACCATACTTGCACTGGGCATTGGTGGAATTTATAATTCCCCATTTTGTTACGTTATGTTTACAGCAGCCTACTCCGGAATCAGAATACCCTTACGAATAGTTAATATTAATGCCAAACGATTGGTAGTCCATGGCATAACAATTTTTTTGTCAAATGGTCCCTCAATACCAAAAGGCTAAGAACCACTGAACTAAAAGATACCTAGAACTTGCAAAAGAGATGCAGCACATCTTCCTTATTCTCTTCGGACTAAAATTGATCCTAAAACGTTTATCGTTCGACGGTTCTCGTTACGTATTTTAAAAATTTCCATTTTGCTTCCTCTCTCTTTTAATATTTTACGTTCCTACATTTTCTTGATTTATGCGGACACAAATGTATGCCGAACTGCTGCTTTTTTCGCGATTTCAGTGTAAGTAAAAATTCTTCATGACATAACATCACGCCTGTAATCCCCGAAGAGTTAGGCAGAGGCGTACCCATTAGTACACCCACATTTCGCCAGTTATATTCAAGTCCCATGTAATAGAGGGCGAGCCTATTGCCATCAACCGGGCACAAATCCAGACTCCGAGGCTACTACTGAGAATTTCCTAATAGAAAAATCCAATAACATTTTGCCCGATCCGAGAATTCTTCATAATTTATTTATTTAGGGAACCTACGACAATATATCTTCTGTTTGATGCGGTCATCATCTTCACCATTACTGACTGACTGAGCCATCAACACACAGCTCAAATCACTGAACGGTTTGCTCTGTTTTGTACGCAGATAGTTATTATAACGTAGCAATGCGCTAAGAATGGATAGTCCAAAATTTACTCCATAGGGGGATGAAACTGGCGTCGAAGTTTGTATTGAAAACCAAGATTCGATCGCCGTGGGCAGAAGTTAGTATAGTATATTTTGGAATAGTGCATTATTAGTATTGTATGGCTAAAATTAGATGTCCCAGTTTGACTAGTATAATTTAAATGTAATTTGAATGCAGTTTTGATAGTCTAATTAAGTAATAACGACCCTTTTTCAGATTTAGGGTAAACAAGAACTAAGGTTGAATACAACTTTATTAGCTGAAGTAAATAATAAAACAAAATCTACTTTAATTAAATAACGTCAAGGTTCACAATTTAATAGGAAACTGAGAAGCAAAGTTGAGGAGCAGAAAATTAATTGAATGGAGAAAAACTTATTTACCTTAAATATTAATTAAGTTAAGAAATATTGTTCATTAATAGGTCGTAGTGTTCTGTAAAGTGTATTAGGCAAGTGTAAACTAATTGAACATACTTAATTACAGTAAAAAATGAAAGCTTTTTATAGGGCCGCTGTCCGTCCGTCTGTCTGTCAGCAAGTTATATCTCATGAACCGTAATCGGTAGACATTTGAAATTTTCACAGGGTATGTATTACTATGGCCGCTATAACAACAAATAAATAAAATAAAGTTAAAAATTAAATTGGGTACCCATACAAGAAACGTATTTTTATATATTTTTTTTTTGTTTTTAGTGGTAAATATTGTACGGTGGTACGAAACCCTTGGCCCTTTTATTGCAGCCAAAGTTTACAGGAAATGGTTAAGTGAATCATTTAATTTTATAAATGTAATTTTATAAATGTATAATCGTCTTCTGCGATGTCCTTCCCACCGCTCTGGTTTTCTCAAATCTTCTTTTCCTGTCCAGGCGGTTTTCTTATGGAATGCACTCCCTCAGAATATCAGGATGGCCACCAGTCAGTTCACATTCAAGGTAAAAGCTCGCGAACACTTGCACAAGAAGTTGGCAGACTCGTCCCACATTTAATTTGTTTTTCTTCACCACCTATGTATTTTATCTCTCTCCACTCTATATATTTTGTTTGTATGTATGTATATATGTATTTATTATTATAATGTATTCTCGGTAATTTTCTGTATCTGTGCACCTACTATGCCTTGTCTCTGCATCACCCTAAGGTAGACTGGTAGAAAATGCCTAAGGCATTAAGTCCGCCTTTGTACAGTGAATTTTGTTTACTTGTGCATAAAGTTTTTAAATAAATAAATAAATAAATAATTTATTGTTAGTGCGAAAAATCACTGTATTATGGTAATTTGCAATGTAATGCACACTAAACATTATAGATACTTTCAGGTGCGTATGTATTTAAAGTTTATTTATTACATTTAACACTAGATTTCGAAAAAAAAGTATCAAAACGTTCAAACTTTGACTTTAAGATATTGTCCAGAACAAAAAAAAATATCGCAATGATAGGAAGACTGAAACTTTCGGCTACGTTTAGTGTTTTAAAAAGAAAAAAAAAACTTAATGCTATAAATAATCATAATCATAATCATTTATTTGCTAATATGGGTAATTACATAAAGTTGTTAAAAATAATAGAGCACAGTTCAACCATATTACGCCTTGAGGCATGCAAATGTCAAGATTTTGCTGCACAACATTGCTAAACCATACATGCATGCACCAGTCATTTAATAATTAATAATAACACAATTTTAGTATAATCACCGCGGCAAATAATAATGGTTCATTAGCAAATATTATAATAGCAAATATAATAATAGATAATTAATTAAAGCGAAATCTACCCGTGTACTGATCACCACCAGTTCTACACTACGCTAACTTGAAAAATAATCGCTTATTTCATTTCCAGACATCGCCGATCTTTTGTAATATTCCTAGCAATTTTTCAATGGCCTAGATTCCTTTATGCAACGGACTTCCAAGGAAGATGGAGAGGCCTTGTGGGGCTCGCAACTGACCTTCTGACATACCCCCATTTATAATTATTAGAGCTCTTGTATATTAAAAGGAATGAACTTAGGTTAAATTGTACGAGAAAAATTTTTTTTTGTATACAGGTTGGTTTTATAAATTGGATTTTTATACACCTTGTATAGCTTATGTGTTAGGGTGTTACCACACCAATCGATTGATAGTCGATCGATGCCATCGATCGACATCGGTCGACGTTGATCAATCGGTGTGGTAGCTTTAATTGATCGACGGATACCGGTCGACTAACCAATCGATCGACTGCCGGTCGATGGTAGAATGGATGGATTGGTCTAGTAGAAACTATCGATCGACGTCGGCCAATCCATTCTACCATCGATCGATGGCATCTATCGGCTATCGATCGATTGGTGTGGTAACACCCTTAGTTAATAAATTGTTACTATTAAATATTGGGGCGGTATGTTTCTGATAGCTCAGGGGGGCGATTCTACTAACATATAGGAACGATTCTGATCTTAGTCTCAATCTGTCAAAATTCGAATTCTTTTGACACATATTGTCCCTGAGATAAGATTGGGGGTAGATTTTGAACTATTTTTCTTTTTTGTTTGCTATTAATAATATAATTTTACGTATTATGTTATTAAGTTTAGCTTTGTTTACTAAGGGCTAATTTTTCATCGTTTTATCACTCTTAACGGTGGGATAAATATGGTAATTTGACAGCTTTTGTACAGAAAATATGTCAAACTGTCATATTTATTCTTTGGATAAAAGTTCTTTGACTATTGAAAAATCAACCCTAAAATAAAGAAATAAAATCAAGTGCCTCAAAAATAAATGAATGTACTCTTTTGTAACGTACCTTTGTAAGTTGTACCTTATCAACAAACATCAAGAAAGATCTACATACCTAACCCTTTTTTTCCATAAACAAGTATTTTTTAATAAGACTCTTTCTCGATGTTTGTTTAAAAGATAATAATATGTAAACAGAATATTGTACAATATTTTCATATTGTAGGTATAACTTGTTACATTATTGTATAAAGAAAACGTATCTATTTATATAATCTAAATTACAGACCTGGTGACCAGAGGGCGACGGGGTTGCGGCAGGCCAAAAAGCAGATGGTGGGACAAACTGGATGGATCACGAAAGGAGGAAGGAGTGGAGAGAGGCCTCTGCCTAGAAATGGGACAGAATAGGATAGAAAAAACGAATCGTTTTGGAGAGCAATGGGAAAATTCGTTTGCATAAAAAAGCACACAAACAAATGACCTCTCACCTCGAATGCATATACCTTCTCCGTTCTGCGTGGGTAAGAACTGTAATTTAAAACAAAAAATAGTGATATTTTCATTAATGACATAAAGACAAAATTACATTACGCACCCGACAATAAGTCCATAAACCATTAAAATCGTGGTGACAACAAGATTAGCAGACAAAGTTAAAATCTTCTTTGAACCATAAAAAAAGACAAACAATAACATAAAAGATTGCTCCAGTCTTAGCAGATTCACAAAACAGAGAAGAAACGTTAATAGGATGGGAAAACGCGAATTAGTCAAAGAGAATTTAATCTATTATATTGCCACCCTCAAAACTCGGGTCACAGAATAGATAGGTACAGAAGGTTAGCTTTCTACAGCAACAAGCGAAATTGCACGCACACGTAAAGAATAAGGGCACTCGCAACAGGCATTTGTTTGATAATTTGGAACCACCAGCTATATAGCAAAGTCAATTAAGTCGCATACAACATCACTTCTGTAATCCCCGAAGGCAGACGTGTATAAATTAGTACACCCACATTTCACCAGTTATGTTTTTAAGTCTCATGTAAGTTAAGTCAAAATCAAATCATTTATTTAAATTACACCATTAAAAGGCAGAACACTTTTCACAAAACTTTTAACAGAATAAGACTTAAGGTCTTTTGACAGTCAATTGCAAGGAAAAGAAATTTAATCTAGGCAAGACATTCGCACTTACTCTTTTTAATTAAAAAATGTTTTACAATAATTTTATATAGGTACATTTACACACATCTACATCACATTTACATCTGCCTAGACTTTTCTCAACTACGTTGGGGTCGGCTTCCAGTCTAACCGGATGTAGCTGAGTACCAGTATTTTACATGGAGCGACTGCCTATCTGACCTCCACAACCCAGTAACTGGGTAATACGATACCCCTAGGTAAGACTGGTTGTCAGACTTTCAAGCTTCTGACGCCTCGTAACGACTGTCAAAGATCCACGTATGACAGCTGGGACCAACAGCTTAACGTGCTTTCCGAGGCACGGAATGATGTCAGTAATGTCTAAGATAAACTTTAGAAAGTACATATGAATTGAAAAAGTCACATTGGTACTTGCTCGGATTTGAACCCACAACCTCATGCATGAGAGGCGGGCGCCTTAACCACTAGGCCATCACGACACACATCACGATCATATAGGTACATTTATAATTGTATTAATGTGAAGACGATGTACTTATAGTAAAAATCACTCTGTGTGTGTTTGCACCTCGTTTTCGCTCATTGAATGGAGTCGACCTTCTGTATCTATCTACTTTGTGACTCGAGTCAGTGTGCGGGTACTTTTAATTTCATCATCTTCTGAAACGTTCCAAATGAATTATTCAATGGAGTCAGAATTCGGGAGTAAAACTAAAGGAATTCTGAGTAACATTGTCTTAGAATATCTTGACTTTGCTTTAAATATTGTAGATTGGAGAAATAAGTGCTTCTTTGATGTTATTCTGACGATTACAAACAAAAAAAGTGTTGTTTTTTTTGCGCAAGTTAGTGATCTTTCGATTCTGCCTATCCTTCATCAGGTTATCTATTTAGGAGTGCCCATAGCCTGTTTAAGGAATTATCCAAAAGGTTGGTTAATACCTACTTCCCGTAACCCAAGGGCTGGCTTTTATCTTGGTCATCCAACGTGGCAATACCGCCAGTCTCCGGTTGACGGCGATGCGGAGGATTTGATGCCATTTTGTTTTAGTTTCCTTTTTATTATTATTTTTTATCTTATTAAATATTGTAGATAATCCTGAAAAATAATAAATAATTCTCATTTGAGCATAATTGTTTTGGCATCCATGAGGATTTCCCCACGAAAAAAAAAAAAGGAGTTACAAAGCCACAGACTGACATCCACATAAAAAAACAAAGGCAGACAATAACAACTCTCTTTTTGTGTACTTAGTAGGTTTACACGTATTAGGTATGTTCAGTCGCCAGTACATCAGACTACATATACCTTTTTGTTGTAAAATCGCTCCTATTAGAACCGCATAAGATGCCGCATCTTAACGCGCCACATCTTAATAAATGAACATCAATCATTTTACTTTAAAGTAATGGCTCCGAAGTAGGCGAGAATCCTAAACCAAAAGTATAATTTGACCGAGAGCCACAAAAAAGAGCGATCTTTTATCTCATCAATTACCCATAATCAATATTCCATTTGAGCCGTAATAAGCTTTCAAAATCCTCGATTCTTGCATACCATTAGGCAATATAGGCCCATTTCTTTGCTTCCTCTTCGTCCCATTTTGAAGCCGTCCCGTTTTGAAGTCGACCCATTTTGAGATCTTAATATCGGTGCACATCTTTGAAGTCGTTTCATCAAAAGCTATTGTTTCGCCCTCGCCACGGCACTAATTGGAGTTTTTAGCCCCATTCTCTGAGGCGTCGTCGTCGGCTTAAATTATGGATTTTGCTTTGTGTCATAATTATCTCTTGGATTAATTGTTCCTGGTGTTATGATTTGTGGAGAAATTGTAGGGATTTACGCGTTGATGCTTGTTAATATTAAATGTGCATGGAAGATACGCTGCCATCAATTTAATTGCAAAAATATAAATATTACACTATACATTACGCTTGTTTTCTATGAAGAAGAAAGCAGATGTGTGTTTTTTTATACGCACTTTTTATCAATTATAAGTACCATGTTATAGGGTGCAACTAAAGTCGGGTAGAAGTAGGTCTCTGGCCTGTTTTTGGCTCCCATGGAAAAACCCAATTTAGCAGTATGCTGCGCTTTGGACTGATAGGAATGACTGGCACAAATCCAGATTCCGAGGCTGCTACTAAGAAATACCTGATGGAAAACCCAATTACGCTTTGCCCGACCTGGAAATGGAACCCAAGATCTCCAAGGTACTTAATTAACAATTATGTGATTTATTTTTACTGTTAAAACCTTAAAAACTCACACTGTAAAAAAAACTCAGATTTACGCCGCGGTTCTCTTGAAATAGTGTCAAATTAGTCAGTGTCCTACCCTCCCACACAAATGCAATATAACGTTAAAAGCTTTAGAAGGTGCAGCCGCATATATCATTGTCTGCGGGGACGCGTCAGGACTTAATGAGGGAGCTGGAGGTCTGAATGGACGAGGGATCACGAAAATATATTGTTGAGTGAGCTTAGGACTCTCGGAGTGTTTATTGATGGTGTTGAATGAACGGTACTATAAATCTGTACTTGAAATTCTATGCAATCTCTGAAAAAGATTAAATTCTATTTTTGAATTGTGTGCGGTTACACAATTCAAAAATGGAATTTTATCTTTTTAAAGGATTACCGTCGCGTCATTGCAGTATAGTATAGTAGTAGTAGTATATTGTAGTAGTATAGGTACCGTTCTGAAGGAAAATTTTATTCTTCTACTAATTTAAACGTTCAAAATCTAGTCGCAATTAAACACTTGGCGATAATCAATGTTGGTCGTTCAAAATCTAATCGCAATATAAACTTGGCGATAATCAATGTAAAAAATGTAGGTAAATTAAAGACAATTTTGATAAATTGAGACCGAAATTGCGATTGCTTTTAAAAGTTATTAGAATAACACTAACACTTTGTCACAGTGGCAAGTGTGAGTTTGTTTATTTGAGTGCGAGTTTTTATCCGTACTTCATAGCGTTAACGTAATCGTTCACTATATCGATTTGTATGAAATAATTCTAATTTGAACGAAAAACTACTCAACCGATTTCAAAGATTCTTTTACCTATAGAAATCTTATTTTCAGCGAACAACACAGGAAATATACACATCAAAATTGTCTAGGGATCAAAGATGTATTGGTAATAATACATCTTTGATCCCTAGACACTTTTGATGTGTGTATTTTATTTAAAAAAAATCGAGATTCGTAAGGTTAAAGCTAGTACAAAATATTTACACAGCTATTACAACCACTGTTTGTAGGACATTATTTCAACCAACTCAAATTCGAAGGCGAAATATTCTCCTTTAACACAAACAGGTGTTTCAAAGATGGCGTCCGGGTATTGAATACCGAATGCACTTCGACTCAACATTTACATAGCAAAGAGCTGTAGCACCATTATCTAGTTGTGTAACGGCTTTTGATATTATTTACTTATGGTTGAATAGTTGTCCGTCGAATAAATATCAGTACTTTCATCTAACCTACTCTATGGAATATAATGATATAGTTCTTGAGTTTTTAATTGGGAATAAAAATTAGTGTGTTATTTATAAGATAGGTAGCTTCTGCCCGCGACTTCGTCTGTGTCAGTGTTGATATATTATCCCACGGGAATTGTATATTTTTCCGGGATACGTAGATTAGACTTTACTATTCCATAGTATCATCTGTTCCATAGTGCTTCATCTAGATTCGTTCAGGCGTTCTAGTGTAATTGAGTAACAAAGATCCATTAATCTAAACATTCGCATTTATAATAATAGCTAGATAATACTGACCTATATTGCAAGGCAAATTCCTCTTTTCATACGGAGAAGGTACAAGCACGGATTACCACGCCTGTTTAAGGCGGATTGGCGATTTCACACATAATACCAGATTTTTTCTCGATGTTTTAATGAATGAATAAACCAAAGTTTATTCATTGATTAACTTTTCATATTCGCCTCAGAATATTCACCGCTAATTGTGAGCTTTGAATAGAAAATCCAACAAAACTTCTTTAAACAACAGCATTATCGTATCTTAGAAACAGAAAAACAATAAATAAATAAAATGTTGGTCTGGTCCAAGACATACTGCAATAAATATAAATAAATACTCAGCAACATGAAGGTGCATACCTACTCATTAGCCTGTTTAGTTGCGGTATCGGTATCGATACCGAAAAAAATGCCAATCGTTTTAAAAAAACCTCTTTCCCCGTGGTTCATGAAAAGAATTAAAAGAAACCTTTAAAAAATAACACACTGAGTTTTCGGTACCGAATACCAACCGAATAATCGAGAAATATGAGCAAGCGTACGCAGTAACTTCCAAGTCTAAAGTTAGTAACACACAAGAGTTATAAATTTAATTAAAACTGTTATTTGTTTCTCAACTTCTATAGTTTCGGGAAGTTTTTAAATCATTGATTACGGTTCGCTGGTTTCAACTAAGTTTATTTGTTTAGTTACATGAGTTTATTAATTTTATTGTGGGTTAAGCGGGGTGGAATTTATAATGTTTTCTGTTATTCATTTCTAAATGCGTGTTTTTAATACAAAATTGCTTGCTTGTTTTATACATTTATTTATAGTAAAATACATTCAAGTGCGAGTATCGTACAAAAAAAAGTTTTTTGTATGTAGAAATTAAATAAAGTCAAAGTCAAATCATTTATTTCAATTAGACTATTAAAAGGTACTTTTGAGCGTCATTAACAAGAGGAAAGAAAAATTATAATATTGAATCTAGTAAAATCTTATAACTTTATTTTATAGCGGCCACACACACTGAAAATTTCAAGTGTCTATTTGTAACGGTTAAAAATTCAAGACTGTGATTCTGTGACAGACGGGCGGACAGAATAGTTGGTGGGCTCTTGGTAATAGGGTCCCTTTTGGTACCCTATAGGTACATAACTCTTAAAAGTAGTGAAATGTTTATACAAAGTGAGCATTTTGTAGCTATAGCGTATTTATTAAACAGCAATATTTTTACATAACACAGTACCTATTGTCAATATCAATATCTAGTAATCTTTCAAGGCCACTTTGCCTTGCGCACTGTTGGATTTTCAACGCTCGGCTCAGCGCAGAGTTCAAATCCAACAACAGAAATTACTAAGTAATATTAAAATACTACTGTTTTACTGAACTTCCATCTTTGAACACAGCTTTAAAATACGTTACAATGACCACAAACACTAACCAGGAAAGTTAACTAAAACCATCTCTTTCAAAATACTTTTAAAATCTTAAAGGAAGTTAGTTTCTAAGTACAAAGGGTGCGTTCACGGGTTGCGGCTAACGATCAATTTCCGGCTAACATGTCCCTAGCCGGTCAATATCCGACTGAGCATTCAACGCCAGTCGCCTTTAAAAATAGTGTAAATTGTGTTTTCAGAGCGTGAGGGTACTGAAAGAAGCTTCTTTTGTAATATATTGGGATTTTGTAAAGCTATTTATGGTATGTGAGGCGGAAAGTGGATTTAGGGAATAAAGGGCGGCCCTTTCTTTAAAATGAAGTCTTGCTATAAACAGCCTTTTATAATAAGGACACGGAACAATATGACCCGTGTTTTATTGTGGTATCAAAGCTTTTTAAACATTTACCGTTTCGATGTAGTGGACTCATTGCTTTAGAATTGTCAAAATATATCAAAATATAATGCTATATATAGCGTGATTGAGAATTAATTGTTATAAGGATTTTATTTTACAAGTTTACTTATTATTACTGCCCCGTTGGTGTCGTGGTCGTAAGCATAATTACTGAGCTGGTCTTGGTTTCGATTCCTAGGTCGAGCAAAATATAATTAAAAATGAAATGAAATTACTTAGTAGCAGCTCGGAGTTTGGGAGTTGGTGATGTGGCACTCGCGAGCTTCGGAATAAGTCGTTGGTTCTGCTCCTGTTTTCTCCCCGGTCGATCAGATTGCCGTCCCCTCAGGCTATGGGAGTGATGGAAGAGGAAGTACACCTGTGTTTGCGCACACACCTGTGCACTATACATGGTTACTTTTAGGTCGTTCTGGAACCGAAAGCCATAAACTCGAAACGATTGGGACCATTTTTTTCCAAAAAGTAACAATTAAAAAAAAACAGCTGTTCAGTACACTTTGACGAGTTAGACGAACATAAATGTACCTACTGAATAGCTGATTTTTTTTGTTACTTTTTGAAAAAAAATGGTCCCAATCGTTTCGAGTTTGATGATCGAGTTTATGGCTTTCGGTTCCAGAACGACCTAAAAGTAACCGTGTATAATCTCCTTCGTACTTGCTTAGTCTTCATTGAGATCGGCCGCTTTACCAAAATTCAATAGCGAGAGATATTATCGTTCTTGTAATATCGATCGTTTCAATACAATTAATGTTTCAATGAGCCGGAAGACTACCGCCCCGGTTTAGACCACAGTCTAACCACATACCAGCTGACTAGCCGAGTATCAGTACGTATGGATAGAGGCACTAATATCCGGCTACACGAAACACGGATTGTATTATAGTTATCTATTCACTGATGGGACAAACACTGTGAAATGACGTAACTATGTAAACAGCTTTCAAAACATTATTAGCATGTTGTGTTCATGTACTTCTATTTAATTACTAGCTGTCCGCCGCGGTTACACCCGCGTCTTTGGTTACTGCTCCGCTCCCGTAGGTCGTAGCGTGATGGTATAGCCTATAGCCTTCCTCGATAACTAATCTATCTAACACTGAAAGAATTTTTCAAATCGGACCAGTAGTTCCAGAGATTAGCGCGTTCAAACAAACAAACAAACAAACAAACAAACACTGCAGCTTTATAATATTAGTATAGATAATTATGACTGCTTTAATTCTTGTTTCATTTTTGTGTCTATTCTAAAACAAATTTTAATTATTATAACGTACTAGCACATCAAATTATTGTGTTTATAGGTATGTTAAGAAATTGTGATATGAGTATAAATTATTTGTCCAATTTAGCACTACTAATATGTATTATAAGAATATATTGTTATGTCCCAAGAGGAAACATCTATTCCTGAAAGTTTTATCGAACCCAAAGAATCACCTAGGGCGAAATCGGTCGGATCACATCATTATTTGTAACGTTGTTAGTTTACATTAATTGTTTGTAAAATAATTTATTGGAGATAATTGGGTATTAGATATTATCAATGAGTTGACTTACTTTTTATGACCTGACAAAACGCGATTCTCCCGGAGTTTGTGTGGTAAACAGTGACGCCACTTTTTTGTCGCGCGTATTTATTAATCAACTACTTATAAATCTAAATTTATAGTTTTAGTTAGTGGTTTTAAGAGCTAAATTGAAGTGTTTCTAGAAAAGTTTCTTCGAATTATTGTTTGAAGGTGTTTACTACCTAATTTGATGGCACTTCAAAACTATCGTTTCGAATCTCTCGCTCGTGGAGATTGCGCTTAAAGAACACACCATAATCAAAAAGTAAGACAAGAAATTCACAATTTTAAAGCACAGAACTACTAAAATTTTATTCTCTTTTAACACTTAAAACGTCAAAATTTATTGTTTTCAGCGTAATACTCTGAAGACAGTGAATTTTATAGCTGAAAACCTCATTATAATAAACTCTCGAATGATAAAATCACCATCAAATTCGGTCCAACGGTTTCCAAGATTATTCTTCGGAGATAGGGGGGAAGTTATAGACCCTCAATTTCACACCTAATCTGTGCAAGGCAATATAACAGGATTGAATAATAAATTGGAGATAACCATGTAACGTCCGGTCGTCTGGATAGGACCATATAAGTGCGTGGTATACACGTCCAGGAATAGAAGATGCTGTGGATATAAAGGCCTAACGTTAAGGCCTAATTATCTGACACAGCAAATAATTTGCCATTCAAATAAGGGCTTTAAAACGTGTGCGTTAAAATAGTTTTTGTAATGACAAGATAAAAAGGTGATAGCTCGCGGGCGGTGCGCTGGCAGCTAACTGATGGATTTTTCGAGGCGACTCAGGTTGGGCCGTTGTTGTGTAGCTTCAATTTAGTAGTAAAGATGACCTATAGCCATACCGCGGATTAGACCGGGAGTAGGTACTCAGTTAGACCCTGTCTGTATCTACATTATTGTTTTTGATGCATCTAAAAATATTAAAATATTTATATATTCCCGGTTTCTGGAATTAAAAATGTAGGCATGCCTGAAAAACATTTTCCATACGTTTAATTATTATCTTCAATTAACTATTTATTATCGTTAATCAGAATGAAAACGTACATTTTGGAACGTGCAACTTGCTTCAACTTTCTGACTAACTGACCAACTCCGTGTCAAGTCAAAAGTGCCTGTAAATAGTCTAATTTAAATAAATACAAAAAAATAAATAAATAAATAATTGACTTTGACTTTGAATCTGAACATTTACAAAAACCAGTCATCACACTTGAACGTAGGTAAAGTCCTTTTGTACGTAATATCTGAAAAAGGGGCAGCATTCAATCTATTATCACAATTCCAGCCTCGCTAAAAGTTCTCCGAGATCTTGGACTATTCCAGTCAGTATGTTTCACCCAGTATCGTCTAATACAGAAGTACGGTCACGTTCACAAGACAGACTGATATCGAAGGTCTGATTTCTATTATTTGGTTTATAACAGTTCCCTAATGAACAAAGTTGTGTTACTCGTATCTTCATGCTGGGCTAAGGATTACATGCAACTTTCTGAAGTCATGCTTTTATTATCAATCTTTTGTTCGACGTAGCTCAAGTTTGTTGAGCAGAAATCTGTTATCTGTATTCTGCGTTGTATTTAATTAAACGCAACAGTGTCTGTTCGTGGGTAAGTTGAAAAGTGTACCTTATTCGATTTTTGTATTCCTGACTAGCTGCTACCCGCGACTTCGTTTGCGTGCACCCAAGTGACTGTCCAGGTGTTCCAGATCTTTAAATTTATTATTTCAGTAAAAATTTCTAATCACGTGGAACAATTTTTCAACCGACTTCAAAAAGGAGGAGGTTCTCAATTCGGCGCGTATGTTTTTTTTTTTTGTATATGTGTTACCTGATTTCTCAGCCAATTATGAATAGATTTGGATGATTCTTTTTTTGTTTGAAAGAGTATACTTCCGAATAGGTCCCATAGAAATATTGTCATGATCTGATGATAAACTTCGGAAATATGGAACGGAACTCCTTATAGAATCTCTGCATAACTGTCGTAACAAGTAAAATTGCTTTGTTTATACGTGTAGTCGATGACTGACTGAAGGAAAAGGGGGAGGGGGTACGTCAACCCCCCCTCCTACTACTTTTCAAAATTAAATATATCGTGTGAGGTATTGTTTGAACGGGGTTTTTGTAAGGATTTCAAACATTAACACACAAGCACTAAAAAGTGAAAAATAAAAAGCTTTTTTACAAAAAAATAAAACCGCCTTCAAAAACTACAAAATAAAAAAAATTACTTTAGTTTTGAAAGTCGGTGGCAATATCTACATAACAAAGTAATTTTTTTTATTTTGTAGTTTTTGTAGGCGGTTTTATTTTGCTATTGTGCCATTTTTGTATCTCTTGTAGTTTAGCTGGTCTGTTGCGGTTTTGCATCAGGTGTTCAAGGTTCCAAGAAAAATTATAGCCTATATGTTGTTCAGACTTAATAATACCTATACAACAAAAAAAAAACATTCAAATCCGTCCAGTACTTTTTGAGTTTATCCCGGACATACTTACATACACTTTGCTACCATTTTATTATACAGCCTGTAACAAAAACCCTGTCCGATCCTTAAGGGTATTATTCGGCATCGTACTGCGTACTCATATACGTAACCATTTAATGGATTTGAGATTATTATTTTTCCCCAGTGAAAAAAAAAAAGAAGAAAGTAGAAGTAATTAAATTAAAATAAAACATAAAAACATACATACATACATACATACATACATACATACCGTCAAAATCATAACCCTCCTTTTGGCTTTGCCGTAGTCGGGTAAAAACTGATCAACGGCAACACTAATCTGACAGGGTTTTTGTTACATAGTGTATACACATCAAAAGTGTCTAGGGATCAACATCCCTAACATTGATTAGGGATGTTGATCCCTAGACACTTTTGATGTGTGTATGTATAGATTATGTTTCAATTCGTAGTTATTCATCGCCTCTCATGCGATAATACGATACGATACTGGGCAGGTACTAAAATGACTTTCTCTATTTCATAAATACTCGTACTTTTTAAGTTTATCTTAGACATCACTGACATCGTTTCGTGCCTCGGAAAGCACGTTAAGTCGTTGGTCCCGGCTGTCTCACGACAGCCACTTCCTCGCACACATCAGTACATTCCATAGTCAATCCTGGTAAAATTTTGTGGTTGTTGGCAAACTACAACATACAGCATGTTTTATAATGATACAGTATATGATTACTGTCTTCGTGCTCAGTTTTGCACAGACCTTGCCAAGAAATTGCTAGTTCCAGAATACACTATGTTGCATAAGTTATCATAATTTATGTGCAATTGAGCAGTAGGAAATAAATTGAAGTATATAAAATAAATAATCTCTGATTGCCTCGTTGGTCTAGTGGTTGCAAAGCGTGACTACGGAGCCTGAGGTCTTGGGTTCGATTCCCAGGTCGGGCAAAGTGTTTTTCCATCAGTAATTTCTCAGCAACAGCCTTGGAGTCTGGATTTGTGCCCGGTTAATGGCACTTAAATATAACTGGCGAAATGTTGGTGTACTAATGGGTAAACCTCTGCCTAACCCCTCGGGGATTACAGGCATGATGGAATATTATGTAAAAAAAGGATTGCGTGGAATATAAACTTATATAAAAAAATATATACTAACCCATAATTGTTCCACTGCATGGCAAAGCCCTCTACTCATACAGAGTATTGATCACCACGCTTGCTTAAGGCGGATTGGTGATTTCAGACTTATATTAATTATATATCCAGTTTTCCACGATGAACACAGCTTCACCGATCTCAGTGAACTCCAAGATTAACTTTGAAAGTATTAACTTGCATAGTAACTAATAATGTTTTTATTTTAACGGAAAGACAAACAGACAGACAGTTTTAAATTGGAATAAATATTTTTATGGTTTAATATAAGTATCTACCGTGTAAAACTTTATAATTTGCATTTAGTAAAAAGCTGTTAATATAATATTACAAACAAACACTTGTAGGTATAATTCTTCGGAATCCCACGACATACTCACTTCAATAAAACTTTTTCTGTAAATAAAATTCATAGTAAACTCAATCCAATACGCATTTCACGGTTCGCTGGACACCCGGTTATATTTTAACAGGATAATCCGTAGCCGGTGGACCGGAAGTTACTGCTAGAATATCTCTTATCCGGACCGGGTATTCCCAACCGGTTTAGGAAAGGATTAAAAATACATGTATCGGTCCAGTTTTGGAGATAGGCTATAAAATGGACAATAAAAGTAACGACACGTAATAAACGTTTTGCATTAAGTCAATGTAAGGCATAGCTAGTGACGTCGAGAGACGACATCCGGTCATTGTAAGCGCGGGCTTGCGGACGGCGAGTGATGGGTAGCTCGCCGTCTGATCAAGGACCAGGCCCGGGTCAACGACGGCGCGATTTGTTTCACGCGCGCCTCAAAGAGCTGTCAGCACACGGACGGGGCCCCAACAGGGCCAAACGCCTGCCGGGGTTGCGGGACGTCTTATCAGGAAACCATGGCCCCGGAACTTAAAGGGCAACAGAAGGAACAGGATTGTTTTTTAGTCTGTAAAAGCTAGTCCCTTCCGTCCCACCCAGGGCGGAAGGACTCATTTGATGATTTTTACCACCATAAAAAAAGGCATAGCTAGTAAGTTAGTCTCAGTATTGCATCGTAGGGAAGGACTTTTTCTTTCTATTTGGCTTCTCGTATGTCGTTATGGTTAGTGGTTAAGGCACCTGCCTCTCATGCTTGAGGTTTGTGGGGTCAAATCCGGGCACGTACCAATATGACTTTTTCAATTTATATGTATAAAAATAAAAACACAAAAAATATTAATTCATATGTTCAAATTCTCCTATTTTAAAAACTTACGTTATAGGTTTCATTGAAATAGGTTTAAATAGGTTTCATTTAAATAGGTTTCATTAACATGAATTCACAACATTACTGAAATGAATACCTACCATTTAAGAAAATATCATTCAATTTATTTCGTGTAAAAAACTGCACAATTTCCGTTGAAAGTCATCGGTTTGATGAGATTCGATTGACTCTTCAATGGCCATTGACGTGAGAGTAGTTCAATTTGTGTCACCGGCTTTATTCAAAACTGATGTAAACTATTTTTTTTAAGAGTTAACTATGGAGTTTCTTCCTCATTCTTCTCCAAGCAAAACTACGATTTGGAATGACCAACTTTCATTTTTAACTTTTATTATTTTTGTTGGTATAGCGTCAATAGACCGACGATGAAAAGAAGGGGGCGGGCAGCGGATAGATGCGGGCTGCCCAAGACCGGGATGGTTGGTGCTCTTTGGGGGGAGGCCTACGTTCAGCAGTGGACGGCCATAGGCTGATATGATGATGATGAGCGTCAACACCCTAGCTATTACGGTTCATGAGATACAGCTCGCGGACAGAAGGACGGACAGCGGAGGCTTAGTAATAGGGTCCGTAGCACCCATCGGGTAAAAACAGGGGTCTAGAGCTTTTGAGGATGTACAGTCAACAAAAGAGGTATGCCCTGTCAGATATAGTTGAAGTTTTCTTAGAAACCGATGGATGTTTTCAAATGTAATTTAATTAAAAAAATAGATAATAAACATTTCATTAATTAATTTAAGTTTCAACCGTAATGTAATCAGTCTTACCAAAGGGTATCGTATTACCCAGTTACTGGGTTGTGGAGGTCAGATAGGCAGTCGCTCCATGTAAAGTACTGGTATTCAGCTGCATCCGGTTACGGCGCGTTCACATAGAACGTCCGTTTTACTGGTCCGTTTAAACGTATATGTTATTAGCGTATGTAGTTGTATGAGCGAGTTCACACAGAATACAGTATTGCGGATCCAGTAAAAAATACGGATCCGACATCCAGTAGCGACGAATCAGTTAAAATCGGTCCTGTAAATGCTGTGTGAATATTACCTCCAGTAGCGACGGATCAGTTAAAACGGATCCTGTAAAATCGGACGTTCTATGTGAAGGCGCCCTTAGACTGGAAGCCGACCCCAATATATACACATCAAAAGTGTCTAGGGATCAACATCCCTAACAAATGTTAGGGATGTTGATCCCTAGACACTTTTGATGTGTGTAGTTGGGAAAAGGCTAGGCAGATGTTGAAGGTAAGTTTTAATCGTACACATCCATCAGTTTCTAAGAAAACTTCAACTATATTTGACGACCCTGTATACCTATCTCTTTGGATGACTGTACATAATAATTACACCCTTCCTAAAAGAAAAAAACAAAATGTCAAACGCCGTCCTAATTTCTCAAGCCCCTTCTAATTAGGAAATCTACCGCACTGCGTAAACTCCTTACTCTTATTTATTCTCTCAATTAACTCGATGAATAAACAAGGTTTGTACAAAAGTAAATAGTGTTACCTAAATCCATTGACATACCACTTGACTAAAATTAGTGGTGGTATGTGCACAACGGAACTTAATTTAGAAGATTCTTGGTACATAACAAATTAGGGTCATTCGTTCCTTGGGTTGTAGTTGCTTTGTGTAAGAAGGTTGGTGAAATTCTTTCTTTTTATTTATCGGTGTTTGCTAGTTTTGTGTTTAATTTAGGAACGGAATTTTTGAACGTAACGCACGATTTTTTTTGTTTGTAGTCTTTATTCGTATTGATGGATAGTACAAATTAATGTTGCTTGGCGTACAAAATCAAACCTTATATAATGGTATTAGTAGATAGTAGTTTCAAAAATTCGAAAATCGACTTAATTCTAATACTTTTAGGTTATCGCTCTCGTACTAGGTTTACAGAAGGCTTCTAGACACACTTTTTTATTTTTCTTGATGGGAAATCATCAAATGACTGTCTTCTTTCACTCTGGGCAGAGCGGCAGGGAGTGTCAGACTCTTACTGACTAAAACACATCCGTATTCCTCCTAATGCCCTTTGCGTTTCAAGGCCGCGGTGACTCTTTCGAACAAATTTTGCAACGCTGGCTTCTAGACATCCTAGCGTTAACATTTTGTCAGTTATTTAAAAAGAAATCAGGTGCGGAGTACTCGTAACCAGCGTACTTGTATGACGAGATGTATGAACGTTGATGAGGCGAAAGAAGTGTGTAAGGATCGTAGCAGGTGGCGTTCTGTGATTTCTGCCTACCTCCATGGGAAAAAGGCGTGAGTTTATGTATGTATGTATGCTTAAAAAAAATCAGCTGTGCCATACAATGTGCAATAACAACACAGTCGAAATTAATAAAACAGCAGATTTTTTGACGATGTTCTTTCCACCCATTATTTCAATATTTTATTAAATGAAAAGGTCACAGATTGGCATCAGGGGCAGTTTGGAGTTACTTATAATTTATTATTCTGTCTAAAATGATGACGAAAATGAACTTTAATGGGTTTTTAAGGACCAACTCGTAATATCAGGTGATTAAGTTTGACATTTATAAATGAGTGCATGCAAATTCATAATGTTTTTTTTTCTATTCGTGATTTTCTTTGTGATTGTTCTTTTAACATAATAATTATGATCCATTTTGTTATTTAATTCTATTTAATTCTGAGTATTTAACTACACAAAAGACATATCTTGTAACATATCACATAAGGAAAAAGTTGTGCTAGGAATATGATTACAGGAACTGCTATGGAACTTGGCACCCGTTAAATCTCAACTCATTCATCGGTGATACCGACTACCCTGAAGATTGTTACCGAAGGTTTGATTCACACATATCAGTGAAGTCACAGTTCCGGCACCGTCCCGTCCGTTTATCACTGATATGGGACGGTGCCGGAACTGTGGCTTCACTGATATGTGTGAATCAGTCTTAAAGGTTGTAACGTTTTTGTGGATTATGGATATATGCTTTCAAGTTTACCTTGGATATCACTGACATCACCGACAATATAAGTCTAAAATAGCCAACCCGCCTATAATAGGCTGGTAGTATTAATATTAAAGTAACTAAAAAGTTTTAACAAAAGTTATTCCTTCCATCTCCACTAATCAGAACACGAGCTCTGCCAAGATCTTTTGAAACAAGAGCCAAGTATGAAACAAATACTGTAAATGCATTAAGTCACTGCTAGCGAGCCTAATCACAGGGCTATTGTTCTTCACTTTGTGCCAAGGAACACTAATTATACAAAACAGATATGTTCAGAAGGTTAGCTCAAACGGGCGAGACCAGACACGTAAAGTCAGCAAAAGAGATAGGTATCCAAGATCGTCAGATATATTATGTAGTTGAAGTTTTCTTACAAACCAATGGTTGTCTTCCATTGAAACGTAACTTAATTAATTAACTGTTTGTTATCTACTTTTTAAATTAAATTACATTTGAAAACATCCATCGGTTTTTTGAAAATTTCAACTTTATACCATACTTATCTCTTTTTTTTACTATACCTATACATACGGCGATATGACACTTATCTCGAATTTATGAGTACCTTCCGATTTCTTAAACTATAAATAATGTTTCAATTGTCAAGCGCTCGTTAGCTGTTTTCTGATCTCCATACTATAATTTTTTTCTGTATTGCGATTGCGTTTAAAAACATAAATTCACATACTTACACAACAATCACACCCAGAAAATCTTACCAAATATTTGTTCTATGCGGGATTTGAACCCAATCATTGCGCGCTTTACAACTTGTCACTTTAATTTATCTTTCAATAAACCGAGAGAGGGATACGTTTATCAAATTATCAGTCGATGCACTCTCTGTACACGAAGCGTGTCTATGTGTGCGGCGTGTGCGCCTGTTTTCATCAGTTGTATGGAGTTGACCTTTTGTACTTACCTGACATATTGAGCAAATTGTATCTGCTATCTGATGCCAATTTCCATAATACATACTAAGCTCATTGTTTTACTAACAAATGCTGGAAATATTGAATTGAATGGGATTTATTTCATTTATGTCTGGACTAATTTGCCTATTGTGTAGGCCTAATTTCATCATTTCTTCTCGCAAAAAT
This sequence comes from Hoplodrina blanda, assembly GCA_949316365.1. Taxonomy (NCBI): domain Eukaryota; kingdom Metazoa; phylum Arthropoda; class Insecta; order Lepidoptera; family Noctuidae; genus Hoplodrina; species Hoplodrina blanda. The sequence goes on from OX438564.1 coordinate 9,518,433, forward strand.
TCGCAAAGAACTGTTAATACTTATTGTTTTTATTAGTTTTGTTAATCAAAAAGATTTGGTAGGTTTTTCAATATCTCATAGTCATGTTTGATCCATTGTGTCTCGTGGGCGGAAGTGCGACTCAGAGCTTGTCGGAATGCCGTCTCATCGGGCCATTATGTGAGCAAAGGAAAGAGGAAGTGCACCTGTATTTGTGCACGTATTTGTGCACTACAATATATCCCGCGTACTTGGCTACTTAATCCATGCAAAAACTTTCCCTTACGATATTCCTTCTACCCGTAAGTATAATTATGACACTACTGTAAAGTATCAAGAAGTTCATTAAAAGCAGGAGCAAACAATGTTGTTCCTTTAAATTTTTTGATTGTGTCTTTAAGGGCCTAATTTAAAAGAGTGCCGTGGAGTTTCATGCTCGTTCTTCTCCATAGAGGCCTACCTCCGTTTTGGAACGAGCAACTAGCTTCATTTTTCGGACTAACTGACCGACTCCTTGACAATTCAAAAGTGCCTGTAAATGGTCTAATTGAAATAAATGTTTCGACTTTGACTTTGTACTTAATCCATGTTAAAAAATTTCGTCACGATGTTCCACCTGTTAGTATCATTATGACACTACTGCAAAGTATCAAGAAGTTCATTAAAAGCAGGAGCAAACAATGTTGGTCCTTTAAATTTTTTGATTGTGTCTTTAAGGTACTTAATCCATGTTAAAATTTTTCGTCACGATGTTCCACCCGTTAGTATCATTATGACACTACTGAAAAGTATCAAGAAGTTCATTAAAACCAGGAGCAAACAATTTTGGTCCTTTAAATTTTTTGAATGTGTCTTTACAGAGTTATAGGTACGTATGGGTTTTCGTACTGTTCAATAATTAATTAATTAAGTTACTTTTAATTAAATTTGTTTGAGATCGTTTACGATATCATGAGTTTTGTTGTACTTAGTTGTTTCGAAGTTACAAACTTTGTCGTGATCGAAATTATTTGGAAAGCAGACATTTTCCTATGGTTTCCAGTGATTTTCTTGAGATAGCGTTGTGACCTAGTGATGTTTTATAAGTATCGTACTAGGTACCTACTATTATAAACGCGAAAGTTTGTGAGAATGGATGGATGTTTGTCCCGTATAATCATCCCAAGACACAACTACACTAAAAAAAAAATTGAACTTTGACGTTTTTTTTTCGTAACCAATTTCCAGGTATGTTCCAGTACAAAAAAAATATTGCAATGATTTGAAGAAATGTGGTTTTCGGGTTCATTATCTGTATAACGGGTATAAAACGATTTATATTCGTTATAAGTAAATATGTACCAATGCGGACATTATTAGCTTGAAAAGTGGTCAATTGATTGTTCTCCGTTGTACACTACGCTAAGAAATTCCTAGTATCTCTACAAAAATAAAATCTTTTAGACCTAACAACCGAACACACCTCATACCCAAATTAAAACAAATAGAATTTAAAAGAAAAATATTGGCCAAAGAAAGATTTCTAACAAAAATAAAGTGATCACATACCACTCCCGATCAATTCAAACATTCTCAAGTATTTATGGCCGATAGAAAAGTTCTCATTTTTTCAGATCAAAGTCTACAAACTTTGACATCTACGTGTATTGGCAAAATATCAAGGGCGGAGTTTCGACAACTTACAGCGCACCTCAACAAAAATATAAATACCTTAACACAACACACGTTCACACAAAAATCAATTTTACCACTTCAAAATAAGGTATACATTTTTATGACGGCTTATTCGTGAATGGCAATGAAAGTTGGTTCTACAATAGCCTAGTTTGGACGATTGCCAGAAGGAACATGAAAAATTCAGACGAGAATATTGTGGGAGCTTCAATATCTAGAAGAAATATTTTTAAGTTATCAGACTTTTGTGGGCTAGCCATGAATAAAATCATACTTTCTTTTCATAAAGATTGTTAGAATCGACTAATCTACTAGACAATACAATCGAATCGGAATCGGTAATAGTTGAGCTAGTATTCATAAACATTTTTGTGATTACGAAACTCGGGATTCTGTTCGTTTTCCGCCAAGCTTAAAATCTACCGACACACAATATCCGTGACACAATAAAATTTTTAAGCTGTGAAAATAGAACCTATACTAGAACCTTTGTTTTTTTTTAGTTTATCACAAGCGTAGTCTACAATTACATAACATAACATCACGCCTGTAATCCCCGAAGGGTTAGGCAGAGGTGTACCCATTAGTACACCCATATTTTGAAGTTATGTTTAAGTCCCATTTAATAGGGGGCGAGCCTATTGCCATAGACCGGGCACTTTAGACTCCGAGAATTCAGTTACTGAGAAATTCCTAATGGAAAAACCTAATAACACTTGGAATTGAACCCAAGAATTTTTGCTCAGCAAACGCGCCTTGCGACCAACGAGGCTGTAAAATATATGACTGAAAATTATCCGGTACACTGAGGAATGAATGTGAACTATAATTTTTACTTCCTTTTAAAATATTCAGAACTAATCTAGACGTTCAAAACAGAATACATAGATAAAACTGCCTGTCAGTAGTAAAACCGCTTTGCTCGTAGGCCATAAATTTTCTAGCTTGTGGTCGGTTTTTCGCTCCGCGAGCGCTTCCTTTCCACATAGTAAATGTATCAATCAGGTTTTTTACTCTGTGGTAAACAGTTACAAGCTATAAATTAAATGGAGCAGGGATTTATTTATGGTAGGCAGCTTTGAGTGACTACAATTTATGTGTCCATTCAGTAACATATTGGTTTTTTTTTTTCTGTGGTTTTGTTTGGTGGTTTACACAATACAAATTCAATAAGCAAAAGTAATGTTTGAATGATGTTTAACGTTATTATGGACAGGTTTATACTTTACATAATATCACATCAGTAATCCCCGAAAAGTTAGGGAGAAGTGTACCCATTAGTACACCCATATTTCCACTTTGTAATTATACTACTTATTTGACTGCCTCGTTGGTCTAGTGGTTAGTGACCCTGACTGCAAAGCCGGAGGTAGTGGGTTCGATTCCCACCCAGGACAAACTTTGTGTGATGAGCATAATTGTTTGTTCTGTGTCTGGGTGTAATTTATCTATAATATGTATGTATTTATAAATTATATAAGTATGTATATCAGTTGTCTGGTTACCATAACACAAGCTCTGCTTAACTTGGGATCAGATGGCCGTGTGTGAGTTGTCCCAAGATATTTATTTATACTTTTTAATGATAGTAATATAATATTAATTAATTAACAACTGATCAACTGACAATTAGTAACTGATCTCAATTAATTATTATTTCTAAGAATTACTATTACTTTTATTTTATTTTTAATTTTATTTAAAAAAATAAAAAATTACGCAGCAATAAACAAGGCCAAATACTCGACCCAAATCTATATATCTAAACTAATAGATTAAAGCTGTAGAGATTTATTGTTTCTTTGTTTGTTAAACGCACTAATATCTAAAACTACCAGTTGAATCCGAAAAAATATTTTTGATAGCCAGATTGTTAAGGAATAAGGAATACTTAGTAACTAAATATAATATTATGCTACGACCAACGGGGGCGGAGCAGTAACCTAGATGTAACTAAACGCGGGTAAAAGAAACCACGCAGTCGGAATCGCGGGTAAAAGGGTTTATATTAAGTATTAGATGTATCATCGACACAGAAAAGAAGAAGAAAACTTGAATAAGAAAAAACCAAGTTTAAAAATATAATATAACAAACTTTATCTCTATAATAAGGCAATCTCTAACGTAGTAAAAACGCAAAAAAAAAACGCGAAGGAACAAGAAAATTGTTCATAACATTTTAAAATTAACAATATAACTTGTAGAAGGAAACGTTTTCAGGGTTCAGTACCAAAAGGGTAAAACGGGAAGCTACTACTCCGCAGTCCGTCCATCAGTCTGTCTGTCCGGATGTCACCAGGATGTATCTCATGAACCGTGATAGTTAAAATCACAGATGATGTATTTCTGTTGCCGCTATAACAACAAATACTAGAAAATAGAATTAAATAAATGTTTAATCTCGCATACAACAAACGTAATTTTTTTGCTCGTTTCTATAGCTGACTCGGCCGCGCGTTGCTGTGGCTTGAAGTAAGTAAAGATATTGAGGTCAATAATCGAGATAAAAACTATCCTACCTTTTAAGTTTGACCAACTTACACACAGTAAGCCATATTTCATAAAAAAATGGTTGAGTAGTTTAGAAGTCCATCCCGGACAAACAACGTGACGCGTAATTTATATATATTAAAAGATGGTACGGAATACTTGAAAGGGAATCGTTTGTCTTGGTATGTGAAGAGGAGGGATGAGACGGATGTGACCAGGAGAGTTAAGAAGATGAATGTGGATGGATGGAGAGCAAGAGGAAGACCAAAGAAAAGATGGATGGATTGTGTGAAGAATGATATGAATGAAAGGGGAGTCAGTGATTGCATGACGGCTGACAGGACAGAGTGGAAGGAAACGGGTTGCGCCGACCCCAAGTAACATGGGACAAGGGCAGGAAGATGATGAAAAGATGGTACGGAATTCTTCATGCGCGAGTCCGATTCGCACTTGGTCTGTTTTTTCTTCATAAGCTGTGCGTAATAAGGGAAGCGCAGTACAATAATGAAGTTATGGACTGTTTTGCTGCCCCGGTTGCGCTTAGCATTATTTGTTTGCGCTATCTTTGTGCGTAGTTCTGGGAAAATGTTCTTTGCTTTTGTGAAAATGAAATTCGTTTTTGTAATTACGTTATTTAATTTAATTTTGAAGACTAGTATCTGCCTGCGACTTGGACCGCGTGTTTTTTTTTTAACCGGGTTAAGTTAGTCAAAGTCAAAGTCAAAAACATTTATTTCAATTAGACCATTTATTTTATTTACACTTAAACATAAAACCTTAAAGTAAATTTAAAATATGTACAATTTATAAAAAAAAGGCAGAAAGGTGACCACATAGGGCATCAAAAAATTTAAATTAGACCATTTACAGACACTTGAATTGTTCAGGAGTCGGTCAGTTAGTCCGAAAGTTGAAGCTAGTTGCTCGTTCCAAAGCGGAGGTAGGCCTCTATGGAGAAGAACGAGCAAGAAACTCCACGGCACTCTTTTAAATTAGGTTTTTACAACGTTAAGTCTTTGGTTACTGCTCCGCTTTCATGGGCCGTAGCGTGATGTTATGTCTATACTATACCTCATGAGCTATCATTAATATAATAACAATAATAATACCAGTCTATTATAATAGACACTTTCACACACTAGGTATTACTGACAGTCCTTTGTGCAGAGCATGCATGGAGGCGGAGGAAACGGTGGCGCATGTGCTCCTAGAGTGCACAGGCGTTGCTCAGATCCGCGAAGAGACTCTCGGTGCACCGGGATCACTCGCGGATGCCCTGAGAAGACCGGGTAGATTGATTTACTTCTGGAGGGAGGTGGGCTGGCTGGAATAACCGGCCACCATGGCTCACGTACAATGGTCCACTTCAGGGACTAAGTGCAGAAACCGACACCAATAACTAGAACTAACTACCAGTCTACTACTCTCCCACTATAGGACAACGGCCTCTTCTCATACAGAGAAGGCACGAGCATTGATCACCACGCTTGCTCAAGGCGGATATTGATATACATTAATATACGAGTATCTCCTTGATTATTTCCGCATGTACCTACTTACAATTTTTTGAACCTGCTTTGTTATCTCTTCATCACCTTTGGTTGACTGGTAGAGAATGCCTTAGGCATTAAGTCTGCCTTTGTACGCTTTTGTTGCTTTAATTTTAAATAAATAACAAATATATTAATAATATATAACAATATTTTTATTTTTTACAATCCGACTGGCAGTTCCATAGATTAGCCTATTTAAGAAAGCAATACAACTTTTCAACTTTATTATATTACTAGATTTAGTTAAGGACATATAGAACTCTCTATATAAACTTTGGACCCCAGTTTCATCCCTTTAGGGGGTGAATTTTGGAAAATCCTTTCTTAGCACATACCTACGTCATAATAACTATGTTTTATTATATTTTATTGCTTTTAGGAAAACTTACAGCTAATACATTCGAGTAGTAAGAAGTAATAAGCAGGCGAAAGCCAATTACAAGTTTCCACTTATATAAACTTATGTGTAAAATTATCAAAACGATACAACCAGCGTGAGAGTTACACATACAGACAACTAAAGGGAATACACAAAAACAAAACACATTACACAGCAAAGTTACACTTCAAAGAAGAAATATTTTTTATCCGTGCCACATTATTTTAATGTCAATATAACCTCTTTACGCAGTAAAGTAATAATTTATTGCAAAAACTGCCCGTTAAAAGAACTAGTTATTATTTTAATAAAGTTAGTTAGTGTATGTTTTAATTTATTCATTATTCATAACTAGGGAAGAGTGATTAATATCATCGTTAGTTATACCAACAACATTGTTTATAGCGCCATAATTAGGCTACTTTTATGAGATTGTGTATAGATTTATATAATTAGCAAACCACTAATTTGTAATATAAATAATACCGGCTGTTAAAATTAAAACCTCCCTGAATTCTCGTTGTTTTCATTAAAATCGTATTTGGCTAATTAGGGGTCGTCGTTAATTAAATTATTGGAGTGATTTTAAACGAGAAATAATTTGATACAGCAATAAGCTGTAAAATTTAGAAATTTTTACGGTTCCTCAGTCGTCAAAACGGAACCCTACTTATAGAATCACTTTGTTGTCCGTCTGTCTGTCCGTCTGTCAAGACCCTTTTTCTCGAAAACGCGTGGCTTAGTGGTTTAAGTGTTGGCCCAGTGGTTATAACGCCAGCCTGCCTCTCATGGGCAAATACCAATTTGATGTGACTTTTTCTATTTCATATCTTACTTTCACTGACATCGGTGGAAATCAAGACATACAGGACGACTTTTTATCCCGTAAATTTTTTTCTAGGCGTTAGGTATCTTTCAAAGACACCATTTTTGAAAAAAAAAAATTGGTATACTGTTAGCTGTCGAGGCAGAATTTTCGCAAAATGACGATGTGTCATGGCCCATCTGGGTGAGGGAACACTCGACTTATTTTGAACCAATTTTTGAACTCCACTGATTTTGATGACTTGACAGCTGAGAAAAAAAAAATTCAAAATAAAATATTGTTATATCCGGAATACGACATACCTTTCCCATTTGACGGTCCTAAGCCCGTGAAAGTATGAAGGGTTTTGCAACTTATGTTTTGATTGCTATTAACGTTTGGGGGCCGGGCCAGGCGCGCGAGTCGGGTCAGTGTTCGACGCGGCGCAAAATGTCCACAACTATGTGATGATTTTCAACAAACATCATAATATTATCTGAAACCTGATAAAAATCTTCCTGTATAATAATAGTCTGATATCGCCAATCCGCCTTAAGCGTGGTGATCAATGATTGTGCCTTCTCTGGTAGGAGAACAACCTTTCCCTTTAATGGAAGAATAAATGGGCATTTTTATCATTATTATATGTTCATAGGCATGCGTTCGACTAGTCATGCTGTATATACGGATATTCGGAAATGATATGAAGGTACCACAGTGTCGGTCGGTATGTCGGATCTTAATTTCGAATACTCTCACGTAGCATCTAGTATTTCGGTCCTTTCGGAGAAAGTACCTACGTATGAGTGCTACGTAGGTTCCTTTCATATATTATTGGTAAGGGTTCATCGCTGTTGTCGATCAGCTTTTGAAATATTCCGTAGTAGGAAAAAAAAGTGCTTAAAACTTCAACTACTTCAAATTAATTACTGAAACTTCGTGCGATAGCTTGATGCTGTTTTTTGTTTCTATTATAATATACATGGTGTAAGGGTCTTCATAACGAAATCTTTTACCATGGATCCTGTACATTATTCCTAGAAAGAATATTATAGGGAATAAGCATGACTCTAGGTTCAATTTTAATCATCAATTTACTTAAATCTAAATGAACTTAAATAATTACTCACCTAATAAGCACTTTTCACAAGGAACATAATTCCATTCTGTATCTAGAGAGGGGCGTTGCTAGATGCGCTACAGTTTATACTTTTGCAGCTATCATCGTTTACTTGCTGTACTTTTTCTTATGTTATTGTTCCAAATAAACTTTTATTTATTATTTATTTATTTAATTATCCAAATTGTTATTAAGTCAAATGTGTACCATTTGACTTGATAAGTGATCGCGGGATGGCGATATCATAAATTATTTAAAATTATAAATTCTCTGAGTGATTATGAAAGGTTTTCTCGTTAAGTCGTGGCGGGTCAGCTAGTATTAACATAAATGTTTCACATCTACCGGGTATCCTGTGTTACTTTGTATTTAAAAGCTTTTTCCATATAAATACACCGCTTTTATAAAACTTAGAACGCCCATTGCCGTTGAGTCAGTGTTTAAATTTTTCACTTCGCTGGATTCTCCAGGATTTCTTTGAAACTCATACTTGTATATTGTTTTAAAACACCTTCCGTATTCTTTTACAATTTTAAATAAATAACGAAGAGTAAGTTTATTAATAATTTATTTCGTTAAAACAATATACATTTTTCCTTTTTAAAGAGATAAAAAAAAAATATCTAGCCATTTCAGAATGGTGTCTTTGTCTTTGAATTTATTTTTACCCGACTACGGCAAAGCCAAAAGGAGGGTTATGATTTTATTAATTAGATTATCCGTAATCTGCCTAGATAATTTATAGATTTTTCATTGTTACAGGTTTACAAGTTTTTCATTGTGGAAGCTGTTTTTTTTTTTCATGACTCCAGGGTTGGTCTCATAGTAAAAGTTGTTCATAATGATGAGTACAATGACCTTTTCAGGTTTCGGGTAAATTTTCAATGACCCTGTATATAATACAACAATAAATCTTTTCCACAGGTGAAACTGCAAGGTACAGCTAGTATAGTTTTATAATAGTCTTCGGCCAGTCCCAGACGTACCACAAAGGCTGTAATCTGCATCCCACAATTGCCACTGCCCGTGTCCACTGTCATATTAGCATATGAACAGCGCACCGCTCAAGTTCTGTCGCATTATATACGCTTTTATTGAAAAGTGTTAGAGAACTTTTTGTTAAAGAATATTTCTAAAATGTATTGGAAGTTTTGATGGATTATGTTGATAAAGAGGTACTGTAAACTCATTCAAGACTTTGTTTACCCTCTGGTTCCGTGTATCTTGGTATTTGGCGACACAGTTGGTGCTGAGCGATTGACTGCTGCACTACGTGTCGTGGGTTCGATTCCCGCACGGAACAAATATAAATATGGCTGACAGGTTCGATACAGGAAAAGTTCTAGTGTGGGGCAATGATTTATTTGAAGAAAAGAAAAGAAGAAGAAAGAAAAAAGAAAATCGTTCGAAGACACAAAGTTTTTTTTTACATTTATCGTAAACGTTTGCTTATTAAATTATCATCAACTTTGTGTGATGAGCATAATTGTTGGTTCTGTGTCTGGGTGTAATTTATCTATAATATGTATGTATTTATAAATTATATAAGTATGTATATCAGTTGTCTGGTTACCATAACACAAGCTCTGCTTAGCTTGGGATCAGATGGCCGTGTGTGAGTTGTCCCAAGATATTTATTTATTTATTTATTTATTTATTAAAACTAGCTTCTGCCCGCGACTTCGTCCGCGTCAAAGTTGATTTCTCCATACAAACTTTGGACCCTTGTTTCATACCTACTCTTTGGGAAATGGATAATTTTAAATATGAAAAATCGTTACTTAGCAGACGTCTAACTATTAACTACCTCCCCGCGAAATTTTCGATATTTCGTGATGAGTGAGTGAACTTTCGCTTTTGTGTTTAAATTATGGTATATTTAGATTACCTCTTTCCAAAATATTATGAAGTGGTATCAAAATTCACTTATTTTTCGATCCCAAACCATTGAAACGCAAGTTCAATAACTACTGTTTTAATATCACCGTTCACCGTATCACTGTTTTAATACTGTTTTTGTACCTCACATTGTGGCTTCGATTTATCTAGTATCAAGACCGATCAGGTTGTAATCAGAGCAACTGAAATCAGAATCTGACTTTCGTGTTATAACCAAATGAATGTTATGTTTTTGGAAGAAAGTATGAGCAAAACCCTGTAAACATAGACTTATTAAAAGTCTAAGCAAAGTTTGGAATGGGAAGCAGTCATCTTCTGCTGCGAAGCAGTAATGCTAGCGAAGAAGGACGCGGAACTCGTGAGGACAGGACATCCTCCACCTTACGCTCCAGCCGCCCGGGAGACGACATCCGGCCACCGTAGGCGCAGGCTTGCGGACGGCGAGTGATGGGTAGTTCGCCGTCCAATCAAGGACCAGGCCTGGGTCGACGGCGCGTTTTGTTCCACGCGCGCTTCAAAGAGCTGTCAGCACAGAGACGGGGCCCCAACAGGGCCAATCGCCTGCCGGGGTCACGGGAAGTCTTAACAGGATACCGTGGCCCCGGAACGCAAAGGGCAACAGAAGGAACAGGGTGATTTTTTAGTCAGTAAAAGTCTGACAGTCCCTTCCGCTCCACCCAGGGCGGAAGGACTCCTTTGATGATTTTTACCAACCCAAAAAAAAAAAATACTTAGGTCTGCAACCCTTTGGACCAGTGAAAAAATTAAACATCTAAGTCAACGCAATCTAAAGATAAGGTCGTTTATGGCGCATATTTTGACGCTCGCTAGGGAATCAAAATCTATAGGGAACTTCCCGTTGACCTAGAATCATGAAAGGCAAGAAACAAATCCATCTAGTAAAAGAATAAATCCGAAAACCGTAAATTTCTAGTTACATCACATAATAATTTCTTTTTTGGGATTAAAAACCTTTTTTTTCTGTTATGTTAAATATTGTATGGTGTAACGGAACCCTTCGTGTGCGAGTCCGACTCGCACTTGGCCGATTTTTTGCTATATTTTTTGGGCCCAGTAGGTGGCCACATTTACCGCGGCATAAGGACTCCATTGGCGCTGTAGTAAGTGGGCCATCGTATAAAAGGAACACCACACTTGCACTGAGTATCTGCGGGATCTATAACTCCTTATTTGGCTAGGTTACGTTTGCAGCGGCTAACATGAGTGCGCAGTTCATTGAGCGCTTTCCATATTTAGGCCACTAATGATCACAACAGAGTGGCATGTGTTTCTGGGGTTGAACTCTTTTTGGTGGAAGTTGTGTGATGGTGGATGTCGACTGTCGACCTTGTCCTGGATGGCCTGTGTGCATTGAAGAAAACTCTTCCGACTCTTCAATCTACCCAGAGCTACTGCATATTGATAGAGGGGATGTAAGGAAGCGGATTCTTGATTTTGTTTCATCAGCCAATGGGAAGAGCTTATTGAGCAGAGTCGGTTTCAGGCAGCCCCGATATAATTCTACACGTATCTTTAAGGATGATATTGCTTTTTGGTCAATAACACACTAAACACGCAAATTCACCAGCAGAAGGAGCATAGAGACGTAACAGTTGTGCGAAAAACATCGGGTGCTGCTCCCCAGTTGGTAGAAATACGGTGTCGTAGCAGATTACTTCAGGCCCCGACTTTTTGATTGGTGTTGTGGCAATGTAGGTACATCAGAAGTTAGTGCTCTGTCCAATGCAACACCAGGGTACTTGGGGTTCTTCCAATACTCTACGTAACTTCCTCGCCACGAAATACTAAGTGTCTTGTTTGCGAATTTATTGCGAAGAAGGAAAGATTAATCTCTTGCAGCACAGCCGCGGTAATAAGTAACCTAAACAATGTAATGCCATTTAGAAATTGATTTTACAGCATGTGGAATATGTTCTATTTACGGTGCCTATGAAAAAAACTCTGCCTGCGATCACAGTCGCTTCATCAAACCCAGAAAGCTTGAAGTCTGTGAGACATTCTCCGACAGAAGAATTACTGCAACAGATTTTAAGTTGATTTAATTGATTTCGGTGTACTTCCGGTTGTTGCTAAATTCTTTCTATTTAGCCATTGAAATAGAAGTATTCTTTTTGGTACCTAATCACTGAGATCTTTACTAATAATTCAATACTAATTATAAAAAAAAAAAAAAAAGAGCGAGTGTGGCGAGTGTAAAAAGATTACACTCGCCACTCTTCGCTAATTTAACGTCCACCGGTACTCCAGTAGTATACTTGGCAGTATTGTTGTGCAATGGTTGGCTTAGCTAAGCCCAGGCAATAAAATATTGTATACTTAAAATGTTTGCAGATAGGCCATCCGTCACTTGTTGAGTGTTGAGTAGCTCCTTGTAGTAATGGCGTAATGATTTTGATTTCAGAGGATAGATTATATCTAATACCTAACAGCAGTATTGTATGTAACGTTGGTGTCGTTTTATAGCAATCCAGCAGTAAAATGTTTAAGAATAATAGCCATAATGCGATGTCCCTTACCTACACACATTATCTATGTTTAATCCCATGTAATAGGGGGCGAGCCTATTGTCATCAACCGGGCACAAATCCAGACTCCAAGGCTGCTATTGTGACATTCCTGATGAAAAAACCCAATAACACTTGCCCGACCTGGGAATCTAACCCAAGACCTCAAGCTTAGCAGTCGCACAAACAGACAAAAGTTCTTTAGCTGCTAATTTATGTGTAACTATGCATAGATTTTATTTTCAGCATTAATATTTAAAAAAATACGAATCAAATCAAAGTTGTGGTAGAAACATGCACTCCTACTTTTGTTTTATTTTTTATTGTAAGGTAAACTCATTAATCAATCAATAAAAAAAACATTCAAAAAAATATTAGAAAAAATACAAAAAATAATGCTGACATTGGGGACCGAACTTACGCACATCGGTTTGCAAGGCGGTCGTCGAACCGATAGGCAATTTACTTCGATGGCAATTGTTCTGAAATAGCCTTTCTAGTTTTCCATAATTGACTGCTTAACTCCTAGAAGGTATAGCGTGATAATAATTATTTTATAACTTCAATCTGCAGCTATTTATAATATTTTTACATTTTGTCTCGTCTTTTTTACAATCCTGTGGTAATCTGTTGTAGTCTGCTAATTCCCCAAAGCAAATAGCGTGATAATTTATAGCCTATGGACTAATATGGCCAATGTAGATTATTCATTCAAAATTTGATCAAAATCTATTCGGCAGTATTTGCGTGATGCTTTAACAAACATACAGACAAACAGACAAACAGACAAAAATTCTAAAAAAAATATTTTCGGCATTAGAATCACTCCCCGACCTCATAGCAATTACTCTTTTTCAAAAATATTAAATGTACAGTTTTGACTTCGCTACGATTTTATTATATGTATAGATTTATAATATTTTTACATTTTGTCTCGTCTTTTTTACAATCCTGTGGTAATCTGTTGTAGTCTGCTAATTCCCCAAAGCAAATAGCGTGATAATTTATAGCCTATGGACTAATATGGCCAATGTAGATTATTCATTCAAAATTTGATCAAAATCTATCCGGCAGTATTTGCGTGATGCTTTAACAAACATACAGACAAACAGACAAACAGACAAAAATTCTAAAAAAAATATTTTCGGCATTAGAATCACTCCCCGACCTCATAGCAATTACTCTTTTTCAAAAATATTAAATGTACAGTTTTGACTTCGCTACGATTTTATTATATGTATAGATAATTTTTAAGGAGGAAAACACATAATTATGTTCAGTAAATGTATACTGTGTATAAATGTGTACGCATAATGTATGTCATCATGTACATATAATACATATAATGTACACCATGTATACGTAGGTAATGACATAGGTATAGCTATTGTGTCAGACGCCGCGCACAGGTGCGTCTCTCAAATGTTATAAGATTAAACATCTTCAAAGCGCTTTTAACCTGTATTGTAATGTTGCATTCATTTTCTTCAATTCTGTATGCGTTGTTAAAGGTACAGTCAGCAACAAAAGTCGATTAATATTTCAGATTTTTTAATCATAATATTTTATTTAACACAATATCAAAGCAAATTCGGAATGGATATAAAATAAAGATAAAATACACTCTTAGCTATTACCTAAAATCCGGAGAAGAGCATTGTGTTTTTCGTATTAAATTATATATGTAAAATTAAGTGTGTCAATAGATTTTTGTCACTGACTGTACGAGAATTTGGTACAGGCATGTCGGTAGTAAGAAGCAGGCAGACACTTACTATATCAAATCTTACTACTGTTATAAATGTAAAAGTTTGGTTAGATGTTTATGACACAATCACACCAGTACGGCTGAACAAATCTGGATGAAAGGTACAGAGGTAATTACATTCTATTGTTCTATTACATTCTATTGACACTTACATCAACCTTTTGTCTATACCTAGCTTTATTTTTACTTCTACCCTCAAAATTATAATAACTTTTAACTTTTTAGTCTTAAGTCTCCTTATTCTATAACCTCAAATTGTAATATTATCATAATATTATTATTTTTTTTTGATAAAAATAATCTGGTCACCCGTGATCACCAGGTCCCCACCGGACCTGGTGATCTGTAATGTCTGCATTTCATGTCTAATTCAGACACCAGCTCCTCACATTGCTAATCAGACAAATTAAACTATTAAGTATGTAAATCCTTGAATGCGCTTGTCATTGTGAGGAGAAATAAAGAATTTGTTATCATTATTCTGGAAAAGCACATGCTACTTTTTGGCCCGAAAAAAAAAAACTTTTCTCCTGGGATAATTTACCAACTTTGAAGCAGACGAAGTCGCGGGTAAAAGCCAGTATTTTAATAAGAGATTTGGCTGTTAATTAGCACAAGTATCTTTTCAATTTTAAACGATAAGCTTCCAACGAAAAACATTTTTAAAGTACCAAGCCTTGCGGCTGGCAGGGCTGTGGTTTTTCATTTCACCAGAGGCATCAAACCGTCAAATAAAGATATATAAAGGGTTGCCAGAGTAATTAATAATCCGTTGATTTAGGCGTGATACTGTAAAAAATATGTTTCCTTTTCCTTTCAACATTTTGTTTACATTGTAATAAATAATATTTATGAGTTACAGCGGTTTTAACCTTTTACAGTGAATCAATTATGCTGCTTGAATTTAGGTTGATAATATAATGTACCTATAATAATTTACTGGTTATTTTGTAATGATTATTTATGTTTTTTCACTTTAAAATCAAATAAGTAGTACATTTAGGCGCTTTGCACACAGAGCAACTATTGCAGCAACTAGCAACTAGCTGGCAACTAGCTGTTTACATATATTTCAATTGGACTGCGCACACATAGCAACTCGAGTTTCGAGTTGCGGCAATCGTCAACAGTTTTCAGTTGCTGCAATCGATGACTAAGTTAAGTAGTTGCTTATTGCCGCAACTAGCAACTGTTAAATATTATACCGGTTTTTAATGTTGCCGGTTTCTTCAACCGTCAATCGCAACGCGACGGGCGATTTCACACCCTGCCTCCCTCTCCCTGTGCCCGGCAATGCCAGTGTCGCTACGGCAACGGCATACGGCAACTCGGCTGTGAAAGTTGCTCACAGATTGCCATAAAGTCGCGGCAACCGTAAACGTTAAAGCAACTATCAACTTTTACAGGAAACTTTTTAGGAGTTGATAGTTGCCTCAACTTAAGTTGCTCTGTGTGCAAAGCGCCTTAATATCATACGTTATCATACGGCGGGCAAGTACCAATGTGACATTTTCAATTTACATGTTTTTTATAAGTTATTGTTAGACATCACTGATATCGGTGAAAGAAACCTGGACTTATTATTAAACATATCATAACATCACGCCTGTAATCCCCGAAGGTTTAAGGGAGGTGTATGTATAAGACCCATGTAATAGGGGGCGAGGGAGGGGGTTATTGTTACTATAAGTCTGAAATTTCCAATCCGCTTTAGCTTTAAGTAAGCGTAGTAATCCAAGCTCGTGCCTTCTCTGTGTGAGAAGAGGCCTTTGCCCTGCAAAGATAATATTAGGCTGGTAGTATAATTCAGTGTAGCTTTCAAACACTACAATATATACGGAAAACATTTATAGAGACAGCGTTTTAAAATCATGACCTGAATCCCTCCATCCAATCCGGTAAAAGTCTGACTTACGATGTCTTTCTTATCTTGTATACATTCATAGGCACCTACTATCTACAAAAGATATAAACATACCAATTTCATTCCCCAAGTCCCGAATATCACACTTCCAAATATCGAAAATCATTTAGAATGAACAGAATCCGAAGCCTCACGATATGTCAAAACAAACAATTTGTGCTCAATCGTGTGACGATCCCTTCTGTATGATAAACATCAATCAAACGTTCGACACAATCCCGAAGATTTCCGGAGATCCCCGAACCGTTTGGAGCAATAAATGAGAACTCGAATAAAACTGGTATATAACAGTGAATACGTCGTGCACAAAATTCATTTCGCCGGTTTGAGAGATAGCATAAGGACTTGTACACAGTTTTCAATGGGAAGCTTGCTTGTTCATGAGGTTGGTAGAACTGGATAGTATTTTTGAGTTGCGTTCATTAAAATGGTCGAAAGTTTCTTTGAATTTGGAATGGGGCTCGAATGTTTGATTGAAGTGGTTCATTTTACAGGCGTAGTAGACCGGTTGGTCTATTCTGGAGAAATCTCGATCTGTGAATAAGTGAAGTGAGCTCAAAGCAAGCTGTCATTCCACCTTGGGTGACGGGGCCCACCGTGGTGGTAGGTTAATACCTGCTGGGGTGTGGAAGAATGCGCTGAACGACTCGAACGACAAAGATATATGGAGGAATACTGTGGGGTTTTAGACGGTAAGGGTCCGACACACCTCTCAGTCTTTCTCGTGGTGGAGGCAGTTCATGACGATTATAGGAAAACGCAGGTAGGTATTGTAGGTAAGGCTTGATAGCTAAACTTACGCTTACTTTACCGAGGAAGTACTTTTTTCATAGAATAACACTAACATTCCTAGTGATATAATTGCAATTGTAACAATATTCGCCAAACTTCTTTAAGTTTTTTTTTATAATTTAAAACCTCAATTTTTTTTGCTGGCCTTTACTGTCCCACTCTTGGGCAAACCTTCCCCCATTTCTTCAATGTTTTGCCTCATCTCGCCAATTCCTAAGAAAGCCATCTAAGGCGTCCCGCTATCTCCTCAGTCTGCTGCGACCTCGTCTAACAGTGTTAGGGCTCTAATCTTGTGTTATGCGGGCCCACTGTTTAGCTGGTATAAATAAATCAAATGTGAATAAATTTTCAGACGCCTAACAAAAAGGTTTAAAACTGACACAACTCCCACTTCAATCCCTCATGTAACAAAGCCTTACTGAAACCTAAAACTTTACCTTTTATTTCAGTAAATACGGGTATTTAGTTACTGGTAAAGAGGTACTCATACGGCTCTTATGTAAACAGAGCCTAAGGCAAGAATCGCTATTTTATCTGTCTGACCCGATTACACAAATCCTTCGTGAACAAAATACTGAAACGAGGGAATAATGATGTACTGTCAGCAAAAGAGGTAATACATGCGAATATGACTATGTTTTATCTTATGATGTGTGTGTGCTGACTGGTCAAATCTTTGACATTGATCGTCCGACTAAATCTTACATAAAAAAAACGAAAATAAAAAATATATATAATGATCAGTTGACTATTTGCGAACGTTCTATGAGTTCAATTAATTATTTATTTAAATACTAGGTTTTGCCTGTGACTTCGTCCTCGTGATTTTTTTAGGGATCCTAATTTTTTATACGAGTACTAACATAGAGCATATGGCACTCAGGGATAATGTCGATGGCAGCAAAGTAGAAACGGACATCTACAAAATCGCAACTTTACAGGAGAGCAGGTTTAGTTTAAAAGAGTGGTTATTTTGAGAGTTATGGACCAATTAACCTGAAATTTTCTATAATGTTTTAAAATAACCTTCTTTATGAATTGTGTAATAGGTTTTATCGCTTTATCGTTGTTTTACTGAAATAATGTAGATGTCTTTTTTACTCTGAAAAAACTTTGACGTAGAAGAAGACATCTGCCTGATAACCGTTTATCAGGCAGATGTCTTCTACTACGTCAAAGTTTTATTACATTGTAATAAAAAAGTTCCCATTTCATTTAAAATATCTAATAAAGTAAGATAATAATCTCCTGTAATACATTTACGGATATTTAAAGAACATCTTCATAAACGAACAAGTGGCAGATGTCCGTGTTTACGTCAAACCGTAACCTCAAAATATTTTTTATTACTCACTCTAAGATTTCATTACTAGCACTAATAATGAACTGTAAACACTATCATTATTATTACATTTATACCGGTACGCGCTAGAATGTGACAACTGACTTATGTCTTCGTTGACGTTTCCATTCATCTGTCAAAGCTCCGAAGTAAAGGCGGAAAAATTCAAATGTCTGTTTCTACTGCGATGTTTTTTAAAAATCCAGTGTAGATGTCTTCATTTACGTGTCAAATTTTCTTTGTTATATTGAATTTTGAAAAAAATTTAATACAGACTTGTAGATAGGATTAATATAAGCTCATTTTTGTAAAAAAAGCATTTTCGAAAAAATGTAGATGTCCGTTTCTACTTTGCTGCCATCATAGAGCAACACGGGTACCTGACGGAAGGGGAGACGCCATAGCGTATTTTTTCAATACAGAAAAGTCTGTCATTTTTTGCGGGGGGAAATACACACACAAACACACTTTTCAATGCCCCACACAAAAACAATCGTCTGTCGCTACGAAACTCACACATAGAAATAATAACAATACACTAACAATTTCGTACACACATAGATACATTTTGTGTCATAACAGTGTAACGACATGATGCAACTACATTGACAAACATTGCTGTAACAGCTGTCGATACGCATTATCGATAAATTAAAGAACTCTGTTAGGGAAATCAGGTTTTTTACTTTATTTATGATAATTATTACTTTTTCAACAGTTGTCAATTAAAAAATAATTAAAAGCATGTAGGTATAATTTAAAAATAATTTAAAGCATGTAGGTATAATTTAAAGTCAAAGTCAAAACATTTATTTCAATTAGACCATTTACAGGCACTTTTGAATTGTCAAGGAGTCGGTCAGTTAGTCCGAAAGCTGAAACTAGTTGCTCGTTCCAAAACGGAGGTAGGCCTCTATGGAGAAGAACGAGCAAGAATCTCCACGGCATTCTTTTAAATTAGGTTTTTACAAAATCCTGGTTACATTATTCTTGTTGATTCTACATGTGAAAACAATGAAGATGAATATAAAACAGTAGTAAAAAATAATAAAAATAAATATGTAAGTCATAGCAGATAAGAGATGACCAATCCTTTTGCAGCCCTCTTTTGCAGGATAAAGATAGAATTTATATCTGCAGCCATTTATGGATTTATCTATTACTGGTTTTTAGATTTATCACCTATGTGGGTTTGCTTTTGTCATTAAGTAAGTAATTCTTGTATCAGCATAATTTTCCATTAACATACTACTAACTACAACTTAGTCTTTAGTTTTTGCAAATGCAAATGTCACACATCGACTGATGGTAAGTAAATATTTTTATCGATAACAAACAAACAATTTACAAAATAACAACACTATCGCACTTGGTGACAGTGACTTAACAGTGGACCATTTGGTCATATGTTTCGACAGAGGGGAACGCCTGCCTATGGCGTCTCCCCTTCCGTCAGGTACCCGTGTTGCTCTATGGCTGCCATCGATGTAGTAGGTACCTAATAAGCTTGATAAGTTTGAAAAGAGAAGGCTTGACTGCTTAAGCACATAGTTCCCACAATTATATAAGGAAGATCAGGTGACTATAAATAGTCGTAGATAAAACTATTACTACCGATACCCATAAAAGCGATGCCGCACCGCTATTTCGACCATTATTCTCAAGAAACATTAAAAAAAAAAATGGTCAAAATTAGTGACGCGATGTCGCAACACATTTTTGTAGTTCAACCCTTTTTTTTTTTTTTTTAGGTGGTAAAAATCATCAAATGACTCCTTCCGCCCTGGCTGGGGCGGAAGGGACTGTCAGACTTTACGTAATAAATACGTAAGCGTCAGGTGCAGTACACATCACACAAAACGATTATCTAATTCATCATTCTCATTCTTTTATTTATTTCTTGTTTGCACGCCAAAGTTTTTTTGCTGATTGTACCACATCGAACATTAGGCCAGACGTGGAATATACGTAGTTTCTTGATAACGAACCGTTTTATTGCCTCGTAAATTAATAAATGGACGGTATATCTTTATTTGTTGTACAGATAATGATTTAGAATTTTATGATATAGAAATAAAAGTAAATCAAAGAATGGATCGTTTTCAAAATTATTTCTTAATGATGTACTTACTGGATTTTATTTTACTTAACCTATTTCTGTATTACTTTCTCTTTTCAAGGGTGTTCGCCCCCTATTGCATGGGACTTAAACATAACTGGCCAAATGTGGGTGTACTAATGGGTACACCTCTGCCTAACCCTTCGGGAGTTACAGGCGTGATATTAAGTTATGTTTCTCTTTTCAAACTTCTCGATTTTGAGCACTATCTGGCCAGGTATTACCAGATCGTCACAACACCTTCGCCACTGTCGACCTTGATGGCGATGTCCTCCTTCTAGGCGTCCAATGAGTAAATAACTTTGCCTCGACTGCTCCGACTGCCCCGTTAGTATCGTGGTCGCTTGTGCGACTGTTGAGCGTGGGGTCCTGGATTCGATTTCCAGGTCGGGTAAATAGTATTATTTGTGTTGTTTCATTACGAGTTTCTCAGTAGCAACCTGGAGATTGGAAGTTGAGGGAGCCCCGTGCCCCGAAAAGCACGTAAAGCCGTTAGTTCTGCGCCTGATCTCTCCCGTATTGTGTCAGATTGCCGTGATGCTTCTAACAAAGAACAATACAATTATGTAGTTAATGTAAAAACGCGTGATTGTTGCATTCTGTTACATAACATCACGCCTGTAATCCCTGAAGGGAAGGCAGAGGTGTACCCATTAGTACACCCATATTTCGCCAGTTATGTTTAAGTCCCATGTTACAAGGGGCGAGCCTATTGCCATCAACCAGGCACAAATCCAGACTCCGAGGCTGCTACTGAGAAATTCAATAAATTCATCCTGCATTCTGTTTATTCAATAAATTGGAAATGCAAAGAAAAACATACTTTAAAGGGATTGAAAAAAGTTGCAGCTGTGTCACGAGCGCTCATTCCGCTCAACAGTAAACCAACAACTGATAATTGAAAATAATATTTCGTACTGCAGATCGCTGATCCGAAAAGATTAACAGCCTTCAACACCTCTAGTTAATTTCCGATGTAGTACTTATCTGTCAAATGAATTTCGTTCCAATTTTGTTTGTCATTTTGTAGATATTGTGGGTTCTTTTAATTGCATTGACTGCAATGTTATAGAAGACTACTAAACTTAAATTACTTAACAGCAGACTGTAAAACTTCACTTGTATAAATGGCTTAATGATAATATTTTGATATGGGTCTGTATCATATAACGCTGGCATTAGATATCTAGCAAATGATTTGGGATGTCCGCATCCATGTTAGATTGACAGTGTGGAAACAGCTGTCAGTTTTGTAAATCGCGTGACTGCACAGCATTGTGCCTCGGTCACTTACGCTCTCTGCTTGCGGATAAGTTGGATATGTCTTGAAAAACTAAAGTTAATAATTGTATTAATGTCTTGAACACCGCCTCGGCACCGCACGGGTGCAATGTAGATACATAAATCTTCCTCCTGAATCACTCCACCTACTGATGAAAGCGCATAAAAATCTGTTGTACGTACAGACGGCGGGAAACCACCTTATTTTATGCTATGTAAAGAAGATACGAGATACAATTTACCATATCATAATCTATTTTTTGCACCATTCTGTGAACTGCAGCCTTGACCAATAAGTTTGGTACAAATCGCTGAAATACAGGGTGGATATTGTAACACAAACTTTTATTCATTCTAGACCTCCCAGATTAACATGATTCTAGACCTTCCAGACAACATTTTTCATCGGTTATTAAAGAAAAATCAACGGTTTGATACAAAAATGTTACACCTTTTTTATAAGAATGAAAATTCATTAAATAACTTCTTTCACTCTGGGCGGAGTGGAAGGGAGTGTCAGACTCTTACTGACTAAAATCCATCCGTGTTCCTTTTGTGTTCCATGATAACTTTTTCGAACAAAATCCGCAACCCTGCCAGGGTATATCATGTACCGAATCCATGGTAAAAATTTTCATTACGCCCTCCCTTTCACCCCGTATAAAAAAAGCTACATTTACATACCATATTCACCCCAAACATAACCAAGTTTATCTCCCCACAAAACCTACTGCACAACCAATCATAAATACAGTTACAAAAATGTTTCCATTCGAGCCACGTAGTCACAACTGAATTCCTGACTACCCTCCGATACAGGGCTCGGCCCGGGATTGAATCCCGATTGTATCGAACGGAGCAAAGCCTCTACTCGATATACTTTCATTGTGACTCGATATGTGAGATTAGAGATCAAGTTAGGGGAGGTTTGTTATCGTTCTATTTTCGTATTTTTTTTTCTTTTTCTGGTGATGTTGTGGAAAAAGGTTTTTGTTGTGCTTGTAAGGCGAATCTCACACTATCACGCACCACGCTTTGGTGCGCGGAGCGTCATTTTCTAACGTTGACTATAATTATGTGTAATGTGCTTGTCCTATATCTATAAAATTCATATCAAAAATGTTTTAGACTAGTCATATTTCCAATCCGAAAATAATAACAACGCTAATAGGTACATTAGCACGTGTTCGGTTAGTTAGCAACGAATGTGTTAGGCACTTTATGTCAATCTTTTTTGTTTGTTTAAAAGGTACAGATTTATTCATGCCTGCATTATGTTAGCGCACTTAGGTTAGGCCCTAAGGCGGAGCTCACACTACCACGCACTACGCTCTAGTGCGCGGGCCTGCGTTTTCAAGGCGATTGACACACACCGCGCACCGCCGCGGTTGGCGGTGAAGAGGATCTCATGTCGCATTGGCCTCTAAGAAATCCGTTGATGCCTAACACACGTACCCCGACCGCGCGGTCGAGCAGTGCTCTCGCCTTTATCGCCACCGCTCTCCGCGGCGTTGCGCGGTGCCGTGTGTTAATCGCCTAACGTTAAATGTAAGTATTTCGGTTTTTATATACAACAAGGACCATGCCCGGGTCGACGGCGCGTTCTGTTCGCGCGCGCCTCAAAGAGCTGTCAGCACAGGGACGGGGCCCCAATAGGGGCCAAACGCCTGCCGGGGTTGCGGGACGTCTTAACAGGATACCGTGGCCCCGGAACGTAAAGGGCAACAGAAGAAACAGGGTGGTTTTTTAGTCAGTAAAAGTCTGACAGTCCCTTCCGCCCCACCCAGGGCGGAAGGACTCATTTGATGATTTTTACCACCTAAAAAAAAGGTATAACACAAGAATAGGATATTCAGTAACGCGCAGATTTTTTCTAATAATGGACGTGTCCACAATGGAACTTAGTGTCGACAGGTTCATTTTTGCAATTGAAAACCGTCTGTGCGGCAAAAATAATTGACACGGGCAAAAGCTAAAGCTAAAGCTCTCTAAATTATGTGAATTTCTCATACTTTAGAATCCTTAGAAGTTACGTCACAAAACTCAATGTACACAGTACACAAACCTTAAGTTAATAGCAAGAGACAGACGACTCGTCCCCGCTTTAAACCATTGTCTTAAACCACATCGTAGCAGCGAACAGCTGCTTTTATCGCGTCTTCTCACGCCTAAACCTTTCTCCCGAAGCTCTTGACCCACCGAATGTCTCATAAATCGAGTAAACTTTTATCTTAACGGCTCAACTGTGGTTTTTATACATTTTCCTACTCCCTACAAGATGTTCCCCGACATTTTAATGAAAAAGTTTTTGTTGGATGTTTTGGATGTTCTGAACGGAATTAGGAATGTTTTAATGTTGTGATATATCTTTTTAAATGCTGTTTGTTTTTTTAATGGTTGGGTAGGTTTATTGTGATTTTGATTTTTTGGTTTCGTAATTTGTTAGACTTTGTAACCTATTGTATAGTACTTTTAGTGATCTTTATTTTAGGAACATCGTCTTTTCATTCATATAATTATATCAGTCAGTTTTGATTAATATTTATATCGAAATTAACGTTTCGAATTTTGCCTTGATCAATTTGTTCATGTCATGTCATTAATATATGTGTATGTAGGTACATAGATATACATATGAGATCTTTTGGCAAGTGTGCAGTTTTTTTGCGATTTCCGAGTTGGTCCTATAGTAAAAGTTGTTCATAATGATGAGTACAATGACCCCTTTTCAGGTTTATTTTAGATATAGAGTTGCATTTCCCATAAAAGTATAATCCAGTTACCCACCAGATATCAAAACAATTTCATTTCTACATTTCTTAAGCTAGATAGCCGTATAACGCCTTATTTTTGCATAATAAAGTGATGTAGATAGTCATTCAAGTAAGCTCTCTCATTTACGCTGAAAATAAATGGATATCCTAAAAGTTAAGATGGTTCATACTGTAAAAAACGACGGATTCCGTGTCACCGTACAGAAAATTTACTACATATAAGAAAAAAAAACGGTTCTTGTATGGAGGACTCCCTATTAATTTAAATTTTATTTTGGTGTTATAGCAGCCATAGACACTCGAGAAAATTACACGTTTTTATCCATGACGGTTCAAAAGATACAGCCCTCTGACAAGTGGACCAACAGACAGGCAGATTAAGAGCCTTAGTAATAGGGTTCCATTTAGCACCCTTTGTATGGAACTTCAAGAATATACCTCTGTGAATTCATATTCATATTATTTAGGCGAAAGTGAGCTTAGGGTGAACTGTCAATTTCTCGTAGACATAAACTACAATAACATGGCGCGCCCCTCCACAATTCAAAACGTTTGAAAGTGTTTGTGAAAGTATTTAAAAGACTCACAACGCATGTGTGCGTACTGAGACGGCTTCCGAAACAAGGTGTTTGTTTTTGTTTCGGAAGCCGTCTCAATCACTCATTATTACAAGTTTGGCGCTACACTGACATATTCTATGAAAATGACAGGTGCGTTGTTTTGCGCGGTTTGTCAGATTTGTTTGTCAACTAATCATAAATATGATTAGTTGACAAACAAATCTGCCGGCCTGCTACTGAAGACGATTACTTACAACTACATGTAAACTCTTTCATACGGATGTGACTACACACATTGAAATAGTAATATGGAGGGGTGCGTCATGTTATAGTAGTTTATCTATATCATATGGAATGACAGCTCACCTTAAACTAACTTCTGGAATAGCACCACAGGCCACCAAAAATAAAACTTCAATAAGTGCCAATGTCGAGACCTACTTTTACGTTCGCCTATGTTTACGGTGAGTCGTATGAAAGGGGACGTGTAAGGTCTTAAAACGTCGAATGTGTTTCGGCAGAATGCCAGGAAAGACGATTTATGTGTCTTAGTTTTGTTGCTAAGAAGTAAAATAAGTTTACTCTCTGTATGAATTTCTGTAGACTTTGTACGAATAAAGTCAGCTGTTTTTTACACACACTTAAGGCACAGACACTTAAAGTTCTGTCAAGAAAGAGAAGCGTGATAATACAACTCTTGTAATACGCTTGTAATTTATTAAGTACAACATAACATTACGGCTGTAATCTCCTAAGGGTTAGGCAGAGGAGTACCCTTATCTTACAAGTTCTTTAAAAAAAGTTAAGATGTTTAAAGCTTAGAGCTTTTAAAGATTATTTCGTTCTTTTGACTGCCTCGTTGGTCTAGTAGTCGCAAAGCGCGACTGCTGAGCGAGTCTTAGGTTCGATTCCCAGTTCGAGCAAAGTGTTATTGGGTTTTGCCACCAGGAATTTCTCGGTAGCAGCCTGGATTTGTGCCCGGTTGATGGCAATAGGCTCGCCCCCCATTACATGGGAGTTAAACATAACTGGTGAAATGTGGGTGTACTAATGGGTAGGTACACCTTTGCTTAACCCTTCCAGGATTACAGGCGTGATGTAATGCTAAGTTCTTTAGTTCTTTAAAACTTTAAAAGAACAGACTAACCACACAGAACATCCAACTACTGCAAGCACCTAGGGAACTGCATTTATATTTATTTTGAAGCGAATATTTTACTGAAGCATCTTATTACTGGAATGTTTCCTTTGTGAGACGAAACCATCTCTTCTGCGGTCGTCTCCTGAGATCTGATGGTCTGTACTCACTGAGGCACTATGATTTTATTCATGTAGATTTCAACGTTAGCAAAAACTTGGTACTACGAGTATAGTATTTTTATTCTGAAGAAAAAACATGTTATAAGAGTTAACGCTTGAATATGATGAACAATATTCTTCTCATTGAATTACGGTCTCAATACAGATTAGTACAGAAGTGTGTGCACTTTTAATGAAACCGTTTTTGATAAAATCTGGTTGCGGTGAATGCTTATGCGAATTCCGCACTCCCGGCCATAGGCAGAGGTAGAACATCGCGATGGTTTTAGCCGGTAAAAGTCCGGCATGCCCCTCCGTCACCCCCACGATGGAGGAAGTCCATGAGGATTTCCAGCGCACAAAAAGAAAGGGGTAAGTTTGAACACCAAGCAGAGGCGGCGTAAGGCGTGGGCGGCGTGGGTCATCGCCCACGGCCTCGCAGTCTTAAGGGCCTCGCACCCCGAAGTCAGGACAAGTAAAATTTTTGGTCGCATTTAAAACGCCAAAAAAAATTGCGTTCAATAGTGTTTCAAATCCATATTTTTGCATTACTAGAGGGCCCCGCAAAATTTATGTTGCTCACATGAAATTTGGGTCTTACGCCGCCCCTGACCCCAACAAAGGACAGGTTACTTTTGTTCCACGAGTTAGTTTGCGGCCGCGATAACCGACGCGGACGAAGTCGCGGGCAAAAGCTAGTAATAGTATCTAAGACCTCTTGCATCACCTCTTTCTACTATCAAGTGTTCAGTTTTTAAGTATGTATGTAATTATTCTCACATGTAGTTAATATTCACCACACGGGGGCGCCTGTGTGCCGGCTTCACATAATAACATTTATTGGAGAGGTATTCCAATAGTTATGATTGGCAGAATTAGGTCGCGTTTGCATTGGAGATTGTGGTAAACAGAATTTTATGTAAGAATGTATGAAAAGGTATGATCTCTTTTTTGATACGTGAAGGATTACAATACCAGCCTATTATAGTACTACTGCAGGGCAAAGGCCTCCGCTCATACATAGAAGGTAAAAGCATTGATCACCAGCTTGCTTAAGGCAGATTGGCGATTTTAAACATTTGTACATGATACCATGATACATACGGTAGATGATACCACTAAAAAATTCACGTATTTCTTTTGAACTGTTAAAACGCAATTCTCTCACAGCTTTTGAGTTTAAAATCAGGAATGAATTTTAATTAGGGCTAAATTAAGTGTATCTTTATAATATATATTTTTATCTGTGTCTTTGATTATTTTAATTGGTTCTGTAACCGTTATAGTTAAAGTAAAAAAAAAAAATAACTACCCAACTCTGCAAGTCTAGGTTTCTTTACAATGTTTTAGTTGACTTTTGAGTTTGACAGTAGTGCACTAATTGTTAGGTGAAGTGAGCTTGAGATGAGGTCATGAGGTCTCATCTCACCTATCATGATCATTGACATCTCACCTCAAGAACACTTATTCCCCATAATATACCGAGTGACATTTGAATACAGAATACACCAGCAGATCACCATAACGCAATCTACATTCAAATTCATCCACAAAATCCATAGGTATGTTAATAACAAATTCCAACCGTGTGTGTACCGATAACCTCTGAGACCGGTACCCAGGGCGACAATAGTCCTATTGTCAGTTCGGGCACAGTCGGGAATGATCGGGCACGAATCGATTGGCACGTCTCTAGTGATGAGTGACTCGAGTAATGCCTTTACGTTTATCATGTTTTGTTATTGCTTTTTGTGAGTAGGTGCTTTGGACTGATATCCTAGAGTATGGACTTACGTCATGTCAGAATGGATAGTAGAGGATTATGTCGTTAAGATGGTATGTATACTTGATAGCTTGGGATCAGTATATTATGGTACTTCACAACGGCGAGGCGAGTAGCGGATTGGGTTGGCTAGAATATTAATTTGTATCTATCTTTACAAATAAAAATCATTGCTTAAATGTGTTGCTATGTAAGTACAAAATTCGAGAAAAGCTGGACTAATTTTGGTGATTCTGTTTTTGGTATTCGTAATTTCCCAGGCAAGGTTTGTAACTTTGTATGAGATTTTTTTGGGAAATTCAATGTAAAAGTCCTTTTGCACCCGTGCGAAGCGAGGCAATCTTTGGCGTTAGAAAATAATAAATACCTACTTTATTAATGCAGCAATATTGTTCAATGTTGTACGAAAAAATATTTCAATTCATATGTCGCCAATCTTTGGTTTGGATGCGCGCCGATGTGCGAGGCGACCATTTAAATATTATTTGTTCGTACAACATACGCACATACAAAAATAAACTCACGCCTTTTTCCCATGGGGGTAGGTAGAAACCACAAAACGCCTGGTCGTACAACATTGAACTAAAATGGATCTAATTAATTTTCAATTTTGACTTTGATTTTTGCTGAGTATAGATTGCGACTAGATTATAACCATTTTTAATTAATAGAATTGGTCTTGACGAGTATCATCACCCCCCTTTTCTCGTCTCAACCAATTTATACTCACCGCAGCATATCGTTATCTTTCATACATCTCTTCAGCTGTAATTCAAGTGTAAGCATTATTACGCGAGTTTCAAACAAGTTCAACTTTCATAGTTAACTGCGCTCCTAGTATGAACGAACTTGTCTGGAACTAACTATGGTAGGTGTATAATTGCACCTAACTAAGATTTAACGAGGTAATACGGTACAATTCAGTTTCCATTGTTAGAGAGGATATTTTAATTATTCTTGTTGTTTTGCCTGATTGTTTTGAACTCGTGTTGGGTAAAATGAAGACGGTTTTGTTATTTAACCGATTTCGAAAAAAGCTTGAGTTCCATTCCCAGGTCGAGCAAAGTGTTATTGGGTTTTTCCATCAGGAATTTCTCTTGATGGCATTAGGCAAATCATCAAAAGGGCATTATGTAAAAATCATCAAATAAGTCCTTCTGCCCTGGGTGGGGCAGAAGGGACTGTCAGACTTTTACTAATTAAAAAACCACCCTGTTCCTTCTGTTGCCCTTTACGTTCCGGGGTCACGGTATCCTGTTAAGACGTCCCGCAGCCCCGGAGGACCAACAGCTTTACGTGCTTTCTGAGGCACTGGGGTGTCACGACACTATCTTCCAAAAGAAACTCAGGGCTGCTTCTAAGAAATTCGTATTGGAAAAACCCAAAAACACTGTCCTTCCAATCTGGAAATTGAACAAAGGAACTCACAAGGCCAACGGGGCAGTCCAAAATAAATAAGGGTTCAGTAGATATCAATGAACAGTAATTCTTATAAATGACCTCTATTCACCTTGTAATCTCACCCCTGCATCATTAGACCACGACTAATAACCGCAATAAATTGACCCATTCTCACCTGAGTTCCAGTACATACATATTAATTGAATTGTCCGGGTATTGCGCGTGATTAATTAGGCGTAATTGCCGTGGTGCGGAGGTAGGTATTAAATTATTACCTAGTTATTATGGGGTATGTTAACCCTTAATTGGGTGTTATGGTAGGTAGAATTATCGTGGGGATCAAACTTGTGGTGGTTGTCTTTTAAGATAGATTTTGACGGTTTGCTGGACTGTTTGCTAAATTGATTTGCATAAGTAATAATAATAGTATTTATTCTCATGATAATAATTTTGTTTCCTATTTAACTGAAGATGTTTTTTTTAAATAAATTGTACATTTTGGTTGTCTTCTATATACCCATAAAAAATAACGTTTGTGTGTTTATTTTCCATGTTCTTAAACCATTGATCTGAATGTGATGTACTTTTGTGTGGGTTGTTTTCAAGGTTCCTAGTAAAAAAAAATATTAATTTGTTGTATTTTACCATTTATGTATCTTTATCTGTCCCTACTTTGTATATTTTGTTTGTATGTATGTATATGTATTTATGATTATATTTTATTCTTGGAAATATTCTGTATCTGTGCACCTACTATGTTTTGACTGGTAGAAAATGCCCAAGGCATTAAGTGCGCCTTTGCACAGTATATTTTTTACGTGCATAAAGTTTAAATAAATAAAATAAAAATTAAAACCCGATAATTAACCGAAATCCACTTTGGCGAAGCTGCGAGTTAAAAACTAGTTTGCAAAATAAAGTATCCTATCTTGTTTTATCTACATAGATAAAGGGCACAGGGAAAAAAGGGGCTCATCGACAATTTATACGAAATCAAACAAATGATCGCACTTGATAGATTTTGAACAGGCCTTTGATATGACATATTCAAAACAAACTAAAAAGGGCCCATTGCTTTGTAATCCTCAATATTAGAAAAACACGTCAAGGAATAAAAAGAGCTCATTTCGTATCGAACTAGCTTAAAAGGTGCTCATTGCATCCCAATCAGAGTTAAAAGGAGCACATTTTACGTTTACAAAACAAGAACGCGCCCATACCCCCGCCATCTTGAAATAAATGACATAACACCATGTAGATTTTTAGTATAAATTAGCGTTTAATTCAATTTGTGTTAATTGTTGATGAGCCCCTTCTTTCCCTGTGCCCTTCAGATGGATTCACTCGTCTCGCGCTGCTTAGTATTCTGCCGTGTTGTCCTGACAAGTTGTCAGCAAATACCCAATTAACATAGACAAAGCAAGTCAAATAGCTCAATGACTCCTCGAACTTAGGACATGCAAAGTGAAGTTGTTCTACTGTACACAAAGCAACAATGTCTCTGTACTCACAATGTAGTTGTTAGCAAGACAATACGTAACTTTGTCTAACTAGAGATAAGGAGATTACATAACATAACGCCTGCAATCTCCGAAGGGTAAGGCAGAGGTGTACCCCCATTAGTAGATACACCCACATTTCGCCAGTTATGTTTAAGTCCCATGTGATGGGAGGCGAGCCTATTGCCATCAACTGGGCAAAAATCCAGACTCCGAGGCTGCTACTGAGAAATTCCTGATGGGGAAACCCAATAACACTTTGCCCGACTATTTAATATTATCGATTCGACGTATAGTGATTTACTTTATACGCTACTACGTCGTAGATGGCGTAGACAAGTGCTACGGCGTAGCACTTTACTATGCCGTTTTCTAAGATAAATACTTATTAATTTATTAAAGCTGTAATGTAAGCTGTTTGTTTGTTTAGTTGAATGCCTAATATCAGGAACTACTTATCCGATTTGAAAAAATCTTTTTGTGTTTTACAGCCCGTTTATTACAATACGACTCACGAGAAGGAAGTATTAAAATAAATATAAGATCAAAGACGCGAGTGAAACCACGCTGTATTGCTAGTATTTTTATAAAACTGTTGAATTTGTTTATTTGTTTGAACGCGTTTAACGGAAACTACTTGTCCGATTCTGAAAATTGTTTCGGTAATAGGAAGCTGCATTACTAGATACATTCTATTACAAAAAAGGTATCAGTAAGAACAAGCAGACGAAGTCACAGGAAAAAGTTAGTACTTTTATAATCATTAAAGGTTATAAAACGAAATTAATGAAAACATAACTCATGTCAACATGTTTCTTGAAGCGTGGAAAAATTATAGACTTTCCACGATGTTCGTTCACCACGTTCTAAAAATCCATACTAATATTATAAATGCGATTGTAACTCTGTGTGTCTGTTTCGCTATCTTAACAGTAACTAAACCCCTGAACAGGTTTAGGTGAAAGTTACGGGGTAAGTTTGAGCTTCAAGAAAGGACATTAGGCTACTTTTTAAAAGCTTTTATTTAGCTTGCACTGTTCGTAATGTATGTATATAAGTAAGTTGTCCTTTCGAAACTTGCAAACCATTTTTCGACCATTTTTCGGCATCCGATTGAGCTGACATTTTGCATACACCTTTAGTTCTGATGACAATACAATGTAAAATACTTAATATTGTAATAATTTAAAATTAAAGCTTGTTTAAAAAAAATATAATTATTATTGGGCTACTTCGTCTGTGTCCGCGATAACCGACATTTTCGCAGACGTAGTCATAAGAAAAAGGCTAGTCGAATATAAATGACATTCATTCTTTCTCTCTCATCTTCTACATCAGATGAAGCGATCAAAAGTTTCACGTGAAATAGCATTTGCTATCAAACAAAATTGATATTCGGCACCATATCGCTTTAAGTCTGCAGTCTCGACAGAATTTCTTTTAATTTATGATCACTTAGTTCAATGTTCTGTGTTTTATCGTCACCTGGAATGCTTTTGCAATTTTATGCATAAGAGATTCTTTTGTATAGGAGTGAGTGAGATAGAAGGCTTACTTTAGACGAGATGGTGTGATAGATAAATAAATTCTTTATTTCTCTTCACAATCACAAGCGTATTCAAGGTTTACATATTATTATTAATTTAACATAAAAACATCACGCCTGTAAATCCCCGAAGGGTTAGGTAGAGGTGCACTCCCACATTTCGCTTCGCCAGTTATGTTCAAGTCCCATGTAATAGGGGGCGAGCCTATTGCCATCAACTGAGCACAAATCCAGACTCCGAGGCTGCTACTGAGAAATTCCTGATGGAAAATCCCAATAACACTTCGCCTGAACTGGGAATCGAACCCAAGACCTCATGATCAGCAGTCGACCACTAGACCAATGAGGTAGTTTTTATTGTTACAAAATAATAGTAGAAATAGCAAAACAAAAATAAAATCTCATAAAAATGTTAATTTTTACATAATAGTTATGTAGGTATTTAGTGATAAAGGGGTGTATTATGGTGTAGTTGTATGGGCGAGAGTGTAATGTTACATTACATTAAAATACTATAGAAAATGTTCTAATGTACATATATTTGTTTTTATTTATATACGAGTACCTTTACGCTAACGCCGCGTGCTAATGGCAGACCCTCAGGCCATAAAAAAATACTTGTTCCGTAAACTGAGCCCATGATTGAAAGTCAACCATTCAACCAAAACAAATAAAACTTTTAACAAATTACACTTTTGTAATTTCTTTCCCTTTTGGCTAAAGTAAAGCAATCTTCTTAGCTCGTAAAGCTAAAGTGAACGTCTCTGGCTGAATTTAGAACTTTTCAAAAGGTATCTTTGGAAAAATCTTTTGGTGTAATTTTTGCTCATATCTTCATAAGGGGTATAAAAATACACATCACATAGCTTTTAATTATCCATACTGCCCATCAAATTATGTAGAGATAAACTACTATAACATTGCGCGGGTACATATCAGAATATCGAAAATCAAAAAGTCGAAAATCAAAATATCGAACGATCAAAATTTCGATAATCAAAATATCGAATGCTATCGAATGATCATATAATCGAAGATCAAAATATCGAAAATCATATTACCGAAGTACAAAATATCTTGATTTTTATATTTTGATTTTCGATATTTTGATTTTCGATATTCTGGGTATCCCATGGCGCTCCCCTCCATATTACTATTTCAATAATAATGAGTAATTAATGATGCTGGTAGTAAAGCAATAATGACACGCTGATTTGATTTTGTTTCGAGAGCCGTCTCAGTACGCACACATGCGTTGTAAGTGTTGTAAATACTTTTCCAAATACTTTCAAACGTTTTGAATTGTGGAAGGGCGCGTCAAGTTATCGTAGTTTATTACTACCTTTGAGCAGAAATTATTACTGGGAAACGACCTTTATTCTTGAAGAGAAGAGTGCCGTTGAGTTTCTTGCTCGTTCTTCTCCATAGAGGCCTACCTCCGTTTTGGAACGAGCAACTAGCTTCAACTTTTGGACTAACTGACCAACACCTTGACAATTCAAAAGTGCCTGTAAATGGTCTAATTAAAATAAATGTTTTGACTTTGACTTTGACTTCGAAATGGGGTTTGCTCTTGGAGGTGATAAAGACAAAGTCTACGATGAACTGACCTTACCCAGAAGAAGCTTGTTCACTGTAACTTTAAAGAGATTAGGATTGAATGCGTTCGGAAATACAGACGCAGGCAGAGAGTTCCACTCCTTTATTGTGCGCATTATAAAATACACTTGGAAACGCTTAAAGCATATAGTCTGTAATAACGTTAAACATTGTACTTTAGGATGTAAATAGCAGTACAGCGGTCTTAAGGGAATCTAAACTTTAGTTATCATAATTAAAAAAATCTGGTTTTCGTAATTCTAACTTCCTAACTAATATTATAAATGCGAAAGTAACTCTGTCTGTCTGTCTGTCTTTCTGTCTGTCTGTCTTTTTTTCACGCCTAAACTGCTGAACCGATTTGTGTGAAATTTGGTACAGGGTAAGTGTGAACCCCAACAAAGGACATAGGTTACTTTTTATTCGACTTCGACTTCGTCTGCGTCCGCGATAACCGACATATACGCGGACGAAGTCGCGGGCAAAAGCTAGTACAACATAAAGAAAAATTAAAAGTTTGACTTAAATTTTCCGGAACCAGAAGCTTTCAGTTTATGGTCCAGAATAAAAAAAAAGATCGCAATAATATGAACAATTTTTACACCAGTTATCTATGCGTACTGTTTATGTTTCTAAGATATTTTATAAGCATAGAGGAAATATTTTACACACACGGCAATATGAGTCACGCCCGAGAAGGAAAATATTTGGATAGAGAAATTGCTGCGTGCACGAGTTTCGGAATATATTGTTACCGTTTATACTTTATCCTTTTCTGTCATAAAATATTGACGTCAATAAATGGTGGGATTTTTCCCTTTTTTTTTTGCTGCCTCGTTGGTCTACTGGTCGCAAAACGCGACTGCTAACCATGAGGTCTTAGGTTAGATTCCCAGGTCGGGCAAAGGGTTATTGGGTTTTTCAGTCAGTAATTTCTCAGTAGCAGCCTAGGAGTCTGGATTTGTGTTCGGTTGATGGCAATAGGCTCGCCTCCTATATTACATGGGACTTAAACATAACTGGCGAAATGTGGGTGTACTAATGATTACACCTCTGCCTAACCCTTCGGGGATTACAGGCGTGATGTTATGTTATGTTAAAGTTATCCCACACTCAGCGCTTTGACCTTATTTACTGCTATTATTCTATTCTAAGGCGGCCATATTAGGTGTTTGTTTGCCATATAACAACCAAAATGTGCGTTGTAATCACTTTACAAACTACCTCATAATAAAATTGTAATATGATAAATATTACTTAGTGCAAGCAAAATGCCTCCTTAAGAATACATAGGTAAGATTGATATTTGAATTTTCTTAGTCTGTAAGGTTATGATAAGAAGTTTAGTCCAAAGCTTGTTTTGGAAACCGATGATTGATGAGTATGGAAGCAAGTTCGATGCCAATAGGCCCCATGTTATGGGGAATGATGGGGGTGAAAAAATAAATATGCGGAGGATGGAGGGTAGATGGGGATAAGATAAAAGATAGTGGACTTGTACTCATGGACTAAGATACCGAAGTCACTAAACCTACGTCATTTTAGAACACCTTAAATTTTGTTTTTTTTTAAACTGTTCCCCATTCTAGGAAATTCGTTGCAAACACGTAAACTCACAAACATAAATAACCAAACTCGGAACAGTTATCTGTAAGCCATACAAAATAATATGTGTTCCGTGCGGGAATCGAGCTCGTGACATGCAGCGAAGCAGCCCAACGCTTAGCCACTGACTGTGTCGTGTTGTTCAATTGAAATTATGGTCCAACGATTTGGCTTAATGAATAATGATTTTCAACAAAATACTTTAAAACATAGTATGATAA
Source organism: Hoplodrina blanda (assembly GCA_949316365.1). Taxonomy (NCBI): domain Eukaryota; kingdom Metazoa; phylum Arthropoda; class Insecta; order Lepidoptera; family Noctuidae; genus Hoplodrina; species Hoplodrina blanda. The sequence continues at coordinate 9,554,370 of OX438564.1, forward strand.
ATCAGCCGTCATATATGAACATACCTAAGTGAATAGGGTACCTTTTCTACATGAAGGCCAATTAAAGTCGTTCAACATCTAGTAAAAAACACATCTCACCGACAATAAACGTCCAAAAATTTGATATTTTTATAGATCGAGCCTGATTCGACTGCGATCGTGTCTAAAAATTTGTGGTATATAAAAAATTAAGCCATCGTTACGCTAATAAGAATTGGAATTGCCCCCCCAAATACCTTTGAAAGAGATATCTTAAGAACATATTTGTTTATTTAAACTTCATGTAACAAAAAGTATAAAGGCGGACTTATATTCCTCATGAAACATTCCAGTATTTAATTCATATCAAACAGTTAATTTTTTGATATGACGTGAGCTTGGTGACTCTGGGATCTTGTACTAATGGGAAAGGTCTGCCACTGAAGGGCAATGGACTTATATACTCATGGTCATGGTCATTATCATTATTTTTCAAGCGGTTTGGAGCTTCATTTACATGTGTCCGGTTATAAGTTGAGTCTATATAATTATGTGGTTTTGTTGATAGTGTATTTGGTAATTAGAAAGAATTAATTTAAATGATTTGGAGGATCTCGTGATGGCCCAGTAGTTAAGCAAACGCCTCTTATGCACGAGGTTGTGGGTTCGCTACCGGGCACGGACAAGTAATGACTAGTGTGGAATGACTTTTTCTAATTCATATGTACTTTCTAAGTATATTTTGGACATCACGGACATCAGTAAAGGAAAAAATCGTGAGAAAACCTAGAATAGATGTAAGCTAGAATTTTATTAGTTGGCTAAGCCGGGCTTATTCCGACGTTGGTCTCATTGATCCGTCGATATAATGTTGTTCCAAATTGACAGTTTAATAATTTAACGTGCTGCACATTACAGCATAAAATTTGTGAAAATATAATTACTTTGCTTAATTTTATAAACCTGTTTCCAAGCGATAACGTGTGAATTTTGTATCACATTGTTTGAAAATGATATTTAATTAGTAAGCTTTGCAGTACCTACAGTTTATATTAAAAAATAGTTTTTGGATTTAAGTTTAAAACAGGCTCGGAGTATCAATGTTAAATATTAAGATCGTTCGTTCGTTCGTTATGTATGAACGTAGATGAGGCGAAAGGAGTATGTAAGGATCGTAGCAGGTGGCGTTCTGTTGTTTCTGCCTACCCCCATGGGAAAAAGGCGTGAGTTTATGTATGTGTGTGTGTGTAAGTTCTGCCCGCGACTTCGTCCGCGTCAAAGTTGATTTCTCCATACAAACTTTGGATCCTGTTTCATCCCCTTAGGGGGTGAATTTTTGAAAATCCTTTTTTAACGGACGTCTACTACCTATAAACTACCTACTATCTTTCGCGTGGTGGCGGCGCATGTTTATTTTTGTATAATATTTTTTTATATTTAAACAAAACGCAGCGAGGGTTCGCCCTAGGAAGACCTACACTGACCTTATTGGTGAGGTTCTTCAGAAAGGTCAGGTGCGGAGTACTCGTAACCGGCGTGCTTGTATGACGAGATGTATGAACGTAGATGAGGCGAAAGGAGTATGTAAGGATCGTAGCAGGTGGCGTTCCGTGGTTTCTGCCTACCCCCATGGGGAAAAGGCGTGAGTTTATGTATGTATGTTAAACAAACTTGTTTCTCCTTTGCTTTTGTGTACAATTTTTATCTTTTCTTTTATGTTATGTGCGGCCATTTTCGCGTGAAGAAACAGTTTTTCTTTTTTTTTTTCTTTTCTTTACCACCTTGCCAAATTTCATCTTTAGTGAGTTATCATTACTACAAGAAAATACCAATTCTATTGCAAGCTAAATAGTGTTGACATTGCGTTTCCCGATATTAAACAATTGCAGAGACCTGGAATTGGCCACCCAATTCCACCCAGATAAATAACCCAGTTCTCCAATTCAGCAAGCACCTGAATCTTTAATCCCTGTCTGGCGTCGAAATAATTTCCATTTTGGAAATGAAATTCTAGCCGAAACATTGATATAACAAATGCAAATTAAGTCGAGTAATTCATCCATTTGGTTTGATTTTAATTCAAATATACACATCAAAAGTGTCTAGGGATCAAGATGTATTTGGTAATAATAATATATTGATCCCTAGACACTTTTGATGTGTGTACTTTACTGTTTGTTTTGATTTTACATAATTCTGATTATTCATTCTTCTGGGAAAGGATTTACTGACAGATTTGATATTTAAACCATACAGGGTTACTTCGGAGACAGTGCGCATATTTTTTCCATGCAATCAGTATCATTAATAGAACGCATTTCACGAAAAAAAAATGTATGTAATTTTTTTGCGAATTATTATTTTTTAATACCGCAAAATTCATAAATGTACACCCTTCTTTATTTTGACGGTCCTAAGCCCGTAAAAGTATGAAGGAATAATTGGAATCATTTAGCTGTATCTCCTCGTCATTATCTACCTACTGATAAGAGTAGAGTAACCATGATACTGGTTTTGGTGTGTATTTTCGTGTGACGTTTTTTTAATATTTTTGTTCGAAACATGGTAAAACAAAAAAACACGTGTTTTTTTATTTTTGAAAATCTTTCCGTTCTTAAAATTTGCGCACTGTCTCCGAAGTAACCCTGTATTTAATAACTTAAAAAATATAACATCACGCTTGTAATCCCCGAAGGGTTAGGCAGAGGTGTACCCATCAGACACCCACATTTTACCAGTTATGTTTAAGTCTCATATAAAAGGTGCGAGTCTATTGCTATCAACCGGGTACAAATCCAGACACCGAGGCTGCTACTGAGAAATTCCTGATGGAAAAACAAAATAACACTTTGCCCGACCTGGGAATAGAACCCAAGACATCATGTTCGGCAGTCGCGCTTTGCGACCACTAGACCAACGAGGCAGTCCTTAATTTTAGGCCCTATTAACCGCATAAAATGCAAAGTGAAGGTCAAATCCTTATTTACTAATTTCAAACAGAGTTTAATTATAAGTTATTTATTTAAAGTAACAATTTGCGCAGTACTCGTAACCAGCGTACTTGTATGACGAGATGTATGAACGTAGATGAGGCGAAAGGAGTATGTAAGGATCGTAGCATGTGGCGTTCTGTGGTTTCTGCCTACCCCCATGGGGAAAAAGGCGTGAGTTTATGTATGTAACAATTAGTGTAAATAAAGTTCTTAATGGCTAAACCAGCCAAAGCTTCTATAGTACATGTGAAACGCAACGCAACTTGCGGCGTCACGTTTACGTTTCGGTCAGTCGCGTTGTTCACGCAAACATCGCACATAAGTTCGGTCATGCGTGGTAGCAACAATACTAGCGCAGTCGTGTGGTTATGGAGAAACAGTGTCTATTGACGCGAAATATCATGCAACGCATAGTGTATTTGCCCTAGTCACGAATTTTGGTCACGGAGGTCAATATTAATTAAGATTAACCAAGTACAGTCAGCAAAAGGGATAGGTATCCAGGCTCGTCAGATATAGTTTAAGTTTTCTTAGAAACCGATGGATGTCATAAACTTAACTTAATTAATGAACTGTTTAATATTTACTTTTTAAATTAAATTACATTTGAGGACATCCGTCGGTTTCTAAGGAAACATCAACTACCTGACCCCCCTACCTGACCACCCACCACCCATCCTACCTGTCTAGTTGATGTTTTAGTCTTAGTTTAGTTAGTCTTTTGTTGAATGTACGTAGGAAATATTACCTACGTGCGCAAATGCGTGTGTAAATACAGGTGCACTTCCCTCACTTTCACAGTCCGACGGAACGGCAATCCAAGGCCGGGCGCAAACGTCCGGTTTGCGATCAGGTTTCCGAATCAGGAGGCGTGTATGTACATGCACACACATGCATAAGTTACACATACATTCATTTGTTTTGTACATGTGTGTGTAATTTATGCATGTGTGTGTATGTACATACACACACATGCACGCAAAGCACGTTAAGCTGTTGGTCCCGGCTGTCATACATGGATCCTTGACAGTCGTTACGAGTCGTCAGAAGCTTGAAAGTCTGACAACCAGTCTTACCAAGGGGTATCGTATTACCCAGTTACTGGGTTGTGGAGGTCAGATAGGCAGTCGCTCTATGTAAAATACTGGTATTCAGCTGCATCCGGTTAGACTGGAAGCCGACCCCAACATTGTTGGGAAAAGGCTAAGCAGATGATGTGTATGTACATACACGCTTCCTGATTCGGAAACCTAAATCTGAAACCGGACGTCTGCGGCCCGCTCAATACGACCGGGGAGAGATCAGGAGCAAGACCAACAGCTTCAAGTGCTTTCTGAAGCACGGAGGTGTTACGCCGCTTATTTCCGAACCCCGGGCTACTACCGACTTTAATGGAACTTCCTAAGCATAAGCAGGATACATAATACACAATACATAATTTTTTTAATATATTATATTGTAAATATGTGGACTATGTGGGTTGTTGCATTTTTTATGATTAGATTTCATGGTTGTCTGACAGTTTGAGTACTCGATGCGGCCTACCCAAATGTCCCTTCTGTGGTATTGTTCGTCGTGTCGTTGAGCTCCTTAAGTTCTGAGTCGAGCTTGACGATTTCTGACAAATGCGTGCACTGACTGGACAGGCCGACTCAAATTTGTGTGCCTCTCTCCTCAAGAGACCACCTCGGACATTAACCTACTTGGTTCGCATATGATTTGACCATCACAAGTAATTGTATGGACTTTAAAAGAGACTTTGACCTCTGAGTTTGTTTCGGTGTTTCTTCTCAGAGCAGTCGGCTAGGAAACACCGGACTCATCTAGTTAAAAAAAAAACAAATGTGACGTGTAAAAGTATTATTTACAACCAATTTACTTAATAAACATCCTTTCATTTCATTTCATTTCAATATATATACTCTAATACATTTTTAGAGCTATGTATTTATGTTATATAATGTCTAACGTTCTGTTCGCCTAATCTTATAAGTAATAAATTATGAAAATAAACAATTACAGGAGATTGACATTATCCTAATCATTTCCCCTGACAACTTAAGCTTTCCGAATATTAATATAATTTAGGCTGCCAAGTATATTTTCAATATTACACGGGTAACCGACCTGACCTCTTCAACCCAACTGGGAATCGATATGCGAAGGTTTAAGGTCAGTCAAGTGATATTATAATATTCAAGAGTATTTCGGCGCCTTTTTATTAGAAATACTAAGATTTTGGAGTCTGAAACGTTTTACCAACAGTCGATTGGTCCATGAACTATTGACCAACAGAATCTTTAAACCATTAACTTTTCATCCAAATAACTTTTCACCCACGAACGTTTCGCCAACATGATTTTTCGTCAGTGAATGTTTAGCCAACAGAATGTTTTGACCACTAACTTTTCATCCAAATCACATTTGGCCCATGCACTGTTCCCCAACAGAACGGTACGTCAGTGATTGTTTAACCAACAGCATCTCTTTTTTCCCCATGAACTTGTTGGAAAAGTTATATTTCAACCATTCCATTACTTCCCGAATACAATATCCACTACTTTATTTAATAATGCTGCTTGGTTTATTATTATTATTTTATTTGTTTAAGTATTATTTTCTTTGTAAAATGAATACTATTTTTTTTATAAATTGTGGTTTTAATTTTTGACAGTACCTGCACTCATCAACCTATCTAAAATATTATGGTTGCGTTGCAATGCTCTGACGATGGCACCTTAAATATAATTATACAATTACGATATCCGTTCACAAGCTCAGTGACGTTTTTCCCTTGGTGACATTACTAATGGCGCATTTTCATTAGTCGATAGGGCCCGCATAACAACCAATGAAAGTTACAAGTCGTTACACCGCATGCGGGGATCCGCCGCGCACGCTTTTTACCGACCGTGATATCGACATGCGCTGTGGCATGCGTTCTAGAAGTCTGTCGCACCCCGCATGCGGGCCCTATCGACTAATGAAAACGGTTCACCGAATGCGGGCCCTGTGGCATGCGTTCCAGAAATCTGTCGCAAACCGCATGCGGGCCCTATCGACTAGTGAAAATGAGCCATAAGACTTTAAATAGGACAGCCCTTACAATATCTTTAGTACCTATATAAAATTTTTATTTTAAGGTAATCAGTAGATTATAGTACCTAACAACAACAATAATATAACGAAACATAAACTAAGCAGCATTATTAAACAAATTAGTGGATATTGTATTCGGGTAGTAATGGAATGGTTGAAATATAACTATTCCAACAAGTTCATGGGGAAAAAAAGAGATGCTGTTGGTTAAACAATCACTGACGTACCGTTCTGTTGGGGAACAGTGCATGGGCCAAATGTGATTTGGATGAAAAGTTAATGGTCAAAACATTCTGTTGGCTAAACATTCACTGACGAAAAATCATGTTGGCGAAACGTTCGTGGGTGAAAAGTTATTTGGATGAAAAGTTAATGGTTTAAAGATTCTGTTGGTCAATAGTTCATGGACCAATCGACTGTTGGTAAAACGTTTCAGACTCGCAGTTGCGCTTTGCGATTACTTGACCAACGAAGCAGTCCCTATTACATGGGACTTAAACACAACTGGCGAAATGTGGGTGTACTAATGGGTACACCCCTGCTTAACCCTTCGGGAAATCAGGCGTGATATATTTAAGTCCTGATTTTGGAATAAAATACAGCGTATAGCACTCAGAAATAAAATAACTTTGTGTTAGTGAAAGAATTTTCTGAACAGACCAGTAGGCCGGCAGATTAGCGAGTTCAAAAGAAAAAATAAACAAACAAACTTCAGCTTTATAATATTATAAGTATAGATTATAAAGAGCTTTTACTTGTTAGTGACGTTTAAATCTTTAAGATCAAAACTTTTCTCATCTCTGATGGTTTAACTTTAAAGTGGCTGATTGTCAAGATAAGTCTTAAGATATTTAAGACGAAAATTATGAATTTCTAAAGCTTTCTTACAAGGAATTTTGACGTTTCAATAGTAAACTATTTACTTCTTTGTAAGAAGTTTTAATATCTTTTTAAACTTATTCTTTTGAAGCTAGATATGCGTGTTTTTTTTAGGATATTCGAAGAATTTACGACTGATTTCCGCGGGCACAGCTAGTTGTAATCCTGGCGGGGTTGCGGGACGTCTTAACAGGATACCGTGGCTCCGGAACGTAAAGGGCAACAGAAGGAACAGGGTGGTTTATTAGTCAGTAAAAGTCTGACAGTCCCTTCCGGCCCACCCAGGGCGGAAGGACTCATTTGATGATTTTTACCACTTACAAAAAAAGGTAGTTGTAATATATTTATATACGTGACTGTACCAATGTTAGTATAAATATATAAATCTATAAATGAAAAGGTTTCTCTTTCCCTGACATAAAAACATATTATTTTAGTTCTACATCTAAAAAAGCCTACGGTAATTATTTCGAGTAGGTATTTCAGAGTACCTTCATTTTATTTCATATCGCGATCAAACGTCGGACTTCAACAAACCTATCTAAATTACACCTTTGTATTAAGCTTAGAAGATTAAAATGCCTTTATTTGGTTAGAGGTAAGGTTTGTTTTTGTGTATCGCGTGATACTTATCTTCTTACGAAGGTACCGAATGAAGAATTTGAAGCTTTTCCTTCTAAATATTATCTGATTTTTATGTATTTCTATAAGAAATCCTTTTCATGTTTTAGAGCGATATAGAATAGAATATATTTATTTTTACAAGAGTTCACTGCCGGACATGTGCCTCTCCAATCGCACGCCATTTTCAAGGCGAAAACAGACTTATAATACAATACGCCATCCCACGCGTGCTAATTAGCCAAAAGACAAAGAGTAGTTTTACCTTACAAAACGTTTCCATACAAATTCTTCTCCATACAAAACTATACTTTTGGAAGGGGCAACTAGATTCAATCTCTTTTTTTTGTGTATGACGTTCAAAAGTGCCTTATAATGGCCTAATAAATGATTTGACTTTGACTTTGACATCGTGAAACTACTTTATGCGTCTTATAAGTCAGTTTCCCCTTCATCCCTTTCCCCTTCATCATCTGCAGAGGGTTGCTGGTGGCCCAGCTACCCTCTGCAGATCGTCGCTCCACCGAGCCAGAGGACGTTCCACCTTACGCTTGCCCTATTCAATTACTCTCCAAATAATCATAACCCGGCAATATTTTCCTTATTTGTTCACCGTTTCCTTATTTGTTCACCGTCTATATTGCATCTTACAATAAATGTAAAAGCCAAGTTTGCTCAACGGTGCATCTCATCGTGAACGTAAATTGTATTAGATGCGCGTCAGCGGCCATTGCATAATGGGTGAATACAGAAGGTCAAGATAACATCATGCCTGTAATCCCCGAAGGGTTAGGCAGAGGTGTACCCATAAGTACTGCCACATTTCGCAAGGGGGCGAGCCTATTGCCATCAACCGAGCACAAATCCAGACTCCGAGTCTGATACTGAGAAATTCCTGATGTAAAAAGCCAATAAAACTTTGCCCGACCTGGGAATCGAACCCAAGACCCCAGCAGGTCACGCTTGCGACCACTAAACCAACGAGGCAGTCCAGTCGTAAAATTAAATCATTTATTATTTGTTAAGACATAATTATTGCAAAATAATATACAGTTCTGTTTTAGTTTCAATAATATACAACCAGTACAGGACAAATAATAAGAGCTGGGCAACGTTGAAAATAAAAAAGTGTTCTTGTATGGAGTTGGCCTCCTGCATCTATTTATTTTGCGGTCAAGATGAAGACGCTTTTACTGAGCAAGTGCGGCTGCTTTGTTTTTGAGTGCTATTGTTATTTATTGCGTGTTATTTTAATGAGAGTATTTCGGAATATACCTACATACAATACATAAACTCACGCCTTTTTCCCATGGGGTAGGCAGAAACAACAGAACGCCACCTGCTATGATCTTTACATACTCCTTTCGCCTTATCTACGTTCATACATCTCGTCATCGTCGGAATATGTACTGGAATTGGTAGATTTTATTCATGTTTTTGTAATTAATAAGTAATTATTCGATGTTTTGAATTTTGCTATTTGAAGGAGTCTAGAAAGAGGAAAATATTGTTAATTGCACTTTGACAGGTTTTCATTATTCTACCTTTAAAAAATAACTGAGGTATTTTTGGTGGAAGGGCGGGTGGAAGACGGGCGTCGTCGCCGAGAGGCTTAGGAAATGCTGGCGTGACGACTTGCTAGACGTTTATAGGAGATTGGCTGGAAAAAGTCACATACAGGGAGTGACTGTGGTGGGGAAGACCTTTACCCAGCAGTGGGACAATACAGGATGACAAAAACATTAAAACTTGTGAAACCAGATTTTTTATTCTGATTTTACAAGTTTTAATTTTGAGTTTTTTTCTTTTGAATAAAACTCAAAATTCATCGTAAATTGCGGCCCAAATACAAAAAGGCTAACACAAAATTATCTATAAATAAATTCCCAACACAAAGCATACCTACATAGTTCTACGAGCACAAAAAAATACGTCCCACCCGCGTCAATGAATCATTTCTGTCCTCTAGCCTCCATAATCCGGACGCCATATTTTTCGGACAAAAGTATCGGCTTTTTTGAACAGCCTATTTGTATTCTGTCCGGTTTGCGGCCGCTTCAGAAGTTGAGGGTTGACCCTCACCACCGATCGTTGGGATGGACAGCCCTTTTGCGTTTATTAGTAGTTATGTACTTAGGTACTTCAGATGTGTATCTAAATTTCCCAAAGCAGCATTTCCCAAACTGTGGGACCCACTGGGATGTCGTGAGCGAATATTGGAAGGACCTTAAAAAGAAAGCTATTATAAATAATAGGAAATAAATACATCCTTCTCATTGAAATAGCATTATTAAATCTATATCTATTTACTTAAATATAAAAGAATCCCTAGGAAGGTTTCGCCCTAGGAAGACCTACACTGACCTTATTGGTGAGGTTCTTCAGAAAGGTTACGAGTACTGCGTACCTAGCGCAGTACTCGTAACCAGCATGCTTGTATGAACGTAGATGAGGTGAAAGGAGTATGTAAGGATCGTAGCAGGTGGCGTTCTGTAATTTCTGCATACCCCCATGGGAAAAAGGCGTGAGTTTATGTATGTATGAATCTCTATTTCCCTTGGCCCGGCATCGGCATCACGCTTAAACGGCCGGACCAATTTCACTTATTCTTTTTTTGTTGAGTTTGTTATTGAATGAAGAAGGTTCTTATGAAAGAAAATTAAAAAAATATATATATGGCGGTACGAAGTTCGCTGGGTTAGCTAGTTTACTATAATTTTCTATTGTTACTGAATATTTTCATTTCTTATTTGAACAGTCCTTTATTCATAATAGTAATACCGCGATACCCCGGTTTTTAGGCATCTTTGGGAACGACTGACCTAAAATAATAAAGGAAATAGAAATACCTTTTTTTTCGTAGGAGCATCCTCGTGGATTTCCTTCGTCTGGGGAGAATGGAGGGTTATGTCGGGCTCGTACCGACTAAAATCACATGGTTTCTTCCTTCGGCTACTATGAGTCAAGAGCTCGGTATTCGCTTAAACAAAAACACACTTAAACACAACGGAAAAAAAGCTAATTTAAATAAAAATAAAATCACCTAGAAAAGAGAAAAAAACCTATTTATCTATTAATTTTATTATTGACTAGCTTCTGCTTGCGACTTCGTCCGCGTAAATATCGGTTTTTCGCGATCTAATCTTGTTTCTCCATACAAACTTTGGACCCCCGTTTCATCCCTTTAGGGGGTGAATATTAGAAAATCCGTTCTTGGCGGACGTCTACTAACTATCAACTATCTCTTTGCCAAATTTCATCTGTATACGTCAATCGGTTTTCGATATTTTGTGATGACTGAGTGAGTATAGTTATATCTCCTTGAATTTGACAAGAATGCAAAACAGCACCTTGTATAGCTTTCATTACATTCATTGATATTCAAGGAAATAAAACACAAAGTAAGTACCGTAAAGGGTTTTCTCCCAGCCCAATCTGACAGAGATATAATATCATCTCAGAAAATATGAGGGAGATGTAATAAGTAGATACAAACCAAGTTATAGCCTCAAGAACACGCGAACCGTATTATTAATAGTTAATAAGCCGATAGTCGGATATTGCTTGTTCGGATAATAATGAGATTTTTGTCTATTGGGCATATTTTTATTGTCTACTAGCGACCCGCCCCGGCTTCGCACGGGTGCATGTATTATACATATAAACCTTCCTCTTGAATCACTCTATCTATTAAAAAAACCGCATCAAAATCCGTGGCGTAGTTTTAAAGATCTAAGCATATATAGGGACAGACAGACAGACAGACAGGGAAAGCGACTTTATTTTATAATATGTAGTGATAGTGATTTTGATGCTCTTTCATATGATTATAGCCATGGCCTAATATAGTAGTTGTTATCAATTGTGTATTTTAGTTTAAATTAGTTTGTATATGTCATGATGGCCTAGTGGTTACGATGCAAGACTCTCATTCTTGGATTGTGGGTTCAGTTCTGGGCGAGTACCAGTGTGACTTTTTAATTCATATGACACTAGCTTTTGCCCGCGACTTCGTCCGCGTATATGTCGGTTATCGCGGACGCAGACGAAGTCGAAGTCGAAGTCGAATAAAAAGTAGCCTATGTCCTTTGTTGGGGTTCACACTTACCCTGTACCAAACACACAAATCGGTTCAGTAGTTTAGGCGTGAAGAAAAGACAGACAGACAGACAGAAAGACAGACAGATAGACAGAGTTACTTTCGCATTTATAATATTAGTTAGGATTTCTAAGTTTAACTTGGACATCACTGACAACGGTGAAGGAGAAAAATTGTGAGGAAACCTGCATAAAAGTTCGAAATCGTCAATCCGCCTTGAGCACGGGTGGTGATCAATGCACGTGCTTTCTCTTATAAGAAGAGAGTTTTGCCCTGCAGTGGTAATAGGCTGGTATTATAACACAAGCTCTGCTTAGCTTGGGATCAGATGGCCGTGTGTGAGTTGTCCCAAGATATTTATTTATTTATTTATTTATTTATTTATTTATTTATTTATTTATTTATTTATTATTAGTTTGATGATAGATTGCTACTTAGTTGCTACAAGTCCGAGTTACCAAGATGTCTGTAATTAAGAAAAAAATATAAAAATTCAACAATATTGACGAAATTGCGACCCAGAAAAGACAGATGAAGAAGAACAAAGAAGAGCCGACCCCAAATATGGCTGAAAGAGAAGAAAAAGAGATGACAATATTACAACTCATAAATTCCAGTATAAGTATAATATCTTCCTACCAATGTGTAAGTGGGAAGATACTAATAATAAAACTGAATGAGAGGCGTTCAACGTTGCGTGGGCACACGGCAATACGCAGAACATGGTAAACGACAAAGAATTCAATTTGGCTGCGTGTTGTAGCAAATTGAACATTTGGACGACCCGTTGTACTGTGCGGTTAGGTACTGCGTTTTAGCTGTATTGTATGGTCAGTTCGTAAAGTGGGAAGCGAGAGTATTATTTTTAATGGTGATAGTCGATTTTCTGCTTACGCGTCCCGTTCAATCCCACTTCAGCCTTGCTCATTATTACTCACATCGTATTATACAAGGTGTTGTTTTGCATCCTCGTCAAATTTCAGGTGGTTGTCCTAAAAGACATAAATAATCAATTGAAAATACAGTACCGGGCAATAACTAATAAGCGCGCGCGGGAGCGCGAGCGTGGCTAGGCACGTGCGCGAGTAGTACCTACGAAATTATTGAATGATCGTTGCGTATGCGTTGTGTATGTATTGTTTGCGTTTGTTTGTGTGTGAAAGCGCGGTTATAGCTAGTAACAGACGGGCCGCTTTTAAATACGGCTGGTTTACAATTATGGATTTCAGTAAACAGGAAAAAAATATAAAAAATACCTACTCATTTTATTGTTGATTTGGGTCGAGAATCATTAGCATAATTACGTCCTTGAATTTGACTACGATGCAAATCAACAGCTTGTATAGTATACGATGCCCAATATGCTACGCCCCATCGTCCTTTTGATTGTGAATAGAATAGAACAATAAAATAAGGATTAAGGCGATTAACACGCGGTACCGCGCACCGCCGCGGCTGGCGGTTCTGATGTCGCATTGGCCTCTAAGAAATCCGTTGATGCCTAACACACGTACACCGCCCGACCGCGCCACACGTGTAATCCGCTTTACCGCCACCGCCCTCCGCGGCGGTGCGCGGTGCCGTGTGTCAATCGCCTAATCGTGTAAGTTTGTGGGGTTGGATGCAAGGATGGATGTTTGTTACTCTTTCACGCTTAAACGGCTGAACGAATTTTTTATTTATTTAATAACTATTAACCGTAAGAAACGCACGCCTTTGGGGTAATTGAGGTCAATAATCTCTTAGAGAAAGTTGTTTGATATTATCAGTACAATCATGCCAGTCACTAATTACCAGTCACCCTCGGAATTTTACGAAAAACCCTCAGCCATTTTTGCCGACCGTACTTATTCTCATTTTCATATTCGGTCCCAAAATTCATTATTCAATACTTTGGCAGACGCTTGCATCTAAATAGTTCAATGTCATTTTATTTCATTATGGAACGACATTTGTTTTGTATTTCAATTAGATCGTTGTTTTCAATTTCGTATTCAATTTGTTTTCAAGCCACTTTACTGATGAAATTATTTTTATGGGCTTCGCATGAATTAAATTGGATTCTCGTGTAATAATTTTTATTAATGTTTCTAAATAAGTAAATTATTTTTGTTTTATGAGAAAATGTGATAATTGTCACGTCTACTTGGTGATTGTATGTTCAATATCTATACAAATAAAATAATATTGATGTGTAACAGGTTTTTACAAAATAAAAATGAATGTTTGGGTATATGGTATTTACACGATAAAATCCATTTTCATTTTCATTTTTTTCTCTCTTTGTGTGTGGTGTGTTTATTCCGGCTCAACCATAAGGGTCAGTTCACACCGAGACGCGACGCGACGCGACGCAACGTGACGATACTGGAAGAGGCCAGTGACTTCGCGCTGCGCCGCGCGCCGCCGCGAGACGCATCGCAACGTCGCCGCTCTTGCACGTCGCGCGTACCGGCGATTCACCGCTGCGTCGCGATGCGTCGCTCTACGCCTCGTGATGCCTCGCGGCGTAGAGCGACGTATCGCGACGTAGCGCTGCGTGGTGTAACGTATTTTAAATTCTCACAATGAAATGTGTATCTTCTCGTGTAGAAAATAAAGTTATATTTTGAGTCGGTCTTTAAAGTGTGCACGCAGCGTCGCGTCGCGTCGCGTCTCGGTGTGAACTGACCCTAAGACAGATTTTGACAGAACTTTCACTGGCATATAGCTGATATTACAAGGAGTTACTTAGGCTTCTTTTATTGCAGAAGAAAAATTAGGGTTCTGGTAAATATTTATTTGTATGGCCTACAAAAAGTTGTTTTGGATTTGCTTAATTGTGTATGTGAGTTTTTCTGATTGTAAACGCACCCACAATACAGTAGCAAGTTTTAATATACAAAAACATACAAAAAAAAACGAAATGAAACTCTTACACAATTTTTTTTGTGAGTCTAGCAGTAATATGCCATAAGTACAAAAACTTATTAAACACACATAAAATAAAATAATGACAGTTTACCACAAATATTTTTTGCCTATACACCAAACAGTTTCTCCATCAGTACATGAAAAAGCTAACCCTGAAAATTCCCTACAAGTAAGACAAGAGCTACAAATAAAGATTTATGGGACTCTACTGATCCCTTTATGGACAGTCGTTCTTATAAAGATAGATTACAGTTGAAACTACTTTATAGAGAAATAGGTCGAAGAAAAACTCCCATTAGCCATCAAACTAGAACGTTAAGGGAATGGCTTTAGCGAAACTGTTTTAGGTTTAAACATTAATATTGTGGAGACTAAGACTTTGATCGTTTTTCAGTGTCTTAAATCTGTACAAATAAATAAAATGGAAGTATCTGTTTGCATGTTCAAAAACAGCTTTTACTAAATATGGATGTTTACAAGGTAGTTAAGCCTTAACGGCCGAACGTGATTTATTTGAAGAAATTGTAGGATTGGAATATGAACAATCGTCAAGAGTTTAAGCACTGGTTTAATTTATACTCAATAAAATTTATACTGAATTAAAATAATTACCACTAGGGTTACAGAGGTAGAGTGTTTACACTCTACCTCTGTAACCCCAGTTTAATTGTACTCTAGTACAATCGACTATATAATGAGACAATAGGAATGATTTTCTTGTGCTCGCTTAGGGGTTTATATACTGTGGTTTACATATGATAAGCCACTGAGTTATGGTCACCTTCGAGTCACGCCTAAAGTCGTAAAACTTGGTTCAAGCGTTGCTAATTTGCTAATCTCGTGAAATTTTCCAAGAAAATAAGTATAAGTTATGACTCTAGGTGCTGAACCCGGATTTGAGTTTTGAGGTCACATGACTAGGTACTTGTACCAAAAATACTTTTTAAAATTAAAAAGTATTTTTGGTACAAGTTTGGTACATATGGATGTTTACAAGGTAGTTAAGCCTTCACGGCCGAACGTGATTTATTTGAAGAAATTGTAGGATTGGAATATGAACAATCGTCAAGAGTTTAAGCACTGGTTTAATTTATACTCAATAAAATTTATACTGAATTAAAATAATTACCACTAGGGTTACAGAGGTAGAGTGTTTACACTCTACCTCTGTAACCCCAGTTTAATTGTACTCTAGTACAATCGACTATATAATGAGACAATAGGAATGATTTTCTTGTGCTCGCTTAGGGGTTTATATACTGTGGTTTACATATGATAAGCCACTGAGTTATGGTCACCTTCGAGTCACGCCTAAAGTCGTAAAACTTGGTTCATGCGTTGCTAATTTGCTAATCTCGTGAAATTTTCCAAGAAAATAAGTATAAGTTATGACTCTAGGTGCTGAACCCGGATTTGAGTTTTGAGGTCACATGACTAGGTACTTGTACCAAAAATACTTTTTAAAATTAAAAAGTATTTTTCTGTCGTCGAAACGGCTAAGCTGATTTTGACGGGACTTTCAATGGCAGATATCTGATGTTGTAAGGAGTTCTAGAAAAAGAAAAAAGGTTCGCGCGTATAAAAAACTAACGATCAAGTCAGTGGCTATAAGCTACTTATTTTATTATACTAATCTTAGACTAAAAGACTTAGGGCTGATTTTTCAATAGTCAGATAACTTCTAGCCAAAGAATAAATATGACAGTTTGAAAATTTTCTATACAAAAGCTGTCAAACCGCCATATTTATCCCTCCGTAAAGAGGGATTTTATCTCACGATTGAAATATTAGCTCTTAGCCACATATTATGCAGGATATTTTTTATAGTGCACGTGTGTGCGCAAACGCAGGTCCCTCTTACCTTTAAGCACGCGTGGGATGGCGTAGCGTCTTATCAGTCTGTTTCCGCCTTAATTCATCCTACCCCTACCCGTAGTACTCATAAGGCCCGCTTTCAAGAGCCCAATAACTTTCCTAATTTTATCAAATTGCGTTTTATTTATTTCAACATTTTCCTTAAAACAGTTCAAGTTTTATTCCTAAAATTTTACAAATAAATGGAATATTTAAAAGTATTTGTTCGTTTAAGTACCGATTTATAAATTATAAATATTTAGGCGCCCAAAGCCAAAACAACAAAACTTCGCTTGGATCTGATAAAATATTAATAATATGCTGAATCACCTTCAAACTTTAATTAAAATCAATTTCTTTGGGCCTTGTCGCGTGGCCTTAATAATATTTTGTGAACTTTTATCAGAGGCCGTTTAGAATTATTTATTTATTAAAACTTTATGCACATGTAAAAATTACACTGTACAAAGGTGGACTTAATGCCTTGGGTATTTTCTACCAGTCTACCTTAAGGTGATGCAGAGGCAAAATATAGTAGGTGCACAGATGCAGAAAATTTTCGAAAATAAAACATAGTAATAAAAAAAGCTTGTAATACATATATACAAACAAAATATATAAAGTTGAGAGAGATAAAAATACATAGGTGATGAAGTACAACGAATTAATTGTGGGACGATTCTGCCAACTTCTTATGTAAGTGTTCGCGAGCTTTTATCTTGAAGGTGAACCGACTGGTGGCCATCCTAGAATTATTGTCCTTAGGGTCTAGCACGAGGGACCCGCTGGGGAACAGCAGCAGGTCGAGGGTTGTCGCGGGAGCAGTGAATACTTATGCTAAATCCCGCACCCCCATAGGCCATAGGCAGGGGTGGAACACTGCGGTATTTTTAGCTGGTAAGAGTCTGGCATACTCCTTTGTCACCCCACGACGGAGGAAGTCCATGGGTGTTACCACCGCGCACCAAAAAAAAGAGTGATGAAAAGTTTTCGTCCTTATGTTTTTCTACTGATGGATACTATAAAATGATTCTTAACTAACTTAACTATATCCTGTAACGTAAGCCCGAAAGACCGTTATCCTGAATTACGTAGGTAATCCCGAAAAATATATAATGAAGCAATTAGCGCTGGCCTTGAATTAATTTATTTCTTGTTTGATCTATCTATAACAATGAGACTTATGACTCTCCACTCTACCTATTTTTAGCACCAAACAACAAAACACAGCACGACAGATTCAATATAAACGAAGCATCAAACGAACGGCAGCCATCTTTTGTTCCATTCATAAATAAAACAGACGAATCGTGAAAACAAATGACGGTATAACAATAAAATAAATAATATTAAAGCGTTATGATGAACGACAATCAATCTAGATGATTGTGACTTCAGTCAAATTAATCTGACTTGCTGTATAATTGAACGACTTGAAAATAACTCCCGACATTTTGTGTTCTTCGTTGCGTGAGAATAGCTTGTAGGTATTAAGAGATGAATTATTCAAGTATTTGATTTGTTAGACAAGTATTTTTTTGTGATAATGATTTATGATGATTTAGTTTCGGGGATTTAGCAGGAGAAAGTAAATCAAAATATTCTCTCTTTTATTTGACTTCGGTGAAGAAAATCATTGCGAGGTAACCTAGACGAAATCTATATACAACGTGTAACAGGATAAGCACAAGACCTCATACACTCCAATTAGTAAGTATATGAAATAATAAGACTAAAATAACATTTGAAATTTTATTTAGTTAAACCACACCAAATAAAGTTTTATAAAAATTTATAAAATATATAAAAATCTCGAGTTCTGGGTGTTTTTTTAGTCGAGCGTGGTGATCAATGATTGTGCCTTCTTTGTACAATAAAAGGCCTTTGCCCAGCAGTGGGACAATAATAGACTTGAATCATAATTATTTGCTATTTTATTTCATACCATTCTCATTACCATTACATTCATTTAATTACCATAATTTATGATGCTGTTAAAAAAACACTAAAACATCATTCATCGTAAACTAAATTCAAGCCATGCTGTCAACGAAATGTAATTTATTTAGTCGGAGGCTACTACAAAATTGACAACGCGGGCGGCAGGTAAAATATTCAGGGCGGGCAACTATGAGCGTACCGCCCAATATAAGGTATGGCCACTACAACTTGAATAATGTAGTACTGCTGATATCTTTCCTGTAGTGGTAGCAAAAAAAAACGTAATAGAAAAAAAATCTGGTTTTCATTTTAGGAATTTACCATCATGATCATCCACAGCTAGGGTTGCTACCTTTTTTTAAGCAATTAAAGTATTACTAACATAGGCTAAGTTAAATTGTTACTAACTAAGTGGACCTCTCTGTAGTCTGATAAATGAATAAATATTGATAAAAATAATTATTTTCCAGGGTAAAAAAAAGTTAAAACAACATCTGAAAATAAAGTATATTTTTTAAGGCATATAATTATTATGCTTTATCGATGCGATCTGTTGAATTCTCGTTCACCTGCAAAAATCGCTTAATTTTTTGTATCTTTTACCAAATAAAAAAATTAAAAATTTAAAACTTTATTATAAAGTACGGGTGGTAACCCTATCCAAAGCCCGTCTTTGCACACTGCTGGGCTTACACGGACCATGTAGAAGTTAGAACTAGTTATCGCAATTATTTTGTCGAAACTTTTAATTTTAAATGTCAAATTCACTGTAAGTTAAAAACAACAAAAAAGTATATTCTAATTTATTATGCTGACGCTACTAGCTTTAGAGGCGTCTATAAGAATTTAGTCCGGCGTTGTTTGTCCCCAAAATTATTTGCAATGCCATTTATTTGGGCCGAGTGCCGAATAGGGAATTTTCGGCTTTAACGTAATGGTTTCGGTCGAACCTATGAACGAATGAAAATAAATGCCTTTCTAGAGGAATTTTGTAAACCGCGCAGTTTTTGTTGTTCAATATTTTATGTTATGGTGCTATTTCTGTGCGGAAACGGATTTATTTTATCCGTATATTTTACCAGAGGATACGTTGGTTATTGTTGGTTTTATCGAAGCGGAAAATTGTTGGTATCTAATACATTTTAGAGGTCATTCTTTTTTATCTGACAGATTTTTTTTATTTAATTTTTTTCGCAGCTTTAACTACGTTGCAAATAGAATCTTCAACGTAGTTACAATACAACCATTAAGTGTCTACCTATTAAAAATTGTTGTAATACATAGTTATTTTTTAACTCAGTGTACTTAACTGTAACTTAACATCAGCTGTTCCATACATAAATGCAACAGCTACACGGTCAAAAATTTATGAAACAGCTGATTAAAAAAAAACTGAAAAATAGATAAGATTTTTCGTCGGATTTTTTGATTTAGAGACATTGTGGAAACATGGAACAGTCGATTTATTTTTTATTAACCGTGGAAAAATGTCATCTCTAGGAGATTTAGAATCATATACTGAATCCATGGTAAAAGTTTTCGTTACGATGTTCCATTTACATACAAACATACATAAACTCACGCCTTTTTCCCATGGGGGTAGGCAGAAACCACAGAACGGCACCTGCTACGATCCTTACATAGTCCTTTCGCCTCATCTACGTTAATACATCTCGTCATACAAGCACGCCGGTTACGAGTACTGCGTACCTGACCTTTCTGAAGAACCTCACCAATAACACCAACACCGTACACCAATTTACACCGTTTATTTTTGAAAAAAGAAGAAAACGTGAGCTTTCAAAGAAAAATCTAGCTGAGGCCTAAGCTTAGGGTATTAAAGCGTAGTTATTACAATTTCGCGCTTGCGGCATTCCAGAGAGCAACTACAATAGGATTATAAAGGAGAGATGTTTTTCCTTTATCATTATAATGAGAAGAGTTTTCTTTGAACCAAATTGAAGAATATTGCTATTAGAATTGATTTTCAACGCAATTTGTTGTTAGGTAGGTAAGCTTGGCCATTGGTTGAGCGTTAAGGAGCTGTATTTGTTTGACAGTGATTAAGCAATAACAGTATTTGAGATAGCTCAGGGGGCCTACCACAACCTCTTAAAACAATATTATTTTAATATTACTTTGCGTTCCGCATTGTTCGATTTTCAACGCTCGAATCAGCGCCGAGAGTTGAAAATGCAACAACAGAAATTACAAAGTAATATTAAAATAATATTGTTATAAGAGACGGCGGTATGCGCCCAGATCGTCTTGTCTTCAAATGTGTGTATTGGCTATAAAAAGTGCGAGTCAGATACGCACACCAAAGGTTCCGTTCAACCGTACAATATTTAACATTACAATAAAAAAAGAGATACGTTTCTTGTGTGTTACTGCTCTGCTCCTGTGGATCGTAGCGTAATGTTATACAGCCTATTCTATTTCCTCATGAATCTGGTTATTATATACAAAAATATGGAGTGAGTGGTCCTGAGTGGTAGTTTAATTTTGCTACTGATTAAGAAAAAAAAAAACCAGCAAAAAGAATAAAAAAAAAGTTTAAGCTAAGCTTTAGTATATTACAGGGACGGGGAACAACAGAGCCAAACGCCTGCCAGGGTTGCGGGACGTCTTAACAGGATACCGTGGCCCCGGAACGTAAAGGGCAACAGAAAGAACAGGGTGGTTTTTTAGTCAGTAAAAGTCTGACAGTCCCTTCCGCCCCACCCAGGGCGGAAGGACTCATTTGATGATTTTTATAACCCAAAAAAAAAGCTTTAGTATATTAAGTATAGATTTTCTTTTTGTACTAAAACTACTACTTACTAGACTTACTAAAAGCCCTCACTTAGGATAAAAGAAGTGCCACTAACATAATTACAATTCATTTAATATTCGCAACAAATTACATTTATTTTACATTTTCTAAAAAAATAATGTACTTAAAGTATTTTCGGGCGTCCTCACCTGCTATGAAAGGCTAAGTTACCCGCAAAAAGGGTTTACAATATTCCACAGGACATCATTTTACGACACCTGAAGTTAAAACAGCAGTTCTTCACGGTTTTAGGGCTGAAACTCCCAGCTTTCATCTAGTACTTAATTTACCGCCTGAAGAGATCAAAATGAAAATTTTGCAGGTTTTAAACCTACGTAGTGTATAATATTTTGTGCCTTATTTACGTATAAATTTTAGAAAATATTTTCTGAAATTTTACTGAATGGTAGGTAGTGACGTGTTTGCTAATTTGTGAAAACAAGTATTAGGTACCTACTGTTTGTTTAGTACTAAAATGTTCTATACATATAACATGACGCCTGTAATCTCCGAATGGTTAGGCAGAGGTGTACCCATTAGTACACCTACATTTCGCCAGTCATATTTAAGTCCCATGTAATAGGGGGCGAGCCTATTGCCTTTAACCGGACACAAATCCAGAATCTGAGGCTGCTACTGAGAATTTCCTCATGGAAAAACCCAATAACGCTTTGCTCGACCTGGGAATCTAACCCAAGACCTCAACAGTCGCACTTTGAAACCATTAGACCAACGGGGCAGTCAAAAAGAAAGAAAAGAAAGAAAGATTGGTGGTAAAATGAAAAGACATCTTTTGTTTCTCAAACGCTTAATTTTTAATATCTTTTTTATAGCCACTAAGAAAAGTCAAATCTCGCACCATTATTAACAATAATCTTGATATCTGACAAAAAATGTAAAAGATTTTCTATAAACTTCAGTAAGTTCCCATTACAAAAACAAATCGTAATAGAAAATCTTGCAAATAAAAAAATAATAGCTCTTCTTAGATCAAACGCTTAAGACTTTTCTATTACTTGTACTTGAGCGGCAGCGGGAATCGACCGTCTGACAAAGCCGCAAAGAAATTGTTTTCTGAACAATCTAGGGGTCCATAGAGAGGAACTTTGCTTTTAGGGGTCCATAGCGAATGGTTTTCAACGGGGCCTTATCGGTTTAAAAGACATTTATTTTTCAAAAACAGAACATTACAGTTCAGTAATTAAATTATTTATTTATTTACCCACTACCATTACAATTTCCCAATGCGGAATTTTATTGCAATAGTATAGTTGACAATTATATACAATTTGTTGCGTGAAAATGAGATGAGTGTAAATGTACTGCGTCGGCCTGTCTATCACCGGATTGCGTTGCTGGAACTCAAATAGTTAGCAAGTTTTTATTGTTTATTGAACTATGACTGCTATTAGTGAAAGCTATTATTATAATAATTTATGTTAAACATACGGTATGGAACTCACTTCTAGGCAATAAATGAAACCTCAAGTAATACTAGTCCACAGAAGTATAGCTTAATTAAATTTTAAATCGAAAACCGAAAATTAAAAAAGTAAAATTTTCAAACAAAATAAATATCAAAATAAATTCAGTTAAAGTAAACACTCTGTTGACAACGTACCTTGACCCCAGGAGCGAAGAACGGCAACGACGCATGTCGGCGCGGCTTTTTGATTCGTTTGACAATTTGAGATTTACGAAAAAAAACCGGCCAAGTGCGAGTCAGACTCGCGCACCGAGGGTTCCGTACAAACCTGTAGGTATATAAGTAAAAGTTATGGTATTTTTATTGCGTTTGCTGGGTCAGCTAGTAAGTTTATGATTATTAAAAAAAATATACTATGTGATGTAACTAAAAATTTAAGATTTTCGGAATTTTTCCTATATGTGTACTTTATAACGTTGCTTCATGCCAAATTTCAAGATTCCAGGTCGTCTGGAAGTATCCTTTAGGTTTTGATTCCCTTGCGAGTAGTTGCGAGTTTCAAAATATGCGGCTTTAATTGCTGTATCTTTTGATTGCGTTGACGTAGAAGTTTGATTTTGTTACAGCTTAAAGATATTATAGACTTGAGTATTTGTTAAGAATTTCAATATAATACCACTACGCGTTCATGAGTAAAGGGGTAATAAGTTTAAAATTATTAAAAATATTTTTATTATATGATGTAAATAAAAATGTATGCTTTTCGCAATTTTTCCTTTATCTGTGTTATAAGACGTTGCTTCGTACCAAATTTCAAGATTCTGAGTTCACGGGAAGTACCCTGTAGGTTTTGATTCCCTTGCGAGTAGTGGCGAGTTTCAAAATATGCGGTTTTAATTCCTGTTTCTTTTGATTGCGTTGACATAGAAGTTTGATTTTGTTACAGCTTAAAGGTATTATAGATTTGAGTATTTGATATGAATTTCAATATAATACCACTATGCGTTCATGAGGAAAGGGGTAGTAAGTTTAAAATTATTAAAAATATTTTTATTATATGATGTAACTAAAAATTTATACTTTTCGCAATTTTTCCTATATCTCTGCTATAAGACGTTGCTTCATACCAAATTTCAAGATTCTGAGTTCACGGGAAGTACCCTGTAGGTTTTGATTCCCTTGCGAGTGTCGAAAATTTGCGGCATAAACGGGAGTATCTTTTGATCGCGTTGACTTAGAAGTTTGATTTTTTCACAGCTCCAAGAGACCATAGACTTGAGTATTTGATATGAATTTCAGCTTGATACCTCCACGCGTTCCTGAGAAAAAAGGTCTTGACAGACAGACAGACGGACAACAAAGTGATCCTATAAGGGTTCCGTTTTTACCTTTTGAGGTACGGAACCCTAAAAATTGATCCAATTCTACAGAGTGTTTAAATTTGTTCAAAATTAAAACTCTACTTTTTGACCTAATTACTGGACCGATTTCGTTAATTTTTGTATATCGTCAGAAAAGGCGATAACAAGTATGTCGTATAATTTATTGCATATATTATGTGATCCCCATACTGTATAAGTCAAAGAGTGAAAAAAAAAACACATTTCTTTCCCCTATAATTTATATTTTTATTATTTGTTCATTTTCCTCTTTGAAAATTTAAAATGTCTGCCTTTTACGGTTAATAAAATACAGCTCTGTGACAGACGGACCGACGAACAAACAGTCAGCGGAGTTTTAAAAATAAGACCTCCATTTGACACTTTTCGGGAATCCTAAAAAGACAACTGTCAGCGTGCAACGTGTTAAGGTCATGGCACATTATCCCAGCACCGCAACGGCACCGCTCTAAACCAGCAATTTACTTATCATACAAATTAGAGCATTAAATCGTGTATAGTATAATATATTTCATAATGTCAATATGAAAAAGCTCACGGCGGGCGGTCAGCGCGCTTGCCGCTACCATACAACTCGCCTCGCAGTCCGCGCGCTGCCAGCGAGCGAACCGCGACCTTACAGCGCGCTGCAAGCTTGCGCCTCGCGGGCGGCTAGCCGTAGCCTAAATTCGAGGTTAATAGTCTAAATGAACGGCCTATATTTGTAAGAGCCCTTAGCACATAAAATCGACTCGCACATGGCCACTTTTTTCCAATAAACTCGAAGGCGGTTGTGCTTAGAAAACTATCAAAATTCTAATAACGACACGGGGTGTTTCCTTTTTCTTGAAGGTTGAACGCCCTTTTCACGGCTGAGTACACGAAAAATGAAGTTAGTTTCGTCAAAAAACCCGGCTCTATTTGGGACGTTGGAATGGACCACGGATTCTGAACGTTTTTATCGTACAATATAGCTTGATTTATTTTTTATTTTATTTATTAGGAAGCCTTCTTTTGTATCTATTTGGGATGAAAGGAATTTTGGAATTCTAGCATTCTAAGCATATTGATGATTTGTTGAGTTTAAAATTACGACATATACCGACTGTTTTGTTTTTATAATAACATTAATAGTTTAGATAAATCTTTTTATTCTTTTTTTTATTAGTACTCGACTCCAGTGGCTGGCCACGTTTATCGCGGCATCAATGGCATTTCAGAGTGCAGGTAATACCTCGTGCATAGCAGCAAGTGGGCTTACGTCTGGTCAGGAGCATTTCATTCGCACTGAGTGTCGGCGAGATCTATAATCTCCTATTTTGCTAGGTTATGTTTGCAGCCAGGCAGGCCACTTGGATGCGCAGAATATTGAGCTTTTCATATAAATCTAATTAATCGAACTATTAACTTACATTACAAATTGTAGAACACTATTGAAGATAAATGATAATGACGTAACCAAAAGTAAAATTTTAATGAATTAAAAAAAAGCCATAATGTAGTTTTCTTGCTAGTTCTTCTCCATAGAAACCTGCTAATGAGAACGAGCATATAGCTTCAACTTCTTCCTGACTGATTCCTAAACAATTCAACTGCCTTAAATGAATGATTGATTTGATTCCTCTGTTAAAAGTTAAAACCGGCTTCTAGTAATTTAGGAAGTTTTTTCATTGTGATAGTCAAATCGACTTACAGATTAGATTCTATTATCTATGTTCACTTCAGATTTATCCAATCGGATACAAATAAAACGAGTTAATAAATAATAGATTTTTTATCAAACAATTGTCGACAAAGTTATTCAGCCTCCCTCGTTCATTTTGGAATTATTCAAACGGATTTGAGCAAACCTTTTAAAAAAAGTTATTTTTAAACGCGAACGAACTTTTGCAGTTCATTATTTTGAGATTAGTTCCATTTCGTTTAACGAAACATTTATGCATTGAACTTTTATAATTGAATTAATAGAAACCAATTTATTTAATCAATTAAGTTGATTGTTATTTTCGATAAGCCTTTTAACTGCCCCGTTAGTCGCGCGGTAGCTAGCGCATCTGCTAAGTGTTCTAGGTACTTTTCCCAAAAGAATGTTGGATTTTTCCTTTAGGAATTTCCCAGTAGCAGCCCGGAGTTCGGAAGTTGGTGGTGATGCTTTTCGAGGCACGGTGGCCGTGCCTCGAAAAGCATGTAAAACCGCTCGTTCTGCGTCTGATCCCCCGGTCATGTCTGGTTGCCGCCCCACCGGCCTGTGAAAGTGAAGAAAGATTAAGTGCACATATATTAAGCACACACTCACAAGAGTTTATTATTTAGCTTCGAAAATGTAAAAATATTAATAAAACGGTTCACAATTCGGGAAGCTTTCGTTTAACCACTAACAACGTATGGACTGATATAGGTCTGAAATAAAGATATAATTTTTTTTTATTCATTTATTTTACTTCATATTATTATCTCTATATACTATAAAATAAAGTCGCTTCCCGCCGTGATATTTTAAAATACGCAACGAATATTACTACTTACTTAATACGTATAGATTAATCTAATTTAAATGGGCGAAATCTTCCACCTATGTTTTGCAAAAAATGCGAAATCTCTGAGGCAAATGGTAGCATAAATACTTAATTCATTCCTAGATAAGAAAATATCTTAGTCAGGTTTCAGCCTATATCTTATAGCTATAAAAACTCCGGCCTAACCTAACAAGACACAGGTCATAAAATAAATCATAAACTAAATATTTTACTAATCGTAAATAGCAATTCCAGTTTATGAGATGTGTCGTAAATAAGTGGCTGTCATAAAATGTTGTATCACCTTCAAATACCTAGTAAATATCTATAAAAGGGGATAGAAAAAGACCGATATTTTTATTTCTATTACGAGTTTCAACTTTATTTTAAGGTTAAACCTCTAAGCCAGTTATTGTATTTTGGACTTTATTCCGACTTAATACAAAATAAAATTTTCGAACAGAATCAGTCGTAAATATTATATTAAGAACTTTAGCATCATCAGAAAAATACTACGATAATTGACTTAAATAGTTATGTTTATATATAATTATTCTTTTTTCTGTTTCCTAATCCTTCAGCATCGGTTGAATCTTAATCTTACATAATTACAATTTCATGGACGAGTGACGTGGCTGTTGCGTGTCGCAGGTTCGATTCCCACACAATACAAACATTTACATGGACTACAGTTGTTCTAGGTCTGGCTGTTTGCTAATTACGGAAAAGTTTTACAAAAAAAAAAAACTTCTACCTTGGATTGATAAGGATTGTGAAAGGGACTCGCCCTTTCTAAAACCTTTGGTACGATTTTAGACTATTTGAAACTTGCCTCGGATCTTCTTGCCTTGCTTTGGACTGCGTTGGTCTAGTGGTCGCAAAGCCCTATTACATGGGACTTAAATATAACTGGCAAAATGTGGGTACACCTCTGCCTAACCCTTCGAGGATTACAGGCGAGGTGTTATGTTATGAAGACCATGTAACTTTCGGTTCCTTTAAGTGTATTTTTAAACCCGTTATAGTGCACAAATTCCGGGTAAAACTTACCATGAAAGATTACCATTACCGCCTACAAAGATTGTCACTCTGTCAGCCATTTTGCTTTTATTTATTCACTTTATCACACGCCACGTACTCTATATCACCCTTTGCCCCTTATCCTCTATTACTATCCAATATCACGCGCGTTTTAGTAACCTATGCCCTTGTCTGCTTTTAGCATGGTTACATACTCGTGTATGTTGGAACGGGGGGGCCTCTTTAGTCCTTGGGTAACTCGGGGAAGTAAAAGATGGTAATGGTCTATAATGGGTCAAGTGCAGTTAGTTTTCACAATATTAAAAACGGGAAAAAAAGGAAAGGTCTTTCAGAAAGGTCAGGTGCGCAGTACTCGTAACCGGCGTGCTTGTATGACGAGATCTATGAACGTAGATGAGGCGAAAGGAGTATGTAAGGATCGTAGCAGGTGGCGTTCTGTGGTTTCTGCCTACCCCCATGGGAAAAAGACGTGAGTTTATGTATGTATATGTAAGTTAACAAAACTCTGAGTGAACTGGCTGGTTAAGTTGACATACCATCCCACGGTAGTCCAGAAAACCATTTTCTTTTTCGGAATGTCATGTCGCACGTCAACCTATGAGGTTATTGGATGCTTAACCGGACTTTCCTGACAGCATGATTGACGCAGTGTCTATAAACGATTAGCTGAAGTGCTGCATTTCGCGGGTTCAATTTCCGCACGGAAAAAAATATTTGTATGGCCTGTAGATAGTTATTCTGGGTCTGGCTGTTTATCTCTGTAAGTCTATTTGTTTGTAAACACGCATACGATATAGGAGAAATTCCTAGTAAGACGGTACACCGTTGTTTCAATTAACATAACATCACGCCTGTAATCCCCGAAGGGTTAGGCAGAGGTGAACTCATCATGTACACCCGACATTTCGCCAGTTATGTTTAAGTCCCATGTTATAGGTGGCGAGCCTATTATCATCAGCCGGGCACAAATCCAGACTCCAAGGGTGCTACTGAGAAATTCCTGATGGAAAAACCCAATAACACTTGGCCCGACCTAGGAATCGAACCCAAGACCTCATGCTCAGCAGTCACGTTTCGCGATCACTAGACCAACGAGGCAGTCACATAGTTATGCTTATGATGTAATATGTTAGATGCGTAAGAAAATAACACAGGTTGTTTCAATTATTAAGCTATCATATTCATGTTCTAACCATTACAGAATCTTTATACGTATAAAAACCAATTAGCGAGCAGTCGGGAGGATCTCTAATTACCTTCTAATGTAGTCAGGTCGTCAGTGAACTGTAAAGGCTTTGTACTGCAACGAACCTTTTGATCCGCCGCACGCTTTCAACGTAACTCACTCTCTTTGACTTCGTATAAAGCAGATTCTCACGACACATGCTGTTTGTTAAACCAAATATTCTATTACGGCAAATAAATAAAATTGAGGTCTCTATTTTGTATTGTTCAAACAACAGCGTTTTACACTAAAACACGAGTCCCGAAAATATTTTTTTTTTGTCTGTATGTATGTCTATCTGTTCCTGCTAATATCCAAAACGGCTGGACTGAGTTTGACTGTACTTTCTCTGGCAGAAAGCTGATGTTATAAAGAGTAACTTAGACTTTTATTTTAGAAAAAGTTTTAGAACGAAGTCGCGGGCACAAGCATGTTTTAAATAAAATAATATTGTACAAATAAGGTTAGTAACTAAATAGGTAATTATGGAGATATTCTGCTGAAACAAACCAAGCCACCTCAACATTTCTCTCCTTTCGAAGTAATTGTAATGATTTTGAATGACACTAATCAATTTCAAATATTTTTTTAAGGTTGAACTGTTTTTGCTTATTAGTATTGTTACACATAAGGGGGTTTGGCGTAATTAATTTAATTACAGACATATTGTGAAGAATAAACGAAATAAACCTGTATAAAACAGTAAACAAAGAAAACCAAACCCAATACAATTCTCCTGTGATCCTCCCTTCTGCAAACTAGTTGAACAATATATTTTAATACCAGCGGCCATGTATTTCACTCACCGCCCTTACAACTTTTGTGTCCTGTCCCTTAGGCAATTTATGCAGGGTTGTCAAGCGTGAAACATGTAACAAATATTTTAAAATACCATTTAATATCATTACAATTTCACATATGACATTGGCCCATGCCTCGGAAAGCACGTAAAACAGTTGATCCCGGCTGTCATACATATCTTTGACAGTCGTTACGTGTAGTTACCAAGAGGTCTCGTGTTACCCAGTAGGTGAGTTGTGGAGGTCAGATAGGCAGTCGTTTAATGTAAAACACTGGTAGGTATTCAGCTGCATCTCTGGCAGGACACAAACAATTTTACTGTCCTTGATTCGTAATCTGACAACCCTACGAGATGAGTTAGCGAGACTTATCAGTGCGCTTCCACGATACGGTCCGATGACGGGGAGACCGTTTGTGAGGGAATGAGTGATAAGGGTAGCCGCGTAGATAAAGAACAGTGTTTATACAAGGCAGGCAGAAAAGATTATTCACAATACGATTTTAAGGTTATGTTTAACAGCAGATAGGCATTATTCACCAGATAAATAAAAACCGGCCAATTGCGAGTCGGATATGCCCACGAAGGTTCGTACCAACATACAATATAAACAGGAAGTCCCCTATAGGTTTTGATTCCCTAGCAAGTGTTAAAATATGCGCCGTAAACGACCTTATCTTTAGAATGCGTTGCGTTGACTTAGAAGTTTAATTTTTTCACTGCCTCAAGGGGTAGTAGACATGAATATTTGATATTAATTTCAGCTTGCTACCTCCATACGTTCTTGAGAAAAAGAGTGATCCTATAAGAGTTCCGTTTTTATCGACTGAGGTACGGAACCCTAAAAATGACACAACTTATAAAATGTCTTTGGTGTGGCCTTACACTATGTAAAACTAACTAAACTATTTTAGTAAATAATTGTCATAATA
This sequence comes from Hoplodrina blanda, assembly GCA_949316365.1. Lineage (NCBI taxonomy): Eukaryota > Metazoa > Arthropoda > Insecta > Lepidoptera > Noctuidae > Hoplodrina > Hoplodrina blanda. The sequence continues at coordinate 9,584,881 of OX438564.1, forward strand.
GGTAGCATTTATGCTTTACATATAGCTAAGGAAAACCAACAACAAAAATAACAAAACAAACGCTGAACGAATTCATCCGGAATTAAAATTCAAAAATCCAAATTTCAGATTTCAAAGGGAAACTCGTTTGAAAAACAAAACAGCCAAATCTCGTAAAGCTGAGATGAAACTGAGATGCAAATAGGAACATAAATAGTGATGAATTAACATCCAGAAACGGATGTGGCTGTCTGATGGATAATTGCGCCTTGGCTCGCGCATAAAAAAGTACAGTCGTAAATTTGCCGAACATTACCGATGGTTGCCGAGTCATTGATTGAACTGTTACATTTCGGGATTTAGGGATTTTTTTTTGGAGATCAAAGTTTGTAATGATTGGAAAATATTTTGCTATGTAATACTAGCGAACCGCTTTGCCTTTGCACGGCTTTTTTTCAACTAATAGGGTAGATTTTTTTTAAACTTATCCAGGAAAAAGAACAAAAAAAAAACAGCCAAGTCGGGCCAGCCGTTCTTGAGTTTTGGGTTTAGCAACGCAATTTAGCCATCCCACTTTATTTACTTATATCAATAGACGGATAGATTTTTGTTGTTTCAAAATATTATTGAAGACTATTTACGGATAAAATACAACAATTTGTGTCAAATAATTGATTTTCTAAGTCTTTTAAATTAAATGTTAGATTCTCTCTAGTTTTACGTAGATTTTAGTTTGATAAAATATTATTATATTGATCTACCTACCAAAGACTAAAAGCCACTAAAAAGAATATTATTAAGCTGTTTTACCTAAATAAACACCGTCTTTCAAAATATTTAGGTATATTAGGTACCGTCTTAAAAAAACCCACGCAGATGTTAATCGTAGATCAACGTTTTCTAAATCTATTCTAAGAACTTAAACCTAAGTTAAACCTTAAAGCAAAGTAACTATCTGTATTTTGCATAAATATACGCTAAAAAGCACTTCAATAAAGGTTTCAGATATATAAATAAAATCAGATATTAAATATTTAGTTACTTTCCATAGATATAAGAAGAATTACAAGGGTAAAAAGATGTTACCTTTTATGATGTCATGTTTTGACGTTAAAATAAGGAGATTTTTATTTTAATCATAAGTTAAAATATTTAAATGACAAATCGAACTCAAATTTTAAAACAGTGAGATCTTTTATTTACCTTCTAATTATTTCCCGCCCGCCTCTACTGCTTGAGGTTGTGGGTTCAAATCCGGGCAAGTACCAATGTGAATTTTTCAATTCATATGTACTTTCTAAAGTTTATCTTGGTCATCACTGACATCGGTGAAGGAAAACATCGTGAGGAAACCTGGACTTACTGTTTCACTCGAACCATGTCAGAGGCCCTTGAGGCGGTTTAGAAACTGTGACACTAGGGTGTGTGGGGTCGTAAGACCTTACTGCCCACACGATAAAGAACGAAGATTATAAAAAAAAAATTACATAATATCACGCCTATATTCCTTGAAGGGTTAGCTACACTGGTGCTTCAAGCCCTTCTTTGCTGGTCTCTGTGCCTCCCACTTTGAAAAACCCTGGTCTACACCATGATCTACAAGAAAATGTTCAAAATGTAAACAAACCCTTCAGTTGAAAAATGTTGCAATAAAACGTACAAAAACCTTTTTTTCCCAAACAGTTTAAGCCATGTCTAAAAATCGGTGGCCTCCATTATTAGGGATTAGGGAGCAACCCCCAGAATCTCTTTCGAATGGTATACAAGATAAGAAGTAATTTATTTTGGCTCCTGAACCTGACGCGGATTAGGGTTCCTGCAGACTGCTAGCTGTTCATCGACATCCATAATGGATGATATGGATGATTTATTACATTACTCATTTACTTACCACTTCTTCGTTTACAAGGTATACAAGGTATGAAATAGTTGTCGCTGACATGAGATTGAGACTAGATTGTCGTACTTAGGGTCAATTCACACGTACCACAACCACACCACAGCAACAACCACACCACAACGACGCCATGTGGTCGGGCGTATATTTTGTATTGAAAATGAATATTACAATTTACACGTACCACATTTTGCTGTTGTTATCGACCACCTGTGTAATACGACCACATCGCAACCACATCGCGACGGCAACTCCACCACCGGCGGCGGCACCGCGGCCACATCGCCACGACATGACGTCATCAACAGCGCGCGCCACTTCTCTACGATAGCCGGAGTATAACTGCACATGACCACGTGGTTACCACATCGCAACGATAGCGACAACGCAACCACATCGACATTTTGTCGGTACCACAACGCAACTGCAAAAAGCCGCTGCGACACTATTCACACGTAACCACAGCTTGACCACATTTTGTCGCTGCGAGGTGGTGTGGTTGTGGTACGTGTGAATTGACCCTAACTATAAAAATTCAAAACACACATCTAAAAAAATCATCGCTGGGGTTTTGTTACGATATATTCCACTCGTTATATCGATGTATGGTTACTCTCTTTAAAATTATTCAAAAATCGGTTGTCTGTAAGGGTCCTAAAAGTCTGTCTTTGAAATGTCTGTTCGACGTGCAAAGAGTTAAAGGTAGGTTTAGGAAGACAAGTATTCCAAAGTCTTTGGTAAAGTTTCTTCTTCTTATCCAATATTTAGGGAACAATCCGGAGGAACGAGTGTTGAACCCGACTGGCTGTTATGATTTATTACGCAAGTTTTATTTGGTAATTGATTTAAAATTTAAGTATTTATAAATTAATTTCTGTTACTTGATTAACTTAACTTATCAGGGGAGTGCTTGATTTAATTATAAACATAATTATTTTATGAATAAATAATTATTATAAGGAATTTTTTGGAAATCGTAAGGAAACCTGGACTTATAATTAATATAAGTCAGAAATCGCCAGTCCGCCTTGAGCAAGCGTGGTGATCAATGCTCAAGGCCTTTGCTTTTTTTTTAAATATATTGTGTTCTGGATGGTGGAAGATGTTCATAGTACCTAAATGAAAATATAAAGTGAGTTAAACAAACAATTACAAAATTTTAAGGAATATTTTTTAGGTAAGATAAACACAGTCGGGGCGCGGCTTATGGTAGCAGGAGAAACCACGTGGTTTTAGTTAGTAAGAGTTCAACATACCACCTTTCGTTCTTCCTAGACGTTCTTTCAAGCTATAAAACGGACACCGTAATTTAAGTTGAAAAACGGGTCAAAGATAAAGAAGTCAATAGGGAGAAGATTAGACTTAGGTTTATAGAATACGTAATAATAACAAAGAAAAAGTAAAACCATAAAAAAAATAAACAAAGAGAAATAGACTTAATAATAATAATTCAAGTGACAAAGACTCATATACACACAATTCAATAAATAACACAAATAATACATTAAACACACAATACATTAAACACTCCGAAACAACACAACAAAGGTACATACATACATAGATACAACTGTCAAAATTTTATTGACAGCCGAGACGACTGTAGACAAATACCTAATAAAAAAATTCACAAAAAATTTAATAACAACTACGCAAAAAATAACTAGATGTAGAAATTGAAACATAAGACATAGTAGAATCGCCAAAGTAAAATGAGATTATAGTAGAATATAGTACTACAAACAATAAAATACGAAGAATAAGAACACAGCCCTTGATAACATTCGTTTTTTTTATCGTGCAGACATACTCATGGACTATCCCCCGTCTGGGCAAGACAGGGGATAAGAACACGACTATATCAAGTAAATTATGCAAGAAAATCAAATGAAGCGACTTCGCTCTAGAACTATATGAAAGGTTATTTAATAACCAGTGTTGTTTTTGACCGTTATCGTGCATTTTCCGAGTTAACCACATTATCTGACATGACTGGCCTGATTTCGAGCCATGCTGCGTTTAGTCTGTTTTATTAGCAAGCTAGATCTACAGACCGTATTGTTAAAATATTCGACTTTTCCACTTAGAAATTAAGTACCTATACTACATTTTCCCAAATTATTTTAATTAACTTGCTACTTTATAGAAAAATATCTAACCTTTAAAACCCGTAGTTGGATATATTTTTTTTTATATTTAAAATGGCCACGTTAGAAATTCAATATCAAAGAGAGTAAGTAATAATTTGCTAATTTAGCAAAAAAAAAATAAGAATTTAGTAATTGTTGACCAAAATAAATACCTATATGTTCGAAGTAATAAGGAACTACTTACACAATATACCTACACTAAACAACATATTCTATCTTTATGACTTGTTTGATTAATGGTCAACTGGCACGACAGTCATTATTCTTCCAAATCAACATAAATATAATCAGTCACTAGTCCAAACAAATGAACGTCAAGTAACTCGAACAAAAGCCAAGTAGCCGTGTGAAGGGACCATACATTTCGTTCAATGTGACTGTAATTGCGATTACCGAACCACTAACGATAATGAAACGTTATTAAAACGATAATATCTTTCAGTCAAGGTTTGGCCATTTCGTCAAAGTTATGTTATTTTGTTTGATGATTAACTATAAAATACAGGGTTAACTTAAATATGATTATTTAATAAGAAAAACACGTTTTCTATTGCAGTCGTTTGCTATTTAATTTAAGTGGTAGATTACAAGATTCGAGACGTTTTTAATGATTCTGCAATTCCATACATTTTGACCGTGAAGGTTTTTACTTTTGTATGAAACAACAGTTCTTTTTTTAAAGATTGTTTCTTTTGTTTGTTTGTTATAGGTAATCTATTATAGAAGTAATGCCTGTAGTAGGAACTTTAGGCATTTCTTGCCTAAAAGAATGCTACAAACACTAGTCAATTAGTACAAAAATTATTAAAGTAAAATATAAATTGCTGGTCAGATTGCAAAAATTTTCACCGACAAAAAGTCACTTTGTCTATAAGTGGTATAGACAACGTTTTATGGTACACTCGTCTTCCACACGACCAAACTCGCTAGCACAAGCTAGGTATTAATATTACAAAAACGTGCGATCCGAATAGGCCATACGTCCCCTCGTCATTAACTACGATGACTGCTCAACATTGTCTCAGGCGAGAAAGCATAGTTCTATGATTAATGTTGTATATTGAAGACATGTAGGTTGTTATTATGGCACTCTATCTTGTAAGTAAATATGTAATAATGTTTTTATGAGGAAAGTCCAATGAAGTATGGGCCCGTAGAACCCAAGATTAGTGCACAAGAAGGAGATGGATGGATGACTTGGACGGTCTCGTCGCGACCGATGGAAGGACTGGAAGGAAACCTTTGCCCAGCAGTGGGACAGTACGGGCGAATTATTATGAGAAAAGATTTCGGGTGTGTGTCAAATGAGAGGTTGAAAAGATTTTGATTGATTTCATTATCAAGTTGCAATTTATTTTTAAAATATTTAGGTCATATAAATATGTAGGAAGGTTAGGCAGAGGTGGGGGGCTAGGATAGGTGAGGTAGGGGAAGCACATTTCGCAAGTTATGTTTAAGTTCCATGTAATAGGGGGCGAGCCTATTGCCATCAACCGGGCACAAATACAGACTCCGAAGCTGCTACTGAGTAATTCTTGATGGAAAAACCCAATAACACTTTGCCCGACCTGGGAATCTAACTCAAGATCTTATTTTCAGCAGTCATCACTTATACATAAAGGCATAATAATCTAACGATCTAACATAATAATCTAAAAAAATATAATAATTTAAAGAAACTTTGTACAAAAAAAACAAACTATCTACCTACTTAAACCATTAATAACCCTTACAAGCACCTGGCGACGATACAATCCAATAATTCCCGAGACAATGGAAGCAATAAGAAAAAGGAAACAAAAAAGATTTCCCTCAGTTATTTATGGGAACTGATATAAGATTGTAATAGTAATGTAGACCACACATAACTATTAATGAATTGCGATAACCGATATTAGTTTTCGTATTTCCCTTCTTTTGGGGATAGGGGTCTTTGATATTTATAATTAGAATTTATTGTTTACAATTTTCAACAATCCTAGTAGGTATCTCACATCGTATTTCAAAAGCATGTGTCGGGTAATTTTTTTACGAATCTCATTTTTTTTAATTTTATCGCAATGATTTTTTTTTTTATTTTATTTATTATTTGATTTGTTTATTTATTGATTTGAACTGACTTTTAATGAAACTTCATTACACATAAGAAGGATACATAGGTCTAAAAAGTTGGTTGATAACATTTTCAAAAAAATTGTGTTGCAGCTTGCAGCTGGATTCGAGCGATTTTAAGCTCCATAGAAACAGAGATTTCTTAATATCTTTTTTTAAATAAGACATTTAATGGCAACAGGCTCGTCCCCTATTACATGGGACTTAAAAACATAACTGGCGAAATGTGGGTGTACTAGTGGGTACACCTCTGCCTAACCCTTCGGTGATTGCAGGCGTGATCTTATGTTACATTTCGAAAATGTTCTCAACTAACTTTTTAGACTCATTTTCCTGGTTTCAAGTTTCATTAAAATCGGTTCATTCATATCGAAAAATAAGGATTTGAAAGTTTTTTTCATACAGAAATGCCATAAGGCGTAAACGCTTTTAAAATTGAATGGAATAGAAATTACATAAGTACTTATTTACTAAATCCAAACATTTTACGTAATAGGGAAAAAGCATCAGCAGCTTTTCAATATCCGCTCCGAAAAAAAGATACAGCGAGATTTCTTGTCTCTGATTTATCTCAATTGATTTTGGGGAAATACCAAGTATTAATTTATTAAAAGAAATCTTGAACAACGATAGAGTAAATTAAGAGAATAAAAAGCAATATTTACTTAATTAAGTTGAAAAGTTTGTTTATTGTTTTTTTTGTTTGAACGCGTTTATCTCCGGAACACTAACACTAATGTGTTAGTTCCAATCCTTTTGCTGATAGAAAGCTGTACCTGTAGTTATTGGAACGATGTTCCTTATCACGCGTTGCGAAAGGGGGCTAGACGGAAAAATTAAGACCAAAAGTTGTAACGACACTTTTAAGACCAAAAGTTGTAACGACACTTTTAAGACCAAAAATTGTACCGACACTTTTTGCTATACATAGTTGTAAGCCGTCCGGCGTGCGCGTGTTTCTCTGTCTGTCTCTCTCTCTCTCTCTCATATAACTTCGTTCCATCCGGGTGTCCCTTGACACCTCTCAAGTTTTTTTAAATGTTATCTTACTACTATCATAAATTCATAAGTTGGGAAGAATGGTTGTTTGCTACTCAATCATGTCAGAACCGGGGAACGGATCTGGATGAAATGAGAGGCCATAGCCAAGAATCCAACAACAGATGGATTTTAAGAGATGGCGGTAGACCCCTGGTTTTCTTACAATACTTTCCCTCACCGATGTCAGCGATGTCCAAGATAAAATTAGAATACATATGAAATTAAAAATCCACATTGGTTGCTTGTGAGGTGGGCTCGAGGTATAACCACTGAGTCACCAGGGCATTTAAAAAATAAGTATCCTGGTTCAATTTTTTTGGACTAAAATACGCTGATTTATAGTATTATGGCCATCCTCTTCCTTATAACGCGTCCCTCTTTTTGTGGCCAAGCTTTGACCTTAGAGAGGCCTGACAGTAATGTGACTTACCCTAATCACTTTTCTTACCTTTGGAGAAGGGAATAAAAATATATTGGAATCTTCGATTGCTTTTTGTCTTTTTTTCGTTTGATTTTGGAACGATTTTTCTTAGGTGGTATATTTTTCATATTCAGAATCTTAATCAAAATTAGAATGCTTTACTTGTAATGATAGGTACCTATAACTCATATTAATATGTTAACTGCCTGCCTAAATTCTAAGTAAAAATGAATGTATATCCGCGATATTTTTTTTGACAATATTACAGTCAGTGTAGACGGAGCAGAGCTGATTAACTAGCTACATCCCACGGTTTTACCTGCTTTTAGTTTGTCTTAACGTCTTTGCGTTCCTGTGGGCCGTAATGTAATATTAAATACTAGTTTTATTCTTGACTTCCTCTGTGCGAATTTTCTTACGAATACCAAATTTTAATAGTAAAACATAGTCTATGGCACTCAAGAATAACGAAGCTTTTAATTAGCGAAATATTTTTTTCAAAATCTAGCAGTAATTTCGTAGATTAGCGCTTTCAATCTAACATACTGTTCAGCTTTACAGCTTTTTAATATTATTAGTATAGATCCCTACTTATATTACTACTACTATTGCATTCACGTGCGATATGTATGATTCTGTATGCAAATATTGTAAACATTGATTTTAAAAGAGTACGTATGGAGTTTCTTGCCCATTCTTCTCCATACAAAGCTACCTTTTGGAAGGGGCAACTAGATTCAATTCCTTTTTCTTTTGTACTTGACGTTCAAAAGTGCCTTGTAATGGCCTAATTGAAATAAATGATTTGACTTTGACTTTGACTTTATTCCTTAAGAATGTAGCTAACATATACCCAAAAATTGTATTCAAACTAACTGGTAATTCCAGAGATTAACACGTATATACAAACAAAAAAGCTCTTCAGCTTTATTCTATAAAAAAAGAAAAAAAGAATCTTAGATAGATAAAAAAAACAAAAGCTTACTCCAAAGACGCCATTTTGGTATCCCCCTTTCTCCAAGGACGTGGCCTGTTTACATTTCTCTAATATGTGTACCGTATAAAGAATCGTTTATTGCGTTATACGGAACCATGTTCGTCGTCGTTACGGTTTTATTGCCTATGCTAAACCCCGGATTGATGCAAAGTTCACGTATCAAAAGTTATCGTTGTATGATGAGGTTTTATGATACGAAAATTCTTCCTTATACTTATTTGTGTGATATTTTTTTATTGCTGTTTTGACGGAAAAAACAAGATCAAGAACAACAAGAAAAATCGGGGGTTCTTTATTTAAAAATGACGTTCTTTATATTCCGCGATTTTGTCTGCGTCTGTGATAACCGACATTTATGCAGACGAAATCGTGAGCAAAAGCTAGTATATCATAAAACAATAGTTTAGCTTTCCATCAGTGAATAAAAATAGTAATTGGACCAGTAGTTCTACAGACTATCACTTACAAACAAAGAAACAAAAATATTAGTACAGATTCGTAGACTTAGTACAAAGAGTCTAAACTCTAAGTAAAATTTTTACGACTATTTTACTTTTATTCTGAAAATTAAAATAACTTGAAATTGCAAAAAGATGATTAAGCGACCCTGCCAGGATTCGAACCTGGAATCTTCTGATCCGTAGTCAGACGCGTTATCCATTGCGCCACAGGGCCCGGTTACTACCGGTTCCAATTTTCTGGCCTTTCGCTATGAAAATCGATTTTAGCAGCGAGAAATATATAAAGACTAGCTTCTGCCCTCGATTTCGTCCGCGTAAATATCGGTTATTGGCGATCTAAAACTGCACCCCCGTTTCATTACCTTAGGGGGTGAGTATTGTAAAATCCGTTCTCAAAACTTATCTGTTAAACTATGTTAATCTTTCATCTTTATATTCCTTTTTACAAGCTTTTATTTAGCTTGCACTGTTCGTATGTAAGTATATATTTTTCGACCTTTTGTTGGTATCCCATTGAGTTGAAATTTTGCATACACCTTTAGTTCTAATGACAATACAATGTCCAATACTCAATATTATAATAATTTTAAATTAAAGCTTCTTTTTAAAAATATCTTTTTAATAATTAATTATTCTTTTGTATATGACGTTCAAAAGTGCCTTGTAATGGCCTAATTGAAATAAATAATTTGACTTTGACTTTATCCGTCACGCGGTTTTTGATATTTCGTGTTGAGCGAATGAGTGAATGACCTTTCACTTTTATATATTTAGATAGAACATAATTGTAAAGGAATCTGTTCGTATCTTTACCGCTCAATTTATTCAGTTCCCCACCCTTTTACGCTACAGACGAAAAAGGGGTAAAGTGACACATCTCACAGTTCAAACACGTAACCAATAAATCATTGACGATCCTAATCACTGTCAGAAGTCCCGAGTGACAAAATTTGTCACATTTTTTGATAAAGGTCTTGACTAATCTCACCTACACCGTATCGATGAGTAAGTGAGATAAAAATGAGAAACGTTATTAAAAAAGTTTTATTAGAACGGCCTCTCAAGTACGTACAAAATTTGTACCTACATTAAGGCGCTACCCCGACCAAAACCTTTAGTTTTAGTCGTTTTTCAGAGGGTATTATCTCATTAATTAAGGGAAATAAACGACATCTAAAAGTACTTTATTAATGTTTGATATCTTATCATCACACTGCATTCTTATTTTGTTAAATGTGTTAAAAATACATTTAAGACCTCCTTGCAAAATAATGACTAAAATTATTGATTATGTATATGCTTCTTTTGCTTAATACAACGTGCTATTAATTTGAGAATTGCACTAATCATTAGATAATTAAAAAATCTAAAAAATACATGTTTTAGTTTATTTCAAAAGCTCGCTTTGTTTTTATCTATCTATATCTATATCTATACATATAATAAAATTGTAGAAAAGTGGTGTCTGTACAATGGAAATATATAAAAAAAAGTAGCAGGGGTTGTTATTATACCGATGCCGATCCCGAAATTGTAATTAAATTTTTTTTGTCTGTTTGTCTGTGTGTTTGTGCACGCTAATCTTCGGAACTACTTGACGGATTTGAATGGTTTTTTTTGTTGTATAGGTATTAAGTCCGGGCAACATATAAGCTATAATTTATCTTGGAAACTTGAACACCTGATGCAGAACCGCAACAGACCAGCTAAACTATAAGAGATACAAAAATGGTACCATAGCAAAAATTGTTTCACGTGATTAGCATTTTCTGCTAAGAGAATAAATTTGAAGATCTGGGACACCTGATGTGGAACTTCAAGAGCCCAGCTACACTATAACATATATAGGAATGACGTCTTAGCAAGAGTTGTTCAGCCTGATGAGCACTCTCTGTTGATGTATAAAGATTGTAGATCTGGAACACCTGTTGTGGAACTCCAAGAGCCCAGCTACACTATAACATATTAGGAATGACGTCTTAACAACAGTTGTTTAGCCTGATGAGCACTCTCTGTTGACGTTTAAAAATTGAAGATCTGGAACACCTGATGTGGAAATCAAAGCTCAATTTCACTGTATAATTATAAAATAACATAAGCTGGGAGTACCTCCACGCGGTGAAGGCGGTAACAGTTTAGGACTGATTTTCGATGAAATCTCGCTCATCCCATTGTTTTCCCGTCCCCAGGCCTTAGAATTCTACATCAGACGATTCAGATCTTCGATTTTGACGACCCCGTTGTCGCTGGCATAAGCAACAGTATCCGCGTACGAAGTCGCGGGCAGAAGCTAGTATTAAAATAATTCCGAAAAATTGCGTGAAAAACGAGAAAGATGAGATGAGAAAGTGGCGTGTGGCAAAAAGGGAAGCGCCTTAAATTTGTCTTAGCTCCGAAATATGGCCAAGGTTTTTCATCAAAGTTCGACCAAGTTCGTTAGAAAAAGTTTTCCGTATGTTTACAAGTTGTTATGTTTTAAGAGGAAGTTAATTCTTGTTCTAATTTAAAACATTTTGTTTATTTTTACGCGCTTTGAGAGGTGCCGATGGAGCCTGAATCCGTAAAACTCATGTTTATTCTTATAATGGTTGTATTTTTTTACTTTGGTGGATGTGCCGTGTTGGAGTTTCAATCAAAAGGTTGTTCAAAATGATCGTTAAGACATTAGTGATGGCTCAGAGGTTAATGTGACCGCTTCTTGTGAACGAGGCTGTGGGTTCGCAACAGATAAACACTGTTGTATTTTTCAGTATATATTTTTTTAACTTAACGGTATAATGGTTACAGTTGTTACCAATTACAATAATTAAATACGTAAAACAGATGAAAAGAAAAATATAAAAAAGAAAACAGTACTTAAACATAATATTTTAAACAATACAACAATTTTCCTTTAACATCCTAAAACATCCCAAACCATAATCTACAAAGGCACACGTGTTGAAAGACATTTGTATAGCCGGGTGTTATCTAGAGGCATTGTTTTAAAGCGAGTATAATATCCGGGCCTGACCCGGTAGAGCTGTGATAGCTTACAAATCTAATTCCGGGTATCTCGCGGGGTCACCGCTGCACACGGCGTCTGTCGAGCCATTAGTGATGGAGCTTGCTCGATGAATTTATATGTCGATGTTTATGATTTTTTGGTAATGATATCGATGCATGGAAGAAAAGAAAGAGACCATCACTGAGGATTCTCTTATAAACGACTAGATTCAGCCGGAGACTTCACTTGCGTGGACAAGGCATTAAAACTATCCGACGTGCTAATTTAGACCAATATCTATACGTATGTTAATGTCGTTTAACGTTTTAGCGTGAAAGAGTAAAAACATCCATCCATCCATCCTCACAAACTTTCGCGTTAATAATAGAAATATACACATCAAAAAAGTCTAGGGATCAACATCCCTAACAAATGTTAGGGATGTTGATCCGATGTTGATCCCTAGACTTTTTTGATGTGTGTAGTAGGAATACTAGGAACAAATTTCATGGTTGCTAATTAAGTATGCGTGCAAAACTCACACTGCGAGTACCTATAGTAAACTAAAAGTATCCCTTATGATCTCAATCAATCCGAGTAATATTATGTAATGTGTGCATACAATATAAGTACTTATACTAATTGAAAGGTGCCTCCTTTATTTACTTAAAAGAAATCTTCTACAAAAAGATACATTCACAGTCACTACAAATTGTCTTCGTTATTCGCTTGAAGTCTGTGACAATACCGTCCCTTTGAATTCTGCTGACTCCGTAACAAAAGACGAGGATGATCAATAGAATTGATAAAGGAGACGATCAAGAGCCCCCGCTGGGTGATCAGGGAAAATATGGTCCATTGCACAAGGGTGTTGATTAATATATTGGAAATCGTCTTCAAGCACAGGTGCGTTGTACTTTGACGTATCTTTTTACTCTCTCTGGTACCCAATCAATATTAAATAGTAATGGAAAATTGTACTCATGAGAAAATATGGTCTGTGTATTAGCGCCAAAAAGTGTGGCGCGTGGAGTGTTCATGTAAAGTCTTTCTACTTGCTAGAGTGGCAATGCCACATGGAAAATATTATCTCGTATTTCAGCAACAGTTAAAGTACGACCAGGTCATATTTAAAACACTGTGGGCAATGACAACACGTTAAGCGCAGTGGCTGAGCGATCGTCTGCTGCGCTGGGTATCGCGGGTATGATTCCCGTACGGAACAAATATTCGTATGATGTATAGATAGTTGTTCCGGGTTTGGCTGTTTGTGTGAGATTGATAGACACACATGTCATATGCAAAGTATGCAGAAATGCATAGACTCAGAATACAAAATTACAAAATGAACTGCCAGTACACTTAGGGGCGTCGCCCACACGATTAACAGTCGAGGTGCAGTTGAGGCGGAGGCGCATAAGAGGCACGCCGCAACAAGGTTTTCTTTACAAATGAATGGTAGTGCGCTCACATACAAGAGTTGCGGCGAGGGCGAGGTGAAGGCGGGGCGGAGGCGAGGTGCAGGCGGGGCGGAGGCGAGGTGCAGGCGGGGCGGAGGCGAGGTGCAGGCGCAGGAGGGGCGCTCAAGTGTGCCCAAGCCACGATTCCACCGCCATTTTGTCATTTTGTCATTCAAAATGCATAGCCGCCTGCGCCTCGACTCTACGCAGAGACCTATCCTCGACCGTGCTGCGACGCCGCACCGCCGCTGACGCGACGTCGCCTCGACTTAACCAGTGAGCGACGCGCCTTATAAATTATTTTCATTAAGAAAATTAGTCGCAGACTTGGTAATGAATGCAAGCAAGTTGCTATGATGCAGAGTGAAAGTCTGGCCACATGCCAAGAGAGTACTCCTAAAAAGAAAATTCATTTTGTTGAACAGTATGCTACCGCGTTTTTGTACTTGGAAAAGGACTGGCCCTGTGGCGCAATGGATAACGCGTCTGACTACGGATCAGAAGATTCCAGGTTCGAATCCTGGCAGGGTCGCATTTTATTTTTAGTAGGTACTAGCTTATGCCCATGACTTTGTTCGCATGATAGTTGGTTATTTGCAGAGATTTTATTTATTTGCGCGGAACCTTATTTTTTTCTCTGAAATAAAAGTCTGCCATCTGTCAGTAAAAGTTTCATCAAAATCGATCTAGTCGTTTCAGAGATTAGCCGTAACAAATCGACAGACAAAAAGACAAAAAAATCCTTTTTCAGTCGTGAAAACGTCACAGACCGACAGACAGACAGAGTTAGATACTTTCACATTTATACAACCTTAATTTTAATTTGATACAAATCTTTCAGGGGGTGAATGTACTCATGAATATGAACAACTTTTATCAAGGGACATAGTACGAAATGTGAAAAAAAAAAACAGCTGATCCATACAATAATGTACTACATTACGATCAAAATGTATGGATCAGCTGTTTTTTTTTTTCACATTTCGTACTATGTCCCTTAATAAAAGTTGTTCATATTCATGAGTACATTCACCCCCTGAAAAATTTGTATCAAATTAAAATTAAGGTTGTATTATGTATTATAATATGGATCACACTATTAGTTCGTCTACTTACTTATCACTTAAAATATAAATACATTAACTAAGTCAAAGTCAAAGTCAAATCATTAATTTCAATTAGAAAGAAATAAAGAAAGAAAGAAAATATGTTTATTGACACAGACCATGTGCACACAAAAATAACAATAAAAAGGAAATAAAAAGAACAAAAAATAAGAAATTGTGTGCCCCACAGCTGCGCCAAAGATACCCACCCAATTAGGCCATTAAAAGGCACTTTTGAACGTCATTACAAGAGACAAAAAAAAAATAGAATTAAATGTAGTTGCCCCTTCCAAATGGTAGTTTTGTATGGAGAAGAATGGGCAAGAAACTCCATACGTACTCTTTTAAAATCAATGTTCATTACAAATAATGTATTATTATATCGACAGTTTTTTTGTTGCCCCCTCACTTGTCGCATCCCTATGTGTCATGTCTCCGGGCATTGCAGTCTGAAATGCGCCTCACTGAAGCCCCATCTACCGGGATTTGGTGATTTTATTTATTTTGCTATGATATCCCGACGGCAAAATGGATGCTTTTGTTTTCATACAAGTTACATACCCATTTGGAATATGACTTGCTCGTTTTGCTGTTTCGAAAGCTTATTCAACTTTCCACTTTGAAAAAAGAACGTGTTTTTATTTTATAAAAGTGTTATTGTTTTTGTCAAACGAACTAGTTCGTTTCATTTCATTCGATTTTTGAAATTGTTATTCGTTTTTGGAACTGTGATTGAATAAAAGTTTGTTTATAGTATTTTTCAAAGCGTTTTTTTTAGTGTTCAGTTCTGTGAAAATGTTATTTTTTATTCCGATGTTATGGATAATGGAAATATTTTAGATTTATTAATGTTTTGTTTAAGTTGAAGTTTTTTTAGAAACTGATGGATGTTTTCAAATGTAATGTAATTTAAAAAGTGGATAATAAATAGTTCATTAATAAAGTTTCGATCGAAGATATTCATCGATTTCTTTGAAAACTTCAACTATATCTGACTACCCTGGATACCTACCTATTTCTTTTGTTGACTGCATATGTATTTTTTTTAAACAAATATTTATACTAAAAATGACTACCCTTTTTGGTAGTTACCTTTCCACCAATCACGACACGCTTGCCGCAGTGGTTGAACAATTAGCTGCTGTTTTGCGTTATCACGGGTTCGATTTCTGCACCGACCAAATATTTACGTAGCCCACAAGTAGTTACTCCGAGTCTGGTTGTTTGTGTATTATATTTCTATATCTGTGTTTTGTTTTAAATAAAGAACGGAGGTTTCGGCGTGGCTAGTGTTGCCCTAGACCGCCTTATGTACAAAAACAAAAATCGGATTTGGGTATATAACAAGAAGATTTTATTTTCCATTCCTTATGCTCCATTAAGCCAGTTCCACACAAGCACAGTATAACCCCCAACAATAAATGAGATATGTACACACATTAATCCAGCCCATGCCACGCACAGTGCAACAACCGAACAGCTGGTTCCGTATATAATATCTTTGTAACGAGCGTGTGCTCGTATCTTTAATCCATCAAAGTCGAGACCAGTGACAGCGTCGTGTACCCACTTAAGTAACGGGCTCTAGAACAGCGATTTAATATGATCTGCTTATCGGAAATATCTTTAATACGTGATTAAAAATATACTGAATAAGTTTATCTTGGACATCACTGATAACGGTGAAGGAAAACATCGTGAGGAAACCTGGACTTAATATAAGTCTGGAATCGCCAATTCGCTTTGAGCAAGCGTAGTAATGAATACTCGTCTCTTCTCTGTATGAGAAGAGTCCTTTGCCCTGTAGAGGGACAATATTATTATTGCCTTCTGCTAAGTTTAGTGGAGGAAGGATTTTTATAGTCTGATGTCACATAGCGACAAAGGCCAGCTGCCTGATCTAAATCACCCTTTTTTTCCTAGATATAATATGAAGTAGAAAAGTCACATTAATACTTGCCCATGTCTGGTTACAAACTCACAGCCTCGTGCATGAGGCTGGTATAACCATTGGGCTATCAAGATATTGCGATACAAAAGAAGAGCAGAAGATACAAATGGAAAATAAAAGTCCTATTTCGCTGCTTTTAGAGGCAAACTAAGATCGCAACTCATACTGATACGGCATGGCAACAGTCGAGGTTCTGACGCAATCATATTTTGTGCGTTGTCATTTATTAGTTAGCACATAACACCCTTTGTCTTCACTCAATACATTATCAGCCTTAGGCTGCTGGTAATATGACTTTCTGATTGAAAGAAGAAAGAAACAAAAATTGAAACTCAGAGGAGAAAATAAAATCAGAAGATGAGGCTTTTAGATAAGCATTACAGGCTTTTTCTGGGTAAACTCACTCAATCGTATACTTTGTCTCTGTCACCTCTAACCTAGACAAAAAGAAAGAGCCAACTTACCTTATAAAAAAAGCATAATATGACGTGATATTTTTGAAATTGACGAGATTTAAACTTTTTTAACGAAGTTTCAAAGTAAGGTAGAAAAGTATGGAAATAAGCCTTGCAGTTACAAGGCAATGATGAAATCAAATAAAAATTGATATGCATTTGCAGTTATTTTTTTGTAAAATTCGCCAAGATATTTTTACCAACGTGGGATGCAATAAAAATTGCAATAAAATGTATTATTTATAATTAATGCATTACATAATATTTTTATCAATACTTACTACATCATTATTCTCCTGTATCGCGGGTGAGTTTACAAACTAACAAACATAAACTCACATACATAAACAGCCAGACCCGGAACAGCTACCTCTAAGCCATGCGAATATTTGTTCTATGCGGGAATCGAACCGCAACTCACCCCAGCAGCTACTCGTCCAGCCGCAGTGGCCGCAGCGGCGAGCCGTGTCGTCAAACAATGCATTAAAATTTTCTCTAATCGCGTAAATTCTCTACGAATTACCTACAATATTACTCTCGCCACCTAAAGTAAATACACCACAGTACCACTGTATTATTACTGTTACCCTCTTCATAGTAAACTGTGTAGAGAACGACGACAACTTGCAACAATTTGTAGCAATTGTGTCCCACACAAAGCACTTTATAAGGGGCACAATATAACTTAAGTTACCCACGTTAGTTCAGCAGTAAACTGGTCCTGTAAAGTCCAGTTGCATACAACAATAAAGGGTAAGTTCGGGAAATGTTTGGTGTAGGTAAACATGGAGTACCTATTGAAAATGGAGTGCTAAGGTTTATTATCTTTTTTCCTTGCAACTTGAGCAAAAAAAACTAAGAGTAATGTAATATCAATCAAAAAAGGGATTGGTATGTAGGGTCGTCAGATTTAGTTGAAGTTTTCTTAGAAACCGATGGATGTTTTCAGATGTAATTTAATTTAAAAAGTAGATAATAAAAAGTTCATCAATTAAGTTAATTTTCAATCGAAGACTTATCGATTTCTAAGGAAACTTTCTCGTTTGCTGACTGTACAATCGTGGACAATTATGGAGAACCACTTTCCCCCCCTATTCCCTTAGTAATAAGGATTCGCATTATTTTGGTTGCAGTTGACAATGAGTTTTGACCAGATAAGATCTGATCCAAAACTTATCGTCAAACAACATAATAATGTCAACAAGAAAAAATGTCGAGTGTGTAAAGAGAGCAAATATATAAAAAGGGATAGGGATAGATATACATATCGAGAAGAAAGTATGGTTGTTCGGACCGCGGGAAAATGACAACTGCCGTCACAGACCGCGGCTGCGCTCGTCAATCTATACATTGCTAATGCCGTCACCTGGCACTCCATTTCTTCTTAATCCATACAAAAATTATTGCAAATGATTGTGACTAGTTTGTAAGGCTTTCAGCGTATATACGCATACCTACATACATTTTAATTGGTTTATGACTTTTGCAGAAACAGTTGTGATATCTTTCTTAATAAAATAAGAGAAGGACTCATTATTATTTATTTTTTGATTTTATGATTGTAGATAGAACTTTGTATCGTTATGATTTTATTGTTGATTTATAGTATTTGACTAACATAGTATTTAAGACCTTTGTTACTAACAACTATGGACATTATTTAGTCTGAAATAAATGAATAATAATAATAATAATAATTAAATTAAAATACTTTGTGTTGCGGTTGTTTCAGATAATTGTACCTATTTTCTGTCCAAATAGAGAACTACTATTTTATCTACTACTACTACCGACTATTTCTATTCTATTCAACGCGTATCGGACTATAAGAGTGAGGGAAGAGGGAGTGCTCCTGTGTTTTTTTATTTTCCGAAACGCCTGCACCAATATTGGGACTTTCACTGACAGATAGTTGATGTTATAAGGAACAACTACTTTTATTTTAACAATATAAATTAATATGGTCAAAGTCAAAGTCAAAACATTTATTTCAATTAGACCATTTACAGGCACTTTTGAATTGTCAAGAAGTCAGTCAGTTAGTCCGAAAAATGAAGCTAGTTGCTCGTTCCAAAACGGAGGTAGGCCTCTATGGAGAAGAACGAGCAAGAAACTCCACGGCACTCTTTTAAATTAGGTTTTTACAAAATCCTGGTTACATTATTCTTGTTGATTCTACATGTGATCACAATGAAGATGAATATAAAACAGTAGTTAAAAATAATAAAAATAAAGATGTAAGCCATAGCAGTTAAGAGATGACCAATCCCAACTGACAGCACCCGTTCACGAGCATGACGCATGGATCAGCACCACCTAGCTCAACCATTATGGAGGGAGCCAAATGATCCAACACATGCGCCACCATCAGCGAGACATTTGAGTGAGCATGACAAGCTCTCAACTGCCATGCTCATTAAGTCAAAACACATAGTAACTCAAAAATAAAACGCTCCATGGTACTCACATTTACAAAATTGAAATAAATGATATTAAAATTATACAATACTAACACTTTCGGTGTACTTATTGGTTAGATGTCTGAGGTAAGTAAAAAAGAAAAAGTAATCGTACTGATAACGGTACAAGTTATTCAGGTCGACAAAAAAGAGGGTTAGAAACATCATTCTCTTAAAAACAATCCTATTTAGTGAGCCCGAGTGGCTGTGGAGCAGGACTAGCATTTAGCCAAGCATTTTTGTCCGTGATATAATCATCTAACTTATAATATGCTTGACTACATAGCGTGCGTTTAATGCATGTTTTAAATTTTCTCTCATTTAGTTGGAGAATATCCTGTGGTATTTTATTATAGCATTTTACACAGTACCCCATAAAAGAAGTTTTTACTTTTGACAATCTGAAACTTGGTTGATCTAATTTGTTCCTATTTCTAGTATTAAAATTATGTCTATCACTAATTTTATTAAAAAGATGAAGGTTTTTCCGAACATGCATAATGTTTTCATATATATATTGACAAGGTACCGTCATGATGTTAATTTTTTTAAACAATTCTCTTAGAGACTCGCATCTGCCAAGATTATAGATGGCTCTGACAGCCCTCTTTTGCAGAACAAAGATAGAATTAATATCTGCAGCCCGTCCCCAAAGCAAAATACCATAAGACATGATGCTATGAAAATAACTAAAATAGACTAGTCTAGCGGTATCCACGTCAGTTAATTGTCGAATTTTTCTGACAGCGTAAGCGGCTGAACTTAACCGCCCTGCAAGAGATGTTAAGTGGGGACCCCACTGCAGCTTTGAATCGAGCGTAATCCCCAGGAAAACTGTCTTCTCGACGAATTCTAGCAAGTCCTTGTTCAATATAACGTTACATTTACTACTTCTTACATTTGGTAAAGCGAATCTTATACATTTTGTTTTTTTCTCATTTAACACTAAATTATTAACAGTAAACCAATTGTGAACCTTAAGCATGGCGTTATTTACGTCGTCAAGGTGCTGTGCTTGTCTATTTACTCTAAAAATGAGTGAAGTATCATCAGCAAATAACACCATTTGTGGTTGGTTTTCTAGTAAATGAGGTAAATCATTGATATATACTAAAAAGAGGAACGGACCCAGTATTGAACCCTGCGGAACCCCCATCTTTACTTTTAAGCCTGATGAATTTACACCGTTTATTTGAACTTGCTGTAGTCTATCATTCAAATACGATTTTACTAAGCTAAGTGCTAGATCACCGAGACCGTAATGCTCAAGCTTTAGGAGCAGTGTTTCGTGATTCACGCAATCGAACGCTTTAGAGAGGTCGCAAAAAATGCCAACAGCATCCTGTGAGTCCTCCCATGCATTAAAGATATGCTTAATTAAAGTAACACCGGCGTCAGTAGTACAACGTCCTCTGGTGAAACCATACTGTTGATCGTGTAGGATGTTGTTACAGTTAAAATGATTGAGCATTTGATTGAGCATCACTTTTTCAAACACCTTGCTGAAAACCGGCAAAACCGAAACAGGTCTGTAATTATTGGTGTCCTTGCTATCTCCGGATTTGAAGAGCGGTATAACTTTGCTGTACTTCATTAAATCCGGGAATACCCCTTGGTCAACGCACAGATTAAATATTAAAGCTAAATAGGGTGCTATTGTCTCAATAATAGATTTACAAACATTAGTAGACATGCCCCACAGATCTTCGGTAGCCTTGATCTTAAGTTGTTTAAAAGCCTTCATAACGACCACAGGGTTAATATGTTTAAATTTAAATTCCTTTGGGCAGGCCGAAACATTCACTTTTAGTAAGTCAATAGCAAGTGAGGGTGAGGAATCTAACATTTCAGTAGTTTTAATTGGGATATTAGTAAAGAATTCTGCAAATTCCTGCGCAACATCGATATTACTGCTTATGACACCTTGGGAAGTCTCCAGAGTGTAATCAGTATTATGTCTCTTGTTCCTATTTGTTTCATTATTGATGATTTTCCAAACTGTTTTTATTTTATTTTCTGCTGATTTAACTTTGTTGCTAATGTACAAGGCTTTAGCTGCCTTACACGCATTTTTAAAAATTTTTGAATAAGTAGCAACATGCTTATTAAAAGTTTCAGTATTTATATAAGGCTTAAGGCCATACAGCTCAAAAAGTCAGTGCGGAGTACTCGTAACCGGCGTGCTTGTATGACGAGATGTATGAACGTAGATGAGGCGAAAGGAGTATGTAAGGATCGTAGCAGGTGGCGTTCTGTGGTTTCTGCCTACCCCCATGGGAAAAAGGCGTGAGTTTATGTATGTATGTATGTAAATTAATATATATTAGAGATCTGCGCAAGATTAAAAAAAAACCACAAATAACCATCATTTACACGGCCGAAACCGCGAGCATAAGCGAGTATTAAATAAAGATCTTTAAACCAGACTAATTACTTGCAGATTATAACGATACCTAACGCAGATTACTTTCACACTAAGTTCCTTGATTTCCCTTAAACTTAGTCAGGTACCTAATTCCCAGGAGGCAGGTATATAAAAAGCTTCTTTGCAAAAGTTTCCAAGTTAAAATATTTATTTAATGGATTCCTAATGCCTACAGTTTAGAGGTCAAATTTGACTTGCAAAGTACTTACTTAAATGTATTTTTGTACATAAATTCGATTTTTTTTACACACTTTTTACGACTACGTTTAATATTTTGAAAGTTATTTAGTATTAAGTATTATTTTGTACAATTATTTGTGATAATTATTATTCATTAGCACTCTTAACGCGACTTCGTTCGCGTGATTTTTCTTACGGATCCCTAATTTTTTGATAATAAAATATAAATTATAGCCTATGTCACCCGGGGATAGGTAGCTTCCCAACAGTGAAAGATTTTTCAAATCGGTTCAGTAGTTTCGGAGCCTATTCAATGCAAACAAACAAACAATCAAATCTTTCCTCTTTATAATATTATTAATATAGTGTAGATAGAATATCTTTTAAAAGCAACTTCGACGATGTGATTTTTCTTACAGATTCCTAATATTTCTTTTAGCAAAATATGTATAGCCTATACTGCAAAATGTATTACTAATGTACTATTAATGCAGTGCTTCGTATTAGCGTTTTTAAATATTTGTTTGTTTGCGTTAACTGTTGTAAGTGTCGTTAAAATTATTTACATACATTACTTATTCTTTATCATAAACACGAAGATTTGCGAGGATGGATGAAACGATGGATATTTGTAAGTCTTTTACGCTTAAATAGCTGAACGGAATTACCTAATTTGGAAAACAAATGGATATTGATCTAGCTTAACAAATACGATGTCTTTCCCGTTTTTTTTGATCCCGAAGGATACTTTACGATTTTGGCTTTTCTTAACTCTAAGCAGACGAAGACGCTGGCGGAAGCTAGTACATTATCGTATTTTAATATCTTACACTTTAGACAAGTATTAATAAGGGTCATAATTAAAATGGTCTTACCTTCCTATAAGCTCCAAGACACAATTGATAATGATTATGAACATTCTATAATATCTACTAGATTAATATTTCGACCAGTCATGGCACAATATCTGACAGGTAGATTACAGAATACAGTACAATGTTATTAATACATAGTAAGGAATTATCGCCTATTGTGTAAACAGCTTGTGTAATCTCTGTGTCTTATCTTAACGCGTTACAGAAATAATGAGCTGGAAGTCATCATCATCATCATATCAGCCGATCAACGTCCACTGCTGGACATAGGCGTCCCCTAAAGATAACCACAATGACCAGTCCTGGGGAACTACCCCCATCTCTTAAAACAATCTTATTTTAATATTACTTTGCCTTCCGCACAGTTGGAATTCAACGTTCGGTTAAGCGCCGAGAGGTGAATTTTCAACAACAGAAATTACAAAGTAATATTAAAATAAGATAAGAGGTGGCGGTAGGCTTCCTGCGCTGCCTGCATCCAGTAAAAGTCGCGGGAGCTGGAAGTATGAACACGGAATTAGTTAAAGGTTTGGGCACGGTGTATGTAAAATTGTACAGAGGTACGATGGTGATCTGGTCAACTGTAATGTTATCCCATTGCTGAGTAGGATAAAGAGACTTGGGTTATTGACACCATTGACCAATAATTCAAAGTCAAGTCAAAGTCAAATTATTTAGCTTAGTTTTTGTTTTGTTTTTTTCTCTCTTTCTCTTTATCTGTAAAACTGTAAGTACAAATCATTGACGCTGTTTCACTTGTTTCTGTTTGTGAATAATTATTAACTAAGTCTTTTTGGCTGAACCCTATCTTTAACATACAGGCTAGTCCTAGTTTAAAAGACACAGTCTACTATTGCATCATAAAATAAATTTTATCTTCGAACAATTTATACAGTGCAAAGTGCTATGTTTTGTGAAATAAATACTTATTACTTACTTACTTACTTATTTATTTTTTAATTAGACCATTAAAAGGCACTTTTGATCGTCATTAACAAGAGAAAATATTTTTTTTTATAATATTGTTTCTAGTTGCCCATTCCAAAAGGTAGCTTCCAAGACGAAACTTCTTTAAAGAAACACTTTATTTTAGCCTTGAAAACCAGAAGTAAAAATTGAAGTAAAAATTGCTTTTAAAATTAATAAATAGTTAGTCAATTGAGTCGGCACCAAAGTGACGTCACATTTGTCTTCTGCGCTACAAAATCTATGGGAGTATCGCGTTTTGTAAATCGAAAATCGTAGCAGTGAATCGTTCAGCCATTGTGCCAATCGTGTCGGCATATTGTGCGATAGAAGCGTGTTTTTAAGACCTTTTTATTAAGTGGTAAAAGTCATCAAATGAGTCCTTTCGCCCTGGGTGGAGCGGAAGGGTCTGTCAGACTTTTACTGACTAAAAAACCACCCTGTTCCTTCTGTTGCCCTTTGCGTTCCGGGGCCACGTATCCTGTTAAGACGTCCCACAACCCCGGGTGTTTATAAGACCTGCGGTGAAAGGCTGATAAAATGATGTTTGTCTTTTGTAGGTCTTAAATAATTCCAAGTTTATCCTTTTTTAACATGTTAAGGTATACTTAATTTCAGTGTAGTCAATTACACGGAACAACAATCATGTAAACTTCTCATAACATTAACCAAACTACACAGACAATAACCACAAACTAATAGGCATAATACAGCACTTACATATAATTTACAGCAATATTATTACAGCATATGGTCATTAAATACCCTAACTTATGGTCGGGTAATTAGTAACAAGAAGCCAACATAGGTAAGTACCTAACTGTAGGGACACAGATTAGAGAGGTACAGAGGACTCGGGTATATGTAATGAGCGTGAACGCACATTTAAACAAAATAAACTGGTATAATATAACTCGTTAACTTATAGGTAAAGCCTACTTAGCTGTGAATAGTATTCTTTTCAACCGACTTCAAAAAGGAGGAGTATGTTATGTGTAGGTATGTATGTTACGCGGTTACTCCGTCAATTATTAATTGATTTGGATGATTCTTTTTTTATTTGAATAAGTATACTTCCGAATCGGTCCCATAGATATATTGTCATGATCTGATGATGAACTTCGGAGATATGAAACGGAACTCCTCATAGTATCACAGCAGAACTGACGTAACAAGTAAAATTGCTTTGTTTATACGTGTAGTCGATGACTGACTGAAGGAAGAGGGGAGAGGGTACGTCGACGTCCAAAAGGAAAATTTTGCCTCTCTTCTTAGGCTATCCAAGCCACCCCCATGTATGTTCTACGATTTTTTGTTGTTTAGGAGCTAGAAGGTTTTTATTATTCTTTTGGGATGTTCTTCTTCGCTTCAGATATTGTTGATTTTCTCTTTTTGTATCGAATTTTTCGGAAATGTTTTTATTGATAATCAATCCTCAAAGTATGGTTTTTGATCTGTAAAAACAACTGTCTGTCATATCGTCACCCGAAATGGCTAAAACTTAGTTCATTTTAGGGCTAACCCTACAACAATTACTCACACATATAAACGTATGCAGACAAGCCGGTGCGCTAGTAGTGTTGTAGTAGTAGATAATTATACAAAATCATAAGATAAGATACGCACAGCATTTGGTTTTATTACGTTGCGCAGTCTGTTAAACGTATAAATTTTTATTTTTTGCCTTGCCGCGAGCGACTGGACTAAGGGCTCCCACACATAAACACGATACGACGTCGCGTCGTACAACGATGCGGCGTCGTTACACGATACGACGTCGCGTCGTGGAAATCTACGGTGAGCATCGTAAAAAAACACGGGTCCGTAACGTTACTTCGAGAGTCATATGTTATTAATTTTATTAATTATATTTGTAATTCTTATTTTCTATGGACCCTGGTCTGAAATAAAGTTATTATTATTATATTATTATTATTATAATTATGTGCGATTAACGAAAAGTCGACTGAACGTTTGTTCGAATGGACTTTATTCGATTGAACGATTCATCGAATATTTATTAATCGATGGACTGCTCTTTCGAACGAGTTTTAGTTACCTATTATACACATAGTTTAATAATAGAAGTAAAATTATAAAAGTAAGATTTTTCGTCACATGTTATTTCATAGTCATACACAATCGAGGAAATCGATTTCGTCGATTGTGTATGAAATAACATGTGACGAAAAATCTTACTTTTAATATTTTACTTCTATTATTAAACTATGTGTATAATAGGTAACTAAAACTCGTTCTTAAGAGCAGTTTATCGATTTTTTACGATGCTCACCGTAGATTTCCACGACGCGACGACGTATCGTGAACTGACGCCGCATCGTTGTACGACGCGACGTCGTATCGTGTTTATGTGTGGGAGCCCTAACAGCCGCTATCGTCTAAAGCCTATTGTAACATCTTGAACACATAATAATATGGAATGCAAATAAAAACTTGAACTTGAACTTATTGAACTTGAAATCTGTGCCAAATTTTATCCAGATCCGTTTAGCCGTTCTGAGGTGATTGAGTAATAAACATCCAACCAATTAGTAATAGAATTAAGCAATTTTCACTCTTACGTAAATTAACCCTTCACCGCTGAACAACCTTCTGTACCGATCTATTGTGTGGTAAGGATTACAAAACCATTTGTAGGGTTGGCCATTATTCGAAACCTTTTCGCATTAACTAACAGTTAGGGATATCAGACTGAACAAGTTCAACATGATTTATTTGCAGGTCTAGTTGGGATAAAGAGTACATGTTACATACCTTAAATGGGGGTTACTTTAACCCTGCAGGGATACTCTGGTTAAAGTCGGAAACACGTTTGAAATTTTTATCTTTTGAAAAAATAGTATTAGGAAATAAAAAAAAATATGTCTTGTACAAGAAGGTTTGTTGTCATTGAAGAAGCGATTCTTGTCAAACTTTTTTTTTTGTCTTGAGGTAGTTTTAACCCGCATTTACTCCGTACGTACGTAAGATACATGTATCATATCATGCATCATATCTCTTTAATACCGGGGTTCGTAAAAAAGGACTCTTTGTAGTAACTTTTTGTATACCTTTTCATATTTTTTAATTTGTACCGTACTTTTACCTACTTACTGTCTGTTATAAAATTATACTAAGAGTAAACTTGTAATAGGCAATAAACTTTTTATGTTTTTTTTGTTATTAGCTGTCAGTTTTAGAAATAACATCATAACATAACATCACGCCTGTAATCCCCGAAGGGTAAGGCAGAGATGTACCCATTAGTACACATTACATACATACATACATACGTACATTTCGTTTAAGTTATGTTTAAGTCCCATGTAATAGGGAGCGAGCCTATTGCCATTAACTGGGCACACATACAGACTCCGAGGCTGCTAAGTACTGAGAAATTCCTGATGGAAAAACCCAATAACACTTTGCCCGATCTGGGAATCAAACCCAAGACCATAAGGTCTTGGGTGGCTCAGCAGTCGCGCTTTGCGACCAATAGGCCAACGAGCCAGTAATAATATCATAAGTTATATTACGGACTAAATACTAAAGCTTTTAATAAACAAATAAAGAGATTTTTAACAAGTGCTTCAAAGCTGGTTAATTCGTAGAGAAAAATAACGGCCTACCCAGTTAATCAAATACTGATAATATAGAATTTTCCCCCATACTAAATCTCCCTAAGCGATTTATTACCTCGTGAAGTACGTATATAATGGCGCCTCTGCGTTTTGAATCCCAGAGGTATCCAGAGCGAATGTTCGCGAATTAATGCTGATTTATGTTACTCAGTATGTTAAAGTACCTACAATTGGTTTAATTTGATCTGGGAAATACCTGCGTGAATATTTTATGTTATGTTTAAACTGGAAAATGTTTTTTATTTTTCGGAGTTGCTTAAAAACTGGAGAAATTGTTGTTGAATATATTGTCGTTCTTATTCAAGGGTTACACGCTCAGTCTGGCGTCAGTCTGGTCAATCAGTCTGGTCCGGCTAAGACTGATGCCAGAATGATGGATGAAAAACACGGTTAAAACGTACGTGAACTGGACCATCAGTCCGTCAGTCAACCGGTTAGACGATAATTCTCCCGTCATTCTGAGCAGACTGATTGACCAGACTGACGCCAGACTGAGCGTGTAACCCTTGAATTAGATACACATTTATACATTATATTATTATGTGAGCATTATTATAAAAGATACCCAGGGTTTAACCCTGCAGTGGTCGCGCGGACTACAAAAGTCTAAGACAAAGTCAAAACATTTATTTCAATTAGACCATTTACAGGCACTTTTGATTTATCAAGGAGTCGGTCAGTTGTAGACCAATTCGTTTAGTCGTTTTTTTATTATTAATTTATCTATAATATGTATATATTTATAAATTATATCAGTTGTCTGGTTATCATAACACAAGCTCTGCTTAGCTTGGGATCAGATGGCCGTGTGTGAGTTGTCCCAAGATATTTATTTATTTATTTATTTAAATGAAATAAAATCGTATTATTATTCATTTATTACGAGTAATATAGGTCTGCAATCGCCAATACGCATTAAGCAAGGGTGGTGATGGATGCTCGTGTCTTCTCTGTATTGAAAGAGGCCTTTGCCCTGCAGTGGGACAATAATAAGCTGATATTATTATTTAAATAATAAAACAATATCATCAAAACATGTGACATGAAAAAAAAACTACAAATTAATATGCTTTTCACAGACACTCATTATTTTAAAAAAATATACCTTATCACATACATAATTAAGTTGAAATTAATATAACCTACCATATTTCACCCCATGGAACTTCATAATTTTAATTAAACATTGTATCACGGTCGTGTTTTGTTTTCCTTATAAAGAGTATTTTAACGAAGAAAGACTACTTTGTATGAAAATATTAATTATAATATTTTACTACCAAACATAATTATGCAGTCTTTGATCTAAGTTAATTATTGTAATATGTGATGTAGCAGTATTGATGAGTAGATGAGTATGTCAAAAGGAGAAATACAAACACGTGTCAAATTAATTGTAAAATATTGGCTTTCACACGCGACTTCGTCTCCGTGACTGTGGGTTATCGAGGTTATGGCTGTGGTTATGGACTACATATGAACCTACCTACTACAAAGAGTATATTCATTTTACCTACAATACTAATGAGACTTGACACACTACACAAACTTTATTATTTTTTAATAAATATTGTTAAAAATTTTAATCTAAATGTCATCAAAAAATCCCTGAATAGATACACAAATTTTGGATAACTATTTCGTACATCCATACCTGCGCAAGCTCCCGACCACTTTTTATTTATTTATTTTTAAACACACACACACACCCCCCCACATTAAAACACACACACATATTAAAATTGTCCTGTGTTGCGTGTTAATATTGCCCTCTCACTTATTCACATAAGAACAACAAGGACAGAATTTAAAGAAGTGTTTATAAAATCCCAAGTTTTATTTAAAAACAACATAATTTAATGCAAGCACAAAATAAAACATTCAAGTTAAGGCAGTGCCGTCTTAAAAGCTACACAGTACTTAGTAGAACAAGTATTAAGTAAAGTGAACAAAATAAAAGCGCTTTGAGTTGAACCTTGGGAAGCCACTCTAACATTTGACACTTTGAAAGAGTTTTAAAACCATAGTCAGGATTTGCAGGGTTACTTTGTATTTTTTTTATAAAATGGGAAGCTCTTCTCTGTGCAGATAAATATAATTGGAGTGTGTGTTTGTTTGTTATTCAATCTACTATATATATAAAAATAAATTGCTGTTCGTTAGTCTCGCTAAAATTCGAGAACGGCTGGGCCGATTTAGCTGATTTTGGTTTTGAAATGTTTGGCGTAGTCCAGGGAAGGTTTAACGGTGAGAAAATATGGGGTAGGGGTAGGGTTGGGGTAGGGTAGGGGCAGGATACCACGTGAACGAAGTCGCGGTGGGTCAGCTAGTAATATTATAAATGCGAAAGAAACACTGTTTCGCTGTCTATCTACTCGTATTACACTTTTACGACTAAAACCACAGAACCGATTTTGATGAAATTTGGTACGGGTACCCCTTGCTACTTTTTATTCTGCAACTTTGTTAAACCGGCATTAACACGGACGCAATCACGGGCAAGAACTAGTATTAATATAATAAAGCTGAAGAGACTTTTTGTTTGTTTTTTTTAAACGCATTAATCTCTGGAAATGCAAGTCGGATTGGAAAAAATATTTTTGTATAATTATGATACGCGCTACGACTCACACAAGGAGCGGAGCAGTTACAACTAACGACGTGACTCAACGTGGGTGAAGAAAACCAGACGGACGAAGTGGTGGACAAAAACTAGCCTAAGACTAATATCTTATAGAGGAAAGATTTGTTTGTTTGCATTGAACAGGCTCCGATACTACTGCACCGATTTGAAAAATTCTTTCACTGCTGGAAAGCTACACTATCCCCGGGTGACATTAATAGGCTATGTTTATTCCTAGAAAAAGTTGTAACTACACTGCACCCGTGCAAAACCGGGGCGGGTCGTTAGTCTAAAATAAACCATGACACCAAAATATCCTAAACTTCTTAACCTTGATCAGAGGTTGTGTCATAAAATTAGTAGCGAGCTCAGTTTTACGTCACAGGCGCCCATTTTGTTTGTAGGCCTACTTCAGAAGTTTGAAGGGCGAGGTATCAAAGAGAAAATTACCTCTTTACTCGAGGTTATAATAAAGTATTGGAATTGAGTTTGCTTTGCATAATTATTTATTAAGAGGATTTCCGATAGCTTGCTTTGTACAAAAGTAGTCGAGTTATATTTCGTTACCATACATCTAAGTACACTAATATTATAAAAACAGAGAAGATTAGTATTTTTGTATGTTTGTAACAAATTAGCTCAAAAACTACTAGACCGACTTTGATGAAATTTGGTACGGAGTTAGTTTGAACCCCATGAAAGGACATATTATAGGCTACTTCATTTACGCGGGCGAAGTCGCGGGCAAACGCCTTTTCTCCATGGGGATAGTCAGAACCCGCAGAATGCCATCTGTATCTTTATATACTCCTTTCGCTTCGTCCACGTTTATATATCTGATCATACAAGCTTCATGCTCATGTTAGGCCTATAAACATTTTATAAAAAATGCAACATTTTATTGACAAAGCAGCACGAAACATTTTACGTACCCATTTGCAATTCTATCGATAAGTTATCTATATAACGATTCCCATTCCGGAATCGATACCTAACTAAATAGTTGCATCGAAGTTCATTAATATCGAAATCCAATCGTTTCAACTGTCGTTGTTCGGCGTGATTCGGATCGACCTAGTTGTGACAGATTCTCATTGTAATCGATTACGTGATCAATATTCAACTGTTAACTGGATTATTGTATTTGTTGTAAACAGCTTAATTGAGTCCTCGCATGCTCGAAATAAAATTATATAGCACTGTGACGTCATGTATCTTAAGAACTGATCCTATTTAAATATTACTTTGCCTTCCGCACAGTTGGAATTTCAACGTTCGGCTCAGCGCTGAAAGTAGAAAATGCAACAACAGAAATTACAAAGTAATAGGTATTAAAATCATATTGTTTTTAGATGGTGGTAGTGGTGTCCCTGTCCAGTGAACATTTCGCCACTTGTATATCACGCTACAAGCGCCCGCCGCCCACACCTCTCCCGGCCGCCGTTTTCGTCCTACCTATAATTGGGCAGTTCAGCAATAGTTGTAAACAATGACATATTAACATAACAATAATTACAATAATAGTCTGCTAATGTATCTATTGAATACCGGATGCTTTGTAATTATCCCTAATTAGTCAGTTTAATGTTCGTGTTGGGTGATTTATGATGCGGCATACAAAACAAACCGATCACATCATTGTGTATCAAGTACGGTCTTATCGCCTTAATTAGAATTTTGGACAGTTAATAATCATTTAAATTTGTCATAAAATATGCCACACATGGCTTCAAATATTTATTTGAAATTTATCATAACATAACATGGCGCCTGTTATCCCCGAAGGGTTAGGCAGAGGTGTACCCATGAGTACACCCACATTTCGCCAGTTATGTTTTATTTTAAGTCCTATGTAATAGCAGGGGGCGAGCCTCTTGCCATCAACCGGGCACAAATCCAGACTCCGAGGCTGCTACTGAGAAATTCCTGATGGAAAAACCTATTAACACTTTGCCCAAAATTTAATCCCAGTAAAAATATTCTCCAGACCGATTTAGGTCACGGCGGCGAATATCAAAGGAGACTAGTCAAGTGCGCAGGAGATATTATAGTGCACATGTGTGTGCGCAAACACAGGTGCACTCCCTCTTCCCTCACTCTCATAATCCGATGGGACGGCAATCCGACACGAACCGAAACTGATCAGGCAGAGGCACGGGGGTGTTACACCACCAACATTAACTGAAAAATTTCTAATTGAAAAACCCACTAACACTTTTTGCCCGACCTGGGAATCGAACCCACGACTTCATGCAGTCAGCAGTCGCGCTTGCGACCACGAAACCAACGGGGCGGTCAAGCCAGTCAGCCAATACACTTCTACAGTTCCTAATTGAAAAGAGTGCCGTGGAGTTTCTTGCTCGTTCTTCTCCATAGAGGCCTACCTCCGTTTTGGAACGAGCAACTAGCTTCAACTTTCGGACTAACTGACCGACTCTTTGACTATTCAAAAGTGCCTGTAAATGGTCTAATGAAAATAAATGTTTTGACTTTGACTTTGTTCCGCAATTGCGGATACGGATTCGGATATTCGCAACATCCCTACTTGGAGCTGCACTTTGCAGTATAAAGACTTTTACTTACTTGGCACTACTTTGTGTGGTGTTCGTAGAACTAGCGCTTGTCATGCAGATAGTGTAAATAATGGATGTCTTGCTCATCAACAGTGCTTTGTTGCAGTACTTTTAGTTTTTATGAGTTGCAAGAATTTTAGTGTTTTTGAGTCTTTGCCAAAGCATAGTGCCTTGTCTTTTTTTAAGATACTTTTACATAGAATGATAGTTTCATTGACGTAGTTTTCATTAACCTTATAATATATGTACTCTCTAAAAAATAAAGATTTAACAATAAGTGGTTTTCATGCTAGTGCCCCAAAAAAGTTTGAAGAAAAAAATTGATGGAAAATAATTTCCTCAGTTAATTTTATTTATCATGTTTCCAAGCTACATTAATTTCACGAAACATTTTATGCTCAAATTGAAGTCGACAACTTCATAAATAGGTGTCAAATTGTTAATTTAATCAATTAAAACTTACTTTCGTCAATTAGAAGATTTTATATTTTCAATCAAGAATATTCTTTAATAATTTTATTAAATATATGTTACCGGCAATCTATATAATCCGGGATTCTATACAATACCTAGGCAATGTATAGAATACCTAAAACGGGCAGGTAATGTATGAAATATTATTTATTTTATACTTTACCTAGGTATTCTATACAATACCGAATGCGCAGCCGGCAATGTGTGTAAAAGAGCAGGAAAGGAGGCGACGTGTGGGCAGGCAGACAATTTTAAACGTCTTGCGACTTGTTCTTTATCTAGTTTTGGCGTAGCCGACGAAGACTTGGTCTACGGAGCCCCGCTGCGCGGGGCTCCTATTTCCGGGTGGTTTAAAAAAAAATAACCACGAAGGGGATGGCGGGGTCTTGCAGACCCCGCCTTCCCCTTCTAACCTAACCTGTCCGAGTCAGGGTGCCCCAAGTCCCGAGCTCGTTTCGCTCGCTTTAGATGAACCGGTTTCGCCAATGACAATATTAGCCTGATATCGGGTTTGGCGTAACATACAATAAATAAGAATTTTAGACCCGAACCAAAAAAAAAGGGGTAGGATTGTGACTAACCATTCCACAGCCAAGTTGGTTACAGTTACTGGGCTAATACCAATTTTAACATTTACTTTTAAAACCTATGATTTACCATTATTCGTGCTTTTACAGTAACATTTAGACCAAAATCTATTTATTTTACACATTGCCGGTGGGCCAGCCGGTACTCTATACAATCCCTAGGAATTGTATACATTACCTAGGTAAAGTATGTAATGGAGACTAATATTCATAATATTTCATACATTGCCAGTATGCCCCAGGTATTATATACATTGCCTAGGCATTGTATATAATACCTGAATTATACAGATTGCCGGTAACATATACACTGATGTGCCACGAAGACGATTAACAAAAGGTATTTATATGGCAGAGGTGAGTGGCAACGCAGGGAGGGGTTGCCCTAGGAAGACCTACACTGACCTTATTGGTGAGGTTCTTCAGAAAGGTCAGGTGCGGAGTACTCGGAACCGGCGTGCTTGTATGACGAGATGTATGAACGTAGATGAGGCGAAAGGAGTATGTAAGGATCGTAGCAGGTGGCGTTCTGTGGTTTCTGCCTACCCCTATGGGAAAAAGGCGTGAGTTTATGTATGTGTATGTGTGCCACGTGATGCCCGGGAATCGAATAATCGGATTTATTTTATTGCTCTCTTTGGTAATTAAGGTAGCCCACAGTCCGGGATTGATCCCGGGATATATTGTGCGGGATCAACAGATTAAATCCTGTGATATAATGATATTATTGCAGTACTTTAAATTTTATTTTTCTGTATTTACGGAATGAATTGTAAATATTGTGTTTAAGTACCAATATTTAAAACATCCGAGGATGTTAATCTTCGCTTACTACCACTTATATTTTATTGTAAGCCCGAAATATTTACTATAGTCAATTGAAATTAAATTTAAAAAATAAACGTGGCGGCTAGGAGACGATAAGGCCGAACTGATGGCGCTCGTTCACGAACAATACGAACGGATCGGCACCTCTTCAACCATTTTGAAGGGAACCGAATTCATTGAAAAATACATTTAACAGATGATGCAGATTACAGACATGCTGGTAGATATATGTATGTATAGATAGAATAAAACCAAAGATGAATTAGCGATCCTTTCAAAGACGCAGAACTTTTTATTACAATCACGGATAAAAAGGCGAAGCTTTTTGTGCAAGGAACCACACAGCTTATACTAAAAATAGGTCGACTCTAAAAGCCTGGAAGTGAAAAATGATCCATTTTTAGGTAGGCTCAGACGTGACCTAATAACCTAAATTCTAACGAATACGACCCGAGGCTAAGTTTTTAGTGGAATTAAAAAATTATTCTGGTCACAATTATTGTTTTAGATATTTTTATACAATATAAATAAATGAGATTTTTTCTGCATAACATCACGCCTGTAATCCCCAAAGGGATAGGCAGAGGTGTACCTATTAGTACACCCACATTACGCCAGTTATGTTTAAGTCCCATGTAATAGGAGGCGAGCCTATTGCCATCAACTGGGGCACAAATCCAGACTCCGAGAGTCCGAGGCTGCCTTTGAGAAATTCCTGATGAAAAAACTTAGTAACCCTTGGTCCGACCTGGAAATCGAATCCAAAACTGCTCAGCAGTCGCGCTTCGTGACCACTAGACCCACGAGCACTTTAAAAACATAATAAAATGGAAATAAAATGATGTATGTATTAGATTATTATAGATCAAAGAGTTTAATTTACATTTTTGTAAGCTTGATTTTGAAACAGTGTCAAATAAAATCATGTTCAAAGATAATTCTCATTATTTAAAGATAAAAGACTTCAAAAACACGTAGTACTCTTTTTATTTTTTTTATTTTAAATGTTCCCCTGCATTATATTTTTTTCCTTATCATGGCTGTGTTTATAAACATAATTATTATAAACTCCCACACAGAAGCAACAAAACCCGAACCTAGACTTGCAGGAAATACAAATATTTGTTCCGTGTAGGAATCGAACCCACGAGCAGCAACCAATCGCTCATTCACTGCAGACACCGTTTTAAATCTAATTAACAATGCCATGTGCTTAAACATAACTGGCGAAATGTGGGTGTACTAATTGGTACACCTCTGCCTAACCTTTTGGGGATTGCAGGCGTGATATTATTTTATATAACAATGCCATACAAAATTTAAATTGTTTTATGTAAGGTATATTATCTGTCGACCTTAAATACCTATTTGAATTACCATAATAATACCGACCTACATGAAATGGAAGTTATTCATCCGACATAACTTCTGCAGCA
The DNA here is from genome assembly GCA_949316365.1 of Hoplodrina blanda. Classification (NCBI taxonomy): domain Eukaryota; kingdom Metazoa; phylum Arthropoda; class Insecta; order Lepidoptera; family Noctuidae; genus Hoplodrina; species Hoplodrina blanda. The sequence continues at coordinate 9,620,964 of OX438564.1, forward strand.
TGTTAATACATCCACCTTAAGTTGACGTCACTTACCCGATCCCGGGGGCTCACTTGTGTAATTGCTTTGAGTTAACGTCAGCAAACTGGCTTACTCCTACTTCAGTCCCGGGATTACACCGGGATTTTGAAATGTGTCCCCGCACATTTATTTTATACGTGTAGCTACCTATACACACATATAAATATTGATTGAGCTTTACATACAGGGCATTTTTATGTGCTGGTTAAGTTAAAGAAAGATGATTAAGATAAATTTGAAATGATGTTTAGGAATGCTTAAGAAATTCCATACTTACTGATACTTACTGATAAGGTCGTGGGTTCGATTCTCAGGTCGGGCAAAGCGTTATTAGGTTTTTCCATTAGGAATTTCTCAGTAGCAGCCCCGGAGTCTGGATTTGTGCCCGGTTGATGGCAATAGGCAGGCCCCCCTACCTATTACTGGAATCAAAAGTAACAGCTCACATTAGGACCCATTAATTTAATAATAATTGCAATCCGTGGTGCTTGGCAATCTGGGCTTCTCCCAGTTGCAAATGTCCCTTTGTGCCTATTGGCCTAGTTCTGTTCTGTCTCCTGCTTGTTTGGAGGGAAGTGGAAATTATATTTTTTCTTACTCCTCCGCTATTCTTTTCTGATTAATTTCGTTGCGGGACCCAAGACAGTTAATCGTTTCTCTGGGACTCGTCGAGCTTCATTGCCTCGGCGCTTTTCTGGTGGCCTCCACTGTTGATTCTGGCTTTCAGGAGTTGCAGTGGGTGGGAACAGTGTGGCGGGCTTGTCCCAATTAAAAAAAAAAAAAAAAGGCCCCCCTATTATTTGAGACTTAAAATCAACTGGCAAAATGAGGGCGAACTAGTGAGTGAGTATGAGTACACCTCGGCCTAATCCTTTGGGGCTTAAAGGCGTCATATTTACGATAATTTTCGAAAAAATTGCTTTAAGGAGATCACATAGATCAAAGTCTGCTAAAACCCTCTCAAAATACCTTGTTAAACTAGAATCCATCAACAGTACACGTGTTTTTAATAATTATACCACAATTCAGTATCTCATTATACCAAAATCGAGTAGAATTTAATATTGATAATCTTATGATCTAATTTGAATATTGAAGGCGTTATCATTACGGTGGAGGCCTCAAAATCGAGCGGCTTATTAATAGAACCTTTAATATTTTATGTTTGTTCAACCTGTACCACTTTGCATCAATTAGGAATCGATAGCTACCTCTTAGATGTATTTACATAAAGCTGGGTGTCCACTGTGTTTGTACATAAACTGTCATGCATCTGGCTCTCTTTTAAAGCAGGGCTTCCCGGGGTTGCGGGACGTCTTAACAGGATACCGTGGCCCCGGAACGTAAAGGGCAACAGAAGGAACAGGGTGGTTTTTTAGTCAGTAAAAGTCTGACAGTCCCTTCCGCCCCACCCAGGGCGGAAGGAGTCATTAATTGATGATTTATACCACCTAAAAAAAAAGCAGAGCTTCCTCTCCCCTACCCTTTTGCTGTGCCCTACAGGGTCGATAATGATCTCAGATATAAAATTAACAACTTAGAATACATTTATGAAAAGCAATAAAGATATTAAGTATCAATGGAGTCTCTTATCCAGTTTCTTGCCCATTCTTCTCCACACGAAACTATGTTTTTGGAAGAGGCAACGTTATAAATGACGTTCAAAAGAGGCTTTTCATGATCTAATTACACGATAATCACGTAATAATACCAACTTATTACTGTCCTACTGCAGGTCAAAGACCTCTTCTCATATAGAAAAGACACGAGCATTAATCACCACACTTGCTCAAGATGGATAGGCGATTTTAGACTTATATTAATTATTAGTCCAAGTTTCCTCAGGATGTTTTCTTTCAAAGATGTCAGTGAAGTCCAAGATAAAATTAGAAAGTACCTATAATATGAAAACTAGTATTGGTACTTGTTCGGTATTGAACCCACAACCTTATGTATAAGAGGCAGGTGCCTTAACCACTGTGCCGTCACGACATTTACATAATATGTAAATATTTATTTTCACAATGCTATTATAATTACATCATGTCTTATGAAATAATTAATGGTATAAAAAACTTTTTAAAACAAGCTTTTTTATGATGTTACTAACTTTTTCGCTTTTTTACTTTTCAAGTCCTTTCATTTGATACCCATATCAAGGGGATTGAGATAAAATATGTAATCCGCCATCTTGGAACGGCGGCCATATTGAAATTATTACAATACTGAGTATTGCTTATTGTATTGTCACCAGAACTAAAGGTGTATGCAAAATTTCAACTCAATCGGATACCAACAAATGGTCGAAAAATGGTTTGCAAATTTTGAAAGCACAACTTACATACGGACAGTGCAAGCTAAATAAAAGCTTGTAAAAACAATGAAAACTTGTGTATCTGTTGTGTTGTTTATGCAATCATGAAAGAGATGCGCGGAGCAGAGGTGGTGCGCAAACATAGTGGATGCCTAGCCTTAGATGTATACGTAAAAGCCGCGCTGCGGTGAAGATAAATTTGTTAACATACCTTTATCGATCACTGGTGGAGGCTCCCGCGTTGTTTACCAGATTTATTAGACGCGGTGCATATTAAATTTTCTGTATAATGTAATTTTTCCTCGCTGTTCTGCTAATATGAGAACATTGGTGGTATTACCTTCTAAGATAAGGGGCTCGATAACAACAGCGATTTTTTATAGCAGCCTCGGAGTCTGGATTGGTGCCCGGTTGATGGCAATAGGCTTGCCCCCTAGAACATAGGACTTAAACATAACTGGCGAAATGTAGGTGTACTAATAGGTACACCTCTGCCTAATCCTTCTGGGATTAGAGGCGTGATTTGATGTTATGTTATGTTTATTAAAATACTAGCGACCCGCCCCGGCTTCGCACGGGTGCAATGCTGATACTATGGCAAATATTTTACTTACTATTCGTTCGACTAAGAACAAAAGATTATACAATTATCAACAAAGTGAAAAGATACCTTTCTATTCAGTTATTTTTTTAACTTAAATACCTACCTTACATTAAACTACGATTTTTGATTCGTTCAGTGAAAAGGTAGGCTATTCTATTCAGTTATTTTTTTAACTTATCCTACCTTTCATTATACTATAATTTTTTATAATTAAAAATACAGTACTAATAATTGTATTTTTCCTCGGTACCGCCCGCCGCCGCAGACGCTATGTACCTGCGTTTTAAATCTGTAATATCTTCGAAAATATTTATTTAAATTACATGCTGTAAAGGGCCATAATGATCTATATGAAATGCACAATGTTTTTAAGGTACTTAATTGGATAAGGATTAATGCTGTATTGCCTAAAATTGCTTCTTAAATAAGCCATTATTTCTCGTAAAAAGTTAAGGATAAAAAATGGTTATTGTAGGTGATCCTTAAGAGATAGACATATACCATCGCGGACTTTTTTGTAGACCTTTTTAAGGTGTACAATACTGTAATACATTATTTTGATCCATCTCCAAGGGTTCAGCCAGCGTTTGCAATGTAAGCGCAAAAAAATGTGTTTATTTACGACATCACATTAGAAACCTCTAAAATTATCAGTGTTTCTCTTCTTTATTATGCATGTATTATACATATAAACCTTCCTCTTGAATCACTCTATCTATTAAAAAAAACTGCATCAAAATCCGTTGCGTAGTTTCAAAGATCTAAGCATATATAGGGACAGACAGACAGAAAAAGCGACTTTGTTTTATACTATGTAGTGATTAGTGTCCTACTGCTGGGAAAAGGCCTCTTCTCAAGCCGAGAAGGCAAGTTTGTTAAAGGCGGTTTGGTGGTTTCAGACTTATGGTTATAAGTCCTGGCGCGCCAACCGCGACATGATGCATCATTTCTACTTTACTTTCTATCTTTTTTTTTCTTTCTTTCTTTCTTTCTTTCTTTCATTCTTTCTTTCTAAGGAGTTCTTTCTTTGTTTAAGGAGTCCTTACGCGATGATAACATTGAACTGGCATATTTCACGGACCAACGACACATTTTACGAGTATGTACGACTACCGCGCTAGCAACCCGCGTTTCAATAAATCATAGGTAAGTAGGTACTCAGCTTCGGTATAGAATACAAACTATCAAGATTTATATGATTTATTGTATACCCATCCTATCCGGTACATTGTTGCTATAGTATCCGATGGTACTTTCAAAATAGTTGCAATAAGTATGGAAATAGTTGCTATGGAATTAGATGAAAACTTTTACCACGGATTCAGTTCGTGATTCTAGACTTCTAAAACCAAACATTTTTCGACGGTTATTAAAAAATAAAATGGTAATAAAAACTTTTTAAAACAAGTTTTTTTAATGTGATGTTACTAACTTTATCGTTTTCTACTCTTCAAGCCCTTTCATTTGATACCCATATCAAGGGGATTGAGATAAAATATGTAATCCGCCATCTTGGAACGGCAGCTATAGGTATTGAAATTATTACAATACTGAGTATTGCTCATTGTATTGTCATCAGAACTAAAGGTATAAGTATGCAAAATTTCAGCTCAATTGGATACTAAAAAATGGTTTGCAAAGGAACATACGGAGAGTGTAAGCTAAATAAAAGCTTGTAAAAACAGCTGTCACGTATATAGCATAGGTTACAAAACACGAATACAACTTAATTTGAAAATGACATAACATAACATCACGCCTGTAAACTCCGAAGGGTAAGGCAGAGATCTATTTGAAAATGAATAACAAATGAAAGTGAAATATACTTGTTTTTTGTGCATGCAATTATTTAATTGCTCTATTTTACTGAATTTAATTACATTAACCGGATTTTAAATTAATTTTAAATTGAAAAATTTCAGCAGACGACGAAAAACGTTTTTAAAGGCAACTTTTATTTGACAGTCAAAATCAGGCAGACAACAATACGACAATTTAAACTTGTAATATATGCAAATACCGAAAAACCCGAAACACGTTTTACAAACAAGGTTTTTCGTCAAAAAAACCGGATGAAATTTTTTGAAGTAAAGTTCGTTTGAGTTTGTACCACTAACTTTTGAATATAGAAGTTTTGAGGCAACCATTTTGTTTGTTCAACAATAAATTCGGGTCGGTTTTGTTTTGTTTGTTTACAAAAATTCCGTGTGTATTGAAATAAAGGTTTTATGTTTTCGTTTGTGTTTTTCTTTTTTTATCGTTTTTATGTCAATATGGCGTGACGTTAGTGACAGGTTTATTGATTTAATTTGTGATTTGATAGTAAAAATCCGTAGCCTCTCGGTTATTTCATAAATACACACATCAAAAGTGTCTAGGGATCAATATACTATTATTACCAAATACATCTTGATCCCTAGACACTTTTGATGTGTATAGTAACTGCACTTTAAAAAAATTGCTAGTACTTAAATAATTATTTAATTTTAAAAGAAAAACAAAAGCTATCATTCTATTTCTAACTAGTTGATCCGAGAGATGTTATTAAACCAAAAAAAAAGCAAAAAGCTACACTTTCTGATTTTTCCAATTTTCTGGCCAAAATTTTCAATTTTCCTTTTCCTTAAAATTAATTGACTTTTTCTAACGTTGGAAAAATATGGTCTAGCCGCTCTCAAGGGGCATTTTTATTTATGACTGGTGTAAAATACCTAAGCCGAAACTTACACGGTTTCCCATCATTGCAAGCGCTTTATTGTTCAACATACCTGGGAACCATGTCGTAAACTGAAGTCCCAAATAATCCCACGGGAACAAAAAAACGAGATTAAAATTATATCCTATTTGGTAAGCTACATCAATATCTATTTCTGTGGGTATTTTAGTTAACCGTTCAACCATTAAGTAACAAACATCCAAATATCCAAACATCCAAACATCCAAATATCCAAACATCCATACATCCAAACTTACAAACTGTAACATTTATAATATTAGTATGATTTAACGCTAGGGACTAACTAAGAACCTTCTACGGCTTAACTGCAGCGATGTTTCATAAACACAAAGTAAAACATAACGCTCGTATCTACAAACTCCGTGTATCATTTCCATCATAATCTGTTGCAGGCAACATCAAACATAAACTGCTATCACAACACAAGATAATCCTTATAGTCAGGGAGCTAGGGTCCTGAATAGAAAAATAATTTCCATCCGTGTTTAAAGTCAAATTCAAACCATTATTAGGTATTTAGGATTTCAATTAGACAAAAGGCACTGTTGATAATATATAATCATACAAGAAAAATAATGAAATCAAGTAACTCTTTCGAAAACGTAGTTTCGGATGGAGAAGAATGGGGACGAAACTCCTTCTTAGTCTCTTAAAATAAATATTTTACAATATTTTGTATACAGGTTCATACAGGAGTACACATTAAGGAACGACTGCTAAATTTTGTTTAAAGATACAAAGTGGTTAACCGTAGACGACCACTGTTATTCAATAAAAAACATATTTACCTATCTACGTCAGGAAAAAGGCCTATTCTCAAGGAGAAATAATCATTAACCACGCTTGCTAAAGATGGATTTAATGGTTCCAATCTTATGTTTATCCAGCTTTCCTCATGATGTTTTTAATTAAGAAAAAAATATTTATGATGGAGAATCTGCCAACATCACTAGCTCCCAACTATCACTGCACTGTTCTCGACAATTTGCAGATAACCCGACCAAGTTTAGAAGTCCATGAAACTAAGAGTGCCTTGTTGTATAAGATAACGTTTTATTAGGCTGGGTTTATAATGTTCTCTTGGAATACTGATGTTGTTTTGTTGTGTGTTGAATTAAAATGTGCATTAAGAATAACAACCTGAATTTATAAAACTTAATAACAAAATGGCGTAAGGTTTTCTTAGAAAAATAAATAAGAAAAAGAACAGAATTAATTTAGCGTGTAAGATATATGTACAGTAATACATTCTCCCGAACATTAGTCAAGACGGCCAATCTACATTGTTTTCACAAGCAACAAGAATATTATAACCACGATTTTGTAAAAACCTAATTGAAAAGAGTGCCGTGGAGTTTCTTGCTCGTTCTTCTCCATAGAGGCCTACCTCTATTTTGAAACGAGCAACTAGCTGCAACTTTCTGACAAACTGACCGACTCTTTGACAATTCTAAAGTGCCTGTAATTATTGGTCTAATTGAAATAAATGTTTTGACTTTGAATTTTAGACAAGACAATTATATAGAAGATATTGTTGTGCACATGTTGTGCACAAACACAGGTGCAACCCATTTTCCATCACTTGCATAAAACAGTCAGATAGGACCCTGACACCAGAGCATCAAATGCATAGATGATCTTGTATCCCATATTTTACAACATCACGCCAGTAATCCCCAAAGGGTTAAGCAGAGGTGTAACCATTAGTACATACCTACATTTCGCCATTATATTTAAGTCCCATGTAATAGGGGGCCAGCCTATTGCCATCAACCAGGCACAAATCCAGACTCCGAGGCTGCTACTGAGAAATTCCTGATGGAAATACCCTATAACACTTTGCCCGGCCTGGGAATTGGGTCCAAGACCTCATGCTTAGCATGCTAGTTACAACTAATCTTTAAAAACCTCTTAAGCAGAATATTTTGCGCGTTTTACTTTGTACGCTATCATAAACAGAAATTATTCACGACGAAAATAAAAGTAATTTCCCAGTAATAATATTTGCTCAATACTATTTAGTTTGGCCAGTATGCATGGTTAATGGCTATGTGAAAAATACACATACTTTTACAAGTAAATACAGCATGATAGGTTTACTTAAAGCAAGATCTAATCCGACGTAATTCTACATCTTAGTCAGTATTGGTAAACTCAAAACATGTTTCCCTAACCGAGTCTCGCTAGTGATTGGAAAGATCCGGTGTATCTCAGTAAAACTAGCTATAAAACGGCCCCCTAATGAAATTGCCCAGGACATCTCTCACTTGAGCAATTTGTGTCGATATTGCCCTTGTTGGGGACCCCTAATAGGAGTAGTTTCGGCTTGTATGTTACGGTTTTTTTTTACTTATAGGACAGGTTTTTTGGTTGGTAATTTATGATAGTGATTTGGTTAATTCGGAATGTATATGAGCTAAAATAAATTAAATTATTAATGGAATTTATCGCAATTGTATGAGTTGAGTAGACAAAACTTGATTGGATTTTGAACCGATTTGCAAGTACTTACTACTTATTAAGCCTTTACTTACTAAGCCCAGATTTTTAATAAAGTAGAAATAGCATAGGCATAATGTTTCTTAATCTAGTTAGTAGAAAAAAAAAATCTTAGTCAAAAATGACGAAATAATTTGTAATTTACATTTAATTCAAAATGGGAAGTCGTTTTTACCGTATTTAATCCGCTTAAAAACATGTTCTCGTTAATTAAAGGAAAGTCGAAACTTCTGAACATTGTTATTGAAAGTATCGAATACTCTTGTATGTACAATTAAAACACATACTTAGCTTTATTTTACATATAAAGCTCATTTCAGACCATGCCATAATATAATATATTAAATGTGAACGTCTTATAAATAAATGTACGGTGAGCGAAATTGTTACTAAGCTAATATATTACAGCGTAGTCTGAAATGAGCTTAATTAGTACTTACTTAGGTACAGCATTTACGAAACTCAGTGTTTGCTACGACGTAGCTGACGAGCTCTACGCCATCTGCTACGCCGTAGCAATGCGTGTAAAAAGATACCGCATAGGCCCTCTTGGGTTGCGGGAAATCTTAACAGGATACCGTGGCCCCGGAACGTAAAGGGCAACAGAAGGAACAGGGTGGTTTTTAAGTCAGTAAAAGTCTGACAGTCATTTGATGATTTTTACCACATCAAAAAAAAAGAGGGCCTGCTTACGTCCCGCTTAGTAAATTCTTCTTTTCCACCGTCGATATGTTCATCATCTCCCTAGCTTTTAACCCAACTATGTTGGGGTCGGTTTCCAGTCTAACTGGATGCAGCTGAATACCAGTATTTTACATGGAGCGACTGACCTCCACAACCCAGAAACTGGGCAATACGATACCCCTTGGTAAGACTGGTTGTCAGACTTTCGGGCCTCTCACCCTCGATACCTACCTACCTACCTACCTACCTATACAACCTTAATTTAAAAAAAAAACAGCTGATCCATACATTTTGATCGTAATGTAGTACCTACATTATTGTATGGATCAGCTGTTTTTTTTTTCACATTTCGTACTATGTCCCGTAATAAAAGTTGTTCATATTCATGAGTACATTCACCCCCTGAAAGATTTGCAACGAATTAAAATTAAGGTTGTATAGCATAATAAACTTCCCTATGGAAATAGCCGCACGCAAAAGCTAGTATCAAACATACTCAAATAGATCTCATATCTTGCATTATTTATATCTTTTTCAGGAAACGTCTTTCAGTGCTATATGGAGAGTAAATAAGATGAAGGGTGTCATTTTCCTGCTAAGTGCTTGTATATAGTTGGTGTTGACAAAGAAAAATGTATTACTTAATACTTTCCTCTTTCTGATTTTTCTGTTTGTTTGTTTCACGTTGAGATTCTTGTTTTGTGTTGTGTTTTGCATTTGATCTTGGCCTAATATTAAAAGTTTTTTGATGAATAAAAACAAGTTTAAAAATGCAATTTCTTTTGAACTGTACCTAATAAGTACACACAATTTTTTTTTCTTTTTTTCGTGTGGAAATCCTCATAGAAGCCCTCCGTTTGGGGATAACGGAAGGTTATGTCGAACTCATACCTACTAAAACCTTACGGTTCCTTCTGCTACCATAAGTCGGAAGCCTGGCATTAAGCATGATCCACACCCGATTTTCTATGATTTTTGTTGTAAAATCGCTCCTATAATAACCGCATAAGATGCCACAGCGTTTACCTTACAGCGCTGTCATACCTTCATACGCGTACATTTCAAACATATTCTAAAAATACCTAACAGCCTACAAGATACAGTGATCAAAAAGTAAAATGATAATAGGGTGAATTGCGCAAGCAAAAAAAATACACGGCAAACCTGAGAACGGTAGTGCAATGTGCTGATTTTTAATTTTATATATTTTTTCTCAACAAAGTACTTCTCTACCTTGGCAAAAAAAATCATTGATTTCTACCCTCTAATATACCAAATAAAAAAATTACAAAGTGTTATTTTATCATCGCGGTGGCCTGTCCTGAACCCAATTCTGCTCATAAAATATCTTCCCCTGCAAATACATTCGAAATATGGATGTTGTTATCATTAAATTATAATATATTCGATCAGATAAAACTATTTTTGTTTGTTTATCTTCTTTCTCATGGATTTGACAGGCAGTCAACTTTTGTCCGGAAAAATGTTATCATTTCAGAGGACAGTAAGTTTTAGTAGAATAGCCATGTCAGCATTGCGTTATTACGCCCTTCTCACCTTTCCTCACTTCGGATCAGTCCGGCTCAAGCTCTCGGCGCGAACGCACCGGTCCCAACTTCTTGCGGTTTCCCGCCAAAAAAGAAAGTTTATCATTTCAGTAACATGGGGACAAAAATAGTTTCATTTCGGTGGCTGTTATAACTATGAATGAATTACTATAAATTATGAATGAAATTCTATCATTTCGGTGGTCATTTTTATCATTTCGGTAGACACTTTTCATTTCAGTGGACTCTTAAAAATTCATCCTTAAATATTTATGTAGGTTTTGATGAAATTTGATGTCCACTCACGGACAATGTTATAAAATAGGCTAAAGTTTTATTTGTCACTAAAAATATGTAGATAGCATTGGAATAAAAAAATCTCACCGAAATGACTAATCCTAGAAAAGAAATTCACCCAATACTGAATACTGAAAAGAATTATTTTAAAAATCTTGTAAAAACTTATTAGTTTCAAAGTGTTTGAAAATGTAATACTGTAAGAATAAAAAAGTATTCAAAGCATTCCTACAAAATAAGATTAAGCCAAGAATATTTTCAAGTAGATAATAATCTATACAAATAAATAAAATTAATGTGTCTGTTTGTAATATAAAAAAAACAGTTTATGAATACATATCAATGTTGCAATTGGTACATACATACATACATATCCTCAAGCTTTTTCCCATGGGGGTAGGCAGAAACCACAGAACGCTTCCTGCTACGATCCTTACATACTCCTTTCGCCTAGTCCACTGTTATGTATATGTTTTACCATGTTAATATGGTACAACTAAACCAAAAAGCCCTTAATTTTTCTGTCTATTTGTCTGCCTGTATGTTTCGGTTAATCTTCTAAACGACTGAACCGATTTTGAAGCAACTTTCACTTGCAAATCGCTGATGTTATAAGGAGTTACTTCTGAGGCTACTTTTATTTTATGCAAAAGAATTAGGGTTTCGTGTAAAATAAGAAAAAACGTGGAAAATTCACATTCACACAGACCAAGTCACGGGCATAAGTTAGTAGCAAAAAAAACTCATCATCGCACTCCAAGTAACTTTCGAGTTATGAAATACGGTTACAATAAATCAAAGATACCGCCGCTCGCTCTCAGTAAAATTTAAAATACATTGGAGTAGATATTGCTGTAATATTTTTGAGAATGATTTCACTGAAATACGTATTTTTCAGTTCAGAGAATATTAGGTTATTAAGTATTTAGTTTATATGTAATAAGCCATCATCCTTACAAAGATCGCAAGCAACAGCTAATTTATTTATACACATACACACACGATGAAGTGGGGTCAGTTTTGCCAAAATGAAGTGAATCCACTGACTGCCTCGTTGGTCTAGTGGTCACTAAGCGCGACTGCTGAGCATGAGATCTTGGGTTCGATTGCCAGGTCGGGCAAAGTGTTATTGGGTTTTTCCATCTGAAATTTCTCAGTAGCAGCCTAGGTGTCTGGATTTGTGCCCGGTTTATGGCAATAGACTCGCCCCCTATTACATGGGACTTAAACATAACTGGCAAAATGTGGGTGTACTAATGGGTACACCTCTGACAAACCCTTCGGAGATTACAGGCGTGATGTTATGTGAAGTGAACCTATAATCTTTCAATTATTCAATCACTACGTTTAAGTTAAATTAAGTACAAAAAAAATATACTACGACTTAAAATCCAATTAAATTGCGTACTACAAGTGTGTTACATTATAATTATTGCAATTGAATGTACAACTTATGTTTAGAATATTCATAAAATTCATCATCATCTACCTAGCCTTTTCCCAATTATGTTGGGATCGGCTTCCAGACTAACCGGATGCAGCTGAATACCAGTATTTTACATCGAGCGACTGCCTATCTGACCTCCACAACCCAGTAACAGGGTAATACGATACCCCTTGGTAAGACTGGTTGTCAGATTTTCGGGCTTCTGACGACTCGTAACGACTGTCAAAGATCCACGTATGACAGCCAGGACCAACGGCTTCACGTTCTTTCCGAGGCACGGAATGATGTCAGTGATGTCTAAGAATATTCATAAAATTAATCAGCTTTAAATATCCAAATTCGTACGAAACCTTACAAAAGGTATAGTAGGAAGTATGATAGTAGAACGGTTACCACACTATTACAGTGGCTGATTACCTACGCGTGGTCTTGATACGCGCTATAATGAGATACTTCAATTAAAAGTAATTTCCTTTCTCATATCAGCAGAAGCTCATCTTACACTATAGCGAACTATATAACCCGGATATTACCCGTCGTCGCATTACTGACTGTCCATAATTTGTGTAATATATTTTCAGAAAACATAATGGTATGGACACATTACGCCAATTTGCCGTGTTAAGTGTCGGATGAAAACTAACAGCTGTCATTTGTATTTACGGACCATTAATGATCCACAAAAGCCAAGGAATGATAAAGAACAAAGCAGAAAGTAAGAAGAAGATGTAGAGAGAGGAGGTGGAAAAAAGAGGGAGAAGGGGGATGGAGGGGTAGATTTAATATTATATTTTTTCCTATCCCCTTTCTTTAATTTTTCCCCTTTTTTTCTTTTGTCCCCTTGAAAATGACGTTCAAAAGTGGCTTTTAATGGTGTTGGAATAAATGATTTGACTTTGACTTTGAGAGTGTAGTAATGGATTATTTTGCTTTTACAACTATGCCTTTAATATCTCCCTAACCAGAAGATTTCCAGGTACAGTTACCGGCACGTAAGTTGGCAAGAGTTTTTGTAGTGGGGGAAGTTTGCGCACGCACAATTTCATACATTTTTATATGCGCGAACTTCCCCCACTACGAAAATCTCTTGCCAAGTTACGTGCCGGCAACTATATGATCCAGAACAAAACAAAAAAAAAAATTTAGTGGTGATAATAAGAAAACGTGTGACTTTCTGCTTCATTAAGAGTCTTGTATACCCGTAAAACCGGTTAATTTATTATTGTTCTTATCAAATACCTAATAAGGTTTATAATTAAACAAACAGTAATTTTATGTACTTCATTCTTATGTGATACTATAACAGCGTAACGTAATCATTCATCTTCCTCCCACACAGAAATAATCAAACATGGCGCCGTGCGCAAGTCTTATAATATTATAAATGTGACCGTTTGTATGTTTGTTACTCAACGACGGAATAAAATTAGCCGTTTAACACATATATGAATATTAATCTAGCAAAACTAATTTCGTTTTTTTATTACCGTGGGATAATTTAGGACATGTACCTATAAATTATAAAATTCAATTTCTCCGTTTTTTTTTCTGGTTTAAAACTAAAGGCTACGCAGACGCTGCTGCGAGCAGAACCTAGTCGAAACTAATATTAAGATTTGTATTTTTATTTGTAATGGATGAACTCAAAAATTACTAATCCGATTTTTAAAATTCTTTCACCTATTGAAAGCTACATTATCAGTGAGACACATAAGCTGTGATTGATTTAAAAAAAATTGAGAGGTGTCAAGGGACACCCGAATGGAACGAAGTTATATGAGAGAGAGAGAGAGAGACAGACACAGAAACACGCGCACGCCGCACGGCTTACAACTATAGCAAAGTGTCGTTACAACTTTTGGTCTTATTTTTTTCGGTCTAGCCCCCTTTCGCAACGCGCGATAAGGAACCTTGTTCCAAAAATATTGCACCCGAAAATGATACCCACACAGATGACGTCGCAGGCAAAAGCAAGTCAATAAATAAATCTATCCATCCATTGTTTTTCACTTTGGCCGACTAACCAAACTAAACAATACTGACTCGCCAACTTTTGTGGACATTTTCGGACTCATTGCCCATACTTCAAGACCATTTCTTATTTATTCGGGCGCAACGTAATAAGCTGACAATTTCAAAGGCCACTTTTTCTGGTAATAAATCTTATGTTAGCCGGCTTTTGTTTCTGTTTCGATCTACGTCAAGATGACGGGTGCTTAGAGTGTCGTGTTGTACGATGTATGGCTTTAATGGTTTGCCTCAAAAAAGGGAATTTAATGTAACATTTTTTTTGGAATGAACAGGTTTTTTTAAGGGCGTAAAGACTCAATTTTTGGAGAGACAGCTCAGGAAAAGTAATAAGAGCGACATGCCGACAATTTTATTAAAACAAAAAAAAATTGTTTAATTAAATATACACATGTTTAGAATTGAGGTTATATAGCTGGCTGCTCTAATTTTGATACTTGCACTCACTCACCCACACACTTATATAATAAAAAGAGACAGAGAGTAAGAGAAATAGAGAACGCTTAACGCATAACGTTTTTACCTGGTGTGACTATTTCTGCCTGTTAGCTCCTATCTCAAACCGCGCTAAGAAAATTCGTTCCAAAAAGGATAAGCATAGGCATAGACAAAAATATTGTCACAAATAAGAAAAAAAACAGTCATAAAAACAACAAACAAGGTGATATAAGTCCTTAACATTAGCAATACATGACTTAGTTCACAAGAGTGTCAATAAAAAACCAAGTTACGTCAATGAACACAATAAAATAATAATTTAATGACGTAAACAGTACAATAAAATACATTAACTCTCTCATAGTGTTTGTTGGCAAAGATCAGGGGCTCTCAACCTTTTTCTAGTCATAGATCCCTCTCAAATTTTCAGAGCTCGCAGTTCCTTAGGAAACGGGTGTGAAGGTTGTACCAGAATTTATTGTTTGCCAATGGTGCTGCTTATGCTGGATTAGAATTTCAAATTGAAGCCATTTTTGATGATACAAGGCGCATGTCATCTTTCACTTCTAGGTAGACAGTATCGTCAGAGACCCCCAGCGTTCATTATACGGACCCAGGGGGATATTAGACGTCATCCAGTCCAGGACTACAGCTTAAAAAGCCCTGGCTTAGATATACACGGTTTCATGTACCGGTCATCTTAATATGGTTTACTGAATACACCCTGTAAGTTTTCGGAGGGATGTCCCTTACACCCGATAGATACTGAAGAGCACTTTACCGACAGCGAGCTTTTAATATTATAACTGAACTTTAAATAACCCCACGACCCCTGTACTGTAATACACACGTAACACGTACACACGTACAATGCGCACTACCATAAAGACTGATTTTTCCCACTAAATAAAAAGTATTTTTCCAGCAATAATTTTTGTTCAATGTTACTTAGTTTGTTGCTCAGAACACGTAGGTAACAGTTATGTAATGTATATTTTTACACCCTGTATACAGTTGGTATAAATAAAAATATACCAAATACCAAAACTTGCCTTGTCAAACCAAATCCGTTATAAAAAAAAAACTTTTTTTTCAGGTATTTAACCCTGAATGAACATTTGTATTAAAAAAAAAAACGGGTTGCACTCCGGGAGTGCCGGCAGAAGTGAAAACTTGATTATTAACGTTTACGTTTACGTTTACGTTTAACATACACGAACATTCGCGCAAGCGCCCTGCGCTGTCTAAACGAAACAGTAGGCCCAGGCATACATTTTCGCCGCGCCGTAGAGAGGGGATAGCTGTCTACTCTCCATCCGTCTTACGCTTTTTCGATCAGGTCACGTGTCCTGACGCGCACGTGTCCTGACGCGAGTTTAAGATTTTATACCCATTACAGAAAAAGTGCTCAACGCCGCTAAAGAAGTTTTCACTTCAAAAATAACAATAATACACCAATTTATCAATTCAATTCAATAATTTATCAATTCATTAATTCATATGTAACAGTATTATTATTACTATTCATCAAATTAAATATAACTAATAATGCAGCAGTTATACAATTAAAATATCTTCCACTAATTCTCTGTAAAAAACGAAGAGAAATCTTAGTACTTTTAGTGCAAGAACTGAGTGTCGGTTTGGCACTAGAGGTGTCTCTTTAAACACCGGCACTAATGTTGTTTGTGGCACAAGCAATCTTGATACTTGCTGTGAATTATTACGTTTTAGTTTCAGTATTGTACAGGTAATGCAGTAGTTTTATGTGTTATTCTTTAGTTATATTACTTTACTTACTTTTACTCGTGACTTCGTCTGCGTAAACTTCTGAATAAAGCCAAAATCCTACACACAGAAACGGGATAATTATCCTACATGTTAAGCTAGATCAACATAGACTAGGTGTTTGCTAAATTTTATCTAATTCTGTTGTGCCATTTAAGCGTGTAAAGCTATGTCTACGCGCTACGGGTATGAGCTGTTTTGAACTTGTTTTAAGGCACACGTTATTGCATGCGCTATTTCGCTTGATGCATACGTCAGGCAGTCCGCCTATGCATAAGTCCGCCTTTGTACAGTAGCGGTCATAAGTGCAGTAGCATGCTAAGGTTTGAATTGCTGTGAACACGGGGTACAGGCCATACCTACATCTGTGTGTATAAGTGATTATGTATTCAAAGTTAAAATCAAAGTCAAATCATTTATTTGATTAGGTTATTATAAGGCACTTTTGAACGTCATAACACAGTACCTACGTACACCTCGAAAGGTCGTAAGTTTAACCAAAGTTTCCATCGATTTGCTTTGTAGATTGCTACTCCACTTATGACCGCTACTGTACCTTTTGTTGTATAAAGTTCAATAAATAAGTAAAATAATACAGTCAGTTATCGTTTCGGCACTCCATCAAAACGCAATTTAGTAGGTTACTCGGTGATTAGCATTGTTATCCAATTTGGCAATGCTGCCAATTCCGAATTGGGCCATCTGATGAAATGACCAACCAAATATCCGAATTGTATACGTATGAACGGTGGTCAAGGCTTAAAATATTATGAAATGGGATCCAATCATGTAAAATTTTATCAATACCTTTTTCGTTTTCCTTATTTACAGACTGATATTGAACTCGACCGTAAATCGAGCATTTCTGCATTTATTTTGCACTCATTTCCTGCGAAATTTTTAATTTATTTATTAAAAACTAAGACTTTAATACTAAGGGATAACGTAGCTTGGTGAACGAGTCGGACTAGCATTTCCGGAGATTAGTACAAACATATGTACACACTCTACAGCTTTATTAAATTAGTAAGTATAGATAATATCACTCCTGTATTCTCCCGATGATCTGTTTTATTATCAAAACATTTGAAAGATTAGGGATCCGTAAGAAAACTCATGTCGACGAAATCGCGGGTAAAAGCTGGGTATGTATGAGTATGTTATGTAGAACACTGTCTGCCTGTCTGCTGAGCATAAGCTTTTGGGTTCGATTCCTAGGTGGGCAAAGTGTCATTGAGTTTTCCCATCAGGAATTTCTCAGTGGCAGCCTCGAAGTCTGGATTTGTGCCTGGCTGATGGCAATAGGCTCGCCTCCTATTACATGAGACGTAAACATAACTGACAAAATGTGGGTGTACTAATGGGTACACCACTGCCTAACCCTTCAGGAATTACAGGCGTGATATTATGATGTTAAAATAACAAAACTGAAACTTCTGTATCGAACTT
This sequence comes from Hoplodrina blanda, assembly GCA_949316365.1. Taxonomy (NCBI): domain Eukaryota; kingdom Metazoa; phylum Arthropoda; class Insecta; order Lepidoptera; family Noctuidae; genus Hoplodrina; species Hoplodrina blanda. The sequence continues at coordinate 9,638,817 of OX438564.1, forward strand.
CTCCAGTAACCTAATAAATTAAGTTCATAGTACAGTGTTGATCAAAATGTACAGCTGTGAGTACCACTTATGTTCTTGAACAACCGACTACATTGTGTAATGTTTATTCTTGTTTTGTTCAAACGTGTTTATGTTTCTTTTCTACGGAAACATGTTGCGGTATCTCCGTCGTGTTTGTTTTGATATGTTTGTCTTGTTCCGTTGCTCGTTAATCTGCATCCGTTTGCGTAATGTTTGTGTGTTTGTGTGTTTGTAGTTTTTTTGCTACTTTCAATTATATACTGTGAGTAGTTATTAGCGTCGTGTTGAAAGGTTAAGTATTATTACTTAGTGCTATTGTAAATTTTTTATTCAGTTTTGAGGACGACGAGAATAGTGTTTCGAATATGGTATGATAATTATTATTTAAAATTATTGTAACTGCCTTGTTGGTCTAATGGTTGCAAAGCGCGACTGCTGAGCATAAAGTCTTGGGTTCGATTCTCAGGTCGGGCAAAGTCTTATTGGGTTTTCCCAAATTTCTCAGTAGCAACCTCGGAGTCTGGATTTGTGCCAGGTTAATGGCAATAGGCTCGCCCCCTTTTACATGGGACTTAAACATAACTGGCGAAATGTGGGTGTTCTAATAGGAACACCTCTGCCTAACCCTAGGATTGCAGGCGTGATGTTATGTAATTTTGGTGGCAAAAATGTGCCTTGTTAAGTTGTTACACCATTCTAGAACAATACTAAAACGGACATAAATCGAACACGTCAGTAACACACAGCACTTTCTAGGTATTTTTAATTATTTTTCAGCGATAACTCACAAGACCTGCCAACGTAGGTGCATTACGTCTATAAATTAAAAAGTTAAGTGGCCATAAAGACGAGGCAAAGGATATAGCCATTAAATCATTTTACTGCCAAAGTTACCCCATTACTTACAAAGAGGTGAGACCAAAAAATGTTTACTTAACCTTACATTGAAAGTATTTTTATTGAGTGACCAGTTTATTTTGAACTTTGTGGGCAGACAAAAGATGTCTTATTTAAATGGGAAATGTCTATGGGACAATTGCAAGATTTAGGAAAAGGAATATATCAGTTTTAGTTCTACCCGTGCTTATAGTATATGATGCATATTTTTTATTATATACTAGCTGCTGCCCGCAACTTCGTCTGCGTGAACGCTATACAGCACCAAAAATACCTTCTCTCAGCAGAAAATGCTCATCACGTGGAACAATTTTTGCTATGGTGCCATTTTTGTATCTCTTATAGTTTAGTTCAAGTTTCCAAGATAAATTATAGCCTTTAAGTTGCCCAGACTTAATACCTATACAACAAAAAATCATTCAAATCTGTCCAGTACTTTTTGAGTTCATCCCGGACATACATACAGACAAACAGACAAAAATTCTAAATAAAAACTATATTTTTGGCTTCGGTATTGATAGTAGATCACACCCCAAGTATTCTTTAAAAAAATATTCAATGTACAGTTTTGACTTTTCTACCATTTTATTATATTTTATGTATAGATAGATACATTACATATACACATTATATATTATACGCATATATCATGCATGAGAGGCGGGTGTCTTTACCACTGAGCCATCACGACGTTACTCTTGGACTTATATTGTCTTAAATTGTCGTTAACTTAGAACTTGGTCCTTCTCTGTATGAGAAGAGACTTCTGGCCAGCAAAGAGACTTCCACCCGGGTCATTATAGTATTCTACTGTCCGACAAGATATACTGGTCGCGTCATAACTACACATTGTCGTATTATTGACAATAATGAATTTTACGAGGGTGTTTCTAGGAAACTTTATGACCTCGACTGGCATTGTTAGCAGAAGTCAATATTGGACCTAATTATTAAAGGAGTTAAGACTAGTCTAGATATTTATGGTGATTCTGGTATTTGTAGTTTAGTTCCGTAGATTGGGAGCGGTAAATATATATTGGTTTGCTTTGCTGATTTATGCTGTTCATTTTCTAGGAGTATGTAGGTATAAGTAGAGGCCTTGGCCTTTTCAAAGGAATCTAATATCATTACAGGATAGTAAATCTTATTACAGGATAGTAAAATATAGTATAGGATAGTATAATATGGTTTAACCACTTAAGGCCCGGCTGTCATACCGGTATGACAAAGATATAGACAGAAAAGATAATTAATCAATTGTGTCTCATTACGTGAGACTTGAAGTATTAAGGCCTATCCGCACACAACAGTGCCGACACGTGCCGATCCGTAACGTAACGATCAGTGTCAGTGAAATTTCATATTGGAGCATACATTTTGTACGACGCTATCCGTACCAATCCGTACTCGTCAGTGACAGTGACGTTCAGTGGTGTCAGTGCTGCATTGTCCGTGATCTGACGTGAATTTGTAGCGGACAATATTTTGCCTGAGACTGTCGCAGTGTTTCAAGATGGACGGCATTTTACAAGCACGGCAAACTGTTGCAAGGTACTAAAAATCACTGCACGCGTCGTGTCGGTACTGACATGTACGAATAGCACGTCACGGAACGGTACGGTACGGAACGGTACGGGAGTCGGTCACGTGTCGGCACTGTTGTGTGCGGATAGGCCTTTAAACTCATAAGTGTGATCAACAAATATTGTAACATCAAATAAGCTTAACATTATCCGTTTTATAATTAAAAGCAAATTATTAGTCTACCTTAGCTTTATTACCTTCGCAGATTAGCTGTTTTACCCTCATGTTCAAAACCCATGCTTTAGAGTATTAAATATAAAATGCCGGGGTTGCGGGACGCTTTAACAGGATACCGTGGCCCCGGAACGTAAAGGGCAACAGAAGGAACAGGGTGGTTTTTAGTCAGTAAAAGTCTGACAGTCCCTTCCACTCCACCCAGGGCGGAAGGACTCATTTAATGATTTTTACCAACTTAAAAAAAGTTACCTCAAAATAAAATTAATACAATCAGTATTTTAACAAAGTAATCAAGCCTTTAAACGAGCAAAAAGAAAATACACGAACAATTTCATTTAATATTTCGCAATTGCAATAATTCGTGTTTCAGATTTCCGTTTTGGAATAATAACAATTAATATACAAATATAACGGAATAACTTTAACCAGTAATTACAGTGATTAAACGTGAATGAAAACCCAGTTATAGTCAGTTGGACAGAAACTAATTTCATCAGTGCGAGTTAATTACAATATTAAAATCATTACCGTAACCGATCATTTTAATGATGTTTACTGGTCCATTGAAGTTGAATTTTACCGTGTAGTTTGTATTTATTATTTATAAACGCGTTGTTGGATGTGCCTTGGGCTAGGACGAACTTACTTCAGTTTGCCCCTCTGTCAAGAGCCGCAAGGATTATAAATAATATGCCTTCGGAAGATATTTTTGATAGCCTGCCGAAATTCGTATCTGGTGCGTAAAGATGCATTGAAGGTGGAATACGAATGTAACAGATTGTTTTTATTTTTTTTGTTGAATTTTATTTTAAGTATATTTTATGTTATTGTTTAATTTGTGTGTATAGCATCGTCTTGGAGTAATCTGTAAGATGTTGTAGATGGATTAGTATGAATAAATAAATAAATAAATATTGGTAAAATATTGAATTTTGTAATCGGCTTAAAGGTAGCAAAATAACCTATGTTACATTTCGGGTCTATTTTTTAACCTGACGCAAAAACGACGGGATGTTATAAGTTTGACGTTTCTGTGTGGTGTGTCTGTCTGTGGCATCGTAGCTCCCAAAGGAATGAGGGTGCGGGCACACGTTGCGGCGGCAGTGTGGCGCCGGAGCGGTGTCGCTGCGTCGTCTTACATAGAAATATCTGTGGCATGTCACACGATGCGCTCCCGCGCCGCACCGGACTTGCAACCACCAAGACGAGGCGGGGAGGGGTGAATGCGTTGCGACGTCGGAGCGGCACCGCTCAGTTGTTTTGCGTCACAAGGAATTACACACGCTCGCTCGCTGCTACGGCGCCGCTGCGACATAACAACGTTACGGCGCCGCACCGCTCGTGTGCCCGCTGACACGGTGAAATCTTTGCGGTGCGGCACCGCAACGCACAGTGTGCCCGCAAACTGAACCGATTTTGATTTTGTTTTTTTTTGTTTGAAAAGAGAAGAAGTCGGGGTGTTCTTAGCTATGTTTGATGAAAATCGAATCGTTCTTTATACTCCTTAATTTGATCTACCAATCCCTCTTTACAGAGCATCACGCCTGTAATCCCCGAAGAGTTAGACAGAGATGTATCCATTAGCACACCCACATTTCGCTAGTTCTGTTTAAGTCCCATGTAATAGGGGGCAAGCCTGTTGCCATCAACTGGTCACAAATCCAGGCTCTGACGCCGCTACTGAGAAATTCCTGATGGAAAAACCAATAACACTTTGCCCGACCTGGAAATTGTACCCAAGACCTCATGCTCAGCAGTCGCGCTTTGCGACCACTAGACCAACGAGGCAGTGTTTATCTACCAATCCGTCTAGAGAGTCCCTTTCCATTTCGATCACGTAAAGCCCGAACAGTACCCGGCGATAAATATTGCACATCGACCTTTGGAAAGAGACAATCGGCTAATTTCTGCTTCGTAGAGCGTTATCTCTGTCGCACGAAATACAAACAGTTCGGTACCTATCTATTAGGAGCTGTTAAAACAATTATGATTTGCTTCTTTTGATAATTCTTTTTATTCTTTGTATAAAATACGAAATATGATAAAGGTCGATGTGCAATATTTATCGCCGGGTACTGTACCTGGGTATTGAAAGTCGTCATTTTTTGTATTACAACGCAAATGACAGCTCATGACAACCGATGGTGACATTCCATAATGATGCTTGATGAGAAATGGGGCAGATTTATCAATGACACCTAAAGTACCAACTTAGTTTGAGCACCGCTCACGCCAATTTCAACCTTATTGATCAGAACGCAAAGGGTGTGGAGGTGAAAGTGATATGTTTGTAGGCGCATAATGACGTCTTCTAAGGCGATTGCGATGACGTCATTTGGGCGGTCAAATTTAAGAGGGCGTAGGATATCCTTTGTTTGTGTCCAATTTTGAGAATTATTGTTTTGAGTAAGTCAGTTTCCTATCTGAACAAATACTAAAAATACCATAAAAAAGGCAATTAACTGTTTGACAATTGCCTAGGCTCTATAAACTGAATATAAAAAAAATAACCTGATCATATTAGATACTAAATATGAAATCTTTTGAATTTGAATATTTGCCAGTAGTCCGTATGTCAAACAAGGAAACATAATTAGCTTTACAACAATGTAATGTAAAATTATTTACTTTAGAGCGTTTATTCGTTTAAGCCTTACAGCATTTCATTCAGTCAAGTCCTTATTTTTAAATAAATGAACCGATTTGAAGCCTCGGCAATAGAAAATCAATTGTGTCTCATTACGTGGGACTTGAGTAATTACTGAAACTTCATACACATAAGTAGGTCTAAAAAATTAGTTGAAATCATTTTTAACCGACTTCAAAAACAGGAGGAGGTTATCAATTCGACTGTATTTTTTTTTATGTTCGTTAGCTCGTAACTTGAGACTGGGTGAACCGATTTTCATGATTCTTTTTTATTTGAAAGCTGGTGCTTCCCGTGTGGTCCCATTGTCACCATTTCAATATCTGATGATGAACTTTGGAGATATGGAATGGAACTCCTCACAGAATCACAGCAGCAATATCGTAACAAGTGAAATTGCTTTGTTTATACGTGTAGTCGGTGACTGACTGAAGAAAAAGGGGGGGGGGTACGTCAACCCCCCTCCTACCAGTTTCCAAAATTAAATATATCGTGTGAGGTATTGTTTGAAAGGGCTTTTTGTAAGGATTTCAAACATAAATACACAAGCACTAAAATTTTCATTTTGTAGTTTTTCAAGGCGGTTATCTTTTTTGTAAAAAAGCTTTTTATCGAAATGTCTAATTAAAAAAAAAGTTAATTGGAAATCTCTGTTTCTATGGAAAACTTAAATTCGCTCGAATTCAGCTGTGACACCATTTTCTTTTTAATTTCGAAAAATAAGGACTTAAATCAAGAGCTTAAAAAATACCAAGTTAAATACTTACATTATGTACAAAATATTTGGCTTGTAAATAGCAAATTAAAATATAAACAAAAATTCTTCCCTCTCCTTCGTTCTTCGCGGAACCCCTAAATTCCTATGCTAATACCAAGAGGGATGAATTCAAAAGCCTTCCTTGAGTTTTGTAGGTGATCACTCAACGACATAGCACCGTGTACGGTCAGCGACACAAGCTTAATAACACTGTTAATTGTACATATCATTTAAATATACGAAACAACATAATGCTTATCTTCTCACTATTTTAGGTTCATAGTAAGAGTTTATTTTATACTTATTTTACATCCTTTTTCGTATTTCCTTATCCTCGATATTGTGCTCGATAATCTGGATTTAAAAATCTGAAATTTTAATCGATTTTTGTTGTCGACTGTACAGTAGGTACAGTCATCCGAATGTCCTAGGATAATACCCTTATTTTGTTGATCTAAAAGGGGGTTTGTAGTTCTAATATCACTTATAACTTGGTTGACTTGGGTTGACTGTACTTTTTGCGTAATCTACGTTATGATGGTTTTAAAACTTCGGTATGGAAATTTTGAGGATCAAGAAGGCTTGGTTGGTGTTTTTTTGTGTTTTACATAATATCATTGACGATTTTTTCTAAATATTTTGGTGTTGGTTTTAAGTCTGTATTTATTTATTTTTGGCCAGTGTTGTGCAACTGCTGGGTAGGCCACCCCTTGTGAAATCAAAATGGTCCCGAAATATGTATTTTAGCAATGATGAAAAGTACATGTAGGCTACGGCTCCATTACGTGTCTTTTTACACATTTTATGAATAAACTCGCAAAAAATAAATCTAAAGCGAAAGGTCACTTGAATGAGTGACCTTTCCCAAGACGAAATATCGAAAATCGCTTGACGTTTAAAGATGAAATTTGGCAGGGAGGTAGTTTAAAGTACCTAAGTAGACGGCTGCTAAGAACAGATTTTTCAAAATGTACCCCCTAAGGGTGTGAAACGGGGATCCAAAGTTTGTGTAGAGAAATCGACTTTGTGGCGAACGAAGTCACGGGCAGAACCTAGTGATAAAATATGTGCGCTGTCAAGGATATTTTTCTACCTATATAACGACAGTCATACAACATAGACTACAAAGCCTGTGGCGCCTTTGTCTGAACCCTAAAAAAACACAATGACATCCAAATTCTCAAAATAGAACAAAGGATATCCATCTGCTTTCTGAAGGAGGGAAAACAATTAATTCGAATCTATGTAGGGTGAAATAAGTTATTTTGGGGCGCGAAATTTTATTGGCCCATTAAATTTCATTTAGATTGGCAAGCGTATTGTTTTTATACATAAAACAATACGCTTGTGGGTGGGTACATTGTAACAGAACGTAAACAATTTCATGGTGTGAATTTTCTTTTTTTTCTTTCTTTCTAAGGTTTTTTTCTGAATGGCCATTGATTTTTTGTCTGTTATCGAATGTTTTGAAAGTGTAGCCTGCTTAACATAGCCACAACACATTACAACAACGTAAAAAGTAAAAAAAAAATATTTATCATTAGGTATCTTTTTCATTTTTAAGACCTTGTATTATTTACTATTTTTTACAAAATACAATTACACTATTCATTTTTTTTAACATTCATAAAAGGTAATAACAATTAAATACCAGCCTCTTATTGTCCCAATGCAGCGCAAATACCTCTTCTCATACAGAGAAGGCATGAGCGTTGATCTCAACGCTTGCTCAAGGCGGATTTGCGATTTCACAAGACATTTTAATTTTTTGTCTGTCGGTCTATCTGGCTCGTTCCGGCTAATCTCCGAAACGGCTGGACTGGCAGGTAGCTGTTGTTACGACTAACTTAGGCTACATTTATAAAAAAAAAAAGAATTAGGGTTTTTTAAATAAAACTCCGAGATAATCAACATTCATGTAAATGAAGTCGCGGCGATAAGCTTGTTATAAAATAAATCTATATGTACGGGTATATACCTGTAATACCTACATAACAATTTGTGTCGAGCGACAAGTCGCTATATATCTCGGTAAGCCGTGAGTTACCGACGCGATGCAAACCGCAAGACCTTGTCGTAAGACGCAAGTCTTTTATATTGAAACTTTCTTGTACCCGTAAGTGCCCGGATTTTATTTATTTAAGGAACACAAAACAGAATACAGCCAATACACTGCATAGGTAACGCGGAGTATTAGAGTTCAGGTCGAGACTGTGTTCCGAAATATGTGAATTTATCATGACTAAACTAAAAATGTAGGTAAACAAAACTAAGAAAAGTTAATGATTGAAAGTAATTTATGTAAGTTTGTGGGTACCCAAATTAACTAAACTTTATACAAGCATAATACCTATTTACGGAATTATAAAAATTATATTTTGCAATTTTAAAATTATTTTCCTCACTCTATTTTTCAATTTAAGCAAATTTGATTTTGTAATAATACCGTTTTATTCGTTAATTCGTAACTAATTCAAGATTACTTTTGAGAATCAACGTGTTTGTCCAAATATTTCACTACCTTATTTATAATTATTTCTTAAAGTTATTCTTTAGAATATAAATAGACAGAGATACTGAGAAAGACAGTGAAGGTCGCGAAGAGAGGGCATAACGCTTTATTCTTACGTGACGATATATCTACCAGTTAGCTCCTGCCGCTAGTCGCGTTAAGGAACTTCACTCCTGTAATATAATAATAGTAAAGACAATTCAAAATAAAGAACTAAATAATACACGAACACACCGACTTTCCATTCCATAAACATAGAATAAAAAAATAACCCAACAACGGTCTCACCTACCGTCACTTCCCGAGTCACGGTCTATGTAAATTGGGCATACTGTATGCACATATGTAAACAAAAGCCGGGCTTATACAAACCACTCGCGACCACACGGATCTGCATTGGTAATTTATTTTGGCATTGCCATGTTACTGATACGTTGCTGTTATTGTGTGTTATTATACTTTACTAGCTTAAGCCCGTGACGTCGTTTGCGATAACATCGGTTATCACTGAGTTTTATTCAGTAGCGACGACCGTCGTCGGGCAGTAGCCCACCAGACATAATGGCGCATTTTCATTAGTCGATATAGGGCCCGCATGCGGGGAGTCCCCGCATGCGACATAACAACCAATGAAAGTTACAAGTCGACCGTGATATCGACATACGGTCCCTATCGACTAATGAAAATGTGCCATAACGAACACGGTTCCCCGAATGCGGGCCCTGTGGCATGCGTTCCAGAAATCTCTCGCACCCCGCATGCGGGCCCTATTGACTAATGAAAATGCGCCATAACACCCATCTGGTCGGAGGACCCTGTTTCTCATACCTCTAAACTTTGGTCGCTGAACCTTAATTCAGCATCATTATCATATCAGCCGAACGACATCCACCTGGATAGGCCTCCCCTAAAGATAAACACAATGACCGGTTCTTAATTATTTATCTATCTATACATATACCTAAAATGCTTTGTCCTGAATGACTGACTGACGGATCTATGCACAGCCTAAACCGCTTATCGTAGAAACCTGAAACTTGGAAGGTGTGTTCTTTGTATGACGTAGGCATCCGATAAGAATGGATTTTCCAAAATTCACCCCCTAAAGGGATGCAACAGGGGTACAAAGTTTGTATGGAAAAACCAACTTTGGCGCGTACGAAGTTGTTACGAATGAATCGAAATGTAAAACCGCACATCCTCAATCTATTTTGATGTCCAAACTACGACAAGCGTGAAAGTATCAATATCTGGGATTGTATTGCACACAATAGTTCCCTTGGTACAGCCGAATGGTGTTCAATAAGGTTGTGCTATACGAACGGAAGTACAGCCGATAACCATAGCAATTTCACTGCGGACGCATTGGTGTAGACAATCTTTATAATGACTTAGTCGCGGGAACGTTTTTGTAGGGTTGTTTGTTTCTGAATTGTAAACCCACGAGCATTAAAATAGGACAAACTTATTTAAATAAATATTTAATAGATGTTGATCTTATCAACAGAACATACACTCTAAAGCTCAGATCTGTCCCATCAGAATCGATTCAGCCGGTATGGAGATTAGCCAGAAAAAACATACAGACCACAATTTGATGTGACTGATAATTGATCGAATTTGCTAACCACTTAAACGTTTTAGCAAACATAATCGCAAAAAATAATAATCAGAAACATTGCTGACTTGTTCTCTTTAATTGATCAAGTATTTTTTTATTTGTGATTGAGATAAAGTTAGGAGAAGAAAGAAAAATATTTTTCCAGGTGCACTGAGAAAGCATTTACAGAAAACACACCCCTGTAAAGTTCAAGCAGAAGGTTGAATTTTGCACGCAAATAAAGTCAAAGGCCCGAATAACAACCCAGTCAAACAAACAAGACATTCTATTATTTATATTCCAATCCATAACTATGTATTAAGGCAAACGATCTAACGATTTTCGTACAAGAATGACTAAGCAGCTTTCTACAGGAAAAATATTATATTTCATACGAAAAGAAAGAATTTCCGTGTCATGACTTGAATAACTTTACTATTTCTGAGTCATACATAATGGTTGGAGTGTATTGTATTGTATTGTAAGGACGTGGTTTTACACAATCTATACAAATAAATATAATTGAAGTGTCTGTATGTAATATAAAAAAAAACACCTTATTACTAAATGCATATGAATGATAACACAGTGCTTTTAGTAAATAAACAATTTTGAAAGTTTTTGTCTCATGGGTTTTCCGTCTTCGACTGACTATAACATAACACCACGTCTGTAACCCTCGAAGAGTTAGGCAGAGGTGTACACTCACATTTCGCCAGTTATTTTTAAGTCTCATGTAATAGGGAGTGAGCCTATTGCCGTCAACCGGGCACAAATACAGACTCCGAGGCGACCCTGAGGCTGCTACTAATGGAAAAACCCAACAAAACTTTGCCCTACCTGAGAATTGAACCTAAGATCTCATGCTAAGCAATCGCGCTTTGCGACCACCAGACTAACAGCTCTTTCACACGGCAGTCCAGTTTTGCAGGACCGACTTTTTACTGTATCCCGTGTACTGTATCAGGATCCCGCATACAGGATGCTCGTATGAACGCTAGCATATAAACACATTCGCCATCAAACGGGATCCTGCAGAAAACGGGATCCTGCAAAAAAACTGGACTGCCGTGTGAAAGGGGCGTAACGAGGCAGTCGATAGTCGTTTGGCGATATATAGTGTTATATCCAGAAAAGTATAAGACTTTGGCGGGGGCACTGCCGTGCCCCCTGATATACCTGATATCAGCTTTCTCTTTTATAAAAATTTACCCTTCGCCACTGCGTAAAAAAAAGCCAGTGTCTCTGTGTCTCCCCTATTTAATCATTGTAAACCCATACTTTGTGGATCTCTCACGTAACCACACACTGCAGCTGTGTCATAACTGTCATATGAACAGAATGAAGGACAGGCGGACGGATTTACTTAAACGATATGAGAACCATTTCCTTGGCTACGGAGCCACCGTGACAGCAACACGACAGCTTGATGTAGCTTTTTGCAACCCCTAATCTGCATTGAAATCTTCCAAAAACTAGTTGAAATGTCAAGTAAAAACTTAATTGGAAAGAGTGTCCGTGGAGTTTCTTGCTCGTTTTTCTTCAAAGAGGACCACCTACATTTCGGAACGAGCCTTAATTTCCGATATAACTGACCGACTCCTTAACAATTCAAAAGGTCCTGTAAATGGTTTAATTTTATTAAATGCTTTGACTCTGAACCGTTCGTATATGAGTCGGTTTATCACTGATCTTTAATTGTTTTAAATGCTTCGGCCTCTAGAAATGAGGGTCTCGATAAAGACCTCAATCCACGTGACAAACATTTTTATTAAAGTTGGGTAATCATTCTACCGCTTTGGGCAAAGCAGAAGGGAGTGTCAGACTTTTACTAATTAAAATCCATCCGTGTTCCTCCTAATGCCTTTTGCGTTCCAGGGCCGCGGTAACTCTTTTAAACAAAATCCGCAACCCTGGCAGGCACTAGCCCTGGCAGGCACTAGCCCTAGCGGGCCCCGTCTGTGACAACCCTAAGTCTACTGGCACGCGTCCAATCGCCATTCATGTAACAGCTATGTATTGAGATTACATTACGTAACATGCAGATTTTTTTGGCACCCCTCGTGCAACGTAAATTGATTTTTTAGGTGCTGCGTACTGAGTATACGTGACTGTTGGGTAGAGGAATTGCGAGTCGAAATAAGACTATGGTTTTGGTACTAGGATTATATTTTATTAATTTCTTTTTACTTTCAAGTGTGTTATAGATGGCGCTGGCTCACACACTGTTTAATTGTTGTTTGAGATGTTAAGAGTGGTCGTCTGCAGTTCTAATAATGTCTTTAAACACGTGAATACTATGTACCATGGAACATATTTTAACTGTCAATTCTTAATTTGTATTTTTTTTTCGTGTATATCTAATATAGTAGATTTTATGCAAAGTATATTGCATTCACGTGTAATTCTGTTTGATTCTGTATACAAATAATTATTGTAATAAAACATTATTAATTTTAACACTTTCACTGCCGGGCCAAAAATGTTGAAGAATATGTATAGAGTTTCTTGCCCATTCTTCTCCATACAAAACTATTGATTAGTGTACTTGTTTTTTTTTATTAGGATAATATTTTACCACTTTGTCGGCATAATTAATTTAATTTAATGTATACATACGTGACGGACAGCCATTGAGAAACTATTATGGGTTTGTTTTTAACTATGAAACCCTAAAAATATCTCAGGTTAGTGTATAAGAGTCAGTGCAAACAGAGCAACAATAAATAAATATGATCAAACAGTTTTCATTTATTAATTCATAATAAACTAAAATGCAAATTAAGTTAAAACCGCAATTAAATATTTAAAAAATTGTAATGACTAGTCTTCCTATATTTAATTCTATTCTATCTTTTTCTATAAAGAAGCTTCTTAATTAGGGCTGTCATAAAAAGCTTTCATAAAAACCTGAGGTGTAATAAAAATGACCTAATTGCTTCAGCCCTGCTTTTTTCTTTGCACGAACTTGCCTTACACTGTTTTCTTTTAATTAAGGTGTGTGTGCTCACTTCGTTCTACGAGGTAATTTGTATGGTGATTTGAGACCACAGTACCTCAGTTACAGCGTGTTTCAAAATAGCGTCGCTTGTCGTATTTAGGACACCTTTATTGTTAAGTGGAATAGTTTTTTAGCATTTCGAGAAATAAAGTCAACTTCTATTGATGAATTATAGTTATATACTAGCTATGCCCTCGATTTCGTTCGCGTGAATTTTGATTATCACGAGATTTGTATTTTTGCGCGGAACATTATATTTTTCCCTTAAGTTAAGCCTAAGTTACTCTTTATAATGTCAGCTATCTGCCAGTGAAAGCCCCAAATTGGTCTAGCTATTTCAGATATTAGTCGGAACAAAAAGATACAGACAACAAGTAAAAAAAACGATTTTATTTTTACTATTCTGCTCTTGTAAACATTTTTTTTAAAGCTGTTTGACATTATCAACAGACACTTCGATTTTATTTATTTGTATAGATAAATAGTAGTTTTAAGGAGATTATTAACTTCAACTTCTTAATTAATTTATTTTTTTATTTTTTTTAAGGGGCTATTTCTTTTTTAAACTTAAGTAGTTTAAAAAGAAATAGCTAGTTTTCATTCATAAAATATTTTTATCATATTATTTTAACTGTTTATGAATGTGACCTTTTTAAACAAATAGGTAGGTATTTAATTGCCTTCTCATACTAGCTGTTTATCAGGTTATAGCTTCCTGAAAGAAAACCACACTGTTCAGAGACGTTTATTACGTGGTAATACTATCGTTGTTACGTTGCGAAAAGAGATGGTGCTATAGGTCATGTACAACTCCATCTCTTTCTTATACTGAAAAAATCATAGCATTAACACTTCATAAAACGGTCCCAGGTCTAGTCGTTAGTGGAATGGGTCATTTAACAGATGCCTTCCTAGTTTTAGGTAAAAACCTTTTAGTTTTGTGTTCGAGTTCATCATCCTCCTGCCCTTGTCCCATGTTACTTGGGGTCGGCGCAACATGTTTTCTTCTTCCACTCTGTCCTGTCAGCCGTCATGCTATCACTGACTCCCCTTTCATTCATATCATTCTTCACACAATCCATCCATCTTTTCTTTGGTCTTCCTCTTGCTCTCCATCCATCTACATTCATATTCATAACTCTCCTGGTCACATGCGTTTCATCCCTCCTCTTCACATGCCCATACCAAGACAAGCGATTCCCTTTCAACTTTTCGTAAGCTCGAAAAAATATTCAATAAATAGCACTATTTTTACCGCACTACTGCGGTAATGATCAGACACTTAATTGTTTAATTATGAAACGGGAAGTGTGAACCAACCGTTTGGACAACTCCTTGAAAAGGCCATGAGCACACTGACCCAACGACACGAGGGTTTCCACCCCAAACGGCTCGAAAATATAGTTACCAGTAAGGGACTATACTTACGCCGATTGAGGTTTTTTGCAGCAGCAGCAGCAGCGCCAGCATCAAGAGATAAGATGGATCAATTCTTAGATTGCCTTAATTTGGAGAGATGAAATTATGATGGAATGAGTATGAGGTTTTTGCTAAGGAGTGAAACAGGTTAATAAAAAAATCTTAAGGTAGGTACTATTAACATACCAGTATCATACTAGTTAGTAGTACTAGTATCATAATAAGTTTCGATTCTTAGGTATTAAGTAGGTATACAGTATACAAAAGAAACGAAAATTGTTTACGAATTTCATCCAACATTTTTTGTACCAAACATTTTCCGTTCGAATTTCTCAAAAAATAAATTGTGCAAAATGTAAATAAATTTTTCCGCGCCCGTTTAACAAATTGTGACATCACAAAAAGACCCCAAAATGGAGCACACAACGTCAGTTGTGGCCTGGCCTGCCAACAGGCCATTAGGGCAACAAGAGCAACATTCAACCTCAGTTGGCGTTGCCAGATGGTTTAAAATTTTGAACATCCCGAATTTTTGATGTGTCAGAATTTGAAAGTGTTGAATTTTCAACCTTAGTGCTCACGGTATTGGATTTTTATATGCGTCCGTCATATTTTACTACGGTCAACTGAATTTTTAAAATCAGTTATGAAGTTTTTGAGTTTATCCTTTACAAAAAAGAATACAAATCATTTCTCTTTATAATATTAGTGTAGATATTTACCCAATTCATGGTTCAACCAAATCAATAACTATGTTGACGTTTTTGAAACTTCAGAAAGTGTTTAAACTACTTAACGTACCCTAAGGGTTTTCACACATAACATACGTACCTAAAATTAATCTACATAATACAAGCGATGTCAATCAGGTTAGCCCTCGGGTAGCATTGATTAGGGACCGGTCAATCAATGTTTACTGGGTCTCTTAAACAATAGGGACGATTGACACTTCACACCTAAGCATATTACTGGGACTAAAGTACCGCTAATAATGCTGTCATTACACGGTTCAATTTGGATGAATCAACCTAATTTAATCGTATAAACGTAAAGGGCTCTCATGAATAAGTATATAAATTCTAAGTTTATCTTGGACATTATTGACATCTGTGCAGGTAAACGTCGTAAGGGCAACCTGGATGTATGAAAAGAGTCTTTACCTTGCAGAAGACAATAAAAGGCTGGTATGGCACATAAAAGTGATTCATTTTATGTCGGCCAGAGCCTGCGCCTTTCAACCAAAGTAAATCAATTTGGTTGAACCGTGTAATACTGCCATAATGTAAGCGACACGTGAATATTTAATCAAAGTATCCGATAACGTGTTGAGTTATAGGTCGAGGTTTTGATGTGGTAAAAGGGTTCTTGATGCGATCAAAATAGGTGCCTTTAATAAAGGCACAAACCTTACCTTACTTAGGTTGTACTATTAAAGTTTGTAGATTCATTAGTTTTTTAGGGGCCAGTATTAAACCAATTTTAATTTAGATATCTGAAGTTGTAAAAAATATGAATAAAGTATTTAAAAAAATAATAAAAAAGGCTCATGAAAAGCCAAATTTTACTGGAATTGTTGTTGTGTGTTTTATTGGAAGGAGTATGTAAGGATCGTAGCAGGTGGCGTTCTGTGGTTTCTGCCTACCCCCATGGGAAAAAGGCTTTAGTTTATGTATGTATATATGTATGTTCTTCAACTAAAAATATACTACTTAAGACGGTTAAAAAAAGTTAAGAATTTTTAAAAAACTACCCTAATCTTTTTTTAAAAGTTTTCGGTTAATTAAGTTTAGTTCTGTCTCACAATCTCTAAATGATTAAATTATTTAAATCAAACTAATCCAATATACCGAATGTCATTGTGTTACATTTATCTATAAGCAAACTGCATTCAAAGATTTTCGAAAATTCTCTTCTCCCACACCCGGGAATCGAACCGGCTAAAATTTGAAAAAATTATACCCTGTACTTTTATTGCATCGATCGTTAGGGTCAATTATAAGGATGAAATCTCTCTAACAAACATGATAAATTAAATGAAAGGAAAACCAGGAAATCTGAAGTTACAATTTCAATGAGTCAAGTTAAAGCTCTTCACCGTCATTCATCATCACCGACATCCATCTTTTTCCTGGTTTTCCTTTCATTTAATTTATCATGTTTGTTAGAGAGATTTCATCCTTATAATTGATCCTAACGATCGATGCAATAAAAGTACAGGGTATAATTTTTTCAAATTTTAGCCGGTTCGATTCCCGGGTGTGGGAGAAGAGAATTTTCGAAAATCTTTGAATGCAGTTTGCTTTCTATTCAAAAATAAAGGAATGTTTCCTTTGAGTAAAATTTTCTATCTGCAGTATTAAGAGTACTTTCCCTCCAGGTGGCATTACAAAATTCCATCCTGTATATCCACATAACTATGAAGGTAGCTCATCTCATGCGGGCACTACATAGACTAATACATATTACAAAGTTTACCCGTCTAACTGTCTGTTGGAGTATATATCCGTAACCATCGAACTTGCAATCACGATGAGATAACTTCGACGAGATATTGAGTTCGAGTTACACTGTTATCGGAATTGTAGTGTATAGGAGAAGAGAATATTGCTTTGTCTTGAGATTCTTTGTAATGAAGAGCATAATTAGATGGTATTTTATGTTATTTTAGCTAAGATTTATTTTGATGACGTAAGATTCACAACCAGGTTTGAGCAAGTATCAATATGGCTTTATCAATTCCATATGTACTTTGTAAGTATATCTTGGACGTCACTGATATCCGTGAAGGAAACATTGTGAGGAAACTTAGACTTATACTAATATAATAAAGCTGAAAGGTTTATTTAGTTTGTTTGTTTGGTTAAACGCACAAATCTTTGGAACTTATAAACTTATAGTTGGATTGGTAAAGATATTTTTGATTATTATTATGAAGCCAGATTCATGAGGGATGTTATAAATATAGGGTATATAACATCACGCTTAACAGGGGGCGGAGCAGTAACCAAAGACTTTTCAGAAGAATTTGCTAGTAATAAATATAGGTCTGAATAGGATCAATGCTCGTGCTTTTGCTGAGTGAGAAAAGGCCTTTGCCATGCATTGGGACAATAATAGGCTGGTATTTTGAATATTTTACTTACTTCAGCTTAGTTATACAGTTTTGTTGAGTATTCGAACCATTAATTATACTTTACCAACGGCAACAGCATTCAAAAAAGTCTAATCACATTTTAGTCAATAAAGTATTAAAGCTTAATTAAATTTGTTAAAAGGACACGGTTATTTGTATTTATCTGTTTTTCGCCCCGTCGTTTTTGAGTTACGTATGATTTTGAATTAAAGTTATTACAGGACTAATTAATCACAAGCCAAATATATTAGTCCTAATTGTGCATAAACCACGAACATCGATGCCAATTTTCACAATACTCAAAACATAATAAAGATGATAATTAAAATATCAATGATATTAGTTTGACCTGTAATTGGTATTAGCTTTGAATACCGTTCGTCACAATTATATTGGAAATCTATTTATTTTAATCTGTCTAGCCTCATTATTGAAACGTTTTAGGGGTGTCATATTTTTTCGTAATGTTTGGAACGTTTTTAGTTTATTGCTTTAAATGAAATTGTGGCAGTTTTTCCACAAAATCAAGAGTTAAAGTCGATATTGCTATTGGTGTAATTACAGCCCATTATATTTGTATATTGTGGTTTTTTTTTACTTTTAGAAGAAATTCTTAGTGGCACCTACTTGGAATTTCTACAGCAAATGATCATTGTGCGTATTTCGGGACTCAAGTAACGGAAATATATGCCAATATCTGATTCAAATTTTATGAATAAGCATCTCTTTGCTGACTCTTTTATAATACATACTAGCTTCTGCCCGCGACTTCGTCCGCGTAAATGACGGTTATTGACGATCTAATCTTTTTTCTTTTGCTCCCCTTTTTCACCCCCTATGGGGTAGAAAATCCTTTCTTATCGGTTGCTTACATCATACATAGAGTACACCCCCCAAATTCCAGGTATCTAAAATATATCAGCGGTGTAGGCTATGCGTTGATCTGCCAGTCAGTCAGTCAGTCATTTAGGACAAAGTATTTTATATGTATAGAAGATATAGATGATTATTCTTAGACGTTAACCATACTAACTGATATAACAAAATATCAAAGCTTATATAAATTGACAGCCCTGACAGTAGGTACAGTCGAGGCGTGAAATTAGATGAGTGCTAGTGTTAATAGCGGGGAGCGCGGACCATTTGCTACTGTATTCAATTACATTATGTGTTTTGTATGTGAATGTACCTTTTGTTTGGTCAAATTAATTAGTACCTATCTATTTTCTAGAGGCAGTAAGTCTATTGGGGGAAAATCGTTCAAGGATCAGTGTATCAAAATACTATGGGGATAGTAGATAGATTGGTTACTATGCTGCGTAACACTGGTTTGTTTCCAGCACTGAAATCATATTTCTATGGGCTACAGGTCAGTCTGGTTGTTTGTATGTGTGAGTTTATAACATGTTTGAAAACGCACAATTTAAAAAAAAAGGGTAGATAAATATTATTTTCATTAAAGCCGACTGTAGGATTAATCTTTATAAGTAATTGTTATTAATTCTTCAAACTGTTAGTTTACAGGCAGACTTGGAGCCAGACCTTGGTCATTCAAATTGTATTTGTTCCGTGCGGGAAATGAACCTGCGACAAGCAGCGCAGCAGCCAATCACTGAGATGCAGCAACATTTTAATATGTAACCTCTTGATTAAATTATACAGAGTTGATATGACAGAGGGGCATTAAATTAAACTACGTATATTATACGTGTTTAGTATTAATTTGACAGGGTTTAAAATAAATATTTTTATTTTTCAAACTAACTAAATAGCTTACAAATCAGAGTAAAACGCAAACACCCTTTGTAAATAAATTTAACTGACCTTTAGATACCTAGGTATTAAAGCGGAAACGTCGCACGCGCGCGGCGCGCGTGTATTCTCTCGTATCAAAGCGGTCGGCCAAAAACTTAAAAAATCATTTGCGTCAAAACTACTGCTCCTATTTAATTGATTTTTGGTACAGAGCTTGAAAATAGTACCTAGTATAGGCAGTTTAAAGAAAAGCCCATCTGTCGTACTTATCAACTTTGTATATTAGACTTGTTGACAAGCAAAATTCTATTAAAAAAAAAAAACATGGCATAGAATAACCATAAGTACTTTGAAACAAGATTTTATATGACAAGGTATGTAATTTCTGTATGCAATTTCTGCATCAAGCCCTTCTGATCTGTTTATCTATCCACACTGCCACTTAACAATCAACCTAATAACGTTAGCAACAAAGCCCAAACTTTCTTGTCAACCATAAAATATTTCCGTTCGAAGTGACAATACAAATTGTAATAGCGAAGTGTTGAATATGGAAAAATGGCGTAACTGAACAATGATGTTATTGTAAAATGAATTGTAAGATTGTGTGCTAAGGTTCATTTTTCTGTGTAGATGTAAATGTTTTAATTTTTCTCCGGTAACAGTGAATAGTAGTACTAGAATATGAGAGAGTAGTCTAGAATGCACTAGTTTATTCGCTACAGAGCTTTACCCTGTTATTGGCTGGCTTATTTTAAATTAACTGTAAATACTGTTTGATGGAATCTGAGTGAGAATGTTTCTGTTTATTGGTATACTAGCTTCTGCCTCCGACTTTATTCGCGTGATTTTCTTTTACCCGCGTTAAGTTATATTTTTGGCTACTGCTCCGTTCCTGTGGGTTGCGTGATTTTATATACCTATATACTTCATGAATCTGACTATCTTAAATCAAAAATCATATACACTACACATTAAATATTTTCGCAATCATAGGGCTCCCAGGTATATGGTCTAGAACAAAAAAAATAACATACCTTATAATAAGAAGAATATCATTGAATAAATTGAAATGAAAATGAAAAGAAAAGAAATGAAAAGAAATGAAAAGAAATGAAAAGAAATGAAAAGAAATGAAAAGAAATGAAAAGAAATGAAAAGAAATGAAAAGAAATGAAAAGAAATGAAAAGAAATGAAAAGAAATGAAAAGAAATGAAAAGAAATGAAAAGAAATGAAAAGAAATGAAAAGAAATGAAAAGAAATGAAAAGAAATGAAAAGAAATGAAAAGAAATGAAAAGAAATGAAAAGAAATGAAAAGAAATGAAAAGAAATGAAAAGAAATGAAAAGAAATGAAAAGAAATGAAAAGAAATGAAAAGAAATGAAAAGAAATGAAAAGAAATGAAAAGAAATGAAAAGAAATGAAAAGAAATGAAAAGAAATGAAAAGAAATGAAAAGAAATGAAAAGAAATGAAAAGAAATGAAAAGAAATGAAAAGAAATGAAAAGAAATGAAACGAAATGAAATAATATGAAAACATCGTCTTCGTAAAGTTTCTTTTTCTAAAACGCAAATGCAAAATCCACCAAAATCCTCAAGCAAAATCATTCTATTATAACAAAATTACTTTAAAAAAAAACGCGAAAATATTTAAGGTAGGTCGTAGAACTTGCTCTATTTTTTAAAGAAAGACCGCAAATATAATTTTTCATTTAACACGACTATCACTGACGATGACAAACTAAAAAGTATTCCATGTTTCCCATAAAACTAACTCACAAACTGAATCACAGGTTGCTGACACGCTCCAGTTTGGCTGACTCAGCTTAATGGTACACAAAGATTGATTGGTCCCGCACGGAGAGAAAATTCTAGTTTAGGTAACCAGAATAAAGTTAAATTGACTAGATTGTCTTGTAATATATACGACAGCTATCTTATTTGTAGAGTTTCCTAGAAAAATCTGGTAATAGCTTACAAGAATATCTAGCACAATTAAACATAATGCTGGTACACATCACTAAAATTTATGTATAGTGCGCAAAAGCCTATTTGTATTCATTACATACTTTATTTTAAATTTAACGGAATTGGTATCGTTTGTAACACCATACTTTATTTTGGAGATAACCAGATTTACAGTAGCGTTGATAGATTATTATAGTTACTATAAACATATTGAATGCAAATGTTACCAAATTGAGTGTTTATTAAACTATATATTTTGTTTACTTTACTACCTATTTTGTGTTTATTACCAGCATGTTGTTAGCCATTATCACATCAAATGGTTGAGTTTACTAGTATAATGAGAATTTAATATTGTTCAGTTTACTCTATTGTTTAGTGATTTCACCAATGTTTTATTTTTTTATTCATATTGTTTAGTAGGAGATTGGGTCTTTATAAGAAATATGTACTAACGTCATAGGTAGTTACAGTGTTGCTAAGACAAAGTTAAAATCTGTCAGTTTTGTCACCAAATTTAAACTGAGAGATTTCAACTTTTTCCTAACATGGTAACTATGACGTTAGTACATATTTCTTATAAATACCCAATCGCCTACTAAACAATATGAAGCAAAAAATAAAACATTGGTGAAATCACTAAACAATAGAGTAAACTGAACAACATTAAATTCTCATTAAAGTAAACTCAATCATTTGATGTCATAATTACATCTTCTAATAATACTTGACAAGCTGTAGTAAAAATAAAATACCTTCTGCACCAAGCTTTCTTATTTACCATTTATAGAATAAATGCTCATTATTCACATTTTTTCTATCAGAAACCGTAAACAAAACTATAGCACGACGTAGAAGGTACTTTACTCTTCGAGTACCCTAAGCCTGCCACCTTCTGAAATCATGAACGAACATGAAGGGATTGTCAACAACCGATTTAAATAAAACAAAACATAAAACGTTTATAGGTTTTTATTTGTATTATCCACAACAATCATAATTGGATGGGTTTGACGCAGAATGTGCATTTCGCAAAATGTGCAGGTCCAATCAGCTCTTTAATTACGTCCGAATCCATGGAGACCAAGTGTCTCAATAGTTATTTTGTTTTCTAAAAATAAACATTTCAATTAGGTATAAAGGCACGCATATTATAATTCACTGGAACCGATAGTTTTAATAAAGTGCATTCAGGTGCATTACCGTATTAGCAGACCATACAGACCAGAATTAGAAGTGAGTTACCAGTATGTACCTACCTAACTTAAAGATCTCTTTCAACTTATCCCCATATAAAGAAAGATACTTCTTAAGTCGGTCAGTGTCTTCACTGGACGTAATAAAGGTATGCCTAATTGCATTGCCTAGTCATATCATAAACTCATTTAACTCAACACTTTTCTTCCAGGAATATAGGTACCTAGCCAAATAAATTGTATAAAACTTACTTACCGGCAAAAATGGGTATGTATTCCTCCAACCGCCAGGATTTTAATATTTCTTTTACACTTGTGTCCATTATTTTAAAAATTCTAAAAGAAAGAAAAACCATGCACTTGAACAGCACTGTACGCGCACGTAAGGTGAAATGGGTGGAACAAAATGGCGTGCCAAACCATACAATATATTTGGTAATCGTAAAAAACGATTCGTTTGTTATACGATACTCATGTTACACAAAAAACGATATATGATAACGATAAAAAACATTTTATTATGATAACAATCATCTGGTTAAACGTTACTATATAATCTAGCTTATTTAAACAAATAAATAACTTTTTTTGTTACTTGCATTCTTTTAGAGATAACATAAATATTGTATTGTTGATTTGACAGCTAGTAACAACAAACAAATTATGAAGGTAAACTATAAAGTTATGGAAACTTTCTATTTACAATAATAAAATGTACTTGTAAATAGCTTTGAGTATTCTTTACTATAATGTGTTTACTATAATATTCTGGCATTTATTAAAATACGACTATTTGTTGTCAAAAGTCAATCTCGTAAACTTAACTCAATTCTGTTTTTATAAACTAGAATAATATTTACCATACGTTCTGGTAATATTGTTATAATAATTTCTCTCCGTGCGGTCCTAAAAGCTGGTGGCCCAGGATGAAGGCTCAGAGTAAACCTAACGAAAGTGTGAGGGCGAACTAATGTAATTTTGTGAGTTGTGAGTCGCGTAATTTACGCTACATTCGCAATATGCATTGTCAGAAAACAAGTTAACTTGATTTGACCGATGTGGTAATTAGGTGCCCGTGTCGCAAATAATGATAATTTAGTTTAAAGACACGAACATTGATCACCATGCTTGCTTAAGGCGGATTGGCGATTTTAACTTACACTTTATAAGCACGTAGCTCGCCGTCCGATCAAGGACCATGCCCGGGTCGACGGCGCGTTCTTTTCGCACGCGCCTCAAAGAGCTGTCAGCACAGGGACGGGGCCCCAATAGGGGCCAAACGCCTGCCGGGGTTGCGGGACGTCTTAATGGGATAACGTGGCCCCGAAACGTAAAGGGCAACAGAAGGAACAGGGTGGTTTTTTAGTCAGTAAAAGTCTGACAGTCCCTTCCGCCCCACCCAGGGTGGAAGGAGTTATTTGATAATTTTTACCACCTAAAAAAAAAGGGTTCCTCATAATGTTTTTCCTTCACCAATATCAGTAATGTCCATAATAGACTTAGAAAGTACTTACATATGAAAGAAAAAGTCACTTTGGTACTCGCCCGGTATCGAACTCACAACCTAATACAAGAGAGGCGACGATATCAGTTTACAAATAATTTGAAAATCGAATCTCGGTTCCGCGGTATCAGTTTCTCAATATTAATTAAAATAATTGACAAAAAATCTTTCTGCATTAAACAAGCCAGAAAACAAATCCAACTTAAACACGCTAGAAAATAAACTTGAACAAAATAAAGCGTTTTCCTTTCACAGTAAGTAAAGGAACATTCGCTCCCAACTGTAAATCTAACGGGGCAGTTTCAACTGATTTTAATCGTTCAGAACGAGCTAAATTGATGTACATCTCTAGCCCCATTGCGCCACGTTGCCCGCTCATGTAGGGTAACCAAGTGATCGTGTTTTGTTTAAGTTTAGTGGGAAAAAAGGAACGAGAATATTTGGTCACTGTAATAGTTTGTTGGACTTTTTTGGTGGATATTAATGTACACACAAAAACACTATTTTGTGTCACATGACAAAACATCACGCCTGTAATCCCCGAAGGGTAAGACAGAGACCCTTTTGTACACCCACATTTCATTTAATAGGGGAGAGCCTATTGCCATCAACCGGGCACAAATCAGACAGCGAGGCTGCTACTGAGAAATTTCTGATAGAAAAACCCAATAACACTTTGCCCGACCTGGGAATTGATCCCAAGACTAGACAATCGAGCCTTTTATTATTAAATAACTACTTATTTAATGACTACGTCATTACAATACAGAAAAGGGGGAAACTATGTAGTTATTTGAATTAATATTGTTTTGATGGTGGAAAACTTTTAGAACCAAAAGTTTTTATAACGGATAAATAAAAATGTATCCTTGTTTTCGTCGAGAAATTTATAGTTTATTTTGTGACTCATCGTTATGTGATAAATTTTTGATTAAGACAATAACAATAAGATAGCAATCTAAATGTTACTACCTAATAATATTTATTACGGACGGAAAACAAACCTGATTTACTTTTTATTGCAAGACTTTATTATCTTATTTACCTGCTAAGGTCCACTTGCACCAAAAACTTAATTCAGAGTTAGTTTCTGACACGAAGTTAAATTACAAAATGTCATAATGAACCCTGACTGGTGTAAAGGGGACTAAGCCAAGCAAATAACAATTAGAAGAATTTCTAAAATCAAACTTGGAACGGTTAGCGCGATAAGTCAATTATCACTGTAAATTTAAAAAAAAAAACACAATGCACTTCTCAGCATTTTAGGTATTAAGTAGTTAAGATGTTTATGTTATCTTTATTTTATACTCATTTCGGTTTTTCTTTTAATATTGTGTTCAATAAAAGTTAAAAAAAAAAATCATTGGCTTTTGCTGCTGACTGTACAATCATGAGTCTTTTTGAGCTGCTTTACTTTCCCATTGCGTTCTATTTCGAAAAATCTGTCTGAATCTGTCAAAAATTCGTCTAATATATTACATTGATTTATCCCTTAGATGAGATTGTGACTAGATTTTGATCGTTTTTAATTACTAGGCCTTCTGAAATTCATCTCATCCAATGTTTCTACAAAATAGACAGCCAAGTTTCTTTAATATTTGATAGGTTAACGTCAAGTCTGATCTGTAATTGTGTAGTTACTTCAGAGACCTTAGACCTTTGCACGGGCTTTTGCTGTCTAAAATGAAAACATTAATAACTCACTCCCAACAAGATACTCAAACATTTATCTATCACAATAACTCAGTAGCGATAAACTCAATATAAACGATGAAATATGGTTTCGAAGGCGAAATATAAAACTTATCGTATGCGAGAAAAGAATTCTGGGTTGAGAGGTTAAGGCCACGAAAACGGAGAGCAGAGGAGAGGATATGTCTTGTACAAGTACAGCCAATCGGCTTGTGTTATAATCTTAAGTCACCTTCCATGGACGGGTCTTTACACACCAAGACTCCTCCGTGCTTCAGAAAGCATGCTAAGCCGTTGGTCCCGGCTGTCATATGTGGATCTTTGACAGTTGTTACGGGTCGTCAGAAGCCTGGAAGTCCGACAACCAGTAAGGGGTATCGAATTGCCCAGTTTCTGGGTTTTGGAGGTCAGGTAGGCAGTCGCTCCATGTAAAATGCTGGTATTCAGCATTTGGGAAAAGGCTAAGCAGTTTGTTTTAGTCTTTTAGGAAGTTATATTATTCTTAGTAAGTGCATCACTGCATAGAATATCGATCTAAATGGTTCTTTTCCTTTTAAAGAAAACTTTTCTTAACTCATCGCCGGAACGTAGTTTGCATAACAAAAAAGTCTGTCTTATGCAATCTCTTGAGAAGCAAGTTGAAAATTCTTGCAAAAAAATTTGATGAGCATCTGATGCCTTATTGCAATATAATCAATTTGTACTAGCTTTTGACTGCGACTTCATCTACGTAGTCTTCAGAATTAAGTGAATATTCTAAATTATCCTATGAGAACACAAAAATGGAATAATAAAAAGCCAGCTGCAAAAAAAAGTGAAAAATAAAAAATACATAAAAGCGAAATTCACTCACTCACTAAATCATCACGAAATATCGATAACCGCTTCACGCACACAGATGAAATTTGAAAGGGAGGTAGTTTATAGTTAATGGACGTCCGCTAAGAACAGATTTTCTATAATTCACCACCTATGGGGATGAAGCGGGGGTCCTAATTTTACATATGGAGAAATGAACTTTGAAGAAGTCGCGGAGCAGAAGCTAATATTACAAAGAGGAAAACTTTGTATTTTTGTTTGTTTGTAATGGATAAACTCAAAAACTACTGGACCGATTTTAAACATTCTTTCACCATTAGAAAGCTACATTATCTGCGAGTAACATAGGCTATATTTTATTTTAGAAAAAATAGGGGTCGCGAAAACAGACATACACGCGGGCGACCGCTATATTATGATATTTTTAGAATTAAGTATCAAGAATCTCATTTTACGATCTACTTACTCAATAGTATATTTATCCCCAAATTCTTCTAGAAGGATCCCTAGAGGACCATATCTAAATAATATTTCAGGCTACATTTTCCTAACCCTATTGTGCCACATTTCACCTCCTTTTGCCTCGGGAGATTATAATTTATTTAATTTAGTACGCTACAATTGACATTTTCAGGAATACGAATGTTTGATGCCAAGGGATTTATAACAGCGATAATATTTATGTAAAGGTGAAATATTTTTTTGGTCTTTTTAGTTCGGTTCTTGTCTCTTGTGGTTTTGTGGTCCTTTTAAATCAATAGGAAGAAAAACCTGCTCAAATGACGATTTATAAATCACTAGCTATTGCCCGCCACTTTGTCGCGGCGACGCAGATGAAGTCGCGAAATAAAAAGTAGCCTTCCTTTCGGGATATTCCACTGCGCTCCAGGAATGCGTAGCACTGCGCTCCAAATTTTTATTACATATATTATTTAAAAAATTATAAGTACCTACCAAAATCGTTCCCCAGCGCTCCAAAATGAAATAAGTAGAGTCAGCATACAAGTCAAACCATAAATTGTTAAATTAAAATAAAGTGTTTCTCTAGAGAAGTTATGTCTTGAAATTGTTGGGTAATGGTGTCTACTACCCAGTTGAAGAATTAGCAGGGATAGCTGCAGTTATGTGCTTGTATTCTAGTTTTAAGAAAACTTTTCTAATCTGAAACTGTGATTTTTTCATTGTTTTTTTTTTTAGAAAAAAGTATTGTTAGACGTGACGTTGTGATTGTGACAAAATAAATATATTAGATATACAATGTATTATTATATTCTATTTTTATGATATTTAATATACTTGCCTTAGGTTTCATGCTAAATTTATTTTTTTGCTAACTCTACTCAATATTTCTTGGAGCGCGGTGGAACTAAAATACCCCAATATTTTAATTGCTAAAAATTCTTGGAGCGCAGTGGAATCAATGTATGAACATTAAAATTATGAGAACAATGGATTTTGGAGCGCAGTGGAATAACCAGTTGATCTTAACCATGTAGTCGATGATTATGATGCACGGTAAAACTCTAATGAGTTTATGTTTGCGTCATCTCAAATTATATAATACCATTGTGTCTCTAACAAACAAATAAATAAATAAATAATAATAACCCTTCCTTTCTTGGGGTCAAACTTACCCAGTAAGTACCTTTCATCAAAACCCGTCCAGTGGTTTAGTCGTGAAAACGTAACAGATAGACATAGTTACTTTCGCATGTATAATATTAGTATGGACTAACTTATGCCCGCGGCTTAATTTCTTGAGCATACCTTTTATTTTTCTAAAATAGTAGTCCCGTGAAAATTGGACCACCCGTTTCGGAGATTAGCCGAAACAAACAAACAGACAAAAAAGCGGTCAGTATTGTAAATTACACTCATATAAAGTACACACTACAATTTAAATTTGACTAAATTCAGTGCGTTGTCAAACAGCCTGAAGTTCTTAATTATGTATCCTGAAGTACATGTTGTCATAATTATGTATATAGATACATAATAAGTACACAACGAAGGTAAATGTGATGGAAAATAACACGAACCGCGCAGGCATAATTTGATTAATAAATGCGTGGCATGAGGATCGTCGCGCACAAAATTGTTTCAAATATTTTTGTTTGGCTTAATTATGTGGTTTGGTTACGGTTCATTTTCGGATAGGCAGTTGTTAAATAATATGAGAATTTGTGTTGAAAAATGAGAGTGTTGTGGAAGGAAAAAGAACCAGATATACTTTTATATCTAGATGAGTGTATCTTCAATATTATCAGCTCGCCATTTTATATGTTTGGGAAAATAACTAAAAAAAAAACAACCTATTATTGTCCTTTTGTTGCAAGGGACAGGCCTTTTCTTCTACAAATAAGGCACAATCATTGATGGTGAAAAAAAATTAAAGCTAATATCTATGTTATAACTTTAATACCTTTTTAATTATTATGTTTATATCTAAGGTCAAATTGTACTAATTAAAAACGTTCAAAATCTAGTCGCAATCACATCTCAGCGACAATGAATGTATGTTCAATGAATGCGATCGTACCTAAAATTTAGTTGAACTAGTTGAACTTATCGATTTTGGACGTCGGTATAGAAGATCTACTATTCTGATAAGTAGGTATATGTTTGACGAAAATTTTAATTCCATAAAATACATATTTAAAGCGTGCGGCAGATCGTAATTATTGTTCTATGGCAACCCAGAGTGGTTACCCGGCCGCTCGTAAGAGGGCGCCCGCGCATTATTCTAGAAAGATCTGACAGTTGTCAAGTAGTGGAATCGGAGTGGAGTGTCAAGTAGGTACCCGCGAATGTGTGCGCGCGAGTCAGAGTTTTGTGTTAAGTTGTGATTTGTGTAACCTAACAATAATGTACTACCAGTTCATAGCACCTGCGTTTTCATTATTTTTATTTATTGGAACGCGTCAAATAATCATTAGTTTTCCCCACCCCTAATGAGTGACACTAAAAGGTAAACAGTTCTGTCCCCGAACGTACATGGCCATTACTAAATTAACCGGAGACTTTAACAAATATTATTCTTATGTCGCACTGCGAGCCATTTTTGTGATGTCATTTGACATTGGATAATAATATACTGAGGTAATAGCTTATCGTTGAATTTACCTGTAACTGGGGTGCTTAGTTTTTACAGGCAAAATATTACTAGGTAAAAATGATACCATCCTATTAATGTCATAGTGCACGACAAAGGCCTCTACTCATACAGAGCAAGCACGAGCATTGATCGCTACGCTCTTGCTCAAAACGAGTTGGCGATTTTGGACTTAAATTCATTTTAATTCATCCTGGCTTATATCATCTTTTTGGACTTACCAGGAAGATATGATCACGTCACATTATATTATAATCATGTATTCAAAAGTCATTAAACATTAAAGGAGTAAGTGTAAAGTTTACACGGCACTTACACCATACAACCAGTTTTGTTTCTTTCTGTCTATCTGCCAATTCATTTTAGCCAATCTCCTGAACGACTAGACCGATTTTGACGGGACTTTTACTGTAATTAGTTGATATTATAAATGAGTTACTGAAGCTAATTTTTTTTTTTATAAAAAGTCTTAGGGTTCCTCTAAAAAAAAACACCCCGTGAAAATCGATATTCACGCGAAAGTCTCGGGCAAATAAATAATAAAGATTTATTTATGTTTGATATACTTAACTTAATAAGTTCATACTTATAGACTTAGTTCCATTCTAAGTTAAACAACTCCAGACAATCACTTATTGTTCGACGTTTATTCACAAACTTGACTTTTCTTATTGTGTTTATTTTTTGGTGCTGGCGTTCCCTAAGACGTTATTTGTCTTCATTTGGTGACAGTCAGTCTCCTTTATGGGACAACCAATGGTTTTATGTTCATATTTTCGGGGAAATCTAGTGTAAGGTTCACATTGATATGTATTATATATGAAGAAAATACCTGTTAAAACGTGGCTTGTCCGCCATTTTGAGTATCAGATGTCGATTGAAATAATGTACTTTATAATCAAGGTAAGTATTATTATATGAAATGAATTGAGGCGAGTACTATCGGCGGCCATTTTATGATAGGTCTTTTTGTAGTATGGGCCTATGCATTAGTGGAGGAAAGTGTTGCTATATACACTATTATATAGGTATAGGAAGCTGACCCCAAACATAATTGGAAGAAGGCTAGCCAGATGATGATAGGTCGCAATTGTAATGTAAGTACTGCTGGAACTATGATTTTATAAATCAATAATATAAACTCATATATATGTTACCGGCAATCTGTACAATCCGGTATTCTATACAATACCTAGGCAATGTATAGAATACCTAAAACGGACAGGTAATTTATGAAATATTATTTATTTTATACGTTGCCTAGGTATTCTATACAATATCGAAAGCACAGCCGGCAATGTGTATAAAAGAGTAGGAAAGGAGCAGGAAAGTCCCCTATTTCTTGGTGGTTTAAAAAATAATCGGTCGGTTTAATAAAAAAGTCGGGGAGCCCCAAGTCTTGAGCTCGCTCCGCTCGCTTAAGATGAACCACAATATATTGATGACATATTTTCTATACAAAAGCTGTCAAACCGCTATATTTATATATCCGTTAGGAGTTATCTGACGATTGAAAAATTAGCCCTAAGACATAAATGTAAGAATTATAGACCCGAATCAAAAAAAGGGGTAGAATTGTGACTAACCATTCCACGGCCAAGTTGGTTACTAAGATTTACGATACAAGTACCATTCTAAGATTTACTTGTAAAACCTATGATTTACAGTAACATATAGACCAAAATCTATTTATTTACACATTGCCGATAGATCAGCAGGTACTCTATACAATTCCTAGGAATTGTATACATTACCTAGGTAAAGTATGTAATAGAGAACAATATTCATAATGTTTCATACATTGCCTGTAGGTACGCCCCAGGTATTTTTTACATTGCCAAGGTAATGTATAGAATACCTGAATTATACAGATTGCCGGTAACATATACAAACAACTACAGATAAACTACGATATTTTGGCGCGCCCCTTCACAATTCAAAACGTTTGAAAGTATTTGTGAAAGCATTTACAGTGGGTGGCCAAATTATTAGGGACAGCGCCGAGATTTTAATAATTTCTAGTTTGTTTAAATTTTTCAGGGAAATGGGTTGTCTTTCTTAGAATAACTACAAACCTTAAAACACTTGCAATAGTTGCTATACCTCTCTGGGCATGTGTAGAGTGCAGTATTAATGTTTTTATTTCTCTAATTTTTCTTGAAGACGTGTCTGAAACGTTGCCCATACTAGAAAAAAAGTAATTTTGAGGTTTTCAAGTTATAACTTTAATAAAATTAAAATTCAAGTATTAAGATTAAAAATAGTACCACTATACGAAACATTACTCACGTTCTGACTACGGTTAGCTGAAATAAACTTGCAATGTCAATCTGAATTTTTTTTTTACACAGCTGTAATAAGAGGAATTTTCAACAAAAATCAACGAAATGAGAAAGTCACATCAATTTTCAAAAAAATTGTTCCAGCTCTACAATTTTTTCACATCAAAACATACATCAAACAGTAATAACATCAAATAAAAAAAACCCCTAATAAATCTATTACTTTGTTTCAAAATAATGTTTCAACTAGATATTACATTTCTATGAGTGCTGTCCCTAATAATTTGGCCACCCATGGTACAAGACTCACAACGCATGTGTGCGTACTGAGACGGCTCTCGAAACAAAAACAAATCAGCGTGTCATTGTTGCTCGACTAGCGGCGTCATTAATTACTCATTATTATTGAAATAGTAATATTGAGGGGCGCGCCATGTTATAGTAGTTTATCTTTTCACCCGGAACCATACAAAAATTTGTTCCGAGCGGGAATCGCACACGTGACAATTAACGCACCAGCCAATCGCTCAACCGTGTCTACACTGTTACACACATCGATTTTGTCTGAATCTGTTCCTAACTTTACCGTATTAAAATTATAGCAGCATACCTGTTATTATTCCGCCATGATCCCTTCCGGCTTAGTTACACAAGGTACCAGAACGTTTAGCTCTCTCGTCTTAGAGACGTGCTCGTTAACAAGCAATGCAGATACAGGAACTGTAATTATGGTTCAGGGGTCTATATTAAGCTGTTTGTAGAATTTGTACCTTACCTTCTTATGTATATAGGCAGTTTTTGAAAGATCAAAGTAAAGGGGTAAAAAATTGTTATTTGTAAATGATTTATGTAGTCGGTTAATGTTGGCCGTAAGCTGATTTTTGGATTGACTCCAAGGTCACGCAAAGTGTTTTATAGTATTTATTTACAGTATTTAATATTTAAGTTGTAAGAAAACAGAACTAGTCCATAAAATTAAAAATAAACCGTTTTTTGCATATACGCAGATATTTTCTGTTCAGCCCATCCCTACATGTAAATAGTAGTGCTATATAAAACTCAGAGTGATAAAACTTTTCTTACTTTACATTTTTAATCTGAAAGTATATCTTCTAACTAAAGAATTACAGTTTTAAATAACTTGCTAGATGCTAGCTTTAAACAATCGCTTTAGAAGTTCTGAATATACTAGGTTTATTTTTAGTTAGTACTTCAAGTTTGTTCTTTAAAACTTCTACATAGTGTCAATATAAAGTTTCAGGCTAGCGTCTTACATAGAAGCACTGCTATAAATTATACAGCAGCTGATTAATGGAACCGTATAGGAAATATCCATTAAAATCATAAGATCACGCCTGTAATCTCCGAAGGGTTAGGCAGAGATGTACTCATTAGTACATAAGTACACATTTCGCCAGTAATGTTTAAGTCCTATGTAATAGGAGGCGAGCTTATTGCCATCAACCGGGCACAAATCCAGACTCCGAGGCTGCTACTGAGATATTCCTGACGGAAAAACCCAATAGCACTTTGCCCGATCTGGGAATCGCACCCAAGACCTCATGCTCGGCAGTCGCGCTTTGCGACCACTAGACCAACGAGGCAGTCAATCGGGGTCTCTAATTATTCTAAGAAACATTTATCCATTTAGATTCTTCAATTGCCGCAGATTTTTATTTAAAAAATAAATGTCAGTCAATCTCACCCTATACTTACGAAGTACCTACCTACATCATAAAAGAGACAGAATCATAACATGAAAAATTCCCGGAAAAACAAAATACATTTTTACCAAAAATATAACAATTTATCACCAAATAATAATAAAGAAGAAAATTTCCCCCAAAATATTGAAAGCACCATTATTAGCAGACCTGCCTCTCAACGGAAGGATTAAGCCGCCTTCAATATTAAATATTTCAATAGAAATTCTCAACGTTACTGTGGTTATTAAAATGGCGCATAAATATCGGCAAATAATTATGATAAATATTTTATGCGCCACAAATAACGTAAGGGTAAAGGCAGATAAGCGATGCGCGTGTTCAAAATTTTGGAGTTTTAGGCTTGTGTCATGTTAAGTAGATGATAATAAACAAAACATAATTTAGGTACAGTAACCGGTCATAAGTGGAGTAGCAATCTCACAAAGCAATCGACACTTTGGTTTATCTTACGACCTTCCGACTTCGTGTGCGAATTCTGAGGTATGTGTAGGTACTGTGTTAATATAACACTTATTCACACAGATGTAGGTACGGCCTGTACCGCGTGTTCACAGCAATTCAAACCTTAGCATGCTACTGCCCGGGGTTGCGGGACGTCTTAACAGGATACCGTGGCCCCGGAACGTAAAGGGCAACAGAAGGAACAGGGTGGTTTTTTTAGTCTGTAAAAGTCGAACAGTCCCTTCCGCCCCACCCAGGGTGGAAGGACTCATTTGATGATTTTTACCAACTCAAAAAAAAAAGCATGCTACTGCACTTATGACCGGTTACTGTACCTAAATTATGTTTTGTTTTGTTGTTAAGTGGGTAGGTACTTAATTAATGTTTTCATGTTTATAAAAAAATTACGTTATTTTATTTTAATAGTAGGTGATTCCTGTTGGGTTAATATCTACATTGACTGGCGGGTCGAAAATGTTGAAGGTCAAACTGCCAATGGCGTCAGGCACATGTGCCTGACATGGCAGCAAACGTGTAATTATTATTTTTGAAATTTAAATAATTTATTTGTTTGAATATCGGTACCTACCTACCTAAATATGAGAATGATAAATAAAATCAAAGAACTTAAAACCATATCCTAGCTTATTAAGTATGCAGATTAATAACTATTATTTAGGTATTAGAATTCCAATTTAGTAGTTCTATACCAACAAAAAGAAACAAAACAACTATGGATCGAATATTTTCACATTCCTTATATAGTATGTAATAAACTATTTTAAAGATTGATTCACACATATCAGTGAAGTCATAGTTCTGGCGCAGTTCCGGTCCCGTTCCGTCACTGTGATAATTATTCTTTCTTACATCCTCTATGAACACGTTCACACCTGTCAGTGTCAGTGACGACACAGTGCTTTCAGTATCAGTTCCGCAGTACTATAGGATTGACACGGAACGCTGCCGGAACTGTGCCGGAACTGCGACTTCACTGATTTGTGTGAATCAAGCTTAACTCGGTTAAAAATACCCGCTACTTATAGATACTTCTTCATTACCGAACAGAAGTCGTATCATTACTCCAATTCCATTAAGATCAATAAAAAAAGATGTACGGAACTGTATCGACCTTCGATTTAAAAATAAAGTATTAGCACCAAAGTACGCGTACATAATTCACGTTCTTTTGCCGACTATTTAGAATGAATGTACAGTTAACAAGAAACACAAGTGACCAATGTCGTCAATTAAAGTTGAGATTTTTATGCTGTTTGATGATGTTGCATGACACACGGACGGTTGTCAATTTTCAAACAAATGACGCGCATTTGTCAAATTCAAAGTATTTATTTTAATTAGACCATTTACAGGCACTTTAAGATTGTCAAAGAGTCGGTCATATCAGAAAGTTGAAGCTTATCTCGTTCCAAAACATAGGTAGTCCTCTATGGAGAAGAACGAGCAAGAAACTTCACGGGTACTCTTTTAATTAGGTTTTACTAAGTCCTGGTTACAATATTCTTACGTACGTACATACGGGTGTCACACGGCGCTCTCGACGTAGTCAACTGTATGAAATAAACGTCTGTGTGCCGTACGAAACCCGCACCTCTACGGACGGCGCTGTAGCAAACCGGCATTAAAATTAAAGCTCAAAAACCGATGTTAATTTTTTGATTAAAATTAATTCACTTAATAGAAAATAAATATTTCCTCATTTAAATGAAATTTTGGAGACATCCATTTGTCTAAGAAAACAATCTAACGACCAGTGGCAAAGGGTCTATTTTTGTAAGAGGAAAGCAGGAGCAAAAATTGATTAATTCTATCAGGTACAGTTTAGGTATACAACTATCTCTCGCCAAACCAGAATACAACTAAATTGAACACTGTGGTTTTTATTTGAAGGTGTATTTTTAAATACCCGTAGTATGACTATTGGCAATGTGTCTTTTTGCAATGGCGGTAGAAGCAGTTGTTCCGAACTTCCGAAGGGGAGAGTGATGACACGATTGGCGCAGTGGCTAAGCAATTGGCTGCTACGATGCGTGTCGCGGGATCTTATACCCGCACGGAACAAACATTTGTATAGCCTATAGTAGTTAGTTGTTTCGGGTAGACTTTTTGTGTATGTGAGTTTATATGTTTGTTTGCATTCACGATACCTACATTAGAAATTCCTAGTGTAGGGTAAATGATTAACAAAAAAATCACAGATGTCATTTTGAAATTTAGATATTTGACAGAAAGATCTACTCACAACCGTTAACGATCGTTGGTTACTTATTTATATTGCTGACTGTACATAATCTTCCTTTTTATGCTTTATAGGTACCCACACTTTCATTATATCGCGAGATTGTAAGTCTTGCCTCGAGGGTTTTAAAGATCATGTTTATTTTTGAAACATAAATTAAGTGCTAAGTCTAATAGTGTGGAACATCAAAGTTCACCACCCACTACTAAGAGAATTGTACCGGCAGCGCGCTCCATATAAATGTGGTCTAGATTTATTTTGTAAGACGAAGTAGACGAGTCTTCACACAGGGAATCCTAATGTGAAGAAACTAGTGACTATAGTGCTTTTGTTATACTGTGTAATGCTGTTTGGAAAATTAAGATTATTTATACATTATAAATTATTTTTTAAATATAAAAAAAAAACAGTATAAAAAAAAGTACCCCACCGGCATTGGGAACGGGATCTTATTATTAAGAATACGTTATACAAATACCTACTTTTTGACGGCTCTATTTTTTATGTTGAAAAATTTTTAATTATGGATTCTTTGTGGAAATTAGGTTAACACGGTTCAAAATAAACTACATATTTTATGGGCAATTTCAAATAAAACAATATGTAATGTCGTCATCATGAATAAATGACCTTTGTTTCATGAGTTATGAGTTTAATTTTAATTCAAAAATTAAATACTCTATCGAGGCAACCAATAAGCTGTCAATAGTTTAATTAGTTAAACTAATTCAATATGCCAAATGTGTGACACTATTATCCAGCAATACGACTACATTGTACAGTCGAAACTTAACCTTGGAATTTATTAATTTATATTAATATATTTTACTAAACTAATTAATTATAAAATATGTACAATTTATAAAAAAAGACAGAAAGGGGAAACCTCATAGGGCATCAAAAAATTCGTCCGCGTCGCTGTCAAATGGGCAAGTGCCCAAAAGGCTGACAGCATTGCCACGTTGTATGGCAATGCTGATTCTTTGGCCTAAGAAAAGGCCAGCCCTCTGGTCATGTGAAGAGTCGACCAGTCGCTTAGCGATGTCACCTTAGAAACTATTTAAAATAAATTAGCTTCAATATCTAAAATTAGTCGAAAAATGGAAGAAATTGTGACGTGTATTAGTTTATTCTGGTAGTACATACATACATAAACTCACGCCTTTTTCCCATGGGGGTAGACAGAAACCACAGAACGCCACGATCCTTACACACTTACTCCTTTCGCCTCATCCGCGTTCATACATCTCGTCATACAAGCACGCCGGTTACGAGTACTGCGCACCTGACCTGTATTCTGGTAGTACTTATAAGATAAGAAGATAAGAATATAAGATTGATGTTATGGATTTCTAAAACATCAATCTTATAAAATTAAATAATAACCATAATTTACTAAAACCGTTAGCAAGTCATTCAAATGTTATCACACAAGAAATCTTGATAAACACTAACAATGGCCATTTGTAAGGACCGCAATAAAGATGAAGTTATTTTATAGTCACGCGAGGAAATAGTCTTGGTCGGATGGAATAGCGACTAAAAAATGTACAAACTAAGTATCACACTAAAAAAAAAGCAGCTAGCGATTTTTTTGGCGATTATGTATATTGTTTTTGTTCTTTTTAGCGCATCGATGGCAATTAAAGATGTGATTTTATTTTATGTTTTTTTTTGTTTGTTTTCATTTTATCACTTTCATATTATTTTTAATAAATATTTTTTATTAACTATTTTTTTTAATGATAAGGTAAGTGTTATAAAAATACACTTCAACTGTATCAGTTGTGGCATTTGAATGAGACTTTTAGGTACCAATTATTTTTAAATGTTTATTTTTACCTACTTCAGATTCGTTTAAAATTCATCACCACACAGAAAATATCAATTGACTTAACTTGTAACTGAACAAAAAATACATGCAAAACTCAGATTACATCAACAAATTGAAACGCGAGATTACCCATTTTCACCATAAACCCCGGACATACGAGAAAACGCGCGACTAAAACTCAATCGCACCATCTGTACCGAGCCTAAGCTTGCGCACGACGAACGTAGGTATTCATAGACCGCCGTAGCAGCAGTGCCGCGTAGACCTCGCTACAGACTCTACGTCTCATCGGCTACGAATCGCCCGATCGCGAACCAAATTATACTATATAT
This sequence comes from Hoplodrina blanda, assembly GCA_949316365.1. NCBI lineage: Eukaryota > Metazoa > Arthropoda > Insecta > Lepidoptera > Noctuidae > Hoplodrina > Hoplodrina blanda. The sequence continues at coordinate 9,677,493 of OX438564.1, forward strand.
TATAATCTGTGTAAATAATCTTCGTGTAGTGTATGATAATTATTTATTCTAGACTAATTTTATTAGTGCTGTGTTTAGGTGACTTTAGTTCTTTTTTTATTTGTGTGGCTTCGCAAAGTTGCTGAACAGGTTCGTACCTAGTTTTTAAATTGGATTAATTATTTACTTTCGTATTAAGGTTTTGTTAAACTTTTTTTTTGTAGACAAGTTTATTGAATGTCGTTGAGGTATGTTGATATTTAAGTGTAGCGTTTATTATTAAGTTGATAAGAGCTATTGTTTAATAATACTTAAGGTAATTTAAAACCTTGTTGATGAAGCATTTGGACTTAAGTTACAGCCAATTTAAAACTTATTATATTTATCAACCGTCAAACGTTTTAATTAGCACCATAAATTAATGTAAGATGAGAAAATAATTAATAATTACAAAATGAAAACAAAACTATTTCGTGTTAGGTTGATTGAATATTGTTACCAAAATAATAGCCTTTTGTTCACGTAATTTATAAAATTAGTTACTTTTTTTAGTATCTATTTTCAAATTACATTCATTGTCTAACATAATGTTTGAATTAATAAAGAAACAAAACGACACTGCTATATCTATTATTCTTAAATAGGGAATTAGTTGGTATTTAGATAATTATGATATATTTTTGGTATTACATTATAAATCTTTTTTTTTGAGGAAAGGTGATTTTTGCTGAATTATCCAAAATACGCCGTACTTTACTAGGAAAAAAAACAGGATTACGTCAGATCAAATTGAAAAAAAAAAATTATTTGTTAGATATTAGGGACTTTTTAAGCAACATTTTCATAGTGATTTCGGAAGTAAGAAAATATTTCATTATGGAAAATGCCCTACTAAACTAGGTATTTTTTTCCGTCATTTTTTGGATTCTTCCCACGATGTATGTACTTTGACTATTATTGGACTCTTTTCATTATGTATTATGACTATTTTTGTTTTTTTTTCCATTATATATTTTGATTATTTTTGGATTCTTTCCATGATGTATTTTTACTATTTTTAACCCTCTTCCGCGTTGCTTCGTTAAACGAGGACTAATTAATTCTAATAGGATTTTAGTATAACTACGTTTACGGTCTGATGATAATTCTCGACTAAACACGGGCTTCCTTCCTCTTAAGGGGAATGTCGACAGCGCGCTTCATAAGAAAGTAGTCATATTTTGGTCAATAGATCACTGAATTCGATGAAGTTCTGAAGGTAGAATAAGGGCACTGATATCCTTATCATTTATTAATTTAAACTTTATGCAACAAAGTACAAAGGCGGACTATGCCTTGTCTTAACAGGATACCGTGGCAACAGAACGTAAAGGGCAACAGAAGGAACAGGGTGATTTTTTTAGTCAGTAAAAGTCTGACAGTCCAGACAGAAGGACTCATTTGATGATTTTCACCATCTTAAAAATAAAAGGCATTTTCTGCCAGTCAACCAAAGGTAGTGAAGAGATAACATGGCAGGTGTAAATTATTGTACAAGAGTAAAACAACAAAATTAAAGATAATATAAAAAAAAAAACTAACTGAAACTATTATAATAACAAAATATAATAATACCAGCCTTTTACTGTCCCACTGTAGGGCAAAGGCCTCTTCTCATACAGAGAAGGCATGAGCATGATCACCACGCTTGCTCAAGGCGGATTGGCGATTTCAGACTTATATTAATTACAAGTCCAGGTTTCCTCACGATGTTTTCCTTCACCGATGTCAGTGATGTCCAAGATACACATAAGAAAGTACATATGAATTGAAAAAGTCACATTGGTACTTGCCCGGATTCGAACCCACAACCTACAAACAAACACACAAGTACAAACTATTATAGTATAAATAAATTTGATTATAGGTACCTACACAAGTATAAAATAATTAAAATTCTCTCTTCATAATGTATAATTTACTATAGGTACTATAAAAACCTAAACCCTTTTCTGTAGTTATCCATCAAAAGGCTTAATTTTAAAAATGAGAAATGATTTTTAAAATTCTTTCGAAAAGTTGAATTACGTATTATTTTGAAATAAATTTGAACATCAATTTTTTTCATTATCCACCCGTTTCGTTAAAAAGAGATAAAACATTCTCTATCACAAATAAGATAACAACATTCTTTCTATACATTTCACATCTCCATCAAGCTTGTAAGTTCCACTTTCAGTTTTTTCCTAACAAATCTCGAGAGAATTTTTGTAACGTTCCCCGATTTACCGTTGTCGGGAATTGTCGGGAATTTCCGATGTTCTTGCATTGTTCACGTGATCAATTGAACTCGCTTCTTGAACGATTCTTTGTAGTTATAAATGATATGTCGCGATTTTATTTATCAAAGAAATCAGCATTGACATTACTCGTATGTTAGTGGTTTATCTGTATTGCACTGTCTGGTTCAGTAACGGGTTCGATTGCAAAAAAAAATGGTTTTGTAAAATGTTTTTTTTTTATGCAAGATGGGTTTTCTTTTGATTCTAGTCTAGGTCAGAGGTGATAGACAAAATCTACGATGGAGTGAGCTTACCCCACAAAACGATAACTAAAGCATAGAAGGAAGCTGAATTTAAGTAATATAGTCGTCTCTGTTTTCTTATACACTCATAACAGCATTAGAGAGAGACAGATGTAGATTGCTCAAAATGCAAATCGTCACAACCTAAACGTCAATTTGGATACCTTGGCTACCTTTATAGTACTAAGTTTAAAAGCTACTTAACGTCTCAGGTTTTTATCTATGACTTTGTTCATCGCATTTTGTTCCTATAATGCTTAAGGGCGCATGCCAGTTGAAGTGCTTCGTTGGTTTTACGTGTAAATACTAATACTCTTTTGTCTATGACAGCGTACACTTCGAATGTCGTAAAGCGCCTTCTAATGCTTTAGTTATTGTTCTGAGGCTTACCCAGAAGAAGCTTGTTCACTTAAACTTTGAAGAGATTAGGGTCGAATGCGTTCGGAAATACAGACGCAGGTAGAGAGTTCCACTCTTTTGCTGTGCGCATTACAAAAGACGTTTGGAAACGCTTAGAGCGAATAGGTGGAATAGCTCTAAGGTAGGTGTAAAAAACCTAATTGAAAAGAGTTCCCGTGGAGTTTCTTGCTCATTCTTCTCTATAAACAGCTTCAACTTTCTGATAATAATTGGTCTAACTGAAAAAATTTTTTTGACTTTGACTTTTTAGGGATGGGTATTGGGTTTATTCATTCATTTCTAAATAGCCGCCCGGAGGTAATTGGGTGGAGTGATACCACCGTGCACGATAAGGCGTTGGTCTTTCCCGGTCATGTCGGATTGCCGTACCTTCGGACTATGAGAGTGAGAAAAGAGAAAGTGCACATGTGTTTGCGCACACACTTGTATACTACAATATCTCCCGCGTAGACGCACGTACGCGAGAGATATTGTAGCGTGGAGACATTGAAAATGATCGTCGCGATAGAAATAGGTCTGGAGAATATGTATTACTAGCTGTCCGCCGCGGTTACACCCGCGTCTTTGGTTACTGCTCCGCTCCCGTAGGTCGTAGCGTGATGGTATATAGCCTATAGCCTTCCTTGATAACTAATCTATCTAACACTGAAAGAATTTTTCAAATCGGACAAGTAGTTCCAGATATTAGCGCGTTCAAACAAACAAACACTGCAGCTTTATAATATTATAGTATAGATAGATATATGGAAGAAATTACTTCTATTTTTGACCATTTTTTTATATTTTTCATGGTGCAACTATTTATGTTTAATATCATACAAGAATGGCCAAAATACAAGGTAATTATCAAGCTATCTCGGTTATGGACTATGCCAAGTACATTCGATGCTAGGTCAAGGTAAGTCTTGGCGCCTTATCTTGCAGTCTTGGCTACGTGTCAAGTGACAGTTGATTACTATTGTATATTTCGTAAGTTTAAAATAGATTGATTGATAGACTTGCCCCCTTACATGGGACTTAAAGATAACTTATGGCCCTCTGCCTTAATAGAACCTTTCGGGGATTCGGGGATTCGGGAACTACAATCTACATGACATCACCCCTGATGTCATGTAGATGTAGATTGTAGTTTACATATCTTTCAATCAAGTCACAGAGCTCCTCAAAACTTGTGACGAAGATGAAACAAGTTAAGAATTTCCATTTTAGAAGAACCGTAGAATTACGATGGCATAATGGTAATCAAAAAATCCAATCGATACACAAATAGCTAAACGACAAATCATTTGCGACAGAATAATTCAAAAATCGAAACGGAATTCAAAAAAGGAATATAGCAAATACGTAATGTGTGAGTACTTGAGTAGGCATGTGATAATAAAAAATACATTTCGTATTTCGAACGCCAAAGTTGTTTATGGTAATTTATACTTCCGTAAGTCTCTGGTTTTGTTTATGGTTTGCAATAAAAGTTGTATATGGATGGTTTCAGCACTGGCTGATTAAATTTCGTAATTCATATGATTTATTTAAAGAATTTTATTAATAAAAGTTGTCCATAGCAACCTGGAATTTCTACGAATGCCATGAATTAATGTTCATTCTATAAACGGGAATGGTGTTATATCTCCTGTTACTGGGGTCCTAATAAGGCGTGTAAAAGACACTTAAAGGAGCAGAAAGTTATATGTTTTTCCCATTACTGGACCATATAACTGGGAATGTATTGCTTCATGCATACATAAGCAAAGTGATTTTTCACACCTAAAGTAGAAGTTTTCCAGCAATGATTTGTGCTTAAACTTAATTTGTTTGATGGACTGTATCTAATTATCACCCCACCTTGTTTTGTAAAAAATATCCATTATACAAAATGCATAAAAATCACACAAACGACTCCGACTTTCATACAGATATTATAAAATAAATAAATAAATATATAAAAAAAAAATAATAATAAATATTATAAAGAGTAGTACAATGTAATTATGTGAAGAAATATAAGATAAGTGCATCGCAAATGGCACTGCACTAATTTATTTAGAAAGTACTTACATTCGGGCCACGTTACTTAAAGCCAGGCGTCCATTAGGGGCGGGTTGGGCCCCAAAAATCAGCTTGCCATTTTGACATCTGTCAGCTGCGCCCCATCGCGCCTCTACTCGACGCAATTTCCTACAAAATGTATTAGCTAGCGCATTTTTTAAATTGCGATGCGCCCCGACCCTTTCGCTTAGTCCACGCCTAGCTTTAGACAATGAACCAACTATAAATTATGCATTTCATGGTTATGTACTAATTATTATAATGTTATTCATATTTTAGTTGAAGTATCCGGTGTGGTAATGAGTGCATAATTATTTGGCAGTACTTACAAGTTAGTTACATTAGAATTTGCTTTTCCAAGAGCTGCTACGATGGAGGAAGAGCATAATTATGAGTTTGTTTAAGACGAAATTGCTAATTACTTTCGCACTGTTACTAATTTTAAAATAATACTAGCCTATTATAATTTTGTTACTGCTGGGTAAATAAAAAGTACATGATGCTTGTTCAAGGTGGATTGTGATTTTTCACTTTTACGAATAAATAGATTCTGCTCGTGACTTCGCCCACGTGGAAGTTAAGTATTCCATAATGACATAGCCTATGGCACTCAGCAATTATGTAGCTTTCTATTAGTGAAAGAATTTTTGTAATCGGCTAAGTACTTCCAGAGATTACTTCTAACAAACAAACGAACTTTATCCGTTTTAGTAAATTGAAAAAGTCACGTTGATACGTGCCCTTGTCGTTAGTTATAGAAAAAGTTTAAATTCAAATTATTTTAAACTAATGAATGAACCGGTATGACCATTATAAGAACCCTGAATTGTTTAAAAAAATCGTTAAGGAAAAAAAAAGAAAATATGTTTAAATTGCAACAAAGCTAATATAATTTATTTTTTCTCTCTTCAACGTATACGTTAGATATATGATCAAAAGTAATAAAGAGACACTTTAACAAATAATTGTTACATTATTTCTGTATTTTAATAATTTCTCATATTGTTTTTCTTTGTGTGATCTATTTCTTTTAACAAACAAAAAATTAGTTTCGGCTGAAAATAAAATAAATTGTTTTTTTCTCGGCCGAACAAAGTGATTCGTACTCTCATCAAAATTTTATAAATAATATGAGAAAATTGTTCATTTTCTTGTGAGAATTACGTTGTAGGTAGGTACTTGTAAGTAATAAGTTTTCGTATATTTTTATTTCACTTCTTCTTTATCGTGTGGGCAGTAAGGTCTTACGACCCCACACACCCTAGTGTCAGAGTTTCTAAACCGCCTCAAGGGCCTCTGACGTGGTTTGAGTGGAACAGTAATCATAATCACCATCATCATGATATCAGCCGTAGCACGTCCACTGCTGAACATAGGCCTCCCCTACAGATTTCCAGTAGGACCGGATAGAAGCGGCTTGCATCGTCGCAGATCGTCTGTCCACCTTGTTGGTGGACGCCCTACGCTGCGCTTGCCGGCAGCAATAGGCAAACAGGCTAAACAGGCTAAGAGGCCATACAGTAATAGACCGGTATAAGTCCAATCATTAGCCGGCGCTAATGATTACTATCTCAGATTACAAAACAGTAATATGGCGTATGTGCATAATGTTACATGACTTTTAAGACCAACAGACTAGCTTAATTAAGTCGGTGTTCACGGGATCACACCAAAAGAATTCATGACAACGCAAAAAAGGGTGGGCGTTTTACCTAAGTGAATCTGTTTCAGCAGTTTTTTTCTGAGTGAATTGAAACATACTTTTAAGCAAAAAAATAACAATACAAATAAATGGTAATCATTAATCTTGACCTTTATAAAATACTAAAAATCTGTATTATTTATTTATTTACGAACGTGGGTAAAATTGATAACAATAACGACACATTAAAATACGGTTTTTTTAGTAAACTTATTTTTGAGTAAATCAATAGGTAAATGCTTCATAATTTGTCATAAATTACAATACTCAATGTCTTTATTGCTTTTCTATATGTATGCTTAGGTGGTAACTTATTTGAGATCATTTTGGACCTTGTAGGGCACAGCAAAAGGGTAGGAGAGAGGAAGCAAATTAATTAAGTAAGTGTTAATGGGTTTTTCCATCAGGAATTTCTCAGTAGCAGCCTGGATTTGTGTCCGGTTGATGGCAATAGGCTCGCCCCCCATTACATGGGACTTAAACATAACTGGCGCAATGTGGTTGTACTAATACACCTCTGCCTAACCCTTCGGGAATTACAGGCGTGATGTTAAGTGATGTAAGTAAGTTCTAACTTAGAAATAATTAAAATTTACAAGTGTTATATCATCGCGCTTCTCTTTCTGTTTTGTGAGCTGTCTGACACTGACAGACTGACAGTGATCACGCTTCAGGTGTTGTCAGCGTCATAAATAAACATTTCTCATTTACCGCTCAAGATACCTAAGCAAGTAATAAAGGTTATCTTATTACGTACAAGTACTGCACTCGGATTTTTCCCTGCGAGCGTTATTAGTACTCCTAGCCACTCAAATCAGGGAGTGTCGATATCGAAACGGGTCAAGCAGTAACGCATCTGGAGGGTTATTGCAATACCTTGGTATTGACAGGTTGATTACCTATTGCGGGTGATGTGACCGTTAGCTATTTACTCTGTTGAGTCTAGTTTTGCAAAATGCTTATTCAAAGGCAAAGTCAAATCATATAAATTCAATTAATATGTACGCGTCGACTTGAGAACCTCCTCCGTTTTTTCGACGGTTGAAAAGGCACTTTTGAACGTCATTTGAGAAGAATGGGAGAGAAACTCCATACATACTATTAAAAAAAGTAGTAGCTATTATTAGTACCTACCTATCTACCCAGTTAGTTAAACGAAAATATTTTTTATGTTCCTTTATACTTAAAAATGATATGTGTGTAGGTAGATCATAGGTCTCGCTACAATCATCAGACTTTGGATGGATGACTGTTAATCAATTATGCCCGTTGGCTGAACGGATCAATATGAAATTTAAGTTTCTGACGGAATTGAGAAACAAACATTCATTCAAACCTTTCACATTTATAACAGTCGTAAGATTATTACCAAGGACAAAAAATGTAGAACCAAGTTTTATACTATTGATTTACATACCAAAAAATCAGTTGAAATATTCAGAAAGCGTTGCCTGTAAAGATCGTTTCCCGTAAAATTGAGCGTAATATTATGAAAAGCTCTTACGTAAACGCGTAAGTTCACGTAACGGACCGTAATACACTAACCATTATTCTTCTCAAGAAGATGTTTGGAAAACATTGTACAATATGGTTGCTTCTAAATTTGGATAATCTATACTAATATAATAAAGCTAAAGAGTATTTTTGTTTGTGTGTTTATTTGAACGAGCCAATCTCTTAAACTGCCAGTGGGATTCGAAAAATTCCTTCTGTATGTGATAGTCAGATTCATGAGCAATAGATAGGCTATAATTATAACATCACGCTACGACCTAAGGGAGTGGAGCAGTAACCAAAGACGTAATTTAACTCGGGTGAACCTGTACTCGTATAAAAGGCGTGGGGCAGGTAACAATTATTTTACCTTTTAATCTTAAAACAATTCTGACATGTTTATAATTTTTATTTTATTTTAATAACTAGCGACCCGCCCCGGCTTCGCACAGGTGCATGTATTATACATATAAACCTTCCTCTTGAATCACTCTATCTAATAAAAAAAACCGCATCAAAATACGTTGCGTAGTTTTAAAAATCTAAGCATATATAGGGACAGACAGACAGGGAAGGCGACTTTGTTTTATACTATGTAGTGATTAAATTTTTGAGTTTATTGTAATTTATTTTGATTTAAAATATTAATTTTAGTGGAATTACGATTATGGATTATTGTTTTAAGAAAATATTCTTGTGACTAACATACATAGTTTTAAGTTCACTAATGCTAACATAATATGGACATTTACAGTCTGAAATAAATGATTTAATAATAATAATAAAACTACACGGACGAAGTCGCGAGCTGAAGCTAGTCTGTATTATAAGTGGATATTCGAGTGATGAAATATTTAGTAAACAAAGGTTTGTGTTTAGTACGATAAGTGTTCCATCAATCACGATCATTGTACGGATATTGGTCCATGGACAATGGCCGTTTACAAAATGGCGCCACGTTAGTCCATCTTTTAGCAGTCGATAAGTAGGTATTACTGACAGAGAAAAATGTCTGTAGGCCTAGTACGCGCTCACTCAAAACTGTTCGTTTTGAGTCAGAGTCATACATACATACATTTTCTATCTTTGAGTCAGAATCAAAGTATTTATTCAATCAGACCATTTACAGTCACTTTTGAATTGTCAAGGAGGCGGTCAGTTAGTCAGCTTCAATTTTCTGAAGCTAGAAAACGGAGGTAGGTCTCTATGGAGCCGTCACAAAGATTAATATTATGATTCTTTCTTTCATTAATCAAAACCGTAAAAAAGCAAATTAACACACCGCAAAATAAAAACAATATAGATTAATGGCCCAAAAAAGAAATAGTTTTAAATTTCAATGAAGCAGTTCTTAATCTGTTAATTAAAAACATATTAATTAAGTAGTACAAAACTGCTGTTGATTCCTACACTTATTTTTAAAGATAACACGCTTTTTAAGCAAACTTTGTAAATTAATTTCAACAGTTGTTGTATAATTAAGAATTGGGACAGCCACGACAAAGGTAGCGTACCAAAGAAGCCGGACAACACAAAGTTTATGCTCAAGTTTTACCTTGAACATTAACCCACAAACGTTGGTATGTAAGTAATAATTAGCGTCAGTTTACCCGTACATTTTTTGACAGTTAACCGTGTCTTAACTGTAGGTAAGCAATATTTATAGGTAAGGGCGTAAGTACCAAAGGTAAGTGGCATGTCTGACAGTTTGTTTTTATTTAATTAGGAGCTTCCTCCTTTTCTTTTTTATAAATTGTACATACTTTGTAATTTTATTAATATTTATAAGTTTTGTTTGGTTATTTTTATGAACAGTTTCCAGTGTAGAGTTTTGATTATAAAATAAATAATCCTACTTTATTTAGGAAGTATTTGACGTTTTTAACGCTAGTCATATGTTTATAATTAAAATCTGGGGTAACGTAATAAGCGTTATACAAACTCCCATAAAGACTCTTATTTCATCCCCTTAGGGAGTGAAAAAAAAGGGGGTGAATTTTGGAAAATCCTTTCTTAGCAGACGCCTATTAACTGTAAACTACCTCCCTGCCAAACTTTATCATTATAAATGAAGTGATTCCTTATTTTACAAAAACATAACATAATTTTCTACTGTTACATTATAATTACCTATATATTATTTTTCTATATTAACAAAGTTTACCCTTATGAGAAGTTAAATTAGAGACATATTGTATTTTGCTTTAAGCTATGTATAAAGTGAAAAAAATAAAGACAAATTCTACATTTTCATTAAGAAGAAGCCTGTTTTAATAATATTCAGTTAAAATTAATTGGCAACTCGCTTCATTAATTTTCATTAAAATAATTAATACATCTAGCTTAGGCGTAAAATTAAATTAAATGGAATGTATATAGACGACTGTCGACAGTCTGAAATTGCTTACAACAAGCGTACCTAACGATCTATGCTACTACGTAATAATGACTAAACAAATAAATGAAGTTTGTTATGTCAAAATAACACTTTTCACTAAATAAATATGAATGTTTACACGATACTTACACGAAAAAGCCTTTGTTTTATTTTTTGACTGTCAAAGTCAAAGTCAAAATCAAAGTCAAAGTCAAATCATTTATTTCAATAAGGCCATTAATGCGGATTTTTGACGGTCGTGTATACAAGAAAAAAGAATTGAATCTAACACCCCTTCCAAAGGTTAGTTTCGAATGGGGAAGAATGGGCAAGACACGAGGAGGGTTATTACATAGTGTGCTGTGTAATAACCACTTTCACTAAAATATTTCAGTGATATGTAAATGCAGTAATATAAATATGAATTCTCAAGGCAATACGTACTTTCACATTTTTAATTTCGTTTAGTTATAACATGTTTAAGTTAGAAAATAACGTGTAGCGTGACAATATCGCGTGTTACAAATAGCCGTTATTTATACCATTATTAAAAATAAAGACAGTGTTAATAATTAGTGGTTTGTTATTATTTTGCACTACAGTGAAGATAAAGATAGGGAAATTACTGCATGCTTATTCTAGAGGGGTATGATAAACGCGCTTATTTACACTACCCAATCGGTAGGGTCCTTTTGATAGGGTGAACGCGGCATGGCAAGTGCAGTCAGGAACACACGATGGTTCTAGCAGTAGGGCCTACCTCTCTATCTATTATTATACTACCCTATCTAGGAAATAGGGACCCTTCTGATTGGGTAGTGTTATATGCGTCTTAGCCAAATCTACACTATGTAACAAAAACCCTGTCAGATCAGTGTTGCCGTTGATCAGTTTTTATGTTTTATTTTAATTTAATTACTTCTTCTTTTTTCTTTTTTTTTTTACTGGGGAAAAATAATAATCTCAAATCCATTAAATGGTTACGTATATGTGTACGCAGTACGATGCCGAATAATACCCTTAAGGATCGGACAGGGTTTTTGTTACATGTTACAAAAATAAAATTGAAATGTCTGTTTGTAATATCAAAATCACAGCTTTTTACTAACTGCCTTTACACGGTACTTGTACCAAAAACACAATTTTTAGAGTTCTTGTCTGTCTGATTGTTTCGGCTAATCTTCGAAACGGCTGGACCGATTTTGACGGGATTCTCACTGACTTACAGCCGATATTAAACAGAGTTACTTAAGCTAATTATATTTCAGAAAACGAATTAGGGTTCCGCGCAAAATAATTTTATATAATAAAAAAAATATTTTAGTAAATTATGAAGATGAGTCAACTCAATTCCTCCAGGCCAAGAACTGGAATAAATAAATGTTGGGCCTGGAAACGGCGTCGCGAGATTGCATTCCCTCTAGATCGATAGTGACGTGCCATGAATAATATTACTATATATGTGATGCTTACATCAATGTTTAGTATGAAGTAGTGAGTACCTACACTTTCATAATAAAATATGAAAAATCACATAAAAGATAGAAAACGAGAGCCTGACTGACTGGCGTATCAGCGCACAATCAAAATTACTTGAACTATCAATGTGAAATTTTGCACACAGATTTGTTTTTTGGAAAATTGACCAGTTGTACGGTCTACCTATATATTCGCTATTGAAATCGTTGATTTCTTTAGCTCTTTGAAGGAATCTGAAGGAATCCTATCTTCATTGAATATTATATAGTAGGCCTTCAATAATTCTATTATGTCTAATTATAATATTCTACTAGCCTAAGTCTTCGAAATCATCTGCATAGACTTCAAAATTAACGCAAAGTCTTAAATTATTCCACGTAACACAAAAATGGCATTAAAATTACTGTGTTCATCCATTCATTTAAATTATAGGTATAATTTTTTGCGGATAAACGAATGGTAATCGAATAACTTTGTGACCCGCCAAAAACAATGAAAGCAACTGCAGGCCAAACTTTCATCAGTCCTTGACATAAAATACAATGTACTATTAAACCTGGAACGTTTACTTGTCCGTTCAATTTCCCCTTATTTACAGTCCTCAACATTTTATCTGGTTTTGTCATTGAACAAATTCCGTCTTTATTGAGTTGGAGGCCTTGGACTCGGCTCGTTTGCGGCGCGGCAGTGGCCTCGGAAAGACTGCATCTCCGTAGTTTAACGGTGGCGTGACGTGAATTTTATAAGAGTGAGGACTTGTTCTGTATGCTGAGGACGTTTAATGTAGGTAGGTATTGATCGTTGTGTGTTTGCAATGTACCTAAGTCATGTCAGGTACTTGTTAAACAAAACACAATAAATTATATCAGCTATTATAGTTACATAATAATATAACATTTATAAAAATAAATTAAAAACAAAAATGATTATCAACTAAATAAAACATTTATAGCTTAAAAACAAAAATCATCATCATTATAAAAAAAATATAATATAAATATCCAAAATACCTAGGTACATTTAATTTGGAAAATTCACCGCTGTTAATCACTATTATTTAGAGCACTACAACATAATAATTAAAAAGAAAATTTACCTATTGACCATACCAATGTGTCAATCGCCAATCCGCCTTGAGCAAGCGTGGTAATCAATGCTCGTGCTTTCTTTGTACCGGAGGCGGCCTTTGCCCTGCAGTAAGACAATAATAGACTAGTATTTTTCTTTATCTTTTTTAACCTACCTATTATGACTGATTAATTTGCAAAATTATGAACGCTATAATTAGGTTTAATTTAATGGTGTCTATATAATAGGCATTGCATTTCTCTCATTTTCCTGATGTAAAACGGTCTTTTGGATACATGCCCCACGCGACGTAATATGTATACAAACATGTACGATACACACAGACAGACATCTTTTAACTATCAGTATACAGGACAATTTGTATGTCCTTCTCTTGATTGTGCGTTAATTTGCCCAATCAAGAAAATCAAACAAAGTACACTGCATTGATTACATCGTGTATCCGTATTTATACTGATTATTTTTGTTCGACGATTATTTGAGACAGGTTTGAGGCGCCATTTTAAAACACACAAACCTAGTCTTTGTGTGTCAACCTAAGTTTTGTAGATAGGATAAGAGTACCTATTAATGATAATTATTTTTAAATCTGGCCATTTTTTTATGGCTGATCAATTAGCAGCTCTTCTACGTGTCACGGGTTTGATTCCGTCACGGACCAAATACCTACCTGTATGGACTATAGGCTGTTGTTCTGGGTCTGGATGTTGTTGTGTATGTGAGTTTATATGTTTTGTAAACGCATCCACAATACAAGTAAAACTCCAAATGTGGGGTAACGAAAAAAATAAGAATACAAAATCTCGCATAGAAATTGAAAATAACATTTATTTTTGAAATTAATTAATTTCACGGAAAACCGACTAAGCAAAAGCTACTTAATTACTTATATAGTTATTAGTTCCTTTATTTGAACTACAAAATATCGAATTCCATTACTTATTGACCAAAATATGATAATTTTGTGCAATATGCATGCCGTTCTATCTACAGTTCCTCCAAGTATAGCCACTCATAAAGGCTATATTTAATAAAAAGAACAAAAAAAAAACCCGCTGAATGAGTTAAATAAAAATTCCATTCCAGTATTCGATACCCAATGAAAACCTCTTGAAACTTGAAGAACCAACTTGAGTCGGTGAATTGACTCAGTAGTCAGTACATGCATCGTAAATCATCGGGTATTTTCGTCGTTCCTCGGAAATGTTCGGTTTATGAGAGAGAATGATTTGTTGGTAGTTCTTAAGAATGCCGTGCCCGCCTTTGTGATGCAGCTTTGAAGTAAAAAATTATAAACAAATAATATTATCCATATTGCATTTGTTTACCATTTTTTTTAATGATGATAATGTGCAGGCGCATTTGGCTCTTGATCCATATTACTTCCATACTAAGAATATCAATGTGTAAGTAAGTCTGCCTATCTGTTTGTTACGCTTTCACGACTAAATCACTGCAACTATTTTGATAAAATTTGGTACGGGGTAAGTTTTTAGCCCAAGAAAGGATATAGGCTACTTTTTATTCAGCCTGCGCCCGCGACACGACATTTACACAGACGAAGTCATAAACAAAAGCTCGCCTGTCCCTATTAACAATGTTGGATCTGCAAATCAGTAATTTTACAGGAGAGCGCGTCAAAGTTTAAATTGCTTATAATTTTTTAAATATAAAAACTAGGTTTACAAAAAAAATCTATAAATTTATATACGTTTTAAAGCTTATGTACATAGTAACATAATATTATTTTTCCTTTTCTAAATATATGAAAAGTCAGAAATGACTTTCATAACGGTATTGGATACATTTTATTTAGTCGGATCTGTCATATCCTGCAAAGTTACTTGGAAAAACTTATCGATTAAATTGTCGTAAGTTCCACATACATCATTTTTAATAGGAAGTTCTAGTCAAGTTTTTGTCGTATTTAAAATGGAATGAATTGTAAATAAAATATTATTATATTAATTTCAATATATTTATTTCAAAAGTAAATATCAATCCAAAAGAACAGAAATTAAATTGTATTTAGCTTGATAGGAATACTAATTAAATGAATGAGCACTAAACTACCACATGACGTGCGCCCCTACAACATGATTCGTACTGCCACAACCGACAGTGCATCCTCTCCTCGCGCCCAGCTAAAAACGTCGTAAGTTAAACATCGATCATTGTTAACAGACAGTCGTGCCATATACGACTTTGTTAACGTGGCTATATCAAAAACTATGAGAAAATAATAACTTTTTGTTAAAGATACTGAAAGATAATGCTTTTTTTAGGTTTATAGTGCAATAAAACCAAAATCAGTAAAATTGCATATCCGACCTTGTTAATAGGGACAGGCGAGCTGGTTTTCAATAAACAGTAAAATGAAATTTTTGGTAACTATGAAATCAATAAATAGTTGGTCAAAAAGTGATATCACTGTTTACTATTGCCATAAAAAAACTATAGGGAATTTGCGTTTTGACAGACCGTAAAAAGTATGCCAATTGATTAGTGGTATTCCTAATTTTCTACAATGTCTGATTGCCTCGTTGGTCTAGTGGTCGCAAAACGCGACTGCTGAGCGTGAGGTCTGCGATTTGATTCCCAAGTCGGGCAAAGTGTTATTGGGTGTTTCCATCAGGAATTTCTCATTAGCAGCCTCGGAGTCTGGATTTGTGCCCGGTTGTTGGCAATAGGCTCACCTGTGACTTAAACATAACTGGCGAAATGTGGACCTACTAATGGATACACCTTTGCCTAGCCCTTTGGGGAATACAGGCGTAATGTTATGTTATGTTAACTTTTAAGTACCCACAAAAGACGAAAAATAAAATTGCACTCCATATTTCAGCGCCCAATCTTCTCAACGATATTGAAATTTAGTACAGCGTAACTTGAAACTGTACTTATAATACATAGCATATATGTTTTGGAACACTGCATCGTCTCATAAGTGCTATATAATGTAGAAACT
Organism: Hoplodrina blanda; assembly: GCA_949316365.1. Lineage (NCBI taxonomy): Eukaryota > Metazoa > Arthropoda > Insecta > Lepidoptera > Noctuidae > Hoplodrina > Hoplodrina blanda. Next base: position 9,693,610 of record OX438564.1, read on the forward strand.
ATAGCAAATTGTGTTCTACAAACACATTTAAGCGATTGTTAGTGCAAGATAATGGGAATTTAACTTAGTTTGTCTGCAATTCTAAAGTTCTGTTCTAGATCTTGGGGTTCGAATTGTTTTTCCACTACTTTCTTTTGTTTTTCTTACTACAACTTAGGACTGGCATCTTGGAATCGCCAGATCTGCTTACGTCATTTTAAGAAGGCTGTAATTTTGAAGATAGTTAGAGGAAAAGGCTAAGTTTCATTTAAGATGTGTTGGTATGGTATACTTGACTTCCACGCAGTTAAACTCATAGGTAAAATCTGGTATTAATGGTTAGCTCTGTAACTGAGCGATTGGCAGTTTCGATTCCAGCATGGAACATAAATATATTTATTTATTTAAACTTTTTGCAACAAAAGTACAAAGGCGGACTTAATGCCTTAAGCATTCTCTAACAGTCGACCAAAGGCGGTGAAGAGATAACATGGAAGGTGCAAGTTGTTGTACGAGAGTAACACAACAAAATTAGAGATTAAAAAAATAAAAAAAAGTACTCAAAAATTTTACATAACAAAAAGAAGTCAAAAGTCAAAGTCAAAGTCAAAACATTTATTTTAATTAGACCATTGAAAAGAAGAAGAACCATCGTACCATCGTTCCATTGAAGTGAAGTGTATACAAGTACAAAATAATTAAATTCTACATAATTACTATAAAATGCCATATAATATACATAATACCTACAAGTTGCTTGTGTATGTCGATAAACGCATCCACAATACAGGAAAAAAATTTAATATGGGGCAACGTATTTTGAAAAAAACAAAAGATAAAAAAACTTTTCACATAATTCTCCACGGCCAAGTTCCTAGTTATGATAGTCAATTTAATACCAAGTAGGTACTATATTACTGAAGTCTTAGTCACTAGTTCTAAACTAGGTACAACGGAATAAAATAACGTCATCGATTTTGGCAAACACGGCAGAAATGCGACCTACATAGCAGCCTAAGTTTTGGGCCCGTTTGTAGGCACCTAGGCACTAGGCAGCTATTTTTGGAAATGGGTCGTACGGCCAGACAATGTGAAGTCACTGAGTTATACTTCCTTCGTGGACGCGTCGCTCAAGCTTTATCTCCGAGTAAATGGGAACTGAGTAACGAGGTGCAGAAAGTTGTGCAACGGAGTTTTTATTAAAGTTAGGTAAGTGTTATGGCAATAACGTTTAATATGGGCTGACGAGGAATGGATAAGGGGCAATGTTTAGGACAATGATTGATGATTTGAAAGAAGATAATTATACTTGTATGTATCAATGGGTAGGTATATCTACCTACAACTACTTTACCACTGTTCGAATAAATTATTTGTTGAGAAATTGCCAATCTGCCTTTAGCAAGCTTGGTGACTAATATTCGTGTCTTCTCTGTATGAGAAGACTGGTAATTTTATAGTTGTTATCGATATTGTGAAAAAACACTGTTTATGGGTATCACGCAAAACATTGTTCTTATGGATGCAAGCAAGAGTAGGTACCTGTTTTCGTAAAAAAACGTGAAATTTTTTGGATATTTGACCTATAATTTGTCCTTAACCAAAAGGTAAAGCGCAGAAAAAAAGATGTAATTTTCAACTTCATTAAATATTTTTTTATACACGTTATATAAAAATCTTTAAATTTGAATTCGTTCTGGAATTCTCTTGAGTGTTTAAAACTTATAAACCTTTTCGGCCAGACTTGCTTTCGACTAGGTTGTATTCTTATACAACCTTTACAGTACCTATCGGGTTTACATTAATTATTGTTTCCCAAGTACAATTCGGAGATATGGTTACATAATTATATCAGTGTAATCAGAGACAATCTCGCTAATTTCTCGAAGCATTCCCACGTAATGTAAACAGTAGTTATTCTGTTCAATTTAATTGAATACAAAGTACTTATACACCCGATTAAATAATACTTGTAAGTACAACACGAATTAGCGTTATATGAAGCAAATGAGACCCAAATTACATTGTCAACACCAATTTACCTTATACGCACCTACCTAAAATCCGTTTACTCTAAAATGTACTGTATACACAAACTAAAACCTTCTTTATCTTAAAGAGATAAGGTACAAAGTTGTGAAGCGAGAAATGAGAAAAATTATCAATGAACCATGAAATTTGTTTAGGAGCTGATTTCATCAGGAATATTGCGTTGAGTTAATAATCCATTGTCAAAATTTCTGCGAAATTGTGGTTGTATTTTTTTTTCTTATATTTTGTCACACATAATATTGGAAAAAGATAAAATAATGCTATTAAGTTACAAGTAAGGTAAATAAACGGAGCTACATTTGCTACATACCCAATGAACTTTGGGTTAAAATAACTGCTATAAGAAGCCCTGGTACTGCTAGATGGCATCGTGACAGACCACGCATAATATGGCGAGATTGCAACGTTGGATTCGATTCTCAGGTTGGGCAAAAAGTATTATTGGGTTTTTATATTAGGAATGTTGCCCAGATGTTGGATGTTGGTGCCTCGGAAAGCACGTTAACCCGTTGATCCTGTGCTTTATCTCTCCCCGGTCATTATATTATCAAATACGTGTATTAAGCAACCGCTTCAAGTATGTAATATTTCAATAACAATTCACATGACAAGCTGCGTTTATACTTAACCTGCTCTGCGTCGTCACGCGTGGAAAAGCTACCGGTTTCATACATTTAGCAGATTGCTCCACGCCACGCCGGGCGGGATTAGTGTGATCAGTCGATACTAAAATATATATGAAACCAATAGCTTTCCCACGCGTGGCGACACGCAGGGCAGGTTAAGTATACTCTCAGCATAATGTGTGAATTGTTATTGAAATACTACTTGAAGCGGTTGGTTGGTTTAACGCCTATTTTGACCTAGACTCAATACATGGTGCAAGCCCTTCAAGTATATTATCTACTATTATTTAACCGTCAAAACAAAAAACACACTCAAACATTCCTTATCGAATTAGTTCAACAAAAACTTCGTAACTTAACCAATAAAACTTCACAAAAACAAGATCGAATCTAACATCAATCACGAGTGTAACACGCTGCAAACTACCCTTTTTATTGCCTACAAAAACACCCCAATGGAACCAATCGGTCCGGCATTTAATCAGTGGGGGACCTTCGACTCCCCCATTGATTAAATACCAATCGTATAGTGCCAATCGTTGACAGTAAATATTACCTCATCGGCAATAAAAATATATTAGTACGACTGAATAGGCAGTCACATAAAATAACCTCTTAAAATGATAGCGTTATGATCATTTTAATAGAGAATCAATAGACTGGTTTTGGGGTTCCGTAAGTAAGAAGGATTCAATGGTTTCAGTATGTGTGGTCGGTAATAACCAGCAATTATGTCAAATCTTCAATACAATAACCAAATCACAATACATTGTAGGTATTGTTCGTTATTGAGAAGTTTCATTGTCTATCTACGAAAGTCTATAACAGATTTTAACAAAATTGATATGGTGCCCCCTCAGGAGTTTAATATCTTTTAAAATAGTGAAAGATCTTCTAAACCGGTCCACAATTGACTTAAAGATCGGTGAACATACAAGAAAAAAAGTATATGCACACGAACACAGGACCTTCTTTGAAGTCTAATAAAAACTGCAAAATAAATCAGTTCTTTTTGAATTTTTAATATTTATTTATTTTGTTATTATTGAGCAATCAAAAAATCATAAACCATATAATAAAGTAACTATAACCTACAGAACCTTACTCTATTACGACGACACACATTTGGCAGCTGTTTTTATGATATAACTGACAAATAAGAGGAAATATAGCCCATAATGATAGAACAATGGTCGTAGACCGTTATGGTGCACCATGTATGGGGTAATGGTGGGTAACGGTATGAGGGGAGAGGGAGGGATATATCGCCATTCATGTTTAGTAGTCTGTTTTTATTCGTCTCTTGTATTAGAAAGATCAATGTCATGGATCATATCGTGTTTTGACTTTTGCGAGATTATAACTAAACTTTAAATGAACACTGAGTTGCCTTTTGAACCCAGAAGTGTTTTTTTTAACATACATACATAAACTTACGCCTTTTTCCCATGGGGGTAGGCAGAAACCACAGACCGCCACCTGCTACGATCCTTACATACTCCTTTCGCCTCATCCACGTTCACACATCTCGTCATACAAGCACGCCGGTTACGACTACTGCGCACCTGACCTTTCTGAAGAACCTCACCAATAAGGTCAGTGTAGGTCTTCCTAGGGCAATATTCTTCGATATTATTAAATGTCAGTTTGATTTACGTAAGTGTGTCAACGGTTGCAATCTAGAAAACAATTGCAGTGCTGTATCAATGCCAAAAATGACGTCATCCAAGTTCATCCAACATCCACTTACGAAGGAGTTCTTATTACATAGTGACGTCATACGCAAGGACGTCTGTTAATTAACTTTAGGGATTATAATTACATCGGTTTTCGTGACCACTGCTAATTACAAATTAGCATATTCACTTGACCTATATAGTGTTTGTTTTAATAAACTTTGACATTGGTGGAAAAGTGGAATGCATTTGCATCTATTTAATTTAATACTAGTTTCTGCCCACCACCTCCATTTTGGTCTAGTGGTCGCAAAGTACGACTGTTGAGTATGAGGTCTTGGGTTCGATTCCCAGGTCGGGCAAAATATTATGTTAAAAGTAGCAATTTTACATATTATTATCTCTTTTTCTAGACACCAAACTACCTCTTTTATGTTTATCAATTACGATCCGTTCAGTGATTTCGGCGTGATGAGGTCCCAAAAAACAGACAAGTAGTGTTACTTTCGTATAATATTAGTGTGGATTTATGGTTTTATATATCTTAGTATAGTTTCATTTTTTAGTTTTTCTTATTTTCTGATTTTTCACATCAATCAAAGTAATTTCAATACAAAATCAAGGCTTGTACAGGGTTGTCACACCTCCATCTTTCAAACTCTGAGTTGCTACTGAGAAATTTCCTAATGGAAAAACCCAATAACACTCAAACATACATACATATTACTAAATCAAACAGACCAACTTTATAACCTATATAAAACGAGTGAAAATCGCTAATAATAATATGTAAAACGCGAGAAACGGAGAAAATTCTCCTCATTTCGTCTAAAATGGTGGGTCATTACCCAAAAACGGGGCACTTATAACACTTTTCGCATTCTCAAACACGCCGTTCCATTTTTGCCACAATTACCGATTTGAATTCAATAATATAGGGAATTATTCATGCGATTATCTACATATATCCGTCAAACGGGGTGAATAGGGATGCAGGGGTAAATCGGGACGAGGGATTTTAACGTTGAAGTAATATAGTTTGTTTATACCTACTAATATTATAAAGAGGAGAGATTTGATTGTTAAAAGAGGATGTAGTGACAAAGATAGAAAAGGGTATGCTTAGAGGATGAGTGAAAGACGATTAACAAAAGGTATTTATATGGCAGAGGTGAGTGGCAACGCAGGGAGGGGTCGCCCTAGGAAGACCTACACTGACCTTATTGGTGAGGTTCTTCAGAAAGGTCAGGTGCGGAGTACTCGTAATCGGCGTGCTTGTATGACGAGATGTATGAACGTAGATGAGGCGAAAGGAGTATGTAAGGATCGTAGCAGGTGGCGTTTTGTGGTTTCTGCCTACCCCCATGGGAAAGAGGCGTGAGTTTATGTATGTATGTATTTGATTGTTTGATAAGGTTATCGATTCTAAATCATTTCTGAAAATTTGGATGGTGGTTGCAAAATAACCCTGTATAACATCACGCTACGACACGCGGTCTAAATCGTGGGTAGAAGGTATTAAACCCATATATTTATTGGAGAATTTAGCTTCGTTCCAAATGGCTTCACGTAAAGAATCCAGGTATAAATTCAATATGCCGTATTTTATCTCGGCAATTGGCACTTTCTCTGGGGACAAGAAATACGGAAAAATGAGAATTCTATATATTCCCACACTTTTGTATTCATTGCGATTTGATGAGTATTTAGAAGAGTCAGGTGTGGGTAATGAATTGGCTTTCATATTGATCGTTTTCTATACATATCATAAATATAAATTACGCGTCACGTTGTTTGTCCGAGATGGACTCCTAAACTACTCAACCATTTTTTATGAAATATGGCTTACTGTGTGGAATGTGGTCAAACTTAAAAGATAGGATAGTTTTTATCTCGATTATTGACCTCAATATCTTTACTTACCTAAATCCACAGCAACGCGTGGCCGAGTCAGCTAGTATACATATATAAAAATGAATCCCTATTTCCCTTAGTCACGGCATCACGTGTGAATGGCTGGACCAATTTCACTAATTCTTTATTTTGTTGTGTTTGTTTATTGTAAGGAGAAGGTATATTGAAAACAAAAAAAAAATATGGCTCCTTTTTTTTGAGTCTTTTAAAAACCCTTCTAAAGATCAACAAAAGAGAAAACATAACGCACACTTAATAATTTTTATCGCCGCCATATTGAATCCTCGATCCACAAAAATAAAGATTAAATTGCCAATGAATAGCAAAAATCCTACAAATACACAAGCATCCAACGTTCTTTCAATGGCGATCATTTTTTTCTACAAAATGGCGTCTTTTCAGCAATTTATTGCGCACTTTTATACCCACAATACTACGGGGAAGTTGCCTTATTCGAATGATAAATATACCATAAACTCGGAAAAACTCATCGCGAGTATTGCCAAACAATTTATTGATGATACATTATAGATTTTAGTAGTGTTTTTTGTTTACGAATTCGAGCTTTATGTCTTTTAGTTAAGGGTCATTTAGGAATATGCGAATGTTTAACATAATCATGCTGTCATAAATAACGAGCCATGTTCGTGAAAGTCGTAAAACCAATGCGCCAAGTTTGCTCATACAAAACGCATTTGGTTTGGTTATGCATTGGTACCTATTTGCTTGATATTGATAATGGTAAATTATTTGTGTATTTGTTATTATTGTGGTAAATAATAAGCATTATGAGAAGAGAGAAAAATGTGAGAGAGAAAAGATGACAAAGATCGAAAGATACAAAGAACACAGCCTCCAAGTTCTAGGTCTCTACGATCAGCGGTTTAGGCTGTCCGTTGATCCGTCAGTCAGTCATTCATTCAGGACAAAACATTTTATATGTATGGAAGATCTAATTTTGCTTCACATTTTGTAAAAACGCCTAACGTTGTGTCACATCGCAATTTTCCTTTTTTATTTCTATACAGTCTCACACAGCTGTTATCAGCGTCTTAAGTACAGTTGGTATTATCATTATATAAAGTACCATACTTAGTATAGATACGTGTACGCATTCACGTAGGTACCTATTTATTACGAGAAACCAACTCGACATTTTTGCAAAAACGCTTATGTAATAGGAAAAACCTCTATAACTATACAGTAAGTATTATTGTAACAAGTTCGAGTAGAACTCGCAAACGAAGGGTTTCGTACAATATTTTGAACTACGTACAATAAATAGCACGTTTCTAGTACGGGGAAACCCTATTTAAAATATTTTTATTGTTTAATTTTTATATTTATACCATTAAATACACACCACCATAGTAATAAAGACAAAGTCAAATCATTTATTTTAATAAGGCATTTTTGAATGTCTTGAACAAGAAAAAAAAAATGGAATTGAATCTAGTTGTTCCTTTCAAAAGGTAGTTTGCCGATTCTTCTCCTGTATGGAGAAGAATTGGCAAGAAACTACATAGGTATTCTTTTAAAATCTATGTTTTTCAATATTTGCATACAGAATCATAGGTACATGATTACACGTGAATGCAATGTACCTTATATAAAAACTACTATATCGTAAAAAAATCAACTCTCTACCTATTAGGGTCAGTTCACACCGAGACGCGACGCGACGCGACGCAACGTGACGATACTTGAAGAGGCCAGTGACTTCGCGCTGCGCTGCGCGCCGCCGTGAGACGCATCGCAACGTCGCCGCTCTTGCACGTCGCGCGTACCGGCGATTCACCGCTGCGTCGCGATGCGTCTCGCGGCGCCGCGCGGCGCAGCGCGGCGTAAAGCGACGCATCGCGACGTAGCGCTGCGTGGTGTAACGTATTCTAAATTCTTACAATGAAATGTGTATCTTTTCGTGTAGAAAATAAAGTTATATTTTGAGTCGCTCTTTTAAAGTGTGCACGCAGCGTCGCGTCGCGTCACGTCTCGGTGTGAACTGACCCTTACGGTTCATGAGATACAGCCCGCTGACAGACGGACGGGCAGCGGAGGCTTAGTAATAAAATACAGTTCATTCGCACCCTTTGAATACGGAACCCTAAAAATGATAAAAACGAGAAACTACTTCCAGCTACCAAGAATTTTCATTAGTAGTCAATGCGCGTCGGTACTGGAAGCATAAAAGTCAACTGGTAGTTCCAAATTCAGGACGAGTACTGTTAATGATCTGAACTTGTCGCGTTATGGCCTAGGAGATGCTCCAGTTTCTTTATTCAGTTATCTTAATGGATAGTAGTATAAAGACTTGGGACCTATTTCAACAGCTCTCTATATACCTACATTTTTCACCATGCGGGTTGTCAAACACATTACATACCTGGTAGCTACGCATATTGCACATCAAACTAGGGAACAGAAAGCAACATTTTTTTTGCTGGGAAACAACTTTTATTTTTGGTATGAAAATCAATTTTTTTAGGATACGGTACAAACCATTGTACCTTCTTACGGGTGCATCCAAGCTTTTACTTTTTGTCTGACTGACCGCTTTCTTGGCAATTGAAAAGTGCCTGGTTAAATTTAAATTAATGCCTAACTTCGACTTCATAAGTATTATTTTATTACTAGCTTTGGCTAGTGACTTCGTCCGCGTATCTAAGTGTTGGTTATCGCGGACGCAGACGACGTCGCGGAATAAAGGGTAACCATGTCCTTCCTTGGGGTTCAAACTTACCCCGTACTTTTCATTAAAATCGGTTAGTCGTGAAAGCGAGACAGACAGACAGAGTTACTTTAGCATTTTTAATATTAGTAAGGATTCATCATCGGAGCGTAAAAAGACATATTACACACCCGTTATTTACGCATACCACAATTCAACAGTTCCACATCAAACTAGGCAACATTAAGCAAAAATGTTTACACGAAAATGACGCTTATTTTTAGTATTTAAATAAATATCAATATTTTTATCTAACTGACTGACTCCTTGACAATTTAGAAGTGCTTGTAAATGGTTATTAATGAATGCTTTAACTTTACGTTTACACATGCTATTATTTTATTATTAAAAAAAAGGGAAGCACCTATTTTTCTTATGCCAACAAAGACGAATTACATAATTCAATATCGTATAGTACCTGATTCGAATATATTTAAAAGATATCCAACGAAACCAACAATAAACTTCCCTGACAACTGGGTATTACCGTTATATTATCTTGTCTCAAAATTACCTACCTCTTTGCCTCCAATTTCATAAAAAAGACGTGAATTTTATCAAACGCGGGACTCAAGCTAATAAATTCTACATTGAGCCTTACAATTTTGATGAAACAGGGTAAATTTTCACTCGTTTGTCTTTGAGCAAAATGACGGATAAAGAATTTGATGACAAGGTTTGAACGCATCGTTTGGCGAGATTTGGAAGGAACTTATCTAGACGGTCGGATAACAAACTACATATTTGAAGCTTTTGAGTTGTAAATTATTACATAATATCACGCCTGTAATCTCCGAAGGGTTAGGCAGAGGTGTACCCATTAGTACAAACTCATTACGAGATGTGATGCCCAATGGTTAAGCAAAGCAAGGCAAGACCAAGTACAAATGTGATTTTTTTCAATTCATATGCACTTTCTAAGTTTATCTTGGATATCGCTGATATCGGTGAAAGAAAACATCGTGAGGAAACTTGGACTTACCTATAAAGAGTGTTATTGGGTTTTTCCATCAGGAATTTCTTAATAGCAGCCTTGGAGTCTGGATTTGTGCCCGGTCAATGGCAATAGGCTCGCTCCTTATTACATGGGACTAAAACATAACTGGTGAAATGTGGGTGTACTAATGGTTCGTTTACAAACATTAAACTCACATACGCAAATAGCGAGACCCGGAATAACTATCTGTAGTTCATAAAAATATTTGTTCCGTGCGGGAATCAAACTTGCGATACGCAGCGCAGTAGACAATCGCTCAGTCATTTCGCCAACCCTGCCGACAGTAACTAACATCTATCCTTCCATCCTCACAATTTTTTTTTTTCATAGTTCAGGACTTAGGCTTAATTCTTAAATTAACGCAAATGAAGTCGAAGGCAGAAGCTAGTAGAAACATAAAATAGTTTAATACCAGAGCTAACAAAGGAAAGTATTTCTACTAAATAAGTTTAGTATTAATCTTCATTTACATCATAATCTTTACCACAGGCAAGCTTTAAGGCTTCCATCAAAAATTTTATAGCGTAGCGTAGCGTTTAAACATAACTGGCGAAATGTGGATGTAGCTACTAATGGGTACACCTCTGCCTATCCTTCGGGTGATTACAGGCGTGAAGTTATGATATTGAACCCTTAGAAACGCGATAAAAAATTTCACGTCGGAAACTAAAGAACGACGAGTTGTAGGTTTTAAAAATCACTGAGTCATCCAGTTTATATTGCACTGCAATGCTGCACAGTGCAGACGTTGTCTTTTCCTTTACTTGTTAAACTGTTTTAAGGCTTCGTAGAAAATTGGACGCGCTGTTATTAAAAGTTATGGCCCCTCTCTCGTCTGGAGAGCCTTTTGTTTCGGTTCACGAAATTGGTTTTCTTCTATTAGGTTGGTCTGCGAAAGTATTCTTGTTTTTCTACGTGTAAGATTGGAGTCATCGGGAGTTTTTGGTTTGTTTGTTTTCAAAGTTAAATTATTTTTTTCAATTACACCATTAAAACGTGTTTTTGAACGTTATTTACAAGAAATAAATTGAATCTTGTAGCTCTTTCCAAAAAGTAGTTTCTTATGGAGAAGAATTGGCAAGAATCTACATACATACTCTTCTAAAAATAAATGTTTTACAATAATTTATACAGGTATATTAATTAAATTATTCAAACTTATAAATCTAAATTAATAAAATATCTGAAGAGGTATTTTGTTTGTTTGTTTGTGTGTATGTTTAAACGCACTTATCTCTGTTGACAGTCGGATTGAAAAAATATTTTTGTATATGATAGCCAGATTTATGAGGAATAGTATAGGCTATATAACATCACGCTATGATACAAGGGAGCGGAGTAATAAGCAAAGACGTAACTAAAGGCCGGTACAAAATAAAAGCTTACAAAATCGCAGGCAGCAACTACTAACGATATAATTTCAAGATCCAAGAATCAGAAACAAGTTCAAACGCTCGAATCTCAAAGATATATATCTACATCGAGTTTCATTCAACACGACGCCGCAGAAAATTAACTACATCACAGAACAAGTTCGCAGAAACAGGAAATTTCATGATATCTTACATCTTTGGGATCTTTTGATGATACTGAGTTTCTGTAGATTTTGTAACGTACAGTCAGCAACAAAAGTCGATTAACATTTATGATTTTTAAATTCTAATTATTAAGTACAATATTTAAAGTAAAACGCAATGAGTATAAAATTAAGATATTATAAACCCTTAGCTATTGCCTGAAATTCTGAAAGCCAGTACATTATGTGTTTAGTGTCTGTTTAAATGATATAAAAAAGTAACATTGTTAATCGACTTTTGTAGCTGACTGTACCTTTGTAGATGAATAATTTTACACGTGTAAGCCTACGGTATTTTTTTTTCCCTTCCTCTGTATCGCGAGTCTAGGTATAGTAGGAGTCATAAGTGGAGTAGCAATCTCACTAAGCAATAGTTTGCCTTTTTTTAACTTACGACCTTTCGACGCCGTGTGCGAATTCTGAGGTGTTAATAGATACAAAATCACTTTACACACAGATGTAGGTACGGCCTGTACCACGTGTTCACAGTAATTCAAACCTTAGCATGCTACTGCACTTATAACCGCTTACTGTACTATCAACAAAAGAGACAGGTATGCAGGATCGTCAGATATAGTCGAAGTTTTCTTAGAGACCGATGGAGGTTTTCAAATGTAGTTTAATTTAAAAAGTAGATAATACACAGTTTTTGGTTAAGTTTCAATCAGAGACATCCATCGGTTAAAAAAACAAAAACTTTATTCAATAGTGTCATCGTACAATGTTAGTATTTTTGGCCAATAACCAGTACAATAGACATCCATCGGTTAAAAAAACAAAAACTTTATTCAATAGTAGTGTCATCGTACAATGTTAGTATTTTTGGCCAATAACCAGTATAATGAATGTTAAAGCTTTCGTTGAGTTACAATACTGTATTTCCGCTTTCAAAGTTATTTGAACTAAAATTATTTCATAGCTTTTTCATTGTTTTATTTCAATATTGCTATTTGAAAATATACGAGATTTTTGTGACGGTAGTCTAAACGAAATAAAATTTGATTGAATTTTTAGTTTTAGGTTGATTCATTTATATTATTAATATCAGTCAAGGACGCGGATTGTGGTTCAAGTGAATACTGAGCTTCTGACTCATAGCAGAAATAATCCTCCGTTCTCCTCAGACAGAGGGTGTGAAAATTCCCCGCAGAAAAAATCTCCATATACGACTGACTGATGCGATACTGGCAATGGCAAGGATTATTTTACAACCCTGGTCCCCAAGATACAGGCATCGCCTAGTTTGGGGTCCACCGTTTTACCAAAATTGCGGACCGCCAAAGGTTACTGAGTTATAAATTATTATGTTAACCTAGTTATAAGGTAACCATTGTAACAACAGTAAATAAACTTTATTATTAGCTATTATTCTTAGCTATAATTTTCAATTCTCGCCTATCCAATCCATTCCTAGCCTCGCCGGTGTGAAATCACCTTAATACGTGAATGTACCTACTGTTTTACGTCTACCAATTCTTCGGGGAATACATTATTATCTCTACATCGTATAAAACAAAGTTGCTTTCCGCTGTCTACACTTAGATCTTTCAAACTACGCAACGGATTTCAATGCGGTTTTCATCAATAGATTAGTGATTCAAGAAGAAGGTTCATACGTTATTATGATAGGTTTGCTGTTGACTAGTCTAGATCAGAGCTGACAGAGACAAAGTCTACGATGGAGGGAACTTACCTAGAAGAAGCCTGCTCACTCTAAGAAGAGATTAGGGTCGAATAGGTGCAGTAGCATGTTAAAGTTTAAATTGCTGTGAACACGGGGTACAGTCCATACCTACATCTGAGTTTATAAGTGATATAATCAAAGTTAAAGTCAAAGTCAAAATAGGCCATTATATAAGCACCTTTGAACGTAATAACACAGTACCTACGTACACCTCAAAATTGGCACACGACGTTGAAAGGTCGTAAGTTTAAAGTGTCAATCGATTTGCTTTGTAAACAAACAAAACAGTTATATAAAAAGCACTACCATCTGATAAATAATTCCAATATCCCTTTTTTTACTTAATAAATTCTACCTGACTCAAAATGGCTGTCCTACCTGAAATACGCAGCGAAAGGTCAAGATTGAATGGGTATCCCCAAGGCCACATGTGGATAGAATTGGGCGAAGTCGAGACCCTTAGACGAAACGTGTTCCTAAAGGCTGGCAATAACGTCAAGGGAAAATGGTCCTAAATGACAGGAAATTGGTTATCTGATCCAGATATTGAGGCGTGGAAATAAGTTGAATCAAACTGTCTTGCTGTTTTGAAATATGATATATATTTCTGCTTTTTTATTGATATTGAAGTCAGCAATTTCCTGGACTCATATAGTTAAAAAAAAAACAAATGTGACGTGTAAAAGTATTATTTATAACCAATTTACTGAATAAACATCATTTCATTTCATTTCATTTCCTAATTTCTCGGATTGACAGTTAGTAGTTTTAACGGCATAAGTTAAGTCAAATCAATGATCTCAATTAGACTATTAAAGGCACTTTTGACCGTCATATACAAGAAGAAAGAATTGAGTCACGTTGCCACTTCCTATAAGGTAGTTTTGTATGGAGAAGAAATAGGTTTTCGTTTTTATCTCTAATTTAGCATATTACCCTTGTACAATAATTTACACCTACTATGTTATCTCTTCATCACCTTTGGTTGACTATTCGAGAATGCTTAAGGCATTAAGTTCGCCTTTATATATTTTTTATTGCATTAAGTTACAAAAATAAATTGGCAAGAAACTTACCTAATATTTACTCTTTTAAAACAAATGTTTTGCAATATTTTGTATACAGAATTACACAAACGTTAAGTACTTATTCTATTTACACGAAAAACGTTACCCATTATATTTAAAAAGCTATTAAACTCATTTATTAGCTTGAAAAAAAGATTCAGATAGCAATCAAATTAAGAATGGCAATTTAAAATGTGAGCGAAAACCATTAGGATCTCTGCCTAAAGTTTTATCACAGAATAAGCCCATTTAGGAACGTCGGCTCGGCGTCGAAACCTCGATCGCAAAATGCTCGACAACATAACTATCAACATATACTAATAAAATGAAGCTGAAGAGTTTTTGTTTGTTTGTTAACGTGCTAATCTTTTGAACTACAGGATTGGAAAAAATATTTTTGTGTATCATAGTCAAAGTCAAATCATTTATTTCAATTAGGCAATTATAAGGCACTTTTGAACGTCATATACAAAAAGAAAAAAGGAATTGAATCTTGCCCCTTCCAAAAGGTATGGTTTTGTATGGAGAAGAATGGGCAAGAAACTCCATACGTACTCTTTTAAAATCAATGTTTACAATATTTGTATACAGAATCAAATACGACATAGCACGTGAAAGCAATGCATGTACCCTATATAAAAACTACAAAATCATAATAAATAAAAGGTATTACAAATTAAGAATTTTAAGGTAAAATATGTCAGATTCCAGAGAGACCTATAGTAGCTGAGCAATAACCAAATACGTTACTTAACCCGAGTTAAAAAAAGAAACTAGTACATTATTTTACGAGTATTTTCATATAATAAACCTGGAGAGTTTTTTGTTTGTTGGTTTGAACGCGCAAATCTCTGGAACTACCAGTCAGATTTTAAAAAATCTTTTTGTATACCATAGCCAGATTCATGTAGAATAGTTTAGGTTAAATAACATCACGCTTCGACACACGGAAGCGGAGCAGTAACCAAAGACAAAAAATCCCTACGGACCAATTCAATACCATTCAATCCTTTATTGCTTAATAGCACTCTACCCGCGACTTCGTTCGCGTGATTTTTCTTACGGATCCCTATTTTTTTGGAAATAAAATATAGCCTATAGCACTCAGTGATAACGTAGCTTCCAATTTGTGAAAGAATTTTCGAAATCGGTTCAGTAGATCCAGAGATTACCCCCTACATACAAACTTACAAACAAATGTTGTTATGTTATGTTGTTGTTATGTTGTTGTTATAATATTATTATAGTAATATAGTATAGAAGTATAGATCACATGTGTTTTACAAGATCTTAAATAATAAAATAATAATACAGTTCACATGGACTCTGTCGGATCAATTCGCAGGTAGAAGCTAGCGTAGGAGCGTAGGTATAAAAGCTTTTACAAGACTACCCCGTAAATTCTCCACCGGGTACCGACAACCAGGCCGGGGCTTGTAAAGGCACTTAGTGTACACAAAAATGATACGAAATAGCACGTAACATTCCCGAAATATTTTTGCAGGGCGCACATATTTGTTCCGCGTTCTCAATGTTTGGATGTTTGTACATAAAATGGCAGATGTAACATGAAATATCTAGTATTTCTGGGCTGCGGATAAAAGAGCTTTTTTTATCACATTAATTACTAGCTTCTGTCAAATCTATACAATTTCTAATGTCAAAATGACAGCTTTTCACAATGAAATTGTATGTTTGTAATTATTATGGCTTCTAACAATCTTAGTATCCATACTAATATTATAAATGCGAAAGTGTGTCTGTCTGTCACCTACGTGTGTTACCTCTGTGTGTTACCTCTTCACGCTTAAACCGCTGAACCGATTTAGGTGAAATTTGTATAGAGATAGTTTTAGACCCGGGGAAGGGCATAGAATAGTTTGTATCCCGGAAATTACCCCCTGAGGCGGTGAAAAGGGGGTGGAAGTTTGTATGCAAGTACGATATAAACAAGTTCCACGCGGACGTTGTCGCGGGTAAAAGCTAGTATAAAATATTTCTTTTATTATCTGGGTGTAGGTATAATAACTTAGTAAGTACAGTATTAATCAATGTACCGTATATGGTAGTATGCAAGACATGGTGCATCCGATCGAACAAGGATCGTGGGGTATTTATACCATGTTTTGTTGGGGTTTTTGTTTTTTTTAAGTTTGGTTATTACATTTTAAACATAATAAAATGTCGAAAATTTGACCTTCAATATCTCTGTTATAGGAAGACCATGTAACTTTCGACTTCGGTAAATGTCTTCTGCTGTACATTATTGTTTTATCGTCAGATTTCCGCATAATAAAGCCTCATTCATGAAGTTTGCAAATAAAAACAGCATTTTAAATCTAGGTCATCGTTGTGTATACAGCCAATTTAAGCAGAATACAACAATATTGTACTTCGTCGCCTTTATTGTGCTGTATTTAATTCAGCGGCCGAAGTCAGCAGTGATTGGTAAATAAGTGATTAACATATATATTACGTAACACCACGCCTGTAATCTCTGGAGGGTTAGGCAGAGGTGTAAACCCACATTTTGCCAGTTATGTTTAAGTCTCTTGTAATAGTGTGCCTATTGCCATCAACCGGGCGCAAATCCAGACTCCGAGGCTGCTGCTGAGAAATTGCTGATGGAAAAACCCAATAACACTTTGCCCGACTTGGGAATTGCACCCAAGACCTCATGCTCAGCAGTCGCGCTTAGCAACCATTAAACCAACGAAGCATAGATTGACAATGATAATTACATCTATTATGTTAGGCGTATCAAAATACTTTGTGGTTTTGCAAAATAAAATACGAGTAATTGTTGATTCATGAAGTGCTGAAAAAAGTTTCGCGATTTTATAAATACAAATAATTATGTATTTCATTATGGGGAAATATTAATGGTTATATTTGGGTAATAATTTACGTTAGTCTGAAAATGCCAATCTACCTTGACTAAGCGTGATGATGAATGCTCGTACCTTATTTGTGTGGAAAGAGGCCTTTGGCCTTCAGTAGGACAATAATAGGTTGTTATTATTAAAACGTTTTTAATTAGGTACTTTTAAACTTATAAGGTAAAATAAAAATGATTGCAAAAAAAGTTCCATCGAAAATGAGTACCTAAAGCATACATTTTCACAACAATTTAAGAATCCTTGGAACTGTTTTCATTTGCTTTTGAAGTGTTTTTCACAAAGCCAATTTTGACAAACAATATCATGACTTTTTTATTATAATTCTGAAAGCATTTGGGAATAAAACAAGATTAACAAGAGTATAGATTAACTACTATAACATGGCGCGCCCCTTCACAAATTCAAAACGTTATAAAAAGTATTTGTGAAAGTAATTACAAGACTCACAATGCATGTGTGCGTACTGAGACGGCTCTCGAAACAAAAACAAATCAGCGATTTGTTGCTCGACTAGCGGCGTCATTGATTACTCATTATTATTAGTATAGCGCTGCACTGACATACTCTATGAAAATGACAGTTGCTCTGTCGTGCGCGGTCTTGCTGGTTATGACTAGTTAACCAACAAATCTGCTGGCCTACTACTGAAGACGAATACTTACAATTACATAGAAATTCTTTCATATGGATATGACTGCACACATTTAAATAGTAATATGGAGGGGCATTTTTTAATAAAAAAATCCAATAACACTTTTTTGCTCAACTTAAGAATCGAACCTAGGACCTCACGTTCAGTAGTCGCGCTTGTAACTATAAAACCAACGGGTCAGTCAATTGTATGAATACAACTTTAGTAAATCCATTGTAACATTTCTGTTTAGTTATAACCAAACTAAGTCAATTATTATTATAGGTAAAGTTGTAACAAGGTTACTTACTTGGGTGCCCAAGTAATTTATAGTACCTACCTACCTACCTACGTTTGTTCTTCGGGTCGTTTCAACTTTAAGAAGATTTAGATTTGAGATAAAGATTTTATTTGGTTCGTCTTAAATTGGTTTTTACTCATTTTTACGGGCTCAGTGTTGTTGAAAAAATTGATTGTTTTCGTTTGAAAGGCTTTCTTTTAGCCTAGTTTTTACAGTCTATTCAGTCAACAGAGAAGTTTTAAATAATTAACTTCTACCGCCGCCGCCGCTTTCTAGACGCGGTAGGTACCATAGTTATCAATATAAGTAATTGAAAGACTTTTTAAACTGCTACTTCGTATATTGAATCAATTAAATCATTACTAGCTTCTGCCCGTGACTTCGTCCGCGTCGAAATTGATATATTATCCAACGGGAACCATACATTTTCCCCGAATAAAAAGTAACCTCTGTAAGGAATGAAAGAGAGAAAAAATGTTTATTGGTACAGACCATTGACAGTGCATTTTTATGTGCACATCACACAAAAATGCGCTACATACATACATAAACTTACGCCTTTTTCCTATGGGGGTAGGCAGAAACCACAAAACGAAACCTGCTACGATCCTTACATACTCCTTTCGCCTCGTCCACGTTTGCATACATCTAGTCATACAATACTATTCCCGACCATCTATCTCTGTGCAAAATTTCCCCCAGATCCGTTCAGCCATTTCGGCGTGATTGAGCAACTTTTGAGAACCATATCATCACGCTACGACTCACGGGAGCGGAGCAGTAACCAAAGACGAATCTTAAAAAAAAAAAAAAAAACGCGGGTGAATCCGCGGGATATAGCTAGTTTATCATATAGAAGACATTTGATATGTATTCATGAACGGGGCGGTGTCCTCGCAGAAAATTGCCAATATATGACGGCCTCGACCATAATAAGGATTAATAAAACTATTTGTACTACATACCTACGTCACGCATCTATTGACAAATTGGATTTCTTGTAAGGGATTGAGATTAATACCTCTTTGTGTACGTTTATAGCCAATTTATTTACGAAATTGATTCTTATTTTGTATATAAGTAATAATAATCTTTTTTGTGTGACTGCAGACGGTCTGTTGTCTTTTTACCCGACTGCAAGGAAAGGGTTATGTTTTTCGCGCGGTTAGGGTTATCTTTGTTAATGTGTGACAAACGTAACCCTATTACTCCTTTGTCTATCTGTCTGTCATAGGGCTGTATCTTTTAAAACGTAATATGTAGGTACACACTTGAAATTTTCACAGTGTGTAACCAAGTTTTATTAGGACGCTATAAAAACGAACAAAAAAAAATAATAATTAAAGGGTATGTATGGAAAGGGTTATAGAAGAAACGGTATTTAAAAAACGTGGTTTTTTTTCTTGCACCTGGCCGGATTTTTGATACAGTTGACGCATCGAGAGCGCCGTGACACGTGATCGTGAGCGTAGTGCACAGTATCACCCAACTAGCAAAATAACATATAACATAACATCACACCTATAATCCCCGAAGGGTTAGGCAAAGGTGTAACCATTAGTACACCCACATTTCGCCAGTTATGTTTAAATTTCATGTAATAGGGGGCGAGCCTATTGCCATCAACTGGGCTCAAATCCAGACTCCGAGGATGCTACTGATGACCCCCCCTGATTTGAAAGTTGGATCCGCCCTTGAGTATAATGGGTAGACTACTTGAGAAATAACCGCCTGAAATCGGTGTAAAGTAATTAACACGAAATATTACTTGTTAAACAGAACTTCCTCAAATATTTACAGCGAGTAGACCATTATGTTATTTGCTTTGTAAAGGATCGTTTGTTTGTTTTGGGTTCTTAACCATGTATTTACAAGTTTCTGTTTATGTTTAAGCATTTCAGGATTAGTAGTTTAATAAGTGTAGACTATAGAGTTAGGAATAACTAGATGTTCCGTACGATTTATTTTTCGGTGGTAGTAAAAAAAAATGTAATGATGAAACGAAAAGAAGACTATTTTAATCGTAACAAGAACAAAGAATGATCGTGAGACAGCCAAATCCATCCTTATAAGTGCCAGTTTTATAATAATGCGGAATTTATTATAATTTGGAATAAGATTTTGAAATAGTGCAAACTTTTGTTATAGATCTTAGCAATACATTACAAAAAGAAAAATAATAATAGTAAGGTCCGCTTACACCAAGCTAGGTTATTTTTGAACACCAAGTTAGCTGCAACTGGCCTATTATGCTACTTAATCTCGTGTTGGCAGCTATCTCTGAGTTAAACTTTTGGAGCAAGTGTGCCTAAATAGTTTATCAAGACTCCAAATCAATAAAATATTTTTTCTTTTTTTCAGATACCATCTCCAACGTGTCAGTGCTAACCCAGTGTTCGAACTTCCCCTACAAAACAAATGACTTGAAACTAAAACTAAATCGTTTCCATCATGACGTGTCCATTTCGCCGAGCGTCCTCGCAGCATCAGTTTGCCAACGGGAGTGGTTCCAGTGGTGCTAAGAAACCGGAATTCCGGTCTCGACAGTCCTCAGTCCACCTTCCAGGACCTGAAGAGGAAGATAGCGAAAGAAACACGTTAACACTCAAGAACTTGAGCGAGGCACTTCAACTTCTCACGGCACCTTCGGTAAGTTTTTCAATGTAATTTCGACTGTATCTTCAGAGAGTACGATTGGTTTTGAGCTGGGGATTCTAAGTGGAATTTGTTGGATCCATCTATTTGTCTTGCATGAAGATGAAACGCGAAAAGTAAGCTTAGCAACTTTAAGAACCGCTGAGGCAAGTAACTAATCTGAGCCCTGATGTTCAATTCTAAACTTTATTATAAAAGCATAAAGCTAAATTTAGAAGATTTAGTTGTAAGTCATCGGTGCATGTCGTAGAGGAAGGCAAGTTAACTGTGCCTCTAGTTAATCGGTACGTTCCAGTTTGAACTTTATCACTCCATCTTAAGGTTCGCTGTCGAAACTTAGTCTGAAAGTTATCGGTGAGGAACGCTGAAACATATTGACGCTTAAGCGCTTAAGCGAAGCATTGCAGCTGCTGACTGCGGCTTATTCGAATCTTACCGTTCCAATTTAAGCCTTACCACTTCAGTATAAGATTTCTTTTAGTGAAATGATGGCGTCTAAGACGACTTAGCAAACTTATACCATTAATATTGTAACGTACATAAGGCGTGAGTTCCGAGACTGTTTTAATATTTTATAGTTAGTTAGCTGTTGTTAAATCAACTGAAAAGTTTGGCGTATTGGCACGGGTGACTTGAAATCAATTCAAGCAGGAGTTTACTGTAACGATGTAGACCTACACATTATAAATAATGCCAGCTTATTATTTACTAGCTTCTGCCCGCGACTTCGTCCGCGTCAAAGTTGATTTCTCCATACAAACTTTTTTCGATATTTCTTGATGAAGTGACCTTTCGCTTTTGTATATATTATATTTATGGTACATTTAGATTACCTATTTCCAAAATATTAAGAAGTAGTATAAAAATTCACTTATTTTTCGATCCCAAACCATTAAAACGCAAGTTCAATAGCTACTGTTTTGATATTGTACCTCACATAGTAGCTTCGATTTATCTAGTATCAAGACCGATCAGGTCAACTAAAATCAGAATCTGACCTTCGTGTTATAACCAAATGAATGTTATGTTTTTGGAAGAAAGTATGGGCAAAACCCTGTAAACATAGACTTATTAAAAGTCTAAGCAAAGTTTTACCTCACAAATCACGATTCATCGCTTCTTTTTCTTTTTTTTTTTTCTATGATTTTAGATAATATCTTTTTTAGGGTTCCGTACCTCAGTCGGTAAATAAGGAAGCCTTATAGATCACTTTTTTGTCCGTCTGTCTGTCTGTAAAGAACCTTTTCTAAGGAACGCGTGGAGGTTTCAAGCTGAAATTAAAATCAAATACTCAGGTCTCGGGCACGCCGCAATCGCGGCGGTAAGACCCCTCTTAGAGGAGTGGTTGAAGAGGCGCCACGGCGTCCTCACCTTCCGCCTGACGCAGGTCCTCACCGGACACGGTTGTTTTGGGAGGTTCCTGTGTCGGATTCAGCGGGAGGAAACGCCAGGGTGTCACCACTGTGTGGACCGCCCGGAGGACACGGTGAAGCATACGGTCTGCCCTGCCTGGGCAGAGTACCGCCGTGTCTCTCGCCCTCTCGCGTCTGGCCCTGGTTCAGGCCATGCTCCGGAGCGAGAGGGAATGGGAAGCAGTCACCTCCTTTTGCGAAGCAGTAATGCTAGCGAAGGAGGAGACATTTGGCCACCGTAGGCGCGGGCTTGCGGACAGCGAGTGATGGGTAGCTCGCCGTCAGCAAAGAGCTGTCAGCACAGAGACGGGGCCCCAACGGGGCCAAACGCCTTCCGGGATCACCGGACGTCTTTACAGGATACCGTGGTCACGGAACGCAAAGGGTAACAGAAGGAACAGGGTGGTTTTTTAGTCAGTAAAAGTTTGACAGTCCCTTCCGCCCCACCTAGGGCGGAAGGACTCATTTGATGATTTTTACCACCCCAAAAAAAACCTTAGGTCTGTAACCTCTTTTGGGCCCAGTATGTGGCCACATTAATCGCGGCATAAGGACTCCATGGGCTCTGTAGTGAGTGGGCCATCATATGAAAGGAACACCACACTTGCACTGAGTATCTACGGTATCTATAACTGCTCATTTGGCTAGGTTACGTTTGCAGCGGCTTACATGAGTGCGCAGTCTATTGAGCGCTTTCCATATAGGCCACTAAAGATCACAACAGAGTGGCATGTATTCCTGGGGTTGAACTCTTTTTGGTGGAAGTTGTGTGATGGTGGGTGGCGACCTGGTCCTGGATGGCCTGTATGCATCGAAGAAAACTCTTCCGACTCTTCAATCTACCCAGAGCTACTGCATATTGATAGAGGGGATGTAAGGAAGCGGATTCTTGATTTTATTTCATCTGTGCATGCGACATACATACCTACGAATGACAGGTGGTGCAATTCCAGCCAATGGGAAGAGCATATTGAACAGAGTCAGTTTCAAACAGCCCCGATATAATTCTACACGTCTCGTTAAGGGTGATATTGCTTTTTGGTCAATGACACTCTGAACACGCATATTCACCAGCAGTAGGAGCATAGAGACGTAACAGTTGTGCGAAAAGCATCTGGTGCTGCTCCCCAGTTGGTAAAAATAAGGTCGTAGCAGATTACTTCAGGTTTTGATTGGTGTTGTGGCAATGCAGGTAGTACATCAAAAGTTAGTGCTCTGTCCAATGCAACACCAGGGTACTTAGGGTTCTTACATTCCAATACTCTACGTAACTTATTCGCCACGAAATACTAAGTGTCCTGTTTGCGAATATATTGCGAAGATGGAAAGATTCATTTCTTGCAGCACAGCCGCGGTAATAAGTAACCTTAATTGATTTTAAAGCATGTGGAATAAGTATGTTCTATGTACGGTGCCTATGAAAAAAAACTCTGCCTGCGATCACAGTCGCTTTATCAAACCAAGTACCCTGAAAGCTTGAAGTTTGGAGACATTCTCCGACAGAAGAATTACTGCAGCAGATTTTTTAATTGATATAATTGATTTTGGTGCACTTCCGGTTGTTGCCAAACTCTTCCTATTTAGCCATTGAAATAGAAGTATTCTTTTTGGTACCTAATCATTCATCTTACACTGAGATCTTTTTATAAAATAATTCGGAAGCGCAACGAAAGGAATACTAATTATTACTGCGTAAAAAAATTACGCTCGCCATTCCTTATACTTATTCTCCGTATACTTGGCGGTATTGTTGTGCCATGATTGACTTAGCTAAGCCCAGGCAATAAAATATTGTATACTTAAAATGTTTGCCAATAAGCCGTCCGTCACTTGTTGAGTGTTGAGTAGCTCCTTGTAGTTATGGCGTAATGATTTTGATTTCAGAGGATAAATTACAACTAATACCTAACTGCAGTATTGTATGTAACGTCGGTGTCGTTTTATAGCAATCCAGCAGTAAAATGTTTAAGAATAATAGCCATAATGCGATGTCCCTTACCTACACACATTATCTATGTTTAATCCCATGTAATAGGGGGCGAGCCTATTGTCATCAACCGGGCACAAATCCAGACTCCAAGGCTGCTATTGTGACATTCCTGATGAAAAAACCCAATAACACTTGCCCGACCTGGGAATCTAACCCAAGACCTCAAGCTTAGCAGTCGCACAAACAGACAAAAGTTCTTTAGCTGCCAATTTATGTGTAACTATGCATAGATTTTATTTTCAGCATTAATATTTAAAAAAATACGAATCAAATCAAAGTTGTGGTAGAAACATGCACTCCTACTTTTGTTTTATTTTTTATTGTAAGGAAAACTCATTAATCAATCAATAAAAAAAACATTCAAAAAAATATTAGAAAAAATACAAAAAATAATGCTGACATTGGGGACCGAACTTACGCACATCGGTTTGCAAGGCGGTCGTTGAACCGATAGGCAATTTACTTCGATGGCAATTGTTCTGAAATAGCCTTTCTAGTTTTCCATAATTGACTGCTTAACTCCTAGAAGGTATAGCGTGATTATAATTATTTTAGAACTTCAATTTGCACCTATCTATAATATTGTAACGTTTTGTCACTGAGATTTGTATTAAAAATATGAACATAATGCAACAATGCTCACCCCCCAAAGCAAATAGCGTAATAATTTATAGCCTATGGACTAATTTGGTCAATGTGGAATATTCATACAAAATTTGAACAGAATCTATCCGGCAGTATTCGCGTGATGCTCTAACAAACATACAGACAAACAGACAAACAGACAAAAATTCTAAAAAAAATATTTTCGGCATTAGAATCACTCCCCGACCTCATAGCAATTACTCTTTTTCAAAAATATTAAATGTACAGTTTTGACTTCGCTACGATTTTATTATATGTATAGATTGTCCCATTGCAGGGTATAATTGAATTCACAATACGGTAAAAGACGAATAATTGTAGTAGGTATAGTGTAGGTAAAAACACAAACAAACATTTTCAAAAGAGTTTCATGAACCTACCTATTGCTTAAAAGTCAACAATAATATGCGATTGATTAAAAGAAGATCAATGGTGAAACAACAGTAATAGGAAAAAAAGAGATTGTATTTATGAAAAAAAAAAAATTGGGTTGGTTTTTAATCGCCAATTAATTGATTTAAGAGTATACAAAACGCCAATCAAAGTGCTTTCGATTGAACATGATAGACAATGACTACTTTGATATGAGCATGTGTTTGTGCGTTTGTCTTTTGTTTCTTTTTCTAGTGAACTAAGTGAGAATTGTTATGTTTGTAACGTATGAGAATATTTAACAAGTCCACTAACTTGGGACAACTATGCCATACTAGGATACTATGCCTTTGCCCAGCAGTGGGATAGTACGGGTTAGTTATAATAATAATAACTAACTAGCTGTGCCCGCAGCTTCGCTTACGTGGGCCTTAGTGTTACTTAAGGAATTAAGTATTGAATGCCATGCCATCATAATCCTCCAAGCGGATCTAATGGTTGCAAACGTGGTTTCTAAGGCCCGGCGTCCACTATCGGTGGGCATCGGTGCGGCTCTGTACAGCTCAGGCTCCTTACGGCGGCCTTGGGCGGCTTCGGGTGCCTGAGAGCTGCTTTGGGCGGCTTCGGGCTGCCTCGGCAGTCGTAAGCATACCTAAGGACACCAAGGCTGTCTTCGGGTAGCTCGGTGGCATTTTCGTGGCAGTAACGTCGCAGAACAGTCATAACGTTCGCGCGACCCAGAGGCAACAGCCTCATTAATAACACGTTTTAAATGTTTGTTTTACTTGACGATGACGGAACAAAAAAGTACATCATTGCTTCCAAAGCTTATTCACCCAAAATCTTCTTTTTTTGCTTTAAGGCTCAAAGTGTCTTTTCTTCTTCAGCAAGATGAACAATGAGAACTTATAAGTCCCAATCCACCATTATAAATACACACATACAACTGTTGTCGCGTAACGTTACCAATGCTCTGTGACGTCGTGTCTCCCAAACGAACTATTCTAGTTTTGCCGAAGCTACCCGAAACCATCCTCGGCGTTATTAGGTATGCTTACGAATCCCGAGGCAGCTCTCAGACGCCCGAAGCCGCCCGAAGCAGCCCTCAAGCGCCCGAAGCGGGCGTAAGGCGCCCGAGCTGTACCAAGCAGCACCGATGCCCACCGATAGTGGGCGCCGGGCATCAAAGTTACAATAGAAGGTTTTTTTATAAGGAATTTGTCTGTAGACGCCGGGACTCTAGATTTGTGCCCGGTTGGTAATTGGTTTGCGCCATACATAGAACTAAAACATATTTGAAGTAAGGAGGGTGTGGTATGCCTTTAACCTCTTTCGAAAATAATATTACTTATTTTTCGTTCTAAACCATTCAAACGCGCTTTAATATTACACCTCACATTGTAGCTTTGATCTGTATATGCTCAAGACCGTATCTAACCGCATCTGGTAATCAGAGCAACTGCCAACAGAATGTTGCGTGCTATAACTAAATATGTTTTTGGACTAACTATTTTTTTTTAATAACAATTAAAATAGCCATACAGATCATGATTGATTCATTCATTCATGATTTTGATTTCAAAGGATTTTGTCTCAGATTCACGCGATAGTGCATGTGCGTCGCGACCGGCAGTTAGACGCGCTTCGCGTTCTTCAGGGGTTTCCTGAGATCGAATGCTTGCTGTACGAACTCTTTGAGAGCTCAAGCGCATTTCTCTGTCAGTGAAGATCTCAGATTCACGCGATAGTGCATACAGTGCGTCGCGATCGGCAGTTAGACGCACTTCGCGTTCTTCAGGTGTCTCGCGAGACCTAGCACTTGCTGTTCGAACTCTCTGAGAGCTCAAGTGAGTTTGTCTGTCAAGTAAGGACTCAAAGTCACGCGATAATTTTATTGATGAGCCTCACGATCGGCGGATAAACGTGTCTCGCGCTGTTCACTGTTCTCTCGAATCCGGGAGGCCCACGTTCGAGAACGATATGAATTCAGTCGAGATTCATGCTGAGCTGAAGTTTCTGTAGCACGTATTCTGGCCCGATGTTCCTGAGATGCAGTAAGTCTCGCCTCAAGATCTTCTTCAGATTCCTGTGATCGAATTAATCTCAGCCTTTTAGCATTTTTGCTGTAGGTACTGGGAGAGATTCGATTTTCTTCCAGGCATTTTTAAAATGTATAAGATTATCTACTATAATAACACAATGCTATTTAGTAAACCTATATTATATAGGTACTTATCATAAATGACAAAGCCGTCAGCCGTAGTGACGCTCTGTCAAAAGTATAAAGAAGAATTTATCTCATAGGCATGGACAAATTAAGTATTATTGGTTTTTTTAGTTTGCCATTATTGACTGCTTAGCTCCTGGAAGGTATAGCGTGATGATAATTATTTCAGATGTTTAATCCGCAGCTATCTACAATATTCTTAACAAAAACTTGAACTAAACAGTTATTTTATGGTATTTTTATAGAACAATATTAAATGTTCGACGTGATTATTTAAATTGATATATCTTTTTTTGTTTTGAACCGATTTAAATAAAACAAACACTAAACGTTGAGTAAAGGGTACTCCAATACATTACTGAAAACCGCTCTTCATTCGGTTGAGCCGTCTCTGAGATTAGCGTGTTCAACGGGCAGACAAACAGACAACCGACAAACAGACAAACAGACAAACAGACAAACAGAAAAGAAATCTAAAAATCATTGTTTTGGGTTCTATTGCGTTGATAAATGCCCCCAAATAAAGTTTTTCTCATAAATCTCCCATGTACAGACAGCGACCAGTTACAGATTTATTATATGTATAGATATCAGGACAATGTTGATAAGAATAACCATTGATTCTTGAAAAAGAAGAAGGGCAAGTGAGTTCAAACTGATTTTCACATTTTTCTATAAAAACACAAGTATATTTCGTTACATATTATATAACGCAACAAACGGGGGGAAAGAAAATCGTAACGTATCTTATACCATGGATTCAGTTTATGATTCTAAACCCCCCAGCGTTAATTTTTACGTCAGTTTAAAAAAAAAGTACTAAATCTACATTACATAGCTTGACCCATCTTTCTTCCTACTTTTTCCTAAAAAGGGTCACGTAATGTAGGGCAATTATATCGCACGTAAGTCCTTATTACGATATTCTTTGCCCCAGTAATATTATCATCCCTTTCGTCATCACAATACATTACCAAACCAGGGAATCAAACAGTGACTCATGATAACTTATTATAGCTCTCATCAATAACAAGGAAATGCAGGATATCTGGCTACGATATCAGCATCGTTATTATTAGTACCGGTCGTTATTCGGAAGTACATACATTGAATGGTTTTGATGACATAATTTAATTTTACAACGTGATTTAAATTCAATCTGCGTCCTGGAATGGTGACACATGCATGCATATTTATTGAGATAACTTTCCTCGGCTGTTGGTATTTTTCATTAAGCCTAAGACTCAAATACCTACATGGTATAAATTTCTCTATCTATCTGCCTAGCCTTTTCCCAATTATGTTGGGGTCGGCTTTCAGTCTAACTGGATGCAGCTGAATACCAGTATTTTACATGGAGCGACTGCCTATCTGACCCAGTAACTGGGGTACAATACCCCTCGGTAGCTAGACTGGTTGTCATGGTAAAAAAATCTCTCGAATTCGAATCGAATTTATCAAAATTTAAAAAAAATACCTAGTCGGATGGGCAATTAAAACTGGATCTGTGATAGATTAGTTTAAATAAACACCGTATGAATTGTTCAAACTTTAGTGGTCTACAGAAAAAAAAATCGTCTTTATCTGAAAAACTCAACTTTAGAAATCAAGGCTTAACGAAAAAAGATTACAAAAAATGTAAAAAAAAATATAACATTTTATTTTTACTTGCAAACAAAATAGATATTTGCCATCAGTTTTGATACAACAGACCAGATGTATACTTACACACCCAATCGCATTCAAGTCTTTGCATAACATTGTGTGGTCACCTCTATGGCACAATAGCTCTATAGAATATTACGAGTTCGTACATGTACGTGTACTGCACGTTAAAATGTAATGGCTGCATTTTTTCCCGTAATTGTATACAATTTTTTATCGCATTATATCTTATATGATGATGGTACGGAACCTTTCGTGTGCGAGTCCGACTCGCACTTGACCAATTGTTTGTTTTTTTTTAAACTGAAATATTGGCTAATCTACAATGAATTAAATATTATTTATTTGTCTAACCTCAAGGCAAATAAATGAATATGAAATCAATCATTACCAAAATTGTATAATAATCCATGTATCCGTCAGCCACAAAGGCATTAAATGCTTGTTAGCGATAGTCGCTAAAGTGTCCATTGTTTGCACGTTTATGGGACAACCCTGAAGCTTGTATAAATCATCGTCATCTTTACATTTTATTTTACTATGATTAAAACAATACTACTGTTAGTGGGTATTGATTTATTTATTTGTTTTTCTCATCATTACAAGTTTGCACCTAAAGCGATATAGAGGTCTTTTTATATTACTTTTACTTGTGACTTAATCCGTGTGAGTTTTCTTACAAGTACCTATTTTTTAATTTATACCATTTATAGCGGTATTAAACTTAATAAATGAATGATGAAGAGTAAAGTAGATAGATAGAGTAGGTGCAGCGTCATATTAGGCTAAAATTGATTCTCCATTACAGATTAACCCTTTAATTTCCAGTTTTAAAAACCCGAAATGAGAATATAGGTGAATAGTTTCATCTTAGATATCAATAGATGTCGCTAGTTGTAACTACACACATCAAAAGTGTCTAGGGATCAATATATTATTATTACCAAATACATCTTGATCCCTAGACACTTTTGATGTGTATAGATACTAGATCTGAATAAAGAAGCATCGATCACTTTATAATAATGAAATGATGTCTATTATAATCACATCCACACTAATAATATAATGGCGAAAAGCTCTGTCTGTTTGTTACTTTATCACACAATACAGAAATATGTTGTTGAAACAATGTTGTGCAACTTTGTTCCACAGTAAACACTAGGTCGTTTACTGCTGTTCCAATACTTGTAAACACGTGAACACTATGTATCTTTGAACATATTTTTTTTTAGCCCGTTCTTCTCCATACGTATCTACCTTTTGGAATGGGCAACTAGATTCAATATTATAATTTTTCTTTTCTCTTGTAAATGACGTTCAGAAGTGCCTTATAATGGTCTAATTGAAATAAATGATTTGACTTTGACTTTGAACCATCAATTCTTAATTTGTAACACTCTTTATGTATTATCACAATATGGTAGTTTTCACGTGTGAAACAATGATATTAAAAGAGTAGGTATGTATGGAGTTTCTTGCCCATTTTTCTCCATATAAAACTACCATTTGGAAGAAGCATTTAAATACAATTCTTTTTTTCTTGTAAATAACGTTCAAAAGTGCCTTTGAATGGCCTTATTGAAATAAATGATTTGACTTTGACGTTGACTTTCAAATATAATTTATTAAGAAAAAGATTCTTGTTTTCTTCGCCATCTTCAAATAGTAACTTAATATTAAGATAGGTATCTAGTTTCTAATCAGAAGTTCGGTAAAGTAATTAGGACAAAAATATAATCTGCCTCACGCCTTTGATAATAAATTCTTAAGATTTTTTTGGCATTTAATCATTTCGAAAGTAGTAATTCTCTTTCAATGGACTTAGTAGAAAATCTTAATGTTTTAGATTAGTTTTCAAAACAATATTTTGAGGAAAACTCAATGAATTATTTTATTAAAGTATAGTTCTACTACTTTTCATTTAATACCCATATTGTAGGAAAGCATTAAAAACTTAGTTCGCCATCTTTAGAAGTCCGCCTTAATGTATTTATTTTTTGAGTTATTCTCAGCATGCCCTTTCATTTGATACTCATACTGTAGGAGTGCATTAAAACATCATTCAAACTGAATGTGTATACAAAATTTCAGCTCAATCGGTTAAAGATATTATCTGCTTCAAAATTGAGTTGTAAAATTCCAACAAACGCTTGTAAAAAAAGACCCTGCCCGACCTGGGAAACAAACTCAACATTCCACGCTCAGAAGTCATCGATCAACTCTACCTACCAATTTCATTTCATTTTTTTTTTGTGTGGGGTCATAAGACCTTATGCCCACACGATAAAGAAGAAAAAAGAAGATTTGAAGACAGGTGTGATTATAATTTTTTCCTTAGAAGACAGTATATCTTCAATCAAGAGTTAAATACAACTTAACTCACAAACATAACCGTAGATAATAATATAAAGGTGCTCTCACACCAATTTCAGGTCCAATTAGCGCAGTAACGAGGGCCTGGTGAGGCCATGCCATTAATAATCGAGAAAATGAATCTCGCCGGGTCAGGCCATACATCAAATAGTTGTATCTTGTATGAGATACTGCATCTCTGGGGTATCGTGAGCCTTCATTGGTAATTTAATCAAAGTTGCCTGATTTAAATTAAATCATGATTGACGCGTACTTAAGCAGAGGTCGTTTGCTATAATTATTTCTTTCAATGCATTTACAACATTCTTCTGGTATTTATTTATGTTATCTAGGTATTCTTTATGATTCTTAATTATTTTTTACTTTTATTTAAGTATTTTTATTATTTGTTGGTAGAGCGATACAATATTACACATTCTGTAAAAATTTCAACTTTCTAGCAGTCTAGCTATTACGGTTCATGAGATACTGCCCGCTAACAGACGGACGGACAATGGAGGCTTAGTAATAAGGTCCCGTTAGCACTCTTCAGGTACAGTCAGCAAAACAGATAGATCGGTTCCATCGGTTTCTAAGAAAACTTCAACTATATATGACGACCCTGCATAATTATCTGTTTTGCTGTGTGTACATAACCCTGAAAACATCTTCACTTTTCGTGAAGAGGATTTTTCTGTTCAGGATTGTGATTAACCACTTTTCGGTATGATACCTATATACCCATGCCAAATTACACTTTTCTAGTCTAGTACTAACGAGTCTCTGAGCTAAGCCGCTTACAGATAGACAGACGGACATGGAGAAACTATAAGGGATCCTTGTTGAATACCAAAAATGTATAATCCGATTTACGTGAATTTTAGTTCACATTTAGCAGGATCCACCAATACCCAGTGCGAGTGTGGTGCTCCTGATCATACGATGGCCCACTTACTGCAGTGCCCAAAGTGTCCTTACACCTGCACTCTTGAGGACGTTAACAATGCTACTGATGCCGCGATAAAAAAAAAAGGTAGCTGCGTTAAATCATCGACTCGAAAAGAAGAAGAAGCAGGTTCAAATTTATTTATATGCGTACACTAGCCATTTATATGCCTATGTCAGTCTATACAAGCAGAGTCGAAGTTACAGCTAGTTTCATAAAAAAAACAACACGCAATCATAGATATACCTACTTTGTCAAACTAATACTAAAACTCTATGCAAACTTATTTCGTTAAACAGAAACATTCAACTGACCTCATTTCAATTTTCCATTATTGCACTGTCGAATCAGACATGTTTCACAATCGTTTCTCAAAATGTTCAAGTTCATTTTCTCAAGCAAGCATTAATAAACCAAATAATTTGATTGTCAGTCATTCGCGAATGTTTGACTATCACTTCCTCTCTCCATAGTGAAGATATAAAACTAGACTAGATTTTGACCCACTGCTGGGCAAAGGCCTCTTACTGAGAAGGCACGAACATTGATCACAACGCCCGCTCAAGGCCGATTGGTGATTGCGAACTTATTATCTATACTTTTATACTAATGCTGGTATAAAAAGGTGGAGAGATATTTAATTGCTTTTTTGTTTGTTTGTTGAAATCTGTGAAACTATCAGTCAGATTGTAAAAAATATTGTGTATGATAGCCAAATCCATGAGTAATAGTACAGGCTATATAACATCACGCTACGACCCACGGGAGCGAAGCAGAATTTTTTGGAGTCGGTGCCAAGACCGAGGATATAATTATATCCAACCGTATGGCACCGACTCCAAAAAATTGTTAAATTTTAGTATAGGTTAATCGTAGGTTAGGTTAGGTTTATTAATATAGGTAGGTTATAGTATTATTTTTAACTTTTTAGTGCTTTTTTTGTAGTCGGTTTTTTTTTGCAAAAAAAAAATTTTTAATTTTTTAATTTTTAGTGACATATTATTTTTATCCGATTTCGATAAAATTTTCATTTGGGAAGTATAACCTTTCCAACAAAAAAAGAATTTTTGAAATCGGTTGGCAAGCGACGGAGTTAAGCGCGAACAAACCTAAAAAAAAAAAAAAATACTAACATCCGAATTGAGAACCTCCTCCTTTTTTAGAAGTCGGTTAAAAACGTAACTTAATACGGGTGAAAAAACCATAAGTCCAGCTTTCCTTACGACGTTGTCCTTCACCGATGTCAGTGACATCCATGATAAACTTAGAAAGTACATAATTATTATGAAATAGAAAAAGTCACTCTGGTAGTTGTCTGTACCCGGTTGTGAACCCACAGCCTCGGGCGTTAACCAATGGGCCATCATGTCGATTCCACTTTGAATGAGAATGACAATTTTCATAATGGCATAGTTCACAGTATCCCGAGTACTTCCCCCCCCCCCCCAGTACACAAAGTTACGACAGGTTGCAAATATTCTGAAGTTGGTGGTCGACCCAACTTTTGATTGTACTTACAAGGACTCATGCCAACGTTTATGGAGTTTCACGAACTTACAAAGTTTTGCATGGGTTTTCACTGAACATCAGCGAAGAAAATTGTTTTACAAATACGTAATGGTTTTAAACTTTTCCCCTTTGGTCTTATGTGAGGTAAATGGAGTGGTCTTTACGGACGATTTGTTCCGTGACTGCGAATCGATTTTTTGGTCCTTTTACGCTCACTGTGGACTTCCAACATTTTCTTTTTTTTCTCGCCACTGTAATACAAAGGACAGAGTTATCAGAGAGGTAACAATATTATTCAATATTGTGGGAGGTGCCTAAAATAGGTTCTAGGTATGTATTTCAGGACACCAGAATCTCTACCATATACATACCTATACGTAATAACACTGGCAGCGTAAAACATGATATTAAAATATGATTAGGTTTTATTTATCTTTTATTCTGTAGTTCTCTTGCATTTTAAAAGGTTGAACGCTAGAATTCATTTTAAAATGAAGAATAAACTGTCAGTCAGGACCACAATATTTTCATCTAAAGCACATTAGAAAGGCATTTATTCTTTTGTACCTATAAATTCACATTTCAATTCCAAAGACCATATTCTTTGTGTGATGTGTGATCCAACCCGTTCTCGGCAGCCGTATGGTACATAAAGCACCCTTATGAATTTTCCAAACGTTCTTTTGTGATACCGATTGAGTTGCATTCACACGATTTGAACCACGAATTTGTATAAGTTCTTCCGTCACGATCTCTTTGATATTTATCAAAGAACATTTTTGCGACATTTTCATTATATTCCCTTTCAGAATCTAGCTTTGAAGTAATTTGGTTTTAAATCAAATGCCGTGAAATTAAATCTTTACGAATGGTCTCAGTGGCCTTCTGTTTGTGTTTGTTGTGACGATGAAATTATTTGAATAATGTTAGCCACAAAATTAAATTTTATTTATAGACTAGATTTTCTATCAGCTTACCGAAATAGGCTTTCGCCTATTTTGAAATATAACGAAAGAATTATCATTTTTTTTAAAGTCTGTTGGATACTGCTAAGTGTAACGCGTTTTGTAGTAACGTGTTAATTCATCTCCTAACATCCACTTATTACATAGTGAAGTAAATTAATTTACAACATTAATTCGAAAAGTTTCAAAAGGTTTGTTAATTAAGCAAGTTTAACGTCGACAGACCAATGTAATAAATCTCTCTCTTCTGGTTCCTCTGAAACTCGTTCATAAATCTCAAAAAATAAATCACGATTCAAGAAAAAGAAATCGATCGAACAAATCTTTGAAACCGAGTCTTTGTGTGGGCTTACACACTTCATTGCTTCCGTTCTCGAAATTACAGAAGCTCTGTGTGAACTGAAGTCTATTTTTGGGTATTAATTAAAACTGGTCTTAAGACCCGCGGTTTAATTCCGTTAAATCTGTGTCACCCGGCAGCCGGCGGGTTAGAGTCGGGCTGAGTTATCTGTCTTTGTCTGTCAGTGCTATACTAATGAAACGCCGTGTACTTGGGTAGTGATGTATGGTCTGGTATGAACATTGTTCTTCGTCTCAACGATTCATTCTAGGATCGGATTTGCATTACTCGGGTGCTGTATTGTCTTGAATAAGTACTTGTAATTTTGTCACCTGTCTTTGTTACTTGATCTTGTAGATTTAACACGAGTATCTTGCTTATAAGGTTATTTTATCGGATTTATTTGATCAAAACCTACAAATAAATAATTATTTTGAACTATCTTCTGCACGTGACTTCGCCTGCGTAACCTTTAAAATTATGGCAAAATCCTAAGTCTATCCGCGGGATACCACGGGATCGTAAAAACGAAATAAAAAAAATACTGTGTTAAGTTACATCAAAAACTATATGTGTGTCAAACAGCTAATTCCGTCTAACCGTTTGAAACCATCCATCCATTAATCCATCGATCCATCCTCACAAACTTTCACGTGGTAGAATAGGATATAATTCTGAAGCCATCAATCGGTCTTAAACAAGCATAGTTATCAATGTTCGTGCCTTCTGTACGATAAAAAGCCTTTGCCTTGCAGTGGAACAATATTAAGCCGATATTTGTATTTTTATTTACTTTATATCGATACATTTTAATTGTCCATCGCTTTGTCAGTTGGGTATTTCCAGGAATTTCTCAGTAACAGCCTCGGGTACACCTCTGCCTATCCCTTCGGTTATTACAGGCGTGATGCTATGCTACATTTTAATTTTCGCGCGTGTGTACATATACAGATAGATACAAGGGAAACAGTTGAGAAACAAAGACAATCGCGACAAATTCATTCATTGATAAAAACAAAAAAACGTCGGCTATATTCAGCGTTCTAAAAAACGTAATACAATCAGAACAATTAGTGCCATAATAGACGAGCCCGAAATCGCCGCGCAGCCTCGGAAATCGTATCGGGTGACTAATGTAGCGATCGCATCGATTGAAAGCGAACTGGAAATGTGCTAATGCCGTGATTGGGACTCGCTTAATTGGGACTTTAGGCGACTGCACTTCGGTATTTTGGATTTTGTGTGCAGTTGAGTGAAATGTTAAGTATTTTAGTCCGTGCTGTGGTCCTTTGTATCATTATCTACAGCACGGTCTAACGTGTAGTTTATCATGTATAGGATCTATGCTATTATTATAAATAGGTAAAGTTTGTATGAGTTAATCTGTAGAAAGTATGGTCCGATTAAAAAAATATTTCCCTGGCAGAAAACTTACTCTAAGTGAGTTATATTTTTTATCTATTATATTATATTTTTTTGCTATATTTGACATACACATGGACAAAGTCGCGGGCAGTAGCTAGTAACGTTACCAAGACTAAAATTAATTGCTACTCAGAATTTAACTCAAATGTAACTAAAGGATTAATTAAATAGGTAGGTAGTTCAGCTAATTAAAATATAATAATTTTAAGCTATTCTCTAAAAGATGTTATAAAACCGGAAAGACTCTGCCTGTCACTGAATTTAGTTATTTTAAGTACTCCTGAGTCATCAAATGTACCTCAAAAATATCCACGCCTTTTGGCTTAGCAACAACTTTTCTTAACAAACAAATATTTTGCTTTTCACAGTAATTAAAAATTGAAGGAGTACAGAATACGCTAGTTGCCTGACGAAAGCTAACGGTACTGTTGTTTGATTGGCTCGCCTTCGGATTAATTGAGTGAGCTTAAACATGATTGGCGATTGGTTCATCGTGGTATTGTGCCTTTAGGTATCGTGATTTAACCTGAGTTTACTCGGTTATTGGTGAGCGATCTTATGTAGCTTGACTATGAGTATATTGAACAGGGGCACGGGTGTTTTGTTTTTTCATATTTCTGGGTGGGACTCATAGTAAAAGTTTTTTGTTTTTATCAGTACTTTCTCAGTCTGAAAAATGGCCTGGGAATTCAGGTGATGAAATCTATATTATTGAATAAACTTTATAAAAACATAATACCTTAAAATAATTTAACTTTATTTGTATTTAATAAAAATTACTTGTAAAAGATTCAACATAAGAATGACTTATCAGTTATTTTCTATTAGCAGTAACTGAATTTAATTAGAACAATGGAAATCGCGTCATAAACGTTACAATGGTTCCATTTTTTGTACTAATTTACAAATGAAAAAAAAAAACAATACAATCGCATAATTCCACTTACAACGTAGTTAACTTGATTCTATTACGTCTAATTACAGATACAAATCACATTTATTCACACAACATAACATCACGCCTGTAATCCCCGAAGGGTTAGGCAGAGGTGTACCCATTAGTACACCCACGTTTCGCTAGTCATGTTTAAGTCCCATGTAATAGGGGGCGAGCCTATTGCCATCAACCGGGCACAAATCCAGACTCCGAGGCTGCTACTGTAAAATTCCTGATGGAAAAACCCAATAACACTTTGCTCGACCTAGGAATCGAACCCAAGACCTCATGCCCAGCAGTCGCGCTTTGCGACCACTAGACCAATGAGGCATATTTATTCTTCAAGAAAAAATCATTTATTTTAATTAGGCTATTGAAAGGCACTTTTGAACGTCATACGGTCAGTTTCTTAGAGAAAAGAATGGGCAAGAACCTTTAATCCCCCATTTTACCTTTGGGGAACCTTTTTCTTAGTCCTCACCTTTGTTATATAGAGAGAGGAGACTAGACCAGACCTAGTAGTTTCGTATACATGTTGTCTGTCGAAGAATTTAAATGTTTCTTGTTATGTCACAACATGCTATTTTAAAAACATAATTTTACATTATTCTAACACAGAATTAATAATATACAGAGCGACTAAATGCGACTGCTGAGCGAGGTCTTCTGGATTTGTGCCCGGATGATGGCAATAGGCTCGCCCCCTATTACATGGGACTTAAACATAACTGGCGAAATGTGGGTGTACTAATGGGTGCACCTCTGCCTAACCCTTCGAGAATTATAGGCGTGATGATATTATGACTGTTTGTTTGTTTTTACGTTTTATGTTTGTAAAAGGTAATCTCTGACGCTGACCTTTAATTGACACACAAAGTGTTATTGTGTATTTCTCTGATCAAACTGTGATAAGCAATCTGGTTAAATAAAAACCAACCATTTAATAATATTTCGACCTCTAATTTGAAATATATTCTTTGTAAAGGCCAATATGAAAAAAAAAGCCTTTTAACGGATCATTTTCCGTTCAACGCGGGTGTTGTTGTCAGCTTCAATTCATCAAAGCAATTTTGTTTTGATGAATTGAATCGAATCTCTTCCGGTAATATTACTGGAAGAGAGGAAAATGTAATACCAATCAATATCTGTGTTAGAGCAATTTGTCAGTTTAACAGTGACAGCTCGCTGTCAAAGTAGGAAAAAGTTTGTATAATGATTTTGTTGCGAGATTTTAAGTAATAGACTGATATTTTATGAATTTTGCAAGTTTATTAGGATACGGTATTGGAACAGTAGTTTAAAAAGAGTGAAAAACTAATGTTGCCACTAGCCAAAAACATTGAGGAAAAAATATTGTTACCAGACAATAATATTTCTGGCTTAGAATCACTTTTTGACCACCTCCCTTTTTCTTCGGCTCAAATCTTGCATTGTCATGTTTAATTTATCTATCTATCTATCTATACACATAAAATGCTTTGTCCTGAAAGAATGACTGACTGGCTGACGGATTAACGTACAGCCTAAACCGCAGATCGTAGAGACAAAAACTTGGAGGGTGTATTTTTTGTTTAACGTAGGCATCCGATAATGAAAGGATTTTCCAAAATTATTCTAAGAGAATGAAACGGAGGTGTTTTGATAGATCAGTCAGTCAGTAATGGGTGCCTTTTATATACTCGTATATAGATTTATGACTTTCATAACAATCTCCTAAAATTAAACTGCACCTTGTATAATATACCTAAAGATAAACTAATCGTAGTTAATTAATACCCCAATCCTAACACAAGATAGCCCAAATGTACTCTTGATTAATGGATCTCTTTGCTTTCATTCAAGGTCTCGTATCTTTCATACCTACCCTCCTTTTTGCGTTACCAATGGTGCGAGCTATTGATAGGATCCATGGGTACGTGGAGCTGTAAATAATAGCCCGAGAACATGAAAGGGCTTTGTTTAGGTACGATGAGATGATAATAAATGTAGTAATCAATAGAATGATGAAAAATTGCCTACTTTACGGGTGAGTTAATTGCTCAATATTGCGATGACGTCTGTTTGTATATACTGATCAATTTACGGAAAAATCAAATTGCCGTTAATTAAATAAGGGAAAATTATTTGTTTGTTAGACTTGATCTCTAGAAATAAAGGTCCGATTACAATTTTATTTGTCCTTAATAGAAAATTACTTTATTGTCTCGAGGCGACATCCGGCCACCGTAGGCGCGGGCTTGCGGACGGCGAGTAATAGGTAGCTCGCCGTTCGATCAAGGACCATGCTCGGGTCGACGACGCGTTCTGTTCGCGCGCGCCTGTGCGTTCTGTTCTGGGACGGGGCCCCAATGGGGCCAAACGCCTGCCGGGGTTACGGGACGTCTTAACAGGATACCGTGGCCCCGGAACGTAAAGGGCGACAGAAGGAACAGGGTGGTTTTTTAGTCAGTAAAAGTCTGACAGTCCCTGCCGCCCCACCCAGGGCGAAAGGACTTATTTGATGTAATTTACCACCTTAAAAAAAAAGGGGTCGAAGTTGCGTCAAAGTACTAGTCGCAGTGTATTTGTCCCTTTCAAAGCTATACACTGTTACCTACACTACTAAATGAAAAAGAAAAACAGCTTAATGTGTTTATTTTGACAGTGTTTGAGGCATGAACATAGCACAAAGCAATTCTACTTCTCTACATCAATCAATGTTTATTTGGCGACTGTTTAATTTTATTACAACACTGTTTTATCTATTGGGTTTTATTGGTCCTTTAACGTTAAGATTCCTTGAAAAACAGACGTCAATAATGTTGTTTTTGTTGATGGTTTTCAATATCTTACAAACTCATGTTTAGCTGGCAACACAACTTACTGCAATCATTTCAAGTATTACATGACACAAAAACGCCGAACACACATTCTAATAACAAACAAAATCAAAAAGTCAAATCTACTTTCACAAAATCTCATTTTCACTCGAGATACTCATACTCAATCATGCTTGCACAAAATGATTGTGTATTTGTATAGCCTACAGCCTAGTTGTTTCGGGTCTAACTGTATGTGAATGTAAGTTTATATATTTGTAAATGCACCTACAATACAGGAGATATTCTAAGTATAGGGAAAAGTTTTATAAAAAAAAAACCGTTTTTTTTATTTGCTTCCCAACGTGGCCAGATAACGTACAAGGTATAAAAGTTTGGAAGCAGCGAGAGACAAAATACTATACCAAAAAAAAAAGAACTAATAGTATCCTAAAATGTATATTTTTTGTTAGATTACGTATAACACAGGTGCGGTCTCTAATTATTAACAGATGGGTATATAATGATTAATGATAGCAATTCGTTTCCCTGAAACTTTCCCCATTCCTAAAGGAATGTTTCGATTGAAATAGTTGGTGTTACAGATTGTGAACGAAATGGATGTCGCGGAACACGTTTTACTTGCGAGTAGATGAGGAAGATCGGGAAAATATTCGACGTGTAGTGATTTATTTCGATAGTATCATAGTAGGTTTGCCGTTTTTTTTAGTTAGGGAATGAAATAAAAATTGGAAGTTTTTCTAAGATGGCTAATGAAAAAGGGGTCAGTTTTTTTTTTCGAAATGCAATAGAAATTTCGTCCCCCAACGGTAAAATAGGGATAAAAGTATGTGTTGGGTTTCCTGCCTATTCTCCTCAAAACAAAACCTTTTGGACTGAGCAATTAGATTTAATACTTTTTTCTCTTAAATGACTTCAAAAGTATCTTTTAATAGTATAAGAAATAAATAAATTGACTTTAACTTTGACTGTGGATTCAAATCGGTCGAGCCATTTTCCAGTTTTACTCTAGATGACATAACAGTGATGTTATGTCATCTAGAGTAAAACTGGAAAATGGCTTACAGGCGTGAGCCTGTAATCTCCGAAAGGTTAGGCAGAGGTGTACCTATTAGTATACCCATATTTCGCCAGTTATATTTAAGTCCCATGTAACAGGGGGCGAGCCTACCTATTGCCATCAACCGGGCACAAATCCAGAGAATAATAAATTCCAGATGGAAAAACCCAATAACACTTTGCCCGACCTAAGAATCGAACCCAAGACCTCATGCTCAGCAGTCGCGCTTTATGACCATAAGACCGACAAGGCAGTCTTAACTTTCTCATTTATTTCTAAAAACGTTTTAGGTTCGGAATACCAGACTCTCTTGCTATGTAAATAAACAAATCTTTATTCATAAAGGTTATTAATGTATTTGAAATGTTGCTCGTTAAATATTCCATGGCTGTGCGAATAACCGGCGATAGCACCGCAACTCGGAAATTAGGTGGCGCCCTAATACCAGAAGCACGTACTTAACATTTAAATTAACATGAGTCAGCAAATATTTACATCTTTACTCCATTTCTTGAGAGATATACAAGGGAAATATAATTATTAAAATTTATGGTTGGGCACCATGTAATCATTCTCTGATATGTGTGAATATACTTTGTATTTGTAGTAGGTATAACGAGTGTTATAGGACACTAAATAAAGTCGAAAATTACATGTTTTGTTCTGGTCCATTATCTTCGAGTAACGAAGATATTAAAGGCCAAAATGGCAATTTATTTTAATGTATTTTGGTTGAATTTTGTATGACAAGCACAATAACTATCATCCATACATAGGGGAGCGTGGGGCTAGTTGTAACAGGGGTAAGTAGTAACAGCTTAATTACTCAGCAGGTTTCGAATATTTTGTTTTAAATTGACACTTAATCTACTCCTTATAACGAGGCCTACGACATAAGCACGCCAGGGTGGCTCAGACGAGCGCAGAGAGTAGTTATGAGCAGACCCATGATTTTTGCCAAGTAACGTAAAAAAATTAAATTCT
Source organism: Hoplodrina blanda (assembly GCA_949316365.1). NCBI lineage: Eukaryota > Metazoa > Arthropoda > Insecta > Lepidoptera > Noctuidae > Hoplodrina > Hoplodrina blanda. Next base: position 9,736,047 of record OX438564.1, read on the forward strand.
TAAAGTTTGATTCTAAATAACTGCAATGTCTTAATAAAATCTGTATCGTTTGATTTGTATAGTCAATATTAATATATAAAGTAATTATATAAGATAGCTATTAAGCTATCTTATATAATTACTTTATATAAGATATTATATAAGATAGCTATTAAGCTATCTTATATAATTACTTTATATATTAATATTGACTATACAAATCAAACGATACAGATTTTATTAAGACATTGCAGTTATTTAGAATCAAACTTTAAGAATTTAATTTTTTTACGTTACTTGGCAAAAATCATGGGTCTGCTCATAACTACTCTCTGCGCTCGTCTGAGCCACCCTGGCGTGCTTATGTCGTAGGCCTCGTTATAAGGAGTAGATTAAGTGTCAATTTAAAACAAAATATTCGAAACCTGCTGAGTAATTAAGCTGTTACTACTTACCCCTGTTACAACTAGCCCCACGCTCCCCTATGTATGGATGATAGTTATTGTGCTTGTCATACAAAATTCAACCAAAATACATTAAAATAAATTGCCATTTTGGCCTTTAATATCTTCGTTACTCGAAGATAATGGACCAGAACAAAACATGTAATTTTCGACTTTATTTAGTGTCCTATAACACTCGTTATACCTACTACAAATACAAAGTATATTCACACATATCAGAGAATGATTACATGGTGCCCAACCATAAATTTTAATAATTATATTTCCCTTGTATATCTCTCAAGAAATGGAGTAAAGATGTAAATATTTGCTGACTCATGTTAATTTAAATGTTAAGTACGTGCTTCTGGTATTAGGGCGCCACCTAATTTCCGAGTTGCGGTGCTATCGCCGGTTATTCGCACAGCCATGGAATATTTAACGAGCAACATTTCAAATACATTAATAACCTTTATGAATAAAGATTTGTTTATTTACATAGCAAGAGAGTCTGGTATTCCGAACCTAAAACGTTTTTAGAAATAAATGAGAAAGTTAAGACTGCCTTGTCGGTCTTATGGTCATAAAGCGCGACTGCTGAGCATGAGGTCTTGGGTTCGATTCTTAGGTCGGGCAAAGTGTTATTGGGTTTTTCCATCTGGAATTTATTATTCTCTGGATTTGTGCCCGGTTGATGGCAATAGGTAGGCTCGCCCCCTGTTACATGGGACTTAAATATAACTGGCGAAATATGGGTATACTAATAGGTACACCTCTGCCTAACCTTTTGGAGATTACAGGCGTGATGTTATGTCATCTAGAGTAAAACTGGAAAATGGCTCGACCGATTTGAATCCACAGTCAAAGTTAAAGTCAATTTATTTATTTCTTATACTATTAAAAGATACTTTTGAAGTCATTTAAGAGAAAAAAGTATTAAATCTAATTGCTCAGTCCAAAAGGTTTTGTTTTGAGGAGAATAGGCAGGAAACCCAACACATACTTTTATCCCTATTTTACCGTTGGGGGACGAAATTTCTATTGCATTTCGAAAAAAAAAACTGACCCCTTTTTCATTAGCCATCTTAGAAAAACTTCCAATTTTTATTTCATTCCCTAACTAAAAAAAACGGCAAACCTACTATGATACTATCGAAATAAATCACTACACGTCGAATATTTTCCCGATCTTCCTCATCTACTCGCAAGTAAAACGTGTTCCGCGACATCCATTTCGTTCACAATCTGTAACACCAACTATTTCAATCGAAACATTCCTTTAGGAATGGGGAAAGTTTCAGGGAAACGAATTGCTATCATTAATCATTATATACCCATCTGTTAATAATTAGAGACCGCACCTGTGTTATACGTAATCTAACAAAAAACATTGCCATCCAACGTGGCAATGCGGGACGGCGATGCGGATGAATTTTTTGATGCCATTTAGTTTTAGTTTTTCTTTTTATTTTCTTATTCAGGTTGTTTTTTTTTATATTTTTGTTGTTAAGCTTGTAAATAATGTAAATATTAAATTGAAAAAACAAAAAATATACATTTTAGGATACTATTAGTTCATTTTTTTTTGGTATAGTATTTTGTCTCTCGCTGCTTCCAAACTTCTATACCTTGTACGTTATCTGGCCACGTTGGGAAGCAAATAAAAAAAAAACGGTATTTTTTTTTATAAAACTTTGCCCTATACAAGAATTTCTCCTGTATTGTAGGTGCATTTACAAATATATAAACTTACATTCACATACAGTTAGACCCGAAACAACTAGGCTGTAGGCTATACAAATACACAATCATTTTGTGCAAGCATGATTGAGTATGAGTATCTCGAGTGAAAATGAGATTTTGTGAAAGTGGATTTGACTTTTTAATTTTAAATGAATGTGCGTTCGGCGTTTTTGTGTCATGTAATACTTGAAATGATTGCAGTAAGTTGTGTTGCCAGCTTAACATGAGTAGCGCTTTGGAAGATATTGAAAACCATCGACAAAAACAACATTATTTACGTCTGTTTTTCAACGAATCTTAACATTGAAGGACCAATAAAATCCATAGATAAAACAGTGTTGTAATAAAATTAAACAGTCGCCAAATAAACAATCATAGATCTACAGAAGAAGAATTGCTTTGTGCGATGTTTATGCTTCAAACGCTGAAAAAATAAACATATCAATGTAGCTGTTGTTTTTTTTATTAAGTAGTATAGTAGGTACTGTTTTAGTGATTTAAAAGTGACAAATACACATCGACTACCTAGCACTTTGCTTACGTCTCAACACCCCTTTAAGGGGTAGTTAAAAAAGCTAATAACTTCAAGCTTTATTGTTTAGGTACTTGTATCCAGTTTAAATTAACATGAGTCAGCAAATATTTACATCTTTACTCCATTTCTTGAGAGATATACAAGGGAAATATAATTATTAAAATTTATGGTTGGGCACCATGTAATCATTCTCTGATATGTGTGAATAAACTTTGTATTTGTAGTAGGTATAACGAGTGTTATAGGACACTAAATAAAGTCGAAAATTACATGTTTTGTTCTGGTCCATTATCTTCGAGTAACGAAGATATTAAAGGCCAAAATGGCAATTTATTTTAATGTATTTTGGTTGAATTTTGTATGACAAGCACAATAACTATCATCCATACATAGGGGAGCGTGGGGCTAGTTGTAACAGGGGTAAGTAGTAACAGCTTAATTACTCAGCAGGTTTCGAATATTTTGTTTTAAATTGACACTTAATCTACTCCTTATAACGAGGCCTACGACATAAGCACGCCAGGGTGGCTCAGACGAGCGCAGAGAGTAGTTATGAGCAGACCCATGATTTTTGCCAAGTAACGTAAAAAAATTAAATTCTTAAAGTTTGATTCTAAATAACTGCAATGTCTTAATAAAATCTGTATCGTTTGATTTGTATAGTCAATATTAATATATAAAGTAATTATATAAGATAGCTTAATAGCTATCTTATATAATTACTTTTATTTGACAATAATATAAACTTTTTTTTTAATAATTAAAAATGTTCAATAATTTGGCATGGGGCTAGTTGTAACGAAATTTCGGGGCACGTTGTAACTAGTTACAACTTGCCCCTTCGTGTTTTTATATGAGCATTTTGTCGTTATATACACAATCGATTGAATAGAGAATGAACCAAAAAAGAAAACATTGGTAAAGTGCACAAAAAGGTTTTCAACGACGGATCAGATTCAGAAACGGAGAGAGTGAGTGGTTTTGTTTAATTAGTGGAAAAGAAAACAGCAGATGACGGAGAAGCCTGGGGTTTGCAAATTGTGGTCACCAGTTAAATGTGTAAAAGATGCTCCTGTATCTGCTGTGTATGCTCGTTTGTGAGAACTGTGATTCTGATGAAGACTGAATTTGTATTTAATATCAAGCTAGACTAGATTGTCACGTTGATTGTGATAATTAAGTTTCAAAACTGATTAAGGATGATTTTTAACTAGCAAAAGTTTAGGGTTAATGATGATTTAGGTAAAATAAAAAAAAAGCAAGATTAATGACCAAAAATTAATATAATAAGCTTCAGAAATGATTTTGACTGTTGATAGAAATGTTATAACTTTGTTTATAAGACTAAATCGATACTGTACGACAAGAAAGATCTCTAAATGTTAATAAAGAAACAATGTTAACCTTATTAGTTTGTAATAAATACGTTATAAGTAATATTTCTCATATTCATTCACAAAAAAGCCTGAAAACCATATAAATATGTTGTTTTATTATTTTGTTACTACTTGCCCCACGCCTGTTACAACTAGCCCCAACTACGGGGTAAGTTGTAACATGCTACTTCTTTCACAAAAAGTCATTTTATACAGATTTCTTATTTTAATTTAAGCCCAGTTATCATTCTAATCGATACCTGAATAGATGCCCTTTCATTTAAAACTGCTGTATCATGAAAACACTCAATTTTTTGAGATCCCCATCGAAAAAACTAAAAATTGTTACAACAAGCCCCCCGCTCCCCTACATACATAAAGCCAAACAAAATCGATATTATTCACGTTACGTTTACTCTGCTAAATTATAAACTCTCGGAAATTAAAATACTAGCCTATTATTATTCCACTGCAAGGCAAGGTAATACTTGGTCCGACCTGGGAATCGAACCCAAGAGCTCATGCTCAGCAGTCGCGCTTGGCGACCACTAGACTAGTTTAAAAAAAAGAAACGTCAAAATAAACCAATAACCCTGCATTGATTGAACTAATCTAACAACTAATTAACCCTGTAAATACTTGAACACTTCTGAGACTCGATACATCGGTAGCTTGTAATTATACAGATGGCAGGCAATTCCGAGCATAGAACTATGTCTAACACGTCCCTTGTAAATAAAGTAAAGAACTTGGCTCAAGGGATGCGCTTAAAACGGTAGGATTTATAAGGATCAAGTGTTCATTTCACACTTGGCTTGGTAGACTTGGCAAAATATATATGAGCGGGATAAACTTGACAAAATATTATGGGTACCTTTTGACGTTGAGAATATGTTTATTTTTTTGTTTCGTGACCCGCAATTTAATTTGAGCAGTTGAAGGTGTAAGGGTTAAAGTCTTATATATATATTATTGTCTATGTAGAAATTAAACTCATTATAAATGTCTTTATATTTTTGAGCCTACATTTCTTAGCAACAGTAATTTATATATCTATTTACTTTCATTATAACGGTTACAGTACCAATTACAATAATTAAAGAAAATTAAAACTGATAAAAATTATAAAAAATATGTTGAATAAAATTATGTTTGATTTATATTTAATCATATACAATCCATTATAATATCATTAACATTTTCAAATATTAATATATAAACAATTCAAAAATATAAAAAATAATAGCTAACGGCCATCGGGAACAGGATCCAAGCTACTGCTGGTCAGGGCTCCTGAGAAAGGAATCTCCTAACAATACGCGTCGTGTCTAGGAGGAGGTACCACTATCTGATTCAAGCCCTAGATCCAACCGCACAACGAAGGCCTCCTTAGGTATTGTTGTAATTTCTATATTTTGTTAATTCTATTTTTTTCTATGCTGTCTGCTTTGGTCTATGTAAGTTGACTTTGTGAAAACCCGTGTTATCAAATATGTATAAACTAACTGCTCCACTCCCGTGGGCCGTAGCGTGATGTTATATAGCCTATTTCTCACGAATCTGGCTATCATACTTATACAAAAATATTTTTTCCAACTGACTGAAAGTTTCAGAAATAAATAAATAAATAAAAAAAAAACCGTGAAATAAATCCGTTAAAATAAAAAATATCTTCATCTTTATTATATTAGCATAGATTATTATCCCTCTATTAGTTTATAACTTGTACCAATTCCTATCTCTTCATGTCTTTAAATTCCACAAAGTAATTGCTACTGATGATTTATACGTGCGGTAGGTATACACGCTTTTATACACGATCTAGGACGTGCGTTAGCAAATTCTTTTTTTTGTTTGAGGTGTATCATTACGAGTCGTAAGTATCCACTAATTACGTGGTGTTTACTGCAGTATATAACAATTATATTCATGCTTATTAGCTGCACAAATTATTCGTAAATTCATGCATCTTGAGTTGTAATTTTTATAGCAATAACAAACAGTGAAATAGTGTGTAAGTCAGTGCCCTAGCTTAAATGTTAAGAGTGGTCGTCTATAGTTGCAATATTTGTTAATACGAATACTATTTAATTCTGAACTATAATGTAGCCTAAATTACTTAATTTGTAATACTTTGTACATATTTGACTGCCACGTTAGTCGCAAAGTGCGATTGCTGAGCATGTGGTCTTGGGTTCGATTCCCAGGTCGGGCAGTGTTATTGGGTTTTCCCATCAGGAATTTCTCAGTAGCAGTCTCGCAGTCTGGATTTGTGCCTGGTTGATGGCAAAAGGCTCGCCCCCTATTACTGACGAAATGTGGGTGTCAGCAAGACATAATAAAGATTGTCAAAATTCAAAATTACCTCTGCGATAGATGACTGCTTCTCTATATAATCTTAATGCGTTTTATAACATTTCAAATAGGCCTCATCTGGGATACCTGTCGTATAAAACCATCGATTACAAATATTCCTGAAATAGACATCGTATTAAATTTAATTTATTATATTTCGCGTAAATGGTATTCCATTATACTTACTACATACTCTAGAGACTCAAGCCTTGTTATATTTTTATGTTAATCAATCTTGGCAACCATTCTAGACTCTCTTAGGTATTATATTATCGACTGAACCAACTATCGTCACAATGAGCGTGAAATTCTCTATATTCCACGGAATATTATCGGTCAGCAGGCCTACAAGTTTTTAACCGACTTCAAAAAGGATAAGGTTCTCAATTTGACTGTATGTTTTTTTAGGTATGTTTGTTACGCGATTATTCCGTCAATTATACTTGATTTTGATGATTTTTTTTTTGTTAAGTCGGTATAATTTCGTCAAAGTCTAATTGAAATAAATGATTTGACTTTCAAATCATTTATTTCAATTAGACCACTAAAAGGCACTTTTGAACGTCATTTACAAGAGAAAAATTTGGATCTAGTTGCCCATTCCAAAATTTAGTTTCAAACTCCATACTCGTGAAGATCATCTCTCTAAATATAGTGAAAGGGTATCATGCGGAAGACGGAACATGTTTGATTTGTACTGTCACTAACCAAATCGTCTCTGTCTCGTGGCACTTGATATAAATGATTTAATAAATAATATTATTATTATTACTACCCCGTACTGTCCCACTGCTGGGCAAAAGCCTCCCTCCATTTCTTTTATCTATCGCGACATTGCGCTACGTCTTGCCAGTTCTCCAAATAAATAATAATTGTACCGAAAACCTAAACAATGTAAGCTCACATTTATAAAGCTTTGGAAATATTTTTAATCACATACTTAGCCCACGGAAATATCAAAACGAGATTAAAATTATTTTAGATCAATATTCTTTCTAAACTTTTTCTAAACTTCAACTAATTCTGTTCAGCTATTTAAGCGTAAAAGACTAACAATCCATCGAGGATAGAATTCATATTCAAAAGCATAATAATTATTATGACTCACACAAAAACTAATGAATCCAAAAATTGCTAACCTAAATGGGTTACCGATGAGAAATCAAAACAAACTAAGCAGTTAGCACCCTATCCATTAGAAATCCGATACGTTGATATCAGCCATTTTTCCCCCCATTTCCCACCATTCATCTACCCGTGACGTCATGAACTTGGCACGTTCACTTAAGGTGTACTATTACACGTTGTGGCCTAAGTAATGTTGGTCCTTTGAAATTATCATAGTCTTTTGTGTGACGAATAAGTGTTTTTGGAAGTGTGAGATTCGTGTTATTATTTCGGCTCAAATGTCAATAAGGTCTCTGATGACGCTAAAATGTTTTGTCTTTTAATATATTACAGTAGTGTTGTAATGTTCTGACTAGAGAAATGCGGACTGACAGGGGATGAAAGTACTCAATAATACGATATTTTTTTATTATGGGATAAAATCTCTTCGACTCATCTTCTTCTTTATTTTTGGTGGACTCTCTTAATCGTTCTTCTCCAAAGTTTCCCTTCCTGGGCCGCATTTTTTTTTTATAGACGTTGCCCCACTGAATTCCTCCTGAAAGGCGAATGCGTTTACAAACATAATATAAACTTACATACACAAACAACTAGACCCGAAACTACCTGAAGGCCATACTCATATTTATTCCACGTGGGAATCGAACCCGTGACACGTAGCACAGCAGCCAATTGCTCAGCCACTGCGCTAACCGTGTCGCCATAACTTGAGTCAATATCGTTATTTTAGACCTTTGTTAACTACATCCATCTATGTAAGTCTAAAATATGAAAAAATATATACAGGACAAATATTACATTTTGATCGTGTCCCTACAATAAAAGTTATTCATATTCATGAATACTTTCACCCCTTGAAAGATGGAGAGTGGATTAAAAGTTAGCCTGTGTAATGGAATCTACATAATATTTCACTTTGTTCATTAAGCCGTACACTAAACTCCAATATTACCATCCTATCTTTGTTTTCCCCTATTCATTTAAATTAGAGAAACCCTTTAACTGTTTATGAATAGAATTCACTCGACACCGACAATCCACCAATTAATTGAAATGGACAACTTATTTTGATGGTTTCATTTTAGTAGCCTGATAAAACTGTCAAAAGTTTACATTTAATTGATTTAGGCGAACCCGGGAATTTAATTGAGTATTGAGTTGATTTATTTGTTAACTGTTTCGAATCTTTTGATGGTTTTTGCTTCAGTAATATTTTTTTATGACTGCCTCGTTGGTCTAGTGGTCGCAAAGCGCGATTGCTGAGGTCTTGGGTTCGATTACCAGGTCGAGCAAAGTGTTATTCAGATCCAACACATCCAACTTTCAAACTCCGGGCAGCTACAGTTACTGAGAAATTACTAATGGAATAACCCAATAACACTTTATGCCCAACTTACGAATCAAATCCACTTTCAGCAGTCACACATGGGACCCTAAGACCAACGAAAAAAATAATATTTTATTTATTTATTTAAACTTTATGCATATGTACAAAAAATACATTGTACAAAGGCGGACTTAATGCTTTGGGAGTTTTCTACCAGTCTACCTTAGGGTGATGCAGAGACAAAACATTTACAATAGGTATACATAATAATATTTTAGGTAACGCAAACACTTTTAAGGCTCCTAAGGTAAAGAGATACCTACTCAGATGGTGTAATCAAGTCTGACATTAAAGTGTCGGTGACTTTTCCATTACGACAGACAATATTTTTTCAGATAAAATTACATTGTTTTTCTTCGATTTTGTTGTAATAAACGAATACGAAGGGCATTCGCCTTTCAAAATTTTGCCATGGCGAATCCATGGCAAAAGTAAAGTACCTAATACATGATTTTGTAATGTAGGGTATTTCTAAGTTAATTGTGTCTCGTAGTACAAAATTAAATGTAGTGTAGGTCGACCGTATAGAAATAAACTACAATAACATGACGCGCCCTTCCATAAAAAGTTTAAAAATGTTTGTAAAAGTATTAAAAAGATTCATAACGCATGTGTGCGTATAAGACCTAGACTTTAAATCGGAAATCGCGAATCGAAATCCGCCTTGAACTAGCGTAGTGATCAATGCTCGTGCTTTCTCTTTGGCTTAGGCTTAGGCTGGTAGTATATTATTTGCTATTATAACAAGACCACGTAATAGTCACAGCACGGAACGTTTTTTATCATATTCATATTCATATTCATTTTATTTTATGTTAACAATAGACATCAAATATATGATATCAAAAGGCACCTGGGGGCCTACCACAACCTCTTAAAACAATATTATTTTAATATTACTTTGCCTTCCGCACTGTTGGATTTTCAACGCTTGGATCAGCGCCGAGAGTTAAAAATGCAACAACAGAAATTACAAAGTAATATTAAAATAATATTGTTATAAGAGATGGCGGTAGGCGCCCTGAGCATAAGTACTCGAACATTTTCTGTTTCCTACAATTTCTTTTTAAAGTTCTCCAGCAACGACATCACACACGTCAAAATATCCGTTCTGCCTAGAATTAGATCAGGCGTAAACCGGATCACCGGGTGAGGTAAGCTGACTAGTAAGGCCAAGAAGCCATAGTGCAGGGCTGCAAGCCGTCGCGCGTCGTCGGTAATACATGGGCGATCTATTTTTGTAATGTGCTTTACAATATTGTGAATATCTTTAGAACTGGTAGCTCTATGCGACTTCGTCTTTTCGTCTCTTCGTCTTTTGTTACTGCTCCGTTCCCGTGGGTTGTTGCGTAATGTTGTATCTAGCCTATCCTTCGTGAATCTGTCTTTCTATAGGTACATAAATACATACAATTGGACTGGTAATTCCAGAGGTACTGGTATAGCTCATAGTTGTAGTGTTCAATAAACTAGCAAACAAAAACACACGAAAAATATTTTCTAATATCTTGTAGATGTAAGTTTTACACCTATAGGATGTAAAAATGATGTTATACTAACACTATGGACTTGGACAAGTCTGAAATAAATAATTTGAATTGAAAAAGGCACTTTACGTGCCGTGCGTTCATTTCAGATATTGAAAGTCAAAGGTCCAACTATTTACTAAGACTTTCTTTACGATAGACAGTTATTAATATTATCCTTTAATTTAAAAAATCCCCACGAACCCTGAACTATTACGTCTACCAGATAGTACAATGTTTACAGTACATAGCGCACTATCTTAACTATAAACAGTAATATTTCAAACCAAAAATTTAAGTTGTTTCCCAGTCATTTTTGCTTAAAGTTACATAGTTTGATGGTCAGTACGCGTAGTTAAAGCCTATGTCTTTTTACACCCCGTAAACCAACAACAATGGTACAAATAAGTACCACACATAAATATCTTCTATAAACCATGACACGGTTCAACCACAAATAAATCACAAGCAAAACATCGTAGGATTATACTCGTCTATTGTTCAACGCTGGCCAATTCATCAAGCTACCGCATTTAAAGCGTCCTGACTACGCACGACGCCTCGTAAAGAAAATGTTGGGAAATTGGTCCTTTCACGCTTGGTAGGCTCGGACCAAAAGGGATGGCTATATATTTGTCAGCTTGTGGTCTCTGTCAGATCTTGAAGACTTGGTGAGAATTGTGAGTGAAGTTGAAAGGGTGAAGATAAGGTTCTTTGCTAGCTACTTCAAATTATTCAAAATTATTTTGATAAGAGAAATGTTGTATAAAGGACATGTTTACTCTATTCGGAAACTAGCGACCCGCCCTGGCTTCGCACGGGTGCAATGTATATACTTTAACTTTCTTCTTGAACCACCCTATCTATCGATGAAATCCGCATTAAAATCCGTTATGTAGTTTGAAAGTTCTAAGCGTACAGAAGAATGTTTACATAGGTCACAAAATGTTATTATTTCTATACAGGGATACTTTTAATTCATCATCCAAATTTTAAAATCGAGGTCTCTTAATTAAACTATTTTCATATGTAAAACATTTTAATCAAATAATAACAAAAACAAAAAAAAAAACATTCAATACAAAATATCCGTAAAAATTAGAATGTAGAGACACGCAGCAAGGGGGGCGTAGTGCGTGCTGTTTGTGTGCGTTCCCGAATTTTGAGGTAAGCGCGTGTGCAGGCAAGTTCAACAACCTATTGTTAAACTGTATAAATTCCACACGTTGTGATTTTAGTAGCGGACAATGGTGAAAATCATGTAATTTTATTTGATTTTATTATTTCATTAATTGATAAGGTTATCGATTCTAAATCATTGGATGGTGGTTGCAAAATAACCCTGTACACATACATTTTCTTATTCCCGTATAGGTACATTTTTTTGTTACTTATATAGGATCAAACTCGGAACCCCATGCTCAGTAGTTGCGCTAACTGGCAATATTTTGTAATAATCATTATTGTTATTATAACAAAATTATCTCTTTATTTCCAGAATGAATGCCTCCACACAGCGGTGACAGCACTAACAAAGAACCAATCGGAACACTACGACAAATACAACTGTTTGTAAGTAGCCAGTCTGATTAACTAAACATTTGTGGCTTATTTTACCTTTTAGTGTGTATAAAGTGAAATAAATAAAAATAAAATCAAACGCAAAATATTTAATTGCTCTGGAAGGCCAATCCCATAACGTTTAAGAACTACACACATCAAAAGTGTCTAGGGATCAACATCCCTAACATTTGTTAGGGATGTTGATCCCTAGACACTTTTGATGTGTATAGTTGCAATCTAATCTCAGCGACAATCAATGTCAAAGGTAAATTGGAGGTTTCGGAGCCGCAGATCATTCGTCAAATAAATATCGTTCTCTTGACTCATTTATTTATTTATTTATAATAACCTTAACAGCTATCATTACAGGATTAACCTAATGCGATAGTGTGGTATTTATATACTTACAATACTAAATTAACCTAATAAGGAACTTTTAATATGATGTTAATGTTAATAAGATGAATCGTAGAGTGTTATTCGGTAAAAGTCGGACATAACCCTTCGTTCTCCCTAAAAGTATACCCTATTAATAAAGATATCCCCAAGAATAACGTAGATTGGAGTTATTTTTGACAGATTGAGACTAAGATTAGATTGCGATCGAGAAAATACGAGCATTGCCCCTCTGATAAGGTATCTAGTCAATGCTCATGCCTTCTTTGTATGAGAAGAGGTCTTTGCACTGCAGTGGAACAATAAGGGGCTAGTAATATAATTTATCCACAATTTATCCAGAAATGATGAAACAAATCATTTTTAGTATCTCACCTTAACACATCATTACCAGAGTTTCTTCTGTGAACCTTCCCATGAATAATAAACTATTCTTCGGTAAAATAAACTGACTAAAACTAACAGGTGGAGAGGACATCGTAACGAGCTCATAGCGATGAAATTTTTCGGTGTTGCAACACCGACACTGTCAAAATATTTTGACAGTGACAGATTTTTATTTTAATAACCGTCGAAAAATTTTTTTTTGTTGGTGCAATACCATTACCTTCAAAATATTTTGACCGTGACAGATTTTTATTTAATAACCGTCGACAAATTTTTTTTCGTTGGTGCAATACCACCACCTTGAAAATATTTTGAGTGACAGATTTTTTTTTAATAACCCTCGAAAAATTTTGATACTTGGTTTCTAGTATCATGGATTGTATCCACGCTAACAGTTTCGTTACGATGTCCTTACCACCCCGTATACTAAAACTATTCTGGTCCTAAATCAGGGTCGACAACCAGCCTAAACAGGTATGGATAAATATATCCAAATATTTCATGAAGATCTACACCAGTAAAACAACAGTCAATCATGCGTGAGTAATATTGTGATTCTTAATCATTGTAAACTTTATGTGCATAATATCGATGTCGGCTTTCGAATCACCATATTTGTCACGAACATGGTTATTGGCACTGCTTAAGCACAAATTACTACTGCCTTAAAGGTGATATCGTCTCGGCTAGGCGAGGAGAGGATTGAAACACACCGAAAGATGTATCGCGCTGACCAGCGCTGGCACGTGTTTATCCGTTTCCAACGTAATGACTAGGTACTCTATTTATGCAGCAATATAGTTCAATGTTGTACGAACAAATATTTCGATTCTCGCCTCGCACATTCACGCGCATTTGCCAGACCTTTCACTTGAAAGATTGGCGAGATGAAATATTTTTTTGTACCACTTTGAACTATATGCTGCACGAATAGAATATTTATTAGTTTATACAAATTTTAATTCTCGGCCATTCAATTCATTCCTCGTCTTGCCCGAGTGAAACCACTTTTAATATTGGACACACATTATCAACTTCTCATAAGTTGCAAACATTGTAAACTTTCAGCCGGTCTTCTGTAAAAAGGGTAGTAAACATTAACCAATATTATCAAGACACAATTTTTCTAAAAAACATGTTATTTTAGTCCTGAAAACTCAATTAATTTCCAATTAACTGTAAAATTCGGTTTGTAGTTTATTTGAAATTATTAAATAGTTAGTTGCATTGCAACAAAAGACAGGTGACATCACAATAGCATAAATTGCGATACAAATGCCTCCTAAAATCAAAAGCATTGTATGTAAATACAAACCGTTTAAATTAAAAGACACCCAGTTGTGAATAAGCATCTTTTCTAATTAACTTCCATTTGTAAGATTCATTTTAATTACAGGGACTACTTAAATTGGTCGTGTAACACGCTTATGAGATGTAGGCGAAATTATATGTTTGTTTGTTGTTTGTTTCATGTTTGTTTTAGCAACATAGCTCGAGGTGGCTTTAAAATAAATGGTGGAGAATTAAAACAGAATGTTTATTTAAACCTTATTATGGTATTTATTAAGAGTAATCTTTTACAAAACGAGCCTATCGCAATCCATCTTAATGAAGGACTTTACACAAGTAACCCAAAGACACAGATACAAAAGGCTTTACTAGATAATCTTGTACGAAAGGAAAACTAAGATAGACTGATGATAAGGAGTAGGACCTTATCTTGTACTGTAATTAGGCAGTAAATGTAGCAGTATAATGTAGCCAATCAGAGAATGTAATTAAGAAATAAGAACACTTCTAGATCCTTGTATGTAGACAGCACTTGATGTTAAAGCAAGTACGTAAGGCTTCTACTAAATAAAAACGTTCAAAATTCAGTCGTAATCAGCGACAATAAATGTCAAAAAATTTGAGGCATTTTTGACAGATCGAGACTGAGATTACATTGAGATCGTTCCTAAAAGTTAGTAGAAATGTCTTACTTCATGTCATTGTTTTAACATCAATAACTCAAAGTGTAATTTGCAAGAAACAAGACATAAAACGAAATGGAAACATTCCCTTTTTATTGTTACAACCTACCCATTCCTTTCTTAATGAACCCAAAAATATAAAAGCACCCATTTTGTTTGCAGACGAAGACTACCAGACGATGTTAAAACTTGTAGGAATTACGCGTATTTACAAGAAATTTACGATGCGGTACGAGCTACAGACAGTAAGTATCCATCCATCACTATCTTAAATAATGGAGACGTTAATTCTGTACACAAACTAAGTTTGAACTAGATATTCAAATTCAAATTCATTTATTGCAGAACCATTCCATATTCATGTGTTATTAAAAATTAAATTAAGTTAAATTAAATTAATTTTTTATTATTATTTTATTTAATTAAGTTATTTTTTTATTAATTAATTTTTACTAATTATTGGTACAGCCTGAAAAATACACTGGGCAAAAATGTATATATAGGGCCATTTTAAAAAGAGAGTAAAAAACGCTTAAAGCCGAAAGTTACATATTCTTTCCATCACTACCATCTTCTTTTATTCTGGAACATACCTGAGAACCTTCTGGTTAAAGTTAGAAACAAGTTTTAAATGTTATTACTGAACTTTAAATATCCTCACAGCCCCTATTACATGCATCCATGAGCAAAATGATTTGCGTGAGTTTCATCGTACAATACTTACACAGTCAAAATGTATAGAATTGCAGGTTTTTTTTAATAACCAAAAATTCATAGGTGTTCTAGGAATTTTGTACAAAGGATTAAACAATGTTGTCGCCGTCGATTTTCAATAGCAATTTTTCTTTAAATTCAAAAAACAATCCATTGTGATTTGGCGTGAGACAACATTTCACATTTCTAATAATTTGGTTACATAAAATACTTTTGGCAACATACACTACAAAATTAAATGTTTTATCCCCTCTTTCTATAGAGCCAAATAAGGAGTATTCATATCTTATTTAAATCTGGAAGGCTCTAATAAAACAAACGCTTGAGTCACAGAAAAGAACTGATTTTATTTTGTTTAAAACATACAGTATTACATACTCTATGGTAGATGGCGCTACTATCTAGAAATCTGTGATATTGTCGATACAAAATAACATATTATATACCTAAATCCATCCTAGATACCAATACCGATACCGGTACCGATATCATTACACCTTAATTTTACCCAATCATTCTGACAATGTGAGTTACCAAAATGGTTGACATTAATTTTCCCTTTCGTTCGTAACTTTTCCGTCTGTCACGGAGTTGGCTAACTTCTGGCAGCTTGTCATAATTCAATTTTGTATGAAAGTTATATTAATAAGAGGGTGATACGATGTCTAACGGACGTGTATTTATCACAATGTTATACGGGGCGGAAGGGCCATTGTTACGAAAACTTTTGCTGTGGATTTGGAACATGCTTCTAGAATCCCAAGCGATGAAAATTTTCTTTGGTTATTAGGAAAAAATTGCTAAAAGTGTATAAAAGTTTTGTTCCGTTGTCTCTTCCACATCGTATAGGTACGAGTATATAGGATTTTTAAAAGAAAAAATCATGTTGTTATAATTTTTTAGAGATGCATTGTAATCCATTGAGAGCAAATAGAATTCACAATTTTTCGAACATTATATAATTGTCATTAATTCACGTACTTTTGGTTAAATTTTCGTTTTTTTTTTCACCATTTGTATGGCTGTAACTTCGGTGAACGACAACTCAATTAGGTACCATATTAACACTTATAATAATAATATAATACAACACCATAGATTAACACTTTTCTAAAAAAAAAAGTGGTAGGTACCCTTTTAAAAGAATACAGAAAACTTCATCCATTTTTAAGCTTATTTTTTTAGTAGACAGTTTATCCTTGAAGGTAAAGATGCCTAGTTTCGTTTCCAACAAAATTACAACCTACTTTTCAGCAAATATTTTCACCCTTTTCAAACAGAATACATCTTCATCCCTCATAAAAATAAACTTCGATAGCCAAATACCTTGACGCCACATGTCATGCATTCAGTGTGGCTAACACACACAAAAGTCTGCTATGTTACAAAGCCAACACTGGCGTCACGGTACCGTCGCTTTGAAGTAACTCTGTGTCAACATGAAACCGAGATTCACAGTCGGACATAAATGACTGACATCTGACGACTGGGGAACACGGAATTTGTAAGAGTATTTTTTCAAAATGGTTCAAACGTGCACTGGGAACTGCTAATCTAGCTTTGGATGAAAGAGTGAACAATCTTAGTTAAAAAAACGCTACAGATGAAATAGTTAATAAGGAAAACAGTAATGTTAATTTGACGTTAGTTGAACAAAAAACATATGTATTTTGAAAGAGTAAGCATCAATGAATTGTTTTGCTCATTCTTCTAGAAATGAAACTAGCTTTTAAAAGGGTCAATTTAATTCACTATTTTTTCTTGTATATGATGTTCAAAAGTGCTTTTTATTAATTTATCTAATTGAAATTAATTATTCCACTTTGAGTCATCATCTGCCTAGCCTTTTCCCAACTATGTTGGGGTCGGCTACCAGTCTAACCGGATGCAGATTGAGTACCAGTATTTTACACGGAGCGACTGCCTATCTGACCCCCCAACCACGTTGAGTAATGTTCGTTAATGCTGTGATGATTGTTAAAAATCAGCATAATCATCATCATATCAGTCGAAAGACGTCCAATGCTGGTCGCCACAATGACCGGACTTGCGCTGTTCGACCAATAACAGACACAGTCATTCATGTTATTCATAATTCATTCAAACTAATATCTTTTCAAAAGTGTTTGTGTACTTTCAAAAACAAAATTGTATTACGTCTGCAATGAGATTGCCTTTAATGTTTTAATAAGTAAAATACCGTATCATTCTTGAATGATATTCTGTTTTTTTCTTAACAATATTTCTTTTGTTTGAACTTCATTTGTTTTATTTTCAACCCCCACCGTGACCCTTTCTGTCACTAAACGTTTATGACCTAGACAATTATTTTCATTTTTCATTCAGACAGCTTTAATGGGAACATTGCCATCTTTAAGCACTTTCAGAAGTGCTATAAAATTCTAAATTCCATTTCGTCTTATAATAAAAATGTATTAAGCGTATACGTCAACCATAACACGAGTTTTATTATAAGAACCATAATATTAACGTATCTATTGAAGTTTCCATTACTTGTTGCAGGTGTTAGCACTAAGGACTTTATGGCAAAATTAGGGGAATATTTAATTTTAACGGCGTTCTCACACAACTGTCGACTTGAGAGAGCTTTTAAATGTTTAGGCACCAATTTGACTGAATTTCTCACTACCCTAGACAGCGTTCACGACGTGTTGCATGATCAGGTAAGTGCATTTTTATATTTCAGAACTTAGGCGATTAACACACACAGGCGGTGTAGCGATGGATTTCACAGAAGCCAATGCGACATGAGATTCGCTTTACCGCCTACCGCGGCGGTACGCGGTGCCTGGTGTTAATCGCCTTAATAATCTATACAACATCATTTTTAAATCCCTACAATTTTTTCAGTTAGTGAATAATTTATTACTGACCCAACTCATATTTCATATAGTTGGTTAGTTTTCAGAGTTTCAGTTTTGGTTCGAGTTTAGTAATAAATTCAGCTGTTTCCTGCAAAAATGAACTGTAACACGATGCAAATGTATCGGTGAACAGTTGGTTTTTATTTTTCATCTTTAAAGTTGGTCCCAAAGTAAAACTGGTTCGTATTTTTGAGTATTTTCACAACCTACCTGAAAGTAAGAAATTATATTTTTTTCTTACTCCTCCGCTATTCTTTTCTGATTAATTTCGTTGCGGGACCCAAGACAGTTAATCGTTTCTCTGGGACTCGTCGAGCTTCATTGCCTCGGCGCTTTTCTGGTGGCCTCCACTGTTGATTCTGGCTTTCAGGAGTTGCAGTGGGTGGGAACAGTGTGGCGGGCTTGACCTACCTGAAAGATTTGCAGTAAATTAAAAATCAACCTGTATACCTACCTCCCATACGAATAGAGTTAATAATTTATTAATAATTTAGAAATAGAAATTCCAAATATTGGTGCATAAACTCAAAACATATTAGTAATTCTTTAAATAAACCTACACAAAGTAAAAGTCTATATCATCGTATTTTAAATTCCTCACCATTATTATTCATGAGATCATTTTTATGAGAGTCTCTTTTCAAAGATCAAAGCATTACCTACTCCAAACAAATCAAATTGTTAGACATCCACTTAAAACGTTAATGAAGAAATGAACATGACTAATGACGCCATTGTGTTCCCGCAGGATGATGTTCAGAAAGATGAAACAATGGAATACGAAGCAAATTTCGTTTGTACGACGTCACAGGATGGAAAAATACAGCTTCACTTGACAACAGAAAGTGAGCCTGTCGCATATATTCTAGTTGGCAGCCTGAAATCAATAGCGAGGCTGTTATATGATACACAGACGGATATAAGACTGACCAGTTATACTAACGACCCTAGAAGATTTAAGTAAGTATGAGAACAAAGAGATATTGTGGGCTAAGCTCCCATCTTGATATTATTATTATTTTTTGTCATTTTGCTAGTTTTTTTAATTGTTGGAGGATACTGTATAATTTTTTTTTCTGTGGGTGTAATAATGTATACACCTCTGCCAAACCCTTCAGGGATTACAGGTGTGATGTTATTATATGTTATGTTGTGGATATGAAACTTTTGTAATGAAGATAAATATGTAAACGACAACAAAAACTCATCAAGATGTAAATATGAATAAGCTGCACAGCATAAAATAATTAAAAGCATCGAACAAAATGTCAGATACACATTTAACGGAAAACTGACTTCCAACTGAATCATTAATTCGTGTTCACAAACGACTGGCACAATAATTAAACAACTTCACAATTATAACAAGCTCAATTTTGAACCTTGAACCTTTGTGACAGGAAATAAACACGATGTCGAGTGCATGATACCGATTTTAATATTAAACGTTATTGAATTATAATTCCTCTATAACCTTTGATATTTAAATTTCATTAAATCCATTATAATTAAGGCGTTCGTCTCTCGTATATGTATGAGAATATGGGTTCAATTCCGGGCACGTAACAATGTGACTTTTTAATCTATTTGTACAGTCAACAAAAGAGATAAGTAGGTATACAGAGTCGTCAAATAAAGTTAAAGTTTTCTTAGAAACCGATGGAATATCTTAGATTAAAACTTTACTTAATTAATAAACTATCTACTTTTCAAATTAAATTACACTTGAAAACATTCATCGGTTTCTAAGAAAACTTCAACTATATCTGATGACCCTGCATACCTTTCTCTTTTGTTGACTGTACTTTCTAAGTTTATCTTGGACATCACTGACATCGGGAACGCCTAGACTTATAAGTCTGAAATTGCCAATCCACCGTAAGCAAGAGTGGTGATTAATGCTCATGCCTTCACTGTATAAGAAGAGGCTTTTGCATTGCAGTGGGTCAATTTATAATAGTCTGATATCATTATTAGCATCTGCATCCAGAAATGGATAACATATAATATTTTTCTCGTTAATACAGAAACCTTTATTGAAATATTCAAAAAGTATCAAAACAGATGTTGTTTTTACTGAAGGTCAGAATTTTTCATGAAGCTTTATATTTGGTTTATCTGGTTTATTTCCGTGGGGATTTTAGGTAACGCTATTTTTATACTCGTGGTATTGTTTACGAAGTATATGATTACACAATATTGTAATCATTCTTGGCTGGCTTTGGAATTTTCTTCTATCAATTTACTTTTGCATTACTTGAGTTTAGTTTAGCTGGGTTATTTCCGTACTTAACCTCTTGATTAGGTCATTTCATATGTTTTTCTGTGTGGTCATACTCCAACCAACCCAAACCATCCCATAGGGTTAGCAGCCTTTTCAGACAGCTACAGACTTCCTTGATCTGCCACGCTTCTGCGTGTGTTCATTCCGTCAGCACGTGTTGTGGCATTCCTTCTGCCTCTATGCATCCTTTGCACAGAGGGCTGTCTGTCACATCTGTTGTTACTTTAGCATAAAATATTATCAATATTTCAAACATACTGACAAGATCAATATTGTAGGTACTTATTATGGCTCATCATCTATCGAGCCTCATTCCCAACTATGTTGGAGTCGGCTTCTAGTCTACCCGAAAGCAGTTGAATACCAGTATTTTACTCAAAGCCAGTCATTGGCAACACGATACCTTTTGGTAAGACTGGTTGTCCGATTTTCGGGCTTCCGTAACGACTGTCAAAGATCAAAGAATGAAAGACGGAAACAACGGGTTTACGTGCTTTCCGAAGGAAGGGGTTGTCACACTACCAACTACCACCCTCCGGGCGTAGAAAAACTCAATAACACTTTGCTCGACCTAGGAATCAAACCCTACCACGCTTCCGCGAAAACAAAATGTAATACGAAAATAGAACGAGCGAACGAATAATGAGTCATCCCTTCGGAACTTGGAAATTAGTTATTATTTGAGTTACTTCCTTCGATAAACTTCCATTAGCAAGGCGATCCCTTTTTAATTGCTAAAAAAGTTTTTTATTTTAATGAAAAAACGGTATACAGTACAAGGTTGAATAATATATCGACGCGCAACCTGCTACCGTGAATTCAGAACATGATTCTAGTCTTACCGTTGAAACTTTTCGCAGCTTATTTAAAAATTTCAATGAAAATGTGCAGTTCTATAAGATTTGACTTATTAAAAAACACGTTATCCCACACTAGGAATTTCTTTTGTATCGTGGGTGCGCTTACAAACATACAAACCCTAATACATAGTCAGATCCGGAACAAATATTTTTAGGCCATGGGTCAATCTTCAGTGTTGAGGATAATGACGCCCGATACTTTTACTACTAGAAAACAAAAATTTAAATTATTTTAATTACATTTAACTTAAAGGTAATTAAAATAATTTATGTTTTTGTTTTTTGTCAATGGATGGTTGCACTAGTAGTAAAAGTATCGGGCGTCATTATCCTCAACACTGAAGATTGCCCCCATACAAATATTGGTTCCATGCGAGAATCGAAACCGCAATACTTTTGCATTTTTTTCATTTGTTTTATATTTCAGGTACGAAATAAACGCAGTGCCATTACATCAGAAGTCAAAAGACAGCGACTGCGAGCAATCAGAAGCATCATGTATTGCTACTTCGACAAAAGTGACAGATTTGAAGATCGGAGTGGCCAGTTTCTGCAAGGCGTTCCCGTGGCATTTTGTGACTGACAAGCGATTGGAGCTGGTGCAGTTGGGTATGTACTCTTTTATTATTAAATAGCTTCTGGCCGCGACTTTGTCTGCATTGAAGTCAAGTATCTAGGTGTGCTAGGTAAAGAAGTACACCAAAGTATAAAACATATCCTATGAGTCCTATATGACACACTCGGTAATAGTGTAACTTATCAGAGAATCATCAATCAGAATGTTTGTAATCGGACCAGTACTTTCAGAGATTAGGTATCTCTAACAAATAACATAAATTAACACTAAAAACAAATACGAAAGTAACTCTTTCAGTATGTCACCTCATAACAGCAAAACCACTGAACCAATCGTATTAGACAAAAAGGTAGTTTACACCCAGAGCCCGTTATAGTCAAAGGTTACTTTTAATAACCGAAATTTACGCGGACAAAATCGGAGACAAAAGCTAGTATGCAATACTGCTTTGCTAATGACAATACAAAACACACTAACAATAGCTCTGTAAAGTAATTGAAGTTCTTTGTGCCACTATTTTCTACTATAGAAAATTCGTCTAAAACCATAACGTTTTCCATTCAATTAAATAAAAGTACATTTAAGATACTCGTACACTCAACAGTAACCATAAAAGTAATAAAACTAATGAGAAAAACATATATATATCTGATTCTCTTTACAAAGAATATGAGATATGGGTGAGTTTATAGCTCTATAATTCTTCATAATACCACCATAGTGGTTTCATGGTCGATACTAAGTAGCTAATAAAGTGGCATTTAGAAGAATATTTTATTGCTCTGTAAATCAGTGAACGCTATCCAAGGCTAAGCTCCACAGAAAGAAAACGGAATAATTAAGGGAGGTCGTCCACGACTCTTTTTAGCGATGCAATCGCATACAAATCGCGAAATGGTCGCGATGCTGACGTTAGTCGGTTGCCCATGAAACGACGAATTGAAGATTGGCAATTATAGCGATGATATCGCGATACAGCACGGGTACGGGCGTTCGCTGTAGTGAATACCTGTGAAAACTTGTGGACACTGCAATTGAAATATGGACTCGGACAACGTTTAATACGGTCGCGCATTTGTATCGATATAGTCGCGCATTAGTAGTGATGCTAAATTAATACAACCGCGCGTTGGCATCGGTGAAGTCGCGCGTTGCATAAACGACAAACCGCGATGTAGACGCGCGTGAACGAAACCTATTAATGACTTTAAAATAATTAAGCTAAAAGTTTATTAGAAATTGAAAATGTTCCTCAAGGAAGTAGGTACAAAAAGATACTGAAGTTATTCATACTAATCATTCCTTTGAGATCTTAATGTAACTTTGTGAATCTATGAATAATTAATATGAATTTGAAAAGCCTCTTTTCAATAGTGACACTAGAAGGAACATTTCCATTTCTGTGAAATTACTCACACTAATTGAAGTGGTATTTCATGTTCAGGAGTTACATACATAATTTCATTAAATTCAAGTCGTATGAAACATTAATTTATGAAGCCTTCTATACAAATATATAATAGAGATAAACTACTATAACATGGCGCGCTCCTCCATGTTACTATTTCAATGAATGTAGACACATCCTCTGAAAGAGTTTGTATGTAGTTGTAAGTATTCGTCTTCAGTAGCAGGCCGGCAGATTTTTTGATCACATGTCATTTTCATAGAGTGTGTCAGTGCTGCGCCATACTAATAATAATGACGCCTCAAGTCACCCGGCTCAGTAAGCACACATGCGTTGTGAGTTGTAAATACATACTTTCAAACGCTTTGAATTGTGGAGGAGCGCGCCATGTTGTCGTAGTTTTTCTCTACTAGTGAGACCCCGTAGTGTCTACATTGGTTTCGTTCATACATGGAGGTAGAAGAAACACTCCAGCACATGCTTACGGAATGCAAGAACGTGGGAGATCGACAACCACGAATTCTCTATTCCCCAGTATCGCTTCCGGAAGCCCGTAGCAGTCTGAAAAGGCCAACCTTCTGGTAAGGCCTGGGCTGGATGGAGTAAGACCATATAACAAGACACCACAATGGCCCAATTAAGAGGCTAAGTGCGAAAATAGCCTGGAAAAACTAACTAGCCCCGAGGTTTCACATAGAATCTTGATAACCAAACAAAATACTGACTATTCTAGTTTTCGAGAAACCCGAAACGATTTTGTAACGTATAAAAAAATATTCGAAAGATATTCGAAAGTTACACAAGACGATATTTTAGCGCTCGAAGAAATACTGTACAATACAAAATGTAACAAGTCGTGAATAGTTCAGTACAATTTTTCGTATAAAACGTTTGTCCGCGAATAGAATTCTATAACGGAATATCTCGAAATATCTGCGTTTGACCTAGAAATATTATTTACATTTTATTGATTTATGATATACGGACGTTGCATTTATTACGTGTCCAGATTACGTTCATCTACAAATGAAATGTGTGTAACTGGGATTCTATTACCTACAAGATAAAGTCTTAAATTAGATAATTTTACACGTGTATGATGTTAATGTGCTTGGTCTGTAGAACCTGAAATAGGTACCAAATTATTAAGCTTAGTATAACTATACTCATTCATTTGAGTCATGTGTTTTGAATTAAGAGTTAGCTTTCGAATTGGGCTTGTATGCACTATAAAGGACAAAGGTCTTTGAGTGACGTTATTGTATTTTTATTTAATGTCTATTCTGTATTTCAGATTTAGTTCTGGGACATTATTCCTTGTTAGTTCATTTTAAAGGCATAGGTAGGTTTGTACAATCGAGCCCGCAACGAATAAAGTTAGTGAGGTCTCTATAAACATCTTTGGTGAAAACTGTATTTTTTCGAGCTTGTTTATGATTTCATGGCAGACAGCGGTGAAGGAAAACATCGCGAGGAAATCCGGACTTGTAAAATTAATATAAGTCTGAAATAGCTAATCCGTCATGAGCAAGTGTGGTGATCAATGCTCGTGCCTTCTCTGTATGAGAAGAAACCTTTGCCCTGCAGTGGGACGTAATAGACTGGTATTATTTATTACCGTTTTATTCTGTTTGGGAATGAAAAAATGCATCACCTTCCGCCATGACACACACACGAAGTGCTAAAGTAAAGTCGTTTAGCCGACGCTGACTTGAAGGCACAAAAAATCTTTCATCTGCACAAAGCTCTTAGCACTATCATTAATCATTTTGGATTCGTTACCTTACCGGTCATAATGAAGTTTTACTGCCATGAAATCTCTGAAACTTGCATTTACTTCTTACGGAATAAAATCTGAAAATGTTCCAAGAGATTTATTATAATCAGTATCAGCTTAATTAATAAAGTCTCCATTAAAATATTCATCTCTTTTCTTTAACACTTCGTTGGCACGATTTAGCTAACTAGTCCCTGTTGGATCGAGATTTACCTCGGAAAAGCCATTAATTATTTATTTTCTACCTTCCATATTCTTGACTAGGTAACGCTCGCGCCTTTGTCCGCGTAGCTTTTATTACTAAAACTTTATTTAAAAAATATAAAATATAGCCTACTAGCGATCCGACATGGTTTCGCATGGGTGCAATGTAGATACATGAATCTTCCTCTTGAATCACTCTGTCTATTGATCAAAACCGCATTAAAATCTGTTGCGTAGTTTATAAGATCTAAGCGCACAGACGACGGGATGCGACTTTGTTTTATACTATGTAGAGATATCACTCAGGGATAACGTAGCTTCCTATTAGCGTTAGAATTTTCAGAATCGGAGCAGTAGTTTCAGAGATAAGCGAGATCAAACAAACAAACTTGCTTTGTAATATTAGTAGACTATAAGGTTTTTTTTGTGAAAATCCATCAGGGAATTGAAATGAATAATGCCTAGATACTTTTAAATGATCTTAGCGAAAGTATTCCACAAAGAATTGGTAATTAATTAAAAAGGGCTTGGTGGAAAGAAGTTCGTTAGAAATCGTTTATCTGCTTAATCTTTTTGAATTTTATATTTAACAGTCATGAATATTTGACTTCGGATTTTAAATAATCTCTGTTCAAAGGGTTCTTGGCAAATTGTGGGTTACAAAGTTAAGTGTTTTCGTTCGCGTGGATTTTCTTTTAAACCCCTATTTTTTTATTTAATTAGTTGTAGTAGGTACTTAGGGTAATGTAGCTTCCAATTAGATAAATATTTTTTTAAAATCGGATCAGTACTTTCTGATATTAGCGGGTTGAAATCAACAAACTCTTCGATTTCATAATATTAATATTTAGTATAGATTTGAGATGTAAATAATATTAACCGAAGTATCTTGAAGTACCGGTCCTTTATATAAAATGGCGTGTCAGTTATCACAGCTGAGAGGCAAGTCCTATCGAATACGTTTTACTGTTCTATATTCAAACCATATTTATGTCATAATATTTTAACTGTAAAGAATAAATGATTTAAAATAAGGTTGATCATGGCTAAACCAGCCAGTCTTTACAATAATATAACATAACTTTACGCCAGTAATTCCTAAAAGAGTTAGGCAGAAGTGTACAAATTAGTACACCCACATTTCGGCAGTTACGTTTAAGTCCCATGTAATTGGCAAGCCTATTGCGATCAACCTATCAACCGGGCACAAAACCAGACTCTGAGGCTGCTATTGAGAAATTCCTGAAGAAAAAATCCAGTAACACTGCGCCCGACTTGGAAATCGAACCGAAAACCTCACACTCAGCAGTCGCACTCTTGCGACCACTAGACCAACGAGGCAATCACAATAGCTACTGCATTCTATTTTTGAAAACACGAATCCAATACAGACCTTTTTGCGATTATCTTTATAGTCTTTTTACCAATAAAATCCCAAATGAAATAAATCGGCCGTCGTTCAGTTACTGTGAATTACTGTACCTATAGTTTCAGCCGAAAACTTGATAGGGTTTCCAAAATGGTGTCGTTAAATTTACGGCAACGCGAGGTGATTATCGGCAAAAGGTCTTTTACTATACTACCTTCATTTTCTTACCTTTGTTGGTGCCCATAACAGTTAACGAGGGTACAAGTGCCTACTTTTTTAAGGTGATTATATTGTTGATAGTTTTGGGTCAGTGATAATATACTCTTGACCGAATTTTGGTCGGGAAATCTCAATGGAGACTAACCAAATACGCAGAAGATAGTATTTACTATACTACATATATATCTTCTGCGTACAAGCACTGGTGAGAGTATTTAAAAAGAGTACGTATGGAGTTTTTTTGCCCGTTCTTCTCCATACAAAACTACCTTTTGGAAGGGGCAACTACGAGTAGATTCAATTCCTTTTTCTTTTGTATTTGACGTTCAAAAGTGCCTTGTAATGGCCTAATTAAAATAAATGATTTGATTTTGACTTTGACTTTATTATTGTTCTGTGCCTCGGAACTATAGGTAAAAAAAAAAAAAAAATATCTTGGGATAACTCACACACGGCCATCTGATCCCAAGCTAAGCAGAGCTTGTGTTATGGCAACCAGACAACTGATATACATACTTATATAATTTATAAATACATACATATTATAGATAAATTACACCCAGACACAGAACCAACAATTATGCTCATCACACAAAGTTTGTCCTGGGTGGGAATCGAACCCACTACCTCCGGCTTTGCAGTCAAGGTCACTAACCACTAGACCAACGAGGCAGTTGAATGATGTTATACTTATAGTCTGAGTCAGCGACACGCCGCCGGCTACGCTAAAAACCAGCGCCGTGGTTTCGTGCCATCGTGTGTGGGCCACGGCATTATGCTGAGCGTCGGCCGTTTCGCGCGGTAATGGCGCATATTTCCATTTATGTTCAATATGTATATTTTTTTTAGATTTAGTGCACGTTTTTCGGCTTGAGCTATTGTAAAAAAAAATCTGTGTTACAAAGTTAGTGCGTCACATTTACGAGAATAAATAGTTTTTCTTTCTTTCTTTTCTTTCTAAGTGTGTAGGACTTTCAGAGATTATCGTGTTAAAACAAACAAAAAGCACTTCAGCTTTATGATATTAATATAAATAAGCTTAAAGATACTAAACTAAATTGTATAATTATACAACTAATTAGACCATTTAAATAACTATGATTAAGAACATTTACGTTAGGTACACAAAGTCTTAATCTGTTACAAAACAATTAGATTAGATTAGAGACGAAATTAGACTCATGTCTTCATCAGTCTAATTTTGTAACTTACGTTAATTATTCACGGGTATTCCCTTTAATAATTAATGTGTATTATCACCACTTCCAAGATGTCACAGTAAAGGTCGCATTACTACCGACATTTGTATCTATTCTATACAAATATATAAAATTGAGGTGTCTGTTTGTAATGTCAAAATAATAAAACAGCTTTTTACAAAATAAATATGAATGTTTAAACAGTAGGTACTTATTATTATACAACAATACCTATTTTTTCGGGGTCGACTTCCAGTCTAACCAGATGCAGTTGAATACCAGTATTTTACATGGAACGACTGCCTATCTGACCTCCACAACCCAGTAACCGGGTAATACGATACCCCTTGGTAAGACTGGTTGTCAAACTTTCGGGCTTCTGACAACCCGTAACGACTGTCAAAGATCCACTTAAGACAGTCGTGACCAACGGCTTAACATGCTTTCCGAGGCACGGAGGAATTTCGATGTGTAAAGATGGTCATCCATCCACGGACCAACCTCGGCAAGGGTAGTTTAACCTGATGGATCGACCCGTGTGGCTGTTATTACTTAGCCACGAGCTCCTCACATGGGTTGTAGAATACAGTACCAAAATGTAGCTATAAAAATAAATTCTTATTCGCCTCTAAAACTATGTAGGAAGTTCCTGCTAAAAATTTACGAGCATTTTGTTATTTTAACCGCAAGATATTGTCTACTAAAATAGCTGCAGTGCTTCTAGGAACTTTTGCTCCAGTAACTAGAAGTTTTAAAAATCATCTATGATACATTTTTAAACTAGAAACATTTTCGAAAACAAGGATAAGACATTTTTTTTAATTATATAGGTAGTATAATACAATACTTAGGTATGTACAAGTTTTTGAGTGTAATAACTAGAGTGAGATTACTTAGGTATTTTATTAGACAAACAGACTATTTATAAAAAAATGAAACCACCTTATTACATGGGACTTAAACATAACTGGCGAAATGTGGGTGTACTAATGGGTACACTTCTGCCTAACCCTTCGGGGATTACAGGCGTGATGGCGTATGTAAAAATAAACAAAAAAAGACTTTTCAGTTTTATTAAATTAATATAGACAGGAGGTGTACACAAAATGTTATTTACTTTAATGTCAAACTGAGACTTGTGTACCTTTGTGGTGATCTATGTATCTCCGGCATATGAAACTGGCACAGTCATAATATACGAATATTAATTTAATAAAACTGAATTGCTTTCTGTTTGTAAGTTTGTTTATTTCAACGCGTTAATATCTGGAACTAGCAGATGGATTGGAAAAAACCTTAATGTATATGATAGCCACATTCACGAGGAATATTATAGGCTTTAATTTTAATATTACCCCAATACCCACGAGGGCGGTGCAGTAACTTAAGGGGGGTGAAAAAAACCACGCGAAAGATGTCGTGTGTAGAAAATACATACATAAATTCACGCCGTTTTCCCATGGGGTTAGGCAGAAACCACAGAACGCCACCTGCTACGATCCTTACATACTCCTTTCGCCTCATCTACATTCATACATGTCGTCATATAAGCACGCCGGTTACTCCGCACCTGACCTTTCTGACGAACCTCACCAATAGGGTCAGTGTAGGTCTTCCTAGGGCAACCTCTCCCTGCTGTTCCTAGTAGTAATAATATAGCTATTTACCGTGTTTCTAACCCCCAATTCTAGTGGATTACTAACGCGCTCTTATACGATTGCGACACATGCGATTAATCACAAAATATGAATGATTCACAACAATGTCAAAACAAGGGAGGCTTATTCGAGGACGCAATTTGACGGATTGCCGCAGATGAGGACACAGAACAAATAATAAATGAGGATACTCATGTAACGTAACAAATGTGTAACATTAACCAAAATAAACGTACAAAACAAAAACAGCTTAAAATTGTATACGATTTGATCAATTTGTTTCGATTTTCCTCTTGTTTGCGTAGAAAATATACAATTTTTATCAATGTGAAGGAAAACATCAACAACACATCAACATCAACATCGTAAGAACCTGGACTTGGATATATGTAGGTCTGGAATCGCCAATCCGCCTTGAGCAAGCGTGGTGATCAGTGCTCATGCCTTTTCTGTATGAGAAGAGGCAAAGGCCAAGGGCAAAGGCCCTGCAGTGGGGCAGTAATAGGCTGATATTATTATTATTATTTATCAATGTGAGAGTGGTTAGACCCTTTACAAGAAGCTTTTTTCTTTTCTAGGCAATCGGTTGTTTAATAACTAGCTACTTCCCGCGACTTGGCCGTAGGCTCGCCCCCTATTACATGGGACTTAAACATAACTGGCGAAATTTTGGGTGTAGTAATGGGTACAGAGCTCTGCCTAACCCTTTGGGGATTACAGGCGTGATGTTATGTTTTCCCGCGACTGGTCTGCGTCGAAGTTGATATATTATTCCACGGGAACCGTAAATTTTTTCGGAATAATAAGTAGGTACAGTTACCGGCACGTAAGTTGGCAAGAGTTTTTGTAGTGGGGGAAGTTTGCGCACGCACAATTTTATACATTTTTATATGCGCGAACTTCCCCCACTACGAAAATCTCTTGCCAAGTTACGTGCCGGCAACTTTAGCCTATGGGCTATTCCAGACTATGTACGAGTGTAATCTGTCTCTGTTTCCAATTTCATAAATGCGCTCTGGCATGATTGAGTAATAAACATCCATCGATCCATCCAAACTATCGCGTAATATTTGATGAGGGTGTGTCAAGCCACCATTTCAAAATGGGACATCGGAACGAATCCTGTTATGGATTTAGTACTTGATTCTAAACATCCCAGAGTTAAAAAAAAATATCACCTGTTTCATATATGATTATTATGATATATGATTTGACTTTATGAGTATTTTTTACAGGCGACGGAAAATTACCTTCCCCACTATCATATATGTGCTACTGAATTCATGGTAAAAGTTTTCTCGTCAATAGTCGCTTTCAACATAAAACCGCTCATAAAGCCTATTTTTGTGTAAACAAAAAAAGTAATTATCATTTTGCCTTGACTTTTAAACTCCAGCTTAGTTTTTAGATATTCATTAACTTGACATACAATATTAGACTTTATGTCTCCTTTGGTGGTAGCAAAAACTAATTAAAACGAGGTTAGTTATTTGAAGCTTGCGAAAAACGTATTGTGTGACACGGTCACGTTGTACTTAGTATGATTGTTACCATTCGGTACGTTTAATGTAATGAAAAGTTAGCGTAATATTAATTTACGTAAGTAAAAGCATTGGACGGGCTTTTTAATTTAGTGGCTTTACCTATATACTCGTATAAACCTACTTTGTGTCTCTTTGTGTAAGTTACATTATATAATATACATTTTAACTCACTAAAAATATATACCTACTTGTGTGTAAATTGTGATACGTAACTGCCTAGTTGGTTTAGTGGTCGTAAAGCGCGACTGCTGAGCATGAGGTCTTGGGTTCGATTCTTATGTCGGGCAAAGTGTTAATTCCCATTGGGTTTTGGCAGAAAGTAAATTTTTCCTTCAACACGGAGTCTGAAAGTTGGTGTGACACCACACTGCCACGTAAA
The DNA here is from genome assembly GCA_949316365.1 of Hoplodrina blanda. Taxonomy (NCBI): domain Eukaryota; kingdom Metazoa; phylum Arthropoda; class Insecta; order Lepidoptera; family Noctuidae; genus Hoplodrina; species Hoplodrina blanda. The sequence goes on from OX438564.1 coordinate 9,767,915, forward strand.
TCCGTTCGATCTGCTCCTGATTTCTTCCTTTTTGTATCGGATTGCCGTCTCATCGGACTATGTATGAGAGTGAGGAAAGAAAGAGTACACAACTTGGACATTACTATATTTCCTGCGTAGTACTTGGCCAATCTGACATCGTTCCGTGCCTCGGAAAGCACGTTAAACCGTTGGTCCCGGCTGTCGTACGTGAATCTTTGACAGTCGTTACGGGTCGTCAGAAGCCCGAAAATCTGACAGTCTTACCAAGGGGTATCGTATTACCCAATTTCTGGGTTGTGGAGGTCAGATAGGCAGTCGCTCCATGTAAAAATACTGGTATTCAGCTGCACCCGGTTAGACTGGAAGCCGACACCAACATAATTGGGAAAAGGCTAGGCAGATGATGACTTGGCCAGTCTCAATTGAGATTGGCTACTGTTAAATTCGGTCAAGATAATGTTACTCTATATCTCTTCTTCTATCCATCAGGTGCTGGCTTCATGCGTCTCTTCGGCACCTACCTCGCATCCCACGGGTCCTCACTAGGCACGTACTTCAGGTTGCTGCGTCCAAGAGGGGTTCCTCTCGATTTTCGCGAGATCTTGAAGAGAGTCAACACTCCGTTCATGTTCTGCTTGAAGGTGCCTGGATCTTCTTCTCCAGCTGAGGTATGTTATAGCTACAGTTTATTAAATATTGTGCTTTTTATGGTTTTCAGATTGGTTTTTACGTAATACGTACATTAAAATATGTCTAAATGATGTATAAACCAGGAAAGAACAATTATGGTATAAGTTTTGACTTAGGCCCGACCCTTTATGGGTTCAGACTTCAAAGCGCCTGGCTGTAGTTATGGCTCACGGATAGTTTACTGTCTGTTTGTCTGTGTGTTAGTTTTTAACAATGTATAAAACATATATTAATAGCTAGCTTTAATAAGTAACTTTCCGTAAAATAAGTTGAACTATTATACCAAGTGAACACATTACCGGGATCAAAAGTATTCTATGTGTTAATCAAAGAAATGGTCTACCTATGTGCCAATTTTCACCCAAATCTGTTCAACGGTTTACGCGAACAAACATCCGAACATCTTTATAACCTTTCAAGTTTATAATATTAGTAGGATAAAAAATCCTAAAGACACAAATTAATTTACACATTGTTGTGGATACATATTCTCAAAATTTCTGCCATGCCAAATTGACATATGTCTATGTGACCCTTGAATCTCATTTCATATGGAGCACAGAGGCCCTAAATAACTTAATTTAGATTATCCAATCAAAATCTAATACACCGTACAGATTGAACGCTCACTTACTTAGATTAAGTTATCAACTCCTAGCACGAGATGAAAATCGACCTAGTTAATAATCACCATTAAATCAAGCTTACCTAAGAAAAAAGCTTAATACACTTTTTTTTTAAAGAAATAAACGTACAAAGTTTCCATTTAATTTGAGGAATTTTTAATTAGAATTCTTTTTCTTTGTGGAAGCAAAATTTTTAGAAAGATAATGAACATTTGCTATGCTAATCTTGCTAAAGTAGAGGTTATTAAGTTGCTTAAGCAGAAGAAAACCAGTGGGGATATACTGGTATTTTTATGAACGCTCGCGTACGACTTAATTAATTAAAAACATTTCAAATCCAGTCGCAATCTCGTCTCAGCAACAATTAATGTCAAAATTTTGTCTAAAAATATAGATATTCGTAAAATAGAGGCATTTTTGATAGGTTGAGATTTGAATGTAAAGATTTCTAAAAGTTACAAAAATTGACCCCTTTATAACCGAATGAACTTAATTTTGTTATTCGAATTTTTTTTTGTCGTCAGTTTTATATTAGGTACCTACTAAGTTTGTTACAGGAAAACATTTGAACTTTTTATATTTACTTTAACTAACTCTGAGTTCAGTTTTATACAGAATGGCATTTATTTGTTACTTCGTCGTGTTGTTCAGTATTTAATTTGAAACTTATTTAAATATTAAACGAGTAATCTTTGAAGCAACAAAATGTTATCCGGAATAATCTCATCTTCATCTTTTTTAACAAAATTTTGTCGCCGAGGAAACGGAAGTGTCGCCAAGTTTTAATTTATTATTCCCGATTTTCCAAAGTTTTACAAGTTCGAAAAAGGTTGTAATATATTATGTAGTCCTTTTTGTTTATTTTTTGCGCCTATGTTGTGGATTAAAAATGTTAATCAATAATTTAAATTACATTTTTTTTTGTTTGTTTGTTTGAATGCGCTAATCTCTGAAACAACTAGTCCGACACGGTTGGTGCAGTGGCTAAGCAATTGGCTGCTGCGCTGCGCATCGCAAGTTTGATTCCCGAACGGAACAAATATTTGTATAGCCTACAGTCGGTTGTTACGGGTTTCGTTATTTATTAGTTTGTAAACGCACCCATACAGGAGAAATTTATAGAGTGGGGCAACGTTTTTTAAAGAAACAAGCTAATATAATTAAAAAATTAAAAAACACGACTGCAAAAATTGCACATATTTGTACTTTGTTAACTCGACAGTTTTTTTACGACGTTTTTTATTTACAGTGTTATATATTTTTTAAATCTACTTGTCAAATTCTAGACGATAAACATAGACACGACCAGATTCATTAAAAAAAATGGAGGCTGGTATTAATTTACGTTTTAAAGTGACCACACCGGTTTCTTTTTATTTTTTACTATAAACTATGTTACTCGGAACGATGGACAAGGATTGTAACGATACCCCAAACATCTAAATCGGTTCAGGCGTTTAAAAGTTATGGTGGAATAAAAAATCTCACATACATACATACATTAACCCTGAACACATAACACTCCTTTTTTTGGAGCAGTCGTGTAAAAGCAAAAGATGGACGTCCTATTTTGCTCCTATATAAACATGAACAATATCTATGTAAAGCAAGCATCACACCAATCCGTTTACAAACCCTTTCTCCCATGTTCCATAACACAATAGATCTCAAAACACATGTAACCAAACCCGTTATAACTATGTTTATCCGCTTTCTTTGTCCGCCACCCTCGAAACACTTCCATTTCAAGAGCATCCCTTTGTTGGGAGGCACTTTACGAAGTTTGCACACAATAACGTTCCGAATGGACACCGTCGAATTATTTGCTCTCTGACCAAATTTGTTTAGGTGTTTCGTAGATAAGATCAATATAAACACTTACACAGACCGTGATTAAACCTTGTTTCAATATTGATTGGTTCATCCCGGTGTTAAGATGATTACAAAGGCTGTGATAGAAGTGGGATTATGGAAATAATTGGGGCTTGTTTGTTTTCGAAATTGTTTTATGATGCCGGTATCTTGGAAGTTTTGTTTTTTATTTTAACGGTGAAGAAAATAATGTTATTCGAGATGAATTTTGTGAAACTGAGAATTCTGAAATGTATATCTATAAATAAAATTGAAGTGTTTGTTTGTAATGTAATATAATAACAGCTTTTTACTAAATATAACATTAATGTTTACACGGTACTTATACCAAAAATATTTTTTATACAATTTCGTAGGTCTATCTGTTTGTTCCGGATAATCTCCTGAACGGCTGAACGTTAACGTTAGTGAGTAAGGTATATTACATCCCTGATACCTGAAAAAGAACCTAGAATTTGAAGTAGCAAATGTTTACCTTCTTCTTCTTAACTGTACATACTGACTTCTAATATACTAGCCAATTTTCTAGGGTTGAAAGTACTAATAAATAAATCAAAACTAGCTTCTGCCTGCGATTTCGTCCGCGTAAATGTCAGTTATTGGCGATGGACTCCCGTTTCTTCCCTTTAAGGGATGAATTTTGCAAAAACCGTTATTTACCTCCCTGCCAAATTTTATCTTTATTCATCAAGCAGTTTTCGATACTTCGTGATGAGTGAGTAGTGAGTGAGTGAACTTTCGCTTTGAAATATGTAGATAATCAGTCGTTTCATACATTTTGATCGTGTTATAATACTATTTTGTAGGGAACAGCTGATTTTTATTTTCATATTTCTGTTTTGGTTCCGTAAAATGTTGTTCATATTCATGACTACTTTGACCCTCCTAAAAATGCCTAGTCAATGAAAAGTCACCCTGTATATTCCTTTAACAATTCTCAAAACTTCAGCGATGTTAAAATGACGTAGCTCTAAAGACTGTGGGGGTCTTGGTCCATTATAACAGACCCTCTCAAACTTCCCCGTTCGCCCCCTAGCTCTGATTACGTATTAACAAAGCGAAGCGCTGGCTAGACAAAAGCTTGCAACAACAGTTTTTCCAGTGACCTACCTTAGAAGTGTGTCACACAAGAGTATGTGTGTGTGTGTAAACGCGTAGTAAGACACAATAGACTATTTAATGTCTTTGGATGGACAATGGTCCGTGAAAATTGTTTAGGGACGGACAATATTTTGTTTTACTTTATTTTTCTTACTTATTTGTCTTTATGCAACAAAAGGTTGTTGCATGAAGATGGAATAAATAAACTGAATGCCTCGTTGGTCTAGTGGTCGCACAGCACGACTGTTAAGCATAAGGTCTTGGGTTCGATTCCCAGGTCGGGCAAAGTATTATTGGGTTTTTCTATCAGAAGTTTCTCAGTGGCAGGCTTGCAGTCTGGATTAGTGCCCGGTTAATGGCAATAGACTCGCCCCCTATTACATGAGGCTTAAACATAACTAGCGAAATGTGGGTGTACTAATGGGTACCTACACCTCTGCCTAACCCTTCGCGGACTACAGGCGTGATGTTATGTAAAATTTGGGAGTTCAATCTAATTAACTATTTTCTTTCTACTGTAATATCTTCGTTGACATGCTGACTGAATTGAACTAGGAAAAAGCCAAACTCGTTACTTCAGATTTATTAGGTAATGTAAATAGTAGATCCGTCTGTTTGTCCGTGCCTTAACTATGTTTGTATAGGGAATTGAGCTGGTCGCCGAAAAAGTTTGCACAAAGATTACGTTCGTCTGAATGTGGCATTGTATCTATTGTCAAAGAATTGAACGGTTTAAGAGAAAATAAGGCGGGCGGAGAGATTTTTCAAAATTAGGTATTACAAGAAACTATCGCTGTCACTTTCTAGCTCTCAGCGTGCGAATAGGATAACTGTAGATCGGGGGCCTACGCCATCTCTTAAAACAGTATTATTTTAATATTACTTTAAACAGTATTATTTTAATATTAGTTTTAAGAGATGGGGGTAGGCCCAATGCTCGATTGATGGCAATAGGCTCGCCCCCTATTACAAACGGGTGTGTAATGTATGATATAATAACAAATGCTCTAATTTCACTTGATATAACGTTCACATGATATAATTTTCATATGATATAAAATCATATAACCTAATTTCATATGACCGAATATTTCATATGATATAATTTTCATTTAATATAAAACATTTAGTATAACGTTCATTTTATATAATTTTCAATATGTATAATATTCTTTTTATATAACATTCATTTGACCTAATGTTCTTTTGACCTAATTTTCATGTTTAATGGTCACAGTTCTAACTTAACTCAAATGGCACCTAACCAAACCTTAAAATATTCTATGCATGGTCGACGGAGCCCCGCTTCGCTTCTTATAACTTAGCTTTTGCTATGACTTCTCTCAGGCGTCAGGCAAGCAAGCATGCAGCATGCAAGCAAGCACGCAGCATGCAAGCATGCAACATGCAGCAGGCATGGTTTCTGTCACGGCTCTGGTGTTGCGGGGCTCCGGCAGTCCCACGCGAGTTTATCGTCGCAGATGGATTTAACGCTCACCACCGTTACAACCACCTGCTCCTCAACTCGCGGGCCGCCTCGCCCCTCCGCGCCTACGAGATTTTAAATTACACTCTAGGGGTAGGGCAAACAAGACTGCGTGGAGTCGGATTTACAGCGATTCGTTTTTGTCACTAAATCCTAATTTCTAGCAAATGTTTTAGGACTAAAAAAAATATTATAAATGAACATTCGGAATAATACAAATACACACATATAAAACAAATATAAAACAAATATCGAGATTGCAATAGCCACACAATGAATATTTCGCTGTAACTGTATGACAGTAAGAAAAATAATAAATTCGTGTATAGTCTACCCACCTCATGCATAAAAGCAAACTTTTGTAGCAATTAATGCTTATGCGATGCATTTTTGCTAGCACCATACTAGCGGGCGTTTAAAATCGTATCAGATTTTCTTAATTATATTAAAAGTTACTTAGAGATTATGAATATTATAGTAAATGAATAATATACTACATGAATATTATGTCAAATGTGCATTATAGGAAATGTGAATTATATCATAAGAAATTAGATAAAATGAAATTATATCAACAATTCATTATCTCAACTGATCGTTATATTAAACAAAATTATATTAACTGAAATTAGGTCAAGTGAACGTTAGATTTTTTGTTATTATATCAACCGTTACACACCCATTACAAACACTTAAACGTAACTAGCGAAATGTTGGTGTACTAATGGGTACACCTCTGCCTAACCCTTCGGGGATTACAGGCTTGATGTTATGTTATTTAATACTGAAATTTAATAATCGTTTTATGTAGTTTTATCGTACATAATGTAATTTAGTACATCATGTGACACTGTTCAAACAGCAGCAGCAGTAAATGGTTTCATATCGTCACGTTACCAGCACTTTATCACTGTGATATTGACATGTGTGCTCTAAAGGTAAGCGTCCACTTGTCGGTATCATACGCATCGGACGGATCGCACGCAACGGATCGTAGTATTCTTTGTATAGAAACTCATATAAGTGCGTCCACCTGTCCGCACCGTACGCATCGCACATCGGCAATGCCGACACCGTTGCTCCGAGAGGCAACTTTTGCGATGCGTGCCGATGACTTCATACGGAATACCGACTAGTGGACGCACCCCGCGCGCTCGCTGTTGTTTGTTCTTCATCGCTTTCCTCCATTCTCACAGTGTCCACATGTGCGCTCACTACGAAAATCCGAATGAACTGGCATCGTCAATCCGTATGCTGGTACTCACCGTCAGTAATCCGTACGCTGCCGAAATAGTGGACGCACTGTGAAAAACTTATTCGTTTGATGCGATCCGTCCGATGCGTACGATACCGACAAGTGGACGCTTACCTTAATACCTCTGTTGTATTCATTTGTTTACGTTATTGAAGTTTAAAGATTATACCTACTAGGTACTGTAATCCCTAGACGTGCAATACGTGCCACGAAAGATGAGACTTGACAGACCACACAAACTTTATTATTTCGTAATAAATATTATAATACTAGCTTTTGCCCGCGACTTCGTCCGCGCAAATGTCGGTTATCGCGGACGCAGACGAAGTCGAAGTCTAATAAAAAGCCTATGTCTTTCCCCGGGTCTTAAACTATCTCCATGCCAAATTTCATGAAAATCGGTTCAGTGGTTTAGGCGTGAAAGCGAGACAGACAGACAGAATTACTTTCGCATTTATAATATTAGTAAGGATTGTTAAGAATTTTAATCTAAATGTCATCGAAAAATCCCTAAATAGATACACAAATTATGGATAACTATTTCGTACATCCATACCTACCTGCGCAAGCTCCCCATTACTGACGCTCATTTTCTCGTGGCGTGTATTATACCGTGATAAACAATTTATAAATGTGATTAAAACATTTTTTAAATGATTATATCATTAGCGCTGCTTGTCGCGTGTTCAATTCCCGAACAGAACAAATGTTTGTATGGCCTATAGATAGTTGTTCCAGGTCTAGCTATTTGTATATGTCAGTTTATATGTTTGTAAGTGCACTCACGATACAAGAGATTCTAGCAAGTTCCTAGAGCGGTGCAAAGTTTATTAAAAAAGAAAATTGGGTACGCTGTTTCTATATTTTCGAAATCATTACTAACTTCATTAAATTCCTTTGTCACATCTAGACAGTGTACTTCTTCGTCAATCCAATATATACACAATACAATAAGAAAAGGATCACTTTAATCAATTTATTTACTATCAGCCAATCAGTCAGGTAAAAATCTTTTATCTAACTTAAATAGAAACTCTTTAAAAAATCTACTTCTCCTATTTATGTTGTATTATGACATCCATTTTCTAATGGATTAGGACTACTTTGATCGACGTTTTCTATACAAGGAACATAATAGGAAAGCATTTGTAGTTCTATTACATTATCATCCTTTCCATCCTGTGGAAAGTGTCAAAGATTTCTCTTTTATGTACCTATCTATTTTGTTTTCTTGTTCAAAATCCATTGTACTTTAAGTTAACCCTATTGCTAGATCAGAAGGCCAATTCTCATAATTACGTACTTTACAACATTAACCAACAACTTTCCTAAAAATCACTTTAGTAAAAAACCTAATAATTAACAATAAGATTAGATTTTTAGTTGCTTTTTAATAAATAAATAGTTAATCAATTGAGTTGTCAAATAAGTGACGTCACAGCATTAGTATTGCCATACAAAACGGCTTATAAAAATATCTTTGACAATAAAATTACAACGATCACAATACATCATTTACCATAGAATCATGCACCAAATCGACGGTAAAAGTTTGCGTGTTGAAGCCCCCCCCCCCCCTGTTTATTTAGATGTATCTTTAATCTGTCTCTTCATGCCAATGATAGCTTAATCTATCTGTTCTATCTAACAGTTTAGGTACTGTTTCTACTTCAAGTTCTGTATCTAATTAGACGTAGATAGGTCCCAGCGCCAATCTGCACACCACTCTCAGACCATCCTTTGTTCATACGGCACAACTTTTGGCGCATTCATTTGCGTTTATTCGCAAAAGTTGTGAGTAAGTACAAGTTTGTTTCGCAAACTGTAGGTAGACGGAAGTTTGTTTGGTTATTTACTAAATGATCCATTGTTTGGAATCAAACAGTTGGAAGCTCGTAAACGTATTATGAATTCTAATTGGTAGTATTTTGATAGATTAGGTATGTAAAATACTGGTGCTCAGCTGCATCCGGTTAGACTGGAAGCCGACCCCAACATAGTTGGGAAAAAGGCTAAGCAGATGATGATTTTGATAGATTAGGTACTTAAGTGTGCGGAGGACCGGCTATTGTAGTTATCTTTAGAGGATTCCTATGTCCAGCAGTAGTCGTCGATTGGCTGATATGATGATGATAACATAACACAACATCACGCCTGTAATCCCCAAAGGGTTAGGCAGAGATGTCCCCATTAGTACACCCACATTTCGCCAGTTATGTTTAAGTCCCATGTAATAGGGCGGCGACCCTATTGCCATCAATCGGGCACAAATCCAGACTTCGAGGCTGCTATTGGGAAATTCCTGATGAATCTTGACACTTTGCCAATCGCGCTTTGCGACCATTAGTACTCGTATATTTAGGGTGAAAAGAACAACGTAAAGATAACTTATAGACTACTCAGAGATTAAAATTTTCATCCGTTATTTAAAATAATTAAGATCAACTGTACTACATGGTCAAAATGTATGCAGCAGCTAATTAGTTTTTAATAATCGACTAAAGATATTATCTCTTGAATCATGTGCTTATATTCCTTTCACCATACCTACATACCATATCATAATTATCAAACCTGCTAACAATTTTTATTTGGCTAAAATAAAAAAGAGAAAGAGAGAAAAAAAGAGAGAGAAATTCGTTTCAATATGGAACTTTGATCCAAAAATATGTTTCAGTTCGTATCAGTTTCTATTTCTATGATTGCCAATTTACCTATGAGTCTGATTTGGTATAACAATATTTGATCCCCGTACGACTAACTCCAATAAACAAATTCCATACGCTCACTATTGGATACAAAAACAAAATATAACCTCACTAACAAAGCTTTATTAAAAATATTTAGGTTAGCATATTTTTTGACCCTGGTACCTACAATCACGTATAATGGTGGTGAACCACCGTTCACTCTTACGCCCTAAGTAATAAGGTTCAAAGTAGTTAACCGCTTTTGTCCTCGGTTGTTCTACACAGAATTTTTACGGCAACAATATTTTATACAGACTATAATATAAAAAACAGTGTTCTATAAAACTAACGCTAAGCGTTAAGCATTAAATCTTAACTAATGTCGCGTAAATTCAGAGAGTAAGTTTTCTGTAAATTCGTTCTTTGTTCAGGATCTACTAAATCTAGTCGAGTAATAAAAAAGGACTAACAGGTAAATACTGTACTAATATTTGAATTAGTCCTTCTTTTGTTTTATCTAAGTTTTATTATCATTGTTCTGGATTTTTGCACTGCAGAGGAAGGCCTCGCTACTCTCTTTTCATTTTTCTTTATTTAGAGATATTTTGGACAAGTCGAAAGAGTTTAGTTCAGCCCGCCATTTCCTTCTAGACCTGCGATGTCGTTTGCTATGTAAACGGACCCACAAATTGTGCATTGGGCCGGGGCCTGAGGTTTATAAAACATAATACCAGCCCCACTGATATCTCATTCACCACAATATATCACTCACCGATATCAGTGGTGTCCAAGATAATCTTAGAAAGTACATACCTACGAATTGAAAAGATACATTGGTACTTACACGGTTCCAAAACCACAACCTCATATACGAAAGGTGAGTGCCTTAACCATGGCCCATTACGACAATCTCCAAGGTTCACAAAGATAAACTAACCGTTTCACTTTTCCCAGAGGCATTGTTAGAGAGAGGACTCTCATTATCAGGAGACAGCAGAGAATTTGTTTGTCTCCTGAATAAACCGATTAGTTTAAACTTCCACAATCCTTTTTCCTTATCCCTAACCGTAAAGCCACAACTAATGGAAATGGCTTAATCCTAGTTTTGTACCGGATTCACTTTATCTGCCACAACTCCTAGGCGGTCTGTTTGTTCTACGATTTAAACGACCCACGCTTAGTCCTTTCCTTAATTGCTAAACGCTCTAAAATGTTAGGTACCGCTGAATATTTTATTTAGTTTCGTATTTTTAACGCGTTTTTTAAGAGCTTAATAAGTCATCTAATAGTCTTAAGTAACAGTTGTTTTGTTTTACTAAATCGGAAGCAATGAAACGTATAAAACAAATAAATCTTTTTTGTAAATGATTTGGTTTCCCATTTTTCTTTTAAATACAAAAGAGCTGCCTGAAAAGAGCAAAACATTTCGTTTCATTCTCGTGGGATTAAAAAGGCACAATGAACGAGTTGATATATCGGATTTGGCGAAAAGATGAAAGGCCGGTTATCATTCACATAAATAAAACTCTTTTCCTTATTTCTGCATCGCTTTCTGAAAGCTTTTAAAAGCACATAATATACGTACGAACCAGGAAGAATTGGAAACATTTAACTCGAAACAGAAAATAAGCCTAAAAAGCTTTTGTTTGTTAAATGGCTTTTATAAATGGATTGCTAAAAGCAATAACGAAATTTAAATGGGAAAAACGAATGACAATAATGACTTAGTAATTAATATTATAGCTTTACCAAACTCCTCTAATATAGAATGTGATTTATGACTAGTAGTCCACCCCGGCTTCGCACGGGTGCACCAACTATTATGGCGTATTGTCCAAAAAAATATTTCATATAAAATATCTTGTCGGGGAAATCACAAACACAACACAAAAAAAAACAGCCAAATCAATCAAGCCGTTCTCGAGTTTTGCGCTCAGCAACACATTTAGCCATTAATTTTTATTTATTAATACAAAATTGATAGATTTCTACTTACACCATCCAGAGAAATAATTAAAGAACTGTCAATTAAACAAGTTGACCTAAAACGTTAGTTTCAACAAATACAATGACATTTTGTAAAAGTTTATTGTTCAATTGTACATTGTTTATTATTTTGTCTATGGAATTAAATTCTTGACCGAATAGAAAGGATAGAGACCCAACCTTTGTTTACATTGTAAATAAGTGGACTGACCCGGAAACTTCTCACACCTTCCCATCCCAACTGGAATACTGTTTTATTTTTGTTCAAATGAAAAGGGAAAATAGTCGACAATTTGAGAGAGAAAACTGGACTTAAACTTTTTTGTTTTTTGAATTTATATGACAAGTATATCATCTAAATACATTTCTTTTGCTATTTTCTATAATAATTATCTAAGGGAATGACAACATTTATATTAATTCATTTTCAATATCCAAAGTTTTCTTTATTTTTTTAAAATACTTACTAAGACTCATAACTATCAACGAAGAAAAGAAAAATTACCATTACATTACTATCTGATTATAACCGTAGCCCAGTTCCATGCTCCATTTTCTTCTTCACAGCATGATGAACAAACTTTTATCTTTTACTTGAAAAAACAAAAGCTAAAGTGTTGCAGTAACCGCGTGCTCCAAAATTGCCTCCTACACCCGCATCGTTGGAACTTCGGAATGGACTGCCCGGACTTTCGCTACAACGTGTATAGAGGTCGAAAGAGGCTCTAAAACATTGTTTTATATTTTTGCACAGAAAGTTTTACTGAAAGTGTTTCTGAGCTCAGTGTGTCCGTTCAAAAAGCATATATAAAATGTATAAGGGGTGTAAAAACACTTAACAACGCTGAAAGTTACATGTTTCTTCCGCCATAGTGATTTTTTTTTTTCTGGACCTTCAGCCGACGGTTTGACGGTTAAGTGCGAATTTTTCTTTAAGGGTTTTTATGAAAATGATATAAGAGATCTTCAAAAGATACCTGTACATGCATGCATGCTCCCTTAAGTACAATATTTTGCGTGCGTTCTAATGTGCGCTACTTTAAACATTGATTTGTCACACCAAATAATTATATTAAAAAAAATGCTGGGGAATTACCCCAGCATTTTTTTTTACTTTATGTTACTATTTCTTTTAATAATATGTTAGTTTAATGGACAGTGTGCGCTGTTAAATGTCTATGTAATGACGTGTCTTTTTACATTCTTTACTTGCTTATTTCTAACTTGGTAAAATTATATAGTAATTTTGCTGGAATTAATTGTGTTTAACAGAAATGTAATTACAAATCTAAGTATATGTGAAAACAAAAGATTTAAGATAAACATGATAATTACCTAATGTATTAAGTTTCGTAACGAAATAATTCTGGCACGGCTCCATATCAAAACCATAATCAGGCTCTAATGGCCGCCGACGTGTTAAGTTTCAGCTTTTAGCTTGAAACAAAACAAAGTCAAAAGACTAGATAAGACTAAAAGCCGGGTGCATATTCATCTTCCCCATTTTAGTCCTACTATTTTGCCTAGCTTATTATTCTGTTCTTTGGACTAAGGATTTCATACATAATATTCATTATTCAAAATAAGTCAAAATATTTTAAAAAAGCTGCATTTCTTATTAAAATTATTCTGTAGTTAGGTTTTATTAGTAGTATTTTAACCATGCAGAGTTCTGGCCATCTTTTTATTTTCTTTTTGATTTGGGTAGAAATTTTCAAAAGGCACCCGGTCTTCGAAAAAAAGATTGGGAGGTTCTTACCTTACTAAAACCCGCACATTAGGAGGATTCTATTTCCTTTTAAAGGCCGTACAAGAATTATGTACCACGCTTGTTAGGGCACTTCCCCGGGGAGACTGTGAGGGAGCTCCCCTGAGCCTCAATATAAAGCCATGAGAACCTATAGTAATGAACTTTTCCCCAATATTAATACCTTTAAATTGCCTAATTTGAACCTTATGTTGTTAACAGGGTTTGGAGATCAAAGGTCAGATGGTATTCTGTTCGGAGTCGGACTCGCTTCTCTTCGTTGGATCTCCTTTCCTCGATGGCCTTGAGGGTCTCACTGGCAGAGGTCTCTTCATATCCGATATACCACTGCATGACGCCACAAGAGATGTCATCTTAGTCGGGGAACAGGCAAGAGCTCAGGTAAGATTTTCTTCATTTTTATAAATTTTCTTTGTTAATTTTCCTCAACACTTTGTGAACGATAAACAAAACAAACATTTTCAGTACAAATAACCATTTCCAATGATTTGTGAGAACTTTGAAATGGCGTAGTCATAAATCAAGATTTTTACAATATGATAGTGAACAGAATTTATGGACGGTATTTTCCATATTTATGAACACACGTACGGTCAATGAAATAACTATGAAATACTTCTACAGAAGAAATTGTAATAAATCTGAGATAAATAAGTGGAACAAAGCTCAAAGAAGAGGCATCGACGTACTAACACAATTTGCTTCGACGACAGAGTTGAACAAGAATTACAAAAGAAGTATCAAAAACTTCAGTAGCATCACTTTAGAAGTAGTTTTAAAACACCAGTTTGAAGTTCACACTTGTTGATCGTCTTCAAGTCCGATGTCTGTCTCAGAGTGCTTGAAACTTGCTTTGCGGAGTCCCAGGCTTGAGTGCAAGATGCTGAAGAATTTATTTTTTTATTTTCATACTAAGCAGTAAAGTTTATAGGAATTAATTGGAAAAATAAATCTTAAAGAATGAAAAAAAATGTAGGCAATTAATAAACCAGACAATATTATAGAAATATTTATAAAAATATTTATTGCAAAAAGCCAACGTCACGTGGTATTCCCAGGCGGTCACCCATCCAAGTACTAACCACGCCCAATGTTGCTTAACTTCGGTGATCGGAACGAGAACCGGTGTTCTCAACATGGTATGGACGTTGGCGACAGTGCAACTGAAATTACTCTTGAATATCAGTGCATGTTGGCAGCTTTCCAACCTAAGACTTATTTCTGTAACTATTCATTGAACATCGATACAACTATAGGTACTTGGAACTAGTAAATAGAATGTGACTATATTTTTAGACTAGACTATTTACAGGAATAATTATATCGTAATGTTTATTCAGCATTACTGCACTGACATCAGTGAAGGGAAAATTAGAGGTGTAACCTGGAAAAATCGTCCATCCGCTTTGAGTAAGCGTTGCGCATTGTGAACAATGCTCGTGCCTTTTCTGTATGAGAAACACTCCACAGTGAGACCTTAACAGGGTCGTATTATTATATTATAGGAATAATGTGTACTCATGATTTTTATTAACAATATTTTTAATCCAGGATGGACTCCGAAGACGCATGGACAAGCTAAAGAACTCAATAGAAGAAGCAAGCAAAGCCGTTGACAAAGAAAGACAAAAAAACGTCAGTCTTCTACATTTAATATTTCCTCCACACATAGCCAAGCGACTGTGGTTAGGTAAGTTTGTAAGTCAATTATCTGTTCGTACACTTTGAAATTGATTTATGTATGGTTTAATTTAAGTACGCACTATGTTTGATTAAAGTTTCGTTCCTGGGAATTGAAGTGAGTTAGGCGTTAGAAGGAATTTAGCGAGTCAAACTTGTTTCGAAGTGGTGTCTTGTGGCACGGTTCACTAGTTGTGTGTAAAGGTTATATGGAAATGCTTTTATATTTTCTTTAGTAGTGTTGTCTTTATTATTTACAGTCTCTTTTCTTCTTCCATTACTTGGTTATACTTCTCTCTTTCACGTCATTTTTTCCTACTTTGTACGAATACTTTCCAAATCATTTATTATCCATTTATAAAGTTGGTTTTAATTCTAGGGTCATAATCGTGCTTCAATTAAAAGTTGACCTACATTACATTGTTCAAATACTTAAATACAGATTCCAATCTCGTACCACACGTAAGCACTCAAGATTGGAGCCTTTATTTCCACGAGCCCTTATTACAGTCATAAACCAAAACTGAGGCGTCCCATTCACTCAGCAACATTTGTTTTGACTCGAGGAATTGCGTGACGCACCCAGTTATCACGCAATTTTGTCATGTAAACTGACTGATGTTAATGTCAAATGCTTACAAAACCTTATTTCGAGTAATATTGTCTGTTACAAAATTTATTTGGTTTAATTTGTCTAGCTTGTTTACGTGGGCTCGAGTTTAAGTGTCATATTATAAAAGCAAATTATAATGATGCTGAATAAGTAAAAGTTTTGCTGGATTTATGATTGTTATTACTTTGTTATGACTAGGTTTCATAAAAAACTAGTTAACGTGTTTTATTTTTGATGCTGATTTTTTTTTTTCAAAATGTAATGTATAAGACCTAAAGAATCAGCATTGCCACATTGTAATGCTGTCAGCCTTTAAGGCACTTGTCCCATTGACAACGATGTAGATGAGTTTTTTGACGACCTTTGAGCTTCCCCCCTCTTTTATAAATTGTACATACCTCAAAACTTTTGTGTTTATTTAATTAAATTTGTTAATTAATACAGCTATAAGGATAAGAGAAGATACTCTTTTAGGTAGCTTTCTTCAGTTCAGTCATTATTACCATTTACTACATCAACATTAACATCAATCTTGAATGGTCCCGGAACTGTAAATAATGACGTCACAACGAAACAATAAAGTCAGTCATCATCATAACATAACACACACCATAACACTATATGTGCTTCTATTATACTATCCTCTTTTATATCATGTCACACGCCCTTCACCGCAACAACGGGGTTGTAAACCATTGTTAGTTGGCACACATTAATTACTAACTTTAATCGTGCGTTGAGTGTGCACTAAGTTAGACAGGTGCGCCAAACTTTTATAATTCCATTAAGTTTATAACGCCTGGATAAATAATTAAACAGGGATTAATTGTGATGGATCATTTACTGTAGTAGCTTGTGTATGTATTATAGTCTCTGGCGTAGATGTTATAACACAATTAGAATGGAGTCTTTAAACGCCATAAGTAGTTATTTCGCTTTGAAAGAAATTGAAGACTTTGTGGAATTATAATTGTTTTAATCAAAATCTAAAGATATAAAAACCATGTAATAGCGCAGGCGCACGTAGAATAATAAAAAAATCATGCAGTCGGGGGACACCCTGAGAGGGAAGAGGGCATAACGCGTTTTCTTAACGTGACGTTTTCTGGCAGTTAACTCTACGGCAAGCCGCGTTAAGGAATTACTTTCCAAAAATGCACCACCACTATTTTGAATGAAAATAAAGATGAAGGGATGATAAAACCTACTGACGATCTTATTCTTGATAAAAATGAGTGAGCAATAACAGAAAGCTATGTCGGTCACTTTAGCTTTTCTGTGGATCTCCTCATTTCAGATTCTCGCAGAGAGACCCGAGCATAGTTCTCTCCATTGCTCTTTGAGCGACTGTGATATTTCTTACGAAGGGCCCATGTTTCTGTGCTGTATGTATGCGCAGGACGGTCATTTTGGTTATTTTTAGGGGAGGCATATTTCCAGTAGTTGACGTCGTTCGGCTGATATGATGATGATGATGATGATGAATAACAGAAAAACTCCAAAATAAGATTCTATTCTAATCAAAACCATTCCTTTCAAAGGTGAGAAGATCGAAGCTAAAAGCCACGATGATGTCACAATGCTGTTCAGTGATATAGTGGGCTTCACATCAATATGTGCTACAGCTACACCAATGATGGTCATCGCTATGCTGGAAGACTTGTATAGCGTGTTTGATATCTTCTGTGAGGAGCTTGATGTTTATAAGGTAAGTGATCTAAAACCCTATGCACACCGCGTTTTTTAAAAGCGCCGTGTTGAAGCGCATTTTGTATCGATACAAACGCAAACGAAATCCTATGTGGAAAAACGAAAAATGTGGTGTGCATAGGACCTTAATAGGAATTTTTTGTTTCATTTCAATTATATTATTTTTTTGCATACGTTTTATAACTTAGACAAAATGATTTTCCGTAACAGACACTGCGATAAGCAAATATTGTGCAAAGTCTGTCTGTATGCTACTCTTTCACGACTAAACCACTGGACCGATTTTGATGAAATTTGGTACGGGGTTAGTTTTAACCCCAGGGAAGGACATAGGCTACTTTCTTTTTCGCTACTTCATCTGCGCCCGCGATAACAGACATTTACGCGGACGAAGTCGTAGGCAAAGGCTAGTCATTAATAGTAGCACCAAACGGTTGGTTGACAAATGGTCTCACAGAACTAAAAGGTCAAGAACCGTTGCTTAAAAAGATCAACCAGGTCATAATTAAAATATCTACAGCTTCATCATTTCAGACTACCTTACAACAGTGTACCAAGAGTAACATATGGAAGTACCCCTATTAGTACAAGTAAACATGCAGCTATACCTCACAGATGTTGGAAGCCTTACATGCTCACGTTACATACTAAAGACCGTTGGAAAATTGCTCTCTTTTGACATTCAAATTAACCTAAAGAGCTCCGTAATTTGAAACAAGGAGCATACAATTACCGTTAGTAATTAGAATGAAATTCTGCCTTTTGGAAACAGAATACTTCAATGGACGACGGTTCAGTCCGTTCGTTTTGAAGGAGTTTTGTAAAGGACGTATAGGGCTGCCAGTACCTCGGACTGAACAGTAAAATTGAGTTTTTTTTTCCGGACGCCCCCTTTTTTTAAGTATGGTAACTCATCAATATTCTGGTTATCGTGAAGGGCAATTTGTAATACAATTTTGCAAAGCTAAGATATTTTCTTTCTCTAGAAAATTATTGTTTGAAAAATGGAACTCGATTTTATATTCCATTCTAAAAAGATAAAACTTTCACAGCCTTATTACAAGCTTTTATTTAGCTTGCACTGTTCGTATGTAAGTATGTATGTAAATAAGTTGTCCTTTCAAAATTTGCAAACCATTTTTCGACCATTTGTTGTTATCCGATTGAGCTGAAATTTTGCATACTGGTCCAGTCTACATGACAATGCATGTTTATGATAAGCATGACGTGATGCTGCTGCCAGGATTGGCTCCAGACGAGGGAACTCCTTAGCGGTTAACAGTAGGGACATGAAATTTTATATACTTGTCCAGTCCCAATAACAATGCATGTTTATGATAAGCATGACGTGATGCTGCTGCCAAGATTGGCTCCAAACGAGGGAACTCCTCAACGGTTAACAGTAGGGACATGAAATTTTGTATTTTACATACTGGCCCAGTCCCAATGATCATGCATGTTTATGATAAGCATGACGTGATGCTGCTGCCAGGATTGGCTCCAGACGAGGAAACTCCTCAACGGTTAACAGTAGGGACATGAAATTTTACATACTGGTCCAGTCCCAATGACAATGCATGTTTATGATAAGCATGACGTGATGCTGCTGCCAGGACTGGCTCCAGACGAGGGAACTCCTCAACGGTTAACAGTAGGGACATGAAATTTTGTATTTTACATACTGGTGTAATCCTAATGACAATGCATGTTTATGATAAGCATGACGTGATGCTGATGCCAGGATTGGCTCCAGACGAGGGAACTCCTTAACGGTTAACAGTAGGGACATGAAATTTTACATATTGGTCCAGTCCCAATAACAATGCATGTTTATGATAAGCATGACGTGATGCTGCTGCCAAGATTGGCTCCAGACGAGGAAACTCCTCAACGGTTAACGGTAGGGACATGAAATTTTGTATTTTATATACTGGTCCAGTCCCAATGATCATGCATGTTTATGATAAGCATGACGTGATGCTGCTGCCAGGATTGGCTCCAGACGAGGAAACTCCTCAACGGTTAACAGTAGGGACATGAAATTTTACATACTGGTCCAGTCCCAATGACAATGCATGTTTATGATAAGCATGACGTGATGCTGCTGCCAGGACTGGCTCCAGACGAGGGAACTCCTCAACGGTTATCAGTAGGGACATGAAATTTTGTATTTTACATACTGGTGTAATCCTAATGACAATGCATGTTTATGATAAGCATGACGTGATGCTGATGCCAGGATTGGCTCCAGACGAGGGAACTCCTTAACGGTTAATAGCAGGGACATGAAATTCTACATACTGGTCCAGTCCCAATGACAATGCATGTTTATGATAAGCATGACGTAATGCTGCTGCCAAGATTGGCTCCAGACGAGGGAACTCCTCAACGGTTAACAGTAGGGACATGAAATTTTGCACACCCATTGGGAAGACATTGGGTGATGTTAGTGGGTCCACCATGAAATTGCTGCCACCTTAAGAATTGGCTCCAAACCAGAGAATTCCTCAACGGTCGGCAGTAAGGACTTGACATTTTGCATTTCCTCGTGGCTAAGTTAATCTTGACTAATGCTAAATCTTATATTGATTGCAAGATTTCAAAAGACTAAAAAGTAGAAAATAAAATATAAATAAAAAAATATTTTTAAAAACAAGCTTTTATTTAAATGAAAACGTAACCTAAAAAAAGAAAATATAATGCGAACTAAAAATAAAAAAATAAATTTAAGTGACTAAATAATGTATATGAAATATGAATATAAATCTTTTCAAAATGTAAAAAATATATAAATTTTAAAAGCTTGAGGCACTGATGTACGCTATCAGTTAATACAGGTGTACTGCACAATATCAGTGCCTCAAGCTTTTAAAATTTATATATTTTTTACATTTTGAAAAGATTTATATTCATATTTCATATACAGGTATTTAGTCACTTAAATTTATTTTTTTATTTTTAGTTCGCATTATATTTTCTTTTTTTAGGTTACGTTTTCATTTAAATAAAAGCTTGTTTTTAAAAAAGTTTTTTTTATTTATATTTTATTATAAAACAAAGTTTTTGCTTAAACCAAGTTTAAAACATCGAGTCAAATTTTTGTATTGCAAACGTTATCTTTATCGAAATAAAGTTCGAAATTCAATAACTAGCTCGATGTTTTAAACCTGGTTTAAGCAAAGACTTTGTTTCATAATAAGGCCGCAAGTGTTTACCCATCCGTTGATTTATCGTTTTAGAAATTAAAACATCAAAGGGCTTTTAATGAAGTGTCACGGAAGACCAGCTTTGTAGATCAAATAACACAAACAAAATTGTAACCAGTGATCCGTATTCTAATATAATAATAATTAAGGCATAATTATAATTACTGTTCTGTGTAATTAATAGCCGTTTACTGGGGATAATTTACTCTTGTTATTAATCTATTTGAAAGATGGCGGATATTATAGAAGCTTTATATTAAATGATGAATAATAATGTTGTATTAATCTTTGAAGATTTTAACTAAGGCAAACAGGTATTGAGTTTTACAATAATTTTGATGATTAAATGCGTATTAAGGTTGATTATTGCTACTATTTTGCTTGGCTCGAGTCTAGTCCAAATTCCGCGATAAAATTTGAACATGTGTGTGGGATTGGATGGCAAAATAAACTAACGGTTTCTGAACAACTATTTTATTTTCCATTATTTTTAATATCTTCATCCGTCGTCTTACGTCTGTCGCCATAACTCCTCTTCTTTCTCTCTTGCACACACACTTCCCTTTCTTTCATCCGATGCGTTCCATTTTAACAATAATAACTGCGTTCATGCTGCAACATTCGTATCCTACATGTGTGACAAAAAAAATATTTTTTTCTTATTTAACATCCCAAACGTCTCAAGGCCAATTCTACCAATTTAAAAACTTTAAAATTCTGGTCGCATTCCTATAACAACGACAATAAATGTCAAAAAAAAATGTTGATTTAGAGACATTTTTGGAAGATTGAGAAAATTTTGGAGGATTTCTTTCCAAAATTTTAATAGAATAAGGAAAAATATATTTTATTTGATCAGACCCGCCCAGGCTTCCCACGGGTACAATGTAGATACATGAACCTTCCTCTTTAATTACTCACTATATCTATTAATGAAAATCGTATTAAAATCCGTTGCGCAGTTTAAAAGATTTAAGTAACAGACAGCTGGAAGCAACTTTTTTTATACTGAAGATTTAACATCTCAAATGTCTTATCTAGGTGGAAACAATAGGCGATGCATACTGCGTGGCGAGCGGGCTACATCGTAAGATCGACACTCACGCACCGCAGATAGCGTGGATGGCACTGCGCATGGTCGAGACGTGCGCACAGCATTTGACGCATGAAGGAAATCCTATAAAGGTATGTTTTCCTAATTTAATAACACTTTGGTTTATGAGGTTTTATGTTATACACATGTGTTTTTACTAATCGTTTTGTAATATCAGCAAATATCTATGTGATTCTTAGTATTTTTTTCTGTGATTACTACTAATAACTTTGTAATTAACCCTAATACACATTTTTATCGATCTCTTAACTTCTTCTTTTCGTGTCGATTGACGCAAATGTCCGACCAGTATTGAGCAACCTGTACAGCTCAGTCATTGACCTCATTAAGGTCTTGGATGGTGTAGGTGGCAGTGCACGACGGGCAACTTAGGAGGTGACGCATGTCCTGTGATGGTGCTTCATACTGGCACTCAGATCTCTTAATTGAATCCATAGTAATTAGTTTTTAGTGTTCCGTATCGAAAGTGTGTATTACTAAGCCTCCGTCTGTCCTCCCGTCCATCCGACCTGTTTATCTGCGTGCTATATCTCATACCCGTAATCGTTAGAGAGTTTAAATTACAGTATTTATTTCGATTTGCGCGGCTATAACAACAAATAATAAAAAAATATTAAAGATAAAAATTAAAGGGGTAACTAGGTATTAGAAAAAATGAAAAAATAAAATGAAACGTGTTCCTATTTTTCGAGATATAATTATGCATACCTATGATGATTTTTATATTGGTAATATCAATTATCAATATAAAAATCAAGTGACGATACGATATTTTATTAAATGCAGATTTTGTATGTATAAAAATCAATAAAATATCGTTGTATCTTTGTTAGAATTTAAAGATAACAATATAATTAGTCTAACAGATTTTTTTTTCGCCCGACATAAGTCAACATTTCATTTTAATACTAATGAAAGCACGGTTTACGTAGAACTAGGTGTAAAGATAGCAGTTGTGTGTTCACGCAAGCTATTTCCTTCAAAGAATCAACATGCCTTCCCATGTAAACATTTACGTTTGCCCTCCACGTTGACGCAAAGCTTAATCAAAGTTTAACCGATTTAGCCCCACGCACTTTATTTTGACGCTATGTGCTCAAGGCCCGCGCACGCGCGGGCCGCGATGACGTAATGATGGCGTAACATGACACCAGACACAAAAAACGCTCGTAAGTGGATCGCCTGCGACGTAGAGCGATAAGGGTGCCCGTTCTGGGAACGTAGATAAGCAACGCAGGTAGTTAAGTAACAGCGGTCGCCCTTTGTCTTTGTTCCATTCGTAAACAAAACATTAATTCTGAGAACTGGCCAAAGTTGTTTATATTATCGTATTGTTATGGTTCTTTGTCGACTGTGATAAAACTAGAGTCGCTATGTACTTTTAACTTTGTAAGTTACATTATGAATAAACAAGGAATGTAACAACAGCGTTTTTTTGAGAATCCTACTTAACATTTTCATAATATTACAACTCAAACTTCATAGCGCGCGGCGCCATTTTATATGTATTTATACATATGTAAATATGATTTTGTAAACACTCTAATCCATGTTTTGTACGACGTACTGCGATAGCAAAACCTGTTTTGTGATGGAAAATAACCAGAGAACATACTTATCTATAAGCGATAACTGTACCATAGTACGGTATTTCTAAATAAAATGTTTTATCAGAGAATGGCTAAAAGTACACATGTTCTTGTACTTTATCGATTTGTGATAAAACTACTGTAGCTATGTACACAAAACTTTGTAAGTTACTTTATGAATAGACAAGGAATCTAACAACAGCGTTTTTTTGAGAATCATACGTAACATTTTCATAATATTACAACTCAAACTTCATAGGGCGCGGCGCCGTTTGTAGGTATTTATGTAAATACGTATATATTATTTTGTCAAAGTGATTTTATGATGCTATTTCATGAAAGTATTGTCTAGAAGGAAGTAATCACTCGTTGTAAATGAATATTACATCCATTTTCTGTCGATTATGCACTAAAACAGCGAAAATTCTTTGAAAAAAGTTTACGATTTCTCACGACTCTTGTCAAATCAAAAAAATCAAATTTTATGATGCTATTTCGTAAAAACATCACACATAACGGTGTCCTAACTAATATTCTACATAAAAAACACTGCACTTACCTTCAAATCACTACAATAAATCACTAAACACAAAAAATGTGGAACAAAAACCCGCACTGTTGACAAAATTTTGAAGTGGGCCAGATGTCAACTTCAACATTTTTTTTCTATATTGCCTATGGATATTTGCGTTTCGAGTGATGTTTTTATGCATGGCAACATCTTTAGCATTCAGAATAAAAATATTCAGAGACAATATTCGACTAAATTCATATTAAAAACAGCTTGTAAAGCCGTTGACAGATGAAAAAATCTGCCGGCATACCGGTATGCCACTCGGGGCTTGACGGAGAATTTCGTACCGGCATACGGGTATGCCGCTCGGGGCTTGAGCGGTACACTTTTTATGGAAGATTATATTCATCTCTAAGTTTGAATTTTGAGATTCTTTTTTTGAATTTGGTTTGTTTTTTATTTCATACGGCTAATGGGCATTTTTGTGTCTATATTTACGACAAAGAAGGCTTTATTTCAAAATTATTTTTACACGTTCTTCTTTATCGTGTGGGCAGTAAAGGTCTTACGACCCCACACAACCTAGTGTCAGAGTTTCTAAACCGCCTCAAGGGCCTCTGACATGGTTAAAGCGGTACAGTACCTAAGTCTAGGTTTCCTCACGATGTTTTCCTTCACCGATGCCAGTGGTGTCCAACATAAACTTTAGAAAGTACATATGAATTGAAAAAGACACATTGGTACTTGCCCGGATTTGAACCCACAACCAATACACGTTTATCAATATCATTAGACCCTAGAAAAGTAAATATAATAAAAAAATACTTTTGTTATTTTGGAATCGATATTAATTTAAAAAAAAAATGATACCTTTCAGCAAAGTCTATAAAGTTTATATCTTAATACTTGAAAATAGTATTAAAATGGTTTAATGGTAGTTTTATATTTAGAGGTGGAATTTTTCGTATTTTATAGTTGCCATAAAATATTATTTTATTTTTATTCTAGTTGTTATTTATGTTCAGTAAAATTTTATGTTTCTGATAGTGTTTAAATTCCAATTTTAACGACTAATATTTTGATTTTGAATTAAAAACAAATCTTTCAAAGAAATGATTACGACTTTATTACAACTCTAGGTTTCTGTCCCCAATTAATCTGGTGACGGTGAAGCGGTGATTTCTTAGCGGTGCTCCGCGCGGTTTTAACGCGGTTTTGACCAGTTTTATCACAGACACTGGCAAGAATTCCATTTTTGAATTGCAACACAAATTGTCCAGAACCCACAATGATCCGCGCGGCTATGCGGCGCTCCGTGTGTAAAACGCCACCCCATCGCGCGGACGTCAGCGCGGAAGGGCGGTGGCGGCGGCGAGTGCACCGCTCGACCGCGCGGGTCGAGCGGTGTACGTGTGTTAGGCATCAATGGATTTCTTAGAGGCCAATGCGACGTGAGATCCGCTTCATCGCCAACCGCGGCGGTGCGCGGTACCGTGTGTTGATCGACCCGGTTTTTACTTATAATACCTGACTATCCAAACCTAACAATATTTTTCTTCTTCCTAGATGCGCATAGGCCTGCACACTGGTACAGTCCTAGCTGGAGTGGTCGGCAAGACGATGTTGAAGTACTGTCTGTTTGGACACAACGTCACGCTTGCCAACAAGTTCGAGTCCGGCTCTGAACCTTTGAAGATCAACGTCAGTCCCACTACTTATGAGTAAGTTATTTATTTACACCGTTTAGTGTGTCGCAAAGCGTGACTGCTGAGCATGAGGTCTTGAGTTAGATTTCCAGGTCAGGCAAACTGTTATTGGATTTATCAGGAATTTCTCAGTAGCAGCCTCGGAGCCTGGATTTGTGCCCGGTTGATGGCAATAGGCTCGCCCCCCTGTCAACATGGGACTTAAACATAACTGGCGAAATGTGGGTGTGCTACAACTGCTCTGCGTGATATTATGTATAAATAATAATTAATAGGAATCGATGGATGTTTTCAAATGTTATTTAATTTAAAAAGTAGATAATAAACAGCTCATTACTTAAGTTAAGTTTCAATCGAAGACATCTGTCGATGTCTAAGAAAACTTCAACTATATCTAACGACCCTGGATACATGTTAGATGTTTTGTTGCGTCCGCAATTCGTGGAATAAGTATAGTACGAAAGATTTTTTAAATGAAATCCTGCTTCAGATATTTAGCGCTAATTGAAATACAAATATTTTACGTAAAAGTTTGAAATACCTATACTTTGAAGTGTTACTGCTGAACAGTTATGTAACACATTAGGCATATTGAATTAGCTTGACGTAATTAATTCAATTATTAAGATATGGGTCGTTTGGTGGAACTAAACCCAATTTTAGTTAAATATTTAAGCATTTATAGAGGAGAGAGTGTGAAGCAAGATGTGAATAGTTAATCTGGAATTAACGAGAATTACGTGTGAATATTCTATGTATAATTAAACCATTGAATAGTTCGATAAATCTCAATGACGTCACATAGTATCAAGATCATTGAATCTACAAACATATAATAAAATCGTAGCGAAGTCAAAACTGTACATTTAATATTTTTGAAAAAGAGTAATTGCTATCAGATCGGGGAGTGCTTCTAATGCCGAAAATATTTTTTTTAGAATTTTTGTCTGTTTGTCTTTTTGTCTGTATGTTTGTTAGAGCATCACGCGAAAACTGCCGGATAGATTCTGTTCAAATTTTGTATCAATATTCCACATTGGCCAAATTAGTCTATAGGCTATAAATTATCACGCTATGTGCTTTGGGGGGTGAGCACTGTATTCGTGTAGTTTGTATGGAGAAACAAACTTTGACGCGGACGAAGCCGCGGGCAGAAGCTAGTGTAAAAATAAATCTCGTCAAAATACCACATCTTAGGCTGATTCACACATATCAGTGTCAGGCACCGTCCCGTATCAGTGTTAAATGTTCTATCATAAATTCTCTATGAATGCGCCGGAACTGACACTGAGAGTACTGTGTCGTCACTGACACTTTCTTTCTTTATCGCGTGGGCAGTAAGGTCTTACGACCCCACACACCCTAGTGTCAGAGTTTCCAAACCGCCTCAAGGACCTCTGACATGGTTTGAGTGGAACAATGACAAGTGTGAACGCCTTCATAGAGAATGTATGAAATAATAATTTATTACTGATACGGCTGGAACTGTGACTTCACTGATATGTGTGAATCAAGCTTTATGCCGTTTGCCGTTTTTCATCAACTTTAAAACGTTTTATTCGGGCAAATTCACAAACATTCTTATTAAATCTGTACAAATTTAATTAAATAAAACCCTGTTCAGTGGGTCGCACGTTATGAACGAACTTTGTGCATTTCATTTTGAGTTTGCAGAATATAACGAAATAAACGCGATAAATTAAATTTAATAAAATAGTGAGATGAATTATTTTATTAAAAGCTGTTTCCAACACAAACACACTGTAGTACCCGGTTGTTAATGTAGCTCCTTAAGCTTTTTAAAGAGACTGACAGCCTGTTTTAGAGACAACGCTTAATACAGCTAATTTTATTGTAAAAATGTGCTTTTATTAGTGTGTGCGCACACTGAGCCACTAGTGGCCACTTTTAGTGGCTATGATCAGTTGCCATGCGATAGATACCATCGTGTAAAAACCGCCGTATAGTATGACTGCCGCCTTGGTCGACTACTAAGTTTGGGGTCTTGGTTTCGATTCCAAGGTCGGGAAAAAAGTGTCATTGTGTTTTTTTCGTTAGGAATTTCTCAGTACCAGCCCGGAGTTGGAAGTTGGTGGTGCCTTAGAAAGTACTTACGTAAAGCCGTGTACCTGATCTCTCTCCGGTAGTGTTTGATTGCCATCCCAACGATCTGTGAGAGTGTGGGAACAGAAAGTGCACCTCTGTTTGCGCACACACTCATGCATTATAATATCTCCTGCGTAGGTACAGTCGCGGTCATAAGTGCAGTAGCATGTTAAAGTTTAAATTGCTGTGAACACGGGGTACAGGCCATACCTACATCTGTGTGTATAAGTGATGTATTCAAAGTTAAAGTCAAGTCAAATAATTTATTTAATTAGGCCATTATATAAGGCACCTTTGAAAGTAATAACACAGTACCTACGTACACCTCAAAATTGGCACACGACGTTGAAAGGTCGTAAGTTTAACCAAAGTGTCAATCGATTTGCTTTGTAAATTGCTACTCCACTTATGACCGCGACTGTACTTGGCTAGTCTCCACTACTTAGTATGAAAAACTTCGTTCATTTGTGGCCTCCAATAATGGCTCAATATGCAGCAGGACTTACGGCTAGTTGCTTGTACTACATAATATTATTGAATACACTACACAATATCGATTGACCAATTTATTGAATAGCCGCCAACTAAGCTTGAATTCGACATGCTTGCACGCTACCCAAATCAGGTGGAATTCTATTCACGCCTCGGCTCACTGCATGGATATTAGGATACTGATTGGCATCTTAATGTGGTGGGATATTCCTTGTATTCGATGATACTAATTGGTTCAGTACTACCTAAAGCTGCGTTTACACGAGTGATAGTTATTGCCCGGCTTCTGTAGTTGGAAGAAGTAGTTGTTTTTTATTGATTCAAAGTCAAATCACATATGTATTTCAATTTCATCAAAAGTCACTTTGGAACAAAATATACAACCGTACACTAAAAAAAAAATCTAGTTGCCCAAGTTAATTGATTTCAAATACTTATTTATATTCTACTACTGACCCGTCCCGGCTTCGCACGGGTGCAGTGTAGATAGTAGATACATAAACAGATCAACGGGGCAATAAAAGTACTTACATAATCGTAATAGTCTGAAAATCATTACAGACGTTTAAAAGGAACCTACTTATTACTTCGTCGACAGTTTTACAAAAAAAAGGTTGAGTCCAAATAATGTCTAATTTGAACTCAATCAATTTTTTTTTAGTTTTACTTAATTAACTTCTACGAATTTAATTTTGATGTAAGAAAAAAGTACCACATCCTTTTAATTATTTACATTAGAAAAACAATTTCCTTGAACTAAATCGGGTAAACGCTAGAATCTGTAGCGATCCTTGGTCATGGGGTCACTACTTGTACCGGGATATTCAATCTACTATGATTGAGACACTGTTTATTAATAAGACTTCATAAATCTTTAACTATCTTAATTATTTTATCTCGCTTAGTCTATCAGCTGGACATATTGATACCGATTTCCTTGTTCACAAACTAAACTAAAATTAAACTATTTCAAATTTTTTTTCTGTCTAATAAAAGACCTGTCAATTTTAGTTAATTTGAAACTTCCATGCATTTTTTGGTAGACATGTCAGAACGCATTGATTAAAAACATGGAAAAGTTCAAGACAAAACTAATTTGAAATCTCATAATTTAGTTCTAAAACATCACCGTCCTTCTTTCGCTGTATGTTAGTAAGAGATGGCATTGGGAATTTGAAAAAAAATATTGATCTTTTTTATGTATTTAAAAACTTTATTATTAATAATATTGATATTCAATGCAAGAAACTTAATAATTGAAAAAAAAACGGGTTGCACTCCGGGAGTGCCGGCAGAAGTGAAAACTTGATTATTAACGTTGAGCATGTTTGATATTTTGGAATGGTTAGGGAATAATTTTGCACCAATTGCTTTATCAGTATAAAAGTACTATCATTTATGTGGTAGAATACAATATTCATTTATTGCGCTATCGTACACAAACATGACAATTTATATTACATTAAAAATTTAACTTTAAAACTATTACAATTATCATTCGCGCAAGCGCCCTGCGCTGTCTAAACGAAACAGTAGGCCCAGGCATACATTTTCGCCGCGCCGTAGAGAGGGGATAGCTGTCTACTCTCCATCCGTCTTACGCTTTTTCGATCAGGTCACGTGTCCTGACGCGCACGTGTCCTGACGCGAGTTTAAGATTTTATACCCATTACAGAAAAAGTGCTCAACGCCGCTAAAGAAGTTTTCACTTCAAAAAAAAACCAATAATATCACGTGACTAAAAACGCGCTACGTATTACAACTATGGTGCGCAATGACGGCGCACCATAGTTGTGACGTCAGAATGTTTTTAGTTACTTCATCGGGCATTATTATTATTATGACGTCACACGCGCTCGTGTTAATTCGGGTGTTTTCGGAACTGGATTCAAAAGTAAATTTTTATTTTGTAATAACTTTTGAACTATTGCGAAAATAAGAAAATTAAAAATAGTTTTGGTATGATCTTTCCATTTATCACAAAAAAAATATTGAAATACCTACCCAATTCTCTAATGTAGTTTGTGAACAAGGGAATCGGCACCATTATCTCTCATTACCTTCTAATTTTAAAATAGAGTTTATTTCTTAGCATAGAGTACTTATAACAAATCAAATAATATTCGGTTTATCCAGCCAGAACCTCTACAGTACCTATAACGGTGCTGTCAAAAAAGGTACTTTCTTTATTCATGAAAATTCATTGCGGCATTTCTGTTATGATCCATTAGTTTTTGGCGTGAAAGGGGTGTGTACTTTATGACCCTACTGGCATACATTTTTTAGGGGATTTTTATGGGCGCGAGAAAAATTTATGATATGACGTGCATGTATAACCTACTAGGGTTTATTTTAAATTTTCTTTGCTGTGAGATTGAAACTTTAAGCGAGATTTTGAAATATTAAAACCTTTTGAAATAAGGTTATTTGACGGGTAAATAAGAAAACTTAACTTAATGAAACTAAAAAAAATCATGTTTAAGTATTATTTTTAATCTTTTTACAGAATAATTATCATAATTTTATAACTGTAGGTACAAGAACACTAAAGAATTTTGTCGTGGAAGGGACCATCAATTTCTTAACACAACTTTTTTTGACAGGTGGCTAATAAAATTCCCGGGCTTCGACATGGAGGCTCGAGACCGCTCCTGTCTCCCAAATTCGTTCCCCAAGGACATTCCGGGGACGTGTCATTTCCTTCACAAGTACAAGCACCCTGGAACTGACCCTACCGCCTCACAGGTGATCATTTTTTTAAGTGGACATTTTTATCTATGTTTTTTGCTGATTTATTCATAGTTTAGATGGATAGATTGTGTGAAGAATGATATGAAAAAAAAGGGAGCCAGTGATAGCATGACGGCTGACAGAACGGAATGGAAGAAGAAAACGTGTTGCGCCGACCCCAAGTAACATGGGACAAGGGCAGGAAGATGATGATGAGTGACAGCCTAAGGGATCTTTTAATTTAAGCGTTTGGTCTGCTGCGGCACCAGAGTAATGCGAGATATCATACTGCACACGAACCGTTTTTTTTTAATAGGTTACTTTTGCGAGAGCACCACGTGATAGAGATAAACTACTATAACATGGTGCGCCCCTCAGCAAGTCAAAGACTTAAGCAAGTCAAAAAGAATCCGATTACCAACACTTGGAACTAAATAGAAAATCATTTGACAAATAAAATACAAGGTGGATGGGACATCATAACAAAAACTTTATTATAGATTCAGTACATGCACATCACACATCACAAACACATCTGGGGGGTCTAGAACCCCCCAGATGTGTAATTTTATAGAATATGTAATGTTAAAAAAATGTTTACAAGATAAAAAGAAAAAAAACATTGCCTTAATCTTGGTAACATAATTAAGTTGACAAAATTCTCCCGTTGCATACCAAACGAGGTCTGGTATAATTTCATAGGCCTACACTCATTTTCACAAGGTCCTGAATATTCATTAAGTACTTAAAACTAATTACTGTTCTAGCCTTAGTTCATGTTCTTGTGGATATTTCTAAAGTTATAAAGACCGTGATGAATATAAAGGCCAGAGGACAAAGAAATTCGCAACATAAAAAAGAGAAAAATAATGTAAAAATTGCATTTGAAGGGAAGTACGTAAAATTTAATAAAAGCGGTTTTATAATTATAAACGTTACATTCGCTGATTGTCTCATTATGTGACATATTATATCACTAGTTCATACACTCCCTTCCACCCTGTATACAGTTTGTATACGGACGGATACTAGTGATACGGATACTAGTATACAGTCCGTATACGGATACTAGTGTCACCCCCGTATACAGTTTGTAAACGATTAAGGGACATCGTAACGAAATTTTTAGCATGAATAATCAGCTGTTATATTTTGACCATGTACGTGTTCCACTTTTGTATGGACAGCTGATTTCTTTCGCCAATAACCAACGAAAATTGTAAACGCTGAGGGTCTAGAATATGAGCTAGATCCATGCTAAAAGTTTTCGTGATAAGGTCCTTTCAACTCCATATTATTTTAATCAAAATGAAACATAAAGTGAGAGCAAATCTGTGAAAAAACACAGCGCCATTTGTAATCGCATTAAACTTTCTTCCCGCTTCGGAAAATAAGTTAAATAAATCCGCAGGCTTTATTACTTTTGATATCCAACAAATACAACTTTTCAATTCCATCAAAGTCAGATACGACCATTCCTTTCGACAAGTTTCTTATTCTTACTTCCTACAGATATTGGATAAACTTTATGATATCCTATGAATGTTTGATAGTATAGGGCAGGGGTGTAGTCGGTCCTAGAGGGGCCCTGTATCAAAATTTGTTGGGGGGCCTTTTTAGCTAACTGCGGTGAAGCGCCAAAGGAGGTTAAAAAAAAATCTTTCCCGTTAAGTTTGGCGTACGGCCTAAGAGTTTGAGTGAGATATTTTACGAATTTTAGCTTGCAGTAATCAGGGCCCCTGTACCTAGAGAGGCCCGTATCTTTGATACGGCGGTAGCTACGCCCCTGTTATAGGAATCGATACGGATTTTTTTCTTTACCAAGTTGAAGTTAGTTATAACATTTATTTCAGTTCCAACACCTTCGAGTTACGATTCTAAGGAGAAAAGTTTTTGTAATATATTTTTCTTTGACAGGTCAAACATATACAGGCTGCGTTGAAAGATTTCAACATTGGACAAACAAAACCAGATGATATTGAGAACGACGAGTCGAGCGGAACAACCGAGTCTCAGAATTAAAATTAGACCAAAATCGTTTCAAGTTTCAAATTGGAGGAAACTGTTGACATTGTAAATACTTATCTTGTAATTGCTTTGTAAAGCGTTGATTAAAAACTTTGTTCATCAACTGTTTTGTGTAAAAATGTCACTTGGAAGTTTTAATACTCTTTGTATTCAAGCTGTTTCTTTGTCGTTTTTAGTGCTAAGGTTTTTATGGCTGTTGTGGTTGATACTGAATGCTTTTCTATAGGTGTAATTATAGTGCAAATGATGCTGAAACATCGCGTGTTTATAGATAACTGTACTGTTCTCATTGTTGATAACAACCATCGATCATTTCGAGATAATAATTGATGCTGTATTTTTGTGTTCAGTTGAGTAATTTTTTATAGAAAATATTTCGATACTAGTGTGAGCCTAAATTGTCGATAGGGCAGTGATGTTTTCGAAAAAAATAATACAAAAATTACATTAAGCTAAAGATAGACGTCATGTCTTATCTCAGTCTCAAGTGGATTCTTTAAACTCATAAAACGTAATTAATGTTTCTCTATCGTGTTTGTACCAACACATTTTCATATAGGTGTAACTACTAGTGATCTATGTGAAGCTTTACTATATAATCGTAAGGAATATGTATATAAAGTTGAACCTGGGATAATTACGACTTACATAGATTTAAAGCGACGCTGTAGATAAAGTAATTAAGGCAAAATGTGGTTTGCTTCTAGAGGTAATTCATTCAGATTATATTAGGATATTAATAATTAAGTAACATAATTGAAGTCATAACATAACGGGTATAAAAAGACTCCCAACGAAGCCGAAAGTTACTCGTTTTCTTTTTGTTCTGGACCATATCTGGGGGACCTTCTGGTTACTGAGTTAAAGTTCAAAATTCCAACTATTTTTTTTACGAATCGAAGTTTTAAGTATTTTAATTAAATATTAAATATTCCCTCGATCCCCTACTGTTGCATACTCCCGTAACCATATTGTTTGTGTTGCGTGCGTTACATTGCTTGCCACCATAAAAGTCAAAGTCAAAACATTTATTTAAATTAGACCATTTACTTACAGGCACTTTTGAATTGTCAAGGAGTCGGTCAGTAAAAAAGTGAAAAAAAGATCATTAAAAAGAAAAGAAAAAGTGATTGAGTAAGTGAGTGATTGAAAAAGTGATTTATCACAGCAAACATAAAAGGCGTTTCTCAGCAATATTTTTTGCTCAGCAGTTTGATGGGCAGTATGCGTACAGCTATGTAATGTGTCTTTTGATACCCTGTATAACATTATAGTTGGAACGAATATTATTGTAGTTTTTTTCAGATTAATAAATTTAAAAAAAAGATTGTGTTTTGCTGTATTGGATACTTTGTAGCTATGTAAGATAATTCGGCTTGTTTAAGAAAAAGTGAATATTTAATTAAACAAAACAAAAAACATTGCAAATCATATCTCTTTTAGCGATCAATATTGTTTTTATTTCTATAGTATTTGAAAATGCTAAAAAGTCTTCATATTTTGCGGATTTTTACTTAAATTAACATGTTCACAATCGATGTATTATTTAATATTTCCAAATGAACCAAAAATGTTAGTACCTAACTCGAAACTAAGATTTCAAAAACGAGAGTTTTATACTATTTTTTAATTTATTTAATAATAGTTTTAAGCATTGTATATTATTATATTAAGACTTCTGAACAATATACATACTTACAAAAAAGCGTATGTTCTAAAATAGTTAATGTGCTTACTGCGATACCTTGAATACTATTAGATATTGTAATTTAAAATGTTAAAATAGTACTAATTTTTTCGTATCAATATTCAAGTACTTAATGACACACTGCACTTACCTCTTTTATTCAAAAATTAACAATATTGGTTCAAATTTCTATATACAAGGTGTAAAGAACGAGTTTGTCAAAAAAGCATAGGTTACTAGTAGGAAAGAAGGTAAAAAACAAAAAAAAAAGTGCGATCAGGGGGATACTCGTAATAGAAAGAGAAGGAAGGTCACCTGGAGGGACATAACGCTTTTTACTTACGCGACAATTTCTGCCAGTTAAACTCTACCGTAGTCCGTAAGCTGTATTGAAGAATTTCGTTCCAGAAAATCAAAAAAGTAAGTTTAGTTTAAAAAATAAAAGTGTTTCTATTGAGTTACATTTTTTAAAATTAAAAACGTGTATCTTATGCCATGGATTCAGTACATGACTATAAACCATTTAGATGTGGTCGGTTATTCAAGAAAAAATCAGCTGTTCCATACAATACCGCAACACCTATACAGATAAAATATACGGAACAGCATTTTTTTTTCTGTAACTGACGAAAAATTTTAACGCTGGGTTGTTTAGAATCATAAACTGAATCCATAGTAAAAGTATGTGTAATGATGTGTATTCTACCGTGTATTTAAGGTAAGTACGTTCTTTACACCCTGTATATTCTCGATCCAAAGATATATTAACTTTATTTCATAGGCTCTACGAAAACCCATATAAATATTGGCTTACATTGATTTATATCGGGAACAGTAAACTTCCATCTTACACCATTATTCTGCCTCCGTTCTCTTTTAAAGCGACCCAATATAGACCAACCTAATGGCTTTCCCAAATTAAATATGTTCTAGGATAATAATATGTTCTATGTGTACTTACGGGTTTATTTATTTAATTATAATTATTCAGCGATAAGTACTATTATAGTATAAACATTCCACACGTTTAAATTTTGCAGTGTTGTGATTTAGCGTACTAGATTTAATTATAAACCGTATGTTTATTAGTATAAGATTCATTATGCTATGCTTTAAAGCGTTTGCGTCACATATCGCATAGGTTACTTTTAACATTCTCATCTAGTCAGTAATTTTAAGTAGCTTAGTGTTCTGTCATTTTGTATGACTCTGCAAGAAAATATTTATTTTAAATTTACTAATAGAAATGAAATTATATTGAATCTCTTAGAAATGAGAAAAAAAATGTACTCGTACCTCGTAGTAAGTAATTATAAAAAAAAACATAAATACACAAAAAAATATAATAAACAAATATCTCATAGTACTTGCAGAGTTCTATAACATGGCGGATTTTTGAACTAGTCATCATTAATATAGCATTTAGAGATTAACATTTTATATAATAGTATCTGTACCTACTTTAATAGACAATAAAGAACTCACTTTAATTAACTCTGAAACAAATACGAACTATTAAGGAACCTTTATATGATTCAGTTTTGTCTTGATATAAGAGAAACAAGTTTTATTTAAAAAAAAATCTTTCGATACAAAATTTTAAATTGCGTTGTCGTGCAATTTGCATATGTATTCAAAATTCCAGCTCAATCGAACACCGGGAAGTGAGTCAAAATTTCAAAGTTGTAAGATTTGTTTCAGTTCCTATGGCCACTTTTCGGCTCCATCATCAGACAAATTCTATGACATCATAATATTGCATTGTCATGCAAATTGCACATTTATGCAAAATTTCAGCTCAATCGAACATCGGGAAGTGACTTAAATTTTACTTGTAAGATTTGATTATCCACAGACATCGGGACTGGTAAAAGTAAATAAAAGATTGTAAAAATAACCAAGTAAGTACTCCTTGAAATTTTAAGGGTTTAAACGCAGCGTAATGATTTTTTCTTGGTAGTACAATCGATTTATATTGATTACTTTTTATTGAAATCAAAAATGGCAGATTAACTATACTCGAAAACGACCTTGAAACAATTACTTCCTAATTTCAGATAGCGAAAGTTCATACTAATTTAGAAATATTAATAATGTATTTAAATTCTTTTCTACCACTTTATAGATTAGTTTATGTAATAGTTAAATATGTACTGGTCACTGGTATTCATCATCGTACTATAATTAAAAGCGAAATAAAAATGAGTACACTAGATTTGTCGAAAAAATACAAAATAACAACTAACATTCATAGAGAATATTTCATTACTTGTATATAAGTACCTAGATATTACCTTCACATATAACTAACTTCATATACATTTTATATAGGATTAATATGTATATGTATATTAACGAGAACTTGAATTTTTTCTCTGTCCTTTAAAAAAAATGTAAATCTTGTAGAATACTTCTGTGCATTGGTAAGTTACGCGTAAACTTCATTGTTTTATAACTTATTAACTTATTATTAATGCCTAAGAACACGGCCTTCTGTAGAAAATAATAATAATAGTCACGAATCTTTAAGTCTAATAAAATTAGAGAAAAAAATATATATTTCACTATCAATGTAAGCTATTTGTATTTCACGCTGTTTCGAAAAATGTATTTTTTTTGTTTTACTATTAATTTTTAATAAATAGTTTCTTGCCGTAAGAAACTTTAACTGTGAATGCACTGTTAGTGAAAAACTATAAAAAAAATAAAATGTTTCTTTCATAATATGAATGTTTTATTTTAATAACAATAGAATCAGATAACTCACACCAGCATACCCACACAAATTCACTTACAGCACAAAAAAAATCTATTTCACAATTTCTATTTCTTCAACTGCCCAACTGGTGAACACTTGGCTTCGGCCCGTGCCATCAGAGCTACCCGGCTACGCCGAGACACATAAATACTAAAACCATAATAATACGACACTATTATTGTCCCACCTTAGAGCAAAAGCTTCTTCTCATACAGAGAAGGCATAAGCATTAATCACCACGCTCGCTCACGGCAGATGAGCGATTTCAAGATGCATATTATTACAAGTCCAGATTTCCTCACGATGTCTATTTTATTTATTAAAAAAAACCTATTCCAGACACACTCAATATAGCAAGTAATCTTATCTATAATACTTAACTGAATTAACATATTTGGATGCACTTTTGTTATCACAACGCAATCATGACACGCTGATAATCGCAGTAAAGTCGGTTTTGACGGCACTAATGAAGTAAAAAAAAAAAAAATTCTAGCTAAAAACACTAGGGTCGAAATACTCGGTGTGTCTGAAGTAAGTGGCGAAACTTCACCAACGTGCTTGGTTTTATTCTTTGTTGTATTCATAATGGTCAGTAAAAAGAGGGTTTAAACAAAAAAATCCATCGGAAAATTCGGAAATATTTTGTATGAAAATCTGACGTAAAAAAACAATGTGACGTGTAGTAAACTGGACCCGAGGGAAGCTGGAGTAGGGCGCTAGTTTAAGAAAAACCTATTTAGAAAAACTACCGATGTCAAGCAGTAAACGGATTTGGTAAGTATGTGCAGTGATGAGTGAAGTGATACCTATTATTTATGTAAGTTTGCATCTTTCAGGGGATAAAATTATCAAGAATGGGCAGAACCAAACCACTATTAACCATTATTAACTATTGAACCAAATCCAAAATATAAATAATAAAAAGAAGCTTGGCCACAAGAATCCATTGCAACACGATCGAAATACATAGAATAGCAGTGTTTTTTGTATTTCGAAGACGGTTCGATAGTTAGTTGTCATTGTTAAGCAGTTAATTAAAAACTTTGTAGTGAAAAAATGAAAACACATATACAAAACAAACATCCATGTTTCAAAACACGTGTTTAGAATTGAGGTTACGCAGCTGGCCGCGCACAATGCTTACTGTTCGATAGTCGCACGCACACCCACACCCGTATCTAATAGAAAGAGATAGAGAG
This sequence comes from Hoplodrina blanda, assembly GCA_949316365.1. Lineage (NCBI taxonomy): Eukaryota > Metazoa > Arthropoda > Insecta > Lepidoptera > Noctuidae > Hoplodrina > Hoplodrina blanda. The sequence continues at coordinate 9,806,506 of OX438564.1, forward strand.
AAAGAGTAAGAGAGGAAAGGTCGCATGGAAGGGCATGACGCTTACGTGACGATTTCTGCTAGTTAACTTTTACCAAGTTAAACAATTTCGTTCCAAAAAATAATTTAACAATAACATCAGCAATATAAACACATTCGATGGCAACTCCTAACTTCCACATAATAATGAGTTTGTCTTGAACTGAACGTGCTTTATCTATGACTAACTTACCAAGAAAATATGTCCACGACTTTCCGTGCCCAAGAAACCTATAATGTATTTTATTCAGTAGCTTCCTATCTTTAAAAACCAGTCAATTGTTGCTTTATTTTTTACAACCTTCTGTCCATGTGGAAGTTAAGTGAACCATGAAACATAGCCTATGGTTATGCTTTTGGAAGGAGGAGGGCTAGCTGGAGTGATGGCCGCCATGGCTCACGCATAATGGTCCACTATTAAAGACTATGTATGAAAACCAAACCACAGCAGTACTCATAACAAAGCTTAAGGTATTCAGCAATAACAGTATTGCCGAGTGCTATAGGTAATGTTATACTTTGACTTTGTCCTTGACTTTGAGAAAGCCACATGATTTTTTCAATGTCAATGTCGAAACATTTGTTTCAATTACACCATTAAAAAGTACAATTAAATATCATATACCTAAGTACATCAAAAAAGAATTAAATAGATATCTATAAAATAGATTTTTTTATTGGACCATTACCTATCTACTTCCAGAGTTTACTTCTTAAAAACAAACAAACTTTACTTCTTCATAATATAAGTAATATAATAAAATGCGCCCCTATTTTTCAAGTATAAAGTGGAAATCTGTTTTTGAAGGCTTGTTTACAGACTGAGATGAATCAGCGAAAACATTGAATCGTTAAGAGGTCTAAGATTTTGGTACCTTTGAGTTACAAAACAACTCATTATGAATAGAGTTTATTAAAATGGAATAGGCTTTCAAGTAGCTTATTGTAATAAATCGGTTTCAAAGTAACTACTCTACCCTTTTGCTGTACCCTACAGGACCCATAATGATCTCAATTATATAAGTTACCACCGCTTGCGGACGGCGAGTGATGGGTAGCTGGCCGTCCGATCAATGACCAGATTCGGGTCGACGGCGCGTTTGGTCCACGCGCGCCTCAAAGAGCTGTCAGCACAGGGACGGGGTCGCGGGAAGTCTTAACAGGATACCGTGGCCCCGAAACGCAAAGGGCAACAGAAGGAACAGGGTGGTTTTTTAGTCAGTAAAAGTCTGACAGTCCCTTCCGCCCCACCCAGGGCGGAAGGACTCATTGGAAGATTTTTACCACACACAAAAAAAAAGAATGCATTTGGAAAAGCAAATAAAGATATTGAGTATTAAGACATTACACAATAATTTTATTAACCTAAACATAAAACTTAAGAGTATAATTCAACCCTGGCTGGTCTCAATCATGTACGGAATCATCAATCATTCATCGTAAAAGTTTACACATCGATGTGTTTCCCACCTTCTATTTTTGTTCGCATGTTTTGACACGGGTTATCACTCAACGATTGATCGTGGCAAAAGGGTTACCCGATTAACAAGTTTAGTGGCAGCATAGGTATTGTCACAGAAATTGAAATATTTGTCTCCACAAACCAGTGTATTTAAGAAAAAGATAAACATACTACATAATGTATTGAAATAGTCATATGACTGGTACTTGTCCGTTATCGAACTCGAAACCTCATGTATGAAAAAAAGGGAAGCAAAAGAAAGACAAAAGTAAAGAAAGAATGAAAGAAATTAAGAAAGAAATGTTTATTGACACAGACCATGTAAAAACAATTTTGTTTTTACAAAATATTGGTCATCAAATAACTATTGCTTAATTAAAAACCTAGTAACACTTTCTCTAATAAAAACAAAACCTCAAAACCTTTAATTAGAACTGAAACCTAATATTGTCGAAACAATTACACAAGTTTGTTAACAAACTGAATTTTCGAGAGTGTCTCGAAATCTTTGTGTTTACGTTAGATCCCGATAATGATCCCAAAAGGGTAAGACGAAGTTACAATTTAATGTATGAAAGTGTTAATTACAATCACGTTATACAAAGTTTTAGTAATTATGATTACAAATTAATTTTATTGAAGGTGATAATGGGTGCATAATATTCTAGTAGATTTTCAAAATAAACTTACGTAGGTACTAAAAAGACTATTACAACTTGCTTTTTAGGGTTCCGTACAGTACGTGCCACGAAAGATAAGACTATTTTTTCGTAATAAATATTATACGAATAGTTAAGAATTTTAATTAAATGTCTTCGAAATATCCCTGAATACACAAATTATGGATAACTATTTCGTACATCCATACCTGCGCAAGCTCCCCATTACTGACGCTTGTCAAGTCTCATCTTTTGTATACCCGAGGAATTTATGCCATACGGTACCATGGTAATAACATAATTTAGATACCAAACAAAACATGGTCATAGAATATTACCCGTGCCCACCCAATTTTCCCTTTGATCTTTATTAATTACTGTAAGTGCATCAACACATTAGAAATGGTACCGTCCCTAATTCCGGCTAATGTTTCGGTCCCTAAGTTAATCTAATGTCGTGGAAAAAGGACATTGTTTTCATTGATACTGTTATAGTAACTTATGTTTTTCTTGATGTTTTTCTTTTAGGAGTTATTAAGGTGGTTACAAGCCGGCGAGGCGAGACGTGGATGGGATAGGCGAGAATTGAAATCACCATTTTGCACCGGAAGATATATCGCGCCGTCATGCGGTGACTAGTGCTGGTATCGCGCGTGATTTTTGTATTTATTTTGTAAAGTAATAAATAGTCTATTAATGCAGCAATATACTAGTAGTTCAATGTTATTAAGAGCAAATATTTCAATTCTCATTTCCCATTATAACATAACTGCACCGATCGACACCCATTGCCAAAGGAGGCTGCGAAGCTCGTGAGTACCAGAACAGCGTGAATAGCGAAACTGGTATAGAAGCATTTGCGCACTGCATCTTATTCGAAACCAAATTTGAAATCCGATTGAAAATGCTTTACATTCGAACAAAAGAAATTCGAACCCAGTGCACATTCAAAATTTAAAGTACCTAATCAGGCGACTGCGGACCATCATTGCTTGGATTTGAATCAGAGTTTCATCCGAACAGGCTACAAATTGTTTTCTTTGGGTTCGGTTTGGATGTAATGCAAATCTAGGTCTGTCTATGCTCTAAAGGTGAATAATACCTACATGAAACTCATGTACTCATAGATATCCACCTTGAACAGGAATTCAAGCTGAATGGTCATCTAAATTATTCCCTATAAAATCGTTTAATTTCTTAATCTCAAAAGCCACATCCCAAAAGAACAAGTAAATTACGGATCCTTAATTGCCCAATTGAATAGATGATTCTAAAGAATGAGGGAACGACACAATGAATTTAAATAGTCTTATTAAAAACTTTTGGCAAATATGCATTTTGACCGCTTCAGTGGTTACAAACTTGAGAACTTGTGTTAACCACCCTATACTCTCTAGTATAGGGTGGTTTTACACTGGCATGGCGATGGATTGGATGGGCGAGAATTAACATTTGTATGAGTAAATAAACACTCTATTTATGCAGCAATATACATAGTTCAATGTTATACGACCGCGCGGTCGGGCGGTATGCGACGTGAGATCCGCTTCATCGCCTACCGCGGCAGTGCGCGGTGTCATGTGTTAATCGCCTAAATGTCATGTTAGGTAATTAAACTCCTAAACACATCTTTTTCCTCAAACAACCCACAAACTTATATTTACGTAACCCACTAGCATTGTTCCAAAACCGACGCACTAAATGCCACATCTACCCTCATTTAAACACAAACATATCGTCAAGACAGAAACTTCTAATAACTCTAAAACGAGGTATAATATCGTAAATTCTATGCGCACTTAAATTTATGGTACTCTCCAGACGTTTATGAGGCATTCTGGTTAATGCGCACACGATATTGGTTTCAAACTGTACTGTAATTGAATATAAAGGTTCTTTTAAAATTATTTCTTGTGGATAAAGCGACGTACGTGTGACGGTTTATGGGGAAATGGTAGTCGTAAAGTGAACTAAACAAATAACATAAACAGTACATATAAATCTATATCTTACATATAAAATCCTTTGTCCTGAATGACTGATGGATCAACGTACAGCCTAAACCGCGGATCGTAGAAATCTGAAACTTGGAGGGTGTTTTCTTTGCATGACGTAGGCATCCGATAAGAAAGGATTTTCTGAAATTCTACCCCTTAGGGGGTTAAAAAGGGGGGCAAAATTTGTATGGGACAACGTGATTCCTTGGTCCAATCTAAGACTTCTATGCAGAACAAGTCGCGGGCACTGCCCCTCTTCCTTCAGTCTGTCGTCGACTACACGTATAAACAAAGCAATTTTACTTGTTACGACAGTTCTGCTGTGATCCTATGAGGAGTTCTGTTCTATAACTCCGAAGTTCATCATCAGATCATGACAATATTTCTATGGGACCAATTCGGAAGTATACTCTTTCAAACAAAAGAAACAAGAATCATCCAAATCAATTCATAAATGGCGGAGTATTCGCGTAACAAACATACAAAAAAAAAAAACCAAAAAAGAACATACAGCCGAATTGAGAACGTCCTCCTTTTTGAAGTCGGTTGAAAAGTAGTTACGGGAATTGGCCCTCAGTATTACTGGCAGCCATCCATTGACTTCTCACGAGAATAGGAGATCGATTCATATACTTACCCTTTTTTTTTAAGGTGGTAAAAATCATCAAATGACTCCTTCCGCCCTGGGTGGGGGGAAGGGACTGTCAGACTTTTACTGACTAAAAAACCACCCTGTTCCTTCTGTTGCCTTTTACGTTCCGGGGCCACGGTATCCTGTTAAGACGTCCCGTAACCCCGGCGATTCATATACCCTTACGTCAACAACAACTATCAGCCAATCGACAAAACGTAGGCACCTAGTTACCTACGCCCGAATCGTCTCGTTTATTCCACTTGATATGATTACGTCTAGATAATTGGTTCTAGTCTAGAGCCTAACTCAATAACTTCTCATCCGATATGAACTACGAAAGTGGCGCCCTCTCGGGGATCAAGTTGTTATTAAACTATAATTGGCATTGATTGGTCCGTTTTGGCCCTTTTTAGTTTTCCTTTATTTAGATTTTTTGTTGTTAGGCGTCAAATCGGTACAGATAAGCTCATAACTGTTTTAACCGCCTAAGTCTATTGCTCACTGTATTTATTTATTTATTTGATAATGTACAATGGATAATCTAATTACCTACAGTCAATCAATTTGACAACATAGTTATATATACTAATTGAACTTTACATACATAAAATCACACCTTCTTCCCATGGGGTTTGGCAGAAACCACAGAACGCCACTTGCTACGATCCTTACGTACTCCTTTCGCCTCATCCGCGTTCTGAATACATCTCGTTATACAAGCTCGCCGGTTACGAGTACGACAAGATCACCTTCCATTCACCCGCAAAGAGAGCACAGTCCGGTCTGGTGTCCAGGAGAGCATTGAGCGCGGTGATCTTTTTGGAGGTTATAGTTCTCTTAAGGAGCTTATGAATTAATTTTTTTTTACTTGTAGCACGTCATTAAATTAATGTTAAATATTTTGGCTTTATGACCAATGTGACAGATAGTGTCAACTTAATTAAAGTTTCAATTTACCTATTGGACGTCAATAATTATTATATTTACTTTGACGTAGACAAAGTTGCGGGCGGAAGCTAATTAAAAAAAAAAAGAAGCGACATTTATTTTTGAATTTCTAAATTACTGGCAAACACGAAATAGTAACAATTTTAATTAATTAAAATGGTTTTTATTACACACATTGCAATAAACAATTTCAATTTATTTCATTTCAAAATCAACGCAGCAATATATTAAAATTGTCCAGATTTCCCTAAATCAAATAAATAATTTCCGACACAAACTAAAAAATACCGCAAGCTATGATTTACAGCGCTTCATACTATAAATATAAAGCGCTATATCCGCTGAAATATTATGCCAATACAAACATTATGGTTACCGTCATACAGTACTTGTAACGTAAATATTTTTATTTGATACGGTATTTGAACTAAAAATGTAGTGATGGAATGAGATGAATTGTAATTACATGACTGACATTTTACATACACACACATCGACCTAGGTATCTACTAGTTATTTCCCTAGCCGGTTCTCAATTATGGTGAAATGAGCTTTCTGTCTTACTAGATAAGGGACTAGGGGAATGGGAGGATTTTGTGGTATAATATAGGATGTTATATGAAGCCAACATACTGGGAAGAGTGGAAGGCCATGAGGTGGACTTTTGCACAAAAGTGGGACAAAATTGGTTAATAAAAATGAATTGTGCGGCCCCGTCAGAAACGAAGTTTTTGACACTCGTATATAATAAAAAGAGACAGAGAAAGAGAGGAAAGGTCGCCTGAAAGAGGCATAACACTTTTTCCTTACGTGACGATTTCTCTTACCGTAAGCTGCTTTAAGAAACTACGTTCAAAAAGAACATCCTCACACAAACTCTTTCTCTAAAAATAAAGCCCAAGAGAAAAAAGATAAATCTATATCTCAAGCCGTTATGAAATTCCTTCATAAATATAACACCTACAAAAATACCAGAGCGACTCAAATTGAGTAATAACGATGAAAAAAACAGCTTTATTCTCCAGGTACCAACTGACGAGCAGTGAACTATGACATTTTGATAAGTGTGTCTATTTAGGCTCTTGCGTAGTTACAAAATGGCCTTGGAGACTGGGTACATTTGTCAAGTTGCTAGCTTGTATGTCGGTTTTCTGTGGGGTTAGTTTTTGGCGCGGAACCCTTATACAAAAACAAAGTAGCCTAAGTAAGAGCTGGTTTACATTATCTGACCGACCGACCGACTGTCGGGTATTGACGTTCACACTAGAATCTGCCGATCCAACCTAATGTGAATACCACGTTGCGGGACGTCTTAACAGGATACCGTGGCCCCGGAACGTAAAGGGCAACAGAAGGAACAGGGTGGTTTTTTAGTCAGTAAAAGTCTGACAGTCCCTTCCGCCCCGCCCAGGACGGAAGGACTCATTTGATGATTTTTACCACCTCAAAAAAAAAAAAAATGTGAATACCACCGTCGTTACCGTCGTTTTACCACAGCCAACTCACGGTAAAACTGTCAGTCCGATAAAACTGTCAGTCTGACCTAATGTGAACCAGGCCTTAATCTTCATAATATTATCTATCTGCCAGTGACTTCTTGCTAAAATTCGCTATTATGGAGATTTCAGGTAGATGCTATTGAGTGTACCGTCAGTAAATTAAAGGCTTTACGGATGTAACGCTTACCATATGTATAGTCAGCACAAATTTTGCAAGGAACACTGTAGTACCTCGATCTACACCTACTTGTAATACTCAGTATTTTATAAGTCCTCATAATGTTCCCTAAAACGATAACAAGAAAAACCGAAAAGATAAAAGCCAAGAAAAAACAAATGAGAATCACCACCCCTGTATAAACGCCGCAGGGGACAAAATATTTTTACGACAAAATCTCTTTAAAGCCCAAATTAGGTACCAGCAAACTCACTTCAAAATCAATTATGCTATTACCATACTCTTTTAAATAATATGTTCAATCAATAAACAAGATTCTGATAAAATTTTATTAATGCCTGAGGTAAACACAACAGTCATGTCTCATTTACACGGACAACATTTCTCTCCTGGAAGCTTAGGACTACACTTATTCAGCTCAAATCAAGTGTTTTTTTTTTTTTAGGTTTACCCTTGCTCTAGGAAATCCTCTTCAATCTTGGGTGCGTTTACAAAAGTATAAACTTAACTATCTGTAGATCGAACAAATATTTTTTCCGCACAGGATTGAATCCGCGAGACACAGATCAGCAGCCAATCGCTCAGTCACTGCGTCGAAAGTAACGTCGAAGTCGTGTCGTCGTTTTGTTCATAGAAAGAATCATGTCAAGCTAGTTTTACTAATTAGGAATGTTCTAAATCGACAATACAATTCAGCGGTACAGTATCGTCATAAAATGTAATAAGGTGCATTTTTGACAGAATAAGACTGAGAAGAGATTGCGATCGTTCCTAAAACTAAGTAGAATTAAACCTGTGAACAGCTGAATTACGGTGAATAACGTGTCGTTAGATTTATTTATCGAAATGAGATAAATAATTGCGATTATTAGGTCCGATAACCATCCATCAAAAGGCAAGAATCGTATTTCAAAACCCTAAAAATATCGTATTTCTAAGAGTTTTCCAAACAATTGTGTTAAACGAAAACCCGTATCGAGTTTCGAATTTCGTAATCTTAGACGAGTTTTTAATTCTCACCTGGCGAATCTCCCAAAAATCTTGTCTTAAAAAAAGACACGAGAAACTCTCCTCGTGTAAACGAGCCTTAAAATGGGAAAAAATTAAAAGGTATTGGGTTCATGCAAACATTATTCGCGTGTGATGGGTTTCGCGCTTAAAAAAATATTGTACAAATCTGTCTCTATATGGAAGGTAAACATTTTGATATGGAGTGATTGCATTTGGTTTTATGACGGATTTGAATTTTATGGAACGGGTCTATATTTCGATGGTGTTTTTGTTTATTGACAGAGCAAGCTGTTGTATTGTATTGTGTGGATCGGAATGTTGGGCCGCGAAGAAGACGGATGAAAAAAGATTGCATGTAGCGGAGATGAGAATGTTGAGATGGATGTGCGGAGTGACCAGAATGGACAAGGTCAGGAATGAGTACATAAGAGGAAGTCTGAAAGTGGCGCCAGTGACAGAAAAGTTGAAAGGGAATCGTTTGTCTTGGTATGGGCATGTGAAGAGGAGGGATGAAACGCATGTGACCAGGAGAGTTAGGAATATGAATGACATGAATGTGGATGGATGGAGAGCAAGAGGAAGGCCAAAGAAAAGATGAATGGATTGTGTGAAGAATGATATGAATGAAAGGGGAGTCAGTGATTGCATGACGGCTGACAGGACAGAGTGGAAGAAGAAAACGTGTTGCGCCGGCCCCAAGTAACATGGGACAAGGGCAGGAGAATGATGACAGAGCAAGCTGTTAGGTGATTTTTGGGATATTTTTACTTACCAGTACCTATCTAATGTCAAATATTAAATCATTAAAGGCGTCATTTTATGTAATTATGATTTTTAAATCTCTTATTTCATTATTTACTCATGTACTTACATTATTTTGCACCTGCCATGTTATCTCTTCACCACCTTTGGTTGAATGGTAGAGAATGTCTACGGGTCCACCTTTGTTCTTTGTTGTTGAATAAAGTTTAAATAAATAAATTTATAAGTGGCCGTCATTCTGTAATCACTAGGTATTGTAAAATACGGAATTTTCTTAGTAAAAGAAAATGTAAAAAGTGTGAATTCGTGAAGTGTGTTTAAATACATGATTTTAAACCCCCCGCGATAACATTTCTACAAAAAAATCTGCTGTACCGTAATTTTATCGTGTAGGTGATACACATTTATATGTATGGAGCAGATAAATTTCTAGCTGAGCCTAGAATCACGTACCGACTGATTCCATTGTAAAAGTTACGATGTTCTTTCCTCCCGTTATTTCTCTCTAGTGATTATCTATCTCATTCTATTTCACTACTGTTTTCAAACTATGCAAAAGGGTTAAGCACACCGTCCCGAACAAAACAAACTCAATTTATAACCCAAAAATGTCACCGCCTGGTCGCGCTGACACCTTAAAATCGGACCTAAATATTTTACCTTTATCAATTGTCTATATACTGGCAGTTTGACCATCGGGTCAAAGGTTTTAGACCCAAATGAGGTTTTATCTTTAATCTCAAATCGAATAATCAGTTTGTTTTGTCAAATATTCATTGTTTGAGTTAGGAAATTGAATACCTGCTGTATTTTTCGTCAACATATTTGGTTGTAATTATTTTGAATGATAAATATTGACTATTTTGTGAAGTTTGCTAACGTTCTGCATGAGATAGGCTCGACCTAATTTGGAGTTTACAAGTTAAAATATTATGTTTCTTTTTATAGAAAGTCACTCACGAATAATAAAAAAGGCATTAAAAATGATCTAATATTTAAACGATTATTATTAAGTATTAGAAAATTCGACAAAATAATAGAAAAAACATTTATTTCAACAAGACCATTAAAGGCACAAATACAAAAAAAATATAATAATAAAAATAGACGGCCTGAGGCTTACTAAGTGAAGAAATTAATTAATCTAAATATAAAATACTTTTCTAAAAGCACCAAGTCGAGTTAAGTTCTAAAATAATACGATGTGACTAACAATTTTTATGTTAACTAAAAATACTTATTACAAAACAATTTTTTTTATAACGAAGCTTGGATACTGAGGAACCTGCAGAGTTGCATGTAATAGGTAGTCTATTCTAGCAAGACCACAAACGCAATTACGAAGTATTCAGAGATGTGTACCTTTACTTACTTTACCATTCTGTGACAATCGTATCTTGCGATCGTCTGTTTGTCTTCGGTAAACTTTGAGCGAGTAGACAAGCTTTATCGTACCCTTACTGGTTCTTTTGTGTGTCTTGATAAGCCTTGATTCAGATGCAACGAGGTATGTAAGCATTGTATGTGTTGAACGGTATGTTTTATGACAAAATATTGTAATTCAAAATGATTTTACGTGAAAAAATAGCACAGAAATATGACAAACTTAAAATAGACAATTATTTTTATTATGTTAATTCGTTATCGGAACTTAAAAAATAAAAATAACAGTGGTATTATTGTTATTATTATTTTTTAAGTTCTGAGCCTATTTTTGTCCCATAGCAGGACAAATGTCTATTCTCATACCGAGACGACACATGCTCAAGATGGATTGGCAATGTCTGACTTGTAATGGTTATATGTCCAGGTTTCCTCACGATGTTTTCCTTCACCGTAAGTGTGAGATAAACTTAGAAAGCACATATGAATTGAAAATATCACATTGATACATGTCCGGTATCGAACTTTCAACTTTATCCAGAGAGGCGAACGCCCTAACCACTGGGGCAACACGACATCTGAACCCAGACAATTCATTTCGATTTTAAGTAAATTGCTTTAAAATAATAACACCGGGGTACTTATCTGAGTTGAAAGCAAACAAGGGTAGGTACTAAATGGAGCGGGGAACAACTAGCCCTTAATTTAGTAACTAAATGTAATTAAAGGAACCATTAGGCGGGCTATATGGCACTAATTTGCCGTCTACTGGTTGTTAGGCGTTATAGATTTTTGGCACAATTTATTAGATATACTGCTGCGTACCCCTATAAGAGAGAAACGCTACCCATGTACCTGCATTAGCGAGAAACTCGGGTTAGTGAGAAACCTCTATAAGCGAGAATGTGATTGTGCTCCCTTGAACTCTCGCTTATCCAGGTTTGACTGTATATGGAAGTAGGTACTAGTTTTTGCCCGCGACTTCGTCCGCGTAAATGTCGATTATATCGAGGATGCAGACGAAACGCAGAATAAAATAATTAACATTATGTATAATAATTTAAAAAGTAGTTATTAGCACCTACACCTTGATCTACACTGACCTTATTGGTAAAGTTCTATAGAAAGGTCAGGTGCGCAGTACTCGTAACTGGCGTGCTTGTATGACGAGATGTATGAATGTGGATGGGGCGAAAGGAGTATGCAAGGATCGTAGCAGGTGGCGTTCTGTGGTTTCTGCCTACCCCCATGGGAAAAAGGCGTGAGTTTATGTATGTACATATTTATGTATGTAATTCGTTTTTATAGGAATTTAAAAAGAAGATAATAAACAGTTCATAATTAAGTTTCAATCGAAGACATCCATCAGGTTCTAAGAAAACTTTAACTAGATCTGATGACCCTGCATACCTAACTCTTTTGTTGACTGTACATTTTTCGCTAAAATAATAAGCGAAAGAATATAATAATATAAAATTCATATTGCATGCAAGAAAATTAAATGTACATTTCGCTAGCGTTATAAAAATATTTTTTTATGAAAAGTATTTTAAATTTTTCGCATTTAATTTACCTCTTTCTATAATGTAAAGGTGTTCACTGAAAATTCCATTTCATATTTCAGATACTAAAATATTTTTTAATAATGTTTTTTTCACGTATTGAGGTAGCAAATATAACGTTTGTAAAAGTTTTTTCAAATATATTTATGTGTTTAATATTAATATAATAGATAGATAATATGTAGTGTATTAATAGATACTTACATTATTTAATTAAATTTTTGTGCCCGGTTGATAGCAATAGGCTCGCCTCCTATTACATGGGACTTTAAAAATAACTGGTGAAATGTGGGTATACCTCTACCTAGCCCTTCGGGGATCACAGGTATAGTGTTATGTTTGTATGTTTTTTTTTTGTTTTTACGAGGGACTTACTCAAACCATGTCAGAGGCCCTTGAGGCGGTTTAGAAACTCTGACACTAGGGTTTGTGGAGTCGTAAGACCTTACTGCCCACACGATAAAGAAGAAGACTACATCTTGAGAGAATAGAATAGAATGGTTTTATTTATTTGTACTATTCAAAAATTTTATTTAACAATAAGGAAAACACATATTATGATTTATTTATTTTTCACACACGTTTTCTTTTCCATTATCTCACATTCCTATTTAAAAAGGTATTAAAATCTCTCAAACCCTCATATCTGCTTGTGGCTAACACGTTACATATGAATTTAATTACCACAAATAAGGTTTTAGTTCAGTCTCAACTTGTCCTTGTAACTGTCATGTGTCGTATTTTCAGATCTCTTTGTGAAAATACAGCTAGAATGTATGAGAGTGTGGTCGGTCATAATTGCATTTATGTGCTTTTAGTAAAATTACATTATTTGGTTGTTCTTTCATGATTTTCGCTGGGAGATAGAAGGTGATGTTTATTAACCCTTGGCTTGCTTGGTAGCGAAATGTAACATGGTATGTTTGGCGGGTCTATTGGACCCGATTTTTGAAGTAGCGATAAAGCTACGTTTATACTTAACCTGCCCCACGTGTCGCCACGCGTGGGAAAGCTAATGATTTCATACATTTAGTAAAATACTGATCACATTAGTCCCGCCCCGCGTGGCGTGGAGCAACCTGCTAGATGTACCTATATGAAACCGATAGCTTTCCCACGCGTGGCGACACGTGGGGCAAGATAAGTACAAACGCAACTTTAGTAATACGCAACTTAACGCGGGTGGCAAATATCACCCCGATGAAGTTGAGTTAGAAGTTAGTGAAAAATCAGTAAGGTATGAGTTAAAAATTCGTGAGAAAGAATTCGTAAAAAGACATAAAATGAACATATCAGAATTTGTTGTATGGTAGTGCAATTTTAAGGCTTATTTTTCAGTGTTTTATTTTTGACAGGAAGTTATTTATCATAAGTAAACAAACTGTAAGTACTTAAACAGTCGTAAAAATATTTTGTGGCGACAACGTGCGTTGTGTCAGGTCGCGGTCATGAGGTGTGAGTCATTGCAATGTTAGGGTGAGTCCACACCTACGCACGCACACGAATTGTACACAATCACGTTTCGAATGTTTATGGATAACTTGCACGTGAACTCGCGAACGTGTCAAAAGTTATGTTATATTAATCTAAGATAATAAATAAAATGGATTAATAATATACATGGTTTACACAGTTTTGAGCATTTGAACCCGAACTAGGAAGAACCTGAATTTCGAGTATTAATGACAATCCCCTCGAAATACAAGAAAATAAGTGCTAGCATTTAAAAATACAATTAGATAAACATACACCCGCATGTAATAGAAAGAGACAGAGAAAGAAAAAGGAAGGAAATATTGCCTGGAGGTGGCATAACGCTTTTTCCTTACGTAACAGTTCTGCCAGCTAATTCCTACCGCACGCCCCGTTAAGAAACTTTTTTCTAATAAAGTTCTTTACTGTATAAAGAAATGTTTAATTAGTTGAATAATTTTGAGTGTGTATAAGAGCACCTCTCATTACGTACAGGAACCACACTGTCCGTGCACGTCCGCAAGTGCGGACTCACCTTAAACATCGTAACGTGATAACGGCGAGGCATTCCTGCTCCGCCCATTACGAGTCAAGGACATAGATACCCAAAACACCTGACAAACCAAACCGGGGCACAATGGTGAACGCATTCATCAAATCATCATCCATAATAGATTCAATTGTGATTACATTGTATCACCTATTTAGTCACGAAAATCACTAATTAACGACTTCTATGGTGTAAAAAAACATTTCGTTGACACAATGGACGGTTACGAGGTAGGGCGTAACAACCTGGAATTCTAATCGGCTCGTTAGTGAATTAGAGCATGAGGATAACCAATATTATGATAGCGATAAAATCCACACTATTATTATAAATGCAAAATTGTTTTTCTGTCTGTTTGTTTGTTGCCTCATCACGGCAAAACTACTGAACCGATTATAATCTATCTTACTTATACTTATAATAAAGCTGAAGAGTTGTTATGTTTGTGTGTTTGTTTAAACGCGGAACTCTAAAACTATAGCTACTTTTTGTTTTGCGATTTCATCTGCATCCGCGATAACCGATATTTCCGCGGACGAAGTCACGGACTAAAGCTAGTTAAAAGATAAGTGGATATATTGTTATAAATAGATATTATGTAAGTGTTAGTATCGATTCTGAAAAGTGTTAACTGAATTAATATAAGATAAGTAGATAAAACAACTTTGTTTTTACATACTTTATATCAACAAATTAATAAAATTAAAGTATCTGTTGGTAATGTCAACATTTACAAAAGCTTTCTATAAGGTAAAAATATGTTTTTTTTACACGGTATAAATACAAAAAAAAAACAATTACATTTTTTTGTTTGTTTGTCCATTTGTTCCCGCTATTCTCCGAAACGGCTAGACCGATTTTGACGGGACTTTCATTCGCAGATAGCTGATGTTTTATGAAGTAACTTAGACCTCCATTTTCATTTTAGAAAAATAATTAGGGTTTCGCTCTAAAATAACAAAACTACGTGATGTTATGTAGGTAATGAAGTTGAAAAATATAAAAGGTGGAAAATATTTAAAACATCGCTCGTGCCAAAACTTGCTGTGTTTGTTAGTTTTTTGATGAAACGCCAAAAGAACTTGTTAAAATATAAAAGCTTTAGCTTTCGTGTTGTTTTCGCACAAACAAATGGTCAATTAACTTTAAAACTTATTACTCTAACAATGTAGCTTAAAATGCCTATGACTACTTCTACGTCAATGTCAATGTTATTAGCGGTATTTTAATATTTTTGTGCAGATCCTTAAGTCTTTTTCTAAAAAAAATACGTTAAAAATAACCCAAGTTACTCTTTGTAAGAACAGCTATCTGCCAGCGAAAGTCCCGTCAAAATTGGTTCAGTCATTTCGAAGATTAGCAGGAACAAGCAGACAGACAGCTAAGAATATTTAAATAAAAAATGTTTTATGTAGCGTGTAATTATTTCTATGTATTTAGTAGTAAGCTGTTATTTTGACATTAGAAAAAAAATGACTTTAATTTTATACATTCAAGTAGTTTTTATACATTTAAGTTTAGTAGTGTGCCTACTATAGATTAAGGGCTAATTTTTCAAACGTCAGATAACTCTTAACAGAGGGATAAATATGACGGTTTGAAAGCTTTTGTGTAGAAAATGTGTCAAACTGTCATATTTATCTATTGAAAAATCAGCCCTAAATTGAATAACAGAAAAAATTAACGGTGAACGGAACCACTATAATATGCACGTGTCGACAAGCATCACTAAACATTATCTATAATAGACAGGCCTCAACATTGTTTAAGCCGGACCAAGCCTTGGATATTCCGAATCCCTTTAATGACGTCACTAGATCGATACAAACGAGGCCAAAATAATTACCGCGCCAAAACGTGGCTTGGGTAAAAGATTTGCAAATGAAGGGGATGGAACCAGCAATTATTTGGAACGTGCAGGAGAGAATTTACCTACTAAAGTATTTGAAATTATATCTATGAATTAATTTTGATTGGTGCGTCAGGTCTGTTAGATGTTATTCCTCTAATATTGTATTGGTTATAAATTATAGGAATGAGTACATAAGAGGAAGTCTGAAAGTGGCGCCAGTGACAGAAAAGTTGAAAGGGAATTGTTTGTCTTGGTATGGGCATGTGAAGAGGAGGGATGAAACGCATGTGACCAGGAGAGTTATGAATATGAATGTGGATGGATGGAGAGCAAGAGGAAGACCAAAGAAAAGATGGATGGATTGTGTGAAGAATGATATGAATGAAAGGGACTCAGTGATTGCATGACGGCTGACAGGACAGAGTGGAAGAGGAAAACGTGTTACGCCGACCCCAAGTAACATGGGACAAGGGCAGGAAGATGATGATTGTATTGGTTTATGAGTTTTACTACTATTACAAATTCGAAAGTTTAGTTGGATGTTTGTTACTCAATCATGTCAGAACGGCTGAACAGATCTGGATGATATTTAGCACAGAAGTAGATTATTGCCTGAAATAACACATAAGCTTTTTTATCCGTAGCACTGGATACTAAACTCACTCCAGTCAATAAAACCATTTGATACATGATCAAAGTTTTTCGAACAAAGAATTAATAGGTTCCCGGATTTTTTGCAACCAATTGTAGTTGTCTTTACGTGTTTTTTGTGAATGGAACTTGCGAAACATAATATAAACTTTAATAATGAGAGAATAAATGTCTTTTTTTTTCATTAAAATCGTGTCTATTTTTGCAATTTTTCATCCCTATCTTAAAGTTTAAAATTGATGCAAAAACTTGTGACTTTCACTTGTTTTCCAAATGAGAACTGCAAGGAAAAATACACTGCAGTGTATTTATATCAGCACGTGGGTTACAAGGACTTGTGTTTTTCCTCGACACGTGCATCTACACCGAGGGAATCAAACGGTTCCGATAATATTGGCAGAATTGCACATGAACTTGGTAGTTTGCTATTACTTAATTAGAATCGAGCTAAAGTTCAATTATGAGGAGTTCATGTTAGGAGAAAAGGTTAATAATGAAAATGTATTTTCATTAAAAAAAATATAAAATACGGGTTTCTAAAAAAAAAGTAGTTAATGCAGTGTGTTAGTTGTTAGGCATTATGCTCAAGTACAATCTGAGCGTGACAAGACTATGCATAAAAAAAAATGGTGAAAATTCTTAATAGAAATTATAAATAACAAAACCAACCTATTATTGTCCTACTGTAGAGCAAACACCTCTTCTCATACAGAGAAGGCACGAGCATTGATCACCACGCTTGCTCAAAGCGGATCGTCGATCTCAGATTAATTATAAGTTCAGGTTTCCTCACGATGTTTTGCCTTCACCAATATCAGTGATGTCTAAGATATCTTAGAATTAACATCTAAATTGAAAACGTCACATCAACATAGGTATCTGCTTTGATTAAAACCCACAAACTCAAGTAAAATACCCTTAACCGCCATTATGATATTTTCGAAAGTTTCGTAATATTATCTTATATTTAACAAGCTCAGCATATAAATAATATTTTTGTTTATGACATGTGGTCACACCAGCAGAACGCGCCCTTGCACGGGCGGGTCGCTAGCTAATTAATAAAAATATCCAGCATAAGTAATTAAAATAGTTTTACAATAGACTGTAAAGCTTTTCATTACTTTTCGAGCCTATTGTTCGAAGAGAAGTTAATGCCAACTAAGCTTGCCCTCATTAGGAACAGTTATGAATAAAGTTTTAATACGTGGTACTTATAAATAACTTATCATAATGTGTTTTAAGAGAATGACAGAAAATTAATGTTGCAGTTATTTTTATTAGCGTGTTGATGACAGTCTATATTCAAGTCAGTGATCAGTATATTCTCAGAGTACTGTAATAAAACTTTCAGGGCTTTGTTGCGGCGCCCGCAATGGTCTGGATTAACAGAGGATTCTATTCTACATTGAGTCGGGCCAGAACTTAGCCATGGGCTTCGTGAATGGTGCTATCAGCGTCCATCAATTCCACAAGCGTACAGGCATCAGCAAGACACCACACAATACAGGAGAAATTTCAAGATGGACGAACTTAAACAAAAAAGTTAGTTTCAACCTAAGCACAAAGTAAGAAAGAATAATAGAAACTTTATTTGCATAAAATGTCACATTTTCTAGAAAATACTTAATCCAATTCTAAAAAGTCACTTGGATTGAATTCATAACATAAATTCCTGGCACGAGCACACTCGATTCAGATAAAATATGTTCTTGAACGAATGTCTCATTCTGTTACAATTTTTCAGTATTCGGGTGAACGGCGCTTTTGTATAAAATCGATAGGAAGATATTTCAGGAACGAGCGAGAAAGGGGTTGTCGTTGCATCCGTTTTGAATCAAGGTTTTCGGCTTATTTCTTATCATTGTTATCTACCGTTTATGATAGGGCTGTTTGTGATTTATGGCAAGAATGTATTGTGTTCATGCATTTTGTTTTCACACTGAATTTTTTATTCTGTGACCACAAAATTATTTGGGTTTTTTTTTGTCTGATTTTGTATGTCCAGTGACACACTGTACACTCACATGTAATTATAGCAGAACAAAGCCGACATAAGAATAATTTATTTAAGAAGAATTATCATCAAACTTCAAACCTTATACTTTAAACAAAAACATTACATGAGACTCCGTGGTGAAATATAGGAGTCCCAAACTCAAAGTCAAAGCATTTATTTTAGTTAAACCATATTCAGACACTTAAATTGTCAAAGAGTCCATCAGTTAGTCAAAAAGTTGAAGCTGGTTATTCATCTCAAAACGTAGGTTCTCTATGGAGGTAAACTTTATGGAGAAGAACGAACAAGAAACTCCACGGACACTCTTTTCAATTAAGTATTTACGAAAATCCGCTTACATTATTCTTATTGCTATAAGTGGAAACAATGTAGGTTTATGTAGTACAACCGTCTATCCCTATGAAATACAGTGTGAACGTTATGTTAACGTCAAAAATAACTAGGTAATACAACAGAAAACCGCCTACATCTAATCTGTTATTCCAACAAATGTGTCAACATTATGTATGCAAATACGAAACTATTGCTTACATAAGTGCCTTATACATTGCTCGCTGTATCAGTACAGTCAGTGTTTATGTTGGTTAAGTAAGCGTTATGAGCATTGTGCTATAAGCACGCGATCGGTAATATTGGAATTTCAGCAGCTTTTGGAGCAACGCTCATTATAAAAACGCTCTTTCGAAACAGCAAATAATTTGCTATTCAATTTTGCTCTTTGAAGCGTCTGTGTTAAAATATATTTTTTTAAATAACAAGGCAAAGAAATGGTAGGCTTTTTCGAGGCAATGTCGATGATCGATGATCACGTTAATATTAATTTAAGTACATAATTATTGATAATGGATATCATTACTGGGAAATATAAATGGTTTGTCCTTTCTTATCCTTTATCTTCTTACTACTTACTACTATTATAAACACGAACATTTGTAAGGATGTATAGACGGATGGATGTTTTGTTACACTTTCAAGTTTAAACGGCTGTACAAAATTAGCTGAAAAGCACACATAAGTAGATATTGAACCAACTTAATACATAGAACATTTTTATCCCACTTTCTGTTCTCCTAGGACAATTTCTGACTTTGGCTAAATTATAAAGTCTTTTTTTTTGAGGTGTTAAAAATCATCAAATGATTCCTTCCGCCCTGGGTGGCGGAAGGGACTGTCAGACTTTTACTGACTGAAAAACTACCCTGTTCCTTCTGTTGCCCTTTACGTTCCGGGGCCACGGCGTATCCTGTTAAGACGTCCCGCAACCCCGGACGAATTATAAAGTCTGTGCAGATAAAGTCGCGGGCCGAAGCTACTGTTATTAAAATAAATATATTCTACCTTCCATCGTGACAGCAACATGGATATACTTTATAATGTACCTAATTGATGCACTGCGAACAATGGCAATCTCTCTCGTGTTGGTCTGTAAAGTCTCTTTGGACTGGATTTAAAGAAGTCATTACTCTCAAGTTTATCAATTATTACACGATTATTGTAAACCTTCTTAAGTACTTATAGTGGTTTTTATTTTAGATACATTACCTTTACGTCCATATTATTCTTCAATTAATGTTTCTATACAAATGATTGTAAAACTTTTTTTTTAAACAGTGAGTTAATTGATATGATAATTATTAATTGACTAATTTTTTTCCATATTAAAAATCATTTTGAGATGAAAGAATAAAGAATTGAATCTTGTTGCCCCTGCAACAAGATTCAATTCTTTATTCTTTTAATAGTCTATATAAAATTAATGATTAGATTTTGTCTTTTGCGCGACTGCTGAGCATGAGGTCTTGGGTTCGATTCCCAGGTCGGGCAATGTGTTATTGGGTTTTTCCATCAGGAATTTCTCAGTAGCAGCCTTGGAGTCTGGATTAGTGCCCGGTTGATGGCAATAGGCTCGCCCCCTATTACATGGGACTTAAACATAACTGGCGAAATGTGGGTGTACTAATGGGTACACCTTTGCCTAACCCTTCGGGGATTACAGGCGTGATGTTATGTTATAATTTTGTCTTTGATCTTTTTCTAAAATGAGCATAGCTCGAGGCGTTACAATTAATGGTACCTAATAAACAGACTAAATTGAATTAAGTAAAGCATAATCGAAATTGAAATTGGCAAAACAAAATCGAGAATTCAAAATACTTGTCAAACTCAACAACCTACTCAAAATACATTTTAATCCAAGATCAAAAAAGCCACTTATTTGCGATGTTTAAATTGTCCGCTGTATTCAAGACATGACATGCCTTTGATTTCCCCCGAGACTCGCGTCCCCGATGTCAAAGGCCCTTGTAAATGGATAATAGCTTAGATTTCTGATAATATAAATAATATGTTAATAAATGTACTTTGGGATTTATATAATGTTGGACAAGGCAACTATAATTTTGTGAATTTATTTTGAATTATTGGCGCCCAGTTGGGACCATCAGGCCCATTTGGGCGCCAATTGGGACTGTCAGTCCCATTTGAGCGCCAATTGTTCTTAACTCGTAAATTAAAGCGAATCTCGTAACTCATATTTTTGATATGGAAATTGTAGAGGGAATAAAAATGAGAAATATTTTTTGCCTGATGATTATGAGTCTTTTGTTTTTGGGCGACTACCTACAGTCGAATATGGTATATTTGGAAAAAAAAAAATTTTATGGACTGCCTCGTTGGTCTAGTGATCGCAAAGCGCGACTGCTAAGCGTGAGGTCTTGGGTTCGATGCCCAGGTCGGGCAAACTATTATGGGTTTTTCTATCAGAAATTTCCCAGTAGCAGAATCGGAGACTGGATTTGTGCCCGGTTGATGGCAATAGGCTCGCCCCTATTACATGGAAGTTAAACATAACTGGCGAAATGTGGGTGTGCTAATGGGTACACCTCTGCCTAACGCTTCGGGGATTACAGGCGTGATGTTATGTAATATTTTAGCCACATCAAACACTTTGAACTTGTTTACACAAAGAAATGTCACGAAAATATACTTACAGAGTATCCTTTTAACACTGTATGAAAAACATTTTCCCGTCAACAAATTCTCGCACTTCTTAGTAAATAAACAAACTTAGAAGACCCGTGCAAGCTTATTTCACGCGAGCCCTTTGTAAATATCAATCGTTCTGAAAATTGAAAGAACTTCGAAGGAAAGTATTTCTATAAGTTTCTATTTGTCGTAAGATTTCAAACCCACGTATGGTTTTCAGGTAAAGTAAAACTCCTTTGATGATATTATTCTGTTGTGGTCAATCCCTTTTGTTCAAATAAGGGATGTACTTACTTTATATTTTGTTTAAGGTATTGTATATCATTGCTCTAGGAAAATTAAGCTAAGTTTTTGGGAATAATAATGTAAAATAATACTGTTTGTCATATTAATTTCACTTTTATTTTATTTTGGTTTAGAGGTACAATCAGCAACAGAAGCCGATTAACATTTATGATTTTTAAATCCTAATTATTAAGTACAATATTAAAAGTAAAACGCAATGAATATAAAATAAAGATATAATAAACCCTTAGCTATTGCCTGAAATTCTAAAAGCCAGTACATTATGTGTTTAGTGTCTGTTTAAATGATATAAAAAAGTAACATTGTTAATCGACTTTCGTTGCTGACTGTTCTTGTCATAAACTAGCTTTTGCCTGTGATTTTGTCCACGTGGAAGTCAAGAATATCACAAAACATATCCTACGGTGCTCGACAATATAGTCGCTTTCAATCAGGGAAAGATTAAAAAAAAAAACAAACATACTTTATCTCTTTATAATACCTATTTAGTACAGAATTTAATGTTGCCGAATTATGGTTGTATGAATAAATTGAATAATGATGTACGTTTGTTTTGTAAAAACGAACAATAAAGTTTAAAATTATTTACAAACAACTACCTTAATGACTACAAATACGAATCTTAGAATTGAGACCTAACAAAGGGATATCACCAAATTCCTCTTAAATCGAAATCCAATATTATCCCCGGGTTCATTTGAGGACGACGTTTAATGAACACGTTCTGTACTCATGTCTATCGGGAATTTAATATCGGCACTCACTCACTGTTAATATACATGAACAAGATTTTAATGGATAGAGGAATTGGAAATTCTAGAGAGGAATGAACAGAACTCTTGACATTAAAATAGGCACATATAGTTTATGTCGATGATATTGTAATTTTTTGTTACTATCCATAAAGTTGTAACTTTTATTTGCAAAATGAAATAAATCCTAGACACAAATTACATTTGTTCTTCAATCAAAATTACTAACTGATAAATTTCAATATTTCTAACTAGCTTTTGCCAGCGGGTAAGTGTTGTTTATCGAGGACATTTGGCGTTCAAACTTACCCCGTACCAAATTTCACTAAAATTGGTTCAGTGGTATAGTCGTGAAAGCGCAACAGACAGACAAACAAACAGAGAAACAGAGCTACTTTCGCATTACAATATTAGTATGGATTTGATAGATTTTAGTTTTAAATGTGATACTGCTGAAAGAGTATGCACTTACATTTCACTGAAGACAGTTATTCAAATAAAAAACGACTTTATTGACACTGGAATTACAATTCGTATTGTATCAACAATACCGTGAAAACACTTCAACATTAAACCTCATACACTTAAATTAATTTCCGAAATCAATTGGGTTGGAATACAAATTGTCATTTGCATTTGCCGGTTTAAGTATTTAAATTAATTATTTTTCGACGGATATCATTTTAATTGACTCTCATCAGCATTTGTGTATAATTAAATAATTTTAACTTCCATTTTGTTTTTGCAATTTGTTGTTTGAGAATCCAGAGTTATATACAAATAAATAAAACTAAAGTGTCTGTTTGTAATATCAAAATTACAGTTTTTTACATAACAAATGTATACACGGTTACTTTTAGGAAAACAGCTGTTCAGTACACTTTGACGAGTTAGACGAACATAAATGTACTGAACAGCTGTTTTTTTTATTGTTATTTTTGAAAAAGAAATGATCCCAATCGTTTCGAGTTTGATGATCGAGTTTATGGCTTTAGGTTTAAGAACGACTTAAAAGTAACCGTGTACAAATAAAGAAACTGGGATTTTTACGGGAAGATAATTATCTGTTGTTATAAGAAGTAACTTAAACTACTTTTGTTTTAGAAAAAGAATTAGAGTTTCGCGTAATAAAGTTAAAACTCCGCAGAAAATTGCCATTTCCGCGACTACACAATATAACATAATGACTGCCTGTCATCCCCGCAGGGTTAGGCAGAAGTGTACCCATTACATTAGTACACCCACATTTCGCCAGTTATGTTTTAAGACCCATGTAATAAGGGCAAGCCTATTGCCATCAACCTGGCACAAATCCAGACTCTAAGGCTGCTACTGAGAATTTCCTGATGGAAAATCACTTCGCCCGACCTGGGAATCGAACCCAAGATCTCATGCTCAGCAGTCGCCCTTTACGACCACTAGACCAACGAGGCAGTCAGAACTAATTGTTATTAAAACTCGCTGGATTAAAATCATAGCCATTTGCTTAGATAACATGCAAAAAGCAATAATACGACAGATTCTAATGAAATGAAACAGTTTTAAAACAAGAACATGTGGATTTCCGATAGAAAGGCCGCGAGTACGAATCCGGTTTAAAACTATTGTTGCAAACTCGAGCGTAACGAGACCATATTTAACTTTTGTTGCGATAACAGCATATATGGACGTACCTACAGGTTTTTATTGATGTTCTCTTGTATTGTTGCCTATTAGGTATTACTGTCCCACTGCAGGGCAAAAGCCTATTCTCATACAAAGAGGCCTATTGGCTGATGGCAATAGGCTCGCACAAATCCAAACACCGATGCTGCTACTGAGAAATTTCTGATGGAAAACCCAATAACACTTTGCCCGACCTGGGAATCGAACCCAAGACCTCATGCTCAGCACTCGCGCTATGTGACCACAAGACAGTCAGTTTCTTAAAAGCTTAACGCTTTTATTTTTTGTTAGCCTTAGGACGTTTGACATCTCAAGCATTTAAAAAAATATATTAAATTGAATTGTATTTCACGTAGTAACATTAGGGTTAATTAATTTAAAGATAATTTCATCCGAATACTGTTATTCCATTTTCAAAAACTTCGAAACCACTGTAACAGGCTTTTAAAAAAGAAGTGAAACATCGATCTACGTTAACGACATGTCAGTGCAAATAATATTGGCTCATTTTCAAGTTCTCCCGAACGAGACTCTCCTATCATTATATGACCTTGAGACTCATAAAGTACTCGAAGACAATAGAAGGACGCACTAAAAGGTATCCACACTTTTGTTAGCACTTGGTGTAATTAGGAGTACCTACGCGTTCATTCAAATTCAGGATTGTGCTGCATGTGGCTGTCATTGTGAAGATGGTTTTTAAAATATTAGTACAGTCAGCAACAAAAGTCGACTAACATTAAAAAAAAACCTAATTATTGAGCACAATAATAAAGAAAATACGAAATTAACATACAATTAAATAGAATAAACCCTTAGCTATTGCCTGAAATACTGAGAAGTAGTGCAATGTGTTTTAGTGGCTATTTAAAGGATATAATAAAGTAACATTGTTAATCGACTTTTGTTGTTGACCTTACATTACCCGCGACTGCATTTTCGTCTGAAATTTGGTATTTAGTCTACAAACTCTACACCCCGTAAATCTCCTTTAAAGATTATTAAAAAAATAATAATAACGCTAAACTATAATAGGTATACTAAGTATTCACTTATCGTTCGCATACGTGCCAAGTTTCAAGTTGATTAACCCAAGAAACAAAAATTTCCATACAATCGAACTCCCCCGCTTTTCACCCCCATAAGAGATAAATATCAATAAATTATTATTTTCTTCGTGCTCCGTTTACATCGTAAAAGAAAGACGTGTGCAAAGTATCGTATCTAGCTCCAGTAATTTTGACTATCATAAACAAAACAGCATGTTTCCAATCCGACTAGCAGTTCCAGAGAGTCTCGCATTTAAACAAACAAACAAAAAAACTCTTTAGCTTTATTATGGTAGGATAGATAAGATTAATAAGTTTTACTATCCAATGATTTGCCGTTACTGATGTTTCAAATTAATCATTAACTTTATTACCTAAACATCTCGTCTTATAAACACGCCGGTTACAAGTACTGCGCACCTTTTTTTTTTGTAGGTGGTAAAAATCATCAAATGACTCCTTCCGCCCTGGGTGGGGCGGAAGGGACTGTCAGACTTTTACTGACTAAAAAACCACCCTGTTCCTTCTGTTGCCCTTTACGTTCCGGGGCCACGGTATCCTGTTAAGACGTCCCGCAACCCCGGAGTACTGCTGCGCACCTGACCTTTCTTTCGCGTGGATTAGGCGAAAGGAGTAGGTATGTAAGGATCATAGCAGGTGGCGTTTTGTGATTTCTGCCGACCCCCACGGGAAAACGGCGTGAGTTTATGTATGTACTAGCTTTTGCCCGTGACTACGTCCACGTGGAACTTGTTTATATCGTACTTGCATACAAACTTCCACCCCCCTTTTCACCACCTTAGGGGGTGATTTCCGGGAAAAAAAACTACTTATTCTATGTCCTTCCTCGGATCGTAAACTATCTCCATGCCAAATTTTATCAAAATCGGTTCAGCGGTTTAAGCGTGAAGAGGTAACAGACAGACAGAGACACTTTTGCATTTATAATATTAGAATGGATGTATGTGTTTATTACCCATTGTGTGACATTGTGATGTTTTTCCCATTTTTCCATTAGTCACAATTTAGCCGGTCTTATCATTACATCACGGTGAGCTTGTGGTGAGCTTCAACCTCTAGCATCACACGGAACCTCACTTTAAACTCACTTTAACGAAAGATATTCTTGCAAAATAACACTGCGTTTAACTACGACAGTTTGTATGTAGAAAATCCAATGATGGCCAAATTTTTATCATTATACTTTTATCACGAAAATGAAAAAAAAAACAAAAATACAAAAAAAAAAAAAGTAAAGACTGAATCAGACGTTGGATCACAGTGAAAAATGAGTGAGTTTTACATTTCTAGAAGAAATCTTGCCGTTTTATTTGGCCCGAAAGTGATGAATACCCATAATATTCCAGAGATTGTGGCTGTAATAAAGAAATGTACGCGTAGACTACATAAGTACCTATTACGTATATATTTAAAGCCCCATTCTACACAAATAAATAAAATTGTCTGTTTGCAATAACAAAATATCAACTTTTTATTATTTCTTACTAAATGCATGTTTGCAACGTACATACAACAAAACCTATTTATAAAATTTTGTCTGCCTGCCTGTTTGTTTCGACTGATCTCTTAAACGTCTGGACTGATTTTGACGGGATAGCGATGCTATAAGGAGTATCTTGGACCACTTTTATTTAAAAAAAAACGTCGCCGTAACCGACATCCACGTGGATGAATTCGCGGGTATATATACTAGTTATGTACATATTTAGATATAGCCCCAAGCTACACTTTGTGACACAATAGATCTCGTAGAATTAGTAGGAGAGACGAAAAGTAATTATCCGTTTGAATACGAAAATGTGGTATTATAACACTATTTACGTAACATCACGGCTCCTCCTTCTTCTTTATCGTGTGGGCAGTAAGGTCTTACGACCCCACGCATCCTAGTATCAGAGTTTCTAACATCACGCCGGTAATTCCTAAAGGGTTAGGCAGAGTTGTAGGTACCCTTAGTACATCAACATTTCGCCAGTTTTGTTTAAGTCCCATGTAATAGGGGCGAGCCTAATGCCATTAATCGGGCACAAATCCAGACTCCAAGGCTGCTACTGAAGAATTCCTGACGGAAAAAACCAATAACGCTTTGCCCGACCTGGGAATTGAACCAGAGGCCTTTGCCCTGCAGTGGGATAATAATATGCTGGTATTATTATTATTATAATTGAGAGATTATGCGTTGGCTTTTGGCGAAACTAAGCTTAACTCTTTAAAATAGGGACTGGTATTACCAGACATTTTAATTATAGTATCATTAAATCTCTTTGGTTAACACAAAGTATTAATTAACAGGAAATCCGGTGGAAAATGTCAAAAGTTTGTGAAATCAGGATCAGCTAGAAGGCTGAGAAGTAGAATTTTTGCTTCTAAATTTTTTTTACTTTATTGAAACTTGAAAGGTAATTTTACTTAAAAAACGTTCTAAATTTAGTCGCAATATCGTCTCAGCGACTGTTTAAGCGAATGATATTAGGAATAAGGTAATGTACCTACCTAGCTATATGTAGCTAAGTCACAATCATATAGAGAAGAATAGAAGACTTGTAAAGCTTAGTAAAATTAATCTTCGAATCAACCAGAAGTCTATTTCATTAAAAAAATCTACAAACAAAAATCAACCTTATTGCCCTAAACAGCGACAATTTAATGTCAATAAAAATATACCTAAGTATATACATACATACGTGTAGGCATTTGTAAATTAGAAGCATTTTTGACAGATTGAGACTAAAATTAGATTACAATCGTTCCCAAAATTAATCTAATACCTATTGTTCTAGGTTCTAGACATAAAGATCTCTTATTATATCTACTGAATGATAACATCCATTAGTGTCCATTTACATCCAAATCTTTTGCAAATATAATTTTCTAGGGTTTTTTATAATAAATCTATACTTTTATTGTAAAGCTGAAAAGTTTGTTTGTTTTATTGTTTAGCGTTAATCTCCGGATCTATTGGTCCGATTCTGAAAATTATTTCGCTAATAGGAAGCTACGCTATCTCAGTGTACAATGTACATAAGGCATTTTATTAACTTAAGGAGCTAGGAAAATCCAGGCGGACAAAGTCTCGGTTAAAAGCTAGTAAACAAATAATAAGTAAAGATTGCAGAAAAGATAGAAAACAAAAAAAAACGAGTGACGTTGCAAATAACTTTGTTATAAGAAAGTAACGATACCTTCCCCGGAGATAAGTTGGTGTTGTACAGACAACGACAAATACGCGATGACCATTTAGAACATTTTTTTTAATTTTTTTTTTTGCGACTGCTGAACACATTTTGTCAGTTATGTTAAGTCCTATGTAATCCAGGGTTGCGGGACGTCGTAACAGGATACCATCACGATAGTTGCACAAAATGCTCTAGTGTATATTAACCTTTATGTTCTTTAAAATTGGAGAGGGATAGAGGTGCTAGGAACACTCGGTGAACTGTAAAACGAGATAACGTGTACTGTTCAAATCTAACTCCATCGACTAAATTATGGACGGGGGGCCCCAACGGGGCCAAACGCCTGCCGGGGTTGCGGGACGTCTTAACAGGATACCGTGGCCCCGGAACGTAAAGGGCAACAGAAGGAACAGGGTGGTTTTTTAGTCAGTAAAAGTCTGACAGTCCCTTCCGCCCCACTGAGGGCGGAAGGACTTATTTGATGACTTTTACCACCTCAAAAAAAAAAGTCCTATGTAATAGGGGGCGAGCCTATGGCCATTAACCGGGCACAAATCCAGACTCCGAGGCTGCTACTGAGAAATTCCTGATAGAAAAACTCAATAACACTTTGCCCGACCTGGGAATCGAACCCAAGACCTCATGCTCAGCAGTCGCCCTTTCCGACTACTAGACCAACAAGCAGTTAAACCCCACAAACATAAACACCCCACAAACACCCCATCCCATAAACATATTAATATTATGATGGAATATAAAACTAGCATAAACAGTGTAGATACAGATATTTTCATGCATAAATCTCTTCTGAAACTTTAGATAGTGTTAACCTATTTTGCTTGCTGATGATACAAACTAAATGTATGGAAATCGTTCAATACTGTTGACTTTAGTGTATTGGGAACGTCTAAGAATGTTTGGATTTAGTAACAGGAGTTTTGGAGCGAAAATTGTGTTATTCGTGTTAGTGTTCGATTGGATTGCTTGCTTACCTGATTCTATTTTTACTATGTACTCGTTCCGGAGCCGGACCATAGAGGGCGCTGTAGCGGTGGCGGTCGTGGTCAGGAGGCCTACCGCCAGCTCTTGAAACAATATTATTCTAATTTTACTTTGTTTTTTTTTAAGTATCGTAGCAGGTGGCGTTCTGTGGTTTCTGCCTACCCCCATGGGAAAAAGGCGTGAGATTATATATGTATGTATGTATTACTTTGTCATTTCTGCTGTTAGATTTTGAACACTCAGCTCAGCGCCGAGAGTTGAAAATCCAACAACAGAAATTACCAAGTAATATTACAATAATGTTGTTATAAGATATGGCGGTAGGCCCCCAATTCACAAAAAAATATTTGCATGAAACCTAGCTACCTGTTTCTTCACAAATGGCTACAAAAAAGTAAGTACACAATTTCAACACTCGCATGCTACCCATTAATTTCGTACTCAACCCGTAAGACGCCACATGTAAATGTTCGCGTGTTCTTACCCTATTTACCTCTTAACCCTAACTAGGCACAAACTTAACATTCTACGATAAGTATAAATAGTAAGGTTTAGTATCAGTATACTAGGATAAGAAATAGTCTATATTTTAGGACTGAAATGTGTGACTGAAATTTCGAAGTAGCCAGACTGGATATAATTTAGTTTTTCTGTCACGTTTGAGTTAGTTGAATGTTGGTATCGAGAGCACTTAAGTGTTTTATTTTTCAAATATAGATCAAAGGAGCAAAGAGTAAGGCTTTTTAAATGGTTTAAAATAAAATGATATACAAAAATTAAATAAAAAGAAAAGTACAGAATTATGCAATGTCAAAGTCAAATCATTTATTTCAATAAGACGATTAAAAGACACTTGAACGTCATACAAGGGATTTTTTTTAATAATATTAAATCTAGTTGCCCATTTCAAAAGGTATTTTCATATGGGGAAGAATGGGTAAGAAACTCCATATTATTATATCTGTTTAAAATAAGTAGTAGGTATTTTCACAATAAGTAGTAGGTACATTTATTTCATATTACATAAACGTACTTATTGTGTTTTAAAACAACCCGTTACCTGGATTTAATGTATCATATTATGCACAAATAATAAATAGTATTAAGTAAATCTAAATAAAAATAATATATATAAAGATGTAAAGTTGTTTGTTGATAAGTTGTAACCTGTGAAAATACTGGTCCAATTAGGTATAAAAAAATCTTTCACTGATACAAAACTACACTATTGCAAAGTGTATGTTGGCTTTTTTGTGGACGGAGTCGCGGGCAGAAGCTAGAATATGATAACATTGTTTTGTAAATCGGAACCTCAGATATATTATTATAATATCTGTTTCTTATTTTCATTCAGAACAAGATTATTCTAACTTTTCACATGAAAACATCTTATCCGTTTTCTCTTCATTTTTCTTTTCTAGGTATATAATAAGATCTTATCAATTTATTTATTTTCTGAGGTAAACCATTTCATCTCGGTAACTTCCCAAAGACTCACTCAATCTTGAGGTAGCAGCCAACTAATAGATATCTATGTGTTGTTGTGGTTGTTTGTTGTTAACCCAATAATACTCTGCCCGACCTGGGAATCGAACCCAAGACCTCATACTCAGCAGTCGCGCTTTACTACTACTGCCTTACTAGACTAATGAGGCAGTCATCTTTTATCTTGTCATCTTAAAACATATTTTAACGCATACTATTTAAAATTCTTACTTGAATGGCAAATTATATTGAGCAATGACCTTTAAGTGTAAGTAAGATTTTGTTCATTGTATGAAACTTGTCCTTCTGTGTTACCTTATTTTGTGTCTACAATGTTGAACTATATACTTTTTCCTATATCTTTCACCCAGATCTCATTCAGGGTAAGATATTCACTCGGGGCGCCAGACAGACTTGTTCAGGTTCTCAAATGTGCTAATACATTTCGGTTTTTATTTGAGCAACTTGACGAAGTTTTCAAAGAAACTTTGGATTGGAATCGTGTTTACTTTTGTTTTGAGTATGTACAGTCAACAAAAGGAGATAGGTATGCAGGGTCGTCAAATATACCTATAGTGTATTCACGGAGACGAGTTAGTATAGCGCCTTCTCTATCGCACATTATCATACAAATGACAAAGACAAAAAATACTTTTTTAGGGTCAGTGGGCGTTAACAATACCTTAGAAATGTAAATGTGCGTTCACACTGCGCTTCTTAAAAGTACGCTTAGTTTATTCCTGCGGCTTCGTCTGTCGTATTAATTGAGAGACATTGTGATATAATTTGTTTATTGTTACCTACTTTTTATTTAACTGATGGATATGAAGCAAAAGAAATAAAATCGAGAGTTAATGATTATATTTTCTTTATTAAATTGTAATATCTACCTAAACATTTTCATAACATATCATCATCACCATCACTCTCCGTACTATCACTACTGTCGTTTCCTACATTTATTATTAATCTTTCAGTCATTGCCTCCACATTTCTATCCATGGCATCCATTTTGGGCTCAACAATTTTCACAATTTCAACAAGCCCGCCGTTTTCTTTTCTCAGCAGGTTGTTCGATATCCGCCATTAAATCAATCAAAGCAATCAATCATAAAATCCAATACACCAGCCGGTTCACAAGTTGAGCGGACAGTCACAAGTAAGAGCACGTCTGCACAATACGGGAAGTATGAGTAGACTAAAAAGTACTCGTACTGTGTACACCGCCTTAGCATTTATCACTGACCAATTGCAGTTAAAAAATTGTGAGAGTGAGATAGCGCTCTACTAACTCGTCTCCGTGAATACACTATAGTTGAAGTTTTCTTAGAAACCGATGGATTTTTTCAAATGTGATTTAATTTAAAAAGCAGATAATAAAACAGTTAATTAATTAAGTTAAGTTTCAGTCGAAGACAGATATCGGTTTCTAAGAAAACTTTGACTGTATCTGACGACCCTGGATACCTATCTCTTTTGTTGGCTGTACATAAAGCTGGTGCCAGTTGGCATCGTATTGATCCTTTTATGTACCTGCATGGGCTGGTATTTAAGGTGGAAATTAATATTTATTTTGGTAATCGTGATTATATAGGCATACGTTTGTTGAATTCAATTCAGTTTTTTAAAACGAAACCCTTTGTGTACATGACATCTTCCTTTATAATATTAGTTAAGATAAATTACACTACCAAAATACCTAACGTTTATACAATTTGTTTTAATCTAGCTTTTGCCCGGGACTTCGGCCGCGTGAATGTCGATTATCGCGGACACAGACGAAGTAGCTGAACAAAAAGTAACCTATGTCCTTTCTTGAAGTTCAAACTTACCTCGTACCAAATTTCATCAAAATCGGATCAGTGGTTTAGTCGTGAACGCGTAACAGACAGAGATACTTTCACATTTATAAAATTAGTAAGGATATAGCTATGTATTCAAGCCAATATAACTGGCATGTAGTTAAATCCCCAGGGATGGCGCGACGTGGCAACTGGCAGTGTTCGTGTACCCAAAGCGTCTGGCAATAATCAGTTTATAGCAGCCATTTCAATGGTCGACTGTACTTCACAGTATTAAAGCTTATAGTCCAATAAAAGGTTTTTAAAGCAATGGTTTTGGAGTTTTTGGGGCGTGTTTCAATTGTTTTTTCTTTTGTTTGATATTCGGGAAACGTTTTGCGTTTAGGAAGGTTTAGGTGACTTATAAATTCATAATATTACGCCTTTAATCCCAGAATGGTTAGGCAGTGGTGTATTTATACACCCGAATTTCGCAAGTTATGTTTAAATCCCATGTAATAGGGGGCGGGCTGCTACTGAGAAGATCTTGATGGAAAAACCCAAACTACTACTACTAACAAAAACACTTTGCCCGACCTGGGAATCGAACCCAAACCCCATGTTCAGCAGTCGCGCTTTTCGACCACTAGACCAACGAGGCAGCAAAAAATAGAGAGTCATTGAGATGAGATTGTGTCTAGAGTTTCAAGGCGTTTAATTAGTAGAATTGGCCTTCAGTTTTAATGGTTGTTCGGTTTATTGGCTGATTTTTTAACATATCTACATAATAACATTAATAATTGATAAAAGAAAGAGTAGATTCTCATTCTTTCATCATTTCATCACTCGAGCGGAGCCGCACCTAAGTAATACAATAAATTCCCCCAGAATTTCAACGTACCCATTCTAAACATATTAAAACCCATTGCTTAACAGAAAATAATAATCAGAATCGCTTTTATATCAATTTGGGGGTCCGCATCTCCGCCATCTTGACGTTAATGGTCTATAACTCTGATTTATAGTAACAACTCTTTAAATGAAGAAAGTATTTAGTGTTCGTCTACTTGACCCGAGTATTTATATAGCAGTTAACTTGAATGGTGTGAATAAAACGTAGATAAAATCACTAAAACATGTTTTATTAAGTGTTTTTTAGTACTTGAGTATACTCTTCAAGACTTGACACACATAAAACTAGCGCCGCCGGCCGCCGCAATGCATAGATCTGCGACACGCTGCGATGTGCGGTTACGTACGGTTATGTACGGTTACGCACCGCGCTTTTCGGCGTTGTGACGTCATATAGTAATATTGTCCAGACCAATTTCGATCTTGGCGGCCAATCTTAATGGAGACAAGTCAAGTACACAGGAGATATTATAGTGCTCCACTTACGACCGCTACTGTACATTTCCGTCGATAATCGGTGACATAATTATGACACGACAGCCGCGCGGTCCCGCAATGTATGGCAAATCGCACGATATTCCTCGCATCGTCTAAATAAGGCTTTAGTTCAAACCACACATGATCTACATATTTTACAATTAAGTTTCCAAATGATCACGAGATATATTCCCTGGGTGGCCTTGGTAATTACTTTGGTAATAATTTAATGCAATGTGCACTCCCGCGGCTTAACTAAGTAAGACTAGACAGGTAAGGTTGTGGCACGTGATATAGCGTGGAGCGGAGCGATAAGCGGAAAGAAAAATTAGCTGAATGAACGCTTGTTGAATCACCTCGCCACCACAATATCTTAGGCCTTTAGACCCAGTGAGAGCAGCGTGCAGTATTCCTCTCTAGATGAAAGTGCAGTTGCGGGACAGACCGCAAATGGTGAAGAGGTCAATCGGTTCAATATTAGTCGGGAGCGCGGTATATGCGTACCATTTTTTTTTATTTGGGACAAGCCCACCCACTGCTACTACTGAAAGCCAGAATCAAAAGTGGAGAACACCAGAAAAGCGCCGAGGCAATGAAGCTTGACGAGTTCCCGGAGAAACGATTCAACTGTCTTGGGTCCCACAACGAAATTAATCAGAAAAAAATAGCGGAGTACTAAGACAAAAATTTAATTTCCACTTCTCTTCAAAAAAGCAGGAGACAGAACAAATCTAGGTCAATACGCAGGATATAATTATGCGTCAAGCAAATATTGGGCTTCCGAATCAGGCCGTACTGACTTCATGACCCTTAGGACCATCTTCGTGTCAAAATCAGTAGTACATTTACCGGTACTGGGGACTGGAACTTGGCAAAGCAGACAATGAGACTTTTTTCTTATTTTACGTACATAATATAAATGCACATAAACTCACGCCTTATTCTCATGGGGGTAGGCAGAAACTGCAGAATGCCACCTGCTACAATCCTTACATACTCCTTACGCCTCGTCCAGGTTCATACATTACTTTCATTTTCATTATTTTTCCGTAACACCTTGTTTCAGTCATCCCCACCGTATTTTACTTCCCGTTATTTTTCATGTCACCCAATTTTCGATCGTAAAACGTTCCCTGCATCTTAAGCGATCGTTTTGTATGAATACTTGAGTACCTTACATTTTACGTTACCGACTAAGTTTATTTCTTCGTATTTACCTTTATATTTACGTTTTCAGTACCTACTTTAAAATTTATCGAAATGATGGAAAAGATATGTATCTTTTGGCTTCGTTATGTATCTTTTTATTCCCGTTATATACAGTTTTCTTTTTCTTTTAAAAACACGTTACCCCTCACTAGGAATTTCTCTTGAGTTGTGGGTGCGTTTGAAAACATTATGGGACTTAAACATAACTGGTGAAATGTGGGTGTACTAATGGGTACATCGCTGCCTAACCCTTCGGGGATTACAGGCGTGTTCTTATGTTGTGTTATAAACTGTGATAATTTTAAAATGACTTCCATTTTCATCATATACACATCAAAAGTGTCTAGGGATCAACATCCCTAACAAATGTTAGGGATGTTGATCCCTAGACACTTTTGATGTGTGTAGTAACTATCATAACGTTATTGGATACCACCTTATTTTGTTACAATAAAAATAAAGGCTAAGTGCGTGTTGGACCCGCACTAACGCTATTTAGCATAACATACTACAAAATGAGGACTACCTTTCATTTTTAACTTCATTTTATTTCTATTATTTTATTTGGTTGTTATGGAGTCATACACACTCTGTAGAAAATCAAGTGTCTACCAATTACGGTTCAACAGATACAGTCCTGTGACAGAAAGACCGACGAACGGATAAGAAGACAACAGAGGCTTAGTAACAGGTTCCCATGTGGCATCCCTTGGAAAAAATACTTTATCCCAACAGCATTACAATTCAAATTCCAAAACCCAAAACTAGAAGGACGTCTCATTAAAATAAATCCGCTCATTCACGAAATACACTAGAAAGTTCAACAAACATAAACAGAATTACTGTGCCGCCTAAGTTGTTACTATTTGTGAGTTCCTGTAGAGTATTAAAACCCATTTAGTTGGGTAATGATGTGGGTTAACAAATAAATGGCAAACTTTGTCCATGTGCGGCTTTTGTGGCACATTGTGCCAGATTTGTTGTGACGGGTTGTTAGTCTGTGAGTGAGGTAAAAATGTATGATAAAAGCCGTAAATGTGACAAGTGTTGGGTTTATTTCGATTCTGGGGTAATTTTAACCATAGGAACAGTAGAATAATAAGGGGGTACCTAATTCAACCCTTAGAAACGATTGCAATCTAATCTCAGTCTCAATCTGTCAAAAATGTCTTGAATTTATCTACAACTTTGACATTGACAGTCGATAAAATGAGATAGTGACTACATCTTGAACTATTTTAATTAGGCCTTGCCTAAAACTGATTCGATAGTTGCTCTGGACCGCCTTCTTGTGCAATACCTGTATCGATTTTGATGAAAGGCATGGAGATAGTTTAAGACCCGGGGAAGGACATAGAAGTTTTTATCCCGGAAATCACCCCCAAAGGCGGTGAAAAGGGGGGTGGAAGTTTGTACGCAAGTACGATATAAACAAGTTCCACGCGGACGTAGTCGCGGGCAAAAGCTAGTTTATTATAAATCCGAACGTACATACATAAAATATTGAATTAAAAAGTCCCTTACAAAGTTGAAGCCCAATGTGGGCATGACACGAAATGTTGGCAAATATTGACCTTACTTGTTACGGTCAAAATATTATGTTTATTCATGTAATTTGTGTATAACTTTTTTATACAAACCATTTTTTAAGCAAGTTTGTTTTAATAGGGTTTCGTAGTCAACAAGGAACCCTTATCGTTTCGTTATGTCCAGCCGTCTGTTTGTCTGTCTGTCCTGTACCCCCGTCCAAGGAAAACGTTGCCCCACACTAAGAATATCTCCTTTATCGTGGGTGCGTTTACAAACATATAAATTCTCACTAATACAAACAGCCAGACCTGAAAAAACTATCTGTAGCCAATACAAATATTTGTTTATTGCGGGAATCGAAGAACGCCCTGGTGGTTTTAGCCGGTAAGAGCCCAGCAAACCCCGTCTTCCCCAGACAGGGGTTAGTCCATGAGGATTACCCCACGATTATAAAAAGGCTTTACAAGATAACAAATATAGGTACTTGTTAACTTGGTTCGGTAGGCCCAATAAGGGCAACGATGGAACCCTAAACTGCCCGTGGCCTAACACGACTTTGGTCCATTTTTATTTACAAGTTCTGTCCCATTATATAGTAAAACATGACAATATTTAATGTGACTTTGTCTTTCCACTGACTTTCGTGAAATCATAGGTCTACATAAATTAAACTCTAAAGCAGTCTGTGTTGTGTTTTATTAAAGGTAAACAAATAAAATAACGACAGAATGATATTAAAACAGCCCTCGGCACCATTTTATTACCAGCCGCCGACAAACAAGTTTAATTTAATAATAAAACAAAACTATTTTAATAAAACATAGGTACTTGTTTATAGGTTACCTTAAAACCCTTAAAACCCAAACTATTCAA
Source organism: Hoplodrina blanda (assembly GCA_949316365.1). NCBI lineage: Eukaryota > Metazoa > Arthropoda > Insecta > Lepidoptera > Noctuidae > Hoplodrina > Hoplodrina blanda. The sequence continues at coordinate 9,844,387 of OX438564.1, forward strand.
AACTAACTTTTAAAACATTAGGTGACACATAAGCGCTTTCCACACGACGCCGCGCACCGTTGCGGCAAGCGGTGCAAAGTATACCATGTGGGGTAGTACCATGAGGGACGGGGCCCCAACGGGGCCAAACGCCTGCCGGGGTTGCGGGACGTCTTAACAGGATACCGTGACCCCGGAACGTAAAAGGCAAAAGAAGGAACACGGTGGTTTTTTAGTCAGTAAAAGTCTGACAGTCCCTTCCGCCCCACCCAGGGCGGAAGGACTCATTTGATGATTTCTACCACCAAAAAAAAAAGGATACAATGTAAAAAATTATGCTTACAGGTGCATGCAACAGTATATATGTGCCCTACGGATATTTAAAGTTTTGCTAGAACATTTAAAACTAGATTTCTTAAAAAGAATATATAGCAACCCTCAAACCGTGCCGGCCATCAGAGCGTCGCGCTGTCGTTTGCCGCCGCGATACATAGAGTGAGACAACTATTTTGGTCTCACTCTCTCGCACGGCCGTTACTGGATCGCGGCGTGGCGCGACAGTCCGCTGCCCATGACACGCTTACCGCGCAGACCCGCGCAAGTCCGTCGCGCCGTCGCCACGTGCCCGTGTCTTAGTTATTATAACTATTTGTGCCTAGTTACTACCTATTAAACTTTTTACTATATACAAACTGTGGTTTCCCTGAGAACCTCTCTCTTATAAATACAAAAAGTTACTTCTTTGACTTTCGATATAAGAACATGACTAACTTTATTCTTCTTTCTTTCGGCTGTCTGTGTCTTTACACCCTTTATATAGTAATAAAATTATATTTTATACTGTAAGGGTATGAAAATCGGTCGACCCAAAAACTTAATTATGAAAGTTTAATTGGGTAGTTACCGATAATTGTAAAACACAATTTCTCAAATAAACACTTTATTTTAGACCCGAAAACTCAATTGATTTTCAATAAACTGTGGTATAAAAATTATACCACAGTATAAATTTTCAATAAACTGTGGTATAATTTTAGTCGCTTTGAAATCAATAAATAGAGTGCAAATTGAATTGCCAAACAAGTGACATCACTACTAAGCTGCCAAATCAAAAATGACAATGCAAAATCTATAGGGGAATCGCGTATTGAGAGCTCTTAAAAAATATATCAATTGACTGATGGTAGCAACTTCCCATTTGCTTTAGAATCTATTAAATCAATTACTCATAAGCACTTTAATTAAAAACCGATATTGTTCAGTTCTGGAATTTATTAATGAACGTTGGCGTAACGATTAATTACCAGCAATAAATTAGGTTTGAACGTTTGATTCTGAATGCATTTTTCCCGTTTTTAATTTATGTTTGAAAATGGCGAAAGAAATTACTCTCGGGAAGCCGGGAAAATGCGGTACAAAAAGATTGTATTTACCGAGAAATATTGCTTTTAATTTGCAATTTGAAGCTATAATGTAAATATTGCTGTGGTAAGCAAATGTGGTCTAATAAAATTATGGTTTGAAATATTGTTAGTTTTACAGTTGCTTGTGTGTGTTGCTAAAAAGAAAATACGATTATAAATAAAATGTTGGTCTAGTAGTCGCAAAGCGCGAGACTGCTAAGCGTGAGGTCTTGGGTTCGATTCCCAGATCGGGAAAACCGTTATTGGGTTTTTCCATCAGGAATTTCTCAGTAGCAGCCTCGGAGTCTGGATTTGTGCCCGGTTGATAGCAATAGGCTCGCCCCCTATTACATGGGACTTAAACATAACTGGCGAAATGTGGATATACTGATGGGTACCTACCTCTGCCTAACCCTTCGGGAATTACAGGCGTGATGTTATGTTATAAAATGTTTCTTACCTATAAAAAAGCACAGTAAAAATGATGTATGAAACGGATATTTCCAATTCAAAAATTGATTGAATTTACGTTACGTTTACTCTACTCGTCCGTGCTAGAACTTCTGGTTTATTTTGTAAAAATAAAGTGCCTACAATTTTTAAAATGAAACTCACGTTTTATTCAGTTACGTTGACTCATTTTAATATTATATAAGTAGTTCTAATGATGCCCCCCTATTACATGGGACTTAAACATAACTGGCTAAATACCTTCTATAAGATAAGAAAAAATCTACACAAGTAAATAAAATTCAAGTGTCTATTTGTAATTTTAATACTCGTATAACACCTTAAAAATAAATAAAAATAGTTACGTGGTATTTACATGAAAAAAAACTTTATTTTTATTTTTTTGTCTGTTTGTTCCGACATTTACGCGAACGAAGTCGCGGGTATGAGCTAGTCTTAACAAAAGGTTATCACGCAAATATAATAATTTTATTTTAAGAAACAAGCCCTGGTAACATAAAAAACCAATCATTTATTTTATGAAACAATGTTTTTTTGCTAAAAACATATTCAAAGCTAATTTATGAAACCTCAATTTTGCCTTTTGCTACAAACGTAAGCTGATTTCGTAACCATATATTTGTACAGACGTACCTAATCTGAAAGAAAAATCTTGTGAAAAAGAAAAACATATTCATCACACAAAGGTAAATCAAGAGAGAAAAGCTATTACTTGGCATCGCAAGCAAAAACCCATTATGTTAAAAATCAAATAAAAAAAAGTAAAACATATTCAAAGTACGTGTGGGGAACACGTTCCATTTCTTGTTCCATTTTCAAATCGTTGCAGATAGGAGCTACCTAATGTAAGGCTAGAACGAACGCTTCGACGTTTAAATATTCACTTACGAGGCGATTTTCAAATTAGAAATTATACGACTGTCCATAGCAAGTCGTTATTATTTTACGTATTTTTATTTACATAGCAAAATAAGTGTGAAAAAAGCTTTTAACTTAAATAAATATTCCTATCTGTAAAAAGGATATTTCCAATGTAAAACTTAAACGAATTTTCTTTACGTTTCCTCCGCGCACCCATGCTAGGCCTACCGATCGTGGAAGAAGATGTGATTGGAAAGTAAGTATTCGTGTCACGAATATTTTTAGATAATTCCGTTTGACTGTCAAAATCAAGGTGATACCCAATAATCTCAAATACTATTTTCTTTGCAAAAAAATTCTGCGACTGCCTCGTTAGTCTAGTGGTCGCAAAGCGCGACTGCTGAGCAAGAGGTCTTGGGTTCGATTCCCAGGTCGGGCAAAGTGTTATTGGGTTTTTCCATCAGGAATTTCTCAGTAGCAGCCTCGGAGTCTGGATTTGTGCCCGGTTGATGGCAATAGGCTCGCCCCCTATTACATGGGACTTAAACATAACTGGCGAAATGTGGGTGTACTAATGGGTACACCTCTGCCTAACCCTTCGGGGATAACAGGCGTGATGTTATGTAAAAATTCTGCGAACTTTTTTAACTTCATAGGCTGATTTTTATATTCATTATAATTTATTTTTTTACAAGCTTTTATTTACTTTCAGCTGTCCTTGTGTCTCTGGCTAATCAAATCTTACAAGTTAAATTTGAGCCACTTCCAAATGTTCGATTGAGCTGAAATTTTGCGTAATTGTGTAATTTGCATGACAATGCAATATAATGATGTTACAGAGCTGGTTTAATGATGAAGCCAAAAACCGGTCAAAGGAATCAAATCTCATGAGTTAAATTTGACCCACTTCCCGGCGTTCGATTGAGTTCGAATTTTGAATATAATATATGCACATTGCATGACAATGCAATATATTATATAAAAGCTTCGTTAAAAAAAAAATATATTTTATATTTCATAATTGATTTCATAGTAAAAGCTGTATATATTCATGAGAACTTTCACCCCAAAATTAAAAGTCACTATACCTAGTACGTCACCAGTTCCCAAAAAATAGAGAGTAATTGCTACTTCGAGATAATATGATATTAACGATAAAAATCACTTATATGCCGTTTCAACAATATAACACTAACTAAATAAATAATAACACCAGCCTGCTATTGTCCTACTGCTTATACAAAGAATCCTCTTCTTATACAAAGAAGGCACAAGCACTTTATAAAGATTTCAATATGATTCCGAACCGAGATTCGTCTTCGCGACAAAATATGTTCCATATTCTTAAGATTAAACAGTTGAAGGTGCTCCCGGTATATCATCTTTGAAACGAAATGGAGAAAAATATTCTGCATCACAAAATAGTACTAAAGCGACAGAAAATAGATGTGGAAATAGCTTTTTTTAAAGTCCGTTAGAGGTATTCGATTTAAATTCCTTAATCGAAAAGTTTGAGTAAATCGAGACTGTATTTAACGTGAAATAGAATTCGATTAGTGCATGTTTTAGTTTATTTTCACCGTATTTTAAATGATTTAAACATTCGTTTCTAGAATTCCGTACCTAAAGGTTGCCAAACGGAACTCTATTACCTACTTAGAAAACATGTCAAGTTACGTTTTTGATTACTGCTCAGCTCCCGTTGTCATAGCGTGATGTTATTATAGCCTATAACCTTCTTCAATAAACGGTTTATATAACACAAAACGATTTTATTTTAATCGGACCAGGGGGCCTACCCCATCTCTTAAAACAATAATTATTATTTTAATATTACTTTACCTTCCGTACTGTAGGATTTCCAACGCTCGGTTCAGTGCTCAGAGTTGAAAATCCAACAACAGAAATTACAATGTAATATTAAAATAATATTATTTTAAGAAATGCCAGTAGTTCTTATTTGAGCGTTCTAAAAAACAAACAAAATCTTTAGCTTTTTAATATTAGTATAGAATAAGATGGTTCGGTCATGTTGAGAGGATGAGTGAAAGACGATTAACAAAAGGTATTTATATGGCAGAGGTGAGTGGCAACGCAGGGAGGGGTCGCCCTAGGAAGACCTACACTGACCTTATTGGTGAGGTTCTTCAGAAAGGTCAGGTGCAGAGTACTCGTAACCGGCGTGCTTGTATGACGAGATGTATGAACGTAGATGAGGCGAAAGGAGTATGTAAGGATCGTAGCAGGTGGCTTTCTATGGTTTCTGCCTACCCCCATGGGAAAAAAGGCGTGAGTTTATGTATGTATGTATAGAATAAGAATAAGGTTTTACTAGAGACATTCAAAAGTAAGTAGTAAGTCACGTTTTCATACTAGAAATAGTGTATTTCCGAATACCGACAACCAATATGACATATACTTAAGTCTCTAGGGAAATCAAATTCTCGCAATAATAATGATAACACGCATGCGTGGTTCAGCCACTGGACCCGGCAATGGAAAAGGCTTTTAATTCAAAATGCAGTGCACGTAAGTAATATCAGATTGGATAAAATTTTGTGGAATGAAGCGTGCAGTTTAGATTATATTGCGTTACTGTTCGCTGGAATAAAGCTAAGGTGAGTGTTCACTGGAGTACAGTCACGGACATAAACACGTAACACTTAGGATAAACTAAAGCGATGTTTTCGTTAATAAATGATTGCAATTTTGAAATTAGAACTACTTCGTAGCAGTATGGATTCCAGGATATGGTGTTCTTAACACCATTACATTTTGATCAATCCTTTTTAGGAGGAAATTGCTTTAGAATATTTCTATGTGTTTACATGTTTATCCTCGTGACTGTACTTACTTGTAACAGAACACCGCTCTAATGTGTTACCCTCCCACAAACCGAACGAACATGAAATGCTCAACGCATTGTTACTTTTGTTGGGGCGCAGGTTTTCTTCAATTGAAATAGTTGTTTTTATTGTACTAAATATTTAATTCCTTATTTTAAATTTTAAGATAGAAAATAATAACGTTTCTTTTTGACGTTGGTGCGTGAGTGTGTGACAACTATGGCGCGCGCAGCAGTTGCGGCGCGCGCAACGCACCACATTCCATGTCCACGCAGGCCATCTATGCGGCGTGGACAACTTTAGTTTATTGTTGAAAAGAGTGTCCATGGAGTTTCTTGCTCGTTCTTCTCCATAGAGACCTACCTATGTTTGAAACGAATTTCAAAGCTTCAACTTTCTGACTAACTGACCGACTCCTTGACAATTCAAAAGTGCTTGTAACTGGACTAATTGAAATAAATGTTTTGACTTTGACTTTGACTTTAATATCTCCTGCGTACTTGACTAGTCTCCATTGAGATTGGCCGCCGTAAACAAAATCAGTCTGGAGAATATTACATTAAATTAAAATGATGGAGAAAATGCTCTAGTGTATATTAACCTTTATCTTCTTTAAAATTGGAGAGAGATAGAGGTGCTAGGAACACTCGGTGAACTGTAAAACGGGATAACGTGTACTGTTCAAATTTAACTCCATCGACTAAATTATGGACGGGGCCCCAACGAGGCCAAACGCCTGCCGGGGACGCGGGACGTCTTAACAGGATACCGTGGCCCCGGAACGTAAAGGGCAACAGAAGGAACAGGGTGGTTTTTTAGTCAGTAAAAGTCTGACAGTCCTTTCCGTCCCACCCAGGGCGGAAAGACTCATTTGATGATTTTTAACACCCCAAAAAAAAAATCGTCGAAATTATCCGTGGGTCCATTCCGTATAAAAACCTACTCGGGTATATTTAGATGTAAAGTATATAGCTGCGACACAGTTATTAACTTTTATATAGTTATCTTCGTTTTATAAAAAAAAGTAAAAGTAAAATAAAAACTTTTTAATTTACTTTTACTTTATTTTACTTTAATGTAAGCTATTAAAAGGGGTTTACTGTAGTGAAGAAAAGCTTATCAACGCTCAAGATATCAAAATTTAAGACCAGATAGTCTTAATGCGTTATAATAAAAAACATTACTCTCCTATAAAAACTAGTACTTTACTCATGACTTTTCGTACTTCTCCTACAAACTCAACACCCTTTTAATGAGTTGTAAAAAAAAAAGAATAATGTCGAACTTAATTTTATTATTTACTTAGTTTGCCATTGGTGCCAAGTTACAGATTGATAAACCCAGGTCATAATATTTTTCAAACAATCGACACCCCCTTAGGGGTCGAATTATCAAAAATAGTGAAGTCGTGTACAAAATTTTACGGTCTTAGTTCTAGTAGAGACATACCTACATCTCCATCAAGTCAGCTTTCAAACAAAAAAAACCGCATCAAAACCGGTTCATTCGTTCAGGAGCTGCGATGCCACAGACAGACACGTCAAACTTATAACTACCCCCTTTAGCATCGGGGATTAAAAAAACATGTATCAACTGACAAAACAAAGGTATTAGTAACACCATTTAATTATAAATTGCACACCCAGTCGAGAACTCTCCTCATAAAAGTTATAATTTATTTGTGAAACGATTCCAACTTCTGCAAAACTCGAAGCTAAATCAAATACACAACGAAGTGACTTTCGTTTTGAATTTTAAACTTCTCTTTGCATGTGAGGGTTAATACGGATTACAATAGGGACCTCGTTATTTTATGTTCATGATAATGAAAACAGGAAGAACTGAGAAAGTTTAGTAGTCATGAAAAGGATGAGTTTTAATAAAGTTGTTCTTTATTCATATTCATATTAATTCCTTTATTTTTTTTTCAGATAAATTATAATATTAATCATAACATAACATAACATTACGCCTGTAATCTTCGAAGAGTTAGGCAGAGGTGTACCCGTTAGTACACCCACATTTTGCCAGTTATGTTTAAGTCTCATGTAATAGGGGGCAAGCCTTCTGCCATCAACCGGGCACAAATCCAGACTCTGAGGCTGCTACTGAGAAATTCCTGATAGCAAATCACTGACCTGGGAATCGAACCCAAGACCTCATGTTCAGCAGTCGGAAGCGCAGAGAAATGAGGCAGTTATTATATTAGTACCTCATCATCATCTGCCTAGCCTTTTCCCAACTATGTTGGGGTCGGCTTCCAGTCTAACCGGATGCAGCTGAATACCAGTATTTTACATGGAGCGACTGCCTATCCGACCTCCACAACCCAGTAACTGGGTAATACGATACCCCTAGGTAAGACTAGCTGTCAGACTTTCAAGCTTCTGACGACTCGTAACGACTGTCAAAGATCCACGTATGACAGCCGGGACCAACAGCTTAACGTGCTTTCCGAGGCACGGCATGATGTCAGTAATGTCTAAGATAAACTTTATATTAGTACCTATAGATTTAAATTCACTACCAGCCAAATAGATAGAATGTTAGTAGGTACCTAGTTACTTCCCGTTAGTGTCCCAAAGGATAAGGAAATATTATTCGTGAATCCGGAAAACTGCGCAGTAAATGTATGGGAATTGTAACTCCCTCACCATGAAATGGGATGCTATTACATAAAACTTGATGAAATTATTATCGAGCATCGTTACTTTCATTGAAATGTTAAGAGTAATCGTTTACGATTACAATATTGTAAATATGTAAGCACCTTGACTGCCTTGTTGATCCGCGACTGCTGAGCTTGAGGTCTTGGGTTCTATTTCCAGGTCGGGCAAAGTGTTATTCGGTTTTTTCATCGGGAGAGAGAGGAAGTATGCTAGGGTGTCCTAGATTAAATGTTAGTACTATACTATACTATACTATACTATACTATACTATACTATACTATACTATACTATACTATACTATACTATACTATACTATACTATACTATACTATACTATACTATACTATACTATACTATACTATACTATACTATACTATACTATACTATACTATACTATACTATACTATACTATACTATACTATACTATACTATACTATACTATACTATACTATACTATACTATACTATACTATACTATACTATACTATACTATACTATACTATACATAAAATCGTAGCGAAGTCAAAACTGTACATTTCATATTTTTGAAAAATAGTAATTGCTATCAGATCGGGGAGTGATTCTAATGCCGAAAATATATTTTTTAGAATTTTTGTCTGTTTGTCTTTTTGTCTGTATGTTTGTTAGAGCATCACGCGATTACTGCCGGATAGATTCTGTTCAAATTTTGTATGAATATTTCACATTGGCCACATTAAGGATGCTAAACGCCCTCCTGACTGCCGACCCTGAATGTGATGTGTTTGCTGATGAATGGAAGAAAATAATGCGTGCTTGTCTGGTGTTCTGTGAGAGACAATATGCGAGGGTGTCTACTGTTACATGTTAGTTTATGTTAGTTTGTGATGTGTTTAATTTATTTAACCATTTAATCAAATAATTATTAATAATTTTATCCACGAATTGTATATCTTTGAATTTAATTTTTGTATTGTATGTTATTTGAATGCTTATTTTATTTTAATATTTATAATTCTATGTTAATTAATGTAATTGGACCTGTGCCGTTTTAATTAACTATAAATAAATAAATAAATAAATAAATTAGTCCATAAGCTATAAATTATCACGCTATTTCCTTTGGGGGGTAAGCAATATTTCTTTATGACTATGCAGAAACAAATTTTGACGCAGACGAAGTCGCGGGCAGAAGCTAGTTTAAAAATATTTTTGTATAATAATGACTTGTTTCCAATCTCTATGTTAATTAATGTAATTGGTGTTACCGTTTTAATTAACAGTATTTTTTTTTAAAGAGTATTGAGTTTCAGTCGTTACGGGTCGTCAGAAGCCCGAAAATCTGACAACCAGTCTTACCAAGGGGTATCGTATTACCCAGTTACTGGGTTGTGGAGGACAGATATACAGTCGCTCCATGTAAAATACTGGTATAGGTACCGGCACAAGACGTGAGCACAAATGTCACCTGCGCAGTTGTTAATTTTTTGGTCTCTTTGGCGGAATGAAGAAGGCGGGGGGCGCCGATCCTGCAGTCCGCTGCACGCGATTGGTTCGTCAATCGATGCTCATCGTCTATTGGACTATCGCCTGTCATTCGGCTGCTGTACACTTTTGTGCAATTTTAATGACTTACGTTTTGAATTTATAAATAGTTTTTTTTGGTTATTACGTATTAGTTGTTTTTTTTTATATAGTTTAATTTCGTTATTTCGTATTTGTTGTGTTTTTTGTTTAATAATAGTAGATTATTAACCAAGGGGATAAAGCAGTGTCTTCTGTCGCGGGTGACGATTTAAATCGCGAGCGTAACGAAGGACTCGAGGTTTACTCCCGAGCGTAGCGAGGGTGTTAAAAACTTAAATCACGAGCGAAGCGAGGGATTTAAGGCGAGTCCTGAGTGTAGCGAGGGATTTAAGTTCACCCAAGACTAAGACAGCTTTATCACCGAGGAAAATACTCTACTTTTCGTACCATTTGCGAAAAAATTAACACAATAATAATATGAGATATGCATTTTAGAACATTAAGTAAATTAAAATAAACTTAACGTACTTATATGTATTTGAAGAAAACAAAAACGCGGTAAATTCCTAGACTAACATTTTTTTGTCGGAAAAGCAAACGCATCAAGCTCATACGGCCTCGTCGGTTTTTGTAATTATATTTAATCATAACTGCATAATAAATGCGTATTCCTTTTTCAAAAAGATGTATAATGCTTTATATGTATACAAACTCAATGGTGTAAACACAGATGTAGTGCAGTATAAATTTCGGTATCTAAGTATTCCAAATTTAAATCACATTCTCTCCCTAGAGGATAAATGAAATTCAGTACAATTTTCTTTCCCTGTTTTTGTCAGATTAATAATGACTATTGTTAAGTATGTTCGCTTTTTGTGGCATAGAATGTCACTTTTTTGAGCAAGTGGTACGAAAAGATCATTTTTATTATTTCTTTTTATAAAATTGATGTGTTATAAACTTTTTTAATTTTTTAAAAGACATTGAAAATGAATATGTATTAGCCTTTATTTGGCCAAAAGTGTACATGCGCGAAATCCTACAATCTGTGCTCACCACTGGTGCCGACAATTATATTCAGCTGTATCCGGTTAGACTGGAAGCCGACCCCATCGTAGTTGGGAAAAGGCTAGGCAGATGATGATGTGGAAAGCTAATAAGAACGAATGGGCGATACTGATTTTTGGTTGTCGTATAAAATTAAACCAAAATGCTATATTATAACATGGTTGAATTTCCAATGGGGAAAACGACTTCTATCAAATACTTTTACGATAGCGAGCTCGCGGTAGGCCTAGCACCTAGTCAACTCGACTTGTTTTGATTAAACACAATCCTGATGCTTTCATCGCGTGACAAACAGATATCATCGTTTTAATGCTGTAAAAACTGACGCCATTTTGTATGAATGACTTTACATGGAAATGTTATTGGCATTTTTTTCATGTTCAGGTACTTTGCTCGTTTTTTTACTTTTTAAGGTTCCGCGTACTCGAAGGGTACTAAACGAGATTCTTTACTAAGACTGCTGTGTGTCCGACCATCTAATCTAACACAGGGATGTATAATTATAAATAATTATGTACTTCAAAACAGACATTTGAAATTTTCACAGAGCATGTATCACTATGGCCGCTATAACAACAAATAAGAATAAATATAACATCACGCCTTTAATCACAGAAGGGTTAGGCAGAGGAGTACCCATTAGTATACTCACATTCCGACAGTTATATTTTAAGTCCCATGTAATAGGGGGCGAGCCTATTGCCATCAAACGAACACATCCAGACTCCAAGGCTGCTACTGAGAAATTCCTGATGGAAAAACCCAATAACACTTGCACGACCTGGGAGTCGAACCCAAGACCTCATGTTCAGCAGTAGCACTTTGCGACCACTAGACCAACGAGGCAGAAAAAAGCAGGCATGGCAAAAATAAAATAAAGTAAAAAAAAAATAACAAAAAATCACGTTTCTTGTAGTAACGTTATTTTTTGTTTAATATTGTAATATATTTATTTTACATAAAACCTTAAAGTAAATGTAAAATATGTACAATTTATAAAAAAAGGCAGAAAGGTGACCTCATAGGGCATCAAAAAATTCGTCCGCGTTGCTGTCAATGCCCAAAAGGCTGACAGCATTGCCACGTTGTATAGCAATGCTAATTCTTTGGCCTAAGAAAAGGCCAGCCTTCTGGTCATGTGAAGAGTCGACCAGTCGCTTAGCGATGTCCCGAAAAACAAGGTGAGCAAGTTTTTTTTTTTTTATAAATTGTACATAATTATTTTATATTGTAATTAAATAATATTGTGCACGGAACCCTTTGATTGCGAGTCCAATTCACACATGGCCTGTTTTTAAAGCGTGTTTCATTTAACCTTTTGATTGTATCGTAGTTGTTGTTGGTAGCTATCATTATTTCGATATTTAACTTAACTTTCATGCACGGAAAAAATGTTCGAAGTTACTGACTGACTAATATCGGTATTTATTAGTAGCTAATATTGAAAGAAAAAACGTTATATAAGTATTATAAAAAAATGCCAGCTTATTATGTAGTGACAAAGATAGAAAAGGGTGTGCTTAGATGGTTCGGTCATGTTGAGAGGATGAGTGAAAGACGATTAACAAAAGGTATTTATATGGCAGAGGTGAGTGGCAACGCAGGGAGGGGTCGACCTAGGAAGACCTACACTGACCTTATTGGTGAGGTTCTTCAGAAAGGTCAGGTGCGGAGTACTCGTAACCGGCGTGCTTGTATGACGAGATGTATGAACGTAGATGAGGCGAAAGGAGTATGTAAGGATCGTAGCAGGTGGCGTTCTGTGGTTTCTGCCTACCCCCATGGGAAAAAGGCGTGAGTTTATGTATGTATGTATGTACCAGCTTATTATTGCCCTACTGCAAAACAAAAACATCTTGCCATATTTTCACTCACTGATGTCCAAGATAAACTTAAAAAGTAGGTAGGTACATATGAATTAGAAAAATCACAATGTTACTTGCTTGATTTGAACTCGCAACCTCATACACTAAAGGCGGCCTTAACCACTGCGGCACTAGGCTATTACAAACAAATTAATAGTTAAAATCGTAATTTTTTTTTACATTGCCTGCCTCGTTGATAAGCGCAACTGCTGAGCATGAGGTTTAAACCAAATGTTATTGAGGTTTTACATCAGGAATTTCTCAGTAGCAACTTAGATTTGTGCCCGGTTGACAGCAATAGGCTCGCCCCCTATTAACTTTGAATAACCCTTCAAGAATAACAGGCGTGATGTTATGTTTTTTTTAAATTACACCAACTCCAAACTCATGCAAACTCGTTACAATGCATGTTCACGACGACAAGGTAATTACAGACTTATAGGATAAGAAAATCAGATTACATACAATAAAATGTAGAAAACAGGGAGCAGAGAGAAAATGTCTTATTTTTAAGTCAAGAAAATTGAGGATTTGTAGAATAGTCATAGTAGAAAAACTGAATGTATGGTGTAAGTATAAAGAATTTAGCGGTAAACGTTTAAAATTCTCAGCGGCCATAACTTACATCGTAAACAATATTTATTTTGGCAATAGTTTTAATGTACAATATATACAAACTTAATTATAAAAAAAAATCTGAATAAAAAAATGAAATTAAAACAAAATTAAAAAAAAAAAAACTCTTCCGCATCGCCGTCAACTGGAAATGTGCCCAAAATGCTGGCCGCATGGCCAATCCAGTTAATATGGCAACCAGAATTTTGTAAAATCCTAATTATAAAGGAGTGTCCGTCAAGTTTTTAGCTCGTTCTTCTCCATAGAGGCCTACTTCCGCTTTGGTACAAGCTTCAATTATCTGACTAACTGACCTTCTATTAGATAATTTTAAAGTGTAAATGGTCTAGTTGAAATAAATGTTTTGACTTTGACTTTTGACTTCTTACTAGCTAGTTGAAATACATATTTTGACTTTTGACTTCTTACCTTTTTCCGCCTTCTCTTATGTTTTGTGGTCGCACATAGGCCAGTCACGTCGGTGATTGCATCACGAACAACAGATGCACGCCAGCAGCTGTTCAAACCTTAAGAACTTACAGGAATATTCTTTACTGCATTACATAGACACACAGATAACATCACGCTTGTAATCCCCAGAGAGTTAGGCAGAGGTGTACCCATTAGTAGGTACACCCACATTTCGCCAGTTACGTTTAAGTCCCATGTAATAGGGGGCGAGCCTATTGCCAATTGCATTAGATAATGTACTTAATTTTCATGTAATGTAATATGTAAAATATGTAAAAATTAAATGTGTAAAAATAATATACAATGTGTCGTTTTGCATCCTCGTCAAATTCAAGGAGGTAACTATGCTAGTGATTCTAGACCCGAATCAATAATAAAATAGGTAGGTGTTTTTTTTTTAATGTTTTCTTATTTACGGAAATCAGTAAACCACCCCGGTGAAAATGCGGCCCATCTTTAGACTAGGTTTAGGATCGCTGGCCGCGCGCACACACACAAAGAATCGCAAACGATAAAACCACAACACAATAGACGCCGCCCGCGCACCCCTCTCCCTGTGGTGCCCCACTCCCGCGCCCGGGCGCGCCGCAAAGCAAAAAAATTATTAAATTAGTTCAAGTGATTTCGCCGCCGGCCGTGAGTGTATCGCAAATTTCGTTGTGCTGTGCCTCCGTCGTATACGTGAATTATGTGATTGTGATGCCATCAGTGGAGCCATCCGGATGTTCGCAGAACGGTTTCCCAATAGGGAACCGCCAACGCAGAGCGTTATGCTGTCTGCTACACAGAGACTGCGGGATTTTCGGCAGTTTGACGTACCCCGACATGCTCAAGCTCGCGGCAGTGAAGGTCTGCCTGTCGCCTTGCAGGAAGATATCCTGGAGTACTTCCAGCGAGAGCCACGGGCAAGCACACAAAAATACCTACTAAGGTAGGTATTTTTGTCGGTCCTCAGCCCGTTAAAGTAGGAAGGGAAATTTAAAATCAACCAATTTAATCTACAAATAAAAACAAAATCATTACTAATAATTAGGTACTCATAAATCATGAATTTACCTACAATGCGCCAAGAGCGCCGCCGCCGGCAGCAAGTAGGTACTTATCCTAAATCCCGCGCTCACAACAAATAAATGTGCCACAGCCTAGCAAAACGTCTCAGGTTGTACCTAAATCCTAGTAGGTATGTATTCTTAGCAAAATCGGTAGATTTGCAATAAAACAGAATAAAGCAAAATGGCAATACTAACATTTTATCAATCAGCTGATAGCGTAGATAAGTAGATAAATCCTAGTACGTATTCTTAGATCTTAATAATAAAAACAAGTGTTATTAATTAACATCTAAGGTTAATAAAATCTGCAATTTGCAATAAAACGTAATAAGCAAAACTAACGTTTTATTAATCAGCTGACCGTAGATACTCACGACAATCTAAGGGTCGTGAACTTTTTTTGGACGCGCATAGCATACCTACGCATGTGATACACTCACGCACACAGAGACAATTGGCGCTAAAGCGCAGAGAGTGATTCTCCAATTTCAAGTTATGGATTATTCTGAAATACGATTAAATTTTAACAACTAATAAAAAAGGGTGTTATTATTATTATTCAGGTCTCGTAATTTTAATTGATTATTTATGACTTTTATGACAACCTCCTAAATTTTGACGAGGATGCAAAACGACATATTGTATACTATGTAACAAAAACCCTGTCAGATCAGTGTTGCCGTTGATCAGTTTTTATGTTTTATTTTAATTTAAGTAATTACTTCTTCTTTCTTCTTTTTATTTTTCACTGGGGAAAAATAATAATCTCAAATCCATTATCGATGCCGAATAATACCCTTAAGGATCGGACAGGGTTTTTGTTACATGCTTTATAACATCACGCTATGAGAGCCACAGAAGCAGATCAGTAACCAAAGACGTTACTGAACACGGATGAAACCGCGAAGTATAGCTAGTAATAATGTAAACAAGAATATTCACCCTCTGATTTATCTGCAGGCACAGTCAACAATAAGATAGGTATGCAGGGTCATCAGATATAGTTGAAGTTTTCTTAGAAACCGATGGATGTTTTCAAATGTAACTTAATTTCAAAAGTAGATAATAGACAGATCATGAATTAAGTTAAGTTTCAATCAAAGACATCCATCAGTTTCTGAGAAAACTTCAACTATATCTGACGACCCTGGATACCTGCCTCTTTTGTTGACTGTACTAACTGAAACATTTTCCTTTTGAATGCAAATTCTATCAGAAATTTGTAAGCAATTAAATTCGCCAAATATATTACACATAAATCTATTATGTTTGACACTATAATCTACAATATTAAATTAACAAACACTTACCTACATACAAATTCACATTAACATATGTATTGTAGGTACATAATAGTATTTAGTACATTTACATACAGAAACACATGATTAATATTAGTGAATATTTGAATAATTGGTTTAACTCCTACCAAATCGAATTAACCGAACGAATAAACGTATTTAATAAACGATAAAAACAAAGGCTACTAACTTACTAACTTACTTTAATACTTTTTTAGTGCCCATAAGAGTACCTCGCAATGCCTCCGCTGTCCGTCTGTCAGCGACCTGTATCTCATGAACCGTAATAGGTAGAACGTTGGAATTTTCACAGAGTGAGGTTATCTATTGCCGCTATAAAAAAAATAATAAAAAAATACAAATAATAAAAAAAATATCAAGTAACATAAATATTTGTTATTAGAACGAAAAAACAAAGGTAAGTACGCTAAGGTAAGGTAGTACTAAGGTACTTACCATTGTTTTACACACAAAGTTAAAACGTTGAAATTTTCACAAAATTAGTATTTCTATTGCTGCTATAACAAAAATAAAATCTATTTAAAAACAAAAATATTAATAGTAATTTCTTTTTAAAAAATGTGTTTCAAAATACCTATAAGTAGTAATAAAAATTTAGAGAGAAATAGATATAAACATTAAAGGGGATATAAGAAACGTGTTTAAATGTAGGTATTATTAAATATGGCGGTACGGAACCGTGCGTGTCCGACTCGCACTTGGCCAGTTTAGTTTTAGATTCGGTCTAATTTACGCTGCAAGTTCTTAGATTGAACGCCGTGATAGAGTAGAGAGATAGTGTGCCGAGGAGTTTCTTGCTTGTTCTTCTCCATAGAGGCCTACCTCCGCTTTGAAACGAGCAACTAGCTTCAACTTTCGGACTAACTGACCGACTCCTGGACAATTCAAAAGTGACTGTATTTGGTCTAATTAAAATAAATATTTTGACTTTTGACTTTTGAACCTTAACACAAACTATTAAATTCTATTTTACAAAAACAATCCAACAGAATAAACACAATTAAACAATGTTGTCAAGTCAGTGAAATGAATTACCAATATGGAGGCATGTTAATTACGATCATATATTACTGACGAGTGACGCTTATAATTAATTTCCGGCTTGTAATTATGTGGAACGTGCACCTCAGTGTCGAATGACATACTGCTTTCCGGCGTAGGTAGGCACCTACTATAAAAGCTGATGTGTGTTAGTAACTTCTACAAGCTTAGTTTTTGTTAATCATAAAATAGAGAAGGAGTGAACTGGGAGGGGGGGTGTACTTATCATTTGAAACAACTTTTAAAACATGAAATCGTGAATAAAAAATCTACTGATCCGTTCATTCTATACATTTTTATTTTTATTTCGCAATTTCTGAGTTAGTCTTGTAAAGAAACTTGTTGTGATTAACACTTATTATTCAAAGTTGCAGTAAAAAAATACAATAAGAAGACTAATCAGATAATGATGTCAATGTTACACCACTATTTTTCTCTAAAAATTACTATAGAGAAGCGAATACATTGGAGACTCACATTAAGATAATTTAATTATGTTTATAAATATGTACACTAAACGTTCAATATTTCATATGCGCGATTAAGGCTACTTTATAGCTCCATCACAAAATTATGTCACTAACTGTACCGAGGTAACGTTTTTATATAACTTTACCTTCAAGTATAGAACCATTAAAACAAAAAAAAATAAGAATTTCTGAAAAAACTTTTTCAGGTATTTTCATTAACCAAAACAATAACAGCATTTTAATTGAATATAATTGATATTGGCGTTTACTTTAGTTGATTTCAGGATCAATTAAAATTCAATGATTAATTTAATTGACGTTCGACGAACGGGTTAACATAATTTAATTATGGTGATTGAATTGGCGTGAAGTTGCCTGTATCGGAATCCTGATAAAATTAAGCAAATTATTTTTTTATGCAAATAAGACAAAATAAAACTAAAAGCGTTATAAATGTTTTTTTTTTTTTAAATTTAATTAAAATCTATACTGAGAGTGAG
The DNA here is from genome assembly GCA_949316365.1 of Hoplodrina blanda. NCBI lineage: Eukaryota > Metazoa > Arthropoda > Insecta > Lepidoptera > Noctuidae > Hoplodrina > Hoplodrina blanda. The sequence goes on from OX438564.1 coordinate 9,862,524, forward strand.
TGAGGGTTTAACGTATTTATGTATTTTCAGAATTATATTTAACCATTAAAATCAGTATAATAAATTAATAACTTCATAAGTCGGTATAATCTCAAAATGTCAAGATTTCATGAAATAGTAATTCTTTCGGGTTACCTGGCCCTATGGAGTTTTATTGCTGACTTATATGGTTATAATTCTGAAAATAAATAATTCTTACGCCCGCGAATCATACTTAATCAACATATAATTCTGATTTTCAAATTGGAATAAACGTAAGAAAATTTGAATTACGCGGGCTACCGTGGAGGTTCCACCTTAACTTCAAACTGTCAAAGTTCAAAATTAAAACTATTTAATAACCCCTTTTAAAGTAGGATTACGAATGTTTTATTAGTTAACTTCTATTATGCTTTGAAATAAAAGTTATATAAGTAGGTACTCAAAGTCACTTATTCCCAAATGCTAAGTGAAGCTTCAGACTGACTTTTCGACTAACTTAATAGCCTGCATAATGTTATTATGTGAATGTGGGGAGGCTGTCAATTCTGTGCTTGATATTACTGAGATTTAGTTCAACTGGAAGGGTATTGGAAAATATTTTTAGAATGAAGTTTCATAACGCGGCTTCTGATTGAAGTTCACTAGAAGAAATCGTCACGTATAACTATTTAGAAGAACTATTTTTGTTTGACATTATACCCATTGTATAAAAAATGATATTAAAAATATAATTGTTTGTAGTATGTACTACGCAGAGTCTACGGCGTAGCTGCTGGTATTGAAATTACGTGCTACGGCGTAGCAGACTGTAGATCAAAAGTATGATCTTATTACTTGCGAAAAAAAGGATAATATTTATTATAACTCAGCAGAAAAACATGATAGTCTGATTTGATGATAAAACTTCAAAGAAAAAGAAAACAACTATTTCAATTTTATTCACAGTTTTTTACTCTAGATCTTCAACTAAGTGCAGCAACAAGGATCGTTAGCTATGCGGTCTCAAGTTATGACGTCATACCATTAAATATTTAGCGGTTAGAAGGCTGCTAAGCTGTCATATTAATGGTGGCACGAAGCATTAGAGAGACGGCAAGTCAGTTTTATAATTTATGTTTCTAGTTTATAGGGTAGTGAATAGTTTTATAACTTAAAGTTATTTTAAACTTTAAATTAATAAGGTTTTGTGTATTTGTATTTTTTGCAAAATACCAACATTCTGTTCAATGTGTCAGTATAGCTTTATCGATAAATTAATTATTATGACAAACTATAGTTTATAACTATAATTTTTTAGTTGGGTACTTCAATATGCCAATATTATATCACTACCGAATAATAATTATGGCTATCTTTAGGAGAGGTTTATGTCGAGCATTGGACGTTGTTCGGCCAATATAAAGATGATGATGAATAAACAATTATATACATCCAAATCTTTCCTATAAGTAACTGTAAAACTAATGTAATCTATACTAAATCGTAAAATATAAAACTATAAATAATCAGCGTTAAATATCTAAAATCTATACTTATATATAATGTAATATAATATAATATTGTAAAGAGGTAACATTTGTCATCACATCACAAAAACACTTTTTTCCCAACCTGAGAATCGAACCAAGGCCTTCACGCTCAGCTATCACGCTTGCGACCAGGAGACCAGTAGGGTAGTTTACTAAAATCATTGCAATTACTTCTAAAAATGGTAGAAATTGACGTAGGTTTATTTAGTCGTGTCGGCGGAAGTAAACTCAATTTAAAAAATCAGATTAAACAGCTACACCTTAAATTGTTAAAGCTTCAAGTATAAAAGCCTTAGCCCGACATTTTCGCAGTTATATAAAGAGCCTTTTATGCGAAAGGCTTGGAGGCATATTCGTAACAACTTTGACTGCAACTCTCACAAAAGGGTACTCGCCGTTCTGACAGCTAATTAAATTTCGCATTTCCATCGCTTCTCTTGTTGCTTGAATTATGACACCTTGTTACACCGTCTTTTTAATTACTTTTGATTTTTATTCTGTTAGCTTGAGATTTGATAAACTTAAGGTTGAAAATTCTATAAATTGGTTGATATTTTGTAAAAGAAAATCCGTCTATTAACATGACTCGCAACGCATTGTAACAAGGCACCGTAACGCATTGCGACATGGCGCCGCAACATTTTTATGTGTGTTAGCATTATGGCAGGTTTTGTATGAAAAATATGTCAAACTGTCATATTTATTCTTTAGATAAAAGTTATCTTAATATTGAAAATATCCTAATTAATAGTGATTATGATTACACTTAAGCAATTTATGATAAAGCTTGTTTTTCACAATTCAACGTAATTCAAACTGCAACTAAAGAACTTTCAAGCTATTGTTAGCTATCAAATTCACCCAAAAAACGAGCTAAAAATATGAAAATGCCAAAAATCCTTTTAACTCCACGTTAAAAAAATCCCGGTAGGTAAACCACAAAGGAAGCAAAGCATTCTACCGCCTACGAGGACAAAATAAAGTTATTTAAGACAAGCTTTTGCCTTCGACTTTGCTCGCGAATGTCGGCTATCGTGGATTTCTTTTTGTGCGGGACCCTAATTATTCTTCTAAAGTCTTTCAGTTTGATGTTTGACGTCTGTTTCTCTGTATTTTTTTAAGTTATTCCATATAATATCAGCTACCTGCCTCTGAAAGTCTAGTCGAAATCGGTCCAGCCGTTTCTGAGATTAATTATAACAGACAGACAAAAATTTTTAAAAATATTTATTTCGTGTGATTATCGTGTAAACATGCATACCTATTTATTTTGTAAATACCTGTTTTTCTGACATTTTACAAACAGACACTTCAATTTTATTTATTTGTATAGTTATTAAAGAAAAAATACAGAGAAATAATTTCAACAAACACAAATTCCAATTGACCAGTTTCGTGCCGGAATTATTTCAACTCCTATTTATTTTGCACGTCCGAGCAGGCAGTTATTGGGACATAAAAGGGTTGCAGTAAATGCAAAAAGCGGAGAAAAAGTCCTTTAAAAGTAATTTAGTAGACACCCCTGAGAGCTTGCCGTAGGGCTGTCACTCGCACATTTCGTTTTGAAATTTTAAATCTCAAATAGAACGAAAATGGCTCCCGGAAAATGGGGGAAGCGAATGTTAAGGCTTGGCTGGTGGAGGTTTTTAAGTTGTACTTAATATTAAGTTGTAGTGGAATAGCTAGCGTCATGTTCGTGAACGGACGCTGTCAGCTGGGTTTGGTCATCTCCTAACTGCTTATGGCTTACATATACACATCAAAAGTGTCTAGGGATCAAAGATGTATTGGTAATAATACATCTTTGATCCCTAGACACTTTTGATGTGTGTATTTATGATTGTTTTATTTTCACCTTCATTATTTTCACAAATAGAAAAAACAAGAATATTGTTGCCAGAATTTTGTAAAGATGTACCTAATTGAAAAGAGTGTCCGTAGAGTTTCTTACATGTTCTTCTCCATAAAGACGTCTACCTACGTTTTAGAACGAGCAAATATTAGCTTCATCTTTCTGACTAATTGCTGACTCCTTGTCAATTCAAAAGTGACTGTAAATAATTTAATTTGACTTTGACTTTGCGAGTGTAAGTAATTGTAGCTTTACACGAGTAACAAAAATAGAATTTCTGTGTAAAAATCCGTCGATATTAGGGCGCGTCATGTATTTTGATGAGCCTATCGCCTTGACAGAAAATCTATAGGAAGACGATTCATTTTGTATGTCACACGTCAAACATTTTTAGTATAATGATTTATTCTTTGAAAATAGGTCTCGCTTGACGTAAAAGACAATACTACTTACAGGGCGTGTAAAAAGACACATTACATAGTTGTTAACTGTTCATACTGCCCATCAAAGTAAGTAACTTTAAGCACAAATGGTTGCTCGGAATCGACTTCTATTTTTATGTGAGAATTTACTGTATATGACATTTCAATGTGCACGCAATGTAACGCACGTAAATCATTGTGTTTACGGGTGCATTCATCAGTACAGGGGTCATAGCGGTACTTAAAGTTATATAAAACATTTTAAACTTGTTTTTGTGAAAATATGTAGAAAAAAATTGAAACTTTACTCAGAAGCTTCCCAGGTATTTGTCCAGAATACAAAAATGATCGAAATGATAAAAAAAACATGTAACTTTCGGCTTCATTAAGTGTTGTTTTATAGCCGTCATAAGTACACCTTTTTAATAAAGAAGAAAGTTCCAGTACCTACTGTAAGCACAGCAAATAACAAAATTAATAAACAGTACCCTCCTTCTAAGCGGGTCGGATGAAAACGACAAAAATCTCTCTGGTCCTTTAATACGAGAACAGGACCAAAAAACTTTGAACACCCCTAAACATAACAAGATTCTGTAAAAATTACCGCGCCGGACAAAACGGGGCCTCAAACGTAAACAGGGAAAAATATTCTAAAGAGAAACAAACATCTTTAGAGACTGAATAGGAAAAAATGGCGACAGGCTTAGAACAATACTAGTTGCTCCCTGCGACTTTTACGCGGGGATTTTTTCACCCGTGTTAAGTAACGTCTTTGGTTACTGCTCCGTATGTCATAGCGTGATGTTATATAGCTTATACTGTTCCTCGTAAATCTAGCTATCATATACGTAAAGAATTTTTCCAGTCCGACTGGTAGTTCTAAAGAAACCGTTTAAACAAACAAACAAAAATCTCTTCAGCTTTATTATATTAAGCATAGATTTGTGTTCATTGTACAATTTAATAGTCCGACCTACTTTCTTGATCATTTGGGGAATTGTTAAAAGAAGGTGAGCTAAGTCGTTAGTCAACTGTCTTAAAAGTTTGTTTAAAATTAGAGTGAACGAAATGACGTCAACTTATTGCTACCTTAGACGCTGTGGCTGTTGCCGTCTATAGCCCTCCCATTGCGCTATGAGAATGAGAGAAGAGGGAGCGCACATTGTGTTTGCACACATTTGTGCACTATTTTATTTAATTCTCAACAATATTTAACCAAAAAATGGTCCATGTCATTCCTGTAATCCATACTGCGAAATAATAATGCATAATGCGAAAGTTACTCTGTCTGTCTGTTACGCTTTCACGACTAAATCACTGAACTGATTTTGATGAAATTTGGTACTTGGTAAGTTTTAACCCTAAGATGCGTCCGCGATAACCGACATTTCCGTGGACGAAGTCGCGGGCTAAAGCTAGTTATCAATATATTATACGAGTGTCGAGTAATGCGGCGTAATCCGAGTTTAATCGAAGTTTATCCAGGTCATAATAATCCGTCTGTTGAACATGTCAGCTGGTTTGGAGACCGTTGTACGATATCATAAATGCTCGTTAATTTGCCCAGTACACTGGTTTTACTGAAGCTTAATTAATTAAGCGTTTAAATCATGATGATTGGGTTTAATTTAATATTTTTATTCATTTTTGGTGTCGAGTAAAGCAATTGAGTTGTTTTAAATCAAGGTTTATAATTTTATTTGAACAAACCCGCCATACATTGCCACATAACTTCTAAAACTTAGTATTAATGGATGGGGCAATCAGAAAAGACAAGTCCCTGAGAACTGTCAACTATGTGATTCAACTCCCACGGATGCCGGAATTAATCCGAAGACAACAACGAAGGAGTTCGCCAAGTGCCTTTTTAACCGGAATCTAAAACAGAGGAATAAATTGCTTTAACAGGCTGAATCTGGTACCTACCTACGACTGTGAAAGTTCTCCAAACTTCTCCACAAACATAAGCTGCTTACCAGGAGTACATAGAGACAAATTCTCAAGAACAGTGCACACTATATTCAGTGCAAAGCTATTACGACTGCGGTGACGGGCGACATACCTACAGTACCGGAGAGTCTAGTACAAGTGCGCGGAACAAATGCAATGTAAATTCGATCGACTTTTAATTCATTAATTTACTGCCGATTACTGCCTTACTGTGCGACTACAGCTGTAGTCGCACAGTAAGAAGTAGCTTATGTCCTTTCTTGGGATACAAAATTACCCCGTACTTTTATATCAAAATCGGTTCCGTGGCTTACAGAATGATAAAAATTAAAATTAAAAGAATACAAATAAACATTGGTTGGGCAATTTAGCCTAAGCAACAGCAAAGTCGCGTGTTTTAGGTACGTAAATTTTATTTAGTTAAAAGTTTTATTCCTATCAATGGAAATCGCTAATTGTGCTCTTTGTACAAAAAATAATGAAAATGTCATAGGATAGTCGAATTTTCTATTTGTTGTAGGTGCGCTTGTGCTATGCCTACGGTACGGTAGACCACATAGCAGCGTTTTCTTTGAGTCATGTGCAGTAGTCACGTAAAGAGAAAACTTTGCTGCGTGTAATGTGATAGTACGACGCCATTTTGTGTTTTAAGTTAGGTGAGATGAGAGAAAATTGTTTATTATCTAATTGTTAATTGTTTGTTTATTATAAAACTGAAAAGTTTGTTTGTTTGAACCGCGGTAATCTCAGGATCTACGGGTCCGATTTGAAATAATCTTTTTAAGTTAAATAGTCTTTTTATCAGAGAAGGTATAGGCTATATAACATCACGCTACGAACCACGAAGGCTGAGCAGTAAATAAAGACGTAAGTAACTAAGTTTGTTTTTTTATTCTTTCATTATTACTTTTGTAAACAAACTCCTCCATAAATATTTTCATTTCTTATATTTTTCTCTTTCTATTGAAAAATCTTGAGAAGCACAAATTCTCCTTAAATTCCGAACATATTCGGAAAGGAATTCAAAGTCAAAGTCAAAACATTTATTTCAATTAGACCGTATTTACAGGCACTTTTGAATTGTCAAGGAGTCGGTCAGTTAGTCCGAAAAATGAAGCTAGTTGCTCGTTCCAAAACGGAGGTAGGCCTCTATGGAGAAGAACGAGCAAGAAACTCCACGGCACTCTTTTAAATTAGGTTTTTACAAAATCCTGATTACATTATTCTTGTTGATTCTACATGTGAAAACAATGAAGATGAATAAAAAACAATTATAAAAATAAAAATAAGAATAAAGATGTAAGCCAAGGCAGTTAAGAGATGACCAATCCCAACTGACAGCACTCGTTCACGAGCATGACGCATGGATCAGCACCACTTAACTCAACCATTTTAAAGGGAGCCAAATGATCCAACACACGCGCCACCATCAGCGAGATATTTGAGTGAGCATGACAAACTCTCTCATCAACTCAAAACTCTCTCACTCAATATTCCTACTGCTATCGCGTAACACCTACCCATCAGATTCAATTTATTATAAACCTACATACATATTCAGAACAAGTTAGGTGACCTCGTAAGCTCCATTTCAGCGTGTCCCCAATAATGAGCTTACTTATTAAAAATTCACAAAACGCATCAGAACTTATAATCATAAAACCCTGAAAATAAACCCAAAACATTGTTTAATAGTCCCCACAAACATTTTAATTACGAAACGGAGGGGTTCTCAAAATTACTTGCGTACTTTTTTTGCAATGGAGCTTGGCCATAGATTAAGAAAGTATAGTGAAATACCCGATTTAAACGCATTCGAAATGCCTACACTGTTATTCTGTAAAAATCTCTCTCGATGAATTTAAATGTATTGAGTTTGAAGTAAGCTCACTTGATGCTCAGGATCAACAGCTTATCCCACACTTACTACACCTAAATTCATCCTGGATTTTTCACAGAATATTATGGCAAGGCTATGGAGTAGTTTCTTGCTCGTTCTTCTCCACAGAGGCCTACCTCTATTAACTGACCGACTCCTTGATAATTCAAAAGTGCCTGTACCTGGTCTAATTGATTGATTGGTCTACTTTAACTAGCTCGACGTATCACATGTCTCAAATTTTAACCCCCTTGTACCTATCTACTGTACCATTGTGGGTGTCGCTTCTAAACGATTTCATTATTCTATGGTCAGGGCTGGCACAAACATGTGAATAATTCATAAATACCTCCCAGTTTGTTTACGTGATGCCTCGAAATGTTTAAAGGGACTTTTTTATATTTTATGTAGCCCTGACATTTTTTAAACACGAGTAATTTAATATGATAATGTTAATTAAGACTTTTTACTGGTGTAAATAAATGTCTTTTTTACATGGTAATGTTCCGTGAGTAAAATGTTAAGGATATTTATTTCGCTCATTTAAATTACGTTACAGATTTCTTTCAGGATTCTTATGTATATATCTACCAAGATGTACATAGAATTAACTTGCATTTTAATCAACTTATTTGTAGAATAGTAATAAATGATCTACCATAGTATATTTCTAGTAATAATAACAGCCTATTATTGTTCCACTGCAGGGTAAAGGCCTCTTTCCATACAAAGCAGGCAAATTGCGCGTGGTCTTTTGAGCCGCGTTAAGTTACGTCTTTGGTTACTGCCCCACTGCCATGGGTAGTAGCGTGATGATATAATAGCCTATACTATTCCTCACGAATTTGGCTATTATTATTTCCATCCGACTGGTAGTTGAGACCAGAGAACATGCAATTCTGAACGAAATAAAGTATAACTCAAAATTTTAATAGAACAATAAAGTACAAGGGCAGGAGGCGAAATAATCATCATCTGCCTAGCCTTTTCCCAACTATGTTGGGGTCGGCTTCCAGTCTAAACAGGCAGCTGAGTACCAGTATTTTACATGGAGCGACTGCCTATCTGACCTCCACAACCCAGTAACTAGATAATACGATACCCCTAGGTAAGACTGGAGGAGGCGAAACAATGATTCCGTTTAAACCTACGGAATACAGACAACAAAACATTACTTCCAAAGAGTTTAATCAAAGTTTCCAACACCATACGTAGATATTGATAGGTAGACCAAAAATTATTAATTAACAGATACAAAGTGAGATTATTAGAAACTCGAGTGGCACTCTGCCAATGCTTGGAATAATAGGGCCGCCACCGACCCGCTGGGCGAGCGAACATCGTCATTAGCAAATGGAGTTTCGCCGCAAACTCAGGCCAACCCTGAATTTTGAGAGCCCACGTCGGTCAAATATTGGTTTTGTGAAAAGCTTTCGGTGATATTAGAATTTTCTTATTTTTGATTATCTTGTGTTTTGAATACTGAATTTAAAAATAAATCCAGACTTTCTTTTTTTTAAAATCTGATAGCGATAGAAAGAATAACAAATGAGTATTAATCGTCTTGAAATTTTTACTTCAAAATGGTTTCTTTATTCAAAATTGGGAATCTGCCTCCATGTTTGTTGATTTTGCAGCTGGGAACTCTTAATTGAAATCGGAAAAAAAACCTAAACTTTTTTTGTCTTGCCCTGTTTATAAACATACAAAACTCACATTATACAAACAGCCAGACCCGTAACAACTATCAGTAACCAATTTTTGTTCCGTCCGGGAAACTAATCCGAGACATGCAGCGCAGTAGCCAATCGCTCAGCCACATAGTAACACCTAAATTCTAAAATGTTTAGGGAAGATTCCATAAATATGACAAAATACATTCCTATCAAACACCATCTTGTCTATCCAATGACGTATCGTTTCCCGATTTATTTATTTCACCAAGAGCTTCTTACAATGTACATTGAAAGGACCATAAACTGAAACCCATTTGGTAAGCACGTGCACCATTTATTACCACGACAGATGTCTTTGAAATGTCTTTGTTTTTACCAAACCTTTTGAAAAATCGTGACTTTTGATATTTACGGTGAATTCCACCGAACTTTTACACCTAACTTTTTTATCGGTGGAATAAAATTGAAATCTGACAGTTTTTGTATGGAAAAACTGTCAAAAGTTTAAAATTTATTCGCACAAAAGGTATAAAAGTTTAGTAAATGTCGCCCTTAGGAGACACTTTTAACAGAAATTTACTTTTTATGCAAAACTATTTATTAAAGTCTATAATACCAAAGCCTTCTGAAATATTGTAAATTTACGAAGAAAAAGAACCAACAAGAATAGGAAAGTTTAATGACAAAATACTCAATGAAAATCATAAGATGAAGTTGTAGCCAATATGTCTTTAATTTGTTCATATAATATTTATGTAACTTTGAAAATGAAGTTACAAATCTTTTAAAGGAAAATCATCGATCATTGTCATTATCATTATCTAAGGGGCAAATCTCGTATTTTTGATAATATTCGCATTCTGATCTCAGTCCCAATCCGTCTAAATTATATCTAATTTGCATATATTTTTGACAAGTTCTTGTGATTCATTGTCACCGAGATAACAATAACAACAACAAACAACATTACAAACATTATTAACATTTTTAATAACGGAAATTGGCCTTTATATTTAAATCACATACCAAAAATATTTAGCAAACGGTAAAGAAAGAAAATAAAAGAAAAAATTTAAGAATTAAAATGTCAGAGCCACTTAGCAATCAGGTCGCAAACTTCGTTTTTCTGTCATAAATCTGCATAAAACAACCTGAAAGTGACACCAAGGGTCAACGTGGTTCCGTAAAGATTAATATTCATGTTATACGATTTGTAATCGCTGTTTCTGGCGTTAAATTGTAATTTACGACTGTCATTTAACTTTCTCGGGTGTGGGAAAGGAAGAATTATATGCTGGTCTTTCGATACGCGGTTGTGCTGGAAAATATTCTAAAATAATGATGAGTTATTGACGAAAATTTTTATTTATTAAATATTTTGTCAATATAACTATAAAGTTACTACTAAGGCTAGATAGAGTAGAAGTACTTGCCCCCTAGGTTAGGCAAGGCAATAGTAGCGTCTAAGGACGCCCGAGAAGGCAGGCACGCGTCAGCCGGGGATCGCGGAAGACGTGTACGCTCCGAAGATCCCCGGTGTAAGTATGGGAAGGTATCACAAGGGTGGATGTCAGTCAATAAGAGTCTGACAGACTTCTCTGCCCCCCAGGGCAAGGGACGAATTTCCACCCTGGACCAAAATAGAAAAGGTTACAATAACATGTAGCTTAAATCTCTTCTAAAGTAAGGTTAAAACCAAACAATATATGCAAAACACCCACTCTTTCTTTGAATATATTTTCACTCGTCTTCACAGTGAGCGCGTTCAAGCGTACAGTGTCCGACCAACCCTAAAATACCGAGTTCATAGGTATCATTTCAAATTCACCCTTAATAAAAGCTACACAAATACTAATAAATAAAACATAAACATGAAATAAATTTCGTGGAAAATTCTAAAAGGAGGAGCGTTTCATGAATATTTTTAACAAACAAACACGGCTTCTTAGTCAGCTTAATCTTGAGGCACAATAAAATTGTGTAGGTATATTTTTTATTTTTAAAAGTTTTCATGGCAGGTTTATCAAACATTCTGTTTTGTGAAAGATCGGTTTACTAGCTGGTCCTTTGATACGGATATCACCAATTTTTTTATATACATTTAATTGGGGCTATAATTAATAATATTAGCATATTATTGTCCCACTGTAGGGCAAAGGCCTCTTCTCATACAGAGAAGGCACGTGCATTAATCACCGAGTTGGATTGGCGATTTCAGACTTATAAGAACAGGATTCCTCACGATATTTTCCTTCACCTATGACAGTGATCTCCAAGATAAGCTTAGAAACATAACAAAATTATGAATACCTACTCACATATTAATTTAAAAAGTCACATTGGTACTTGCCCGGTATCAAACCCGCAAACTCATGCATGAGAGGCAAGTGCCAACATGATATTATGATTTTGATTATGATAATTATGGATTATGTATTAACTGACTAATACATTAAAAAGTTATTACTTTTTGCGTTTTCTAATATTATTTTAAGTAAAATTAAAAGAGACACGCCATTTTGAAACAAACGGATATTTGTTTCCTTTATTTTTTGATGTCGGCTATGATCTCACTACTTAGTACCTACGCAATAAGAATTGTTAATATAATATTAATATTTATTACCTTTGAATGCTGAAGTAAATAAATAAAATATGTAAAGCAATCCTTATTCCCTTTCATGTACCATTATTTTGATGCGATATAAAGGTACCTATTCTATAATTAAAAAAGAAAAATACTATTTGATCTTTCACAAAATACGGACTTGACATGGAATTACAAAAATAAGAGGTATTACCTACTTACTAATACATTAAAAAGTTACCTTTACTTATTACCTTTTCCGTTTCCTAATAGAATCTTTAATTTTTATAAAAAAGTGTCTTTTTGTAATGCCAAAATAACAGCTTTTCACTAACTGTTTATGATTGTTTACACGGTTTGTCTGTCTGTTTTCACCTGTTTGCCTGTTTGTTTCTGAAAATCTCCAAACTGGTTGGATCGATTTTGATGGAATTTAGACTGGCAGATAGCTTAGGTATGTTATATAGAGTAAATTAGGCGTTTCTTTAAGAAAAACACAGAAGGTATATATATTTTTTTTGGGATGTGACTCATGCTGACTAAAACCCATCCGTTTTCCTTCTAACGCCCTTTGCGTTCCAGGATTGCGGTGACTCTTTCGAACAAATACCGCAACCCCAAGTTATGGTAAGCTATGGGTATTAAATACAATATAACTAAATAAGCTAGTACCTACTAATGATAATCTAAACACTAGAAACAAAAGAAAATAATAAAATGGAGCTAACATTTCAATTTACCATCGCAAAAAATAAGGCCACATTGAATAAAAGGACACGTTATTCAAGATCTGCAATAAAATAAACCTTGTGAGTTATAAATTCTATACATACACGCGTTGCATACAAATGTGGTACATGAATTAATTTCAGTGAGGTCAAATGTAATAAAGTTTCAGGGACTTTCAGTAATTTGTGTTGGGTTATGGATTAGATTTTTATTGGCAGTCTTATACTTCTAGGAGCTCGTGGCTAAGTAATAATAGCCGCACGAGTCGATCTACCAGGTTAAGCTACGCTTGCTGGGGTTGATCCGTGGATGGGTGACCATCTTTACACACCGAGACCATCTTTACACTCCGTACCTCGGAAAGCACGTTAAGCTGTTGGTCCCGGCTGTCATACGTAGATCTTTGACAGTCGTTACGGGTCGTCAGAAGCCCGAAATTGACCCCATAATTTTAACACTATCCCAAAACGTTTGTTTGGCCCCCATATTGTCGGAAACTCCGTGACTTGGCGTACAAATAGACAAACCGACCTTTTTATATTAGAGAAACGAGATTATAGCCATTATTTGAAGACAGTTTTATTGCAGGGATCATGATTTGAGAAATCAACGTGGGTTTAATTCGAGTAGATCGATGGGTATAGATGGATAGGATTTCGGACAAATCCTTTTAAAAGTTGTGGTTTTAGTGAGATTTTTGTCGTAGCAAGTTAGGTTTTAGGTGTTATTTTTCAAGGCACTTTAAAACTTTTCCCTCACTCTATGAATTTCTTATGTGTAAACTTACATATACAAACAGCCAGACCCGGAACAACTATCTGTAACCTGTAGACCACACAGATATTTGTTCGTGAGGGAATCAAGCAGTGACACGCAGCGCAGCAGCCCATGACGTCGCGAGGCGACATCCGGCCACCGTAGGCGCGGGCTTGCAGACGGCGAGCTACCCATTACTCGCCGATCAAGGACCATGCCCAGGTCGACGGCGCGTTCTGTTCGCGCGCGCCTCAAAGAGCTGTCAGCACAGGGACGGGGCTCCAACGGGGCCAAACGCCTGCCGGGGTTGTGGGACGTCTTAACAGGATACTGTGGCCCCGAAACGTAAAGGGCAACAGAAGGAACAGGGTGGTTTTTTAGTAAGCAAAAGTCTGACAGTCCCTTCCTTAAAAATCATCAAATGGGTCATCAAAGAACTCATTTGATGACTTTTACCACCTTAAAAAAAAAAAGCGCAGCAGCCCATACCCATCTACTTCGCCAACCATGGCGTAGAAATGTAGGTAAGCCATACTTAAAAAAAAGCCATACTTAAATGATTGCTAAGTTATGATTCTGAAAAAGGAAATGATCCAGGATGTTTTGCTATTTGTTATGGCTCATTTTCACTAGTCGATAGGGCCCGCATGCGGGGTGCGACAGATTTCTGGAACGCATGCCACAGGGCCCGCATTCGGTGAACCGTTTTCATTAGTCGATAGCGCCCGCATGCGGCGTGCGACAGATTTCTGGAACGCATGCCACAGGGCCCGCATGTCGATATCACGGTCGGTAAAAAGCATGCGCGGCGGATCCCCGCATGCGGTGTAACGACTTGTAACTTTCATTGGTTGTTATGTCGCATGCGGGGACTCGCCGCATGCGGGCCCTATCGACTAATGAAAATGCGCCATTAGCGAGATAAATAAATACTGGAGTTCTTAAACATTCTGATTCTTGGTAACGACACGATTGGAGCAGAAATTATGATTCCTGTGGGATAGTAAACAAAATTTTGCAGACGAAGTCGTGGGCAGAAGCTAGTTTCAAAATAAATTAATTACAATTAAATAAATTACCACTTAATTCAATTTACTAAAACACAATATTCCACCAATAAAACATTAATTATAATGATACCTATCATAGTTTTAGTATTTCACATTACCTACCTATTAATTTACAGTTGTTACAAACATTATAGTAGGGGAGGCCAGGAAGGGATTCTTGGAGTTACTTTATTTATTTATGTTTTTTTTTTTTTTCATTTTTGAAAATGTGTACTTATGCGCTCCCTCCACCAGTGAAATGGTCCCATCTTTAACCATTTTTAGCATCTAATCTTCACAATCCAAAAGGTCCCCACGATGCTGAAGTAAATCCACATTTAGCATCTTGGGCTCCCCTACTATTAGGAACTAATTGCTGAACTCATTTCGACAGCCAAATTCTTGGAAGTAATTTACAGCTATGTAGCGCTTTATGTCGTCAATTAGCTAATAGGTAGGTAATGTTTATTCAGTTTAGTTGTTTTGTGATCAAATAGACATAACGCATATAGTTTCTTGACATAATTGCTATGTGATTTGTCGAGAAAAACAAAATGGAAGAAAATTGTGCAGTCGGCAGTATGAATAGAAACAACCCGCGACTTCTTCCGCTTCAAATTTGATCCCGATGACCTAGCGATATGAAATATTCTCATACCTAACAAATATACATAAAAAAAACATAAAAATCATCTTCACCTTTAAACTTTAAACAAGATTAAAATAAATGAATATTAAAAGATTATATCTTTTATTATTCATTTATTTTAATCTTGTTTTCACATATAATAGCAACAAGAATATTTGGACCAGAATTTTGTTAAAACCTAATTGAAAAGAGTGTCCGTAGAGTTTCTAGCTCGTTCTTCTCCTTAGAGGCCTACCTCCGTTTTGGAACGAGCAACTAGCTCCAACTTTCTGACTAACTGACCGATTTCTGACAATTCAAAAGTGCCTGTAAATGGTCTAATTGAAATAAATGCGTTGGCTTTGATTACTATGACTATAATGACAAGTTTCTGGTCAAAATGGCATCTCAGTGCGTGCTTTTTCTTACACAGTACAACGTCATCAACATAAATACAGACCCTAGTATATAACAACAAGATAACTAAACATAGGTTCAGCGGCCACCAGCCAATCTTTGTTCGGAACTTCCCGAGTAATCAGAACTATGTCTACAGGGTACTTCAACTTACTTAGTTGTTACTTTATCATGTTGATGTTTACATCAAAGAGTAGGTTTTGATGGTATAAACTGTGACAGACAGTGGAATGAATAACAAGAGGCACTGTGGTTATGTTTTAGGTCTTGTTTAAAGGTAAGTTCTAAGCAATCGTAGGTTACAACTGTGATGAGCGAAAGTAACTATGAGAATTTTCAAAGAGCATTATGTAGGAGAATTCTTGACAGTTATTTTGCTCCAGTACCAGTGATTGCATTTTTATAATACTTGCTTCTGCTATCAGCATTCCATAAAGTAAGTTTAACTATTATACCAAGGGAACACATTAAATTACTTTTGTTGCATAAAGTTAAAATAAATAAACAGATTACCGTAACAAAAAGTATCCTAGATGTAATCCAGGAAATGGTCTATCTCTCTGCCAATTTTCATCAGAATCTGTTCAACGGTTTACGCGTGATTGAGTAACAAACATTCAAACATCTTCACAAACTTTCACATTATTTTATAATAGTAATAAATAGTATTACTATTATTTATTTTTCTGCCTGCTGTTTCTTCTTTTAGTTAATTTATTTATTTATTTATATTTTATATTTATTTATTTTACTACTCTGTCGCACGCCTAGGCATGAGGCCTCAATTACTTTATTTAATTATAAACATTTTTTTAGATTTATATCAATTTAATGTTTTCTTAATTTGTTTTATACTTGATTTTGATTTTAACATTAGTTTTGCTTATACCATTATAATCTTTTATTTTATTTATACCTACGTAATTTTTTTTGCAATATTTTATAACTTAAATAATTTTACGGAACAGACACTGCGGTAAGCAAATATTATGCGTCTCTGTAAGAGATGTACCTAAACACTAAAAAATAATCACACAGCAACGAAGAAAATATCTGTTAAAACAACGAGAATATGGTAGAACGGGGATACAATAAGCATTCGCTCGTGCGATCTTAAACCGACCTTAAAAAGGGCCAAACACCTGCCACGTTATCTCTTTACTCCCCGTCTGTCAGGCAGTGACTGCGTAAGCCACTAACCCCCAGTTTCTCAAACGAAAATTGTGACAAACAAGAGCGCGTAAGCTGCTGTAATTGGTTGGCTGAATTATCAACAGCCAATCACAGCGCGCCTGACAATTTGTTACAATAATTTTGAGTTGATTTTCCGTTCGAGAAACTGAGGGTAAGCCCACCTTTTATGTTTTACAAGATTTTATTTATTTCACTTGTCCCGCTGTCTGTGGCTAAAGTGCTAAAAGACATGCAACACGACACGACGTCGTGCCGTGCATCGTGAGACGTTGCAACGTCAGGTCGTGGAAAAAACTTCACTGCACGACGTCTCAACGCTCCACAATGCACGGCACGATGTCATGTCGTAAAGACTCACGTACGACGCGTTCCTGTGCCATTGCCGCATATACTACACGAATAAAACCATTACATCTCCAGGATTAGCTTTATCAAGCTCAGTTAGAAGGGAAGGAATATAAAGCTTTTAAAACGATTGCTTTATCTAAAACGCGTGTATATTATTAAATTTTTAGATGACGGACAGTGGAGCACGAAAGTGGTCATAGAAACTAAATCATCTTAAAAGTTAAATTAAATTACACGGCGCAATTCTATTGGTTACACATTATTATACATATCCATATGGGTATGTATATGAACGCTTACCTACATTGTAATCGCAGTCTTAACCTGTCAAAAATGAAGGTTAAATCTCTTTGACACTGATTGTCCCTGAAATGGGTTTACTATTAGATTTTTATTTTACGGGCATTGTCCTTCTGGGCCGCCGCGTCGACTTGTTTGCCATCTAATGACATAATAAAGTAAAGGGCAGGGCGATGACATAAAAACCCCTTTTCGCCATGACATTTTAACATTGTTGTAATACACTAGAGACATCAAAAAGGAATAGAAAAGCCAAATACCTCCATAAAATGCTTACCGATGTAGAACTGTTCTTTCAGTGAAGTCGATAAAATTCCTACGTGCTCGGAATTATATGAAGATGTTCAGATGTTTTGACTTCGGATAGTGTGTAAAGCCATTGACTCCGGCTGTCATTTGTAGATCTTTGACAGTCGTTATGGGTAGTCAAAAACCTGAATGTCTGACAGCCAGTCTTTTCAAGGCGTATCGTGTTACCTAGTTGTGGCGGACGGTCAGATAGGCAGTCGCTCCATATATCGTCGGTGCGCTTGCCAAACCTGATATGTGCATTTTTTTGATTATTCGTTTTTTCGCCAGATGGCATTGTGAAAATTATAACTGGAACAAAATTTGCAATAGACTAAATTAGATATTTTTTGCCATATTCTGTTGTATTTTTATAATATTCAGAAAAGTCCTTCAAATGCACATAATTATCAGATTTGGCAAGCGCACCGACGATATATCACTGGTATTCAGCTGCATCCGCATGTATTTGATGTTTAAGCTATATTACTGTAAAGTAGAGAGAATATAAACACCCATCCAGTCCATTCCAACCTACGTAGGTACACATAAATGGTAATTATCCAAATCATTAATACTTCGTATGGGGTCTAATTAAATCACCATAACTTACCCTACCCATTCTATATTCTCTCTTTTTATTTACTCTATAAAACGGACTCGAAAAAAATTAAAATGTAAAAAGTGTTCCAAATATTTTGTAAACTAAAAGTCGTGCAGGCCCGGACGATGCCCCACGTAAGCGGATTGTCATCAATATTAAATGGTTCAGAGCATTCGGAGCGGAGGAAAACCAGGTACGAAGGTGGAAATTCCTTTATTAATATTACTAGCTGTCCGCCGCGGTTTCACCCGCGTCTTTGGTTACTGCTCCGCTCCCGTAGGTTGTAGCGTGATGGTATATAGCCTATAGCCTTCCTCGATAAATGGACTACCCAACACTGAAAGAATCATTCAAATCGGACCAGTAGTTCCAGAGATTAGCGCGTTCAAACAAACAAACAAACAAACAAACAAACAAACAAACAAACAAACACTGCAGCTTTATAATATTTTAATATAATATTATGTGCCTTGCTTTGTGAGTTGAAGCACCTTTTGTACATTCTTGGCTTTAGTAAAGAATGTTCATGTTTTGTGAAAGCGCATTTTACTCACGAAGCACCAACGATTAAGGTCCATTTTTGTTTGTGATTTTAAATTCTCGTGACCACACGAGCTCTTTGCTTGAGTTCAAAAATGTACTATAAACGGGCATTCAACTATTAAATAGGGTACACCTTTATATAACAAACCTGAAAATAAATATTAATTACAAAAGGCAAAGGCCTCTTCTCATACAGAGAAGGCATGAGCATGATCACCACGCTTGCTCAAGGCGGGTCGGTAATTTCAGACTTAATATTGATTTTAAGGTTCCTTAGGCCCGGCGCCCACTAACGGCATCGGCACGGCTGAGGATTTTAGATGATAAAAAGCATTGTACATTAACTTCATGGCAATAAAGTAGAAATTTCCATGATATATGATCGTAGTAACAAAAATACCGCTTCGGTATGCTTGAGGCTACTGCTAAATAAATCTTTGGCGTTTAGTAGGAACAGTGCAGGCTATACAACATCATGCATCAGCAGTAACCAAAAGATGTAACATAACGCGGGTCAAAAACAATAAGCGGACGTAGTCACGGGCAGCATGTAGTACAATAAATAAACCGTATTATAAATCCTTTACATCTAGAAGGCTGTCTCTCTGAGGACAAACAGAATCACGCAGTATTTTCATCTGTCTTCACATACTTATCCTGTCGCTTTGTTTGTGTCCATTTTTACTTAGTCGTCTTATTTTACGAAGAATAAAGAACAATGTAATAAGATTAAGGTGGTGTTAAGTCTTGTTTGTGTTGAGTTTATTAAATGTTATAACCTTATATGGTGGTTAAATTTGGTTTATAAACATCAATGTTTTCAACTACGACGGTTAATTTGGAAGACTTTTAGAAATATAATAGAATTCTTGATTCTTGATCATTGACATTGTCCGTGCCTCTTGGTCCCGGCTGTCATACATGGATCTTTGACAGTCGTTAAGGGTCGACAGAAGCCTGAAAATCTGACTACCAGCAGTCTTACCAAGAGATATCGTATTACCCAGTTACTGGGTTGTGGAGGTCAGATAGGCAGTCGCTCCATGTAAAATACTGGTATTCAGCTGGTTAGACTGGAAACCGACCCCAACATAATTGGGAAAAGGCTAGGCAGATGATGAATAGAATTCTTAATTTAATCAAATAAACTACAATACAAGGCATTAATTGCTTGAAAACATACTTCTTATATATATCTTGATATCGATTTACGCGACATTTCAAACGAAAAATAAATAAGTATTGCGAATAAAAAACTTGAAGTGAACTGCGAGCCAAAATTTTATCTATTCATGTCATGACTTATAGGAGAAAATAAAATTATTATGCCGCGTTCCATTAACTTTGTATTTATATAAAAATGTTTTAATAGTAAATTAAAAACTTAATAAATAAATTACTTAAAAATATAGGTATATTTTTTTTTTAATAATTATGTTTTTTTGTACATACCTGCTTAATAGGCCCTTTGAGGTCTTGTTTGTTCTTACTTTTAAAGACCAGCTATACAAATGTCTGGATCACGCAATAGTACTATTTATTACAACCAATCTCATTCAAGCTGACTGGATTGATTGGTTTCGGTGCGTGACTTGGAGGAAAACTATACCTAATTTTAGTACTTCGATTTATTAGAACGTGGATACTTGTATATTGCTGTCGTGAACAGGTCCACCAGAAATAATCATAGTGACGAATATGCGTATTTGCTAGTTTCAATACTGAGCAATTTTTCAGGTATCGAGCATAAAAAGAACATTAGTTGCTTACGCTGAAGTGTGATTCAACTCTTTTTCTTGTAAGTGACGTTCATAACTAGCTTTTAATGGTCTAATTGAATCAACAATCTTGATATAGCTTGAGGAAGCAGCGGCGTGTAGGTTCTTCTGTATTTGTGCACGAAAAGGAAAGTACATTTCAGTCAAAATCATTTATAGGCACTTTTAAATTGTCAAGGAGTCGGCCAGTAAGTCAGAAACTTGAAGCTAGATGCTCGTTTTAAAGCGTAGGTGTCTATGGAGAAGAACAATCAAGAAACTCCACAGACACTCCGTTTAATTAAATTTTAGAAAAACTACATTATTCTTGTTGTTTTCTATATGTGTAAATAATGTAGGTGAATAGCAAAATAAAACAATTAAAAAAATTATATAATGCCATGTAGGAGATGACCAATTGCCAACTGACAGCGCCCGTTCACGAGCTTGACGCGTGGACCTGCCTACACGAGTTTCGCTTTTCTATATATTCCTTACTCTATGTTATTTCTACACAGGTGCGCTATTACGGGAGGGGTAATAGCGATCCTGCATAATCTTTTTTAGAGTACAACATCATGTGAATTTTAGAGGGAAACATTTTGTTTTGCGATTTTATTGTCACAACTTTTAGCCCCCTAAAAGTGACATGACATGTCTTTCCGTAAAAACGGAGTGTGGTCATGTTTTGCTAAGTTATATGTAGTACTTGATGATATTTTATGGATAGGATATGGGTAGGTACTAATATTTAGGTTTGCTATTTTATCCAAGTAAATGTCGGACCCCTGTTTCATCTTCATAAGGGAAAAAAAGGAAAATCCTTACTTAACGCATGCCTACGTCATAATAACAATCCTTTTTTTGAGGTGGTAAAAATCATCAATTTAGTCCTTCCGCCCTGGGTGGGGTGGAAGGGACTGTCAGACTTTTACTGACTAAAAACGAACCTGTTCCTTCTGTTGCCCTTTACGTTCCGGGGCCACGGTATCCTGTTAAAACGTCCCGCAACCCCGGATAATAACTATCTGCCTGCCAAATTTCAGCGCAATCGGTTCAGTGGTTTGGGCTGAGTGTTGATAGATCAGTCAGTCACTAACGGTTGCCTTTTACATATTTAAGTTTAGATAATAATAACAGAGACTTAAACACAATATACTTGCCTTTATTAACCCTTGGATAAAATTGTTCAAAGATAAGTACGTACTTCAAAACATTTTTGAAAGATTAATCGTTTCTTTAAAAGTTAGTCAGCTTTTTTCAGTAATTATGAACATTAGATTAATGAAGCTTGTCTCGTCAAACCGCCGGCCATCAAAGATGTCTTAGAAGTTTTGGAAAATTAAAGTAACTTTCGGTAACCGCTTTTCTTGATTAATTATAGTCGTAAGGTTTTAAGGAAAGCTGTGTAATTTTTCTTGATAATTTTTTGAGAAAACCGAGTAACCTTAGTCATTTTTTTTGGATATCTATTTTATTAATACGTTTTTTGCTCATCTATACTGTCTTTCTCTTGGGCTTTGTCTCCCCCATCTGTTGCCCTTCCCTTGATGCTGTGCTTTATCGCAATAATTCTTGAGGAAGCTTCACCATCCTATGCTATGCCAGTGTCGGGTAAAAAGGCCGTTGTAACGTCGTACACTGTCGCTCAATAGGCATAAAAGTGAAAACACCTACTTATTCAATTTACCTATCAATCCATCTTCTACCTAATCTTTTGCTAACTTAAATATGGGTAGGTACTATCTGTTTTCTTAAAATTAAATAAAATATTCAAGATTAAATTTTATCAAAAATACCTACCATTGTTTTCTTATACAAGGTTTTATCAAACTAAAACAACAAACACTTCCATTAATTACAAACTTCCAATACCTCCAACATATTAAAGTTTATTTACTTTACGTATTATCGCCACAAAATCCTTAGCTCTCGGAATATTTGAGGGCACCGTCTCAAAGGACCAAGCTGCTAGAATTAGTGGAAGCCACGAAGTAATCTCAGCAATTACCGGCCGATCGTTAACGTGACGGCTGAGTTACGAAGAAATAAAAGTACTGTGTAGGTTTCAGAAGAGATATTCTTTATACTAAGATTACGACGGATTAGGAATTCGAATGAATTCTCAATTCGATCGGATAAACAATTGTATCTCATATTGTAAGAAATACAAATATTCTGAGCTGATGATTTATGGTAATCAGATTTCTGGGTGCTGTAAAAAAAAATTCAGACTACGCACTTGTCCTATAGACAGGGATGCTGATAGAGTTTTTTGAGCTTCTCCCTTTCCCTTGTTATTATCGAACTGATCAAACACTTACTTTTTAATAATAATAAAAATCAACACTCAATTTCCAGCGGATAAAACATAAACCAAAAATCCTCTATATTCCG
Organism: Hoplodrina blanda; assembly: GCA_949316365.1. Lineage (NCBI taxonomy): Eukaryota > Metazoa > Arthropoda > Insecta > Lepidoptera > Noctuidae > Hoplodrina > Hoplodrina blanda. Next base: position 9,885,411 of record OX438564.1, read on the forward strand.
AATATTAGAGATTTTCATCTTGCTCACAGCTGGGTGGCTTTGCCGAGATCCATGAAGTAATCTCACCAATTACAGACAGATCGTTAACTCGGCGTATTCCGGTGATAAAGGGACTAGTAAAAATAGTGGGCGTATTGGTCCTTTGATATTTATGTTGTAGTTCGGATAAAGGTAAGGTAATATTGTATTATGTTTTGTGTCAAAAACAAGATTAAGTACTTAACTTGATAAAATTATTATAATGCCAGTCTAATATTGTCCCACTGCAAGACAAAGGCCTCTTCTGATACAGAGAAGGCAGGAGCATTGAAAACCACGCTTGCTTAACGCGGATTGGTGACAGCCTTGTGCTTGAGAGGTACTGGCCATCACGAATGCAGATTACGTTATTATACTAATTCTAAATTCAAATGTTGTAAGATCTTGGGATCCATTGGGTTATGCCGTTCTATTTTTCACTACCCCAGTTCTCCAAGCTTTATTTTGTGTAATAATGTATTAATGATTATCTGTAGACTATTAATTATTTGTTATAAGCTTACATTTTCCTTTTTTTATTTTTACCACACAGTAGGTACTCTATTTTTCAAAATAAAATACGAAAAGAAAAGTGATAAGGCTAAGCGCGCACCGCGATAAAAATCGTTGCGATTTTTTTAATGCGAAATAAAATCTAAAAAAAAATTATTTTCGCAATGCGCGGATTGTAGTGTATTTCTGTGGTTCACAGATTTGCGATATTTTTTCGCAACGATTTTTTATCGTAGTGCGCGCTTAGCCTAAGATGACTTTGAAAGATACGCAAAGGGGTAGGTAACGTTTGCTTAAACCGTAAAGGGGGATTAAAATCACACCCCTTCCCTGGTAACGTCTTTTACGATTTAATTAACCGCTAAAACGATTTAGTGAACATTATAATTATTTTCGAGGTACAAGCATGTGGTATGATCATAATTAATCTTCTTTAAATTAATAAATCAGTTAATTAATGTAGGAAAGACTTTAAGAAAATTGCGGTTAATTGGAACGCTTTCCGAGAATATGCTCGATGAGGGCAGAGCAAGATTGATTGATAGGTTGTAGTGACGATATTTATGGACGTCTTTCGATTGAGAAGATTATGATGATGAAGGGAACATTTAAGTCCTATAGTTTTTTTTATACCATCTCACTATAGGGTAATATAGAAAGTACAATATCTAGGTACTCGTATAAGTTAAGTTAACAACCCTTAAAAAAAAATACAACAGTAGGTATATTTATACAAAAAAAAATTTTGTTTGTATAGAAATAATAGGCTCGCCCCCTATTACATAGGACTTAAACATGGGTGTACAAATGGGCACACCTCTGCCTAACCCTTCGGGGATTACAGGCGTAATTATTATGATGTGTTGTTATTATGTAATAATAGATAATATGCTTTATGTTATTATCAGTTTTGTACTCTACTTAAGAGATATAAGCACGCAAATTCATATAAAAAATTGACCTCTTCATAAAAGTATGTGTATAGGTATAGAAAATGGTGATTGCCAAAAGGCCTGAAGTTCGTAACAAAGTAATTTTATGTAAGACGTAGGCGTTTGCCAAAAATACGAAGGCTTTAGTAAATATATATCCTAACATAATATGGGTATAAAAACAATACTTTGAAGTTTTTCTTAAAATTATCTGCAATGCAGAGTCGGGGAACTTGCTTGTGAAATAGATAGACTATAGATAGAAACAGATAATAAATAAATAAATAAGTGATGATCATTAAAAATTTTATCCAACTAGCCTCTGCCCCCGGCTTCGCCCGCGTAAAACTAACTTTCCGTATAGTAATTTATTAAATTAGTTTGGAAGTTTTAATAACATTTTGACATGGTTAATTTTATTAATTGAATCAACGTAAAAGATGAAAAGAGGATGTAAAGAAAAAAAAAAGAGGATGTAGTGACAAAGATAGAAAAGGGTATGCTTAGATGTTTCGGTCATATTGAGAGGATGAGTGAAAGACGATTAACAAAAGGTATTTATATGGCAGAGGTGAGTGGCGACGCAGGGAGGAGTCGCCCTAGGAAGACCTACACTGACCTTATTGGTGAGGTTCTTCAGAAAGGTCAGGTGCGGAGTACTCGTAACCGGCGTGCTTGTATGACGAGATGTATGAACGTAGATGAGGCGAAAGGAGTATGTAAGGATCGTAGCAGGTGGCGTTCTGTGGTTTCTGCCTACCCCCATGGGAAAAAGGCGTGAGTTTATGTATGTATGTATGAATCAATGTAGCCGAATTTTTTTTTTGGCATTGATTGTCGCTGAGATGAGATTGCGATTAGATTTTAACACGTTAAGCGCCATGCGGCCCACCGGTGAGCCCTGCCTACTATTGCATTGGAGCCAAGATAAAATCATAAAGTTCGTAATTTTTATGAAATTGAGATTTTTATCCTAAAGTTTATAAAATGCGGTAATTTGTATAGAAAATAAAAATTATCAACTTTTACCGTCTAGTTTAAGCGATATAGTTGAAAGGCTCACGGGTGGGTCGCGTGGCCTCTTACGAAGGAATAAAGAATTTCCATTGGCGGGGGCCACGGGGTCACGCTGCGGCTCACCCCGCGCGCCGGCCACTCCGCCGCGACACGGTACTCTGCCCGGTCATATCCCGCACTGCGTTGTCAAGTGAGGATATTACGTTTCTCCCGCCGCCGCCTATCGCCTCCGTGAGAGTTTAACTAAAACTCGCAATCTAGTCCCTATCGTCTTATAGGCATCCCCCACATTAGGCGTGCGCGTAGCGGCGGTATGACCTCTCTTTGAGGAGTGGCTAGAGAGGCGCTACGGCGTCCTCACCTTCCGCCTGACGCAGGTCCTCACCGGAAACGGTTGTGTCGGATTCAGCGGGAGGAAACGCCCGGATGTCACCACTGTGTGGACCGCCCGGAGGACACGGTGGAGCATACGGTGCAGGTCTGCCCCGCTCGGGCAGAGCACCGCCGTGTCCTCACGGAGGCGAAAGGCGAGCGGCGAGTAATGGGTAGCTCGCCGTCCGATCAAGGACAGCCCGGGTCGACGGCGCGTTCTGTTTCACGCGCGCCTCAAAAAGCTGTCAGCACAAGGACGGGGCCCCAAGACACGCGCCCCAGGGTGGTTTTTTAGTCAGTAAAAGTCTGACAGTCCCTTCCGACCCGCCCAGGGCGGCAAAAATAAAAGGCGTGCGCGTTCCTCGGGCTAGTGAGAGACGCGGGCGCCGCAAGCGCTCTGCGTAAGCGTCGCGTGTTGCTGCCTTGTGACGGGCGCGTCGCAAGTGCGCGGCGCACACGCGGCTATCGCCTTGGCGTTTAACCCCCTTCAGTCAAGTCAGTCACAATTTGGACAGTGCCGTGTTAGCTGTTAGCTCACGTCGCGTTGCTGTTTTGGCGGTAGGGATAGCGAGCGAAGGGGTATGAACGCACCGCGTGCACTCCACACACGCCGCAGGGCAGCAAAACGCGACGCTCACGCAGCGCCCTCGCGGCGCACACGCGGCTCCCGCACTACTCACACGCCCGAGGAACGCGCACGCCCAATGTGGGGCCAGCCTAAATACTAATGAAAGTTTATTTACTGTAGTTTTTGATAATATAATACTGTTATTTTGGATGAGCCAATCACGAAAACAAATACACGTCTTTACGCCACTCACGCCACGCGGTGAATGTCGGCGGCGGCGCAGCGCCCATATCTACCCCCTACATACAAACTTACAAACAATGTTACCTCTTTATAATATTAGTATAAAAACATTTCTTTGAATATATTTTTTTTATTGATTTTTACCTATAATTCATTGTATCGTTAGGAACAACCCTAGTGTCTTTACAATTACCTTGAAAAATCCTACTAATTTATACAGGATTTGAAAACCACGCCGTCTGGTTAGACTACAGGGCCACGCGGCTCACTTTAATATACGTTTTATTCGATAGCTGCAACACTTGGCTTGTAGGAAACGTTTTCGTTGAACCTAACTCACGGCTCACCGGTGACCCACGTGGCTCGAACGGTTCAGTAAGGGAAGGCTCACCGGTGAGTCCCGTGGCGCGTATGGAAATACTCAAATTTTCACGTGGCGCTTAACGTGTTAAACATTTTTAATAAGTAGAATTAGTCTTCAGGGCGCCTACCGCCATCTCTTAAAACAATATTATTTTAATATTACTTTGTAAATTCTGTTGTTGCATTTTCAACTCTCGGCGCTGATCCGAGCGTTGAAAATCCAACAGAGCGGAACGCAAAGTCATATTGTTTTAAGGGGTTGTGATGGTAGGCCCCCTAGCTGGTCACTGTATAACTGTGTGTCAAACATTTAAGTCTATTCACACATCCTTGACTGCCTCGTAGGTCTAAAGGTCGCAAAGCATGAGGTTTTTGGTTCGATTCCCAGGTCGGGCAAAGTGTTATTGGGTTTTTCCATTAGGAATTTCTCAGCAACAGCTTCGGAGTATAGATTTCTGCCCGGTTGATGCAATAGACTCGCTTCCTATTACATGGAACTTAAACATAACTGGCGAAATGTGGGTGTATTAATAGGTATTCCTCTGCTTAACCCTTCGGAGATAACAGGCATGATGGTATGTTATTCTCTCATTATACATACATACATACATAAACTCACGCCTTTTTCCCATGGGGGTAGGCAGAAACCACAGAACGCCACCTGCTACGATCCTTACATACTCCTTTCGCCTCATCTACGTTCATACATCTCGTCGTACAAGCACGCCGGTTACGAGTACTCCACACCTGACCTTTCTGAAGAACCTCACCAATAAAGTCAGTGTAGGTCTTCCTAGGGCGACCCCTCCCTGCGTTACCACTCACCTCTGCCATATAGATACCTTTTGTTAATCGTCTTTCACTCATCCTCTCAACATGACCGAACCATCTAAGCATACCATTATGGTATTACGTAATAAACCCTCACATTCTTACCATAAAATAATCTTAAAATGAATTCAATCAGACGATAATCAACCCTACCAACGGAACAGATCAAGAAAACTTGAGTACACTTCCGATACATCGAGAATACGTTAACACCCTCGGGTGATACGTGTATGTCAAACAAAATGGGTGCCGAATATATTGGGGAATAACTCGATAAAATATTACGTGTATTTCTTATTGCCTGTGGGCGCCGAATCTGCCAGCATTACGAGTAAAAATTGGTTCTTTTTACGTTTTTTGAATGTATTGTAATTTGTTCGATTGAGTGTTAAAGTGAAACTGTGTGAGTACCTACATGTATGGTTAATTGTGAATATATTTTTAAGTGTGTGACTTCAAAATAATCGTTTGTGTAAAACTTGCTTTATAATTTTGTTGATATTAAGCAAATATGATCCTGATCCTTGTATAAAGGCAAGTAACGAAACCGAAACTTACATAATATTCTTCTCATCATTGCAATAATATTTTGTTCTAGACCATACCTGGGAAAATTTAGGTTATGGAGTTTTGAAAATCTAGTTTATTATGATAATAAGTTTTAAATATTATGGACTGCTTCGTTAGTCTAGTACCTAGTCGCATCGCGCAACTTCTGAGCTGAGGTCTTGGGTTTGAATCCCAGGTCAGGCAATTATACCTATTGTATTTTTCCATCGAGAATTTCTTAGTAGCAGCCTCGGAGTCTGAATGTGCCCGGTTGATGGCAATAGGCTTGCCTCCTATTACATGGGACTTTGAGACATAACTGGCGAAAAATGGGTGTACCTACTACTAGGTACACCTCTGCCTAACCCTTCGGGAATTACAGGCATGATGTTATGTTATGTTTTAAATGCTATACCTATACTTGCACGGCTATATTGAAACTAATTTGTTTTTCATGATTTTAGGGTTGGACCCAAAAGTTGTTTATGAGTACAAGGACCGGTTTTCGGGTTTTCAGTTAATGCAATTACCTTGTATTTTCAAAATAATACAGAAATTCTATTCTACCATTCCTTCGCAGTGAAGCTTACTACAGTTTTCAACTGCGTTTTTTGTACAAAACGTAGAAAACTGTACTATAAATCAGAGAGATTTTCTTCAAGACTCGTGGAATGCTGTAAATGGTAGTTTTCTTTATGTTTTGTGTGTGTTTCGCTTTTAAGATTAATAAGTAATGTCAGTACAGGGGGCCAACCTCCATCTCTTAAAACAGTAACATTTTAATATTTCTTTGTAATATCTGTTGTTGAATTTTCAACTCTCAGCGCTGAGCGGAGTGTTGGAAATCTAACAGTGTGCAAGGCAAAGTAATATTTTAAATAATACTATTTTAAGATATGGGGGTAGGCCCCCTATTGTGATTGCTGTAACGTGGGTAGTACTTCTTTTATGTAGTTACTCGTATATTACAAAATAAATACATTTTTGTGATTATTAACTTATTTTTTGTATGTTAAATGTATAGTGGTACGAAATACTTCGCGTACGAGTCTGTCTCGCACTTGGCCGGTTTTTTTTACGGGATGGCATTTTGGCTTTTATATCTCTTTGATAGCACATATTAAGGGTATATAGGCGTATGTTAACCGCTAAAAACACTTTTAAAACAAAGTAATATTACTCTCATGAAATTAATTAAAAGTACTCCGATATTTTTCTGTATTTTAACTGAGGACGAGTTCCGCAAATGTCTTTTCCCGGCGTCCCGGTGTTAATCTCTCTTAATATTTAGTCGAGATTCATTTAAACGCAAATCTAAATGGACCAGAAGTGGCTTCAGATAATTTTATTTTTTTAACTTTATGCAACAAATTGTGCGAAGGCTGGCCTTCCTAAGGCATTCTCTACTAGTCAACCAGAGGTGGTGAAGAGATGACTCAGCAGATTGTTTTTGTATAAAAACAGTACGAAATATAGTTTTTGGAGACTGTTTTTAAATTTATTTTCGTACTCAATGTCCTTAATTGAATTTGGAAATCCATACTATAATAATAATAAATAATAAAATGTATTTATTTCCACAAAACACTAGTACAATGTTACAGGTAGCAATGTAGTATTATTTTTTAGCAAATGGATGTAGTTTCTGTAACCGCGCTAGGTATAGCCTGTATTACGGTTATTAGTGCCATTTCCCTCAAGATATGAACAATAAATTAATGCCAACAAATGCGAGAATTACTATGACGTTATGTATGCTATATAAAAAGAATTAAAAATACTGTTTGTCTATTGCGCTTTCACGTCTAAATTACACGGCGTTTTGTGGTTGTGGTCAGTGGCCCGTATGCGGCCAGGCTTAACCTTTCCACCACAATAGTTTAAATTACCCTCTATGACTTTTAGGGTCAGTTCACACCGAGACCCGACGCTGCGTACACACTTTAAAAGAGCGACTCAAAATATAACTTTATTTTCTACACGAAAAGATACACATTTCATTGTAAGAATTTAGAATACGTTATACCACGCAGCACTATGTCGCGATGCGTCGCTCTGCGCCGCGAGACGCATCGCGACGCAGCGGTGAATCGCCGGTACGCGCGCACAGAATGACGTGCAAGAGCGGCGACGTTGCGATGCGCCTCGCGGCGGCGAGCGGCGCAGCGCGGCGCAGCGCGAAGTCACTGGCCTCTTCAAGTATCTTCACGTTGCGTCGGTGTGAACTGACCCTTAAACAACACAGTCACCCAAGTCACCTAGAGATCTATCTTCCATCTCTATCCAGATTTAAATTAAGTAAGTCATTAAATTTAATTCCAAAATGGATACTCTAAAGATAATAGTACCTACTTGTAATTAGGGTAATTAATTAACTGTTTCTTACTGGCTATGAATCTTTGATAGCATCTCTAAACTTAAGCCTACTTAGATGTAATTTACAATAGGATTATGGAAGAGAGATACATTATTTATTTTAGTGGTAGGACTATGCTATAATTATGGGAATTACGACCCGATATTATAATTTAATAGTAATTTATTTTATAGACTTCAATTTATTTTGAGGTTTTAATCCCTAATGAGATTGATTGATGATTGTTTTACGCAAGGACAATAATTTGCACCTACTATGTTATCTTGTCACCACCTTTGGTTGACAGTTAGAGAATGCCTAAGGCATTAATTCCGCCTTTGTACCTACTTTTTGTTGCATAAAGATTAAATCAATATTTAAATGAATTTAATATCAATACAAATAAATAAAATTGAAGTGTCTGTATGTAATACCAAAATAACAGCTTTTTACTAAATGCATTTGTATGTTTGTTCCGGCTAATTTCAGAAACAGCTAACTGGACTGATTTTTAAGGGACTTTCATTAGCAGTTACGCGATGTTATAAGGACTACTTCTGTTTTTAAAAAAAATTAGGTTCCGCATTTAAAAAAATGGGATAAGTGCCCAAAAGTCGTTTGTCTGTTTTCTTATTTCATCTACTACGACAAAAAATACATATTTTACCCGGAAAACCACATTTTTAACATACCTTTCTCACTTTTGAATAGTCATACTGACTACACAACAAAGAGCCGGTCATAACCCATCCACAATTCAACCTCAAAGGCAGCTAAGTCCAACATGCGAGCTCTATTTTGTTAGGCTCCCGTCACACAGACATCCCAATTTATGGGATAAACTCGAGTCCAGTTGAAATCACAAAGGTGTGTGTGGCATACCTTTATACTCGTACATCTCGCCGCTGTTGAATTTATGTCGTCCTGGTATTTCGGAATTTAACAGAGGTAACGACGATTTAGTTTGTATGTATGTATGTTTGTGTGTAAAGAAAAGAAAGAAAAAAAGTTTTTCACGCGAAAATGACGCACAATATATATAAAGAAAAAATTGTACACAAAAGCAAAATAAAAAAAGTTGGTATAAAATCTAAAAATTTAAAATCAAATAAAAATAAGAAATATGCGCCACTACCGCGCGTAACGGCTGACGTTCAGCATAATGCCGTGGCCCGTACACGAAGGCACGAAAACCACGGCGCTGTTTTTCAGCGTAAGCCGGGTATGTAATATAACTCTAATATGTTTGGGATAGCTGTCAACCTGTTTGTGATATCTGTATTAGTAAACCACTAGAGTGAACTAACCAACCATTCTGAGACATAATTTCTCCAAATAAAACCCACTTTATTTTAGCCCCGAATACCCGATTATTTTTTTATTACTTATTTGTAAAATTTTTGATAGCTTTAAAATCAATAAATACTTAGTCAATTGAGTTGACAGATAAGTGACGTCACAGTACCCAATAGCGTGTGTTATATTGCATGGCAATATAAACAGTGATATTTCACACACAAAAAAATGTTTTCCAGCTATAATTTTTGCTCAATGTTGCTCAATTTAATGGGCAGTGTGAGTAGACGTTACACCCCTTATTTCGACTTATCTAGTAACAGAACTTCCGTGTCTTCCATTAATTCCAAGAGATTCCTGGAAGCTGGTAGCTGCATCATTCTTACTGTTCGTCTATTTACCCGAACTTTGCCATCTGAACATAAGTCCCGAGTTATAAGTTTTCTATAAGAAGCACTGGATTAATACTTCGTTATTTTACTTGCTTCTTTCATGAACGGTCGATAACCATTGCAATTTATACCTTATTATAATGGGTTAAGAGTCACATGACGCGTGCTCGTATATTGAAAGTACTATGTGCCAAGTTTGTGAAGTTTTGCAGTTTAAAGACAAAGTTTGTTCTGCTTAAAGTCGTGAGAACCTTGTATCATCTAAGTATAATAAATTACTAGTTCCTGCTCGCGACTTCGTCTGGATCGCTTTTTTCATCCGTGTTATGTTACCTACATCTTTGATTACTGCTCCGCTCTTGTGAGTCGAGGCGTAAAGTTACAAAGCTAGCTATCATAATAATACACAATAGGTAGCTATTATACAGGGTTATTTTTAAAACACCAGAAACCTGAAAAGGGGTTATTGTACTCATCATTATGAACAACTTTTTCTATGGAACCAATCCTGAAATCGTGAAAAAAAAAACAGCTGTTCCCTACAAAAATGCTATACAACACAATCATAATGTATGAAACAGCTGATATTTTTTTTCATGATTACAGTCATGGTCCCATAGAAAAAGTTGTTCATAATGATGAGTACAATAACCCCTTTTCAAGTTTCAGGTGTTTTAAAAATGAGCCTGTATATTTTTCCAATCCGACTGGTAGTTTAAGAGATTAGCGCGTTTAAACAAACAAACAAACCAAAAATCTCTTCGGATTTTTTGTATTAGTATAATAATAGATGATTGAGTTTAGGAGTCGAAAAACATACATTTCTGAATTAGGAAACGATGTTTTTTGTTCATGTTTTGATATAGCTAAGTATGTAAATAAAATGAACCCAGATGTATTAAAATAGATCGATTTGAGTCCAATTTGACAGATAATATTAAGACCAGATTTCTGTGTAAATTCTGTTATAGGCCATTCCAATATCTATTTTAGGACTACGATTTAGGGCGAGGAATTAACTTCAAGGTTAGGCTAAATAAGGCTTTAGATTTCAATTTAAACAGAAATAGCAAGATATTAACGGAATTGTTTTGATATCACTCAACATTCTTAGTAACTTACTTGAATATTGTAAATGTGAAAGTTTGTATGTTTGTTATCCAATCAAGCTTTACCGGCTGAACGGAATTAACTATTTGGCGCACATATTTATCTTCTTCTTCTATCTATCTTAAAGTGGGTGATAGACCTACGAACTTAAAGTACGCGGTTTTTAAGATCGTGAACTTACTCGGCTCGACGTCGGTGACACACGTGAAGCTTGCTCAGTATATCGCGATGTCGTCGAGAGAAGAAATTTCAAACAGGTTGGATCGCCGCGCCGGCGAACTTGCGCGGCAATTTTAAAGTACGCGTTTTTAAGGTGACACACAGGCGAAAAAGGTCGTCGAGCCACAAGTCCGCGTACTTACTCGCACGTCTATCACCCACTTTACATTGATTGATCTAGCTTAAAACATAGAATATTTTCTATTATGTTCCTGTGGGAGTAAATAAAGGACATTTCTTACTGCCTCGTTGGTCTAGTGGTCGCAAAGCGCGACTGCTGAACGTGAGGTTTTGGGTTCGATTACCAAGTCGAGCAAAGTGTTACTGAGTTTTTCCATCAAGAATTTCTCAATAGCAGCCTCGGAGTCTGGTTTTGTGCCCGGTTGATGGCATTAGGCTCGCCCCCTATTACATGGGACTTAAACATAACTGGCGAAATGTGGGTGTACTAATAGGTACACCTATGCCTAACCCTTCGGGGATTACTAAAAAAATCAATTCCTCATCTAATTTTTGGGACTTAAATCAAAAGTCTACACAGGCAAAGGCCCCAGCCAAAACAAGTTTAACATAAATACAATTGACGTTATTTAACGTACACTTATCGTTTAAACATTTCAATGATATTTACTACCAATATTAAACTATTCCATTCCAAGTATTAGAAACACCCTTCCAAAACAATAGTCGGAATGAATAGCATTGTGTAAGGCTTAATTCAAGCCCACAATGGTCTGTCCCAACTAATGGGCGACGCCTCGTTATTCTTCGGCGAAGGTGCTATGATTTTAAACGAACTTAACCTATTAAGGTCTACTTTACAAGGTCAGTCTTGACTAAAGGTAAAACTGAGCATGTAAAGTAAGCCATGCAAGGCATAATGTTCTGCCGGGGTTGCGAGACGTCTTAACAGGATACCGTGGCCCCGGAACGTGAAAGGCAACAGAAGGAACAGGGTGGTTTTTTACTCAGTAAAAGTCTAAAAGTCCTTTCCATCCCACCCAGGGCGGAAGGACTTAATTGATGATTTTTAGCACCCAAAAAAAAAAATAGGTAAAACTGACCATGTAAAGTGGGCCATATAAGGCAAGATGTTCTTCTTAGCGTATCTTTTATTTGAGAAGGGTTTGTTCTTGACTATAGTCAAGGTCATGACAGAGACAAACTCGACGATGGAGTGAGCTTAAATAGAAGAAGCCAGTTTACCCTAACTTTTAAGAGATTAGGGTTAAATATAGCGTACCGTATCAATGGCAAATATAAATACTATATAATATAGCATAACATCATAACACCACGCCTGTAATCCCCGAAGGGTTAGGCAGAGGCATACCCATTAGTACGGGGGGCGAGTTTATTGCCATCAACCGGGCACAAATCCAGACTCCGAGGCTGCTACTGAGAAATTCCTGATGGGAAACCCAATAACACTGCCCGACCTGGGAATCGAACCCAAGACCTCATGCTCAGCAGTCGCACTTTGCGACCACTAGACCAACAAGGCAGATGGCTCGTCTCGTTCTGAATTTGAATTGCCTGAATCTACCACTGTTTCATTTACAAGCCGAACTGTCAGTCAGTCTCTTCAGTTTTGCCTCTCCGTGTGTGGCCGCCCTTAGGGTTTGGTTACAAATTAATGAAGGGGTGAATAGGTATTTGTTTGTTTGTTTTGGGGATGAAATCTAATTGGATGTGAGGAGTCTGTAGCGTTGATAATATTAGGTATGCTTTTGTTGATAATTTTAGATAGCGAGTGTAGAATTGTCAATATTACATTATCTGTATTTGAGATTAAGCTTCGAGGAATATGTGTTGGTACTGTATTTGAAATTAATTGAAGTAAATGCTAAACGTTTTGATTTCAATGATTACGACCAAAATATTGATGTTGAAATTAGAGATTATTATTTCATTGCGAATTATGATAAACAACATTCAATCGTAATTGTTGTTTTTACAATAAAAAGAAATCTATACACATAAATAGAATTGAAGTGTCTGTTTGATAATAACAGCTTTTTACTAAATACATTTAAGATTGTTTAAACGGTACAAACACTGTTACTGCCTGTTTGTTTCGGCTAATCTCTTAAACGGCTGGCGATTTTGACGGGAGTTCCACAGTCAGATAGCTGATGTTATAAGGAGTAACTGAGTAACTAAGGTTACTTTTATTTATGAAAAAAAAAACTAATTTTAAAAAAAAAATGTTTCAAATTTTTTTGTAAATAAGGGTTCCGCGCTAAAAAAAATAATCATCGCTTTAAGGCTATAGTACGGAAAAGAGTGGCCTCTCTGATGCGCCGCGTGCGGGGCAGCACCAACGGCCTTCTGAATACCATATTGGGTAGGGTTGATTGTCCGGTTGTGAGACACTGGAATATCGTACACGGATCCGGAGGGGTCCTTTTCAATGTAAAGTAAGTGAATGATAATTTGGTAATTTGTATTGAATAATAAGTAATTTTGACATTTAATAATAATATACTAACATAGTTATAAGTATGATCTACTAACAATGTATGGAATATTTGTGATTCTGAAATAAATGAATAATAATAATATTACTGACATTCAAGTGGACGAAGCCACGGAAAAAAGCTAGTTATAATTACAAAATTATTTACGTATCTCATTTAAAATATTATCGTTTTCCTACGTAACTACAATAAGAAACACAAACTACATAACCATGTTTTTTCTAATGTGAATAAGTATCAACTAAAATTAATAAATAGAATAAGAAAACAATAGAAAGCTTGTTGTGCGCCGTTTCAGTGAGATAAAGGTAACGATCGGTCCATATGTGCGGAGCTAGCCTCGGGCATAGGCGTTAGCAACAAAGAAAATATCAGTAAGTCAATTGGCGGAAAATTGGAGGTGAATGGGATTACAATTGGGTTTTGCAGGCCTAGCATGAGCGAGCTAATGGAAAAGAAAGATTTGAATCAATTTTTGAACTTAAAATACTATAATACATTTATACGGAAAGCACAATGATTGACCATTGATATGAATAAAGCCTTCATCTCTTTCATAAATAAAAATACCACCGAAGTAAAAACCACCAAACTTCAAATCAATCAGATCTTTTAAGGTTAGTAAGCCCTTTTGTCAAATAGGAAATGAGCTAATGATCATCAAGCGCCTGAACAGATCTTTATAAATTATAGTTTAGAACCACGAGATGGTTCTTAACCATAATTTATAAAGACTTTTAAACTAAAAAAACCGCATCAATATCGGTTTATTCGTTTAGGAGCTTCGATGCCCCAGATAGTGACACAGACACACAAACAGATACGTCAAACTAAATAGCACCACTCTTTTTGGGTTGGAAGTTAAAAATTAATATTTATTTTGTCCTCTATGCGTTCCTATACCATTGATCCAATTGTAATAAAACTTTGATAGGTTGTTCTGCATACGGCTGTACGGGATTCTGATGAAAAAAAAGAAAAATGCACTACGGGAATACTATGTGCAAAACGGGTGAATCCAATTTAAAAATCGATCGCATTAACGTTGCGTTTACTCCGCGCGCTATCGTTAGGCCCTCAGTCTGTTCTGCTGTAAAGCGTAAATTGTAAAAGCGGCTGGATTTGTGCTGCCAATTCTTTCAATTTGTGTTAGCTTTGCTGCAGCGCTGTACCTTTGTACCTTGTATTAGTGGAAAGGACATCGTCACACAACCTGTTACCATGAATTTAGTACATGTTTTCTTGACACGCTAGCATTATAGATTCTCGTCGCTTCTTCCTTATATATTACTATTAAAGTCATCTAATGGAAGAAGCTGATGTTTAAAATTGTGATTTTTTTTTATCTAGTTCAGACAGAGATGTTTTTATATAATTAAAAAAAAAATAGAAAGTGTAAGTACTATAATGTTTGAGTATTAAATGTACCTAACAGTATTTGTGTGAAATAAAAATAATCTAAATATATATACACATCAAAAGTGTCTAGGGATCAACATCCCTAACATTGATTAGGGATGTTGATCCCTAGACACTTTTGATGTGTGTAAAAGCGAAAGGTCATTCAGTCGCTCACTCACTCGAAATATTGAAAACCGCTTGACGTATAAAGATGAAATTGGGCAGGAAAGTAGTTAGTAGGCGTCCGCTAAGAAACGATTTTACAAAATTCACCCCCTTTTTTTTTGGGCAAGAAAACAGGGTTTAAAATTTTGTATGGAGAAATCAATTTTGACGCGGGCGGAATCTAGTATTTAATAATTTCTCACAGACAAATCCAATCTCACCTTCTGTCTGTCTTTCACTGTGGTCAACAATTGCCCTTGGAGGCAACAGCGTGTTAACTTTTTACGTGTTATGGCGGATATGCGACCCTTTCGCTAACAATATCAGACGTTATGTCTCTATATGTATATACCGCGGGTATTGCTTGGGCAATGATCAAAATTACTCATGTAATTCATAGTTTTATCATATCACTAGGAATAATCAGCGGATTTAGTTACGTTTTTTATTACTGCTCCGCTTCTGTGGATCGGAGCGTAATGTTATACAGCTTATAATCATCCTCGATAAACGAGCTATTTAATGAATAATATTATTTTTAATTCGGACCAGTAGTTTCTGAGATTTGCGCCCTTAAACAAACTCGTCAGCTTTATAATATAAGTTGCTGCTCCCTGTGACTCCGTATAATGGACTATTTTTGCTTTGGTTACCTACTGCTCCGCTCCCGCTGGATGTAGAGTGATGTTATAATATATAGCCGACAATATACCTCATGAGTGGCTATCACGACTGATAGTTCCAGAGATTAGCGCGTTTAAACAAACACACAACCCCTTTAACCCAAAACCTTTTAACTTTGTTACATTAGTGTACCTAGATATTAAAAAAGGTGAATATCAACATGATGTTAGGTAAAATAGAATACGGCAATAAAAATATCACTCTGTATTTCTTTTTCATAATTATTGTAATTAGCATGTTAAGGAAAATAATCATATTACCGTGGTATTTCTAATTAATTAGACGTGAATTTAATTACAAACGACCGTTTTCTCAAAAAGGTAAAACAAATGGAGACAGAACAAAAGTAATAAAATAATACCAGCCTTCGATTATTGTCCCAAAAGCAAAAGCCTCTTCTTACACAGAGAAGGCATATGCATTGATCACCAAGCCTACTCCAGGCAGATCGGTGATTTTGGACTTACATTTAAGCCAAGATGTCCAACATAACGTCACGCCTTTAATTCCCGAAGGGTTAGGCAGAGATGTACCCATTAGTACATCCACATTCCGCCAGCTATGTTTAAACGAGCCTATTGCTATCAACTGGGCACAAATCCTGACTCCGAGGCTGCTACTGCAAAATTCCTGATGGAAAATCCCAATGACACTTTACCCGACTTGAGGATCGAATCCAAGACCTTATATTCTCAGCAGTCGCTCTTAAATATGTTCAAGATAATTAATATTTCATTATTACAAATTTTCTGTTTGTCATGCTGTCCCATTGCTGGGCAAAATCTTCCATTTTATTTTATTTCTTTCTCATCCATTCTATTAAAAAAAAATGCACGCGATTCTCATATTTATCAAATCACATGACCTTCGATAACACTATTGTGTGTTCCATTTACAAAAAATCTAAATAAAAATATACAAACAAAATGCACGCTTCGTTACACTCGTCAAACAACAACCTCCACTCATAGACAATCGAATTAATTTCATATAAATGTATTCTATTTTCAAATTGCATGACGGAGATATGGAAATCTGGCTTTATCGAATGACAGTTTTATTGCATTGTTATACAAGCGTTAACTTTTGATTGAGTTATTACATTTAAAAAATTAAAATATAGGTATTTCCAATAGGAAAAAATATTTTTAACCAGTTTTAAAAAAGAGGATATTAATAGATCCTCTATAGCTATCTATACGATAGTCCTTTTTATTGTTTATTCACATTATTGATTACAATAATAATTTACCTTTTTTATCATTTCTATAAAAGCAATTTGTTCTCGAGTTCAAAAAAAAGGACAACACAAGTGGACCAATCGCTACAGACCAGTATATTTATATAGTCACAGAAAAAGTACTGTCAGTAGCCACTGTGTAATTAACTAATTACCACTGTAATCGACTGTAAACCCCACTAGGTTTGAAATTGTACTTTCCTACTTCACACGAGACATCAAATTCAGTGTACCACAATCACTGTGATTCTTAGATCTCTTCAGAAAAGTTACGGCATCTTATTAAAATTCATTACAAAAACAAGTCCCAAATGACTTCGCTAATTTAAATAATCCACAAACAAATCCATAAAGTAGCAATTTAACAAAAAACAACCCAAAAATTCAGACATTAAATTCCAAATTAAAAGTACTAAGTATTGTTCGGAACTAAACTGCCGTCACGTCGGCAAAGTTATAGCATTCCGGTGGCGTCAGGTTTTGCCAAGCGGAAATATTTTCTGTTTCAATTTCACCAAACATTGTTTATATCCCATTGTTTTGTTTTACCACTGTTCTTGATTGTTTAAACAAACTTTTGTTGTATTTTGTTTCGCTAGGTAACATTTTTGAAATTATTATGTTCGAGATGCTTAACATTCTAAGCATGATTTTAATAAAGTTTTGGAGTTTACTGGGAACTTTTTGAATATCTAAGATACCCTTACTTATCCTTTGATAATATTTCAGAGGGAGCATCTAAAGCCGATTTCAGACTTGAGTGGTAAAGGCATCGAGCTCTACGAGTTTCTTTGCGATCGTGGTAAAACTGACAGCTGTTGGATCAGCGCGAGCGCACCAGCTGAGCGTTACATGTAATGTTCGTGCCCGTCCAAAATTCGCTCAAAATATATTTATTTTTGTACACCATGCTTACCTAATTAGCAAAAATGTAAAAACATTACAATTTTGAAGAAAATATGTACAATTTATAAAAAGACAGAAAGGGGAAAGAAACCTCATTGGGCATCAAAAAATTCGTCCGCGTTGCTGTCAATGGGGCAAGTGCCCAAAAGGCTGACAGCATTGCCACGTTGTATGGCAATGCTGATTCTTTGGCAATTCTAATTTTGAAGATCTTATTAGAATTTAGAAGACACTGTGACTGCGATGGTGAGTTTACAGGATTATTGACTCTTCAATTTTCGACATTTTGATTTTAATCTCAGCATGTATCATCATATCAACCGTAGGACGTCTAATTGAACATAAGCCTATGGTCTATTGAAAATCTGCAGGGGAGGCTTATGTTCCTCATGTATGAATCGATCTAATTAAATATATAGGTACCTGTCTAATAAACGTGTAATGCCGAAAATACACACGGATCGCAAGCAAACATTCACTCTTGGTGCCAATATTTGTCGTACACACAACGTCCAAGGCGCCATTACACCACCCGGGTCACCAATTTGTTACGACTTAATTTATCGCTTACTTTACTTCAGAGTTACTGCTTACGCATGCCTCGGGTTCATCTCGGGTCTGATGAACGTTTAATATGAAGGTTTATTTCACGAAAAATCCACTAATTGGAAGGGAAAGGAAAAATTCCTAGAAGGAACTTATGGGTACCCCGTTTTTCTCGTCACCGCAAGCGCGACTGCGAAGTATGAGTATGGTCAGGTCGGTCAGGTAACTCAGATCCGTTAGGTCAGTAAGATCGACCAGGTTGGGCAAAATGGAGATTTATCTATTAGAAATTTCTTATTGCAGCCCGGAGTTGGTGTTGTGACATGTGCGTAATATCAACATCACGCCTGTAATCCTCGAAGGGTTAGGCAGAGGTGTACCAATTAGTGCACCCACATTTCGCGAGTTATATTTAAATCCCATGTAATAGAAAGCGAGCCTATTGCCATCAACCGGGAACAAATCCAGACTCCAAGGCTACTACTGAGGCATTCGCGTTTAATCAAACAATCAAAAAAATTTTTTTTATATTAAGTACAAACTAAACTCCAGAATCTCATTTCACTATGAATAAATGTAAAACAAACTTTTTCCATAATAAAATCGCATTTCAGTCGTAAATCAATTTGCTTTAAACTCAAAATTCTCTAAAACTAACACGGAAATCAGTTTACTCCCATTTTGATTGCACATGTCCTTCAACAAACATAATTATAGTTCTACAAACATACCGGATTTGCCTGCGGACAGACTTAATAGATTTCACCAACTTCCCGAAGCTCCTATTGAAGCTTTCTAGGGTTCCGTATACGAACAATGCCAACGGGACCCTAATATTTAGGAGGGTTGAACACGGTATGAAAGTTATGCTTATGCATGAATTTGTATCGTACTGCTTCGCCACTGACCAAGAAAAGATGTATTTTTAAAAGCTTTGCGCCATAGGTACACACAGCAAAACAGATAGGTATGCAGGGTCGTCAGATATAGTTGAAGTTTTCTTAGAAACCGATGGATGTTTTCGAATGTAATTTAATTTAAAACGTAGATAATAAATAGTTCTTTATTTAGGTTAAGTTTCAGTCAAAGACATCCATTGGTTTCTTGGAAAACTTCAACTATATCTGACGACCCTGCATACCTATCTGTTTTGCTGACTGTACTAGGAATTCCTCCTGTATTGTGGGTGCATTACAAACATTAAAACACACATATACATACACTACAGCCAAACTCGGAACAGCTATCTGTGTAGGTTATACAAATATTTTGTATATCTTAATATTATATAAATTGCGCGTCACTTTTTTTGTCCGGGATGGACTGGTAAACTACTCTTCAACCATTTTTTATGAAATATGGCTTACAGTGTGTAATTTAGTCAAACTTAAAAAAATATAAGTAGGATAGTTTTTATCTCGATTATTGACCTCAATATCTTTACTTACGTCAAGCCACAGCAACGCATAACCGAGTCAGCTAGTTTATGTACATATTTTTTTAATATTTTAATGTTCCTATTACATGGAACTTAAACATAACTGGCGAAATGTGGGTATACATATGGGTCCACTTCTGCCCAACCCTTCGGGGATTACTGGCGTGATGTTACGTTATGCTAAATATTGTACGGTGATACGGATCTTCATGTGCGAGTCCGATTCGTATTTGGCCGTTTTTTGGTAACATATGCTGTTAGAAAAGGAATGAAAAATGATGTTTGCATAAAAGCCTTTGAACGCATCACGACGTTGAACTGAACATGTATTTTGAACGCTTGGAATTTTCGAGGGTTGCGGTGGATTTTAGTGGGTTTTTTATAGTGAGAGATTGTTTAAAGGTTTTGGTTTATTTTTTTATTTGTCGGTTACTGTATCAGCTGCAAGCTTTTTGCCTTTTTGATTCGTGAATATTTTAAGTTTTTTTTTTAGACTTATAGTAGTCTCTTCCTACATACCTAAATAAATAAAATACTGGCCTTTTACTGTCCTACTGTAGGGCAAAGGCCTCTTCTTAGAGAATGCACGAGCATTTATCACCAAGTTTGCTCAAGGCGGAATGGCGATTTCAGACTTAAGTCATTAGTTACTAATTTTGGACTTTTAAAAAAAAAATTATAAGTTCAGATTTCCTCACGAAGTTTTCCTTCAACAATACCAGTGATGTCCATGATAATCTTGGAAAGAACATTTATAAAATATAAAAAAATCATCTTCGTCGTCATCATTGCTACTTGCTCAATAGATTATCGGAAAAATACTTTTGTATCCTTTTGCTAAAATCCATCAAACATTTCGTATCGCTAAACTATTTCAAACCCAAAATATCCAAACAGCGTGAACGATTAACACCAAACAATTTAAACACCGCCCACTTTATTTACGTACGGTTAGTAAATCAACCATTTCAAAGCTTCATTCTCAGTTTACACCCAAGTTCATACGAGTTAACCAACTCGTAATTACACTCAAACCGAACGTGATACCTTCCTCACCCAACACGCGATTCCGAACAAAAGAATTCACGAACACGGTGTCACACAGTGTCTTAAGACTACCGGAATTGGCACGGACACTGTGTAGTTGGAAAACACAATAAAATTTAACTCGACTCATTTAAAATGCACACCGTGAAACAGGGCGGGCACATTGCCGTGGCATTTTCTCTCTACACTATTAATTATGGAGGTGTACTAAAATATTAATTTCGCTTTTAGACTATTTTAGAGGCTTCGAGTGTTCATATTCTCGCTTTTAATTGGCGTATGGTTTATTCGTTTAACTTGTGAACTTAACACAAAGGAGACTAGTTTAATATTTCTGCTGAATTTCGCTTTATGAGGTTATTAAAATTTGTCTGTTTATCTCGAAGTTAACTTTGAAAGAAGATGGCTGTCTACGTTTAAATGAATTTTCGACACAAGTGTGGTTAATGTGTAGCTAAAATATAAGAAAATCAGAGGATAATTTTCTTGAGCCAAACCCAACTAACCCACAATCTCTTGATAATTAGAGTAATTCCGTCAAATTACTCAATGTGTCAATTGTATTACATTAATAAGCAATAACATTTCAATGTACCTACGTCCTAAACCTATACCTAAATTAGATTCAAAGTTAATCAGCATTTCCTAATTTATTGTAAACTACAATCACAAAAAAGTGAGAAATGTTGTGTGTTTGTTGGTTTTAATAGAACTAACCCCGATTATGAAAAAAAAGGTTTAATTTGTTTTTTTTTGTTTGTAACATGCATGTAATCTTTGAAACAACTGACAAAAAAATCTTTCACTGATAGAAAGCTGCACTATTGCCGATTGTCATTAAGGTATACTAGCTTTTGCCCGCGACTCCGCATAAATGTCGGTTATCGCGGACACAGACAAAGTCACGGAATAGAAAGTAGCCTATGTCCTTTCTTGAGGTTCAAACTTACCTAAACATAACATTAATCAAAATTGGTTGAGTGGTTTAGACGTGAAAGCATAACAGACAGACATACAGTTACTTTAGCATTTATAATATTAAAATAAGTAGCGATTTGACTTCCAGCGCGGACGCAGTCGCGGGCAAAAGCTAGTCATTAATAAACAAATTCACGACATTACACGTAATAAAATACAAGGTCAATTTAATAAAAATATAACCTTAATGAAACGTAGTAAAGCTATTAGTCCTTAAGCTAGGTCTACACAGGCCGCATTAGCCAGAACGTGCCTCCCTCGCTGATAGCCACCAAAGATAATTTTTGGCTCTTAAGAGAGCTGTACCTACAATGAACTCCATACAAAATGTAGTCATCTCATATTTTGGTCAACACGTTATTAAACTCGAAGTCAAAGGTGCCTTGTAATGGCCTAATTGAAATAAATGATTTGACTTTGACTTCAAAGATGGAATGAGGACACTATTTAGGCTTGTGGTTAGTCTGTTTTTCATCAAATAACTTTATTTTAAAATGATACGAAATTCTCATAGTGGAAAGTATGATTTTTTAGTTATCGCTATTAATAGTGTAATTAAACAAGATTATATACCTATATATGACTAGCTTCTGCGTCAAAGTTGGTTTCTCCATACAAAGGTCTCTACGATCAGCGGTTTAGGCTATACGTTGATCCGTCATAGTCGATTAGTCAGTCATTCCTTCAGGACAAAGCATTTTATTTATTTATTTAAACTTTATGCACATGTAAAAAAATACATTGTACAAAAGGCGGACTTAATGCCTTGGGCATTTTCATTTTTTCTATTTTTTTTTATTTTGGCATTCATTTATTAGATTAGATATTGTATGTGTGGTGGGGTGTGTATATGTGTGTACGTAAACGCATCAACGATACTAGAGAAATTCTTAGTTAAGGAGCAATATTTTTTCTTTTGGTTGCCCTTAACATGTCACTTTCATCGATTTTAGTTATTTTTTGACCAAAATAATTATCACTTACTATTTGTATGAACTGCGCACAAACGCGCTGTCAGAAATACCCTATTAACTGACACGTGTTACGACGTTTCACTGCCTACACCTACAGTACTAGGCAGTGTCAGTAATATGCTCTCACCTTAAGTTTATGCTTCTAAATTACGATGTATAGTAATTGTTACGGCTATAAAATAATGCTTTTAGGGTTTTTTGCCACGGTTGGCAATTGGCTGCTGCATGTCGCGAGTTTGATTCCCGCACGGAACAAATATTTGACAGTTTATAAATTTGCGTTAATTGATATTGAATTTTATATCTACGTTTCATCAGATCTTTTTTATGCTCTAAAACCAAAAAAAAAATTAAATAAAATTTGCACGTATTTAGAATTGAGGTTATACAGCTGGCCGCGCACAATGCTTGCTGTTCAAATCTCGATACGCACACACCCACACCAGTATGAAAGAGACAAAGAGAAAAAAAAAACAGGGAAGGTCGCATGAAGGAGACATAACGCTTTTTCCTTACGTGACGACATCTACCAACTAACTCCTACCGCAAGCCACATTAAGGAACTTCGTTCCAGAAATACAAAAAAAGAACCTTTAAATCGTACCATATTGTTACAAGCACCAAACAAATTAAGCCTTACAGCCGTCATCTTTCAAAGTTAAGATGAAAACGTAAAAATATTCAAGGAGAGCACTCCTGAATCTTTATGACGGCTATACACAAATAAAACGAGGAACATTTTTATCTTGACGAAATTCGACGTCATAACGACCCTCTACATTTGCTTTTGACATCATGCAATGAAGAGAAATCTTGCACCTTTTACATTATATCTAGCAAAAGTTGGAAAAAGAATACGAGAGTTCAAAGAGAATCGTCTGGAAGGTTTTTTTCTGGAATTAGTTGTGTTTTTATAAAGATGTTGATGCGTTCTAAACGATCTTTTCCGTTGAGCTGTTGTGGGTCGTTTATTTTTTTGCGCTGGTTGTTTTATAAAATGCCTTTACATACATAAATAAACTCACGCCTTTTTCCCATGGGGGTAGGCAGAAACACCACAGAACGCCACCTGCTACGATCCTTACATACTCCTTTCGCCTCATCTACGTTCATACATCTCGTCATACAAGCACGCCGGTTACGAGTACTCCGCACCTGACCTTTCTGAAGAACCTCAACAATAAGGTCAGTGTAGGTCTTCCTAGGGCGACCCCTCCCTGCGTTACCACTCACCTCTGCCATATAACCTTTTGTTAATCGTCTTTCACTCATCCTCTCAACATGACCGAACTCGTCACTACATCCTCTTTTAATCCGCAACGGTCCCGTATAACCTTATTCCTCACTCTATCGTTCAAAGCCTATCGTACTTAAATGCCTTTGTTGTTTTCTATTATAAAATGCAAAGTCAAAGTCAAAGTCAAAGTCAACACTACTACTGTCCCACTGCAGAGCAAAGGCCTCTTCTCATACAGAGAAGGCATGAGCATTGATCACCACGCTTGCTCAAGGCGGATTGCTGATTCCAGAATTACACACATCAAAAGTGTCTAGGGATCAATATATTATTATTACCAAATACATCTTGATCCCTAGACACTTTTGATGTGTATATATTAATTATAAATCCAGGTTTCCTCACGATGTTTTCCTTCACCGATGTCAGTTTCTCCATTAATTATATAACAATAGAAAAATAATAAACGTTACCTTCGTTACCAGAAAGACGCTTTCGTTGTTTTGATCCTAGAAGGTTCCCAGGTATGGCCTAGAACAAAAACATGATCGCATTAATGGGTACAACATGTTGTTTCTTTCTAGTTTATTAAGTGTCTTGTTATACTTGTAATAGGCTTTTTGCTATCGAAAACCTAGTAAGTACTGTAACCCCTTGATACCTGGAACGAGATAAACTATCTAACCGATTGATACATACCATCACGCTTGTAATCCCCGAAGAGTTAGGCAGAGGTGTACCCATTAGTACACCCACATTTCGCCAGTTAAGTCCAATGTAATAGGGGGCGAGCCTAATTGCCATCAACTGGGCAAAAATTCATCTTCCGAGGCTGCCACTAAGAAATTCCTAATGGATAAACCGAGACCAGAAACTAGACCAATGAGGCAGTCAAATATTGAAACATTTTTAACTATAATTTCATAGATTAAATGAATTATTTTATATAATATAGATATGTCATCATCATCTTCCTGCCCTTGTCCCATCTTACTTGGAGTCAGCGCAACACGTTTTCTTCTTCCACTCCGTCCTGTCAGCCGTCATGCTATCACTGACTCCCTTCTTTCATATCATTCTTAACACAATCCTTCCATCTTTCCTTTGAGAATATATTTTAAAATTAGGTTAGAGGTATATGCTAAACCAGCCAAAGTACAGTACCTAATACAACCATAGTTGCTGCTAATTGAACTGCACTTCGAATATGCCAAAATAGCGGTCATAATACTGAATCAAATGGACATTATATCTTCATCGGACTCCAAATGTACGTATTTATGCGCTACAGTGTGAATATTTTGGTCGTGACCTAGTTTGGTAATAGCCAAGTCAGCGTTGTCTAAAAGCCAATCGATAGTTTTAATATAACAGCGTGCAAGTTCTGTTGTATGTTACCACGTTTGTTGTAACTTAACTGTTTAATTGAATATTAGAAAGTTGATTTTTATGTTTAGATTTGTTTAGTTGAAAAAAAATTATTTTCTTTATTCCATTTCTTACATATGCATTTATAAATATTTTAATATAGCCACCTCTTTCTCAAAATTACAAAAAAAAACTTCATGATAAGCCATGCAAAAAAAGAAGTTTAAGTATCTAATTATTTAGTGAGTAATGACAAAATAACAGCTTACTACTATACCTATTTAATGAAAGTTGACACTTTCTTTTTAAAGTTTTGTCCGTCTGTCTGTTCGACCGACATTAAAATGGCTTGACGGATTTTAATCGGATAATAGATATTATAAGGAGTAACTTAGGCTACTTATAAATATACTAGAAACAGAATTAGGGATCCCTGCAATAAAATTAAAACCTAGCAGACGGTCGTTCGCGGGTATTTAAACCAGTTATGTATAAAAACAGGGTTCCGCGCACAGCAACGTAGAAATATTAATATTATATTCTTTCGAAAGTAATCATTATTTTCTAAAGATCTTTACGAAAATTTGTAAGTTAGAAAGCGTGACTGGCTTATTCAATTCAATTTGAAGTTTCTAACACAACTTAGTCTTACAAAAGTAATATTCAAAGTCTACTTAGTGTTGACGAAGAGCTTGGTTTTGTCTTACATTTAAAAGTTTTGATTTGTAAATTAATTTATTGTTTTTGTGTAAGTACCGGAAAAAACGTGGTTTTTGTAAGTCAAAGTCAAAACATTTATTTCAATTAGACCATTTACAGGCACTTTTGAATAGTCAAGGAGTCTGTCAGTTAGTCCGAAAGTTGAAGCTAGTTGCTCGTTCCAAAACGGAGGTAGGCCTCTATGGAGAAGAACGAGCAAGAAACTCCACGGCACTCTTTTAAATTAGGTTTTTACAAAATCCTGATTACATTATTCTTGTTGATTCTACATGTGAAAACAATGAAGATGAATATAAAACAATTATAAAAATAAAAATAAGAATAAAGATGTAAGCCAAGGCAGTTAAGAGATGACCAATCCCAACTGACAGCACTCGTTCACGAGCATGACGCATGGATCAGCACCACTTAACTCAACCATTTTGAAGGGAGCCAAATGATCCAACACACGCGCCACCATCAGCGAGATATTTGAGTGAGCATGACAAGCTCTCAACCGCCATGCTCTTTAAGTCAAAACACATAGTAACTCAATAAATAAAAAGCTCCATGGTACTCACATTTACAAAATTGAAATAAATGATAATTATACAATACTAACACTTCAGTGATTCGTAAGATGAACTGTGGTATGTAAAAAAAAGAAAAAAGTACTAGTAACTTGGTAATACGTACTTAGTGTGTTCAATTTTTTTAGCTACCGATTAATTTTTTTTTTTTTAACTGAGTGCTATTTGAGGTATATGCTTTTATTTTTCATATCATCCATACACGCCTGCTTCATTGCGTATCGTGGTTTCGATTCTCAAACACAAATACTTGTATGGCCTTAAGGTAAATTTTTCTGGTCTGGTTTTTTATACGTTTGTAAAGGCTCATCAGAAGATATTTTAAAGTGATGGGCTACGTCTTTTTTAAAGAATTAAAAATATTACTATTTTCCACCTCTACACTCAGTCGAGTGCTGATCGATCATTTTTGCTTATAAAGTCGGGGCCACAACGACAAAAAGGTTTTTTATAAATCATCGAAATGCTTTAAAAGTGGTTTACAAGCGTTATATAACGTTGCCTAAAAGTCAAACACTACTATTAAAATCCTAGGAATGAAAATCCAATCATACATTTGAAGTAAGTATTTTTTTTGTTACAGCACTAGTAACCACATTTAAAAAGTCATAAACTAAAAACCAAATCTACTAATACTTCCAATTAACATTCACCATCCTAATCATGGTCTTAATCAAGGAAAATTAGAGGTCCGTATATAGCAACGTAAAGTGGGTAAAACCCTGCCCGGATTAATTGTGTTAGACTAATATCCGGGCTAACTGGTCGGCCAGTTAACAAGGGTCGGTTGAAACATTATCTAGAACACGTTTATGTGTTGCGGGCACGCATTGGCAGTGTATCGGCTATTGTTCTATTTATAAACTGCCGGGAAGTAAATGTTCGCGATGTGATGTCATTTTACTAGAGTAGCCTTATAATCGCAAAAAAACTCGTTGTTTTTCTTTTAGAAGAATTTTAAAGACTTCATTGTCTGGTAGATAATTAGAACGAATTTTGAAAGCCAAAATCAACAGTGGTGAACACTAGAAAAGCGCTGAAACGAAGAAGCTAGGCAAACCCTTAAAACGATTCAACTGTCTTGGATCAGAACAGAAGAACAGCGGAGTAGTAAGAAAAAACATAATTGATAATAATTAAAAACTTAACATAAAATATTAAGAAAAAACACCATTTGTAAAATCTATACTAATATTATAAAGAAGTAAAGTTTTTTGGTCTATTTGTTTTATTTTTAAGAGGATATCTCTAGAAGTACTGATCCGATCACACAAAATATTCACTGATAGAAAGCTACTTTAATACTAAGTGCCATAGGATATGTTTTAAGTCAGCAGTACAGCATAAAAAGGTAACAGCATAACAAGTAAAGGTGACAAGATACTTGCTCTTCCTATTACATTACAATACCCTTAACATAAACCCATTAACAACGAAGGAAACGAAAAGGAAAATCTCTGCGTGGCTGCAAACACTGGATTACCACCAGACGGAAGACCTATTAAAATATCAGCACTCATGAAATAATGAACACGTACACACACCCCCACCCCCACCCCCACCCCCACACACCCACACCCACACCCACCCCTACATCCACATTCACATCTACACCCACACCCACACTCACCCCCCCCACACACACACGCATAACCACAACCCCATGCACGCGCAAAGATACTGATACACCAAAAGAGCATGTGCGCAAGATTAATTTATTTTTAAATCACTGTTTTCTATTTTTGTTGTTTTGTTATTTTATTGCACAGTACATAGATTAGTACCACAAATGGGCGAAGACACTGGCTCCTGTAACACAGGTATCTACCTAGCTCAGGAGCCAGGGCTTCAAATGAGTATGTAATACTTGTATTTTATGTCAATAAAATATTTTTATTTATTTATTATTTATAATTCTGCGAACATTATAATTTTCTAAACAAAAGCTTTTGAGGTTTCCCTAACACAATGTATTAAAGCATTTCACTTTAATATTATAGGCTCTCTAAATTTGATAGTGTAGCCTTAATAGCTTTTATTAGGAACAGCCAGTTGACATCGCTCTATGTTACCTATAGTAAGGGCTGTTACAGAGAAGTGTGTAAATGAAGTGCTCAATAAGTAATGTTGCAGAAATAGTAGGCACAATTAATAACGGTGGCCACGGTGGAGATTAGCAAGGTACGTAGCACACATCATATTGTGCAAAAATATGTTCAATCATAAGTGCATTCACCTTTCCCTTACTTAGACCCAAGACCAACGATTTTACTTACTTTCCGAGTCACGGAAAATTATGATTGTGATTTCGAACAATAAGCAACTGGTGACAACGGGCGAATTAAAAAAATAATTAAAACCCCCTTTTTTAAATAGAACTACAATGACTGTAAACGCAGTGTAAATATTGCCATTTAACCTCACCGACATCCAAGCACAGGTAAATGGCCATCGATGTTTAAAATCTGATAACTCCATTTGCTATTTATTCCGTGAAGTGCACGTGAACCAGCTTGCAATAACTTAGTTATTGCTGGCACAAAACGAATTAATCACCGTATACCGGCCATAGAAGCAACTAAAGCGGTTTTATATTTAATAATGTCGTGATGGAGGAGTAATGGCTGCGGTTTATATGGTGTTTATTTGTTTTTGAATTTACTTCTATAAAAATGCAGGTGTAAAAATCGAGAGATAAGATCCTATTATCCTATTATTCTTATTTATGAATACAACATACCTATATATTTTTTTATATATACAGGATAATTGAAAATTTACCCGAAACCTGAAAAGGGGTCATTGTACTCATCATTATGAACAACTTTTACTATTGGACCAACCCTGAAATCATGAAAAAAACAGCTGATCCATGCATTACGATCTTGTTATGTAGCATTTTTGTAAGGAACAGCTGATTTTTTTTTCCTGATTTCAGGGTTGGTCCCATAGCAAAAATTGTTCACAATGATGAGTACAATGACCCCTTTTCAGGTTTCGGGTAAATTTTCAATGACCCTGTATACCTACGTATTTCTTTTAGTGGCCAATAAAATGATACTTATAGAATTACTAGGTACTTACTTCCCACGACTTCATAGCAGTATGGAAATATAATTTACGACCTACTCTCATACCTATCAAAAAAATACATAAAAAAAAACATAAAAATGGGTCGAGCCGTTTCGGAGGAATACAACCACAAACATACTAACACGAGATTTTATATTATTTTATAGATAAATATTATTCTTTGTAATAAGTACTTAGTCGTAAAATGCAGCAGACATTGATGTGTTTCATGAATTAATTTTATAGTTAATGAACTAATTAGATATTTATTTCTTAATTTTAAATTATGATTCATCAAAATAGAATAAAATTCTAACAATTTTTTGCATTGTTTTCATAGGTACATTATTTTAAAAATGTTTTATTAAAAATTTTAACAAGGGTTTTATGGAAAACCTTTGTTGAAAGGAGAATGGCGAGAAGGCATGTAATTTGGGACCCAGTGATAGAAGTAGTGTGTAATATTGAAACTGATTTGTAGTTAAAGAACGACCTAAGACTAACAAAAAAACAAATGGAAAGTAGTTTGAAAAAGTTGGGAGAAAAAAGATATGAAAGGTGGAAGATTATAACCTAAAAAGATCTAGACTCGCAATTGTTGTTTATTATTTAGTAGTAATATGGCTTATTTATACAATCATACTTAGGTAGTACATTATCTCACGCCTGTTTGCCCGATATATCACAAGAAAAAGGCGTGAGCGAGAGGCAGATACGCCACTTGCTACGATTCTAACGTACCTTTTCCTTTTACCACGGCCACTTTCACGAGATACATGCACGCTAATTGCGAAGTATGTACCTGACCTGTTTAAGGACATTACCAATACCCAAGGTTAGTGTCCCTATGCTCTTCTAGGGCATCCTCTCATGTCCTATCAAAATGGTACTGGATAGGAACAAAAATCTCTATCAAAAATACCTTTATTGATAGAGATTTTTATTCTGATACTATAATGTTTTAGCGGTCACACACCCGTTTAGCCAAATTCACCTGTATATTAATTATAATATCACAGCATAAGGAGTCAGCTTTAGATCTCCTGGAATATTCTATATAAGCACAGTGGATATGCTGCTTCTTTCTATATTTAACTAGAGTTTTGTTCAATAAAACAACATTTTTTTGTATATCTTTTATTTATTTTGCAATTACTTATAAAATACTTAAGACTGCCTCGTTGGTCTAGTGGTCGCAAAGCGCGATTTCTGAGCATGAGGTCTTGGGTTCGATTCCGGTCGGGAATCGGAGGTCGGGCAGAGTATTATTCGGTTTTTCCATCAGGAATTTCCCAGTAGCAGCCTCAGAGTCTGGATTTGTGACCGCTTGATGGCAATAGGCTTACCCCCTATTACATGGGACTTAAACATACCTGGCAAAATATGGGATTACCCCTTATGTGCCTAACCCTTCAGGAATTACAGGCGTAATGTCATGTTATGTATATATTTAAGACATAATATAAACACTGTATCTTCCTTTAGTCTTATATTGCATTCCTTGATAATATTTTACAAAAACTAATCTTTTCAACCGACTTCAAAAACCTTCTTTTTGAAGTCGGTTCTCAATTCGGCGGTATGTTTTTTTTTGTATTTACTATATGTTACGCGATTACTCCGCCATATGAGTTGATTTAGATGATTCTTTTTTTGTTTGAAATAGTATACTTCCGAATTGGTCCCATTGAAATATTGTCATGGTCTGATGATGAACTTCGGATATGGAACGAAACTCTTTATAGGATCACAGCAGAACTGTCGTAACAAGTACAATTGCTTTGTTTATACGTGTAGTCGATGACTGACTTAAGGAAGAGGGAGAGGGGGTACGTCAACCCACTTACCAAAATTAAATATATCGTGTGAGGTATCGATTGAAAGGGTTTTTTGTAAAGATTTCAAATATTTACGACAAGCACTTATAAGTGAAAAATAAAAATCTTTTTTATTAAAAACTTCAAAATAAAAAATATCATTTTTTTATATTGTAGTTTTTGAAGGCGGTTGTCTTTTTTATAAAGAGATTTTTTTTACCTGATTAAAAGGTCATCTAGGAAGCTAGCTGGTGCAGCGACATACCCTTGGTGTCTAGCATAACCCATGTACCATAAAATGCTCATAATATGTGAGCAACAGCCCACTGTCCGTGTTCCCACCGGACAGTGGCAATAATAGCCTAATATGGCATTTCGCCCCTCAAGCCTCCTATCTACTGCAATATATGCATAATAGGACTTGCTACCTATATGTCTAGATTTAATTCGTGCACGTAGAATAAATGGGTCGTTGCCAACAAAGAACCCTTCTAAAGGAGTCCGATCTCGGGAAACTTCTACAGCATATATTCGTGGGCTTTTAGGTGCTCCCCTACATATGATTTTACTTGCCTTATTTGGTATGTACCAAGAGCAATAAGTTCCAGATCATTTATTGTCAATTCAGGGAACTGTATATTAGAATATGTTATAATATGGAACATAGTCTGCCTCATATTAAGATATTTCACATATTTCGTCACTAAAGGTTAACTGAAACAATACCATTAAAAAGTTATTAAAAATACAAATGTAAAAACAATAATATGGATAGGCAGATAGAATATTTAATTATTTCGTAACCAACCTGTCGGGGTGCTATCCATTCAGATATTATGTTTACGATTTGAGTATCCCTTTCAGTCATGTCAGGTCGAAGAACCTGCCTGCTCCTGATCCTCAAAACAGATCTGCCACATCCAACACAGACATTACGATGGCCAAGTTGTCGTCGGGTTTCTTGTTCTTCATTTGGAGTATGATATATTAACTCCCAACATGAGTGGCAAATACAGTCTTCCCCAGTTATCTAAAAATTATTATTACCATGGTTTAAGAAAAAACAAATTATAAAATATCTGTTTTATCGATTTCACGTTATTGTCATCATGCCTATTCTACCAATGGAGATGGAGTTGAGGTGGTTTTTAAAATTAAAAACACCAGTAATCTCGAAAAGAAAAATACAGTACGAAAATTATTTTGGAAATACATAATTAATAGCAATTTCATATTAATTCATTGCTTAAATGTTTATTTTTTAAACCTCAAAAAAATTCCACAATCAATCCAAAATAAACGTATTTCTTACTTATTCCGTTGGGCTTATTAGTTGTGTAATTTTTGGTATTATGAAACTCAATCGGAGCCGTATTGTTCAGTTGACAGTTCTGCATGACGAGTGATCTCTATCGTTTAAGTTTCGGGATTTTTTGGTACTTGTCGGGTCTATGACTTTTATTCGAAGTTTATCTGCATGCCACCTCAGTGGATTACCTGATGATTAACGTTAAAACATAGAGCAACACGGGCCACCGGCGCGCGGCGGTCCGGAGGGGAGTAGCCATACGCATGCGTTCCCCTTTGTCAAAATGTATGATGTGCAAATGGACCACAGCACTGTAATGTCCCTGTCACCAAGTGCGATAGTGTTGTTACTTTGTAGATTGTTATCGATAAAAATATTTACTTACCATCAGTCCTTATATGACATTTGCATTTGCAAAGACTAAAGACCAAGAGTCCGTTCACACACACCGGCTCGGAGAGCATCGGCGCGCATTTTTCTTTTCACACAGACCGGACGCAATCGGAGCCGATCGGCTGCGCGAACGAGAAAATGTACCTACGCGATCGGAGCCGGTCGGCTCCTCTTATTATTTCACACCAAGCGCGGTCAAGCATTCTTAATGACAAAAGCAGTGCACATGCAAAAATAAACCTTACTACAAATACTAAAAACTCTGTTTTCAACGTGATAAGAATCTGCTCTCCTCTCCGAGCCGGTCTGTGTGAACGGTCCCTAAGATGTAGTTATGTAGGATGTTAATGGAAAATTATGCTGATACAAGAATTACTTACTTAATGACAAAAGCAAACCCACAGAAATGATAAATCTAAAATCCTGGGCGCCTACCGCCAGCTCTTAAAACAATATTATTTTAATATTACTTGTTATTTGTGTTGTTGGATTTTCAACTCTCGGCGCTGAACTGAGCGTTGAAAATCTAACAGTTCGGAAGGCAAAGTAATATTTAAATAATATTGTTTTAAGAGATGGCGGTAGGCCACCAGTAATAGATAAATCCATCACCGATTTTTAAATTAAACCACAAACTTATATTTTATTTTTAATTAATAACTATTGAAATAGTACTAAATAAAGTCATATCTTTATTATAATGTTATATTTTTTTCAAAACCTGATTCCCTAACCGGGAATTTGAATTTATCTATAATTCATATCGACACTTGTTACAGCAACGGCTGTTGCAACTTATCAATGCAGTTGCGTCACATCGTTACACTGTAATGACACAGAATGTATCTATGTGTGTAGGAAATTGTTATCGTAGGTATTGTTTTTATTGTTATGTGTGAGGTTCGTAGCGACAGACGATTTTTTTCGTGCAATAAAACTAGTTGCAGTAGCACTGCGCACTAGACTAAATCTAGCTGCGCGGCTGAATAGTCGTCCTACACCTACACGATTTTGTACCACACACCAAATCGTGCCAAAACATTAAAAAAGTTAATTGGCAAAGAGTTATTTCCCTCTATCAGTTACCATTCACATGAAAATGATTTCACAAATCACAGTATAAAGAAGCAGCATTAATACTTAAATACTTTGACTTTGAAAAATTATTCATTTTAAAAACCAGTAATAGATAAGTTTTTTAAATTATACCTACATAGTTTTATTTATTTTTTAATTGATAACTATTGAAATAGTAATAAATAAAGCCCTACCTTAATTATAATATTATATCATTTTTAAAACCTGATTTCCATAACCGAGTTTTTTAATTTATCGATAATGCGTATCGACAGCTGTTACAGCAATAGTTGAATGCAACTTGTCAATGTAGTTGCATCACGTCTGTATACTGTTATGACACAAAATGTATCTATGTGTGTACGAAATTGTTAGTGTATTGTTATTATTTTTATGTGTGAGTTTCGTAGCGACAGACGATTGTTTTTGTGTGGGGTATTGAGAAAGTGTGCGTAGCGCAGATTTCCCCACGCAAAAAATGACAGACTTCTGTATTGAAAAAATACGCTATTTTGTCGCCCCTCCAGTCCGGTGGCCCGTGTTGCACTATGCGATAAAACGATTAGGAGGAGCATCATTATGATAAGAGTATTATGGAACTGCAATAAAAACTAGCCTCAAAAAGAATTTTCTGTTTTTGCTAGCTCCTCTTAATCTGTGATTTGAATTGTATTCATGTCATTCAACAAATTAAATTACATATATACTCACATCGCGTGGATACACCCATCTCTGAACTCTTTCAACGATTTGATCACTTTCTTCAGAAAAGCGATGCCTTCGCAAACGACCAATACGTAATTGACAATTTACACAACGCATTCTGATAATTGACGAACTCCGAATCGCTTGCAAATCGTTATCCAGTCGTAAATGCCGTAGTCTAGATTGTTATAAAGGATAATCAATCAAAGGTAAAGCCAAGTCGTCACAAAATCGCAGAAATATTATTTGTATTAACGGTAGCCGCTGAACACAAATTGACATTGACACAAATAGAAAAAAAATGCAATTTGACTCTGACATTTAGGCTAAGAACTCACGAAGCGCATACATATACCTATCCGCGCCCATCGCGATAGTAGGCCAGCCCAAACTTATGAGCCTGGAGTTCTGTGTGGTTACACAGCCGTCGCGGTTGCGATAATCGCTCGCAAACGTGGCGGGCGAAGAAACGAGCTGTCACTGTGGTCGTCCGCCAACCGATCGAAGAACGCGCGGGCGTAAGAGCAATAGCGCACTAGCGGTCTGGCCGCAGCGGCCAGGCCGCGGCGGCCATCGAGATACATACCTTAGTATGAAATCGCCACAGAGCGCGCGCACCTGGCCGCACGCGGCCAGCGGCCAAACCGTGCGGCCAGGTGCGCGCGCTCTGTGGCGATTTCATACTAAGGTATGTATCTCGATGGCCGCTGCGGCCATGGCCGCTAGTGCGCTATTGCTCTAACTCGCCAGGCTGCGGGTGACCGCAGCCCACGCGATTCTACTAGTAGCCCGCTGGTGCAGCGGGTTCCACAAGCAACCGCGCACACCGCGGTCGTAAACGCCTCGTAGAATGTGTTTTGATTTTTTAGAGCAATAGCGGACTAGCGGCCAGGCCGCGGCGGCCATCGAGATACACACCTTAGGGCTCCCACACATAAACACGATACGACGTCGCGTCGTACAATGATGCGGCGTCGTTTCACAATACGACGTCGTGCATCGACTCGTTACGACGTCGAATTGTAGATTTCCACGACGCGACGTCGTATCGTGAAACGACGCCGCATCATTGTACGACGCGACGTCGTATCGTGTTTATGTGTGGGAGCCCTTAGTATGAAATCGCCACAGAGCGCGCGCACCTGGCCGCACGGTGTGGCCGCTGGCCGCGTGCGCTATTGCACTTACATTCTACAGAAACTGCAGGCCCGCAACAGCGGCGGACGCGGGTGAAAATCGCTTCGTGAGTTCTTAGCCTTATGAAAGAAAATCGCCAAGCGAAAACGACCTTCTTACGAACGAACGTCTTTTATCGAATCATTAGCGTAGAAAGGAGTGTTTAAGTTGCGTTCGGGAACTGCCCGATGATTATTTTATTATTAAGTTGATATCAATAATAATTTTTGATTCCCAATTCATAATAATTCAGTATTTTTTATGTAGAATACTTATAAACTTGTTATTATAATTAATATAAACTAGACCGTTCACATTGCTCCGTTAATTTTTGAATAACTTGGGTCCACCCTCGCCATCCTTCTTTTCTCGAGTCTCACATTGAAAAGTTCTGATTACAATTCCGACCACATAAAACAACCGCACAAGGTTGTAAGTACGCTTACCGGATAAGTAATATCATTGAAACTTCAAACTACCCCTCAAACGATCATTAAAGATATCGTTACCTTAATAATATTTCTTTGTGAAGATAATAATTTGATTTTCAGAAGAAAGTCATAAAGGAGATTGTTTTAACTTTAATAAAAGAGAAGATATTAATGTTAGCTTATGTACCTGCCGCTATTAAAAAGTTAGCTGACAATGAAAACTAAGATTATTCGTATTTTTAAAAGTTTTAACAATTTTCTAGTCTAGACGATCGTAATTTTTTTAATTTTAAATGAGTACAAACACGTTATAATGGATTTTCTTACTATTTTTTAGATATTTGGACTTGCACTTTAGAAGACATTAAAAGGTACGATTCCGCGATAAACGTGGCCACTTACTGGGCCCAAGAACTGTAATAAAAAAAATGGGTTACAGTACCCGGCGATAAATATTGCACATCGACTTTTATCGTATTTTATACAAAGAATAAAAAGAATTATCAAGAGAAGCAAATCATAATTGTTTTAACAGCTCCTAATAGATACCGGACTGTTTGTATTTCGTGCGACAGAGATAACGCTCTACGAAGCCGAAATTAGCCGATTGTCTCTTTCCAAAGGTCGATGTGCAATATTTATCGCCGGGTACTGTAACTTATATCATCAACTCGAAAAGAAGAAGGTATTTGGAACGTAATTTTGGTAACATCATCATCTGCCTAGCTTTTTCCCAACTATGTTGGGGTCGGCTTCCAGTCTAACCTGATTTTCGTGCTTTCCGAGGCACAGGCCGATGTCAGTGCCAAGATAATTTAAATAGATAATTAATTAAAGTGTTTCTTTCAATTCAAACACACATAAGCCTGTTACCTCGGACACAAGCATAGTACCATCATAACTCTAGTTATAGAGTAAAACATAAAACAAAACAAATCAAGATTTATCAAAAAGATTTAAGAAAAATATTTTTCCTAAGACTGCAAAACTTATACAAGTTTCTATTTATGTTATAAATCCATCGTTATTTCAAAGAATATAGATAATAAGCTTACCTTCCTGAGGCGACTTCTTATGTGACATAATATACAAAACCCTGTATTATATTTGATCATTATTTTTCAAAATATACTCAGCTTATTTCCATATTTAGAAAAGATAAACAATTTATTATATAAAGTACATCGTATTTACATGAAATATTGTAAAACATATAATATATTTTGAAGAGTATGAATGGAGTTTCTTTCCCATTTTTCTCCATACGAAACTACCTTTTGGAAAAGGAGATTCAATTCTGTTTTCTTAAATACAAAGTTTAAAATTGCCTTAACCCCTTAAACTCCAAGACTGCGTTTTTCTATACGCTTGCGAACCTATGATCCTCGACTATTCGAGCTTTTAAACTGATTAAGAAAACAACTTATCAATCCTGCCCACACTACCTTTCATAGAAATCGACAGCTAAAAGATTAATTAATCTAGTTACCTCGAACCCTGAACGTCCCACGTCCTTTCAATATCTATATTCTATACTCCCATTCCTCTATGCATTGGAACCCTTAACTTAATTACCGTATCCTTCAGCGATGCGGGGGTTGAAAGGAATTTCATTAAGACCCCGAAGCACCTTGCCTCACCACGTGAGAATTTTTCAATATCGGAAGATTCTACTAAGACCACCTACGTACTACCACGTCTCTGGGTTCTGCCGATAAATAGGTAAGTTTTCGTTCAATTTTGAAACGATATTTAAGGAATTCTAATTTTGCAACATGCCGAAGCCCATGGTCATTAATTGTGGAAACGGGGGGAAGGCCTATACTGGAAAGTAAACTCACTACCGATGTTTAATACAACATGTATATTTTAAAATGGTAATAAGTTTGTTAATAAAGACTATTTTAATTTTAATTGAATTAAGTTCAGGGCCAAGCTCACAAAATTCATGTTTTATAAGATGTTTTTGAAATTTGTAGTCAAGCTTCGGATTGTATAGTAATAAAAAAAATACATACAAATTTTTGACGTTTGCGACCAATTATTATAACTAAGAGAGTTACATTATCGACTGTAATCTTCTGTCTATTCTTTATACATATAAAATACTTTGTCCCGAATGAATGACTGACTGACGGATCAACGCACAGCCTAAACCGCTGATCGTAGAGACCTGAAACTTGGAGGGTGTGTTCTTTGTATGACGTAGGCATCCGATAAGAAAGGATTTTCCAAAATTCTACTCCTTAGGGGTGAAAAAGAGGGCAAAGTTTGTATAGGGAAACGTGATTCCTTGGTCCAATCTACTTCAACACTACTACTACTATTACATTTTTTTATTACACACTCTTACCTATTTACATAACCTGATACTGAGCAGCAAATTGAAAAAAACATTTGAATTTTTTGTGGCTAAGGTTCCCTAGCGCATCGCCTTCATTGACGATTGACTACAAGTTTGTCTAATTCTATTCTATATGCAATCGTGATTGTATTTTGAATCAAACTTTTTCTCATCCAAATAAGTACCTACTTCCTGGCTAGTTCCAACTTGGCACGGTTCATAATATGTTTAATTATCGCACGGACGGTTCCAAATTGGTAGCGCACCAGCTCGTTGTGCGAATTGCGTGTTCTGGATTTGGCAAAGTTTTGCCAATTTCTGGTTTTTTTTTGTCATTGTAGAGATGTAATGGCTTATTGTTCAATGGAATTGGACTATAGTTGTAACAACTAAATTAGTTTTGTTTTTAGGATGTTGCTAAACGAAACCCTATTACTAAGACTTTGCTGTCCGTCCGTATGTAGACACTTGAAATTTTCACAGAGTGTGTTATAATTACTATGGCTACCTCTAATAAACATCCTTTACAATGTACAATCTACTCCCTAGTAATTTCAACCATAAAATTATTGTTTATAGAGTACCTAATAGTATATTTTTTCTAATAATAATTTATTAATTTTATTTATTTATTTCTGGTAGCAAGTAAATATAACATACCTTACCAAAAAAAAAAATGCACGCTGCATGCTGTTAACCTCTTTTTACTAGTAACCAATTACGAATTAATAAAAATATATTTTAAAAACTCCCGACGCGACGGCGGCCATTTTGGACCGACTTTCATCAAACAAAGCTAAGAACACTCCCGATTTCACCTTTAAAAAAAAAAAACAAATTCAAAATCAGTTCATCCGTTTGGGATAGATACACACAGAGACACGTCAAACTTATAAATTTTTACATACATACATACATAAACTCACGCTTTTTTCCCATGGGGGTAGGCAGAGACCACAGAACGCCACCTGCCACGATCCTTACACACTCCTTTCGCCTCATCTACGTTCATACATCTCGTCATACAAGCACGCCGGTTACGAGTAGGAACTCCGCACCTGACATTTAAAAAAAAAAATTGATAAATTTTTAAGCCTGTCGTTTTTGCGCTATTTGACAGTTGTACGTCGTAATTCTGACAAACAGACTACCCTCACCACTCCAAACCGGCTAACCACTACCCGCGTTTTTTTACAGAAAACTGCCACAAACACTGTTTAAACAACGCATTAAACGTTTTACCTTGAATAAAACCAGCCAGTTTGAAAGTCAACAGTTTTTCATTTAAAACCTTTTTTTTTTCAAAGGTGGTTAGTATAATGGAGAAGTCTTAAAAGACCGGCTTCACCAGTAATTATCGTCTAGCCGCGAATAATTAAAGCGTTCTACAGCTTTTAGTTTTATTAAATTATTTCCGACATTATTTTATTGGGTTAGAGCTTATTGTTGAATGTAAGTAGTTACTATTATAGGTCGTGAATATTTTAGTGCAAGTTTCATTTATGGAATTATTATTATTAAAGCTGAAATTCTATTATTAGAATGATAAGCTATTACGATGTAAGGGCCCAGTGGTTAAGACACCCGCTTGTTACACGACTGCCCCAAAAAAAGGCGTGTTATGTGTTCAGGGTTAATGTATGTATGTATGTATGTATGTGAGTTTCTTTATTCCACCATAACTTTTAAACGCCTGAACCGATTTAGATGTATGGGATATCGTTACAATCCTTGCATCGTTCCGAGTAACATAGGCTATTTAAAAATAAAAAGAAACCGGTGTGGTCACTTTAAAACGTAAATTAATACCAGCCTTAATTTATTTTTTTAATGAATCTGGTCGTGTCTATGTTTATCGTCTAGGATTTGACAAGTAGATTTAAAAAATATATAACACTGTAAATAAAAAACGTCGTAAAAAAAACTGACGAGTAAACAAAGTACAAATATGTGCAATTTTTGCAGTCGTGTTTTTTAATTTTTTAATTATAGTAGCTTGTTTTATATGAGGTTGCTTCAAATCCGGATGTGTACCAATGTGGTATTTTCAATTTATATGTAGATACTTTCAAGGTTTATCTTGGACATAATCTGACATTGGTTAAGGAAAATATCGTGAGGAAACCTGGACTTATTATTACTTAATATAAATCTGAAATTCTTGAGCAAGCGTGGAGAGAAATGCTCGTGCCTTCTCTGTATGAGAAGACAATAATTATGTTATTATTATTTATTATACCAAGATGGCAATTTTTGTATCAGCTAAGATAAATTGGTACATAAATGAGACGATCACATTAGTTTCTACGCATTCTCAAATAAAAATAAAGGATTATATTTTCCTTCGTTACGAAAAAAATTCTAAAAGCCCGCATACACTTGCTGTCTGACAAAAACAACTCTTTCTAATGAGCTCAGTACTTACGCCACAAACCAAAAAAATGTACAAGGTCAACTTACTTTTCTTTTTTTATTAGCACTTTCTGTCCCACTACTGGGAACTAGCTAGGGCGGTAATTTCCCAGTAGTAGAAAAACGCCCTTCTCCTTCCATCTATCACGATTCAACCTCCGCTTTTAGAGGAACCCATCCAGTTCTTTCTGCCATTTCCTTCGCGGAATGCCGCAACCTCACTTCCTCGGGGCACCAGCTCTGTACTAGCTGCGCCCACAGTTTGTTCGGCATACGGTAGATGTCTTGCCCAGACCCACTTAAGTTGATAAGTACCAAAAATCTAAGGATTTTTTTGAGACCATTGGATCTACAAGCTTGAAATGAAACAACATGAACATCATATCATATTGTATCGAAGATTAACATACCGTATCATATTATTATGATTTATAAACTGAATCAAGTGACTCATCACTCGTCAATGTGATTTAATTTAGAACGATTTCAAACTGTATAAAAAAATACGGAGGAAAACTATAACATGCAAATATAGACGAGAAAAAGGTCACAATATTTCAATAACAATGTCTACTAGCTCATCAAAGAAAACGGAACTTCTGCATATTCTAACTAACAGCGAACACTTTGATGCACGACGAGCAAATGGTTTAACTCACAATATATAACGTTTAATTGCACACTCAAGTTTACTTCGTTACGCTTTATTCTCGGATTTATGAGTTTTGTGGATGTTCCCGGTTGGAGGTGACTTTCGTGTCATACGATTTTTAGAAATGGAATATTCCTTTGATTTTTTTTTAATTTATCGTTGTCATAAACGTGAAAGTTTGTTACTCCATTTTTAAATGAACTTAATCTCACATACAGACTGTCATCAAACTAAGTTACTTTGAGCAAAAATTATTGCTAGAATTGCTTGTTTGCTTTAATTTTATTCAATTCTTTTTTTATTGCAATTATTTTAATGCCTGATGAATATAGGTATACCTATAATTATAATCTATTGTAATTTAATTTTAATTTTACATAATTTATGATTTGTGTTGTCTATATGTGAATAATTTGTTACTTAAATGAGTCTCTGTTACTTGAAATAAATGAATAATAATCTAAACTTTTCTTTTTGGTGTGAAAAAACAACACTCGCAAACAATATCTTGCTTGCATACACCCACAGTACAGGGGTCATAGGGAATTTAAATGTTATAACATTTTTAAACTAATTGTTTTCATAAAAAGTTAGAATTGGGACTTGAACCTTTACAGCAATAGCGCACTAGCGGCCTGGCCGCTGCGGCCATGGCCGCTAGTGCGCTATTGCTCTTAATAACTGCGTAGCCAGAAGGTTTCTAGGTCCTAAAAAAAAAAAAAAATATCGCAATGATATTTTTCCTGTCTTTTCACATCCATTATAGAACATAGGTAATGCGTAATTTTTACTTTCTGAGAGCCAGTCGCAGTTTTAACGAAATTTCTTGTGAAAACGGCATTGACCTTTTCTGCACTAATACGAGCACAGTAAGGAAGCTTTTTAGCACAGCCATTTTTTGTTCAAGATTAAACTTATTGAACCAATATTGAGCAATAACATAAACTGTGAGGTATTCATAACAATAATTTTGTATTTATCCTTGGAGGCTTTTAATTAGCAATTTAGTTTTATATTTTTGTTTTTATATTGTCTGTAAGCTTTCTCAAAATAAATAAATAAATAAATAATAAATAATTATGAGTTAGATAAAAACATAAGATACTTTTATCTCAGTACATGAAAAAAAATGCTTAGAATAAGTGTACCTAAAACCGTAGGCAAAAGCTAGTATTACAACAAAATCATAAAAGTAAATAAACACATGGTAATATTAGGCATAAATCTTCAAGTTCCTCTTTGATTTTCAAATCACTCCATTATACAATACTCGATGCTACCTTTAAAGTAAAAAAAGCAAGGCAATGTTTTAAGCTCCTCACTTTTCAAGAAAATTCTCATTTTTTGCAATAAAATGACTATGAAAGTGCCATATTTGGGTCATAACGTTTTTACGATACATAACACGGCACTTCGCTTTTTTCAATACTCTTCATACAATGTTCTTTATATGGTTGTAATAAAACTGTGGGTTTTTATTTTGTATTACTGATGCCATGGTTACTGCTTAGCTATGGAAATGCATTAGTAGTTACATTGTACTTGTTATGTGACAGTTTTATGAGTTTTACTTGAAATATTGTTACGAATAGTACGTGCCAATAAACACTGTGAAGTTAGAAACGCCGTTCTGTAGATAATGTGTCTGCAGTTGATCTTGTCAAAAAACATCAACTTTTCAAACCTGCATAACTTTTGTCCACGGCTGTTCAACAGTATGCACCTTTTTGATTTATGTAATACAAGACTTGTATTATTAAATGACACTTATTTTAAATCTGTACAATCTGGGGTACAGGCCCATATAATTTTTGGCCATCTCCTTTGACGTTTAAAGGGAAAAATACTTTCGATTGTAGTTTTTATTTTTACTTCTGTTTTGAAATGAAAATAGTTATTTATTTTCTTAATTCTTTTTAATATTCTTTTATTGTAATACTTTTATTCCAGTACAAAACTGGGCAACGTTTTGTACATTTCCTTTCCCGCCTTTTTCCTCGCGCTAATTGCGACTTAGTGGAATAGCAACAACGTAGGGATGGTGAATGGTGGAAGGGGGCTATTGGGACGAGGTCGTCGAGTTCTCGGGTACACTCACCGAAGTGCAATCTGTAGAAGACCGACAAGCAGGCAACCTTGCGGGTGGTGAGCCAAGCTGTGTAGCTTGGCATCACAAGTTTTACATCGCCAA
Organism: Hoplodrina blanda; assembly: GCA_949316365.1. Classification (NCBI taxonomy): domain Eukaryota; kingdom Metazoa; phylum Arthropoda; class Insecta; order Lepidoptera; family Noctuidae; genus Hoplodrina; species Hoplodrina blanda. Next base: position 9,929,522 of record OX438564.1, read on the forward strand.
GAAGCGCGGCAATTTAAGACACTAATTAGTTAGTAAATAAGATTAGTAAAGTTAGTTAATTTACAAGAGAAAAAAAAACTGAATCTAGTTGCCCCCTTTCAAAAGGCAGTTTCGCTCTCAGTACAGTCCCCTCTCACACAATTACGATCGACCACTATCTCCAACAAACTACGTTAATTAACTCCTTCCTCAATTAATACCACTTAATAATAAAATTACGGCAGTCTGCTGACTGGGCTGTCGATAAAACTCGTTGGCAGCTGCTCACGTTAACTCAATGAGTGTCGATGCTGCATATTCGATCGCCATTTTATTCAAATTCAATGCAATTGGTATTTCGATGATAAAAAAAAATGATGAAATGTTTGAACTTTTGTTGAGTCCTCGATACTTATATTGTTTTAAGTTATAATGATGTATTATATATATACCCCATAAATGGTTCACTCTATAGTGGGTAGACAATTATGTGAAAATATGTTTTTATGATTTTTGGGTAGAGATAAACTACAATAACATGGCGCGCACCTCCACAATTCAAAACGTTAGAAAGTGTTTGTGATAGTATTGAAAAGACTCACAGCGCATAATGTGTGCGTACTGAGACGGCTCTCGAAACAAAAACAAATCACCGATTTGTTGCTAAACCAGCGGCGTCATTAGTCACTCATTATTATTATTACAAGTATAGCGCTGCACTGACATACTCTATGAAAATGACAGGTGCGTTGTCTTGCGTGGTCGGCTATTTATTATTAGTTGACAAACAAATCTGCCGGCCTGTTACTGAAGACGATTACTTACAATTACATACAAACTCTTTCATACGTATTCATTACATATTCTATTCTATTCTTTCATACGGATGTGACTACACACATTGAAATAGTAATATGGAGGGGCGCGCCATGTTATAGTAATTTATCTGTGCAACGAGTGATAATTTTTTTTTAAATAACGATATTTTTCTAATATAATAATGAATGAACTATAACATTGATAAATAGTACTTATTCCATACAAAATAAAGTAAAACGCAAACAAATCCGGAAAAGTTATTTTCGGTACGAGAAGTGACCTTGACGATACGTGTAAGAACCCTTGCCTGATAAAATGTGTAAATAAAACTGTTTGCCACGCCCCGACAGGCTTGATCAAAACATCGTCATAACAAACTGATATTTTCTTATGAAATATTGTAATAGGAATATGAATTAATTTATTGGTTCATAGCTACAAAACAAAATATAATATATCTTATTAAAAAAACTTATATGCTACTTTAGTTTATCATCATCTACCTAGCCTTTTCCCAACTATGTTGGGGTCGGCTTCCAGTTTAACCGGATGCAGCTGAATACCAGTATTTTACATGGAGCAACTGCCTATCTGACCTCCACAACCCAGTAACTGGGTAATACGATACTCCTACCCCCTATATTATATGCTACTTTAGTTATGCAACTATATATTTATAAACGTGTGTAATCTGTACAGTGGTCCCCAAACTAGGCGGCGTCTGTATCTTAGGGACCAGAGTTGCGTTAGCTAAAGTTAGAAATGAAGACATACAGATTACAAGTTATGCCTGATTATAGATTTTCAAAGATGATGAATTTCTGTTGCCACTATAACCACAAATACAAAAAAAAAGAACAGAATAAAATAAATATTTATGGGGGCTCCGATACAACAAACGTGATTCTTTTTTGCTCATTGTTATAGATAATGGTACGGAACCCCTCTTGCATGAGTCCAACTCGCACTTGGCCGATTTTTATTACAAGCTTTTATTCTTACTATATCGGCTTTGTTAAAATGATGTAGGTTTAGCGGTTCTAAGTCTATTTGACACGTCCCCAAGGTACCAAACCACTTCCCTCAAAACTATCGCAGTCATTAGTAGGTACCTACTTAACCCATGACCGTTCTCCCAAGAGAATACTTTACGAAAGTCTTGAGTCCCATACAAAGTGTATGGATTGCCTTAGTTAGTATCGTAAATGGGATTCGTCTCTACGACCAATCAGCAGTCACGACCAGCGATCACAAAACGGGGCAACCACTAGAAGAGAACCACAAAAAAAAACAAAAATGATATAAAATAAAATTTACACGTGTAATTACAGCTGGCCGCTCACAATGCTTGCTGCTTGAATCTTGATACTCGCACGTACACTTACCCCCACACCCATTATTATAGAAAGAGACAGAGACAAAAAGAGGGAAGGTCGCCTGGGGAATAACGCTATTTCCTTACGTGACGATTTCTGCCAGGTTATCGAGTATCGCATGACATAGATAAACGCGCGATCGACACTCCGTGTTAAGAATCGTAAAACCGTAAAGATCTAGCAGGAAATCCGATGCTCACATTTTACTCCGTAAGTTGCGTGCAAAGCGATAAGGGGGAGGTTCGATAGTAAATGTTCACGTATTTATCTTGCCCTATTCAAATAAATCGGGACCACCATGTTCTGGTGTTAACTTTAGTTTTTATTGGACCTCGTTTGATTGCTATCTGGATTAAATATTGTATAGTTTTATGTGTTTTTTACAAGCTTTTATTGAGCTTGCACTGTCCGTAGGTAAGTTGTCCTTTCAAAATTTGCAAACCATTTTTTGACCATTTGTTGGTATCCGATTGAGCCGAAATTTTGCATACACCTTTAGTTCTGGTGACAATACAATGTCCAATAATCAATATTGTAGAATTTTAAATTAAAGCTTGTTTTTAAAAATATTTTTTAATTCGTTTATTTACAAGCTTTTATTTAGCTTGCACTGTCCGTATGTAAGTTGTCCTTTCAAAATTTGCAAACCATTTTTCGACCATTTGTTGGTATCCAATTAAGCTGAAATTTTGCATAAACCTCTAGTTCTGGTGACAATTCAATAGGCCGCTAATCAATATGGCCGTCGTTCTAAGATGGCGGATAACATATCTCAATCCCCTTGATATGGGTATCAAATGAAAGGGCTTGAAGAGTAGAAAACGATAAAGTTCACACACGCTTGTTTTAAAAAGTTTTTTTACCGTTGATAAAGTATAAATTGCAACTTAGTTCTTCCAAAACAAGCTGTATCTACAATCTCTGAACAATTCAAAGTCTGTCTCGTTTGGTCTGCGCGACTGCTAAGCATAAGGTCTTGGGTTCGATTCCCAGGTCGGGTAAAATGTTATTGGGTTTTCCCATCAGGAATTTCTCATTAGTAGCCTCGGAGTCTGGATTTGTGCCCGGTTGATGGCAATAGGCTCGTCCCCTATTCTTTAGGACGTAAAACATAACTGGCGGAAAGTGAGTGTACTAATAGGTACACCTCTGCCTAACCTTACTATTACATCTATAACTGTCATGCTTAGAATAGATTTAAAATTAATTAGCATTAATTATTTAAAATTAATACTGTTTTTTCGACGTCAGTGATATCGAAGATAAACTTAGAAAGTATGTATGACTGTAAAACTCACATTGGCTCTTGCGATGTTTTCAACTAGAATAGTATAGTCAGCAACAAAAGTCGATTTACACTGTTTATTTTACATATTATTTAAACAAATATGAAATAACACAATGCACTTCTTCTCAGCATTTCAGTTAATATATAAGAGGTAATTATATATGAAATGTCGTGATGGCCTAGCGGTTAAGGCGCCCGCCTCTCATGCATGAGGTTGTGGGTTCAAATCCGGGCAAGTACCAATGTGACTTTTTCAATTCATATGTACTTTCTAAAGTTTATCTTAGACATTACTGACATCATTCCGTGCCTCGGAAAGCACGCTAAGCTGTTGGTCCCGGCTGTCATACGTGGATCTTTGACAGTCGTTACGAGTCGTCAGAAGCTTGAAAGTCTGACAACCAGTCTTACCTAGGGGTACCGTATTACCCAGTTACTGGGTTGTGGAGGTCAGATAGGCAGTCGCTCCATGTAAAATACTGGTATTCAGCTGCATCCGGTTAGACTGGAAGCCGACCCCAACATAGTTGGGAAAAGGCTAAGCAGATGATGATATAAGAGGTAATTATATCTTTATTTTACATTCATTTTGTATTTATTTTGATATAGTGCTCAATAATTAGGATTTCAAAATCTAAAATGTTAATCAACTTTTGTTGCTGACTGTACCTATTCAATCTTTTCGGATCTTTTTTAATGACGTCAGTTGTATTTTCAAGCTCTGTAAATATTTACTAGCTTTAAAGTGAAATCGAGACGATGAAAAGAGCTTTTAAAAGCTTTCCTAATAAGTACTTTACAAAGAAAACTAGATGAGTCACTGTGCCAGGGTTGTCCATGTCCAAATCTATGACGCATTTAGCTTTTCATGTTACTCACCTTATTAAATGTGAAAGTGTGGATAGGTGGACGTTTGTTACTCAATAACGCCAGAACGGCTGAACAGATCTGGATGAAATTTGGCACAGTGATAGATTATATTCTGGAATAGCATATAAGCTAGTTTTTATTTCGCAACTTCGTGTGCATCCGTGATAACCGACATTTATGCGGGGAAAAGCTAGTTTCTAATAAGTGTTTATAATCCATACGTTCTATGCTGGTGCGAGTGATACATGTCAGCAATTCATCTATGGATGTCAGAATCGCATAACTAAGTCAGTGACATTATTTAATTTACTAGTCAGTTACTTACTTATTACTGATTCCGTATTTTACGAATAGTCGTAAAATACGGAATCAGTAATAAGTAAGTAACTGCACACTAATATCATAGGATATTAGTGTGCAGTTAAAATATTCTTTATTTATTTTTGTTATATTAAAGTCAAAAGCAACAGTTTGACATTATGTCACCGGCACCATCCTAGAGCGTGAGGAATAAAGTCAATGAAAATAACTTTTCGCTTTTGTATTGTATTATAAGATTGCTTGTCTTCAGCAGTAAAGTATTATCTGTGGCAATAGTAACATATTTCCTACAATTCTATGATCGGAGTGTGTTCTATTGAACAATGGACATAGGGACCTACAGTCGAACAAACTATTTGCTACACAGGCACCTAAATATTTTTGATTATGTTTACAGAGAAGGCACTAGTATTGATCACCACGCTGATTCAAGACGGATTGCTGAATTCAGACTTAAATTAATTACTAACGACCCGCTCTGGCCTGGCACGGGTGCAAAGTAGGTTCTTGCAATGTAACCTATCTCCTGAATTAAGTACTCTATCTATTGATGAAATCATTAAAGTCCATCGCATACAGACGGCGGGAAGCGACTTTGATTTATACTATGTATTTGGAAATAACTCCAGGTTTTCTCACGATACTTTCCTTTATCGTCAGCAGTGATGGATGACTTAGAAAAATCTAGAACGTACACATATGAATTAAACAGTGGCAGTACTTATCTCTCACCCGGTATCGAACCCGCAGTGAACAGTGTAGTAGAAAGATGAATATATTTTTGCCTGCATACCAAATAGCTTGGTCATTAGAACACATCGATTTCCCGCGGACCTATTGTGTTGGTGAAATAACATTGTCAATGCGTTTCATTAGAAGATGGTATTTGTAGTATTCTATTAAATTGGGATAGGTATAGAGAGAATTTTGAGTTAAAAGGTTTTTTTTGGTAATTGGTTGCTACTGTTTCAATATTAGGGTGGTCCCTATTACATGGGACTTAAACATAACTGGAGAAATGTGGGTGTACTAATGGGTACACGTCTGCCTAACCCTTCGGGGATGTTATGTTATTATGGTAGAAAACTGAGTATTGCAGTTATGATTACGAACCTAAATGTTACTATTCATAAAGTTTGTTTTAGCTTATCAAGAATGTATTATAAAAATACGGCGACGGAGATAATGAAGGTCAAAGTTTTAATTTTATTTACGAAAATCAGTTTTAAATATTTTAACTAAACTTTAAATATCCTCACGATCCCTGTACTGTTACATGCATCCAAAAGCACAATGTTTAACGTAAGTTATGTTGCGTGCTACCAATAAACGTTTTTCACACCGAATAATAAAAGTCGTTTCCCAGCAATATTTTTTGCTCTAAGTTATATTCATATTCATATTCATTTATTTGGATACCATAATGTGTGTAATAGATATTACATAAGTTTGATGGTCACTATGCGTAGTTAACTGCTATGTGATGAGTTTTTTACACATGCAGTGTATGTCGACATACATCATACATTCTGTGGTTTCTGCCTACCCCCATGGGAAAAAGGCGTGAGTTTATGTATGTATGTATGTATGTATGTCTACATATCTAGAAATAGAACTTTTTTTTCTTTCTTTTTTTTTTCAAGCCATCTAACATAGTTTAGAACACCTTGCTATTCCCATTGGGAAAATAATTCATCGAAAGCGTTTTTATCTATTCAGCTAAAATCAGAACAGTTTTGTTTTATTAAATTCAGAATCTCTTTGTGGTGTTTCTTTGCGACCAGTCACATAGAATTTCACAGAGAACTTTGATGCGGGTTGCGGGTATAAGAGGCGCCAACATAGAGTTTAGTGGGATGAGCCAGCCTTTTGGTTTGTTTGGGTTGCCTTGAAAATTTTGGGAGTTTTTAAAGTAAAATTTTTGGGTTTGTTTAGGGAACATGGGTTTTAAATTTTGAATAAATGGGTGCAAATCATGATGCCGTGATTATTTTTCAATTTTTTATTAATTGCCTTAATAAACTCGTGGTTGTAAGTGCGTTTGATTCCTTAGTCGGACAAAGTATTATTTGGTTTTCCCATTAAGAATTCAACACCCCCTTACCAACAGCCTTGGTAAGTGTCAAGTAGAAAGTCGAAAGTGCACTCTCTTTCTTTTGTTTTTGGATATAGACTCAGCACAATAATATCTCTTGACATGTCGGGAGAATATTATTATTACTCAAATGTTTTCATACTGCAACAAAGTCAGCAGTTAATAAGTACCTACATCATGCAGTCCTACATCCTCACACTACCAATTTACAACACTAAATCATCTTTGAACACATTTAAGCGTTACTGTAAAATATTTCAAACGACGTCAAAGCACGTGAAGACTTCAATTAAAAAAAGCCACTTATGTTTAGCAATTAACTGTAAAAACTACTTCTTCGGTCACGCTACGCTTCTGTAAGTTTCAGACTACAATAAGTATGGTAATGTGGTCGTTATTTTTAACCACAGGTAAGTTAAGGGTTAAGTGTTCGAGGAACAGCTGTTAGGACTATGGCCAAGCGTACTGGTTTAAAATAGGCAGTTACTTTGTAGTGGAATAGTTTTAAGTTAAAATGAATGGAAGGGACAACGTAATAAAAACTTATACTCATTGATTCAATACATCATTCTAGACTATCAGGGCATTAAATTATGCCACATACATACATAACATCACGCCTGTAATCCCCGAGGGGTTAAGCAGAGGTGTACTCATTAGTACACCCACATTTCGCCAGTCAGTCTTTTGTAATAGGGGGCGAGCTTATTGCCATCAACAGGGCACAAATCCAGACTCCGAGGTTGCTACTGAGAAATTCCTGATGGAAAAACCAAACACTTTTCCCGATCTGAGAATTAAACCCAAAACCAAAAACTTTAAAAAGAAAATAATTATTCTCGTAAACCTACAGCGGAAACGGAAGACGGCAAAAACTAATTTACTTAATTAGATACACGGCGAAACTAATTCCAGACTGAAATTATAATCTAGATTCAACAATTTTCCTTAAAGCATTTTTAAAGAAAAATGTTATGATTTGTATCAACTTTGAGGATGTAGTCGCTGTATTTTTTGTGGTCAAATTCTGAATTAATTTTCAAAGTAGATTTCGTGAAAAATATAAGTTTTTCTTTGAATTTGTTTTTAGAAAATGAATGCCCGTTGCTTGTAAGACGAAGAATAAAAACATCATGACATCATCATAATATCACGCCTGTATAATCCCCAAAGGGTTAGGCAGAGGGTGTACCCATTATTAGACCATCATCCATGTAATAATAAGGGGCGAGTCTATTGCCATCCACCGGACACAAAACCAGACTCCGACGCTTTTTTTTTAGTTGTTAAAAATCATCAAATGACTCCTTTCGCCCTGGGTGGGGCAGAAGGGACTGTCAGACTTTTACTGACTAAATAACCACCCTGTTCCTTCTGTAGGTCGCAAAGCGCGACTGCTGAGCATGAGGTCTTGTGTTCGATTCCCATGTCGGGCAAAGTGTTATTGGGGTTTTTCATCAGGAATTTCTCAGTAGCAGCCTCGGAGTCTGGATTTGTGTTCTGTTGATGGCAATAAGCTCGCCCCCTATTACATGGGACTTAAACATAACTGGCGAAATTTTGATGTACTAATGGGCACACCTCTGCCTAACCCTTCGGAGATTACAAGCGTGTTGTTATGTTTTATGTGGTAAAAGAAAATACTTCACCTTATTTACTTAACGTTTTCACCAAAAATAATAAACATACAATTAGCAGTCAATTAGAGGCAACTTAATTCCATAAAGTAATAAGTATAAAGTTGGCACAGAAAGCCAAAACACGCGAGCCTTGCCCACAATGCTCACTGATTTGACACGATGCGTGGGCGCGGCAAGTAATTACACAAATGGATTAATATCACCCACCCTTATTTACGAATTAATTCTGGCTATGTATGTGTGTTATTCTGTGGATTGTTATTGTTCTAAGTAGATAGATAGTAACTATGATATGTAGTACACATACATACATACATTCACGCCTTTTTCCCATGGGGGTAGGCAGAAACCACAGAACGCCACCTGCTACGATCCTTTCGCCTCTTCCACGTTCTTACATCTCGTCATATAAGCACGCCGGTAACAAGTACTGCGCACCTGACCTTTCTAAAGAACCTAACCAATAAGCAACTAACTAGTAACTTGCTGAAATAATTTCAGACACAGGGAGTACCCTTCTCAACGGCTTTGGAATGCAAAGGGCATTAGTAGGAACAACTTGTTTTTTACTACGAGTATGTGGCAAAGTAGAAAGCAGAGGCATAAAATATCAACAATACACTTTACCCACATACGCGCATTTCCATAGAGAGTATCTACAATAATGATAATGACCCCATAAACAATCATAAAGGGAATCAATCACGCGTCGTGCATCTATTTTTAACCATGCACAGTCACTATATGTATATACAATAGTAGCGTGTGATCCACAGCGGTAAGTACAGAACCATTTCAAGGACTTTCCTTTTTCATTTCACTACACAGTGATTCCCTCGAGATAGTGGATTATTAATTTCCATGTGGGCGCCGCCGCGAGCAAATACTAGTATGTCATTACATCCAATTTCATTTCAGAAACATCAAGGTAAAGAAAATAGAGCCTGGCATACGTAACGACTACTTACGCCATCTGTTGTCGAGTAGTCTAACTAAATTAGTTTCGGAAAATGTCGCTTGACGTTATAATGAAAAGTCGGTTTAAAATATTGAATACGTGGAAAAATATCATCTTCGCATTAGAAATACATAAAGAATATTTTCTGGATTAAAATGAAATATAAATATTGCGCTTTTTCAAGATAATTTCTCAATTTTGTGTGTAATTACGCGTTAGACGTTCAGCCAATGACAGCCGTACGTCAGTTGCCGCCAGACTCTTGGCGCGTGCAGTTATGTGGGAGGGTGTTGCGTCGGCCTAAAACAAAAACAAACATCACGTATTTAATTTATATGGCTTCAATACGATCGACTTTGAGAACGTTGTGAATTTGTTTCCAACTTTCGGATTTGAAAACGTAAGTGTTACTAATTGACCTATTTAATATTTTAGTGATAATATTTGCTTTTATACTCGTGTTTTTTGAGTTGTTGATTTTTTATTGTTATTTTTAATTATGCTTTTTAATCACGAATTTCTTTCTTTTTTATTTTCAATTCTATTTGTAATTATTACAAAATGGTTCCCTAATAAATATTATCAGTTAATTCATAACTGATCAAAGTGAATCTGATGCCTACGACATATTTTTGTATAAATTAACTAATTATTTTTTACTTTATTTGTTGATCTTAAGTAGCTTGATTAGACTTTAAATTTTAATTTCTCTCGCTTGTAACACATGCGCAATACAACGCCATCTAGTAAGTAATAGATTAATGAAGTTATAACAGATGTGATGGTGCTGCCATCTAGTATCAAGCAGGACATATATTTTGTTGAACTAAAAGAACAGATCGTATAATTATTATGATTACGTTTATTATTAGTTCTTCAACTTGAAATTATGTATACACATGTAACAAAAACCCTGTCAGATCAGTGTTGCCGTTGATCAGTTTTTATGTTTTATTTTAATTTAGTTACTTCTTCTTTCTTCTTTTTTTTTTCACTGGGGAAAAATAATAATCTCAAATCCATTAAATGGTTACGTATATGTGTACACAGTACGATACCGAATAATACCCTTAAGGATCGGACAGGGTTTTTGTTACATGCTGTATAACTAGCACTCTCCCCGCGACTTCGATCGGGTGATTTTTCTTACGGATTCCTATTTTTTATAATAAAATATACCTACTCTATAGCACTCAGTGATAACGTAGCTTCCAAAATCGGTTCAGTAGATTCAGAGATTACCTACCCCCTACGACCTCACAAACTTAACCTCTTTATAATATTAGTATAGATTATAACTACCTATATTAGGACATCAAATTAATATTCCATGCTCAAACCTTGACATTAAAAAGTAAAAGGAAGCTACATAACTATGAATAGGCGTCTTCATAAAGAAGGAAATTGCTGACTATTATGACAATCTTAAGGCACAGCTTAAGGCGTCTTATCAAGATTTAAAATACCCTAACAACCATTCTTTAAATCAATCCAATATCACTAAACCACCTTTTAAGTTATCGACTACCAACTTTAATTTGCTTTTGCAAACACTCTGTACTTCTGTAGTACCATCAAAGAAAATCTAGACTCAAACGAAAACTAATTTACAGCTACCCTTCACTTTAACAAAGTATCTCCGTTCATAAAAATATCAAAGAAAATAATAATGAATAAATTCTCTCATTCTTTTTCTTAGTAGCGCGCGTAAAGAAGTTTAAAACAAAAAAAAGCAGCCTCTTTTGTCCTCAAAGAGTGAGATCGCGCGTAGAAAATGAGTTTTCTGCCCAATGAAGTATTGAACCGTTCAGTTTTATACTTAAACTAGCGACTCGCCCCGGCTTCGCACAGCTGCAATGTAAATAGATACTAAACCTTCCTCTTTAATCACTATATCCATTGATGAAAACATTACATGAACGCATTATAATCCGTTGCGTAGCTTAAAAGATCTAAGCGTACAAAATGGCGGGAAGCGACTTTGTTTTATACTACAAGTATAGAGATTGATTATAACGTCGTGATGGTTCCTCTTATACATAAGCTTGCGGGCTCAATACCGAGTAAAGAACCAATATGACTTTTTAATTTTTATTAAATCTTGGACATCACTGACATCGGTGTAGGAAAACATCGTGAGGAAACCTGCTGCCCTACCATGAACTCTTATTGCGATCCAAAAAACTGAATTGTTCTTCAAATAAGTCAATATAACGCATCAATTTATGTCATTTATTGACGTATTTTCTCTTATCGCGATCCAAAAACTGAACTGTTCTTCAAATACGTCAATATAACGCATAAATTGATGCGTTATATTGACTTATTTGAAGAACAATTCAGTTTTTTGGATCGCAATAAGAGTTCACGGTAGGGCAGCTGGACTTAAAATAATTAATAGCAATCTGAAATCGCCAATCCGCCTTGAACAAGCGTGATGATCAATTCTCGCGCCTTCTCCGTATGAAATGAGGCCTATGCCCACAGTTGGGCAGTAATAGGCTGGTATTATTATTAAAACTTAATTATTCTATCGTTTTTGTTCCAGAACCTTAAACAAAGCTCGAACATGGTAAGTTCTAAACAATATTTTAAATAATAATTATAAAATTTTTGGTATGTGTAAATAATAAAATTTGCATTCCGGTTGTCGTTTTCAGTACGGGTTTGTGAACTACGCACTCGAGCTGCTTGTCACCAAAACTTTTGACGAAGAAACATGGGAGACTATCAAGTAAGTCGAAAGTTTTAAATTTAAGTAGGTCTCTGCATTTAACAACTGCCGTATTAATGATGACTACAACATTGGATAAGGGACTCTTCCTACAGATCTACTATGACGACTTGCCGCTAGTTTTCAACTGAACCTTGAGTTGTGACGTGTATGAATGTAATGTAATAAATCAGAAAACCGAACACAGGACTCCAAGTTCAGAAGTCACACTTGCGACCACGAGACTGTTATAAGCAGGCACTTAATACTAGTATTAATGTTGAATCCTATAAAAAATATTTATTTTATAAAACTGCGTAAATGTTTGGATGTTTTTTACTCAATAACGCGTAAACCATTGAACATATTTGGAGAATTGGCACATAGATAGACCGTTTCCTGGATTAATAGGATACTTTTTATCCCGGTAATGTGTTTCCTTGGTTAAAACATAATTGAAAAGAGTGCCGTGGAGTTTCTTGCTCGTTCTTCTCCATAGAGGCCTACCTCCGTTTTGGAATGAACAACTAGCAACTAGCTTTAACTTTCGAACTAACTGACCGACTATACTATGGTCTAATTGAAATAAATGTTTTGACTTTGACTTTGATTTGGGATAATAGTTCGAATTACTTAATGGTAAATTACTTTTACGCGGGCGAAGCCGCAGGCAGAAGCTAATTTATTATATTTATTCCAATAATCTTTGTGCAGGAAAAAGGCAGACGTTGCTATGGAGGGCAGCTTCCTTGTGCGACAGATCTACGAGGACGAGATCACCTATCACCTGATCACAGCTGCTGTGGAAGTACTGCGTAAGAAATCATTATAATTGACAGTTTACCTTCACCTCATTCAATACCTGCACATACCATGTTATCTCTTCACCACTTTTGGTTGACTGGTAGAGAATGCCTAAGGCATTTAGTACATAAATCTATTGGTATATACAAAAATGAACCCCTATTTCCCTTGGCCACGACATAACACGTGAACGGCTGGACCTTCTTTTACTATTTTTTTGTGATTGTTATTGTAAGGCGAAAGTTTTAATGAAAGAAAATTAAGCTATACGGTAGCCCGCGAAATTCAAATTTTCTTACGTTTTTTGCTATTTGCAAGTCAGTATTAGGTTTAATAGAAAGAAAGAAAGAAAGAAAGAAAAACTTTTTATTCACGTGAAAGTGATGCATACAAAATAATTTTTCAACAGCCCATACAAGTTGGTACTTAATCTAAAAAAAACTGTATGTAATGTTGATTAAAGTATGATTCGCCGGCGTAAGAAGTATATATTTTCAGAATTATAACCATTTAAATCAGTATAATGTCGGTATAATCCTAAAATGTCAAGATTTCATGAAATAGTAATTCTTTCGGGTTACCTGGCCCTATGGAGTTTTATTGCTGACTTAAATAGTTACTTATAATTCTGAAAATACATACTTCTTACGCCCGCGAATCATACTTTAATTAACATTACACCTAATACTGAATTGCAAATTGCAAAAAACGTAAGAAAATTTGAAATTCGCGGGCTACCGTGGAGCCTCCATCTTAAAAACATAAAAAATATGGCGGTACAAAGTTCGCTGGGTGAGCTATACACATCAAAAAAGTCTAGGGATCAACATCCCTAACAAATGTTAGGGATGTTGATCCCTAGACTTTTTTGATGTGTGTAGTTTTAAATAAAGAAATAAATACACACTGTTGACTCAGGAGCTGAGTGATTGGCTGCTGCGCTGCATGTCGAGGTTTCGATTCCCGCTCACACCAAAATATTGTATAGCCTACAGAGAGCTAAAAAAAAAAAAAAAAAATATCTTGGGACAACTCACACACGGCCATCTGATCCCAAGCTAAGCAGAGCTTGTGTTATGGTAACCAGACAACTGATATACATACTTATATAATTTATAAATACATACATATTATAGATAAATTACACCCAGACACAGAACCAAAAATTATGCTCATCACACAAAGTTTGTCCTGGGTGGGAATCGAACCCACTACCTCCGTAGCGGCTTTGCAGTCACGGTCACTAACCACTAGACCAACGAGTTTTGGGTCTGGTTATTTGTGTATTTGAGTTTATATAACTTGTAAATAAATGCATAAAGGATTATATACGCGTAATGGATTTCAAAGTGATTTTTATAAACCTAAAACTTTGGTCAACACAGAACGACCTTCATTACATAGTAAAATGGAGCTTCATATTCCTTCGAAACGTTTCTAACATCATCATGTTTCTCTCATTACAGAAATTCCAGCTGACGCAATTCTGGAACTGTTTGGGAAGACTTTTTTCGAATTCTGCCAAGATTCAGGATATGATAAGATTTTGCAAGTTTTGGGCGCTACGCCGAGAGATTTCTTGCAGGTTACTTCATTTTTATACCAAATTCTATATAATAATTCATATATGTCCCAGAATAAGTAAAGATCAATACATAAAAGCTTGATAGGTTCCAACTTACAAAATAATTGAAATTAATGCCATCTATGGGCGAGATTTTAAACAATTTTTTTAGCGAAAAACCGTAAATTTCGTCAATATCAAAAATCTTACCATTAATCAATGTTTTTAAAAATTTAAGTGATTGAAAAAAATATAATATAAATATCTTATAGGAATTGTAGAGGTAGCCGTACATCTACTCATCAATAAAAGTTTACGCTTAAATCCGTATGAGGCGCCACTGTGCACTGGCTGGGTTGTGTTGTTTGTTACCGCCTAGAATCTCAGCTGTTTTGTGATTATCTTGAAGATTTAATCCATTCGTAGTACCTACAAGCGAATTATTTGCATAGAAGTACATGCAAAGAGAACTTGTAAGTAGCTAATCAGAAAATCTTTAAACCGGATGATAACGTTTAAAGAATTTTTTTTGGTAATGTTTATTTACAATTACAGGTTCATATAAACAGTGTTATTTTTGTCATTACATAAGATGTCATCATTGCTATACAAGATAAGCTAAGTAAAGTAGCGTTTATTTGTATGAAAGATTATGTAAAATAAGCAAAAACAAAAAAGAACAATTCTCTAAAATGCTCCATGATTGAACATTCTATAAAGTCAAAGTCAAATCATTTATTTCAATTAGGCCATTACAAGGCACTTTCGAACGTCATATTACCTACAAAAGAAAAAGGAATTGAATCTAGTTACCCCTTCCAAATAAGCTTCCAAAAGGTAGTTTTTATAGAGAAGAATGGGCAAGAAATTCCATACGTATACTTCCCTCCCTTCTCGACAGCCTTTCTTGAACTCCATCATATCTTCAACTAGCTGTCCGCCGCGGTTACACCCGCGTCTTTGGTTACTGCTCCGCTCCCGTAGGTCGTAGCGTGATGGTATATAGCATATAGCCTTCCTCGATAACTAATCTATCTAACACTGAAAGAATTTTTCAAATCGGACCAGTAGTTCCAGAGATTAGCGCGTTCAAACAAACAAACAAACAAATAAACAAACTCTGCAGCTTTATAATATTAGTATAGATAATATCAACTTATTTATAACTAGCTTCTGCCCGCGACTTCGTCCGCGTCAAAGTTTTCTTCATACAAACTTTTGACCCCCGTTTCATCTCCTTAGAGGGTGAATTATGGAAAATCCGTTCTTAGCGAACGTCTACTAAATAAACTACCTCCCTGCTAAACGTACGTCAAGCGATTTGAAATAGTATTATATTGATTTCGCCATAACTTTCAAACCAAACGTCCAATTTTAATGAATGTTAGACTAAATATTATCTACATAAACAGTACTTTGTGACAAAATAGTTTATTTTGATAAGGAGTAATGACATGTGTAAAATAAATGCGTTTAAATGAAGTCCTAAAAAAATTCAAGATTTTTAAATAAAAAAGTGGTTGTTGTGCTTAACTCGAAATAGATAGGTATAGTGTGTCGCGGACTTTTTTGTAGATATTTTTAAGGTCTTTAATTAATTAGAACATTTTATGGTTCTATCTTTTATAGTTTAGGCGGCGTACGTCAAATAAAGAACTTTTTTGGATGATTTTTTACACCTTGGGTCCGAAAAACCCAAATATCTTACGCACCCCTATTTTTTCTAAAATAAAATATAGCCTATGTCACTCGCAGATAATGTATCTTTCTAATGGTGAAAGAATTTTTAAAATCGGTCCAGTAGTTTTTGAGTTTATCCATTACAAACAAAAAAACAAACAAAAATACAAAGTTTTCCTCTTTATAATATTATTATATATTATATATATATAATATATTATATAAGTATATAAGTATAGACATAGTTTATTTTTCCAGAATTTGGATGGTCTCCACGATCATCTGGGTACTCTGTACCCTGGCATGCGATCGCCTTCCTTCCGATGCACTGAGCGGCCAGAAGACGGAGCTTTGGTGCTGCATTACTATTCCGATAGACCTGGCTTGGAGCATATCGTTATTGGTATTGTCAAGGTGAGTAAAAGAAGATTTTTATTAAGAAAAAAAAAAAACTCATTTGCGGCGCACGACATAAAAGACTGTACAGGCAAATTGTTGATACCTTGGGCTACATTATTGCAAATTGGTTTGAAAATAGAATAGAGCCTTAGTTACTTGCTGATAATAATGTAGCTTTCCGTGGTTCAAAGAATTTTTAAAATCCGTTTAGTAGGTACCTAACATTTTGGAAACAATTTCCATGACAGACTGTAGCCAGCAAGCTGCACGACACAGAAGTAAAAGTGGAGATCTTGAAAACCAAAGAAGAATGTGACCACGTCCAATTCCTCATCACTGAGACTTCGACTTCTGGACGAGTGTGTGCTCCTGAGATGGCTGAAATTGAAACATTGTCTCTTGGTAAGAGTGCAACTTTGTAATTACAAGCAATATACCCGATGGGATCTCCCATGGACGTAAAGGGCGAATATCCATACGTTTTATCCCCTTTAATGAACTTTCAAAAGTCTTTCCTTAGTATTTACCTTTGTTATCTGTATGTAGAATTCTTGTACATCTGAAGTTTATAGACCCAGTGGTTTAGATTATGCATTATTCAATAGATGCGTAAGTATCATCAGCATAGTGTCTGATGAGATTTCACTAGATTTTTAACTATTTTCAATTAAGGTCATCTATTTGATAAAACATAACTTGAATCTCTATTAAGACTATCTTCTCTGTTTCGCTTAAACTTAGCTGGAGAAATGCAGGTGTTCTACAATACACCAGCTTTGCTTACCCTTTTGAAGACTACAGGCGTTATGTTATGTACGGTTACCATGGTTTCCAATATTTTTCAGAGCCCAAAGTGAGTCCAGCAACATTTTGCCGCGTATTCCCTTTCCACTTGATGTTTGATCGGGAGCTCAACATCGTGCAGGCAGGACGCACCGTCTCGCGTCTGATGCCAAGAGTAACAAGACAGGGATGCAAGATTACTGATGTTTTGGATACGGTATGTTACTTAAAAATTTTGGTATGGATTAGCAAGTCAAACGAGATGCAGTGCGACAGAAATATTTGACTACAAAAATGTTATGTCGTCTATTATTCCGGTTCCTACGGCATTAAGCATGGCCACAAAAAAAAACGTCAGGCTCGAGTTTTGTTTTTTAACCTTTAAATATCTCTCCAACCTTCCTCCACCGTTCACTATTAACTTCGTTCCATCTGAGAGGTATTTTTGGTCTAATTGCACTCGCCTGTATGGGGGAAAAATGAATACCAACAATACTCATTACTCTTTTGATTTCGTCGTAATAAAAAAATCGTGAAGTTTCGATACGTCAATGGTTTTTAGTGAGCATTACGGTAAGTGGTAAGCTTGTTTTTTAAATCACAATAATAATATCGTTACAGGTGCGACCACACTTGGAGATGACTTTCGCCAACGTATTAGCTCACATCAACACGGTGTATGTGCTGAAGACCAAACCAGAGGAGATGACCGTCACAGCTCCTGACGAGGATATTGCTTCTCTGCGTCTGAAGGTAGTTTGGCTTTGTATTGCTCAATTTTATAACAAAAACTAGCTTATTCTCGAGACTTAGTCTGCAGGAATGTCGGTTATTACAGGGTTTTACAAACAGACACTTAAATATTTTAATTTTATAGATAAGATTGGTTACCTTGGTGCTGTAATAGTATTTTAATTTATAAATTGTATGCTTTTGTTACTCCAGGGTCAAATGCTGTACATTCCGGAGACAGACGTGGTAGTGTTCCAGTGCTACCCCAGTGTAACTAACTTGGATGATTTGACACGGTAATCACATTGTTTGATCTCATTTCAACACAAAGTAGCTCATAAGTATCATCGTTTTATTAATTCGGAAGGCAGTAGCTGCTTTATCATTAGACATTTAAATATACCGTATTTGCTTAGTGGCTAAGCTGTGTTCGTTTGCGAGCATGTACTAATGACTGAGTGATTTTTCAATTCATATATACTTTTTGTCTTGGAAGTACCCGAAATCGGGGAGGAAAAAACATCGTGAGGAAACCTGGATTTATAATCCATTTACACGTCCATTATATCTGAAATCGTCAATCCGCCTTGAGCACACGTGGTGATTATCAATGCTCGTGCTTCTGTATGAGAAGAGACCTTTGCCCTGCAGCTGCAATTATAGACCGGCCGGCGTTGTTATTTATTTAAATATCGTTCACAATTCCAATTGAAAAAGATTTTGTTACGGTAATTTTTAACAGCCGCGGCCTCTGCATCTCTGACATCCCTCTCCACGACGCTACCCGAGACCTGGTACTCATGTCAGAACAGTTTGAAGCTGATTACAAGCTCACACAAAACCTGGAAGTGCTCACTGATAAGCTGCAGCAGACCTTCCGAGAGTTGGACTCTGAGAAACATAAGACTGACAGGTATTTCTAATTTCTTTATCGTTTTATGGTTCTGCTATAACTAATGCTTTCGTAGATATCATTTTTCAGGATACAATTGTGACGCCCTTGTATGGCCCATAAATATAGACGGGGCGAAACCATCGCTTCGAAATCTCATTTATTTTCTTAGGAGTGGGAGATAGAAAAATCCTCGGTGAAGGGAAGTAAGTTTTAGATGAGCTGTTAATCCCTAGGTCTCTAATTAGGTTGGATGACAGTTCATGTTAAACACACTTTTACGGAATAGGGTCATAGGACAGTAGGTTTTCCAGTCTAACTTTCATTGTTCTATTCATAAAACAAACTATGTCGAACGTATTGGAATTTTCTATAATCACTAAATTCAATATCGCTGAAAAATGTAGCTAAAACATACGATAGCCTTAAAGATAATTTATTCCAATTACCACCTATTAACGTCATCGTCTCGTTGTCCATTTCTGTTACTTACAGGCTCCTCTACTCAGTTCTACCAATCAGCGTCGCCACCGAGCTACGTCATCAGCGTCCGGTCCCAGCTCGTCGCTACGACACCGTCACTTTACTCTTCAGCGGTATTGTCGGGTTTGCCAACTACTGCGCCAGGCACACCGACCATAAAGGTGCCATGAAGATCGTGAGGATGCTCAATGATTTGTACACAGCGTTTGATGTGTTGACTGATCCGAAGAGGAATCCTAATGTTTATAAGGTAGTTACACTTATAAAGCTATGTATTTCGAGACGTATCATTAGATGTATTTCTTACATAATCATACCGTACTAGGAAAAGTGTTTAGGTATATTTAATGAAATCATTCAAAATCTTTGTGGCTATAACCATTATTCCGGATGCCAGATAAATGCTTCAAATTAGCTTAAAATTATTATGCTTCAACCTACACCTATAACTAACCTTTCCTATAAACTTAAAATCGACCATATTATCGTGGTTATAAAACTTAGTTACGTTCTTTAGACCAATCGTAACGTAAAGTAATGAGGATAAAGAGAGACTTCTTTTTTATTACACGATCCTCAATTCCAGGTTGAGACAGTTGGCGACAAATACATGGCTGTATCTGGTCTACCAGAGTATGAGGTGGGCCATGCCAAACACATCTCTCTTCTTGCTTTGGAGATGATGGATCTGTCTCAGACTGTCACCGTTGACGGAGAACCTGTTGTAAGTACTCTTTTTTAGTGTTTCTATAAGTTCTCTTTCGAGAGACTAAATAATGGACAATATTGTTTTATCGGGTCTCAGTGTAAGTAAGAAAAGAAGCCGAATATTTAAAAACCAACCTAATAAAATCATAACTGTAATTCCAAACATGGCTTCCAAGAGGAAACCAATGAGCGTAAAATGTTTTTAATGATGGATCACAGACGTCCTCTCCGGCATGAGCCGTACTGCTTTTTATCCATTATTCTTTAAATTGGAGTACTTTAAGTCCTTCCAGATTTATTAATTTGCATTCATTTATTCCTTTACCTACCCATTTTTTACTCAGGGTATCACAATCGGCATTCACACCGGTGAGGTGGTGACGGGTGTGATCGGTCACCGCATGCCGCGGTACTGCCTCTTTGGCAATACTGTCAACTTGACCAGCCGCTGCGAGACCACTGGCGTGCCGGGAACCATCAACGTCAGCGAAGATACTTATGGGTAATTCTTTTCATATATTTTTTTAATTTGATAAGAATACCAGTATCTAAAGAGAATTTTCCACAATCATCTTTTAGAAATCACTAGCTTTTGCACGTGACCTCGTCTCCGTCATAGTTGATATATTATCTCATACATTTTATCGGAAGAAACAGTGGCTTATGTGCTATTGTAGATTATTATCTGTCTTTGTGCCAAATTTCATCCAGGTCCGTTCAGCAGTTCCAGGGTGATAGTAATAAACATCCATCCAAACTTTCGCATTTATATTAGTACCAAGAAAAGAAAAAAAAGAGAAAAAAAAGTCTCTATCTGATAAACTAGACAATATACAAGGATCAACGATAAAGAGGATATAATTATTTAGAAAATTAAAATCTCAATGTTCAAAATATCACAAAAATTTAATCATCACACAGATCTAAATAGCGCTGCAAAGTTAATGGAATCGGTAATTTCTGTATTCCGAACGGAAGCTCAAAGTTCTGCCAAAGCGTTTGCCTTATCGCACATCTAGATAAATGTTTCAACTCAACTGGCTTCAAGCCACATCTTGAAGTAGGCACTAGATGGTCCGCTAGAATATCTCCGTACTTCTCCAGCATCAGTTTTCTTTGATAGTTGTAATCATCTGGCAGTTCTAATTCTTTAAACAATGTTTTGTTTATTGATAAAGAGATCGTGGGAACAGCTCTCATTGCCAGCTTTAGACAAGACACGAGTTCATATGGATACTTTCTATTGTATTCATTGAGACGATCCAAGATGGATTCTATTGGATTCGTGGATGCTGTATCCGTAGTTATCCTCGCTCCAAATCTTAGTAAGATCATCAGCATCTCTGATGCTCCCATCTGTATTACGACTCTTATTGGAGATGCATGACCACAGCTTTCTAAAGGCACGTCTATAAAGCGATAAGTCTTTCCGCTCTCCTTGTACTCGAGGTTAGCGTTAGTTGCATGGTCTAGATAGAATACTAAAGCGTGTACGTTTTCTTCTTTATCCATGAAGTCTGATTTCCAACCAGCTAAGAAGTACGGCGCTGATGTTCCAAATATTGCTCCTGGAAAATGATAATATCATTTCATTAGTTTTTACAACTAATAAATTGTAAGCTAGTGTCAGTAAATCATTTGTAATTTTCGGATTACCGAAAACTGAAATGGAAGCACAGAAATGTAACTTATTAAACTTAGAAAAAGAAATCTATCGTCTTGATGGTGCAAACTCTCCATCTTAGACGGACTAGTGACATTTTTATAAATAGTTTTTCTGAAATAACATTTAAAAAATGGATAAGCAACAGTTTCTTAGCCTCCAATATACTTCACAATATACAGTTAAAATCTTTTAAATAACTCTTTAATATACCCAAAAATATCCTCTCAAAAGTCTTCTCACAAGAGTATATCTCGTCCAACAAGGCGGCCATCACCTCATTATCCTGCAAGCTCCAATCAAATGCCAGCTTCATGGCTACATATAGCAGGTTATGGTACTTCCCCATACGGCAGACATCTCCGTTCTCTGTCTTGCAGTTGTTGTGGTACCTTAAGGCTGAGGTCACGAAGTTCTTGCATGATGTATTGTCTGAATGGTTTTGACCTGTAGGGAGAAAAATTAAAAAGTTTTTTAGCGTCCCGAACACAAACGGTGCCAACGGCAGCGTTTACACCGTACGGCATTTCATACAAATTTTCAAGTAGGTACTTATTTTTCGAAATGAATGAACCGATTTTAATAAAACTTCCTACGCATAAGCAAGATATAGGTCTAAAAAGTTTGTTTAGAACATTTTCTAAAAATTGTGTTACAGCTAAAAGTGTGTTTCTATGGAAAATTTAAATTCCCTCAAATTAAGCTAAAACATTTTTTTTAAATTAAATTTTCCTTAGAAACAGAGATTTTCAATCATTTTTTTTTAAAAAGACGTCGAAAATGTTCCCAACTAACATTTTAGACCTATGTATCCAACTTATATGTAGGAAGTTTCATTCATTTAGAAAAACAAGGACTTGAAAGTTTGTAAGAATTGCCGTACGGCGTAAAACGTTCTTAACGCACAATTTTCTAAATATCATGTACATAAAATTTCATTGAATCGCAATAATTAAAGTCACATAAACTGATGAAGAGAAAGCTTCTATTAATAGGCAATAAACTTAGTTTTGCTAGACTATCATAATTTATTATTAATGGTATTTATGACTGTAAACGTTTCTCTGCGAATCTCCAAGGCTGTGTGGTCATTGTCAAAGAAACGAGTATCCGATCTCTTGTCGTGAGTGAAAATAGAACTAACGTACTCATCATTATGAACATTTACACTATTATTATAAAGAGGATTTGTAGTTTTGTATGTTTGTAACGAATTAGCTCAATAACTGCTGGACAGATTTGGATGAAATTTGGTACGGGGTTAGTTTGAACCCCAAAAAGGATATAGGCTACTTGTTATTCCGCGACTTCGTCTGTGTCCGCGATAGTAATATTATAAAGAGGAAAGATTTATATTTTTGTGCTTGTAACGAATTAGCTCAAAAACTACTAGACCGATTTTAATGAAATTTGGTACGAGATAAGTTTGAACCCCAAGAAAGGATATAGGCTACTTGTTAATTCGTGACTTCGTCTGTGTCCGCGATAACCGACATATACGCGGGCGAAGTCGCGGGCAAAAGCTAGTTTGAAATAAAAGGAAAGTAGTTTTGAATAAATCTCTTTACTTAAATGTCAAATTCTACAAAGGTTGAATTTATGTACATATTATAGACTTAATAAATAAACTATCAGTTTCATCCACGTTCAGCAACATCTTTAGTTACTGCTTCGCCTCTGTGAGTTGTGGCGTGATTATATGTACAGGTCAGAAACTAACACGTTTAAACCAACAGACAAACAAAAAATAGCTTTAGCATTGTTATATTCGGTGATAGATTTACTTAACTGGAAGTTACGAAACCGACTACCACAATAAATTACATCTAAAGAAAAAGTATGAAATTGGGACTTAGAATGATTAAGGATAAAAAGACAAAGGAAAAGGCAATAAAGAAAATTACAATCAAAAATATAACCTCTCGCACAACCAGCAATGACAGTATTGAAGTATTCAACGAGTTCCCGCCTTTTGTACCTCTCGTTCAAACAGTCACGATCCATATTACTAAAAACACCTTCAAAATAATACTCCATGAACGTATCCATAATAAACACAAAAATTCTCCAATTGTATACAAAATATTCAAACAATGCACACTACAATTTCAGAAACATCATTCTGACTTTTGAATTTTATTTTAATTTTATTTGCACCAGTAATAAAAAATTTAATTTGTAAACTTTTCTTTGAACACTTATTTAAAATGGCCAAGTAAAAATGGCTGAACTGTTTACTACCGCAGTTGGTGAAGCAATAGCCATGAAATCAGTTTCCACCCCTCGGTTTTAATAAGAAAACTTGGAAGTGCAGTATAATCCTCTTACTGATGTTGGGAAGCTCTAGTAGTTACCTATTTTATAGGTGCGATTGTCGCGGCACATTAGGAAGTCGATACTTTTTTTTGCTTGTGTTTGTACTATACGGGGTGTTACTGTGTGTACTAAAAGAGTCATCATTTTTAATTCGCGCCACGAAAGATGAGACTTGACAAGCGCCAGTAGTGGGGAGTTTGCGCAGGTATAGATGTACGAAATAGTTATCCATAATTTGGGTATCTATTTAGGGATTTTTCGATGACATTTAGATTTAAAATTCTTAACAATATTATAATATTTATTACGAATTAATAAAGTAGTGTGGTGTGTCCGTTGTATTGTACCCGTTACCTACGCAAACTTCCCATCACACTAAGCAACAATGAGCAAAAGTTATTTGCTGGAAAACGAATTTTATTTTTGATGTGAAAAGTCAACTGTTTTGTGTGCAATGTAACGCATGCCAACTAGTGTGCTTATGGGTGCAGTTATAACATTAGTGCTGTGCACTCCCTGAGGTATGCGCGGCGAGGTGGGGGACGAAGAAAAAAGTGCATGAGTTCACATGAGATCGATATTGTCGGACTGATCTTACGATATCGGTTTACAATATTTTATGTAAAGCTTTAATATTGGCGATTCCAGACTTATATTAATTACAATTCCAGGTTTCCTCACGATGTTTTCCTTCACCGATGTCAGAGATCCAAGATAAACTTTAGAAAGTACATTTGAATTGAAAATTGCCTCCGCTACGATTTTGGCAATATTCGCATCACTAATCTATTCAAAACTTTTTGTCTACTTTTCTTTTCTTAAAATATTCGACCATTTTAAAAATGACGGTCTTGACATCACGAGATAACGCACGACCCATCTTTGAATATTTATCTCATGTGCGTCTGACATAGACAGTCCGCTACAAACAAATGCTAGCTACCGCCGTGAGCGTCGGCGGCAGACTGACAGAGCGCAGCAGCCGATTCTCCCCCCCGTCTCGCCGCGCGCATACCTCAGGGAGTGCACAGCACTAATGGCCACAATATACCGTACAGTTGTCATGAAGGTATTAAAAATTTAGTTAAATATTTCAAAGATTTCGTAAAAATCCTTTAAGTTGGAACTTTGACCTTCAAAATCTCCCAGGTATGTATCGAGGTAGAAAGGTAGGTATGGTCCGGAAATAAGATTTTTTTTTTACCACAATGAGGGAAAAAATAAATAATGTAACTTTCGGCTTCTTCAAGTGTCTTTTTACACCCTTTATATAACAGGCAACAGAAGTACCTAACCTAAACAGGTTAGTTACCTCTGATACCTCTGTAAGTGATCGATTGAGATGGAACAGTACAGAACAACCTAAATAGACGTAGAATTCGTTCTTAGGAACGACATCATCAATTCAAAGATGAAAAAAAATACATTTAAATATTACCCCCCCCCCCTTATTAGATTGCCCCCTTAACCTTGTTAAATTAATGGGCCCTTGTGGCGGTTTAGGGACTCTGACACTACTGGTCACACGGTAAAGAAGAGAAAGAAAATCTTAATAATTAAATAATATCTGCCTTTATGTGTTCTACTGCAGGGTCAATGTCTCTTTTCATACATTAAAGGCATAAGGCATACCAAGACCCACAAAAAACAGTTTTGAAAGCTTCTGTACTTTTGCCACAAAATATCTTTAAATCCATGCATTTCCTTCCAGGTACCTGATGCGTGAAGATAACTACGATGAACGATTCGAACTAACATACCGTGGTCACGTATCCATGAAAGGCAAGGCAGAGCCGATGCAGACCTGGTTCCTGACCAAAAAGAAGATCTGAAGCAAGGAATCATCAATATTATCTATGACGTATAGTAATATATCGATGAATAGAGTATTAGAGGGCCTAAAATTAGTATTGATATCTAACTCTATAGGTCAAATAAATTTGGTTTTGTGTTCTATGTAGTACTTCTAGTACTCTTTAAATGGATGTTACGTCATCAAATTGTATTTCGAGATGTACGAAAATTCAAAAAGCTTTATGAAAGTACCTATCAGTACCAGCCTATTAATGTCCTACTGTAGGGCAAAGGCTTTTGATGCAGAGAAGGCACGAGCATTGATCACCACGCTTGCTCAAGGCGGAGTGGCGACTTCAGACATAAGGCCAGGTTTCCTCACGATGTTTTCCTTCACCGATGACAGTGATGTCGATGATAAACTTAGAAAGTACTTATAAATTGAAAAAGTTACATCGATACTTGCCCGGATTTGAACCCACAACCTTCATGTATGAGTTGTGGGTGCCTTTAACGCTATTCCATTCACAACATTATGAAAGTATCGAATCAAATTAATAGCCAATTGATTGACCTCTGTCAGATGCTCTATTCCATGCTTTTTAGCAAGTAACAATACTGTCTCTTCTTTAGTATATTCTATTGTGATTAAAGGCCTATTAATAACTAGAAATTATTCTGTGTTATGTTCGTAATTTTATAGTTGTGTATCTGTTACTGCTTTTCTTACGAAAGCGTCACCAATCTTTATATTTTGTGCTTTAAAATCAGATGTTCTTAGTTTTTTATTCGTGTTTTGATGTGTGTCTATAGATTGCATTTATCTTGTTCCAGTATTTGGTAAATTAAATATTACATTCCTAATGGAGTTTAAGAATCTCAGTAGTTAATTTCTTCTTTAGCCTTATGTGGTAGGCCTAATGTATACTAATACTTATATCTATAAAGAACATTATATAGGTTGACTGATAATTAGTCACCCATACTAAAGCACATGATTGTAGGTACTTATGATTTTTTTTAAGCTGGTAAAAATCATCAAATGAGTCCTTCTGCCCTGGGTGGGGCGGAAGGGATTGTCAGACTTTTACTGACTAAAAAACCACCCTGGTCCTTCTGTTGCCCTTTACGTTCCGGGGCCACGGTATCCTGTTAAGAAGTCCCGCAACCCCGGCAGGCGTTTGGCCCCGTTGGGGCCCCGTCCCGGTACTCATGATAACAAACAACGTTCCCAAAGAAATGACCCCCCATAACTCCAAAGGCGTGCACATGCGCGCTTCCCGTGTAGTTAATAGATAAATAAAAATTTAACCCAGGATAAAAGTTGATTAGTTTGGTTTATAACTGCTAAACATGAGGTCTTGCGTTCGATTTCCAGGTCGGGCAAATTGTTATTGGGGTTTACCATTAGGAATTTCTCAGTAGCAGCTTCGGAGTCTGGATTTGTACCCAGTTGATGGCCTCGCCCCCTATTACATGGGACTTAAACATAACTAGCGAAATGTGGGTGCACTAATGGGTATACCTCTGCCTAACAATTTGGGGGTTACAGGCGTGATGTTATGTTATGATCTAAAAGGGATAATTAACTAAATTAACTACAGCTGATTGTGTGTTATTTTTGTTAAGCATTTAGCAAATTTTCAAAATCGTTTCTTCGGAAAAGTTGTTTGATATCATGAAGAATACAATCATATGTATAAGTATTGGTCTCTATTTACCAGTCACTTTATATATTATACACTATTTACTATTGTTGCTTTATATGTTTTGTTGTTTATTCAAATGTTTATTGTAATCTAGTCAATCTATATTTAGTTAAAGCTTTAATATTTATTGAATGTTTTAGAGAAATCATCTACTTCATAAATACTAACGGTGTTGTAATATGTAATATTATTTCTACTATTGTGATAAATATCCATGTCAAAGTTATTAGAAATAAAAAAAATTATAGCTGTAATGTGTTTTGATGAGAATTTTCTCTCTCTCTCTCTCTCTCTCTATAAACAATCCATGGAATTCCTCATTACTATATTGGTATTAGTAATCTCTTAGCTGTCTCAGATATTTTTTAATTTCTCTTAAAATAGTTTTGTTATTTTACTATAAGTTATTCACACGACTTGTTACATTATCCTCATATAGTACACGTATATTCAACATGAACGTTGTAACCTTTTGTAATACTTTATTGATTTTATTAAAAGTGTTCATGGAGTTTCTAACTCGTTCTTCTCCATAGAAACCTAATGTTTGGAACGAGCATCAAGCTTCATCTTTATTTTTGTCTTTTATTAACTGACTTCTTGACAATTCAAAACTGTCTGTAAATGGTTTATTTGAGATAACTGATTAGAACTGATAGACAACAAATACCGTAGACAATGGCACTAGAACTTACATTGCAATCACTTAATAAACTTAATATAAACTTAAATAATTAGTGTGATATCTAAAACTTGATAACTTGCACACTCACAATATAATTATTAAAAAGAAGTTTCAAGTTAGTTGCCTTTATACGTATCTCTCTTTATGACTATAACCTGTAACCTGTATTCTAAAACTTATTATTGTGTTAAAATATAACTCCTGTCGTTGAATGTACTAAACTCTCAGTATGGTTTCGGTCCCGAAGGGTGCTACTACTGTGTTACTAAACCTCCGTTATCGGTCTGTCTGTCAACAGGCTGTATATCATGAACCGTAGAAGATAATTAGTTGAAATTTTGGCAGAGTGTGTATTACTATGACTGTAATATAAGGCCCGTGTTTTATTGTTTGTAGCCTTTAACATCATTACGTGGTACCGAACTCTTCGTGTGTTAGTCCGACTCGTACTTCGCCGGTTTTTTACTAGAACCGACATTGGCATGGTATTCCATAACACAAGCGGCACACAGTTAAGATAACGGTGTTGATGTCTGATCGCTTTACGTATTTTTCAGCACGCGACTGCATATAACATTATTATATTTATTTTGGGTTCAACGACCGATGTAAGCTGGAGGCGTTATAGTAAATATTATGTGGTAACTAACTGTTCTTTTGTGGTAGTATTTGATCACTCAATGGGGCTTTGGGCAAGAGGTCATGAATTTATACGACACGTGATATTACCTACTTTTTTTTCTCGCGCGGTAGAAATCCTCATGGACTTCCTCCGTCGTGGGGGTGACGAAGGGGCATGCCGGACTCTTACCGGCTAAGACCACCGCAGTGACCTACCTCTGCCTATGGCCGGGAGTGGGGGATTCGCATAAGCATTCACCGTTCCCATGGCAAGCCTAAACCCGCTGTTCCTCAGTGGTTCCCTCTTCCCCGTGCAGGCTGTAAATATCTTTCTTCTACAGACATTTTCCTCCCTTCTTCTTCTTTCTTTTTCTTGAAGGCACGGCTGGGGTAGTAACAAAGCTATTAGCTGGTGCACTGTGTGTTATGGGTCCGATTCCCGCACGGAAAAAATACTTCTATGGCCTACAGATAGCTGTGTTCCGGGTTTGACTGTTTCTGTGTGTGAGTCTATATGTTTGATAACGTATCAAAGATACAGGAGAAATTACTAAAGTTTTAAAAAAATAAATAAATAAAGTACTACATCAAAACGTCAACCAAAATATATATCCACTATCTCCGAATTAAATCCATAGTTAATTTAATCCACTCATAAACTACGCATTAATAAAATTCATTACCTGCTACAACATTATCTAATTCTGTTCATACATCAACCTGCCGCGCACCTTCCTTTTTTTTTTTCTCAAACCACAGCTACAATATCTGTTCGCCTTATATTAGCGAACGCCTAAAAATAATCATTGATGTGGAATGTTGTCTGGCGACCTCCGTTCGTACGAACTTGACGACCAACGAAACAAGTTTCTGTAATCTTCTTACTTTTAGGGGTCTTTTTGGGGTGCCTTCCTGGCGGTGTTTTTTGTCTTGTTGTTTTTGATGGTTTGGTCATGTTGGGAGGATGAGTGAAAGACGATTAACAAAAGGTATTTATATGGCAGAGGTGAGTGGCAACGCAGGGAGGGGTCGCCCTAGGAAAACCTATACCGACCTTGTTGATGAGGCTCTTCAGAAAGGTCAGGTGCGCAGTACTCGTAACCGGCGTGCTTGTATGACGAGATGAATGAACGTGGATGAGGTGAAAAGAGTATTTATGTAAGGATCGTAGCAGGTGGCGTTTTGTGGTTCCATCATGGAAAAAGGCGTGAGTTTATGTATGTATGTGTATTTTTGTTCACAGTTTTTGAAATTTGATGTTCATTTGTTTGGAAAATAGCTCTTTTTGACACGCTTTTATTAGCTTCACTTGTATCTATGTAGACGAAATCTTCAGACGTGATTTTCACTTACTTTTAAACGTCCAATTAAACTGGAACTTTGCACACTTATCAAGGACGGCTGACAATGCAATGTAATGAAAATGATGGTACTTTGTGAACTGTTTGTATTATGTCTATGTCTAAGTCTGAGTGTAATATACTAACATAGT
This sequence comes from Hoplodrina blanda, assembly GCA_949316365.1. Taxonomy (NCBI): domain Eukaryota; kingdom Metazoa; phylum Arthropoda; class Insecta; order Lepidoptera; family Noctuidae; genus Hoplodrina; species Hoplodrina blanda. The sequence continues at coordinate 9,959,906 of OX438564.1, forward strand.
TTAACCACTCAAAGCCCGGCTGTCAGACAGAACAAGAGATAATCAATTATTGTATCTCATTACGTAGGACTTGAAGTATTAAGTACTAACAAGCTGTATGAGATGTTTGTCCTGAATCAAATGTGAATAAACAATTTTTTGAGTCCCGTTTAACCCCTTTCTGAATCAGATTTTCATAAAATTCTTAACACACAAACCCAGAATATTAAGGAGTTAAACATACACAATAAATTGTATTGTTAAAAAAAACAGCATAGATTCCAATATTTTTGGAAAGTAGGTATGTCAAAATCTAAAAATATATTACGCCTACGGAAAAAAAGAAAGCAAAAATGAGTAGGTATATCAATTAAATTGTATATCGACCACATTTTCTAGTCCGTTTTTATTTCAATTCTAGCTTCTATCTGCGACTTCGTCCATTTGGTTTTTTCATATCCGCGTTAAGTTAGAGCGCAGTAAAGTTACAGCCATCATCAATACAAACGCAAGCCATCATCAAAACGAACGCAACAATCAGCATTTACGGCGCCGAAAACGCACGTTCCTGAAACGCGCGTCGTCTGCGCGTTTAAAATAAGCCGTGTACTAGGGGCCTTACGTTTTTGGTTAGCTCTACTCTCGTGGTACGTGGCGTAATAATAAATATCCTTTACTATTTCTCATGAATCTGGCACTTATATGCAAAAAGAATTTTTCCAATCCAACTGGTATTTCCGGAAATAAGAGCGTTTTTACTCTTCAACATTATTATAATAAGTATGTATACCTATAGTATCATATCGTGATCGTATATCGTATCGTGTATACTGTATAGTAGTAGTGTATATAGTCTAGTCTGTCTAGTAGTCGCAAAACGCGACTGCTGAGCATGAGGTCTTGGGTTTGATTTCCAGGTCTTGCAAAGGGTTATTGGGTTTTTTCATCAGGAATTTTTCAATAGCAGCCTCGGAGTCTGAATTTGTGTCCGGTTGATGGCAATAGGCTCGCCCCCTATTACATGGGACTTAAAACATAACTGGCGAAATATGGGTGAACACGAAATATGGGGTACACCTCTGCCTAACCCCTTGGGGATTGCAGGCGTGATGTTATGTATATGTATAGTATATTTCTTCATCATTCTCACATAACTATTTACCAACCTAAGCTCTGACAGACCTCAAAACGTACGATTTGTTTAACTGTACTCAGGCGTACATTTCAGAAGCTTGGCTAATAACTGGTCGAGTACTGGTAGGTACCTGTTTCATGTTTGGCCCTTTTCTTGAGTTCACGCATTTCGAATTATTGGAATACCGTTTTTTTTTAGTGTGTGTGTGTTTTATTTATATTTGTCTAATAATTGTGTGTTTGTCTAATGTGACTGGTAATTAGTGTACGCTAATTATTTTATACAATTATAACAAACACCTAAAAAAAAGTTTAATTTAATAGGTAATCGCATGACCCAGTAACAAAAATAATAACTCTTTTCTTTTTTTTCTTTTTTTTTTCTTTTCTTAACGATCGATAATAGGGAGTGAAGAGGAAGTGCATTTGTAAACACAAGTGAACTCCAAACTTACACACACAATTTCATACCATTTATTTATTTATTTTAAACTTCATTTAGCAAAATAGATATTTCGTGTGTACTTGGCTTGTTGTATGTAATACCCATAGTACTCCATACAAAGAATACTAACCACTCAAGGCGAGGCGGTGCTGGTCGAGTGCCCGGTGGCTCTAATGGGCTACGACCTTTAAGAGTGGGTAGTAAGCAAAATTACCAATCTTTTTTTTTATTTTACATGAACATTCTAGATTTCTAGGCTTAAAATACAAATATGTGAAAACTACATGACATTTTCGAGGGTTCTCATTGATCAAAAACATATTAATAATAAAATTTTCTCGATATAAAAACATCACGAAGTAGCCTCTAATTTTTTTGTTTTTTCGATTTTATAATGACTAATATGACGAAAATTTGATAATTAGTTATATTTATACATGAGTGAGGGTATTGTCTAGGCATTTTAGGTAATTCCTTTTATTTTTGGAGTTATTACGATAAAACACTTAACACGGGGCGCGCGGGTGAATTATAAAAGTTTGCTGGCTTTTGGCGCGCCCTTAATCATTACCATTAAGCACAGTTGTTTGTATTTACTTAGTCAATGTCAACCATCAGTGAAACCTAAATACCTAACTACCTTTTACAGTTTATGGCTAAGTTAGGACTAAAACGGAATATATTTCTTTATTGGTTGGATAAATAGCCGTTTATGTAACACAAATATTTTTTTCCATACCTGTGGTTGACTTTAAATAAATAACAAGCAGTTTGTGGCTAAAAATGGTAGTGCCATACTCTTGAGGTTGAGAGGACGAGATTTATAAGGGAGTAACTAGATTTTTTTATAATTTTATTTTTAGACTAGCCTATGACCGCGGCTTTGCTACCTCGCGAATGTTATCACAGGGTTTTATGTTATTGCATCGTACCTTATTTTTTTTCTAAAACAAAAGTTAGTTAAGTTACTTCGTATATCATCAGCTATCTGCCTAGTCAAAATCTGTCCAGCTGTTTCGGAGTGTAACCGGAATAAAGAAACAGAGACAGATAAAAACAATAAAAACAATTTTTTTTCTAGCAAGTGCCTTGTAAACATTCAAAGTAAAAAGCTGTTATTTTGACATGACAAACAGGCATGACAATTTTATTTATTTGTATAGATTATTTGCTACATGGATAAGTTGAGTGTAGATTCAAACTGACCGTTTTAATTATGCTAATTAAAAAACATACATGTAGACGTAAAACATTTTTTTTTTACACAATTTTATTATACAACATTGTTCGAATTACGAACATTCATAAAATCATAATCGTATTATGTTTAACTGCGGGTTTTAACCTCATATAAAAAAGTTAAATAATAATTATGAAATGGAGATCTTTTTCACACATTAATTAATTTTAATTTAATGAAAATTCCTTATTATGAAAAATGTGACCATTGTTTGTTTTAGTGAGTCAGGCGCATTGTAAATGCAACTTAATGTTTGAGCTGTTAAGTTTTAAATTAAAATAAAGGTATCGGTTACCTTGACTTATTAGCTGACTAGCTGTATTTTAAAGACATCAACGCGAACACCTAGATTTAAAAAAAAAAACAAATTATGTTTTTTTTTTTATTACATAAATAGTAGAATTGAGTCCGATACTTTCTTTACTTAAATATGCTAAGTGTCAATTTATGTAATATTTATTATTTATACTTACGATATAATTTGTTTAACTATTTATTTATATAACAGTTTTGAAATACAATGTGAAAGCCATAACAACATTTATTCTTTTTAACATTATGTAAAATTTATAAATGTACGAAGAAAATTAAAACGCGACATTGCAAAAAAGTGTACTCCTGCGCATGTGAAGGCGACCGAGGTGGCAATGTGTTTCTTTGTAGTATCAATGAACTTAACCGCCAAAATTACACAAGGGAATTTTTACCTACAAGTCAAATGTCCTAAGGTTCAAAATTGTAAATTACAAAAACAATTAACTTGACAGTGTGAATGGAGAAGGCTCGTCAACCACCACTCATTTTGAGAAACTGCCTCAGTCCGCGACAAGCGTTCGTCGTTGCTGCACGCATGCGCGATCTCTTCCCATTGGCCAATTTGAATTTCGGATTCGAACGTTCTAACCGACCGGCCAATCGCGTTCGATCGTTTGATTTCTTTTCGCGTCCACTTTTTGCATGTACGTTGTGTTCCGTTATTGTGACCTGTGTTTGTGACATTTGAAGACAGTGTATATTAATAACGGCTTTATGTTCTACGCTACAAGGTCGGATGTTTTCTCACGTTTTCTGGTAAGATATTTTAGATATAATTTGCTGTTAATTGTATCATTCGTCTGTTTTTTTGTTTGGATGACTCTTATCTACATTCACACGGTTGTTGCTTGTTTGTGTCTATTTCGAGATAACTTAGTTTTGAAATGGTTACGACAATTCAGTGTCATGGTTGCAATTTTCTTATGTACTCACAATAACTTTATATAAAAATACCCACATCTTACTTTTATAAAGGCGAAAGTTTCGATGAGTGAATGTTTGTTACTCAATCATGCCAGAACGGCTGAACGGATCTGGATGAAATCTGGCACAGATGTAGATTACAGTCTGGAGTAGGATATAGTTTACTTTTTATCCCGGAAAAATGTAAAGTTCCCGTGGAATAACGTATTAAGTTTGAAGCGGAAGCTAGTTTTTTATATAAAGATATCTATTTATTTTAATTTCCAATACTGAATATTTATTTAGCGGACTTAAAGTTTATACATATAAATGACTGATTAAATATATGCTTACTGAGATCACCAGACGCGGTAAAACGTGATATTTAAATACCTACCAATCGGAATGACCTCATAAGACGCAGTACGAGATTCACATCACTAGGTAATAAAAAGTTTTGCGGTGTTGCGCATCACTAATTGCGTACGTTAACTGACTTAGAACAACGGGGGGAATGATTAACGATTCTCAGTTCAAGGGGGTTTACCCCCTAGTAAAAAGTATTCGTGCTATTGAACTTAACAAAAGCATGTCTGGTTCAATTCGAAATTCAAAATGTCATCTATACTAATCTATCTTACTCTTTACTAACAATATAAAGAGGAAAGATTTGATTGTTTGTTTGTTTGCATTTAATAGGGTCCGAAACTACTGAACCGATTTGAAAAATTCTTTCACTCTTGGAAAGCTACACTATCCACTATTCGCTATCTAACCGTTTCTCTGGGACTCGTCGAGCTTTATTGCTTCAGCGCTTTTCTGGTGGCCTCCACTGTTGATTCTGGCTTTCAGGAGTTGCAGTGGATGGAAACAGTGTGGCGGGCTTGTATCCCCGGGTGACATAGGCTATATTATATTTTATTATCAAAAAATTAGGGATTCGTAAGTAAGGAATAAGGAATAGTGCTACAATTAAATTGCAGATGAAGTAGACGTATGTTTTGAACAAAAACAAAAGACTGTTTAGAGCAACGAAAACATGTCAGGTTTCTGCTATGATCTAGGCATAATAATAATACTAGTCTGTTATTGTAAACAAAACTGTCGAAGTGTGGGTGTACTGATGGGTACTCCTCTGCCTAACCCTTCGAGGATTACAGGCGTGATGTTATGCTATGTCTATTATTGTCCCCCGGCAGAGAAAAGACCTCTTCTCACACCGAGAATGCACGAGATCACCACGTTTGTTGGCGATTTCCCTACACCTGCACATACGAAAAGATTAATAGTTATTAATTTTCTCTAAAGTGCAGGTGTAGGGACACTGGGCACTGTAGTCAGTGAGTCATTGTCTGGTCAGGAGCTGTAGGTACTGATGCCGTGATAACCGTACACTTTTTTTTAACTATATTATAGAAACTACTTGGACTTTACTGACTTTAAAAACAACCTAGCCTTTTCCCGACTATGTTGTACAATCTAACTAGATGCAGCTAAATACCAGTATTTCACAGGAAGCAACTACCTATCCGACCTCCACAACTCAGTAACTGGGTAATACGATACCCCTTGGTAAGACTGGTTGTCAAACTTTCGAGCTTCTGTTGACCCGTAACGACTGTCAAAGATCCACGTATGACAGCCGGGACCAAACTGCTCAACGTGTTTTCCGAGGTACGGAGGTTTTTCCGTATAGGTCACCCATCCACGGACCAACCCCGGCAAGCGTAGCTTTACGTGATGGATCGACCCGTGCAGCTGTTTATACGTAGCCACGAGTTGCTCTGCTCCTCCAAAAAGATGTTAACAATAATTAATTTCTGTAAACATTGTTTACTTCATGTCAATCAGACAAAGGTGAAGGCCTTAACACTGCGCGTTAACAACAGTTACAAATTCACGTTATCATAATTATAATTACTAACAATTATATTTCTGTCGGCTTATCCTTAAGGCCATCGCTTCATGTTGGATATGTTCCAGTAAATAGACGTGTTACAACTGACCCACATGAAATGACGTTGTTACTACTGACCCACATGAAATAAGGGTAAGTAGGTGTATACGTGTTACTGGGTAAGCCAAGTTTGTTTGATTAAGTTGTGTTTAAGTGAAGGATTGGGGTAATGAGGAAAGGTTGATTAGCATTGAGTTTGTATGCTTTGCCCGTGTTGATCGTATTGTTGGGTAAAATGTAATGTTATATAAGTCTAAATGGGGCAAACCTAATGGCCCATGGGCCACAAAATCTTCTACGTTCCAAAGGACCATTGACAACAAATTGTAAACAAATACAATGTCATAAACCATAAACTACATCATGTAGGTACATTCGGGAGCAAAAGTTAAAAAGTTGAATTAAAATTTTGTTTTTTTTTCTAAGCTTTGAATTATCGTATTGTTATTGTGATGAGTAAGAAAATTCCCTTCTTCCTGGCGCAATCGGGTAAAAAATATCACAAATATTTTTACATTAACCAACCTCAATAGTATGTGCAAAATGACAAATTCGAGCCCAAACGACCCCGCACACACCTATCACAAATCTGATCAACATACCGTATCGCTTACAAAATAAAGGTCGCATTTACACAACCAACTTTTAATATTCTGTTGACATTCTAACAAAGTGTAACTCAGAATAATTATTTAATATTCCATCCACTTTTAAAACAAATTGTCAAAACAAAACTTGTGTCATCTTCGTTAAGCAACTCATTTGAAAAACCTTGGCGCGAAGACTTAATAATAATTGACATTTAAAATTACATTTTTGTTTTAAGTATTCATTATTATGTATGCATGCATGTATGTATGTATGTATATTCATACTTTTAGTTACATACAGAATCGTCTATACAGGGTGTAATTATACAGGTGTACAGGTATTAACAAATAGACTTTCTGCAGTTATTCTGTAAAAAATTCCCTCGATGAATTTTGTTGAAGTTAGCTTAAGGAAGTCTGTAGGGGAGGCCTATATTCAGCAGTGGACGTCCTACGGCTGATATGATGATGAAGCTTAAGGAAGGCGCAGTGTAGGAACGCCGGTGGAGAAACAAAGTGAACCGATGACCTCGTAAAGGTTGCGAGAATCCGCTGGATGAGGGCAGCGTAACCGGTCATTGTGGTTATCTTTAGGGGAGATTTATCCGGGGTTGCGGGACGTCTTAACGGGATACCGTGGCCCCGGAACGTAAAGGGCAACAGAAGGAACAGGGTGGTTTTTTAGTCAGTAAAAGTCTGACAGTCCCTTCCGCTCCACCCAGGGCGGAAGGAGTCATTTGATGATTTTTACCACCTAAAAAAAAAGGGGAGGTTTATGTCCAGAAGTGGAAGTTATTCGGCTGATATGATGATGATACACCTGTACACATGCAATCGTTGTCGACTATTATTTATATATCATGTTTGTGTATATCTTTTGTTGGAGATCCTAAATCAATAAAAATATAAAATATAAAAATATGATGAGCTTAAGATGTGCCTATGACATTGGCATCTAACCACAAATTCACTTCACCTAAATTTCGCACAACATCTGTACAGAATACACCGCCTTTATTCAATTGTAGTAGGTATTAAATTATTGTTTATGTAATGATGTAGTGTTGATAGTTGTGCAACTGTTTTAATTGCTCACTTCGTTGAATTAGAGAAATGTTTTTAATTTTACTCTTACGCTGTTAGTGTTTTGTTTTTGTTACATACTGCAGACATTCTTTCTCTTTTGTGTTTCTGAGATGATTCGAATTTCAAATCTTTTAACGCCTTTAGGTTTTTAAATGCCATTTCGAATTCTTTAGTGTGAGAATTTTTTTAGGCTATGTTAGGCATTGCTAATGGACAGAATGAAATTTCACATTCGATTAATTGATGAGATTATTAATTAAGATATTAGAAACTGGGAATTTTTGCTAGTACTATTAATGCGAAACTAACTCATGTCCATCTGTTACCTCATCACAACTATGAACTAAACTACTTAAATGATCTTAATTAAATTTGACAATAAGGTTTGGTACCTACATGGCTTCTTGCAAAAAAAAAACTACTAATTCTGTGGTCACCTTTATTTCGTATAGGTACCTACTTTCCAAACAAATAAGATACATTTATTATACTTTTTAATTCACGTTCTCTTCTGCATCAACAACTACAACTAACAAGAACAAGTTAACCATGATATTAATACTGGGAATTTCCTAATAAGAAAATAAGTATTTAAAAATTCATAAAATTTTAACAAATCGTCGTCATGATCAAAAATTTTAATTAACTGAGAAACTTGCTTATAACGCAATAATTATCTTATTTTTTTATTTTACTTTTCAATACAAAATGTGCATAATTTATTTTCTGATGATATTTCAACACATCTGTAATTTAATTTCGTTCATGTATTAAACATGAGACTGATTATTTCACTCATATTCGCCATTTTTCACACTGTACTGTATACATGTTTGTTTTTTGCGCAGTCGCATGTTAGCATGTTGTTAGATGTATTACCACTCATTAGGATAATAATTAATATGTCTCTGTCTATTGAGATAATGGTAAACAAAATGTCTTTGTTTACGCTCTTGAATCTGTTTATGCAAGGGTAAAAAACATCGACTGATCAATACATTTCTGATCACGTAACTTAACTGAATTTATGGATCAGCAAATTTTTGGTTATGATTTCAGGATTGGTTCCATAGTAAAAGTTGTTCATAAGGATGTGTACAATGATCTGTTTTCAGGTTTTTGATTTTTGCAATTATACCTTGTATAAGTTGCTGCCAGATATTTCCATTATCACAAAAATCTTCCTCGATAACAAGTAAAGTGAGCTTTTGAGGTGGGCAACTATTCGCCTTTGAGCATACAGTCATGTAATCCTACCTTTGAAAATTTTCATTTTAATAGTAGGTACCTAATTATTTCTGGAAATTATACAAAACTTATGTTAAATAACTACGATCAAAATTCAGAATGCGTAGGTACATACTCTTCTAATGAAAACGGTACGATATGGTAAAAGTTACTTAATATTAAAGCGATTAACACGGCACTGCGCACCGCGCGGTCGGGCGGTGTACGTGTGAAAGGCTTCAGCGGATTTCTTAGAGGCCAATGCGACTTGAGATTCGCTTCACCGCCAACCGCGGCGGTGCACGGTGCCGTGTGTGCCTAAGGTAGGAAATTTTTCACCAAGAAACTCAATCTCAAATATCCTCATATCGATAGTAACTATTGATCAAATAAGCCAATAAGCAATCGAAAACACTTATTTCTTTTATTACCAATCATTTCCGTGTGAGTTTCTCCAACAAAATGCTCAATACGAGCATGTGAGCTATTAGGTTGTTATGCGTCGATACGATGCGTCGACTCTTGCGCAGTTATGGCAGTTACCACCACTATGTTACGAGTTACGATGACAGATGATGTTGAAGATGAAAATGGCATCTTTAGTTTGGTTTATAGCTTGCGTTGCTGTTGGGAATAGTGCTTCAAAGAGGTGAAATCTGTTTTTCATAATAATAATTTTCTAATGAGAATTATTAATTGTTTTAAAGTAATATCTACAATATTTATACACTTTATAAATAAGACAACCTGTAAAAAATAAATAAACTAAAACTAAAAGGCATCATAAAATTCCTCCGCATCTCCGTCAACTGGAAATGTGCCCAAAAGACTGGCGGCTTTACTTACCACGTTGGATAGCATTGCATTCCCCATATTTTCCTAGCTTTGTAACAGTTCGCACTCTTAACTTTGTAGCAGATGAGATGGACATTTTTGCTTGTATATTGAGTGAATTCACAAGGATAACATTATTTGTAATAAGTTTTAGAAGATAAGTTTGTGTTCTTGTGTTAGATTTACTTCACTATTGCATTGGGTTGTACCTGTAATAATAGTTGTAAGTGATGATGATAAATAAATAAATAAATAAAGTTGCTATATCCTGATGGCCCAGTGGTTAGGGCTGCCTTTCATGCACGAGGTTGTGGGTTCGGAACTGGGCACTGGCAAGTACAATGCGGCTTTTTCTATTTCATATACATACGAGTACTTGTTTATGTTTATCATGGACATCACTGACAACCCTTAAAATCGTTAAAAGTTCAGGAATAATCAGGCGAAATTATAATTTTAAGTTCAAACTGGTTTTAAACTTTTATGATAATTTACTTATGCATTCTTAAAACGAAAAAAAATGGACGCAACTTAATTTATAATTCCGTGTCAAATAATCGATATAACGATCACACAATATCCACAAACACGCACACATACTTAACTTAAACACATAATTTACTTATAGACAGAGTCACGCACAAAAGTTAGTCCACATACTGTCCTGTCGAATCAACTCTCACGCATTGAAAGTAATATAACGACAATAATTTAAATAATTCTGTATGAAAAAAGTTTACTTTGGAATGCATTGAATGGCATCGCAGGTTCATGGACCGATCATGGAACTTTCAATGTTTAGAGTGAAACTGAAGATGCACAGGTAACGGTCCGAGATTCTCCAGACTTAGGTCACTTTAGCACGGCTGAAATGACGAGAGGTAGGCCTATAAAAAATGAATTTGAATACCTAATTATAATTTTTATAAAGACTAGAATCTATCTCATTCAAATTCTTTCAGTCGTACTGGGGTGATTGAATCACAAACATCTATCCATCTTAACTTTCCTATTTTTAATAGTGGTAAGATTGTTATAATATAAATACCTTATAATTTAGATAACATAATATCATTCAGTAACGTTTGGCAGTCCGCGCATTTTTATTATAAGGTGGGCCTTGAGGCCGATCTGTATCTTAGGAACCAATATTGAAATAGAATAAAAATGATCTCAGTAACTATTACTGTTGTAATACGTATATTATAACCTTTACATATTGTTATATTCTAAACTTTATTGCTGAATTTAAGTGTCCTGCATGACCATGTCAGAGGCCCTTGAGGCGGTTTAGAAACTCTGACACTAGTGTGTGTGGGGTCGTAAGACCTTACTGCCCACATGATGAAGAAGAAGAATAAGAAGAAGTGCCCTGACAGTTGTACGTATGCTGCACTTTAGATTTAAGCCTTATGTAACATCTTGTATACATCTATGTATTGGCATTTTTGAAGTTTGATCATGAGAAAATGTGACTGAACCACTTTGAAGTTACGAAAATATAATGAAATAGAAAATATGAAGAATATACCACGATGTCATCAGCCTCAAGCTATAACTCCAAGTATAAATTTAACCAACTTGGCATTCCTCGTTTAAGCAACTTGGCATTCCAAGAAATAACATTATTTTAAGCAACTGTTGCTTGAAATAAAATAACTTTAAATCACGAGAGAAAATGAGACATTTTTGCTGACTAACATAGTTTATACCACAAGAAACGGATTGCAAGAAAGCACTTGTCATTACTTCGCAGTGATAAAATCTAGGCTAATGCGATATCAGATCTCATCTAGATTTAAAATGATATCTGCAACACACTATTTTGTGTTGAGAAAATCATTCTGAGATGTCATTAACTGTTACGCGGTTCTAGATCTAGAATAAAAACAAGGTTCAAAATTTCGCAATTGATCTGAGTTCTGAAGAAACGAGCCAATATTTTCATAAACATCACGCCAGAAATTCCCGAAGGGTTAGATAGAAGTGTACCCATTTGTACACCGCAATACTTTCATTGATTAAATTGGTTATGTAAAACTACCATATCTGTATCTTTTCCATACGTAAAGTTACCTTTTGGAAGGGGCAACTAGATTCTTATGTCGTGTAAATGACGTTCCAAGAGTTCATTTTAATGATTTATATTGAACAAATGATTTAACTTAAGAGCCTATACAACCTCAAATGGCTTAGCAGAATCCTCTGATACGCCGAAAATACTGCAGCATTAATTTTGAAATAAATATATGGTAAAGTTGAGGATTCATGTTAGGGCTTATGTTTGGCGAAAACACGATTCCATAAAATTTTCTCTATAGAAAAAAATCTCAAAGTTACCTCTAAACTGAACAATAAACCACTGGCAATCATAAAATACTTGAAATTAGATCATGAAACTTTTTATACTAACTGAACTAACTATAAAGCAGGTCTTATGTTATTTATTTTTCTGAATTTCCTTTTTTTTCGCCGTAAAATAAATAGATTTGCGCGTAGACAGCTATAAGAAAAAGCAAGCAATAGTGCGTGGTACGTGCAAGTGCGAGCGAGTAAGAATATATTGAAGTAGCGTGCAGCCTTAAGCTTTAATTGTAATTATGTGCCTGTGTTACATCACATTACTATCCAGAAATAACAATGCAATTTACATCTTAAAGTTATGAATTAAAATATTTCAAATAAATCTCCAAAATCATTACAATCGTTTCGAAAAATTATAGTGGGTTGGTTCGATTTAGCAAAACTTAATTAAACTAACGTGCTCTGGTACATAACAACGTACTTCAAGAATTTAATCATATTTACATTTGAGTCTTACTAAAACTCATATAAGAATAATTTCTTGGTGGCCGAAACCTGCTAAAACAACACATATAAAGTAATTTCTTGGTGGCCGAAAGGTAATTTCAATTAGTCGATCTTATACAGCAAATCCAGTTTCAAAACTTCTCTTGGAATTTCCAAAGGCCAATGAAATTTGCAAAACATAACCGAGCCTCATAAACATAACTCATTACGTTTACATTACTGTAATTGACAAAAGCAAACCACATCAGAATCTGATTAACATTCAAAGCTCAAAATAAATACAACGATCGCGGATACAGTGCTACGTGCGCGCACAAACAAAGGCTGAGTTCATCAACACGTTTAGCCGCAGTGACAGACTTGCTAATAGCTAAACCACTTTGTATTATAGAAAATGATTTTAAAACTGCTATGTTAAAAGTAGCAAATAATATTGGTGAAGTTGAAAGAGCTGAACAATTGACAGACGTTTTCCATAATTTAGATACTAAAGAAGATATGATAGGTGCAGCTTTAATTCATTATAACGGTTGTTAGGATAATATTAATATCCTTCGGACCGAAATTCTGTCAAGGTCACTGATCTCAATGGAGACCAGCTAAGTATGCAGGAGATACTATAATGCACAAGTGTCTGCACAAACACAGGTGTACTCCCTCTTCTCTCAGTCTCATAAGTCCAATGAGACAGCAATCTGACCCGACTAGGAAGAGATCAGGCACAGTACCAACAGTGATGATTGACATGATTTCCGAGGCATGGGGAAAAATTGGTAATGGGAAAACCCAATAACTCTTTTTACCTAACCTGGGATGTAAACCCAGGAGCCGATGCTCAGCAGTCAGCAGCAACGGGGCAATCAGAATAAACTTGTACTAACGGATGAATTTTAACACGTAGGATTTAAAAATAGCAGCAAAATTTGCAATGGAAATCATGAAGTTAAGTCGGTTGGAAGAGGTCAATGTTGTAAAATAAAGTATTACAACCAGAATGTAAAGGTCAGGATTTGATCATCGCATATTGATTCATAAGTTGTAGAAAATAAGGCGTGTTTCGATTTTGATAAATATTTAACCTTTTAACAAGGAGAATTCTTTATAAATAGGTACCTACAACATTTATCATCAATCGTCCAAGTATTCTACTACAAAATGAAAGATATATATCCTTATTTTTTTCAATTACTTACAACACTTGGGTCCTATTAAGATAAGCTCATGAAATAATAAAGAAAAAAGGAGTCTCCGGTTTCAGCAAACCTTTGTCCTTGATTTTGTCCTCTTGCCCGAAGCCCTTTAGTGCAAACGTGAGCACGACCACAAACTGGTTCCGAAAAGCAATAACTTTGAGTCTGACGCCATCGATGCATAAATATGCTGCGCCCGAAGATGCCAATGTGATAATTGGATCCCTGAATAATGGGTTGAATGTATAACCCTGACAGGATTCTGAAGCCTTATTCATAAAACAGGTGACTGTCAGAAAGAGAAACATTTAAAGATTTCCAACTGGCATATTTATGACAAGAAATGGTTAAAAGCGGACGTCTATTGCCTAGTGAAGGCAGGAAGGTTATTAGACCATTGTCTAAAAGCTTTGAAGAGAGAAATCTTTCTCAGCGGCCTACGACTAAAGAGGAAGTTACATTTCCATCCAATGCTCATACATTATTTTTTATTATGCCTTTCTTTATCCTCACATTAGAAGAGCTCATTGGCCGGTATTCACTTAGTATTCAAAGAGTACCTTATATAGATGCGGAAGAGGAACTTGAAGACCTATTGCATCATAACTAGTATTTAAATCAGTCAAGCAAGGTAGAATTAAACGTAATTGCAAAACGGTTAGTAGATTGAAAAATGATTTGCGTGTTGACATCAATATAGCAAATCAAAACAAAGTAGATGTTGTATAAATTGAAATGGTTGAAGAGCAATATGTTAATGAAACGGATGTTCTAATTTAACCTTTTGTTAAGAATATAGTTCGACAGGTTAATGTGAGTTTAACACAATCTCGTAACACGAAATTATGACATCATTATTTTATTATTGTAATTTGATATAATGGCGGATCATATTATTTTATTCGTCTACCTGTTCCAAAGTATTCTTATTAACATTTTCGCAACAATATTACTATAATTTATCATCTTTTTCTTCGAAATAACCTGCCATGTCCAGTCTTCAAATTTCTTTCTCGGTTCTCGGAACGACCGCCTCGAAGGGCGGTGAAGCGAATCTCTTAACTCTTTGCTTTTATTTTCGGATTCCTAACGAAGCTTTATATGGAGTCAGGAGCTCAAGAGTAAGATCGTCCGATACCTTTAATAAATTGTTCTTGATTGCGTACGTCGCCTTGAGGTGTAATCGCCATCACCTGCCTTTGTGGAGCTATTCATTCACTGTCTTTTGTTGGACTTGCGAGGATTTCCAGGCTGGCTTTTGCTGAATAATTTATTATACAAAGGTTGAGATTATGTCTGGAATGATCTTGAATGTTTCAATATATACGAGTATTTAAACCAGAGCTTTTGTTTTGACTTCATCTACGAGAAAGTCGATTATCGCTGGTACAGACGAAGTCGTTTTGACATATTATTTCATTACCATTCAAGTAACAAACAAACAGACAGACAGAGTTACTTCCATATTTAAAATTTTGTGTGACAGATTGTTTTCATAAGGCTCCTTTTAAACTATTTATGTTTCAATATTGAAATTGGCCTAACAATAACAATTAGCTATTCTACAATCATCAAGTTTCACACCACTCTCACTAAGTATGCCTAATTTAATTGAAATTATCAAACAATGTGCCAGTTGCAAAAATTCCTCGCATTAGATCCGGTGAACCAATTTAATTCATGATTGCAATACTATTATTACGTCCACACCATATCTAATGATCTCCGGCCTATTAATTTTTAATATTCAATTTATATGCATTTTATTCTAATCGGGGACCCCTTATGAAATGCGGAAAACGTTTAAAATAACAATGGCGTGGTATATACGGAATTTCACTGACTATTTACAGTTGACTGGGTGTGCGATTGTTAAAATTTTTTCGATATCGACCGCACCTTAACCATTGTCGTGTTTTCCAAAGTTTGTGGGATGTTGGGTAATGGTAGGATGAGAAACTGCCACACCTGTTGTCTAAACTAAATATTATAAAGAGAAAAGATTGGTATGTTTGTTTGTAATGGATAAACTCAAAAACGACTTAACCAATTTTAAAAATTCTTTCACCTATGTATAGCTACATTATCAGCAAATAACATAGGCTATATATTTTTTTCTTTTTACGTAGGGGTTCGGTAGAATATTCACAGATATAAAAGCAAGAGTTGTTTGTTTCGTATCTAGGTTTATTGCTTCTAAGAATGTTGTTATGTCCTTTCTCGCAGTTTTATCTAAATTTCTTTTAGCGTGGGATTTTTTCGTCACTAGTGTAGTATGTGGTGAACTTGACCATTCAAGAATTTGTACACAGCCATTTTAGACATTCATTCAACGTATTACGACATGGAAAAAGATTTTTAGATTTAAAGAACTTACGTAAGTAATAAACCAGAAAGTTTGTACTACGTTCAAAATCAAGTCGCAATTTCATCTCAGTGACAATCATTGTCAAAAAAAGTTTGGTAAATTAGAGGCATTTTTGACAAATTGCTACTGAGATTTGAATTTAATCATAGGTACAAACCAGAAGGTTCATGCTACGACGTTCAAAATCCAATCGCATTCTCATCTCAGTGACAACCATTGTCAAAAAAATTTTTGGTAAATTAGAGGCATTTTTGACAAATTGCTACTGAGATTTGAATGTAATCATAGGTACATACTTTAAAGTTAGTAGAATTACCCCCGGTATTGTTCAAGATTTTATTGTACACTAATGCAAGCAACTTGAAGAAAACATAAAAAAATACAGAACACTAAAAACTAATTAAATTAACCAACTAATTAATTAGCTAAACAAGCAAAACAATCCATTAATCACAAGTCATCGAAAGCCTAGTCATTATCTCACGAAATTATTAACATTTCAGTGTTAGAAAATTGCAATTATTCTGTTATGTAATTCCAACAACTGGCAAACTAACCGCCTGTTTACGCATTATGGGCGCGCAATCATTTATTTTGCAATGAAGCCATTTGCTTGAATGATTATTTAACCCAGTTTTATTGAAACTTATCTAATCGTTTAAATAATATTTTGGAGGTACGGTCGGGGTCATAAGTGGAGTAGCAATCTACAAAGCAGATCGGTTGACGCTTTAGTTAAACTTACGACATTTCGACGTCGTGCGTGTGCGAATTTTGAGGTGTACGTAGATAGTGTGTTATTACGTTCAAAAGTAAGTACTTTTGAACGTAATAACGAGGCTATAATGGCTAATTAAATATATGATTTGACTTTAACTTTGAATAGGTACATCACTTATACACACAGATGTAGGTACGGCCAATTAAACGGTAATTCAAACCTTAGCATGCTGCACTTATGACTCCGACCGTACCTATACCAATTTTGTTTATCCTTGTTACCGAGGTACCAAACTTAATTTATGTGTGCGTGAGTGCGACTCCATTTTAATACTTGAACGGAAATAAACAATTTTATTAACAAATCATAAGATTTAAAATAGCATGCTTACATTCTGACCTAGGGCAGACAACTGCACAATATAAAAAATTAAAAGCATAATATATTATTTTTAATTCATCCCTTCTGTGGCTGAGTGTTCAGATAAAATGAAACTGTTCAGCCTAGTTGCAGTGGCTTACAACCTACTAAGTACACAGAGTTGGACGAATGCCAAAATACAATACATAATAAATATTATCATCATTGAGCATAGCTCTGCCAAACCCCCAAAATCTCTCAATAAACAAGTTCATTACGCAATGACAGTTCGGTGTATAGCCTAACCTTGTGCCTAGAATAAATTTAAAATTAATCAGTGTCAAATATTAAAAATTATTACTTTTAAAAATGCGTTGGTTCGCTTCAGCTGAACTAAATCCAATTTAGGGCGATTTTATTACCTAACCTGGCAAAACAAAAAAAAAACTTTTCATTTCAT
Organism: Hoplodrina blanda; assembly: GCA_949316365.1. Classification (NCBI taxonomy): domain Eukaryota; kingdom Metazoa; phylum Arthropoda; class Insecta; order Lepidoptera; family Noctuidae; genus Hoplodrina; species Hoplodrina blanda. The sequence continues at coordinate 9,977,526 of OX438564.1, forward strand.
TTTTGCTTTTTCCATAACAGTTCATTGATTCATTACAGAAATGACCATAACATGATAATTCAGATTACCCATCCAATAAAAACATCACGCATTCATCAACGTCCAAAATCCAGTTTCCTTAAAACCATCTTCCCGTAATTACTTATTGATGTTGAAACCGGTACTGATTCGGTGGCAGGAGGTCCTGCAGGTTGAACGACCGGGAGCCGTCTCATGGCCAGTAGCCTATGGGCTATAACAATGGCGCTAAACTTATTGTTTATGTGGGATCCGGTGGTTAAAGTTGTACGTTGTTGTAGTTGTACGTTTTGTTGTAAGTTGTTGTTGTTGTTGTCAGGATAAACTGCCCCGTTGGTCTCATGGTCGCAAGCGTGACTGCTGAGCGTCCTTTGTCGATTCCCATGTCGGATAAAAAGGATTTTCTATTAAGAATTTCTTAGTAGCAGCCCGGAGTTGGTGGTGTGATACCCCTGTGCACACACTTGTGTACTATAAATATTTCATGCGTATTTGGCCCAGTCTTCGTTGGTTCTATGACCGAAATTCGGTCAGGTGTATTTTATTATAAGACGGAATATAGAAGAAAGGGATTAAACAACTGAAAACGTTACTTGTTACGTTACAAAACCTAAGTAAATAGAGTTTTTAGCGCCACAGTCATTTGTTCTGCTTGAATCTTTGAAAGGAAGAGCATTTTGTGAATTTGATCTTAAATTGAACAACTGACCGCTACTGCGTCTGTCTGAAAGACGCAACCAAAACAAAATAATTGCAATAACATAAAGGTAGGTTTTTTAATAAGACATAATATTTTAATTGACATTACTTACAAGAAAAATGTGCGTTTTACATTGATGTAGTAAAATATTCTAAGTTTGATTCAAGCTCACAAACTCACTAATATATACTTACCAACGTACCAAACAAATCGTGTTACCGAAACTTGAACTTAAAACCCGGTCATAATACAGTTACCAGCATATTTACGATACGGCACCAAATCTTTAAAACATGCAAGAGAAATGCCAAGTCATCAATTTCTTTGCTTTAACCATTAGTAACAATGATCAGTAACTAATAATACATTCAGCCAAGGTCAGGCCCATAATGTGTCAAATCGAGATAAATGAATGAAAGTAAATCAAAGAATTGGAATGGAGGAATATACAAAATAGAACAATAGATAAAGATGCCTCGTTAGTCTACTGGTCGCAAAGCCCGACTACCGAGAATGAGGTCTTGGGTTTTGATTCCCCTTCCATCAGGAATTTACAGAGAAATTCCAAAGCAGCGTAGGAGCCTGGATCTGTGCCCGGTTGATGGCAATAGGGTCGTCCCTATTACATTAAACATAACTGGCGAAATGTGGGTGTACTAATGGGTACCTACACCTCTTCCTAACCGTTCGGGGATTACAAGCGTAATGTTATGTGTATATGTAGTTTAATTTCAGTTTGAGCGAAAGATAACTTTAAGAATATTGAAAATTAATCTCAAAATCATTTAACAAATCACAATAAATGAATTCGAATTGTTGAAGATAAAGATTTAAAAAATGACCAACAGAAACTGGCCACAATAATAATTTGAAATAAAAAAGAGAGTTCAGATATTAGCTATGAATATGGAGTCGGATTTTTTCGACACATTGAAAGTTCAATGCCGTTTAACGATCTATCGTGACTAGCGGATTGTCTGTGATCTACACTTTGTGTCTGTAGACGTGATATATAGGAGGTTAGATTGATCTAAATGCGGTATAGTGTTAGTTGAGTTCAATAGCTCTAAATTCTCCATAAATGTACAGATAAGCAAAAAGCCATGATTATTTTTCTTCTTGTTCTTCTGACCTTATCCCATCAACAATTGTAGTCGGCTCTTCTTATCGTTCTTTTCAATATTGTTATTTTTTATATCTTTTTTTTCTATAGATAGGTATTGTCATGTACGTCTCCGCGCTGTTTCGGTCCTCACTTATGAATTACAACTGAATACATTTTTTCAAGTAATCAAAAATTAATTAATTCCTTATAAAAAGATCCTTTTAAAGGACCAGTACATAAATATTACCGAAACTACAGTTCAAAATTTTTTATAAACCCAACGATATAAACTAGATTCACAAAATATCAATTAAACAGATAGAAAGTCAATCAGAACGAGGAGAAACGTGAATGTTAAAACATATAACACCGTTCTAAACACAGTTAATTACTTCTATCTAGAATTCAGATGAAATCCATAAAATACGATCAAACTGTACCATTATCAATGAAGATAAGATGAGACACAAGAAATAACAAACAGAACGTTGAAGAGCTCTAAAATCAAGACAATATCCCAAATGTATTCGATGCAACAAAATGGCAACACAGTTGGCGCATTGGGTTTGCATGTCGCGAGTTCTATTCCTTACGGAACAAACATTTGTATGGTCTACAGGTAATTGTTAGGGTCTGTTTGTAAACGCACCCACGATACAGGAGAAATTCCTAGTGTGCGGTAACATATAAAAGAAAGTTTAAGAATCCATTGTACAGTTATCAACACCGTCATAACTGTCCTTGCGAACAACCTAGCTGCTAACCATAAGGAGAGCAACAAACAGCTGACTGACCAAGAATTTCTTGTCAATGTTACTACAAAAAACTTCCGCTAATTTACATTTTTATTGGTCTCTTGTCCGACCACCAAGCGAGCGTTACGCATCGGTGAACGAAATATTTTTATTATTCATTCTTTAGTGAAAGTGCTTTACAGCATTTGTTTCGTGTCTTGTGTACTAAACACAGTTTTTGTCACCATAATTTCCTTATTAGCCACGGAAGAGTTTTTACCAAGGAATTAAGGTAAAAATTGGTCACAATTTTCAGCAGACTTGACCGTATCCAAGGTTAATGAACTGGTATTTTCGTTAAGGAAGGAAATAATTACGTTGGCAAGTATTAATTGAGTCTGTGTTTGGATATTCGATAATCAAGAGCTATTTTTGTAATTGATGCTAATCTTACGACAGTTACAATAATGGGTGGAAACAAATATTTAAACCTTATTGGGGTATTTTTCACATTCTTGAGGAATCTAAAAAAAGATGATGAATATTAAATTGCTGTAGCTACAAATATTGTCTATTCAGTAAACGAAAACGACAAAAGGGAAACTTACAAAGGCGAAACAAAACATGAAGGACTTTCTTGAGCATATTATTTTGGACTAGCGTATGCCCGCGACCTCTACTTGGTCACTTTTGTCGGTTTTCTACGGGGCATTAGTATTTTTAGAGTTTTAGAAATTAGCCGGAACAAACGGACAGATGACAGACAGACATCATATAAAAAAATGACTGTTTGATATAAGTACCGTGTAAACATTCATCCATATGCATTTAATAAAAACCTGTTATTTTGACAAGACAAACAGGCTTCATTTTTTTTATTTATAAATAGATTTCAAAGAATTGAAAAAGTAGGTTTTGAATGCGACTATTTTGTGTCTTGCTAATCAAATACCTTTTATGACTCATCACACTGCACAGAATAACCCACTTTAGTATCCTCCTGAAACCAAAACGGAAATTAATACATGTTTAGATTAATATCAATAGAAAGCAATATCGCTTGCTGACATAAGTGACTCAAACATTTCGCCGAATTCTCACACAATTTCAAAACTTAATTGCAATAAAACTGAGTCGGCAATATTTGATGTTGATTCATCTTTAATTCAGTTTTTTTTTTGTAAGTGTACCTAAAGTTACATATGTATATTTTAATAATACTTGTGATGACCTGCAATACTGCTCGTTTGAATTCATATTTTGTATTTGAATTACGATCTCCAAAACAGGAATAGCTGAGTGGCTCAATTGGTATTCAACTTTAATGGGACTGAGTGTGACATATCTACCGAATACCAAAACTGTGGGTCTAAGTAGCGTAAAGATGATGCACTGAAACAGCGAGACGGGGTCGCAGCAAGCCATTTAGAAGATAGGGATACGGACTGGATGGATTCCTCCAAAACTGGAGGGAGTAAGCACAGAATCGTGAAAGATGGAAGTAGCGGAGGCCTTTGCCAAGAAGTAAGACAGAACAGGCTAATATAAAAATATATTCAACTACAAACATATTTGTAACCCATATAAGTGCAACTATTTCGAAAACTGGAACATATAACTACATGTAGGATAGTGGAGGTATTCCTCAAAGCGCACCCGTTTTGAAGCGCATCCGTCAAAACGCACCCAAACTATTCCTCAAAGCGCACCCGTCGGGTGCGCTTTGAGGAATACACCAATGAATACAACTTTTAATCCTGTCTCTCCTCGTCTCTTCTTTCTAGGAAGTTGTTTACCTTTATAGCCATCTAATAGACCGCATAGCCTAATTAACCATTTGTTCTAGTGTGTCGTGATTGTCAACTTTGAAAGCATTTATTTTCTCCTTGTACCTTCTAACATCATCATTAATTATTAAATCGAAAACTTTAAAGTCATCGTCAAACTTATCAAATTCGCAAACTATTTCAATTCTCATAATTCTACCACACAGATGTTACATTATTACAGAAGGCGAGTGAATGACCTCGCTGACCGAATGAGTATCTGATCCATTCACTCAATGGTTATTTAATGTCGAATATGGTGCTGTCAACTTTATTCTTTATTGGCTTTCTTGCGAATTACTTGTGAAAAAGGCGGCAATTCTGATGAAGTATGAATGACTAAAGTGATTTTATAATGATTTAAGGAAAACATATTAAGGAATATGAAATAAACTTTCCGGTTTCTTAGGTATATTATGTTATGACTGACTCGTTGGTCTAGTGGTCGCAAGAGCGCGACTACTGAGCATGAGGTCTTGGGTTCGATTCCTAGTCGTGCAAAGTGTTGTTGGGCTTTCTCATCAGGAATTTCTCAGTAGCAGCCTCGGAGTGTAAATTTGTGGCCGGTTGATGGCAATTGGCTCGCCCACTATTACATGGGACTTAAGCATAAGGCGAAATGTAGGTGTACTAATAGATACCTCTGCTTACAAAGGGTTAAGCAGAGTTATCCACGGATTGCAGGCGTGATGCCATGTTATAAAGTTTAAAAATCACTGTTACAACGACTTGTTTATGTGTCATCATTAGTTTTTCTCTGAACTTTAAAACTAACAACTAGGGTAGCTTGATTAGTGATTGCAATATAACCATCATTACTTATTTCGAAACTATCAGTCATTAAAATTACAATTTATACATTTTCTCAACACATTTCATTACCGTTTTTATCGATTCTTGATAATTTTGAAATAATTTGTCGAATCGTGTTTGCTTGTGTTTGATTGCTATGTCTTATGCCTCAGAATACATAAATAATACTAGTGCTTTTGCTAGCCGCATTAAGTTTTTTGCATTCAAAATATTTAGAAGTAACAAAATCACGATTACTAAGTGGCCTTGCTGGTTCGTGATTTGCAGTGACGGGTGATCAGACAAACTGACGGACTTATTATTAGTTGGACAGTTCTTGTATCTGATTTAGATCTTCTTGATATTATTTCACTCAGTGAGTGGTCTTTTTGTGCTTTGTGTATTAGAGTTTCTGGTTATTACGTCATCCTTTTCTTTAGGGTTTTGAATCATAAAGAACATTTATTTGTTACATTAGCTGTACCACGTGGTTTTACCCGCGTTATTATACGTCTTTGGTTACCGCTCTGCTCCCGTGGGTCTTTTCGTAATTTTATATAGCCTTCCTCGATAAAAGGGGCTATATAACGCCAAAGGATTTTTTCGAATCTGACCAGTAGTTCCTTAGATTATTACGCTCAAACAAATACATCAACTCCCCAGCTTTATATTTAATATTAAGTATTGATTACACCTATTTCAACAATTTACAAAATAAAATGAATATCTTAAAGTAGACCAACATCTAACTCTGTATCACTTTCAATTTCGTTCCAAAAATTATTTTTATACTTCATTCAATCAACACTGACCGAAACTTTTACTAAAACCGTTAGTTTACTATGTGATTCTAAATTTAAAAATCACATTATTTATTGATATAATACGTTTCGTAATCTTTTAAATTTCTAGAATGTTCGATTATCAAAATTCCAAAAAGTTTTAAGTATTTATTATAACCGCAATGTCTATGTCATAACACACAGCTATATCTTGTACTGCGACATAAATGTCGTCAGCTGCTAATGGTATTTTTAATGATTTTGCTTTACCATCCCAAGTTAATGAAATAACACCATCTTCCAAAGAATGTTGAGATGAATAATCAGCATCTTTACGCCCAAGTGAGTTGTATAACCGATTTCTTGTTTCGTCTTGTACCAAACTTGATTTTTGAGGTGAAAGTCCCGACACAGGTGTTACGCGAGACGTATCGAATCATTTGGGTATAACACGCAATGGACAACTTAATTACATGTAGGTCATTTGACATTTAGATTAATTGATTTTGATACATGTATTTAGTAACGGTTAGAGTCTGTTTTTGTTAGGCCCATTTGAGCCAATAACTTAACTTGAGAGTTAGTTGGTAACACGTGGTTAAATAACGAATATATAATACGAATAGGGCCCATGTTAGCTGCTAGCTAGGAGTTAATAAGATAAAGCGAGCCTAAACCTCAAATTCGTAAACTACACTTAATTTTAAAACGTAATTAAATGTATCTCTGTCGCTACTATACACATTAATGTGACAAAGATAGCATAAGACTTGAAGGCGATTTAAAATTTTGTTGTGTTTGAGATTTTGGCCGTTAGTAAGTTATTTACCTCAATATCTAACCTCCACGAACAACACTACTTTTATTTCAATTACTTACTTTAATGGACAAGTTATTTTAAGGGTTCTTTACTCAAAGATTGGCAAATGGAACTCTATTACTAGAACTCCATTGTCTGTCCGTCCATCCGTCTGTCACAGGTCTGTATCTATTGAACCGCTTTTGACTCATTGAATACTCGACCAATTTACATAACAAAACATCACGCCTGTAATCCCCGAAGGGTTAGGCAGAGGTGAACCTATTAGTACACCCACATTTCTCCAAGTCCCATGTAATAGGGGGCGAGCCTATTGCCATCAACCGGGCACAAATAAAGACTCCGAGGCTGCTACTGAGAAATTCCTAATGTGAAATCCCAATAACGCTTTGCTTGACCTGGGAATCGAACCCAAGACCACGCTCAGCAGTCACGCTTTGCGACCATTTTCTTTGCGTACATAGTTGATAGTTGATGCGTAAATAGTAAGAATCATTGATTCCTACGGCCTCTTTAGAAGTAAAATGTTATATGTACTATTTTAAAGTTACAATTAGTAAGTAAGTATAAACCCAGTCAACAAATACTTTCATTGCTCTTGTTCTTTCTACAGACCTCGCTCTAATTCATAAGAATAATTGGTTTTTACAGACATTTTATTTTTTTATTACCTACCTTCATTCTTAATTAATATATAAAACAACTTCGTGTTATCTGATGATAACTAACTAAATTAAAAAAAAAACGGATATAACATAAATCTTCAAAAATAAACTAATAACTAATTATTACAAAATTATTAATTTTCACAACAATTTTAAGTATATTGAAATGGCGGGAAAATAAATCAGCTGATCCATGGATACATCTTCTGAATATACATATAGTTACGCGTCACTTTGTTTGTCCGGGATGGACTCCTAAACTACTTTACCGATTTTAATCAAATTGGCACAACGTGTGCAGTTTGATCCAACTTGAAAGATAGGATAGTTTTTATCTCAATAATTGGTCTTAATATTTTTTTATTGCAAACCTAAGCCACAGCAACGCGTGAGCCGGTCAGCTAGTATAATATTATGTTCGCATAGTTTAACAAAATGTTCCATGTAGCCCCATTACTCTCGATTTTCAACCTTCCGCATTCATTCTGTCAAAACTGCCTCTGCCTTTTAAATGTCCTCGTACTGTCTAGCAGTATCTGTCACCACACATGCATAACTGCTTAACCTAAACCATTAGGCCAATGGTTTCCTAAACTGTGTGTCGCGATGCCCTGGGACGTCGTGGAGCTATCCTGGGAGCATCGCGCGACGCTACGCACATTTCAATTATTTAACTATTAAATTAAATAAATAGTAATAACACATACATAACATCACGCCTGTAATCCTCAAAGGATTAGGCAGAAGTGTACCCATTAGGTACACCCACATTTCGCCATATATGTTTAAGTCCCATGTAATAGGGGGCGAGTCTATTGCCTACAATCGGGCACAAATCCAGACTCCTAGGCTGCCACTGAAAAATTCCTGATGGGAAAATCCCAATAACACTTTACCCGACCTTAATAACCTTTGACCTTTAAATGATAATAATTAAGATAATAATTTTTAGAGTTTTCTTTAATTAAATCACAATAATAAATACATAAGTCTGTTAGCGCTACACACAAATATCTTCTCATAGAAAGATGTCGCAAAAAAAAATAATACAATCCGTAATATCCCATGCTTTTTTATATTGGTAAAAGATTGGGAATTCCTTCACTAGACCATCACGACTCACCTACAAAGTATTATGTTACAATATAAAACCACACAAAAAATCTTTAACAACTTCAACCGACTACCAACTGTCATCCACCTCATTCCTAAGAAATACGAGTCGTCTTCCGTTTTATTTTTCTAACTCCTAACATTAAGAAATGGTTAGTTGCTATGCTCAGGCGCAGGTAGCCAGTATTTCCGGTCTGTTAGTCACACGATGTCGGGAAGTAAAAACTGTACGTGTTAGGGAGCTTATTTTATTTATTGGCTAGACTTTTTATTATTTTAAATTCATGTTACGGCTTTTTGTAGTGTCATGTTAGTGTTAGGGTAAACGAACGTAATATTACGAGTGAGTCGCGTAATTTACGCTTCATTCCTTTTCATACAACAGTCTTGGTTGTACCAGACAGCGACTCTAAATGAGTCTCAGTTAGATTGGTGTCAGATTTGGGGAGCATTTTAGAACAATAAATTCGTAATTAAAATAATCAGTAAAAAGTCAAAAAGGTTTATTTGCCTAAACTAGTTTGAACCTATGCTTCGGGGTAGGGACAAAATAGCTGGATATTTTTAAGTTTTGCAAGCAGTAATGGTGATCTCATAAGTTGAAATGATCGACATACATTTTGTTCTAGTTAAAATATCAAGTATTTTTTGCTCAGTTCGCAATATTTCGGTTGATTTTTTGTCCCTGACACAGCTTCAACTAGAACTAAACATGGAATGTATAATTATTTGTATTAAGACCACAGTCAGAAGGACAATTTAAAAGTTATTGTATTATGAAAACTAGCTCGTTTTGTCCCAGTACTGAGTACAGGCCTCCCTCCATTCCTTCCATCTTTCGCAGCTTTGTGACTTGCCAATACTCAAGGAAGCCGACCAAGTCATCTCACCATCTTCGTGGTTTGCCGCGTCCCCGTCTCGCGGTGCTCCAAAGATCGTTCGACATGCGTCAGATACCTATATCCAGCCCGGAATCATATACACACTTTCAACTCGAAAATCTTGGAAATGAATGGACAAATTGTTTACTTTAAATTACTCGAAATTTATTAACAGTCTGATTTGCCCTCAACTTCAATTAAAGGTTTCATAGTATACCTACCCACTAACATTACTGATGTGCCTGTTTGACAGTGAACCCGGATTGTAAGTTTGTCCGCTGATTCATTCCTAAAAACTTTTGAGCATTATTCATTGCATAAGGGCGTGCCTACATGGTATTGTTGTAGGTATTTGTCGAAAGCAGGTGCACACTGACCGATGTTTTTTATTGTCAATTTAATGTTTCGGGTTTCTTTGGATAGATAGTAGGTGGGTACAAGACGCGCCACGAAAGATGAGACTTGACAAGCGTCAGTAATGGGGAGCTTGCGCAGGCATGGATGTACGAAATAGTTATCCATAATTTATGCATCTATTCAGGGATTTTTCGATGACATTTAGATTAAAATCCTTAACAATAGTATTTTATTACGAAATAATAAAGTTTGTGTGGTGTGTTAATTCTCATCTTTTGTGGCGTTACATTGTAACAATCATAAGAATTATTTGGAATTCAGGTGAAATATTAGAATATTTTTGAAGTGAAAACTTCTTTAGCGGCGTTGAGCACTTTTTCTGTAATGGGTATAAAATCTTAAACTCGCGTCAGGACACGTGCGCGTCAGGACACGTGACCTGATCGAAAAAGCGTAGGACAGCGCAGGGCGCTTGCGCGAATGATAATTGTAATAGTTTTAAAGTTAAATTTTTTATGTAATTTAAATTGTCATGTTTGTGTACGATAGCGCAATAAATGAATATTGTATTCTACCACATAAATGATAGTACTTTTATACTGATAAAGCAATTGGTGCAAAATTATTCCCTAACCATTCCAAAATATCAAACATGCTGAACGTTAATAATCAAGTTTTTACTTCTGCCGGCACTCCCGGAGTGCAACCCGTTTTTTTGACAGTCAGAGTCAATCAAACGATTGAGTTTAATTTGATAATTACTTAATTTGCAAGATAGCTTGCTCTCATTTGAAACGGATACAAAAAAAATTCATCATCAGCTGCCTAGCCTTTTCCTAACTGGGGTCGGTTTCCAGTTTAACCAGATGCAGCAGCTGAATACCAATATTTTACATGGAGCGACTGCACAAACAACTATTTTACTTAAGTATAATTAGCTACACATTACCTACACACAAATCGATATTATTTCATTTAATATACCTGTTTAATAGATCAATCTACAATTGGAACCAACGAATTACAATCAACACTGTGCTTCCGCCTGACACCTTGCAGCATGTCACACACACACGGATCTATCTCACACATACAAGTATAATATCTGTGTTAAATGTGTTGATGAAAGCCTGCGCGTGAGTTGCATGTTAACGTTCATAGCCGTCAATGGACGCTTTCGAGGCAGTTCCAACTTGTTATGAAGTGGACTGGTTTGCTCTATGGCGAGTCTTTTAAGAGAACAGTTGGTTTTTATTGAATCATTAATCGGGGTTTTTTCTTTTTTTTATTAAGGCGTATTTTTTGGTTTTCAGTAAAAGCTATAGGGTATATAATTAAAACGTAGGATTGTGAATTAAAAACATCTTAGAAAAGAAGTAAAGCCTTTCTGTCTTCATGACTATGACCAAAATAATATTAACCGTTGATTACGATATACAATACGAAATACGGCATACAATACGAAAAGATTATAACCAAAAATCAGAAACAAATTATTAATTAGCGAACTTGAGTAAAAAGTACACAGTGCGCATATTTTGGTTTTATGAAAAACAGGCAGGTCGTGCAAAGTGTTATTGGGTTTTTCCATCACGAATTTCTAAGTAGCAGCCTCAATCTGTACCCGGTTGATGGCAATAGGCTCGCCCCCTATTACATGGGACTTTAACATAACTGGCGAAATGTGGGTTAAATTATAATTATTTATTATTCAGAAACACGAGCCGTAGTTCTAATGCTTAAGTACAAGTTCTGTGTGAACCAAATAAAAAATCCAGTTGTCTATACTTAACCAAACAGTGTCCAAAAAAACTTAAAAACAAAAATACGTACCATTATTTATTAACATTTCGGAGCAGCAAAAACTCACATCTAAAAGTTGTTGCGAGATCGAATGGAAAAAACCAAGTATTTAAATATTTATCAAACTGTATATGACAGACTTATAGTCTAAGATCCCAAGGTTACCAGATCTTCGTCATTTTAGCATGATTGAAATTGGGAGTACAAGAGATACCTATGTCGTTAAGAAGTTACCTATTCGTTTTTCCTAGCCCAAAGTCCCGACCTTTAAAGCGTCTGGCAGAAGTCAAGGCCCACAGAATGTGTCTAAAAATAATGTATGTTGATGTCTAATAATATGAAGTGAATATTTTTTTTTATTCTTAGTTGAAAAAGAAAATATGTGATCTCATGCCGTTACTATGGAGATTTTAATAAAATATATGGCAGAATTGTAATAAATGAAAATGTTTTAAATTTTTGTACCGAAACTCCTTAACCCGGCTTGCGGTAGGCAAAAATAGTCACGTAAAGAAAAAGCGTCACACCTCCTCCTGGAGGCCTTCCCGCTCTTTCTCTTGCTATTATAATATGCGGCACAATTTTTTATGCGTTATTAGGTTTTTACCTTTACTGTTACCTTTAATACGTGATACCCGAAAAAGGCTCAGTGTCAAATACATGTCATTACCATACTGACGTAGGTTTGACGACTTCAGGATCTCGGTCTATAATGTTTCTATTGTTTTTTATTTACCAGAAATTCTTGTCCCATTCAAGTGTTGCGCAGTTACCTACTAAGTTTTTATATCTTCATAATTATTATGTTATAGGAAAAATTTGCCTATCTTTATACCTAGACATTTATAGTTTTTATTGACCGTCATAAGTCATTAAAAACTTGAAATGCCTACAAGTACGTATGGACCAGCTTAAATCGTCACAATAATGGGTCTCGACTGTTTAAGTCACTTATGTTCTATGCTTTTGAATTTATTATTCGTTTGTATTCGCACTTGTTTTTTTTTCTTTTCAGTTTTTACTTTATTTTTATTTTTACGCACTTTTTTATTATTTTTATTTTTAATTTCATATTTGCAGTCGGTTATGTGTATTTTACGCAATATCTTTGCCAACTGTAAACTGATATTTTTATAATATTTTTTTTAGCCAATCGACCTACCAAACAAACCCCGTATTTCCAACCATACAATCGCAAAAAGCACAATAAGAAACATCGTATTTCACAGTCCATGAAACATGACACCATAATAATTATCATTTTCTATTACGTGATATCGACCAATCAAAGCATCGATCCGAGTAGAGATAAACTACAATAACATGGCGCGCCCTTCCACAATTCAAAACGTTTGAAAGTGTTTGTGTTAGTATTTAAAAGACTAACAACGAATGTGTGCGTACTGAGACGGCTCTGAAAACAAAAACAAATCAGCGATTTGTTGCTCGACATCTTCATTATTATTAGTATGGCGCTGCACTGACATACTCTATGAAAAAGACGGTGCGTTGTCTTGCGCGGTCGGCTATTTATGAGTAGTTGACAAACAAATCTGCCTGCTACTGAAGACGATTACTTACAACTACATGTAAACTCTTTCATACGGATGTGACTACACATATTGAAATAGTAATATGGAGGGGCGTTCCATGATAAAGTAGTTTATCTTATACATAGAAAACACAAACATATAAATCAAGATGGAAACTTCTTGAATACTTAATATGGTAACTAGTCACGTTAGTTAATGGGCATTCAGATCGGTTCGAAAGTCTAACTGGTTTGAAGGTGAGAATTTTTTAATTGTTAAGGATTTTTAAATTGGTGTCTCATTAGTGAGGTCTTAGAATCCTAGGTCAGATGAATAGGTGTTTACCTTCGGGACATTCTTGGGTACCGTTTAGAGTTGGAATTTTGCGCTTGGCTTTTTGTTGTGCGCTCCTCAACTTCTCGTAGTACGATAGGTTAGTACTAATAGATAAGGTAAAAATGTTAATTATGTTTGTTGTAACTGTAAGGTTTTATGTAAGTTAAAATGTAGGTAAACAGGCATCATCATCTGCCTAGCCTTTTCCCAACTATGTTAGGGTCGGCTTCCAGTCTAACCGGATGCAGCTGAGCACCAGTACTTTACATGAAGCGACTGCCTATCTGACCTCCACAACCCAGCAACTGGGTAATACGATACCCCTAGGTAAGACTGGTTGTCAGACTTCCAAGCTTCTGACGACTCGTAACGACTGTCAAAGATCCACGTATGACAGTTGGGACCAACAGCTTAACGTGCTTTCCGAGGCACGGAGTGATGTCAGTAATGTCTAAGATAAACTTTAGAAAGTACATATGAATTGAAAAAGTCACATTGGTACTTGCCCGGATTCGAACCCACAACCTCATGCACGACATGTAAAACGTAGAAAAATGTAGGAAAATGTAGGTAAACAGGATAGGTACTAAAATATTTACATGTACACCACAGTCAAATTTTATTTATCGCTTGGTAACTTTTTACTTTCCACCTTCGATGTGTATCCAGTAATTAATGACAAAAGTCCATTTATTTCTATGGGCAGGCCCCTTAAAAGGGCTTTTAAACCTTATCTAATGACGTGTTCAAACAACGATGAACATGTCCAAAGCTAATGATATCCATTACAAGTTCTTGCTCCCAATAAGGTGTGAGCGTTCCAATCGCGTTTGAGTAACATCCATTGCTTCTTGAACGTAAAAGACAGCTGTCAAACATGTTGGTAATCGGTCAATGGACGTCTTCAACTGGTTATTTTCATCGTACGTATAGTCTCGGGAATAGTGGGGGTATGCAAGTGTATAATCTTTAGAAAAAGCTCAGGTAAATGTAGTGTGTGAAAGAGATAGGAATATACTTTACAAGCGAAAACGAGAAAAAAATATCTTGTGTTAGGATGGTTACTGCTCCGCTCCCATGTATTGTAGCGTGATATTACATAGCCTATAATCTTCCTCGATAAATGCTCTACATAATGCAAAAAGATTTTTTCAAATCGGATCTGAAGTTCTTGAGATTAGGGCTTTCAAACAACCAAACTAATAAACTCGTCAACTTTAAAATATTAGTAAAGATAAATGACCATGTCATTTCTCATTAAACAAATGCATTAATTTTAGACAACGATGACATTAAAATTCTTCACCATTGCAAAAGTTTAAGAAGATATAACTATTAAAAATTTCTCACACACAAATTAAATTCCAATAAACAAACCACTAATTCTTCTAACCTTTTCATACAAGGCCGCCAGTTACAAACAATGTAGGAATCCAAAAATGTAACACCTTCATCAATGTACTACGTACAATCAAACACACGTCATTTTGAATACAAAAGCCAAGGATGTTATGGATCTTCGTAACTATAACCGAAACTATTGGATATCCGAAATAAAAATATATCCGAAATCGTAACCGAATGTTTTACTACTATTTAAATGCCAAAGTTTAGATGGATGTCTGTTACTCAAACACGCCTGAATGGCTGAACGGATCTGGATGAAATTTTGTACAGAGATAGAATATAGTATGGAATAGTTTTTTGGCTACTTTTTATCTCGAACAATGTTGGGTTCCTTTGGGATAATATTATATGAACTTCGATGCGGACAAAATCGCAAGCAGAAGTTAGTCTGATATAAAAGTTTCGAATATTTTCGGATAGCGGCGAAGGCTAGAGAAGACACGTTATGTTATTTTTTCTTATTGTTTTATTGCGAAAATTTTGTATCCGCAACCATATCTGAAACCGGCAAATATTATTCATACCTATGTATAATATGAAATTTCGGATTTTTAATACGAATATGGATATACCGTATCCATATCCAAATCCGAAATTTCATATACACAACATCCCTGACAACAACGACTCGTCTACAAAAATAAAGCACTACCAAAATCAACTTGTTACATGTGCGTGGAGGTGACTGTACTCGTCGCGTGCGCATCACAACGGCCTTGACAGCTTGACTTTTGAGACCCAACTAAATGTCGGAATCGGTAATATCAAAGGCCAAAACCATTAGAATATCATAATACTAATAATGTGTTTCGTATTACATGTATTGTAATGAAACGGGCATCCGTATAATTGTGTTGTATTCATAGATGATGCGTTTGATTCCAGTTATATTATTGTGTCTCGGTGATCTAGTGTTCGCAAAGTGCGTCTGCTGAGCATGAGGCCCTGGGTTCGATTTCCAGGTCGGGCATAGTGTTATTGGGTTTTACCATCAGGAATTTCTCAGTAGCAACCTCGGAGTCTGGATTTGTGCCCGGTTGATTACAATAGGCCCGCCCCCTATTACATGGGACTTAAACATTACTGGCGAAATGTGGGCGTACTAGGGTAACTATTACACCTCTGCCTAACCCTTCTGGGATTATAGCCGTGATATTATGTTATGTGTTTTGTTATGATTCATTTTTTTTTTCTTAAGGCTACGCGAAAATTGGTAAAATTTTCTGAATAATTTTTATTTAAGTATATATTAAAGATACCTATGATATACATTTACGCGGGTAGGCTTATTCGGTTCGGTATCCGAAACAACATTATTTATGGTTGTACGAGTATAGTACGCCTAATGCGTTGTATGACGTTTACGTTAAAAGTTTGAAACCAAAAAAGGTACCTACACTACTTAAAGTTTTTTGGTGTGACAATTTAATTATCGTAGAATTATCAATGTAGGTATAATATTTAATTAATACCATAGGGTTAAAATAATTACTAAGGAAAAATCATAAGTATTTGCACCTGTCTAATATCCTTGACCATTTGTTAATTAATATGCAATAAGTACTATGCCATAATAATTGAGTACAGGTATGTATTCAGAAACAAAAAATAATAACTTTAATTGTTTTGATTAACAAAATT
Organism: Hoplodrina blanda; assembly: GCA_949316365.1. Taxonomy (NCBI): domain Eukaryota; kingdom Metazoa; phylum Arthropoda; class Insecta; order Lepidoptera; family Noctuidae; genus Hoplodrina; species Hoplodrina blanda. Next base: position 9,994,038 of record OX438564.1, read on the forward strand.
TTTTGCAATCATGATTTCAATTAAAATTATAAGTAATTGGTTTTAATTTTTGTGCCGTGTACTCAATGTTTATAAGTACACTCATGTTATTATTCTTTATTGAAATAAATAATATTTTGAGGTAAAGTTTGTATGTTTGTGAGAAGTACTCACTCCTTAAGTAAAGGTCAGATTATAAAAATTCTTCCACCTATGGAAAGCTTAACATTAGACTGTTTTATGGTATACATACTTGACTTTTACGTAAACGAAGCCGCTAGCAGACACTAGTTTTAATTTTTGCTATAAATAAAATACTAAGTAGGACTGCAAATATGTAAATAGTGTAATAGTGTTTAAGCATTTACCAAGAATTAGCAGTATTGGAATCTAGAATCCAAGCTGCTGCTTTTCTACTGAAGAATTGTATCTAATAAAATATATAAAAATACGCTTTTTTTCCATAATTCTTTATTTAAAATCTTCAAAAGAAACTTATAGAAACAATTTTAAAACCTAACAATAAAAAATACACAAAACAATAATAAACACATTTATAAATACATACCGGTCAAAATCATACATAACCCTTCTTTATACTTTGCCGTAATCGGGTAAAAATAATTCATAACGCAATGGGTATTACAAAAGTGCAATGCAATTTATAAATACCTACCCATTTACATAGATTTCAACATGAATGTCAAGTTTCATATTTAATATTGACAGATAAGTAGGTGTTTAGTTGGAACCTTGAAATATCTACAATCAAACGTATTATTATATTTTACAATTACGTGACCGTTATACAGATTAATAATAATAATAAAGTTGTCAATCTAATAATAACTGGCTAAGAGCGAGTCGGACTTGCATGCGAGGGGTTCTGTACCACCATATAGGCAATATTTGTCCACGGAAAATCGTTTCTTGTGTACTTATTTTCAACTTAAAAAGTAATAATTCCAGCCAGCCTATAATTGTCCCACTGCAGGGCAAAGGCCTCTTCTCATACAGAGAAGGCATGAGCATGATCACCACGCTTGCTTAAGGCGGATTAGCGATTTCAGACTTATATTAATTATAAGTCTTATAATAAACATGTATTATAATTATTTATCATTTATTTATAATAATCATCTTATTTTTATTATTGTATTATATTATTGTATTGTATTGTAAATACACACTGTAAAACAAAAATTTCAACTTTCTATCAATTACGGTTCATGAGATGCAGTCCCCTGACAGACAGACGGACGGACAGCTGATGCTTAGTAATAGGGATCATGCGTCACGCAAATACAAGGCTCCCGACTCATGGTAGCAGGAGAAACCGGAGGTTTTAGTCGGTAAGAGTCCGACATAACCCTCCGTAATCCCCAGATGGAAGGTATCCATGACGAGTTTTGAACCTATCGAAGACGGAACCCTAAAAAGTGAAGTATTAGTGCGAGTCTACACGATACGGCACGAGCAAGGTTAAGTGGGCAATTTAATATCTAGGTTAGAATGTTTATTATGTCAACATTGAACAAAAAAACATGTAAGATGTCTTAGAGGAATAATAAAAAAGCATATTGTTTGTAGGCTTTGTTGTATCAGTTTTACGTGCAACTGGCCAACAAAACAATACAGCTGTAGGTACCCATAACGGGGTGAATAAGGGTGCAGGGTTGAGCAAAGACCATAAAGCGAAAATTATCGTGTGTTCACCTGTGTTCACCTAGTTGGAGGAAGAGTTCATGGCTAAGGCGATTAACACACGGCACCGTACGCCGCTCCGGCATGCGGTGATGCGGTTCTCACGTCGCACTAGCCTCTATGAAATCCGCTTGAACCTTGCACACGAACACCGCACGACCGCGCGGTCGAGCGGTGCTCTCGTCACAACCGCATCACCGTGCGGACGTCCGCGCGGTCGTGCGGTGCTTCACACACGGGGCGCCGCATCACCGTGCGGATCATCGTGCAGGGTTCCCAATTTAGGGGTTTTCTCCCCAAATTTAGGGGGTAAATATATGCAATGGAATTTTTTTAAGGGCGTTAATGTTATTTGTTTATGATGATGTTCTCAACGTTCATACAAATTTTCAGCTTGTTGCGAATTTTTGTACTCTTGAATATCTATTTTGACCGGAATAACAAGAAAAGAGTTGGTATCCAAGCGTGTATTCACAGTTGCTACGTATTGCGAGAAATGGAACGCACCCATATAGCAGTTTGTTCTCTATTCCGCCACCTTCCGGGATGTCACGATTTGCGCACTACATTAAAAAAATTCATTCAAAAATCATTTTTCCCCAAACTTACGCCAAAAAATAATGTGTTCCCCAGAATTTTCCCCGCAGTTTTAATTTCACCAAAAGTTCCCCAAAATTTTTCCCCAAATTGGGGGAAAAAAAACCCCAACCTGGACACCCTGAAAACTGGTCAAAACCGGTAAAAAATAACTGGTTAAAACCAAAACTGGTCAAAATCGATCCGTGCAGTCATGCGGTTGAACCGCATCACCGTGCGGACAACCGCATCGAAATCCGCTTCACCGCCACCGCATGCCGGAGCGGCGTACGGTGCCGTGGGTTAATCGCCTAAGTATTGAGAGTAGCACGAGTCGATCGAAGTCGATAAGCTACGCTTGCCATCTTTATACACCGAAACTTCTCAGTTCCTCGGAAAGTACGTTTAATAATAATAATAATAATTCTTTATTTATTCAAGTGACAATGACTCATATACACACACTACAATTCAATAAATAACACAAAGCTGTTTAGCTGTTGGTCCTGGCAGTCATAGAAGGATCTTCGACAGTCGTTACGGGTTGTCAAAAGCCCGAAAGTGTGACCGAGAGGTATCGTATTACCCAGTTACTGAATTGTGGAGGTCAGTTAGACAGTCGTTCCATGTAAAATACTATAGCATTTAACTGCATCTGGTCAGACTGGAAGCCGACCCCAACATAGTTGTTAGGCAGATTGATAGAATTCTGCTTTTATGTTATAGGTACTTGATTCCCAAGTGGACGTAGTTGTGGGCAGAAGTTAGTCTTGAAGAAACTGTTATACGGACCTTAGATAAATATACACATCGCTTGTCAACATGTGCAAGTCAAACGAGGGTAATATGTCATTATGGAGCAAGCGAATAGCCTGTTAGTTATATAGACATGACATCTTATTTACCTGTCTTATGTATCTTGGCATGTAATTACTGTATGTAAATAATATGTCTGATTGAATTCCTGGGTGACAAGATGTTGATATGGGACCCTAAGATTATAATATTACCGTGCCCTAAGCGTCAGCTCACACCGAGACGCGACGCGACGCGACGCTGCGTGCACACTTTAAAAGAGCGACTCAAAATATAACTTTATTTTCTACACGAAAAGATACACATTTCATTGTGAGAATTTAGAATACGTTACACCACGCAGCACTACGTCACACGCAAGAGCGGCGACGCGCCGGCGACGTTGGGATGCGTCTCGCGGCGGCGCGCGGCGCAGCGCGAAGTCACTGGCCTCTTCGAGTATCGTCACGTTGCGTCGCGTCTCGATGTGAACTGGCCCTAAGCCCTAACCGGTTAAGTCACTCACATGCACTTTTAACCCGTCATTGGTGACGTCAATTTGATTTACGTTGTTGGTGGCCATAAAACTCTGAAATGTGCGCTTACAATATTGTCGTGACATGTGCTTCGTTTATGGGACCTGCAATAAGCTCTCTCGCTCTCTGTATCAGTGTATTAAATTGTTGGTGAGCCAAATAAATAAAATAAATCAAAACATAAATCGACGACGGGTGAAAAAGTTATAAGATATTTTTGAACCACCCGATCCCACAGATGTATGCGTCACCATTCGCTTGTAAAAAATCCTTCACTTGCAGAAAGCTACACTGTTACTATAGTATGTTTGTATGTTTTATGATCTACAAGCTTCTGCCGCGTCTTCGTCCGCGTAAATGTTGGTTATCGCGAACGCAAGCTGAGTCGCGGAATATAAAGTAATCTATTAAAGTCCTTTCTTGGGGTTCAAACTTACCGTGTGCCAAAATCGGTTCAGCGGTTTAGTAGTGAATGGGTAACAGACAGACAGATAAACAGACAGAGTTACTTTCGCATGTATATGTTAGTATAGATTTGATGCATGTAACTTTTACGCGGACAAATTCGCGTGCGGAAGCTAGTTATTAGATAGTAATGTAAAATTTGATATATTGAATAAGATTGACGTAATCAATTAAAAATAATTTAGCTCATATTGTCAATAGAAAAATTATCATAATCGTTTTAGAGATAATAGGATTAAAACTCATTTTTGCATAACCTTGTACGTTTCCTGATTATTAATTAATCAATTGACTATTAATAATTCTATAGCTCTAATAACGAACAATTATCTTCAACCCGTTGAATAAGAAAGTGATTAAAAAACTGTCTAAGTGCGAGTCGGATAGATAGAAAGGGTTCCGTACCAAAAAAAAAAAAACAATCTGACTGCCTCGTTGCTCTAGTGGTCGCAAAGCGCTACTGCTGAGCATGAGGTCTTGGGTTCCATTCCCAGGGCGCCTACCGCCATCTCTTAAAACAATATTATTTTAATATTACTTTGTAATTTCTGTTGTTTCTGTTTCCATCTGGAATTTCTCAGTAGCAGCCTCGAAGTCTGGACTTGTGCCCGGTTGATGGCAATAGGCTCGCCCCCGATAACATAGGACTTAAAACATAGCTGGCGAAATGTGGGTGTACTAATGGGTATTTCTCTGCCTAACCCTTCGAGGATTACAGGCGTGATGTAGATAAAAAAACACGTTTCTTATATTGTGTGTAATTTTAAACTTTAGAAATTGTGTTTATAGTGCCCTTAGTACACACTCTGTAAAAATTCAAGTAACTGCTTAATACGGTTTAAAAGAAACAACCCTGTGACAGTCAGACAGACAGCGGAGTCTTAACAAGGGGTTTCGTTTGCTATCATTTGGATACGGAACCCTAAAAAGTATTATAAAAGGACAGTCTCGACTGACTGACTGTCTCTCGAAGAAATGTCTTTGCATTGACGCTAGTTGCAATAAGTACCAAAGAACAGAGTATACAATAATGGAAAAATTTAAAAAGAATGTGTTCGAAGACGCTGCAGATTTGTAAGTTTAGTAGAAACTAAAACCGATAAATCTCAGTAAACTAAAAAAATATTCTCTTCAGTCTTACCAAGGGATATCGTATTACCCAGTTACTGGGTTGTGGAGGTCAGATAGTCAGTCGCTCCATACTACACACATCAAAAAAGTCTAGGGATCAACATCCCTAACATTTGTTAGGGATGTTGATCCCTAGACTTTTTTGATGTGTATAGATTCAATTAATGACGTTCAAAAGTGCCTTTTAGTGGTCTAATTGAAATAAATGATTTTGACTTTGACTTTGACTTTGACATATAAAATTAAATTAAAAATTTAAAAAATCCCCGACGGCGACATCTTGTACCGATTTTCATCAAACATAGCTTAGAATACTCCCGACTATTTGAACAAAAAACAAAATCATAATAGGTTCATCCGTTCGGAAGTCACGATGCCACAGACAGACGCACAGATACGTCAAACTTATAACAACCCGTCGTTTTTGCGGCGTTGGTTAAAAATACTGATATTTAGCTGCAGTCGGTTAGACTGGAAGCCGACCCCAACCTAATCGGGAAAAGACTAATCAGATTCATTGATCTTTACGTTTTTTTGGCTTGTAAGCCCAATTCACTTATTTCTTTCTATACTTTTAGAGGCTACATCGAAAAACCAACCGATTTTCGATATATGAAAGCCTTGCGTTTGAATCTTATACTTATAAATGCGTGGCCAGGCAAAGAGATCGGTGAGAAGAATCCGAATACTTGGGTACACAGCGTTGTACAAATTGCTTTAAATGTCTTTTGTTGGAGCACTGGTATATCGTTTTTGGTATTACATTCGGACATTGGTTTTTACCAAATGGGACACATGATTATAACTGTATTTATGGGATTAAATGCGTTCGTAAGTACCTTTTTTTTGTGGACTGTGTTTTTTTTTCTCTTTAGTAGCTTCTCTTTAAACGGTGGTGCGACATCTGATACTATTGTTTCTCAATTCGGGGTGGAAGGGATATAGTAAAAATTTAAAAAAACTGGCTATACTTTTCAATTATTGTTTTGGACTATTGTAATAATTTGCAAAAATTGACCATAAATAAATTGACCATACAAATAATGAGAGTGGCTTTTTATACTTATAACTAGCTTTTGCCCGCGACTTCGTCCGCGTAAATGTCGGAGCCCCGTTCATCCCCTTAGAGGGTAAATTTTAAAAAATCCTTTCTTAGCGGATGTTTACGTCATAACATCTACCTGCATGCCAAATTTCAGCCCGATCCGTCCAGTGGTTTGGGCTGTGCGTTGATAGATCACTATGTCAGTCAGTCAGTCACCTTTGAGTTATATATATTTAGATTCTATAATATACCTAATGTCTACAGTAATGTTTTATACCTGAATAAGTAACAAGTAATCGTATTAATTGTATTTTGTTTGTTTTGTACTCAGACGAGAATAATAGTTACATTACCTCAAAATAAAAAGTACAGAACCCTGATTACTGAATTTCTGACCAAAACACACGTATTTTTCTTCAAAGACAAATCTGAATATGCAATGGAGGTAAGAATTATTACAAAAATAAGCTTTATACTACATAATAATAAAACGTACGAACTAAAAATGGAACACGGAACCATGTTTGTACTTTATAACTAGGGATCGAATTATCGGACATATTTACCTTAACTTCAGATGTTGGCTTAGTATGGAATAGACTTTGTATTGAAAAAATCTCGGGATTTCGAGACTATTAAAATCTGGAGTTTTTTTTAGTTAGATACTAATTTGTTTATTTATCTTGGAACCAATAGGTTCATCTACATCTACTATCATCTAGTCTGTCTGTCTAATGGAAATAGGACATTAAGCGAGGGTATTTTTATATAAATTGTATAAAAAAGCATGTGGATGTAATTATACATGTGATTCGTTATGCGATCCCGGAATCTCGCTTCAAATCAATTATTTCTAGAAGTCGTATTCGTAGGTACTTTCCTAGCGAAAAATAAACTTAAGGTACCTAAATATGCATCCGATTATTCGATCTCTATTTACAACATAATTTAAAAACATTTATTGTCACATATATTACTAAGTAATAAAACTTATAGCAAGGGTAAAGAATTATCATTGAGACGTTTGCTTTTTTCAGATGTACAGAAAAGTTCATTTAATTTCCCATCTTTTTACAATAGGCTTGACAGGCCAGATGTTTTGTGGTATAATCTTATTTAATTCTATTCCTATATGGAGCAATTATTCTTCTGGGAAATACAAAGAAAAAATCCTTTATAATCAAACGTATGAACAAACCCTATATCTTTCTTTGCCTTTTGATGTGTCTACGAACTTCAATGCGCATATGGGTAGTTGCGTTTATAATTGGTAAGTTTCAACAATAGAACTAGCTTTTTAATGGTACTTTTAATAAGCTCACGATTTCTCGGAATTTTGTTCCCGGTTGTTGGCAATCAGGCTAGCCCTCTATTACATGGGACTTAAACATAACTGGCGGAATGTGTGTGGTGTTCTAATGGGTATATCTCTGCCGAACCCTTCGGGGATTACAGGCGTGGTGTTATGTTGTTGTTAAAACAAAAAGTTATATACTGAGATCTCAGAGTCGTAACACCAAGAGTAGTTTGAGTCGTCTTTTAAGCACAGCAATTTTTTTATAATAGGTAGTAGAATAAGTCATAATGAATTTATTGATAGCTTCAATTTAGCTATCATTAAACAAAAGAAAAACAAAAATAATTGTGGATAGACACTTTCTGAAAGCTAAACTTTAGCCATACGCTTTTAAGTCAGACTATTAATAATAATGTATTAATAAAATCTTTATTTCAGACCATGTCCATAATAATTACAAGTAGGTAATAAAGTTTGAGCTCAAATAAATGTTATTAGGTTATTTGAGTCCTGTTTGATGGGTAGTATGCGTGGTTAACGAATATAGCTCTTCCTTTCTTTCTTTTTAGGCCTCGTATAATAAAACTTTTCATTTTCTTTCTTCAGTTTCATGTCATATTTATGTTCGACCTCTTTCTGTATGGTGGATCTACTTCTATCACTGATAGTATTCAATATCTGGGGACATTTCAAAATACTACTAAATGATCTAGCAACGTTTCCATTGCCGGCGAATAAAGTGGTCTTGTTAATAGAAGATAAAAACGTTAGTGTTACCGCAGAAATGTATTCCAAAGAAGAATTAAAAGTAATTTCTTACAAGTTGAAACGGTGCATTGATTATCATCGGCTTATTGCGGCGTAAGTAGCATTATTAACAATTACAATTCTGAGCTAAGATTTTCACTTTAATGTCATTATGATTTTTGTGTTTATCAGTATTATTACTATTTAGTCACACAAGATAATCGTTAGTTACATGCTGCATCTATTTAATTGTCTCAAGAATTCACATGACCAGATGGCTGACTGGCTATAGAATCAGCTTTGCCATACTGAAGTGGCAGTGCTGCTATTGATAAAGATGTGGACAAGTTTCTTGATGCCCTCTGCCCTATGCCCTAATAGCCTTCCCTTGATTTTATAAGCTAAATATAAATATTATTATTATAGTTTTTAAGTTTCACTGTCTCGTTGGTCTAGTGGTCGCAAAGCACGACTGCTGAGTATGAGGTCTTGGTTTCGATGCCCAGGCTGGGCAAAGTGTTATTGGATTTTTTATCAAGAATTTCTCAGTAGCAGCCTCGGAGTCTGGATTGATGGCAATAGGCTCGCAGTTACCTGGTTAGTGAACTGGAGAAATATGGGTGTACTATGGGTATAGCTCTGCCATTTCCTTCGGGAATTACAGGCGTGATGTTATGTGATATTTTTAAGTTGTTTTCCAAGAATTAGTTAAAATTTACAAGTTTTCTAATTTACAGTTTCACGGATGATATGTCAGAAGCTTTCGGACCCGTCTTGTTAGTTTATTACGCGTTCCATCAAGTAAGCGGGTGTTTACTGCTTCTTGAATGTTCACAAATGGTCAGTAAAAATACATACTTTTATTTTTGTATCAACTCCGCATAAAAAATTAATGGTAAATTTTTTTTTTTAAAAACAAGCTTTTTTAGTGTGATGTTACTAACTTTATCGTTTTCTACTCTTCAAGCCCTTTCATTTGATACCCATATCAAGGGGATTGAGAAAAAATATGTAATCCGCCATGTTGGAGCGGCGGCCATATTGAAATTATTACAATATTGAGTACTGGACATTGTATTGTCACCAGAAATAAAGGTGTATGCCAAATTTCAGCTCAATCGGATAACAACAAATGGTCGAAAAATGGTTAAACCTGAAAGGAGTCATTGTACTTATCATTATGAACCACTCTTAATTTTGGATCAAATCTGATCACGAAAAAATGTTCGCCTAATTCATACATTTTGTCGAGTTATACTAACATACATGTATGCATTATGACTGCCTCGTTCGTTTAGTGGTTGTAAAGCGCGACTGCTAAGCATGAGGTCTTGGGTTTGATTCCCAGGTCGGGAAAAGTGTTTTTGGGTTTAATCTATCTTGAGCATCGTCAATTGTTTCAGACACCAGAGGCCTTGATGCGATACGTACCGTTGTCAATCATAATATTTCAACAGTTAATTCAGCTGTCAATTATATTTGAGTTGATAGGAAGCACGGTAAGACAAAAACTTAAATGATGCATTCAAGATGCAGTATTTTCAAATAATCATTGAATTATGGACTTAAATAGTAGGACAAAATTAGAAAGAAAGAAAGAAAAATGTTTATTGACACAGACCATACGCACACAAAAATAATTATAAAAAAATTGCGAAATAATAAAAATAAAGTAGAGATTTAGATTTATCTTTTTAAGCTTTTTTTATGGATGGGAAATCACCAAATGACTTCTTTCGCTCAGGGCATAGCGAAAGGGAGTGCCATACTCTTACTGATTAAAACCCATCCGTGTTCCTCCTAATGGCCTTTGTGTTCCAATCTTTTGAACGAAATCGGCAATCCTGGCAGATCTTTTTAAGCTAAGAATGACCTTTACTGAAATATTATTTCAGAGTGAAAAACTGAAGGATGCCGTTTACGGGGTTCCGTGGCAATTTATGGACACAGATAATAGAAAGATTGTTGCTATTTTTCTATATAACGTTCAGGAACCAATACATGTAAAGGCACTAGGGGTTGTCAGTGTCGGAGTAACGACTATGGCTACGGTAAGGGTTAAAGCAGGGATCGTATTACCAGATGCATATTTACTTGAAGTTCATTCTTCACTATGAATTTATGGATACGACTTCTAGAACTCATTGACTAAAAAGAATCCATGTTAGTCTCGAAATTTCGGGATTCTTTAAAAAGTCTATTCCACACTAAGCTAACACCTGAATTTAAAGTAAATATGGATTCGATTATCCGATTCTTGATTATCAGGGACATAGAGAGTTTCTTGCCAACTTTTCTTCATACGAAAGTACCTTTTAAAAAGGGTCTTGAAAAATATGATTCATTTGAAGATTTGGTTATTTTATAACAGTACCGACTTATCGGTTTTTTTTTTAAATATTATCTTCATCTCTTTCAGATTCTGAAAACGTCACTGTCTTATTTCACTTTTCTACGTAGCGTGTAAATTAAAAAGGAAACAAGACACACACATTCTTGGATTTTTTTTTATTTTCTTCTTGTTATTGTTTTGCTTCTTGTATAAATTGTTGGTATTAAATTACTATTTTCTGCCACAACTTACCTTTCTATATTGTGATGTGTCTTAATTAAATATTCTTTAAAATCTGTTAATGTATTTTATTTTGACTACCTCGTTGGTCTAGTGGCCGCAAAGCGCGACTACTGAGCATGAGGTCTTGGGTTCGATTCCCAGGTCGGGCGATGTGCTATTAGGTTTTTCCATCAGGAATTTCTCAGTAGTAGCCTCGGTAGCCCGGTTGATGGCAATAGGCTCGTCCCCTATTAAATGGGACTTAAACATAACTGGCGAAATGCCCCCTCGAAAACCCTTCGGGGATTAAAGGCGTGATGTTTGTGTTATGTTTTTTTTTTGGAAATACCAAGGCCTCGTTTCAATGATACATAAAAAAAAGAGAAATGATTGAAAAGAATCCGATGACTGAGTGGAATGGCGAACTTCTTACGTATTTGTTCGATTCTATTGTTTTATTAATGGTATCAGGAAATAGTGAGAAAGATGGTGTCATAGAAAATACAATCTTGTAATTATACGATTGTTATTTTCTTGAACTTTGAAAAATCATACAAAATATGTGAACTGTCTTCATACGCGCGGAAGTCTATAACAGAAATCCTATGACACTCGCCAGTAGTGTCGATTTCTATCAGTAGCAGATGTTCTTTAATTGGACTTCCGGAGATTAGTTCTTACAAACAAACAAATCATTTTGTCTCTTAATTATTAAGTTATAAAAAATAACTTAAAGATAAATTATTACACTACTCAATGCGATCAAGATATCAAACGGAATTATGATGAAGATTAGTAGAATAATTCTGTGATGGTACTCGTATATTCTGAGATACGTGTTATGGTATAATTCTTCAGGCGACCAGATTGAGTGATCTAGTTTTTCCACCATATTTTTTTTATTTCAGGTTTCACACTTTTTTTACTTTACCATCACGTTTCAAAAAATATTTCTTATCTTAATTTTTTTTAAGGGATTAAAATATGCACTTTTTGAAAAGATCACTCCTACCTCATGCACAAGTTTCTTATTCATTTCTTCGATCTTTTTGACTCGAAAATATTTTTCAATACTTGCCTGACACTTTAAGTAAGTAGCTAAAGTATAAATTCAGCATTAACATAACCAGCTAAAGCAAAAAAAAAATACAGTTTTTTTTTGTGTTTTATTTAAACGCATAATTTTAGCTTAGTATATCTACTTGGAATATTCATTTTATTTTTTTTATAATTACCTATATATAGTTCTATTTACCTGTTTTTCTAAAGACGTTAATGATTACGACATAAAACATATACCTTCGTTATAATTACTAAAATATTCCTTAATCGCCGGACGCGCTGTCCGTTTGACAGTAAATTGGTCATTTTAGTTGATTTATTTCAAATATTTAAGACAAGTCATGATGGCTATGATAATAACGCTTTAATGATCAGTAGGTGGAAGTGTGTATTTTGTAATCATTGGTTTAACTATAAAAACGTGAGCATAAAACTAATTTTTATGTTTTTTTTTGTTACTCTTATAATTTCTATAATGTGATTTGGAGCTAAGCTCAGATACAGCTGTATCGTGTGTTAAAAACTTTGTAATTCATTGTGTTTAATTTTTGCTTTCCTTTTTTTAAAACAACGCTTGTCAAAACCAAAATGTCTCATGGTTTTTTTTTTGGAGAACGCTTTTGATATCCCATTTGTAAAAAAAAATATAATTTCTTTGTGGCAATTAAATTAATGTGTCATTGTTTGTTTTCCCCAATAAATAAAATAAAATACTATATTGCTATTATTATAAATCTTATAATGAGCCCGTACTGTCCTACTGTTGGGCAAATGCCTTCCTCCATTCCGTCCATCGATCGCGACTTTGCCCTACAATTTGCCAAAGTCTGGTCTGCCGTGTCCTCGTCTTGCCATGCTGTGGACATCATTCGGCTGAAATGATTAAAATAACGATAGAGTTATTACGTTATTTATCTAATGTTATAATTAAACATGGAGCAGGATTATGCGAAAGTTCGTATAAGTTTACTTCATTGTATACTTATACAGAGTTTCACAAAATCCTGCTACACTATTATAGCAATAAAACGCGTCTTATACAATCTCGAATCGTCTGTTCATTTTCCTTCACAAGTGATGAATCGTGAAAAATATTCAATGTTTACGCACATATGCCGTGACAACCGGTCATTGTGGATAATGGCTACATACTTCAAAACAGTGCATGCTGTATATGCAAAGTGAGATATCCCGATGTAATGCAGCGTGCCTACAATACATGTTATGTCAAGAAAGTCGCATCTACACATTGTGGCACATTTTTTCTGTCTGTTTATCACGTTCTTACGGCTAAACTGCTGAACCTTGAAAGACGTACTAAGGGCCGAAGCCTTTTGGGCAACTTTAGATGAAATTGAACACCAACCAATGATTATCCCTGTACGCACTATGCAAGTGCACTCATTGATAACGCCTGCCTGGTGCAGGACTATTGTAGAACAAAGAAACTAAAGATATACCTTTTCAATACTTGGTTCAAACATGGTGATTAAGTTTTGATTTTAGGACGCCAGCGCCCATTGTCCTTTCTAGAATTCTGGCAGATTGTAAAGATGATTTAGACCCGCTGGGTCCGTAGGTTACCAATGAGTTTTGTTTTTCTATTTTTGGTAATTATGGAAACCCGCTGTGTAAGGCAAAAACGACCGTTCAAAAATTTCAACTACTTAAATGATATGTTTCATGTCAATATTTTTCTGTATGAGAAGACTTTTTAATACGACACGAATACTTACTAGGGTGCTACCCAAAAAAGGAGATACATAGTAAAAGCGAAACATATTTTTTATTTGGTTAGGACTTTAATAAAATGTACAGTCTATTACAGGCTCATATCTTGGCAACAGCCTCTTCTCATACAGAGAAGGCACAAGCATTGATCACCACGCTTATTCAGCTAATTGGCGATATCAGAACGGCCCTTTCAAAATCTAGCCCAAATTGAATGATGTTCTTTATTTGAGGGATTAAAGAAAATACCTACACTTTCTCTTTGCATGTGACTATAAAATGGTCTCCTGAGAAGGGAAACCGAGACGAACCCACTTCAATCATATAGAAAGTGCAAGTACTACAACGACTAGGTTGCAACGTATGTGTAATGTTTAAAAATTGCTATTGTAAACAAATGTCTGTCGCTGTATACCTCCGGCGGGCTAAGCATAATATTATGCTTTTTTATTGCCGTGTATGTCGTTTATAACGTACATATACAGGAACATTATGTATTATAAGTAGTTGAATAAACATGACTTTCCAACAATACGATGTTACTTTTGCAAAATATTAAATCCTAGCTTTTGTCCAGCTTATGGTTTTAACAACTAATTTAGCTCTCATTTTTTAATTTATAGCGCTTGGTTCGTATTGTATCGTATCTTCACATTCGTATAATTATAGAATGAATGTAGTAAAAACCAACCCTGGTGTGCTAAAAGATGTATGTCTGAATGTGCCGGATAATTACGTGTCGCGGCGACGGAGACCGCGGTTACTGGCGGTGCCTCGCGGCCGGACCAACCTGCTGGGTAAAGCACCAATGACGCGCGCCTTGCATACTCTAAACGAAATTGCGGAGAGGTTAGATTTGTTTTCCTGTTCTCTGAATGAGTTCACAAAAATTACCTTGCATATTATATGTTTTTAATATTGTAAAATATTGTTAAGGCCACGCTGCCGATTTAGGGTAACCTGTAATGGTAGTGGTGTTGTTGTAAAAATAAATTAAAAAATAAATAAATAAATAAATAGTTTCTAGTATGTATGGAGTTTCTTGCCCGTTCGTCGCCATACGAAACTACTTTTTGAAATGGGTATCTAGATTTTTTTTTCTCTCTTGTAAATGACGTTTAAACGTGCCTTTGAATGGTCTAATTGAAATAAATGATTTGACTTTGACTGTGCCCACGCCTTTATCCGTTTCAATGTCAGTTTTCGCGGATATAGACGAAGTTGTGGATGAAATTGGATGAAATAGTAGCCTTACCCTTTGGGATGCGGAAGACTGCTCAGAGCGACTCTTGGATCAAAGTTAATTGGAGGAACATCGTGAGGTTTTATTCGGTAAGAGTCCGACAATAGCCCTTCGCCTTCCCTAAATCAGAGGCAGACCGTAAGGATTTCCCCACGCCTATATCCCAAGCTACCTCCTTGTCAAATTCCATGACGATCAGTTTAGTAATTTTACCAAACAGACAGACAGACGTACTTTCGCATTTAAAACATTAGTTCGGATTGTTTATAATAACAGTAACTAAATAATAAGCCAATACTTTTTCTTTCTTCACCTTATTACCGTAGTTACCAACAGTACTACTTACGGACAATCAAATTCGTCTTGCGTAACTATAACCATTGGTTGTTGACAAAATATGGTACCTACTTTATACTTTCACTCTTGGCCAGATGTCCGACATTCGACCGCTCAACTGGCCGATAGAGGCAACCGGCAAACAAGTGGAATTTGATAGGCTAGAGCAGGGCTCTCAGTTTTTTAATACTGCGACTCCTTTTACGGTTTGTGATTTTTTTTTACGCCCTTATTATAAAAAATATTTGTGTGTAGCTCCGGCAGATATTAAGAATTATTTATTTATTTATTATTTATAGGGCTGAATTTTCAATAGTCAGATAACTTTTATCCAAAGAATTAATATGACAGTTAAATTTGACATATTTTCTATAAAAAGCTGTCAAACCGCCATATTTAGGTATCCCTTCGTTAAGAGTTTTTGACGATTAAAAAATTAGACCTTAATGAAATAATAATAAAAAGCTAAAGAGATTTTTTGTTTGTTTAAACGCGGAACTACGAAGTGGATGGAAAAAAAAAATTGTATAAAGTAGCCAGATTCATAAAGAGTACTATAGGCTATATAACATCACGCTACGACCTACGGGAGTGGAGCAGTAACCAAAGAAGTCACTTCACATGGGTGAAAAAAAAACACACGTACGATCATGATGAATCTAGGTCAATTCTCTCAAAGTGTGATTATTACGTGATTATTAATAATAAAATAACGAATTATAATTATCTGACCGACTTCAAATGAGAGTTCACTGCATTATTTGATTATTATTTAAATATTTGAACAATATTATTTTTGATCACTGAAAGAAGGAAGTGAACGGGCATTACATATATATGTATTTCGAAATATTTATTGTTCGTTTCCTGAACAGAAATTACTAAAATATGTAAATAACATAGAATTACTTTTGGTTTGTTTAAGTCTGCCGTCACATAGAAACACTCGTTTTACCTCTTTTACCATTTTACTGTAGAAAGTTTAAAGCACAGTTCTTAGAAACGAAAGAATAAACTGGTATTAAACCCGGTTGAAAGATAAACCGACTGCTACTTTTCATATATCCAAAAAAAGGAATTTAATTTAATTTTTTATCATTCTTACTCGAAAAACAATTATTAAAATAATTATAATAATACTTACCCAAAAAAAAACAAAAATAATTCTAATCATTTAAATAAAAAAAAATCATAATGCACATTAAATATTGAGGAATAGTATAAGAAAATAATTATCACAGCAAAAAATCATCATCTGCCTAGCGTTTTCCCAATTATGTTGGGGTCGGCTCCCAGTCTAACCGGATGCAGCTAAGTACCAGTATTTTACATGGAGCGACTGCCTATCTGACCTCCACAACCCAGCCAAAAAACACAGAAAAAAATACTGAGGCTTATTGTAAAAAAAGTATGCGATCAGAAATTATAATAATTATCAACAAGGTATTATGGAAACTAAATTGCCAGTTAAGTAGTTATTAATTCTAAAATTTTATTAATCTTCTAGAACTGGTGCTAACAACCTGTTTATGGTTTAATCATTAAAAAAAAACGGAAGTAATTAATTACTTTCTCTTTTTTTTTAAATACGATATTTATTGTGTGTTTACATCATAATTTTATATTATACCATTGGATTGTGGATCGGTTATATCACATTGATCAGGAACTAAATCATTTTATAATTAATTTATTTAATATTTCGATGATTTATTTTTAATTAGACGTTTACATTATTTATTTTTTTTTTTAATTTTTTGTTTATCAACGTTTTGAATTTTATTGTAAGACGATTTAAGTTTGTTTTTAATCCATAAAATAATAATAATTATAAACGCGAAGTGATTTTGTTTATATGCTAAACTACTGAACCGATTATGATGAAATTTGGTATAGAGTATGCTTGAACCCTGTGAAAGGACACAGGCTATTTTTTAATCCGTGATGACTTCATCTACATCCGTGATAGGTCCATTCATGTGGACGGAAGCTATTCATTAATAAACTAGTTTAAAAAAAAGTATGTTTTTACAAAAAAATAAATAAACATCCACTCGAACAAAAGACAACAACATCGCATCAAATTCTTTTCGCTCTTGAAATCACGACACACGATTGTAACATCTTACTTAATAATATTTCGTTCGTTAAAATCAAACAAAACAATTTCACTGTTACTGTGAATAAAACTGATTTATCATCAGCTGTGATCACTCTCTGGAACAGTGATCTATTAAGTATCGCGATGAGCAATAAAATAATAGATAGAGTTTTTGATTGTCACTTGTTTTTATTAGAACATTTTAAACATTCAGTGTCAAAAATTATTTAAACGCAAAATACGAATTTAATTCTTGAAAATAGAGGTAAGATACTGATAAATACAACCTTAATTTTAATTCGTTACAAATCTTTTAGGGGGTGAATGTACTCATGAATATGAACAACTTTTATTAAGGGACATAGTACGAAATATGTCCCTTAATAAAAGTTGTTCATATTCATGAGTACATTCACCCCCTAAAAGATTTGTAACGAATTAAAATTAAGGTTGTATACTGCATTCGTCTACATTTAAAACTGCAAAGTACAAAAGCTCCTTTGATAATAATTCGTAGTTTAAGAAGCAGTTAAAGCGTGTCATCAAAAGAAAGTCAACATTTAATTAGTAAAGACAAGCTGTAGTATTAATTACTAAAATGCATGCTAACACCACTTTAAAATTAGTAGTTAAGTGAGCGGTAAAATATAATTGTTCTTTGTTTTACTAAATTACGCAGATTATGCTATCAGTTTTTTTTTTCTACTTAATACAGTGCATTGTTTTAAAAATAACAAACTACAAAAAACCTCCAATGACTATTTTCTAACACAAATAGACTCTTAAATTGCTTGCATTATCACAAATGTGAAAATGAATTAATTCTTCATAATACTGGAACTATAGCCGTTACAGTTAATGGCAATAGCCATCAGTCTCCATTGTGATACACAACAGAAGCCAAAACAAATAATGTTCAAAGCATAAAGAATTCATTAGAAAATCTCAATTCGCACCGATATTTGTACAAAGCGAAAGTATTATTTTTTCTTATTTGTATTCTGACAGATAATTTGTACCGTTTTGCAATAGTCGTGATGGTTATTGAGATGTCCGTTAAATTGGATAATTTTATTGAGGAGTACTCTTTAAGGAGATGGCGGGACGACTTGGTGGGCTTCCTTGAGAATTGGCAAGACGTAGCGCAAAATCGCGAGAAATGGGAGGAATTGAGGGAGCCCTTTGCCCAGCAGTGGGACAGTACAGGCTAGTTATAATAATAATAATAGTAGTAATGTTATAATAAAGAATGTGGAAATAATAATAGTACTCTTTCATTGGCATCTGCGTAATTATAATCAAGTGTATTAATAGTTTATCTCATAGAGTTATGAAGTTTAGTTGGCCATTCTGAGGATTTGAAATAAAGAATGAATAAAATATAAAAAGAAAAATAATAATACTTAATATTTTACTTTGCCCAGGAGTGGAACAGAATAGGCTAACAAAAATAAAATATATATTTTTGTTATTTTTTAGTTTACCATAAAACAAGCCTATATTACTCGACAATACAGTATATCACTGTTCAGCTTTGATGAGATTTAAATTGATGGTTAAAAATTGCCCAGGCTATAAATCTACTGGCGATAGCGTGGAGGCTGTAGGCGTTATGTATTTATTGTTTGCTCAATTTGTCGTTCAAAACAAATTACTTTACTATCGTTAAGTTGGTAACTTTACTTTACTCTTTAAGTAAAATCTAACTAACGCTCATTTAATGAAGTTAAAAAGATTTTTGTTTGTTCATTTGATCGTGCTAATCTCTTGAACTCCTAGTCGGATTGAGAAAAAAATGTCTTTGTACAGTCACGAGTAAAAAGAAGTATACACTTAGCAACATTACGAAACGAATTTTTTTAAATATATTATTTGAAATGTCATGTTTTTAGGAATATAGTATTTTGAATTCAATACTACTCTGAAATAGGTCTTATATCAAAGTTACAACTATTATTTCACAAGAAAACCGCTTTTGAAATTTGCTAAGTGTATATTTGTTTTTGCTCGTGACTGTACTCGTACATTATGACTAGCTTTTGCCCGCGACTTCGTCCGCGTAAATGTCGGACCCCCGTTCATCCCCTTAGAGGGTAAATTTTAAAAAATCCTTTCTTAGCGGATGCCTACGTCATACATCTACCTGCATGCCAAATTTCAGCCCGATCTGTCCAGTGGTTTGGGCTGTGCGTTGATAGGTCACTATGTCAGTCACCTTTGAGTTACCTTTGAGTTATATATATCATCTTTAAGTTATATATATTATGATAGCCAGATTTAAGAGGAATTGTAAAAGCTATATCACTTCACGCTGCAAGCCACGGGAGCATAACAGTAATCAAACACGTAATTTGACTTCTGTGAAAAAAACCACGGGCACGAAATCGCGGGTATACATAAATAAACTCACGCCTTTTTCCCAGGCTGGTAAGCAGAAACCACAGAACGCCTCCTGCTACGATCCTTACATACTTCGCCTCATTCACGTTCATACATGTATAAACGCGCGTGTATATAAGTCTGAAATCGCCAAACTGCTTAGTGCAAGCGTGGTGATCAATGCTCGTGCCTTCTCTGTATGGAAAGAGGCCTTTGTCATGCAGTGAGAAAATAGTTCGTATAATTAAGTAATTTATAACTTAACAACGCTCTTTAAGTCACTTACAGATCTATAAATATCGAAGAAACCTAATAGATTCTTTTGTTCCCGGATAAATCGATATAAATTTGAATCGATTCCAACAATCGATTCTAGACTTGTACATGTAAATCTGTCAGTTGATCTGATTATCAGTTGTCTAGATTTACCGTATCATTTATTTAGGTACGTGAAGACATCTGCGCGTGAGTTGTTTACATAGTGCTAGTTAAAGTGCACTGACTTTTATTTGCTCTTTCTTTTATGCGTAAGCACAAGGTCAAGGTGTGTAGTTGTTTGTTCTTTTAACAATTACTAGCTGACCCGCCGCGACTTCGTTCACGTGGTATCCTACACTACCAATACCCCTACCCTACCCCTGCCTTACCCTACCCCCTACCCTACTCTACCCTACCCTACCCTTACTCTACCCCTACCCTACCCCTACCCTACCCTACCCCTACCCCTACCCTACCCTACCCTACCCTACCCCTACCTTACCCTACCCCTACCCTACCTTATTTTCATTGTTTTTTTTTTGGATTCTGCTATTCGGGACGGAAACAAATCCAACAAATCAAAAACCATGGCAATCGGTCCAGCCGTTCTCGAGTTATAAGTGTTGTAACAAACACGCCTTTCTTTTATATACTTATATAGATTATGACGGTACAGTTGGCGCACAGGCCGAGTGATTAACTGTTGCACTGCGTGACACGGGTTTGATTCTCGGACGAAACAAATATTTGTATGGCCTATAGGTAGTTAAGTTCCGGGTCTGGTTGTTTGTGTATGTGAGTTTATATGTTAGTAAACGCAACTAGTGTTACATCATGGGTAACACTAGTGTTAAAATAATAAACCTATGACTATTTCTAAAAAAAAAATATATCTAGATATTATTTTTTTAGAAATACCTACACATAGATTTTTTCTAATCCAACTGGTAGTTCCAGAGATGTAAACAAACAAACGGCCAAAAAATCTTCTGCTTTATTATATGTATAAGAATACACCGTGAATTTTAACTCGTTGTAAATCTTTAAGGGGGTGAATGTACTCATGAATATGAACAACTTTTATTAAGGGATATAGTAAGAAATGTGAAAAAAAAACCCAGCTGATCCATATAATTATGTACTACATGACGATCAAATTGTATGGATCAGCTGTTTTTTTTTTCACAAATTAAAATTCACGGAGTAGATTTTAAAAAAATCTGCTGATTTTTGTTCGCGTAACTCGACATAATGTTTGAATAAGCTGACTTTGTTTAGCTATTTCCGAGTTGGTAACATAGTAAAAGTTGTTTATTAAATAATGATGAGTACAATGACCTCTTTCCAGGTTTCCGATAAACAAACTATAACGTTGTATAATGTCAGTGTTTAGTTTATGTGTTCGTTTGTCTTCACCTTCCCGTTCTCTTTAATTGTACTTTCATTCATTCAAAACAAACTCGTCCTCTTTGCTGCCTCGTTGGTCTAATGGTCACAAAGCGGGACTGCTGAGCAGTCTTGGGATCAATTCCCAGGTCGGACAAAGTTTTATTGGGTTTTTCCATCAGGAATATCTCAGTAGCAGCCTCTCGGAGTCTAGATTTTGTGTCCGGTTGATGGCAATAGGCTCGACCCCTATTACAAAAGACCAAAACATAACTGACTAAATGTGGGTGTGCTAATGGGTACACTTCTGCCTAACCCTTCTGGGATTACAGGCGTGATTTTTATATCATTCCAAACAATACAATAATCACATCCGTGTTCCTTTTAAGGCTCTGGCATTATAAAAGGATAAAGCAATCCTTAATACTGTCGCTGTCATCCACTTTACTAAAGACAGTAGTACTACCAATTTGATTGGCTCGAGCCAATATTATACTCTAACTTTCTCTATATACGATGTATTTTTAATTGTAATATATGACATGCTTCCGTTTGACTACGATTTCGCCGCACGATTATGAAGCAGACTGGCCTGGAAGTATTTTTAACTCATAAGCAAAGGCGACGGGATGTTAGATATAAGTTTGACGTCTCTGTGTGTGTGTCTGTCTGTGGCATCGTAGCACCCGAACGGATGAACCAATTTTGATATTGTTTTTTTGTTTGAATGGTGGATTAGTCGGGAGTGTTCTTAGGTATGTTTGATGAAAATCTGTCCAAGGTGACCGCCGTCGGGGGGTTTTAAATTACAAATATTTTTTTTATTAAGTATTTTTACCTGAGACTTGTAGCCTACCAAATTATTGCAGTTGGAAAACACAAGTTCCACTCTAATTAACTAACTTAAACTTCTATCTGACACCCAGTGCGAGTGTGCTGCTCCTGACCTATGACGGACCAGACAATGTTCCATTTGTTGGAGTGTCCAAAGTGACCTTACTACTCCCGCACATTTGAATACAAGGGCCGTCTACTGGGGTTAACAAGACCTAGCTATTTTTCGATTCGTAGCGTCTCCTTCATAGCGTATCGATGGGATATTAGGCTTAGGGTTAGGCAGAAGTACTCATTAGTACACCCACATTTCGCCAGTTATGTTTAAATCCGATGTAATAGGGGGCGAGACTATTACCATCAACCGGGCACATAATGCAGACTCCGAGGCTGCTATTGAGAAATTTCTGATGGGAAAACCCAATAATACTTTGTCCGACCTGGGAATCGAACCCAAGACCTCATGCTCAGCAGTCGCACTTTGCGACCACTAGACCAACGAGGCAGTCATATTGATTTATAGATATTTAATATTATAATATACTTTTGTTTAGCTATTCCTTTTAAGACCAGCCAACTTTCTCAAATACCTACTATATAGGTATACCTATATATAGGTATTTTTAATTCTAATGTCAACAAAGATTACATAAAAAAACATCGTTCACTGTTGTGTGGCAAACGTTTTTTAACTATTCTTCGTTTGCAAAACAATACTTGTTCCGATTATTTGTCTGTAAATAATCAATGTTTTATGCTCATCGTCTATTTAAACATTACTCGCTATTTTTGTTCTGAATTTACTAAACGATTTCGTAATAGTACAGTAAGAAACATTTCAAGTCTGAATTCACACGCCGATTTGCAATACTTTAATGCAATTGTAATATTTGAAATCGGAACTTTTTACTTACAAATGTTCATGAATTCTTTGAAAGTAATTGTACCAATCTTACTAAATACATATTTCGTTATTGTATTAGTACAAAATATTTCCGCTTATCGATATGTTATTAGGTTATGGGATAGCTTAACAAGACTTTTAATTCACTTACCATATAGTATGTTGTCAATGTACTCATGAATATGAACCATTTTTTTTTGGGTCCAACTTTGAAGTTGAAAATAGCCACCGCTTTTCCCTACTACACGATCAAAACGTATGGAAAGTTTTTTATATTTCAAGTATGTTTCTATTATAAAAGCTGCTTGAATTTATGAATTCTGTCACTACACAGATAGCTGATAACTGTAGCTGACGAGTAACAACTTTTATTTTGGAAAAAGAATTAGTGATTCGCGCAAAAAAATAAATCCATGGAATTGTGAACAAAATCTGGTTCAATGGTCAATTTTACTGGCAAATGTCGTCTGCTTCCGCGATAGCAGACATTCACGCGGAAGAAGTCGCGGCATAAACTAGTTATTTACATGAGAATCCGATTGCATAAAATCAAATACCTACTTTTCCGCAATTAACAAGATAATCATAACTCTCAATCCCCTCATTATAGGGAAAACCATTCACCATAGAAATACATTACGAAAGAATAAATATTCAGTTAACTCGTGGGAGCTACCATATTAGAAAATTTGATTGCGTCCCAATTTCCTGTTACAAAAACAACATTATCTGCTACTTATAACTGCAAATGATACACAATATTCAACCTTAGATCTCTGAAAATAAAGTATTACGATGATGAGAGACATATTACAGAAAACGCACGTTGTTTTATTGGAATACAACTATCACAGTTTGGTTTAAATTACTCCACATTTGAGTATCTTATGTAAGACGTTGCGTCAAATGAATATTGAAATGAATGTCTTCGTCAGAACCATTGATAGTAAAAATTGCGTTAGTAGGTCTGTTTGTACTTACGTGACATTTCAAGGGTGTGACATAGGTAGGTCATAACTGTACGAAACGTAGTTGCACGGGTGCATATCGATAAAAATTTGGTAGTACATAAAAATAATTAATTTTGAAATGCAATATAAAAAGCAATCACGTTTTTTTTTCTAAAGTCAAGTTCCGTGTCATTTTTTAAGTGTTATCTAATTTCTAGTTAGCCTATTATTGGCGACTGTATAAGACCGTGACCGATAAATTGTAATAATTAAGATCTAATGTACACAGAAACTGTTAGCAAACCTTAATAAATAAATAAATATTTTATTTGCAACCTCTCGCAAACAAGCAACAACACAACCTAGAAATATTACTTATATAACCTGTTCTATTTTTCCAGTGTTCTAACATAAAAATTCTCTCTCTTTCCAGATGTAAATAAACAACGCGCAAGAAAAACAGGCCACCTGAGCGGATTATTGACCCAGTCACGAACGGTCACCGGAACCATTATGCCTTATACATCCAACACTATCTGAACGGACCTGACCAGCATTGCGAACGGGAAGCACCGTTAATTATGCCAATTTATTAGCA
Organism: Hoplodrina blanda; assembly: GCA_949316365.1. Taxonomy (NCBI): domain Eukaryota; kingdom Metazoa; phylum Arthropoda; class Insecta; order Lepidoptera; family Noctuidae; genus Hoplodrina; species Hoplodrina blanda. The sequence goes on from OX438564.1 coordinate 10,018,649, forward strand.
ACCACAATGATGGAAGAAGTAACGCCTCGCCCCAGTGTCGAATACATCCCTCCTTTACCTCCAAAGGTGAAGCAAAGAGGATCGACAACTTATACACAAATAAACAGTGACGAAACTACGATGAACACAAACGGGTTCACCGCTACCGACGTCCGGATGGACTCGCTAAGTTCGATGCACTCACTCGTCCTTAATTCTAAGACACCATCTGCAACGGTATTTGTAGCGGCGACCCAGTCAGATCGACCCGCGAGTACGCCTAGCACGGACGCTCTCAACGGTCCACACGTGGTCACTATCAGAATAAACACCGACGCAGACAAACCAAAAGCACCAAAAATATCCAGCGTACACCTCAAGAGCGACGTTGATTTCGAAACGTTTAAGATTAACGACGTGTGCAAGAAAAACAACAGCTTAGTCAGAATAAATGTTGATGAAAACAAACCGAAAATTCTAGAAAACGAAGATCACCTGAAAACCGACAAGGCACCATACATCTATTGCAATTCCTTTGTGAATTCTATGACAAATATGGTTATGTCAAGCGGGCAGTGCTCTCCTAGTGATACTCTGGACTCTGGTACCTGCAGCGACCTTGACGGCACTCCTCCACCTCTACCCAAAAAGAAGACCTCAAAAACTAGTTCAATAAAGAAAGCCGTATCTGTAACGCTAATCAGCTCGAGAAACGGGAGCAGCCAAAGCGAAGTGGATTTTGAAGACAACGACTCGAATATATCATGCGATTCTTTGAACAGTAGCGAGCTGAACGTAAGCGTGCACGCCGATGAAAGTCATAGTGAATATAGTAAAAAAGAAAAGAAACAGAGTGCGGAATCACCCGACGCGCCGGAGACGTTCGCCAAAGCGAACAATAAAGACAGTAGCTTTCTACCGCTGGGTCTGCTTCAAGACATAAGAGACCGTTCAGCGAAACTAAATACGGTCGAAACTGAAAGCGAGGCGAAGCCCGAGCCACACGAGGAAGCGAACCAGAATATTAATGAGGATGCTAATATTTCAAAAGAAAGCGCACAACTCACATCGTTCCGTCTAGTTTCTCAGTTTAATAGCGAGTGTAACAACACGACAGAGTCGCTACCCGCGAACTTGTGCTCCAAAACTCCAATAATTAGCGAGAGCACTTACGAGGACCGCAAGCAACAGGACAAAATGAAACAAGAACAAATGTTTTACAGCAGTCATTACTTTGATACGGACAAATTCTACGATTTCCATCTGAACGAAAAACAATTTGATGATGTGAAAAGTGTTAGTGTAAAAAGTGAGTGTGAAGTGTCGGAAGTGGAATACTTTGCCGGTGTGAAGGATTATAAAAACGAGGAGATACCTTCGACGATAAAAAGTTCCAAAGGAACAATAAGGGGCGTGAAGAACCGCGTACGGGCGGGCATAGCGACGTTCTTGCAAATGCAGAGCACGACAAAGGTAATTTTTTTGTGATTGTCTTGCTTTTTAATTTCAGCACACTCGGTTTTTATGTCGACTGCTGCCTCGTTATACACGTACTGATTTTAGAGGTCACCACTAAATGCATTCGAAAGTATTACACGCTATTCTAGTTTATTAAAATGCTTATATTTAAATGGCATTCGTGAAAATGTTCGATATTGAACCTTCATGGTAGATTGTCGTAAACAATGGAAGGGTGAAGGAATAGAATGGATAAACAATTGGCAGGTTTAATTGTCATTGAGAATTATGAACGGACGTGTCTTGGTCCGAAGGCTTTTGTACGACAACAATTGTCATTGTAGCAACATCGTATGATGTAATTTCTGGAAAACCTGCCGTGATAGCTCATATCTAATTTGTAAACAATCGACTGTTTTCCTTAGCATTACATGTTATTTCATAAAATTGACGCAAAATATTGATTTTGACATGATTTGCTGATATAATATCTACAGACTTTTATACAAAAAATTAATATTATAAATTGCATTGCCATTCAACGTGGAAATGCCACTAGTCTTATGCGGAGGAATTTTTTGTAGCCATTTTGTTTTATTTTTTGTTTTTTATTATATTCAAAAGAGAAAAGAAATGTACATTTGTTTATACTAGGTTATCTCTAAAAATACTAATCTGAATACAAATAATCTTATGCTGATAGAAAACTAGACTACTTCCGAATGTCATAAGCTATGTTTTATAATAATACTTTACTTCCGTGCGGAAGAAGTCACTGGCAAAAGTTAGTTACTTTTATTTTGACATCAAATTGTTGAAAATACGTCCTTAGAACTTGAAATACGCTATCGAGACTTTATTTCACTTTCGCTAGTCGTAAATGTTGACCTAGGGTAGGAGGTTAATGTTTATAGTCTATCATATATAATAGTAACTTAGCTAATATCTTGCAGACCAGTTATTTCACCGTGAGCGACTGCTGAGTATGAGGTTTTGGGTTCGATTCCCAGGTCGGGCAAATCTGGATGAATATTTTCATCAGAAAATTTGCAGTAGCAGCTTCAGTGTCTGGATTTGTGCCCGGTTGATGGCAATAGGCTAGCCCCCTATTACATGGGACTTAAAAACATAACTGGTGAAATGTGGGTGTTCTAATGGGTACATACTTACCCTACGGGGATTGCAGGCGTGATGTTATCTTATGTTATCTACTAAACGTCTTTTGCCACGTTTTTTCAACAAATCTGTATCAGTTATCATCTAAACTGATTTCCATTGCCATAATTGCTGCAAGATCATCTTCCGCATTTCTACAAATTTTAATTAAGGTAAAATTGTCGTTTCCTACTGCTGAGGTCTCACGTATAGCTTTAAGTATGTCGGAAGTGTGACTTCTAGTTTTCTAAGCGATTCTATTGAACGGCTAGAAAGTTAGGAAAAATTGTGGAAGACATTAACTGGTGCCATTGTTAGTATACGATGATTGTGATTGGTTGATTGGTATGTAGATAAGACAGGTGCTAAGTATCAAGCTAATTGTTACTTTATTTACTACTAGCTTTGTGCTTTGTGTGGTGTAACTTTGAACGATAGAGTGAGGAATGAGGTTATACGGAACCGTTGCGGATTAAAAGAGGATGTAGTGACAAAGATAGAAAAGGGTATGCTTATATGGTTCGGTCATGTTGAGAGGATGAGTGAAAGACGATTAACAAAAGGTATTTATATGGCAGAGGTGAGTGGCAACGCAGGGAGGGGTCGCCCTAGGAAGACCTACACTGACTTATTGGTGAGGTTCTTCAGAAAGGTCAGGTGCGGAGTACTCGTAACCGGCGTGCTTGTATGACGAGATGAACGTAGATGAGGCGAAAGGAGTATGTAAGGATCGTAGCAGGTGGCGTTCTGTGGTTTCTGCCTACCCCCATGGGAAAAAGCAGTGAGTTTATATATATGTGGGGGTGTGTGTATGTGTAGGTGTCATGATGGCCTGATGGTTAAAGCGCCCGCCTCTCATGTAGGCTTTTGCCCTGTAGTGGGACAGTAATAGGTTGCTATTGTTATTACTAATTTACTACTAGCTGCCCGCGACTTCGCTTATGTGGTGATTTTCACCCGCGTTAAGTTCCGTCTTTGGTTATTAGGGGGTTTTATTTGTTTTGTGCGGTACCCTCATTATTTTCCTAAAATTAATAGTAGCCTCAATTACTCCTTATAACATCTGCTAGTGAAAGTTCCGTCAAAATAAATCTAGCCGATTCGCAGATTTGCCGGAACAAACAAACAGACAGAGACCGACAATTTTATTCTGTAAAAAGCTGTGTTATTTTGATATTTCAAACTGACACTTTAATTTTATTTGTTTGTATAGATGAAGTCCAACTTTTACTTGCACCGATTTAAAGACACAAATTGCACATCGTGAACCTTTCATTCATAGAATAGTGCAAATTATCCGTGCCATTTGTGACCTAGATTCTACCTTTATAATGTAAAATACTAGACTAGACAACTGGACAAATGTAATAACTTTTCTTGGAAGAAATACTATTATTCATTTCGTCAAATTCTGTGACATTGTCCTAGATTTGTGACAGGTGCGCGCTTTTGTGCAATTTGGATGATTTTATGTGTGGAGGCGTGATGTTATGTGTGGATGATTTTAACCATTAATTACAACATCATGCCTGTAATCCCCGAAGGGTTAGGCAGAAGTGTACCCATTAGTACACCCACATTTCGCCAGTTATGTTTAAGTCCCATGTAATAGGAGGCGAGCCTATTGCCATCAACCGGGCACAAATCCAGAATCAGAGAATCCGAAAAACCCAATAACACTTTGCCCGACCTGGGAATCGAACCCAAGACCTCATGCTCAGCAGTCGCGGTTTGCGACCACTAGACCAACGAGGCAGGACTATTAAGTATGAACTTCTATAATGATCTTGGAAACCGCACTCAAAACTATTATTCTAATTAGGTACTTAAGTACCTAAATCTAATGCTGTTTTTGTTGTTAATTTTGTTGTTTACGTCTAATTATTCACGTAATTTTTTACGTTAAAAGCCTTTTAATGGTCCCTTTGGAATAAATTATTTGACTTTGACTTTGTTATTCACGCGAGACATACCTACTATTGAAGTCTAATATACTTATTCAATAAAAAAAAATACTACTGCTCCTGTTGATCGTTGATTCGTTGCCATTTACGCATGAGGTTAGGGGTTTAATTTATAACGGGCAAGTACTAATATGACTTTTTCAATGTATTATATAGGTAGATATAATATGTACTTTCTAAGTTCTAACTTGGACATCACAGACATCGGTACAAAGACATCGTTAGGAAACCTGGACATGATTAATATAAGTCCAGGTTTTCTAGTGATATTTTCCTTCATCGATGTTTGTGATGTTGACAATAAACTGAGAAAACTTGTTTAAGTCGAATTAAATTGGATTTGACATTAAGTTATCAACCTTCGCTTCTCTTATACGGTTCCTATTATGACTATTTATGTAACTATTAAAAGTTCCATTGTCAATTGTGAGAAAGTATTCTATCTATCTGTCTTCTGGACGGCATAACCTGCTAGATGAAATCTAAAATTTAGTTGATAAGGTAGTTTTACTGTAATAGGCTGGTATTGCTTATCATTGACATCGTTCCGTGTCTCGGAAAGCACGTTAAGCTGTTGGTCCCGGCTGTCATACGTGGATCTTTGACAGTCGTTACCAGTCGTCAGAAGCTTGAAAGTCTGACAACCAGTCTTACCAAGGGGTATCGTATTACCCAGTTTCTGGGTTGTGGAGGTCAGATAGGTAGTCGCTCCATGTAAAATACTGGTACTCAGCTGGATCCGGTTAGACTGGAAGCCGACCCCAACATAGTTAGAAAAAGGCTAGGCAGATGATGATGAGTAGGTACACTAATCATAACATCAATGTGGTTATTAATTATGTACGGTGCATAATTAATAACCACACATTATAAATTGGGCTTAGATCCAATTCGACCTTAAATACAATTCAAAATATTGGACTCACACTCACACACGTTACAATCTGAAACTTCCTTATACCGCCTTCCGTGTGCTATAGTTTTTAGCCTTGGCGTTACTTACATTCACTCCTCGCTTCATTGAACAGGTTATAACTAACTGTTTGTTTTTAACTCGTTCGGTAATTAGATGTAATAAGTTCAAAGATGATTGTATTCACGATTCTTTTGAAGTCATTTTAATTGTGTTAGATATGTTATTAGTTGGAGGTAATGTGTATTCTGCCCTTGCCGATTTGGTTGATTTAATGTGCTATAATTTGAACGTCTTGACGTAAGCTCAAAGAGGTTTAGCTTCATGGCAAACTGGATTAAGTAATTGCAGGTTAATTTCAACTATTCAGAAACCAAAAAATATGTTGCTCTGAATAATAATAATGCCAACCTGTTATTTTTCCAGTAGGTACTGGGCAAAGGCTGCTTAAAATATTAGAAAGGACTAGATTTTTCCCACGACTTCGTCCACGTAGAAGTCGAAAATAAACAAAAAATTAAATAACTGTACCCCTTTTTAACGCCCTTAGGGGATGAATTTCAATAAAATACGAAGCACGTCTTCCATCAATTCTATTAAAGAATGTTTATGTTGCAGTTGATTGGACCAAGGACTCACAGTGTCCCATCTAAACTTTGCTCCCCTTTTTCACCCCCTAAGGGGTACAATTTCGGAAAATCCTTTCTTGTCAGATGCTTACGTCATACAAAGAACACATCCTCTAAGTTTCAAGTCTCTACAATCAGCGGTTTAGGCTGTGCGTTGATCCGTCAGTCGGTCATGTATACCTAGATAGAAGATAATAAATCATATTGTTCACATAATTTTGGCAGATGTTTTAACTCGAATCATTGTGTAAAAGTAGTTGCAAGTTAACTGCCTGTATATCAAATGTCTTGTTCGCATGTATATTAATTAAATAATTACAGGAAGGCTTGTGCTAGGCTCTTTGCAGTTCAGTATAAAGTCATTTATTATTAAACATGCTGTATAATGACACATCCACCGGCATTCCTTGATAGTGTCTTTGTCCATCAACCTTGATATTTCGTGCGGACTTTCGAGCCAGAATAAAAATCGTATTTGCATGTTCTCTAGGTAAGATTGCTTTACGTTCTCTCGTGGTGCGTGCTTCGTTCTGCCGCGTTCTTGTTGTCGTTTTGTTATGAGAGACTATTATGTTTATTGGCCTGTGTTTGAGTGTAAAAGTTACTTTTAAATCGAATGATTTGGTTGGATGTGAGAGGAGTTAAACATGAATAATAATACATTAGCCTGTTTTTTTTGTTATAAATTGGTGCCAAGCAATGTTTAAAAAAATATATATTATAATTACCGGTTCCCAAGATAATACTCGTATTTAACCTAAAAAAAAAATATATAATGAAAACAGATGTGTCATACCTACATCAAAGCCCGTATGATAAACACGTTATAATTTTTTTATTGATGTTACTATAGGTATAGTGAGGGATAGGGGCCAACTAGATCCAATTATATTTTTCTCATGTAAATAATAGTAAATTTTTTAATGGTCATATTGAAATAAATGATTTGATTTTCATTTTGCTCATTGCCAAACACAACACAAGACCACAATAATAACTTTTTAAACTATAAGCTTATTCTAAACACATACTTTACCCACTTATTTATACATACACGCAAGTGCATAGTCCACATAAGAAAGTGATATCTACCCATTGAAGCGACAAGTAAATCTACAAATAGACCATAGCAGAAACATTGATAGTTTTAATTCAATAATTTTAGCTTGGCATACCTGCTCACGGTAAACGAGAATGGAACGTTTTTTTTTTAAGTAAAGCTTGTTTATCATACAATGTTGATGTTCACTGTAAAATTGTAAAGCAGTAGACCAATACCGTAAATCCTGGGTACTTTAGCCCTACAGAGGAACTTTGGCTCAAAACGAAAATTTAACGTTTGAACTTTTCATATTTTAAAAACTACAGAAATAATTGGAATTCAACGTACAAATTGTCTCGAACAAGAAGGTTTATTGTCATTTATGAGGCGGAAAGTTCTTGTCAAACGTTTTTTTTTCAGTTTTGAGCTTAACTTTCCCAGTGCAGTTACTCACATTTACCTTTTACCATTTATTGAAAAACAATGAAAATTACATAAAATAAAAATAAATAACATTGATTCTCGCAATGCAAGTTCCTAATTGAGACTAACCCTGTACAAAAGCAGCCGAATGCCGTCAACGGCTGGACTTAGGCTTTCCCTAAAGATAGCCACAATGGCCGGTCCTGCGCTCCCCGCATCCAGCGGTTTCCCGCGACCTTTACCAGGTCGGCAGTCCACTTCGTGGGGGGCCTTCCCATACACAATCACAATCACTTCTAACACTTAACAATCAAGTCATACACACCCAACTGACGATTGGTAATATCAACTATGTAATGCCGGTGTCAATTACATAATTAAATGAATATTGACTGTACATTATTCATGAATTTTGACATCAATTACCAAACAAATGACAAACGCCACTATTGCTGGCATATACCTACGTACTGGCAGATTATATTCGTTGCAAACAGGCGTGCACCTAGTGAGTTTTATGTGCATTGTTATAAGGTTTAAATTTCAATGATTTAAGGACTATCATTCTGACCATTGTTGTGTAATAATTCGTAGATTGTAATAGATGACAGCTGCGTACTTAACAATAATGTTAAGTCAATATGTATAGAGATGTAAGTGCCTTCGATGAAACCTATCCTTGTGAAAATATTTATTTGTGATGATGTAAAAACGCTCCATTCTTTTCCTTGTATTCATATAGACTTTCGTTTAGGCCGGATCTGGGAGCGGCCCTGCCACGCAATATCTGGGTTTAACCCAGAATTTCATGTAAACAGCGACAAAATCTGTGACAAGACAAAGTCTTCTCATAAAACTTTTATATAGCTTCATCGGTCTTCTGCTACCACTTATCAAATTACCAGCCATTATTATTTTACTGCAAACACGGATTGATCAGCTTGTGTGATGCAAGTTAATCTTAACTCCACTTCTTCTTTAGGCTGTTAGATTGCCACGTTTATCGCAGCATCAGTAGCGTTATTAATATCCTCTAAAACGCAGGTGTAGGGACACTTTGGACACTAGTAAATGGGCCATGGTCTGGAACACCGCGCACTCGCACTGGGTGTCTGAAAGATCTTTAGTCCGGGCCTGTTTGGTGCAGCTGTGCGGCGCACAATAATGTTATTTCTTATTTTTTTTTATCGTTTTTTTAACCGACTTCAAAAAAAGGAGGAGGTTATCAATTCGACTGTATTTTTTTTTAATGTTTGTTAGCTCCTTACTTGCGACTAGGTGAACCGATTTTCATGAGGTATTGTTTGAAAGGGCTTTTTGTAAGGGATTTCAAACATTAATACACAAGCACTAAAAAGTGAAAAATAAAAAGCTTTTTTACAAAAAAAGATAATAGAAATATAAGCCTTCAAAAACTACAAAATAAAAATAACTTTAGTTTTGGAAGTCGGCGGCAACACAAACAAAACCAGTTATTTTTATTTTTTATTTTGTGTGCACATGGTCTGTGTCAATAAACATTTGTTCTTTCTTTCTTTCTAATCCCCTGTTTTGCTAGGTTATGCTTGCGTCGGCCGACTTGAGTGCGCAGTCTAAGTCTAATAGGCACTCTCCATATAGCTCAATGTAGATCACATCTTAACCTCACTAAAAGCACAATTACATTAAAAAGTCACATGGCGATTCTCTTAACGTAATACCAACAAAGTTAATCTACTGTAATCATTTTACTCGGCGCCTGCGCAGCGTATAATCTAATTACATGCGCGCGCTTGCTTGTTTTTACACACGGCATAGGAAGAATTGATTACACGGTTGTGAACGCTTCCTGCGATTTGCGTCCGATCATGATCGCGGTCGCAACTGGATGCCGTCGCGACTAATCGATCTATCCATTGCGATTAGATAAATCATTTGTAAAGATGTCAGTTTTGTATAATGTGTTGTTGAAAGATCGTGGTTTTTATTTGAGAGTTGCTTTGGAATTACAAATTGTAGTTTTCTTGTAATATCTTTTTTTATTTCTAGTTATAGATTTCATTAATAGTACGATTGTTAAGTTCCTCAGTAACTTTAAAAAGTATTGTATTGCCATACTAGTTTTTACCCAGCAGATGTACTGCTGTTAAATTCCGTAAAAATCTAAGTGAGTTTAGGCGTGCGGTCAATCCATAGTTTTGTGGGAGGACCGCTCACTTCAAACTCACTTCATGATTTTTACCTGCGAATACAGGCGTGAAGTTATAACATTAACCATTTTAAGTATATTTGTTTTTTTTTTTAAGAAACAAAAATCATCACTATCAACTAAAATGTGCCATAAAACAATCAACCGTTTGAATAATTCTTTAAAAAGGCAACGGGCACATGGACCCTAGGACCCAAGGGTTTCAACCCAAAAGGTTCGAAAATATAGTTAGCAATAAGGGTACTGTACTTTCGCCGCATGAGGTTTAACGTTTTAATAGATTAACTATATTTTCGGACATACTCCTAATGAAAATTTTCCTATCAATAACAACACTAGCGTCGGTATAACTTTCTCATCGATCAGTCAAATGAGATTCAAGCATGATTTACTTTCTCCAAATAAATGTATAAGTAATGTGAAATATTTCTAACTCTCAGTGAAGACTTTGAAGTAGGTTTGTGGAATAGACAGGTTTACAACGGTTTGGTGATCAAATCTTGCGGTTTAAATATTCTTGGATTTAGGGTTGTCCAAAAAAGGTGTCAGCTAGAGAAAGTAATGTGGGAAAAATTGGTTATATTTACAATTATCTACATCCTTACATAAAAATTGATGATTAGACTCCCGTTTTTTATAAATAACTACCTTTTGCCCACGGCTTCGCTTGCGTTAAATTCGGATCCCCGTTTCATCATCTTACCGGGTGAATTTTGGAAAATACTTTCTTAGCGCATGCCTATCATAATATTTTTTGTGCGCTAAATTACAGCACAATCCGTTCAGTATTTTGATAACAGATCAGTGATTAACATTAATTGTTATAAAAATTTTAGATAAATTATTATTTACATCTTACTTACCTACCTATTAACTATTTACTGTACCCGGAACATTTATCAATCACATCAAAGTCATAGTTAAATCATTTAGTTCAATTTAGATCATCATTTAAAGATGACCTTTTGACAGTCATTTACAAGAATACTCCTTCCATTTGGAACAGAAATCCACTAGGAATATGTTTGTATTTGCCCAATTGTATTTTGAATTGTGATGAGTTACATTTCAAATTGTACCTATGTTAAAACTCTACCTGTTATGCAATTTTCAGCTATAAAGTCATTAGCCTAAAGCTACAAATGAGGTGTAAACATAACACCGCAGTGATGTAACTTAGAACCTTTTGCTTACCTATGACATAGATAATATCGAATGTCATTAAGTAGGTACTTATTCAATTTATAAAGAGCGTTATTCAAACTAATAGTTTTGATAAGGTTACTTACTGTAGGTATGCAAAGTTTTGAAGCAACTTGAAAGGTGAATCAGTCCCAATTTGGAATGATTGAACTATAAAATTCCTACATTATAAATTAACATTCTAGAATACCTTGTAAGACGTATACATAGAGACTATTATTGTCACACAACATGACAAAAAAGCAAGTAGAAAAGGCTCGCCCCCTATTACATGGGACTTAAAAACATTACTGTCGAAATGTGGGTGTACTAACTTCATGGATTACAGGCGTGGCGTTATGTCAAATGTATGTGAACAGGGCAAAAGGCCTCTCTCATAAAGAGAAGACACGAAAATTAATTGCCATGCTTGCTAAGCGGATTAGTAATTAAAAGGTTATTTTTAAAACACCAGAAACTCATCATCATCTGCTTAGCCTTTTCCCAACTATGTTGGGGTCAGCTTCCAGTCTAACCGGATGCAGCTGAATACCAGTATTTTACATGGAGCGACTGCCTATCTGACCTCCACAACGCAGTAACTGGGTATACGGTACCCCTAGGTAAGACTGGTTGTCAGACTTTCAAGCTTCTGACGACTCGTAACGACTGTCAAAGATCGACGTATGACAGCCGGGACCAACAGCTTAACGGGTACCCTTTTCGGGTTTCTGGTGTTTTAAAAATTACCCTGTATTTATTATGATTCGAGACTTTTTCGTGAAGTTTCCCTGCACCGATATCAGTGCTTTTAAAGATATACTTAAGTATATATAAAGTACCTACATATGAATAGAAAAAGTCAAATAATATACGTAAAATAAGACGTAACGAATAGAGTTAATAATTTATTTATTGAATTAATAAATTACAAAGAAGATTTCAACTAACTAAAAACTAAACAGACTAGGAACATAATACCAGATTATTATTGTCCTACCCTATATCATAATCTCGTTCCGATTCACCCCTGCATCACTATACACCCCGTTTGACCTACATTTTCAGTTGATAAGTATCATATATTATCAATGTCCAAAAGAAAATATTTTCAATCATGGCAACCTTTAAAAAACAAACATTGGATCATAATACCATAGATTGGAAGTAACAGTAGATAGTAGTAAGTACCTATCATGGCTTGTCTATTATTGCGGTTGGGTAACATAGAAAATCACATTGATAACTATATTATTGTAAAAGTTTATGGCCACAAACGTGTAATGGGTAAAGTTTTACTTTTGGTCTTTTTCTAAAACGTTTTGTTTAGGTTTAGGTGTAGTATTAATAATAATAGTTTATCCGTACAAACATTGGTCAGGCAGAGGGCATGGTCACTTCATAATTTCATGTAACCGAGTCGCTTTAGCAATGCATACCCATTAGTCCATTATTATTTATATTTTCAATATTCAGTAATAGTCCTGCCTCTCCTTGAATGCACTAGCGTAGTGCATACAAGAATAACTGTCGGTTGGTATCTCATTTCATCTAAAGCTACCTAAGGGGCCTCTGCGAGTTGGCTTCGGCCCCTCGTATGCCTTACAAAGGCCCGGGACCTCTGGGTCCCGAGATATATATAGAGTAATAGTACTTCATTTCCAATAACTGTTTAACAAAATGTGTTTTTTTAGGACATTATTATTTGAAAACAGTACCCGCTGCTGAACTTAGTTTCAGCACTTGGCACTACTGCCCGCAGGAAAATAAAGTTAAAGTAACTTTCCTGATATAAGTAAGGCAAGTAACTGCATGTAGGTAAATAAGAGATTTTTTTTTTTTTTTAATGATTCAGACTGAGATTAGATCGCGATCGTTCCTAAAGTAAGATTTAATTGTCGCTCAGATGAGATTGCGACTACATTTTCAACGTTTTGAATCGGACTTCTGGTTTAATTATAACAGTCGAAACAAACATGAAAGTTCATGTAAAGTGCCATAAAGACGCGTTCTTGTAGATTCAGAGGTTCTCAAACTTATTTCATCTACAGTTTTTAAATCAATTATAGTCAAAGCCCCCATTTTTTTTTTTTACTTTACCATATCTTAATAACACAATGACTTTTATAACTTTTTAAAACTTGAACGAAAGCATTGTGTTAAATCTTTTAGTTTTTATACAATCAAACAAGGCAGAAATTGGTACCATTAACTTAATATTTTTTTAATTTCAGTTAATTTTAAAATGAAATAGATGAAATTTTAAATCAGCCATCTCCCCCCTAAACCACTTTAACACCCTCCATTTTTTTCTGGGCCCCTTATTGCTCCCCTCTAGGCTTCCAGCGCCCACAAGTGGGCGTTATCGCTTACTTTGAGAAAGACTTTTGTAGTATGTAGTGTTAATTGGAAGAAAGTGTGCAAACATATATGATGAAATGTTCAAATGCTAAAAGTTATTGCATAAAACATGTTAACAAAAGAATTGTGTAAGACGTTTACTTTTCCGTCTACAAGTTACGTGTTTAGGATTATTTTTCTAGACAAAAGAAAAAATAAAAGCAACCTAATCCAGTATTATTTATTTTGGACATTTTTTTTCTGGTGAAATCTGATTAATAGATTTCAAGTAGACATGTATCGGGTAATAGATTTGCCGGATACCCGCCTGCCGGGTACCTGGCAAAGAAAACGTCCGTACTGCAAGCGCGCTTGCAGCCTTACAGCCTTCGCCTAGCAGCTCAGTATGCAGCGAACGACTTTTCTCAGAGGCTGGCAATATTTACGAAACAAAAAGAAGCCGATTAGATCCACACAGCCGAAAAACTGGCGTTTTTATACCATAATAATTTACCCCTTATAAACTTTGATTATTAATGATTGGTTGATTTATTTTTAATTATTGTTTCTTTAATAACAAATTCTTGTTCTGTTTCTGTCGATTATTAAACAACATATTCGATTTAAAAAAGCGTTATATTTTTATTCCCACCAAATTACCCGGCATGACCGGGTACCCGGTGCTATTACCCGGTACCCGGCCGGATCCTAAAAAAGTGCCGGGTCCACCGGGTACCGGGCCCAAACCGGGTACCCGGTACATGTCTAATTTCAAGTTGAAAATGAATTTTTTGAGGCTACTTTCTTCGGAAAAGTTACCGTGGTCCTGAAACGCAAAGGGCATTAGGAGGAACACGGATGGGTTTTAGTCAATAAGAGTCTGACACTCCCTTCCACTCCGCCCAGAGCAAAAAAAGTTATTTGATTATTTCTCATCCTTAAAAAAAAGGTTTTTACTGATTCGCTCTCCTAACACAAACATATTGTAGCGTAGTAAATATTAAATTTATGTTTGGGTCATGATAACTGAGTGGTTGTGGGCTCGACACCGGGCAAATATCTATGTGCCTTCATGTAAAATGTATTTGGACATTTTCGCTTCTGTAGTTAATTTTGGGATGTCCTGTGACTGACATAAGTAAAGGAAAACCTGGACTAATTAATATAAGCCTGTAATCATCATTCCGCCTTGAGCAAGAGTGACGATCAATGCTCGTAGCTGCTCTCTATGAGAATAGGCCTTTGTCCTGTAGTTTGACAAATAATAGGCTTTTTTTTATGTGGTAAAAATCATCAGCGGAAGGACTCATTCCTTCCACCCTGGGTAGGGCGGAAGGGACTGACAGACTTTTACTGACTAAAAAACCACCCTGTTCCTTCTATTGCCCTTTACATATCCGGGGCCACGGTATCCTGTTAAGACGTCCCGCAACCCCAGCAGGCGTTTGGCCCTGTTGGGGCCCCGTCCTTGTGCTGACAGCTCTTCGAGGCGCGCGTGAAACAGAACGCGCGGTGTTAAATTTAATTAAGACAAAAAATTCCGTTGTAATTTCTTTGTTTTCTTGTTCTAACGTGATCCTAAGTTTATATAAATTAAAATATATATTTATAAAAGAAAGGAGGACACACAACACGTAAACTTTCACTAAATACTCAAATAAAAGTTGTATAAAATTTGAATAAATACGAGATTTTTATCAACATTCATATCTTTTAATAGTACAAAACGAACGAATAAAATGTTATTTTTTTTTAACTTTTACCAAATAAAGTGTACGAATTCTAACAGATTTCTTAACATTCACTTAATTGTTGTACCCATGGTACGGTATGGCACTAACGTTGATTTTAATTAAAAAAAAACCTAAAATATGTATACGCCATGACTTTTAATTCGTTGTACATCCTTAAGGAGATGAAAGTACTCATAAATATGAACCACTTTTATCACGGGATATATGAAAAAAAAACAGTTGTTCCATACAAAAATGCACTACAATACGATCAAATTGTATGGAACAGCTGTTCTTTTTTAATAGTATGATAAAAAGCTTAATATGTACGATAATTCTACTGAACTGGTCACACAGGTCATTGAACCTTACAATCTTGTACCTACCCTATATTTGACGATTTATCAATTTTGCGTACTATCAATCCGTGATAAAATAATCATGCGTGAGAAAATATATCTATTTACACAATTATTAACTATTTTTGAATATTTGAAATAATTAATATATAAAATAATTGAATACTACGCGACGAAAATTGCGCGTGCTTTATAAAAAATATAAGAAATTATTATTTATAATAGATAATTCAATAAAAATCAAAGAGGCGAAAATTACGAGGCGTTTATCTTCCATCAAAAAAGCGAAAAGTCAGTCACTGACTAAACACGAAATAAAAACTCAAATTCGGCTGGTATATATGTACCTACTCGTACTTTGTAAATAGAACATGTCAATAAAGAACGAATTTTGCGATAGCGTCGAATTAAAAAGGTCTTTCAACAAAGTCGCTATCAAAAGCTAGTCTATCTAATAAAAGTAAAAATCTAAGGATCTGTTATGTACCTGTTCTCAACAATTTTATAAACATTACACACCCACCTAAGCGTGATAAGGAAAGTGACAGACGTAATCATACTTATCACTAGTGATGAGAACTGGGTCAGTACATAGGGTACTTGTTCAGGATAAGCTCTAGTTATCTTAAGATTATTTGGAGTAAGATACAGAGTTCTACTATCACTAGAAATTGTGAAGCACCGCCAATCAATTGACATACATTTTATGTTCGGTTAAAACGCAATTTCTCATTGATTGTAAGTATAATGCCGTCACTTGTTTGTCAACTCAATTAATTGACTAAATGTTTATTGCACTGGGTCAAAATAAGGATAGGTTTGTGTTGAATTAATTAAAATTGAGTTAAGTAATACTAATAACACTAACATAGCATATAAGCACAATCTGTTACTAACCACTAACAACGTATGAACTGGTATAGGTCTGAAATAAAGATTCTTTTTTTATTGATTTAAAAACAACTCAAATTAATATTTTACAATTAACTGTAAATTAATTAACTGTAAATTAATCAAGTATTCTGATTGAAATAAAATAAAATTATCATAATAATAAATTTTATTATTATTTGAAACCCTCAATGTCCTTAGATGCACTTGCATAGTGCATATACATGGTCGGTTGGTGCCTTATTACATTAAAAGTTACCTAAAGGCGAGTTGGTTTCGGCCCCTTATACGCCTTCTAAAATCAATAATAACAAATCTTTATTAAAAATAAATGAAATAGTAGGTACATCGTGAATCTAAAAATACTTATCATTTACTTGTATATCTTATACGTTATATCAAAACCGGTCAAAATCACAACCCTCCTTTTGCTTCACCGCAGTCGGTCAATTAGACGTTAAACTAAACGAAATTAAACGAGCTTAACGATCATGTATCATTAGTATTAAGTAGCCGTATAGGTAGTTTTAAAGACAACGATTTTACATTAACAAATTGCCATAAAATTGTTTTCTATCCTGTTATGACTAGGTCAATTAGATGACCACTGTTATTATTGAGCCTAGCTGCGTTGGTGCAACCCACACGAGTGTCAACTTATCTGGTAAAACAAGTTCTAACCTAACTTATAATCTGTGGGCGATTATATTAATCTTTTACGTTGTCGGCGCTTATGACGATAGCCATTGGAATGTGCTAAGCATTATATTTTTGTGATATAAATAAATGTCAGCTGATCTTTGTCTAGTTAATTTTTTTATCGTATCGCAAATAATATGGCCTTATTGCGCCAAAATCTTTCACAGAATCAGCTCCTAACATGAGCTTAAATTGATGATAAAATGATGATATTAAGTTTTTTAATCTCATGGCACAAACGGCAACATCCCAAGCAACTGCAAAATCGCAGAATCAGTTGCTAGATTCTGTGATTTTACCGTTGCTTGAGATATTGCTGTTTGTTGTTTACGCTACAGTTTTAAATCCATCTAGTAAAGACGCGGGCGTTAAAAATTCATCATCAGTAGGTACTGATGATGAATTTTTAACGCCCTAATCTCTGGAACTATTTAAAAAATTTTAGAAATCTTTTTTAATCGCGGATGGGACCGCGGAACTATAACATATTAAACTGAGATCAATACCCACTATAAAATTAAATAAATATTATCGAAATGTACACACAAAAATACATTCGCCAAAAAATTGGAACATCACAAATGATAACACCATGTCGCACAGAAATTGGAATGCAAATATCAAAACAAGGTACTAATTAAATAAGTAGTTAATTCTATAAGTATTTTGCAGTTCATTTAATTCTAATCGGCAATTTCCGTGTCGCTGTTCCTTCTAACAATTACTTATATTTATATCATTCTATCTCTCTCTAACTAAACATCAATCTTTATAACGTTATAATCAGCTCTCATTTTTCTAACGAGCCACTCTCCACAGGTACATTGACAAGCTAGTAATATACCCATAGAAAACAGCTACTTTGATCAATAGACCCATCCCACAGTTACGGTATCCAGAAGCTTCCAGCGAGCCGCTTGCCGCAGGAATGTCGCTTTATGACGCGAACACCTGTTCTGATAGGTCCGTGGAGCAGGAAATATGGATGTGGTATTATTTTTTTGGTGGGATATTACAATAATATTGTTGAACTGCCTGTGCTTGCAACTTCGCTCATCTAGATCGTAGGGTAACAGAAATAAGTACTTAATATAAAACCTGGGACGATTTTTTTGTAACATATAGCATTTATTTTAATTCTCAACTCTCAATACTTTTGAATTGTCAAGGTTTCATAGTAAAAAACAAAGTTGCTGCTTCCCTTCATCTGTACGCTTAGGTCTTTCTTCGTATAAAATATGAACCATAAAAGATTTTAAATAGGTATGATGGTAAGCCAAACCTACAATAATTTTAACTATTATTTATTTGTTTACATACTAACAACTACCTTTATAGTCAGTCAATAATTCCATTAATTTGACGTAATTAATTAAATTATTGAAAGGTTGCGGGTAGGCTTGATTTGACAGAAATAAGCCTTTAATTAGATTACTTATCTTATCAAACAATAATCAAAACATAAGCCCGAGTTATGTCATTTTTATCTGGTAGGCCACACGTGGGCGACCCAAGGTAGACGGGTAGACCACATGTTTGTATTGACATTCTTAACTTAGCACTATGGCTATCGTAATGGAATGTAACACTTGTGCTAATCCGCTTAGGTTTCTATTTGCATAATCTTGTAGTAGCACAGAATAAAACTCTTCGCGAATAAACTTGCTTACGGAAGCTTTTTAAATACTCTTGTTTCTACTGACAAGGAATATTAATAATAATAGTAAACCATTTATTCTCAGGTTACATAGACCCATACATAAATATCTTAACCTAAATATAAACAATTAATAACTGTGTTGGTAAACAAAACTTAACTTTATATTGGTACTAATGGGTCAACTCGACTTAATTCGAGCTAGTGAGTATCCAACTCGAGCTAACTCGAGATCGTAAAAATCCAACTCGAGTATATCCATAAGAAAATATTGCTGTGTTCTGGTTTAAACGATATGAGATTCGTCAAAATTCCTTTCTTTTCTAACTTTCTTAAAAAAAAAGTTACCCGACATTAGATATTTCTTTTGTACGGTGGTAACTCATATGCACAAACAACTAGAACCGGAACAACTAGAGATTATTAGTTGCCCATACAAATAATGTTCCGTGCGGAAATAAAACCGAAAATACGCACCGCACTAACCATGCGCACATGAGACATCTCAGCCCATCCGGCTACATTTTCAAACATTTTGTGATCTGTAGGAAAATAGCGGGCGTAGTCCCGGGAAAAAGCTAGTATTGATATATAATACAAAGTTCTCCCTCAAATACCTTCTCAACAATGTCCATTCTCTTATCTCTTCTCTGTCGTAGATCGCATCGACGTAGGCGCACCACCATCGCTACCAGGGGTGTCCGGCGCACTCTCTTGTAAAGTAGTTTGCATGGCAATTTTTTTGTAGAAAGCATTTCAATTGGAAGATAGACATTTATCTAATTTCAGTCCTAATTTCAGTCACGATGGCCTATCTTAGTAGGGACTGTCTGTACGAAGAAACTCGAAACTCTTTCCGTAAACACAAACACACTAACTGATCCCTCACTCTCATTGTCCAATGGGACGGCAACCCAACACGACAGGTTAGAAATCAGGCGCAAAATCAAAAGGCTTTACGCACTCTGGGCTGCTACTGAAAAAATTCCTAATGGAAGATCCAATAATACTTTGCCGCTCAGCAATTGCATTTGTGACCACGGGACCAACTGGGTATCTAATTTTTATTACAAGCTTTTATTTAGCTTGCACTGTTCGTATGTAAGTATGTATGTAAATTGTCCTTTCATTTGCAAACCATTTTTTGACCATTTGTTGTTATCCGATGGAGCTAAAATTTTGCATACACCTTTAGTTCTGATGACAATACAATGTCCAATCTCAATATTGTAATAAATTTTAATTAAAGCTTGTTATTAATTTTTTTTTTATTTATTTATTTAATGGGATATTAGACCAAAACACCAATTTTAATCATTTTCTTTGTTTTTATCTCAAAAAGAGATAAAGTATGTGGGTTATTTAGTAAAGGCTACTTAGATAAACAGTGAATGACATATATTATCATTTCAACTGCAACTACTTTCTACTGAGGTACTCCTAGACACGGCGCGTATTGTTAGGAGATTCCATCCTCAGGAGGCCTGACCACCGGTAGCTTGGACCCTGTTCCAAACACCGATAGGCTACATTTTTTTGAAGGATAAATATTTGAAAATGTATTGTAATATGTACCTATTACTGTGTTTATTTCGTTGGCAACCCTAACAATAAGCGTCCCAAGGCAGTCGGCGTTCTTGTCATAACTCGGCACCATGACTTACCGACCAGTATTAAGTAATAATTGGTAATTCGCATTCATTATAGCGTGGGCTGTAATTAAATCTAAGATTTGTTAGCAGATTGCAGTTAGAGAATAAACTGCGGAGGAAAAGGAATTTTGAACTTTATTTGGTAGTTTGTAAATTACAGGTCACAAACTATAATAAATAACATCACGCCTGTAATCTCCGAAGGGTTTGACAGAGGTGTAGGTACCGGCCATTAGTACTTACACCCACATTTCGCCAGTAATGTTCAAATCCCATGTAATAGGGGGCGAGCCTATTGCCATCAATTGGGCACAAATCCACACTCCGAGGCTGAGAAATTCTTGATAGAAAAACACTATAACACTTTGCCCGACCCGGGAATCGAACACAAGACCTCAGGTCGCTCGGCAGTTGCGCTTCGCGACTATTAGACCAACGAGGCAGTATAAACAAGTAATTAATAAAGTATTATTTAGTACAGTTACTAAAAAAAAGCCGATATTTAAGTCACAACTATTTTTTTGTTTTTTAGTTTACAAAAACCAAAAGGGGTCATTGTACTCATCATTATGAGCAACTTTTCCTATGGGACCAAACATAAAATTGAGAAAAAAAAATCACACGATTCATACATTTATGTTTGCCTAACTCACCAAAATGCATGGATTAGATAAGATTTTTTTTGCGATTTGTGTTTTAACTAAAATCTTACATTATTTAATTACAATGGACTTTATGTTTCACACGGTTAAAGTATCTAATAAAAAATAAATGGAAACAAAATGTTTTTGTAATTATATTGTACTTAGTAATGACAAGACAGTCAAGTCCAATTTCACAACATCGGTAAGCCTACCACGAGTGCGCTAACGTAAGTATGCGATTCGAGTTAATTTTCAAATTGGATTCTTTTTTTTGGATTGGATATTTTTTTCGGATTGGATATCTTTTTGAAATTGGATTGGATCATCAAATCCGCCCCTAAGACGACCCACTGACCCATAAAGCATTTCGACAAGCACAATTAGTATCTATCACCTACTGATTTAAATAAAGCTTCCAAACTAAATAAATAAGCGAGAAACGAGAGTTCTATTTTTAAAATCGGTTGAGTATACTGCACTCAACAACAGCATAAAAAATCAGCATAGCAAATTAAAAACAAAAAAGCGTGAAACCGCACAATTTAATCACTATAAACGGCCAAAGAAAGAACTTCCTACATTAAGCTAATTACATGCATACCGTGTCTAATTAACGTTTAAAACCAAGTCATACTTATCGGATTTGTCTGCGCACGCGACTACTGTCAACGTCACGTCACGAAAATAATTAGAAATAAAAAAGAGATTTAAAAAACGAACACCGTTCGGATAAGTTATCATTGATTTGACAAATGGTGGTTCGTAAAAAAGCAATTTTTCATTTTTCGAATGAAATATTATTAATGTGATTCTTTAATTATTTTACGCTAGAGTAATCTTTTCGAAAATAGTTTTTCTAGCTCAGCTAACTCTAGCTTATCGAATTAAATTAAATTGTTTAAAAAAAGTGGTGCACAAATTAAACTAATTATTTTAGAAATTCAATCCTTCTAATTATAATATAACTAATTATATTATATGTGTGAAAGTTCGTAAAGATGTTTGGATGTTTATTTCTCAATCACGTGTAAAAGATCTGGATGAAAATTGGCACATAGATAGACCATTTCCTGGATTAACACATAGGATACTTTTTATCCCAGTAATGTGTTCCGTTTGGATAATAGTTCAACTTACTTTTCGAAAGTTAGTTTTACGCGGGCGAAGCCGCGGGTAGAAGGTGGTATTTTTTTTAATTAGCCTATTCTGTCCCACTCCTAGGTAAAGGCCTCCCTCCACTCCTTCCATCCTTCCCGATTCAGTGCCTCATCCCTCCAGTTTTGGAGAAATCCATCCAGTTCGTCCCGCCATCTCCTTCGTGGCCTGCCGCGGCCCCGACTCCCAGTTTCAGGGCACCAGTTCTGCGCTATTTGGGCCCACCGTTTGTTCGACATGCGGCAGACATGTCCTGCCAAGTCCCATTTAAGTTGAGAAACCTTTTGAGCCACGTCAGCTATCCCTGTTTTTGAGCGCAGTATCGTGTTTCGAACTCGGAATTAGTCAAAGAGGTATATTTATTTTTTGGATTTTTGTGTTTTGTATGCTGCATGATTCATAATTCACCTGATCGAATTTCAGTCACGGAGGCCGATTTCGTATGTCAGTGGAGACTTAGAGCCAAGTATTGTGCATTCCCCTCTCCTCTCTCTCATACTTAGTTCATTAAGACAACAATACGACATGACCAGGGATAGCCTAGATCAGATGCAAAACCACAATACATTGAGAAATTCCTAACGGAAAAACCCTTTGAATAAATAATACTTTGCCCGACCTGGAAATCTAACACAGGACGACAGCAATCGCGCTTGTGACCACGAGATCAACGGGGAGGTCATGATTGTTTTTGGTAGATACATACTAGGTTTTAAAACAAAACAGATCCATTCGTGAGGGAATGATAAAATGTTCTCATTAACAGTTTCATTCGCTAACTGATCGAGATCCCAATCATTTCATTCATTCGTTAGTCAGTCTTATGTCTTTATTTATTGACATACTTATTGGTCACGCATGCAAGAAAAGTATTTTGTAATAGGCATTTCTTTAATTGAAACCAACCTATATATTGCTTTTGTAGTAGATGAAAAAAGTTTTTCTCGCTTGTTTTATTCGTATTGCGTAAATCTAGGTATATGATTTGCATGTGTAACTCCCGGGTATAAAATATTGTCCTAATAGTCAAGACTTAATAGATAGGTACTAAGTTAAAAGAGGTACTGCTAAGCTAGAGTCCGTGGTTCGATACTCGAATGACTTTGAGTTTTTACGGCTGGAGGTCTAAAGATTTCTGGTTAAAATGGCATTTAGGGATATGTTACATAGTAGTTACGTATTTACCAAGGACATGTACAGTCAGCAAAAGAGATAGGTATCCAGGGTCGTCAGATATAGCTTAAGTTTTCTTATAAACCGATATAATATGTCTTCGATTGAAACTTAACTTAATTAATGAACTGTTTATTATCTATTTTTTTTTGCAAACTTTCGTTGGTTTCTAAGAAAACTTCAACTATATCTGACGAACGTGCATACCTATCTCTTTTGCTGTCTATACCATAATAAATCATCATAAATCATACTTCTCCACATAGTATAATCTATATATAGGTACATCTTATTCAGCCCATCTTATTCAGAGAACAAGTATGTGATATTTTGTTAAAAATCACAATAGGAGTACCAAGGTAATTAAATTTTCTTCTTCATAACAAAATTACAAATCACTCTCAAACGATGGACCACACCGCACTCAGTACAAAAGTAATTAATCACATGTCTGTCTGTGCGCACAAAAAAACCGTTTTGTAATAATTAGTGAGAAATGAATTTCATTCGCGTAGCGTGCAGTTATTCGAGGCACTTGTTGATATTATACCGAGATGCTGTTGCTAGTATTGCCACTCTACTGGGCAATCTTGATACTTGATCATTGATAAAATTGTATAAATACGGGTAGAATGAGAGATTTTGTTTGCTGTATTAATTGTTAGAATTTATGAGTTTTCTTACGCAAGACTTACATTCGGTTTATACTAGGATTTCACCGCGACTCCGTCCACCCGCATATCGAACCGTCTCTTAATACAGACCTGTCGCAAACCCGTTTTTATTAGTTAATCTACCTATCAAGTATCAAGTTCTTTTGTGAAAAAGAAGTATAAAAGTAACAATGAATAGGTAACACTGTAGGTAGGACTGCCTCATCGGTCTAGTGGTCGTAAACCGCGACTGCTGAGCATGAGGTCTTGGGTTCGATTCCCAGGTCGGGCAAAGACGTTATTGAGTTTTTCCGTTACGAATTTCTTAGTAGCAGCCTCAGAGTCTGGATTTGTACCGGGTTGATGGCGATAGGCTCGCCCCCTTTTACATGGGACTTAAACATAACTGGCGAAATGTGGGTGTGTTAATGAGTACACCTCTGCCTAAGCCTTTGGAGATTATTGCCGTGATGTTATGTTTGTTTTGTTATTAATAGGTAAATTAGTTAACATACAAACTCATACTGCTTTGATTGATTGCTTTTCTCTCATTATAGGTTTATGGTGTCAAATACCTCCCCATTTGTCCAACATAATTGAACAATGACCATCGCGAATCAACAAGTTGTTATACATAACAATCATGATTGATTGCAGACCATGTTATGTTGAAGATAGGTAGGCACCGTTAGTACTGTAATGTGTGATACCGTTTGTATCGATGACTAGAGCCTAGAGGTATTTATGACCGAATATTTTGATACTAGCTGTAGCTCGAGGCTTTGCTTGCGTTGTGTTATTACTTTCCAAATTCTAAGATGGCAGGATTTTTTATAACATACTTACCTACTTATATATTACTTACACTTAGGGCCTCTTTCACCACCCTCAAGTAAAGTGACGAGTAGACTAATCGTCAGTTAAAGTCCCCCGTAACTTCACGTGCGGCTTTCACGATGTCCGAGTAGCACTAATCATAAGATTAACTAACCCTATTGATAGAAGATACTCATAACTTTTACTTGCCAATTAACTTTATTGGCAAGTAACTAATCAACACTTTACTTGAAGATGGTGAACGAGGCCCTAAATGTTATAATTTAGATAAATTATATAACTTTATAATTATAACCTGTGTTACTCTCATTTAAAAGCTATATTACTATAAGATTTTATTATCAGTTTAGTAGTTTTTGCGTGATAGAGTAACAAACATTCATCCATCCATACATTCTCCATACATGCATATATTGTAGGACTAGCTATGTCTTTGGTTTCTGCTCTGCTTCCGTGGATTGTAGTATGATGTTATATAGCTTAAACTACTTATTTCTCATAAATCTGGCTTTATGCTATCTGGCTATTTTTTTACAATGTGGCAATAAAACTTGACCCTTATTACATAGGACTTGAAAGTTCAACAAAGCTGATGAAATGTGAATGTGTCATTATATCTCTGCTTACCCTTTGGAGCACAACAGTCACTTCCAACCACTAGACTAAAACTCATGACCATAATAATTACGCAAAAAATAAATCATAGAAACGTAAAAAAAACCGTTATTATATACAAAAACGTGTTTAATAACAAATCAACAACCCTGAATTTATATAAGTGAACGTACATTCACTCGAAGTAAAATCGGTAAAAAATCGATCACTAAATCGATTATAATCGACAAATTAGCATGTTCTCAAACCCAATAAAAAGTCGATTATTCATACCAAGGTTGTCACTGGTACAGGCAACTCGATTGTTTTTAAAGTGATCGATCAGCA
The DNA here is from genome assembly GCA_949316365.1 of Hoplodrina blanda. Taxonomy (NCBI): domain Eukaryota; kingdom Metazoa; phylum Arthropoda; class Insecta; order Lepidoptera; family Noctuidae; genus Hoplodrina; species Hoplodrina blanda. Next base: position 10,044,317 of record OX438564.1, read on the forward strand.
GATTGAAAATCGTGACATGTGTGATCGATTTATGAATCGATAAAGTGCCCTAATGTGGTATTGTCTTGCATGTGCAGCAAACATCCAATAAATGCTTTTCAAGGTCATTTTGTTTTGGTTCGAAGGTTTCGTGGAATTCGGAAAAACCCTAGGAAAAATCACTAGGACTTAGAAACTTAACGTGCTCCACACAAAAATAATTTTGTCATACTTTGTCAATAAATAATTACACAATAAACTCAGTGTTCAGTTTGTAGGATAAGAGTACTAATATCTAGGTTTGTGGTGACTAACAACAAGCAAATAACAATAGTCTAGTTTTCTGTGTAAGTCAAATCATTTATTTCAATCACACCATGAAAGGATACTTTCTTATGGAGAAGAACGGGCTATATTCCATATTAAATTTACTCTTTTAAAATTAATGTTATACAATATTTTGTAAGGTACTCATGTAACTCCATAATTCTAGCATATCTATTCTATAATAAATGATATATTTAAAGCTATTAGTTATAAGAATGGCCAAGCTAAACTGCCATCAGGCTAAAACATTGTCTGTAGAAATGATAGATGATGGAGCACAAAGGTTCTAGTTCTGCAAGACCCCAGGGTCGGTAGACCCCCTCTAAGGTGGATATACGACCTGGTGAAAGCCGTGGGAGTCACTGGACGCAATCAGCGTAGGACTAGGTCGTTTGGAAAACTGGAGGAGGGCTATGTCCAGCAATGGGTGTCTTCCGAATGATGAATGATGAAGTAGGTGTATTAGAGAACGATTACATCAATTTTAGACACTTCAATCTACATAAGTATTGCCATAAATGATAAATATGTAGGTGATGACATTAAAAGTCCTACATTTAACATTTTCAAGGCAATAACTTCTTTACTAGTTTAATAAGCAATAAAAACCTCCATATGACCACAAAAGCTGATTTTGTATGTATAGATTTATCCACAGATTTGCATAACTTAAATTCCTTAAACTAGGAAAAAAATATTTGCAAAGATATCAAGGTATTGGTAAATCCCTCTATAAACATTGAATTAGTATGAATTTTGTATATTATTATGGTAATTCTAGCTTCTGCCCGCGACTTCTTGAAGGTTGATATATAAAAAGAAAAAAAAGGCTGGAATAAAATAGCTAAGGCATTAAGTCCGCCTATTGTACAATGGTGCCGATTCTATCTTTTTCTATCCAATAGAACAAGAAAGAGACTAATGTAAATAAGAGCTGTCAAATTTAGTCAATCTGAGACATCCCATACAATTATAGTTGACATCTTAAAACGTATGATTTTTTTTTTTTTTTTTTTAGACGATGGGAAGAGACCAGATGGGATGACTATAATGCCTTGGAAGTTGGGTAGGCCTTTGGTGTGGGATGCAACATGTGTCGACACCCTTGCGCCATCCCACCTTCCTAGCACGACGTGCTGTGCTGGGGCGGCCGCTGCTGGTGCCGAAAACCTCAAGCGGCGCAAATATAACAACCTTCTTGGAAGTTATGTATTTGAGCCGTTTGGGGTTGAAACACTGGGGCCATGGGGTCCGAGCGCTCACCTTGTTTTTCGGGACATTGCAAAGCGACTGGTCGACTCTTCACATGACCAGAGGGCTGGCCTTTTCTTAGGCCAAAGAATCAGCATTGCTATACAACGTGGCAATGCTGTCAGCCTTTTGGGCACTTGCCCCATTGACAGCGACGCGGACGAATTTTTTGATGCCCTATGAGGTCTCCTTTTTGCCTTTTTTTTTTAATAATTTGTACATATTTTACATTTACTTTAAGGTTTTATGTTTAAGTGTAAATAAATCTATTTCAATTAGACCATAAAAAAAAAAAAAAAAAAAAAAAAAATACGGAAAAGTTTAAGGCAGAACTAATTTGACATCTCTAACTTGGTTCTTAAATGACACCGTCCTTTTCTTTCGCTGTATGTTAGTAAGAGATGTCAATTCTCTAAATTTAGTCTAGTTTGTGAACAAGGGAATCGGCACCAATGTATTTATTTTTACATGTGCGTAAAGTTTAAATAAATAAACAAATATATTATCTCACTGGAACCGTACATTTTTATATAAATAGTAGGATAAACGTAGCCTATGCGCTATTCCAGACATAATCTATACTTACCGATGTGTGCCAAATTTCATCCAGATCCGGTCAGCTTTTTGCGTGAAAGAATAACAAACATCCATACATCCTCACAACCTTTCGCATTTATAATATTAAAGTAGGATTTGACGTAAATTATCAACATAATTATGAGGAGAAGATACAATAATATTATTTATATATTCTAATTCCATATTTTATATTGGCTAAGCGCCGTTTTATCTGTTACTGGGTTTTAAAGAGAATAACTTGTTATATGTCTTGAATATTTTAATATTCATAAAATTAATAAACATAACCTACGCCCAAAAACAGATAAAATCTACTCTTATTAATATTTAAGTGGCTAATGATAGGCCTAAAATAATAATAGAAGATATCTAATAATTATTATTTTGACTGAATTTTGGGTACGATTACCGATGTCTTTAGTTTGTCTAGAACTGGTTTTTGTGTATTAGATCCTTTTTGCATTACTACATCCACATAAAATTGTACCCCAACAATGATATTTGCTCAAAAATTCATAGTTTTATGGGCAGTATACATAGTTAATAATATATGTGATCAGATTTTTTACAACTAGTTTATGTTTTTTTTTTTAATATTTTTATTCTCAGTAAACGTAACTGCCAGTTTCTCGGCCTTTGAGCTGATTGCCACCTTTATTTGTGATTCCATCAATTCATTAAAGCCACATCACACTACTAGAAACTTAAGCTTAAGAGTACTTTAGCCAAAAATTACTGACCAAGGTCGTCTATTACAATTACAATTAGGGGTCAACACTATGATGTCGTCACACACAAGAATGTTCATCACGCATGCGCTATTCTTGCCAAACGTCAACTTGAAAGCGTGGGAAGGACACGCCGCCATTGTTCCTAACATTTCTATTGCATGGATTTATTGAAATCAATTTGTAAAGAGCTTTTTATGTAAGGTGTGTAAACGTTATTGGCTTTGTTAGATGTTTAAGTTCTTTATTTAAATTGCCAATACAGCTGGCATGTACCAATGTGACTTTTAACATGATATCATTACGCCTGTACTCCCCGAAGGGATAGGCAGAGGTGTACCCATTAGTAAACCCACATTTCACCAGTTAAGTCACATGTATTAGGTGGCGAGCCTATTGCCATCACCCGGGCACAAATCCAGACTCCGAGGCTGCTAGTGAGAAATTTTCCTGACAGAAAAACCCAATAACATTTTGCCTGATCTGGGAATCGAACCCAAGACCTCATGCTCAGCAGTCGCGACTATTGTCAAAGTTTAGTTATTTATTACATCAATAGCTTTGACCTGTATGTTTATGAAAGATGATATTCTTGGGATAACGATCAATAACCTTAACTTAAGTCAATCAAAAACACAGAATGAATAATTATCAACCTTTTAAAATTAATTAAAACATTATAACTTCATATTAATTACACAGAAAACATTAAGTAATGATATTGGATTACGTATACAAAGGTATACATTTCACAAATGTATGTTTGGCAATTTAACACCGACTTCATTGCATTCGCTGTCCTTGTCTATCAATATTGTAATTAAATACATGCTTAGTCATTTCTGTTTGCTTGTACAGTGGGGTATACCTGTGTTATGAAATAAATAGTTTTTGTAGTAATTGGATGTTTAATTATCTATTTATAGCAATAGTTATAACCCTTATTTTGGCGTATTAAAATCATCAAATGAAAAAACCTTCCGCCCTGGGTGGAACGGAAGGGACTAACAGATTTTTACTGACTAAAAATTCAGCCTGTTCTTTCTGTACCCCTTTGCGTTCCGGGGCCATGGTATCCTGTTAAGAGGTCCCGCGACCCCGGTAGGCGTTTGGCCCTGTTGGGGCCCCGTCCCTGTGCTGACAGGCAGCTCTTTGAGGCGCGCGTGGAACAAAACGCGCCGTCGACCCGGGATTTATATAGTACCCTAAACAACGCAAGCGACCACAGGTCGCGCGATGCGGTCGGTTTTCGTTGTTTAGGGCCTTGCCATGGAGCACCAACTTTTGAAATTCATTTCTTTAAACGTTACCATACATACATAACATCACGCCTTTAATCCCCAAAGGGTTAAGTAGAGGTGTACCTATTAGTACACCCACATTTCGCCAGTTATGTTTAAGTCCCATGTAATAGGGGGCGAGCCTATTGCCATCAACCGGGCACTAATCCAGACTCCGAGGCTGCTACTAAGAAATTCCTGATGGAAAAACCCAATAACACTTTGCCCGACCTGGGAATCGAACCCAAGACCTCATGCTCAGCAGTCGCGCTTTGCGACCACTAGACCAACGAGGCAACGTTACCCTCACTACAAATTTCTCCTGTATCGTCATTCCATACAAATATATAGAATTCACATACACAAACAGCCAGACCCGGAACAACTATCAGTAGGTCATACATAGATATAATTGTCCAGTGCGGGAATCAAACCCGCGACACGCAGCGTAGTAGCCAGTTGCTTAGCCACTGCGCAGTCAATAAAGGCAATATATCCTCGGAAGCTCGCGTGACGATCAACATGAACTGTCCATTGCTAATGGCCGATGTCTTACTTACGTCTGACATTAGACTGTCATTGTAATCCATTTCCCTGAAGAAAGTTCTTACTGATTGCGGAAAGGAAATATAGTATGACAGCTGTGATATTAGCATTATATGTAGTAGTCCGTGATCCTATAGGTCCCAGACATACGTCATATTAGGGTAGATAAAGAGTAACAAAAACAAAACAAACTAACAAACTATATCTGCAACTGCGTCCGCGTAAATGTTGGTTTTCTGGGGGATTTAAAATAAAAGGCAAAGTTACTCCTAACATCAGCTATCTGCTAGTGAAAGTCCTACCAAAATCGGTCCGGCTATTGCAGAGATTCGCTGGAACAAAGAGACAAAGAATTTAAAAAAGAAATGTTTTTTGGTATTGTATTTTAAACAAGAAATGTTTTTTGGTATTGTGTTTTAAACATTCATAATTATGCAATTAGCGAAAAGCTGTTATTTTGCCATTACAAACAGACACTTTAATTTTACTTATTTGTATATAATAGATACGAGTTTATATAGATAAACCATTAACAGGCACTATTGAATTATCAAGAAGTCAGTCAGTAAGTTGAAGATAGCTCTCTTCAAATAGTAGTTTAGTGTTGGTGGTTTAGTAGTTTAGTCATGAATGCGTAACAGATAGACAAACAGAGTTACAGTCCCATTTATAATATTAGCCTCATAAATCTGGCTATAATATTCAAAATAATTTTTCCAACGCGTCTGGTATTTCCAGCGCGTTTAACAAACAAATGTTTGTTAACACAACAAACGAGAACATGTATAATCACCATCTCAAAGCCCTTCTAAACAGCATAAATAGAATTCACCAACATTCCAATGCATTCCAAGTCATACAAACTTTCACATACAAATTAATGATATCCACGGTTCCCTAGTTTCCCTGGACCGGTCCGTACCGGTCCAGAACCGGACTGGTTAGCCTCACAAGGTCGTGTACTAAGATTATAGAAGCAAGAGATGTGCCGTGTCTTTGAATGAATTTTTGTAGCGCCTGTTTTTTATGTTTGCGAGTTAAATGCTTTGAGCATTTATTGCTTTTTTTTATTAATTGTTTTATTTTTATCGTTCTTAATTTTTTATATCATTCTTTTATTTTTTATTCAATTTCTTTTTTTTACTTTATTTTTAATCATTATTTTATTATTTGTTTATTTGGTTATGAAAATTCGAACTTAACTATGTAGTAAGTGACCTGCTTTTATGTTCATATATACATAATATGGATTTATTTAGAATGGCCAACGAATGTTACGCAAAAATGTTGTGAGATACACAATAATGTTGTTTTTTATTGATTTTAATCGAAAAACTTTTTTATTTATTATTATTTTTATGTGCAAATGGCCTGTGTCAGTTGTTTTTTTAACTAATATACTATTCTGAAATGAACATCCAATTACAGGTAACCACTTATTGTTTATCCATAATTATAGAAAGATTTTTTAAGACGGGATAACGTCATGGTGTAGAAGTTTACTAAATTAATATTTAATTATACTTTTTAACATTATTTTGTCTATACGACACACAATAAATACCTACCATACTTAGGCACTTTATCTATACTAATATTATAAAGCTGCAGTGTTTGTTTGTTTGTTTGAACGCGCTAATCTCTGGAACTACTGGTCCGATTTGAAAAATTCTTTCAGTGTTAGATAGATTAGTTATCGAGGAAGGCTATAGGCTATATACCATCACGCTACGACCTACGGGAGCGGAGCAGTAACCAAAGACGCGGGTGTAACCGCGGCGGACAGCTAGTAGTATAGCCATAATATCTTTGCCGCATCTCTTTTATTTTCTATGATCTATGGTATGGTAACTAAATCGTGACCAGATAGGCTTAGTTAGATGTTTATGTTAGCTCTAAACGTTGATGGTTAATTCAATCAGGCACATTTTAATAAGGTATGCGCACGTTAAGCTATGGTGATTTGTATTACAGGTGTCAGGTGACATTCTTAGTGGAATTGGCTGATAAATATGAAATCGTTCCTTTTATAAATGTTTGGTTTGATTGGTTAGAGATTACGACAGTCATTTGTTTTGTGGATATGAATAGAATAGATTTTTATTTACATAAAAAGTAAGTTTATAAAATACAGAAATAAATAAAATTGAACTATGTTTTGATACCAAAATAACAGCTTATTACTCAATGCATTATTAAAATGCATTTCCTAGATTACCACATCGGATTTTAATCCCGGTAATGTGTTTCCTTGGGATAATAGTAAAACTTACTTTACGGAAAGTTACTTTTTACGCGGGTGAAACCGCGGGCTGAAGTTAGTGATTAATAATAAGTGATTAACACATAACATCACGCCTGTATCCCGGAAGGGTTAGGCAGAGGTGTACCCATTAGTACACCCGCATTTCGCCAGTTATGTTTAACCCGGCGAGGATGTGGTGAAAATAGTTACGTTGAGGTTGTTGAGGGTCTTTTTGACCCTGTATTTCATTGCGTTTAAAATGGTTAAATTTTTATTCTTGATTCAAAGAATAATAACCTATTATGTAACTACATGCTATTTCTATCACTTGATAAAATAAAACACGCATAAAATAGTACAAAATATTGCAATTAAATCAGTTTTGGCAAAGTACTACAAAATAATAAACTTTTTCATGAAATTACTCAACTAACACTAAAATAACAAAAAATTGAAATCTTCTCTCCTTCAAACATTTATGTAAGTTATGAGGTGACAAAGAATGACACGTCCGTGTCATTCTCGCTGTCAAATTCACTGCTTGCATTTTGCTCAGTATCACTATCATGAGTGCATGTACTCAAATGATCTTAATTTTCGCTACCGTCGGGTTACAAGCCGTCTTCACTGTCGGATTGCAATTAAACAAGGCGTATGCGCTTATCCTCATGCTCCTGTTTACTAACTTTGTACGAAAACCATATTTTTGAAATATTGCATGAAAATGTTACGCCGCGGTTGTGGCGGGGTCAAATCTACCCTTCTGGACTTCCCGCACGTATTGCTCCTATTGCAGGCGGCGGCTACCCGAGTTGTGGCGCATGGTGCGTGCGTGGGTCCCTTAGCAACAGCTACTAAGACGCCCAAAACCCTACGACTGTCGAAAAAACAACTACACATGGTTAAAAATTTACAGGGTCAAAATGACCCTTCCACATCCTCGCCGGGTTAAGTCCCATGTAATAGGGGGCGAGCCTATTGCCATCAACCGGGCACAAATCCAGACTCCGAGGCTGCTACTGAAAAATTCCTGATGGAAATACCCAATAACACTTTGCCCGACCTGGGAATCGAACCCAAGACCCAATAATAATCACTTAGGAATTTTTTTTGACCTAAGAAGCGTTGATCCTGCGCATGCGTCAGTCGTGTCGGATTTCAGTCCCATCGAACTTTGAGAATGAGGGAAGAGAGAGTGATTGCAACAACTGTGTTTGTGCACATACTTGTGTACTTTATATCCGTAGTTGCGTCATCATCTGCCTAGCCTTTTCCTATGTTGGGGTCAGCTTCCAGTCTAACCGGATGCAGCTGAATACCAGTATTTTACATGGAGCGACTGCCTATTTGACTTCCACAACCCAGTAACTGAGTAACACGACGATACTCCTTGGTAAGACAGGTTGTCATATTTTCGGGCGTCTGACGACCCGTAACGACTGTCAAAGATCCACATATGACAGCCGGGACCAACGGCTTAACGTGCTTTCCGTTTCTCGTTGTGTAAAAGATGGTCACCCATCCGGACCAACCCCGGCAAGAGTAGCTTAACCTGTCGGATCGACCAGTGCGGCTGTTATTTTTTAGCCACGAGCTCCTCTATATCCGTAGTTGCGTATTGTCGTACAAATCTGTCCACCCATTGATACGCCACGCTATTATTTTCCGGTCATTACGATCGACAAGCAATAATTTCACATTCAATAACCGTGACGAAGTCAACTTCCTACTCGATAATAATTAGTTGTTGTACTAGTACATACAAATTAATGATACGTTCAAAATCTATACAGGGTCATTGAAAATTTACCCGAAACCTGAAAAGGGGTCATTGTACTCATCATTATGAACAACTTTTACTATGGGGCCAACCTTGAAGTCAAGAAAAAATCAGCTGTTTTATGCATTACGATCGTGATGTTTAGCATTAATATGTAGGGAACAGCTGATCTTTTTTTATTTTTTAACCAGTTATTACCCTGTATAATAACTGGCTGACCCGGATATGCGTTGCTATGGATCTTTGCAATAAATAAATGTTGAGGTCAATGATCGAGATAAAAAATTTCCTTTTTTTTTAAATTTCACAATTTTTGTAATTTTTACTACAAACGAAACTTCACCTAAGCGCCCTAAGGTTCTCCTATTATAAATACCTATAGATTATAACTTAGACCAAATTATGCTTTTAAATGATTTTACATTAATATAAATAAGGCATATCTATTCATAATTCTTTGTCTTAAAAACATTTTGATAAAAATTATTTAATTTAATTTTCTTATCGTTCTCAATAATTCATTATTTTCTCAATATTCGTTGCTTAATTTCTTCTTGACCTAAACGTTGTTATTATTTTCCAAAGACCATACAAACATTCAAAATAAATAATAATACTAGCCTATTATTGTCCCGGTGAAAGACAAAGGCCTTTTTTTATAAAGATATGACATAAGCATTGATCAACGCGACCACGCTTGCTCATGGCTAATTGGCGGTTTCAGACTTAATAAATCTAATCTAAATATATAAAAGCAAAGGTCACTCACTCACTCACTCACCCACTTACTCACTCACTCACTCACTCATCACGAAATATCGAAAACCGCTTGACGTATAAAAATGTTTGGCAGGGAGTTAGTTTATAGTTGAGGAGTGACTTTTCAAAACGGCTTATTTCGGGTTCCCAATTTTACTTTTTTTTTTAATGCCAATCGGGACTTTATGTACACTCACATTATATGACGTGAAGTGTCCGGTTCTAAAGTACTTTAATCTCGAAGAAAAATGGCCATAGAAAATGCTTTCCGCAACAAAATAGCTTAATTCACGTTAATTCTCGGCCCTACTAAATTGTGATAGGAGTATATCAAAATAGCTCATTTCTAGAACATTTTGTATGGAAATTTTGTTAATACGTATCAAAATGGCTTATCTGGTATCACAGGTTATTTTGGAGGGTTGAAAGATAGCTTTAATATCTGGAAGTGGATCCGCAAATATATTTTTATACATTGGCAACACTTTTTATTTGACTACGGCCAATTAAAAAAATATTAAACGTCATGTGTCACCTTGCTGTCAACTTCTCAATACTTTCATGTCAAGGCTGAGTGTCAAGGTGAAAAATATTTTCTTGTATCGTTGCTCGTTGGTGCCGAGTGCCAAAACAAAATGGCTTATTTCTTAGGAGTGCTGAAACAAAACATCTTATTTCTTGGAGTTTGCGACTAAATGGCTTATTTCCTTAAATCATATGATAATAACTCATAATTTAGAGTATTAAAAAAAATATATACACTGTGAAACGATCTATTAACGTACCTAGATTATGTACATAGAAGTTTGTTACTAAAAATATTCATATATGAAAAGTTTTCGTATTTTTTTTGGTCCTGAAAAAAATGACCATACAGAAATAAGCCATTTTGAAAAGTCACTCCTCAGTTAGTAGTCATCCATTAAGAACGAATTTTCCAAAACTTACCCTCTAAGGGGATGAAATGAGCGTCTATGAGTGGCGCGTGGACGCGCAGTGCCGGGGCGAAAACCCGCTGCCGCAGCAAATCGCGGCACTGCGGCTCGAGCTCCGGGGCGATCTCATGGCGGAATGGGAGATGCGACTGTCGCAACCTAGGTTCGGGCACACTGCAATCGCGGCGGTAAGACCCCTCTTTGAGGAGTGGCTAGAGAGGCGCCACGGCGTCCTCACCTTCCGGCTGACGCAGGTCCTCACCGGACACGGTTGTTTCGGGAGGTTCCTGTGTCGGATTGCACGGGAGGAAACGCCCGGGTGTCACCACTGTGTGGACCGCCCGGAGGACACGGTGGAGCATACGGTGCAGGTCTGCCCAGCTTGGGCAGAGCATCGCCGTGTCCTCACGGAGGCGATACGCGCGGCGACCTCTCGCGCCCGGGCCTGGTTCAGGCCATGCTCCGGGGCGAGAGGGCATGGGATGCAGTCACCTCCTTCTGCGAAGCAGTAATGCTAGCGAAGGAGGAGGCGGGCCGCGTGAGGGAGAGAACAACACCCTCCACCTCACGCCCCAGCCGCCGCGGGAGACGCCCAGGGCGTCGGACGTCGCGAGGCGACATCCGGCCACCGTAGGCGCGGGCTTGCGGACGGCGAGTAATGGGTAGCTCGCCGTCCGATCAAGGACCATGCCCGGGTCGACGGCGCGTTCTGTTCGCGCGCGCCTCAAAGAGCTGTCAGCACAGGGACGGGGCCCCCCAACGGGGCCAAACGCCTGCCGGGGTTGCGGGACGTCTTAACAGGATACCGTGGCCCCGGAACGTAAAGGGCAACAGAAGGAACAGGGTGGTTTTTTAGTCAGTAAAAGTCTGACAGTCCCTTCCGCCCCGCCCAGGACGGAAGGACTCATTTGATGATTTTTACCACCTCAAAAAAAAAAAAAAAAAAGGGGATGAAACGAAGGTCTGACATTTACGCGGACGAAATCGCGGGCAAAAGTTAGTTCATTATAAGTAAGTTAAGCTTCCTCACAATGTTTTCCTTCACCATTGTTTGTAATGTCCAAGAGAAACTTAAAAAGCACATCCATACTAATATTATAAATGCGAAAGTAGCTCTGTCTGTCCGTTTGTTGCGCTTTAAAGAATAAACCATAAAACCGAGTTTAATGAAATTTGGTACGGGGTAAGTTTGAACTCCATGAAAGAACATAGGCTACTTTATATTTTACGACTTGGTCTGCGTAAGAGATAACCGACATTCGCGGGTTCAAAGTCGCGTGCAATAGCTGGTATGAAATAAAAAGTTATATTGGTATACATATGCCCGTATCCGGTCGCGAACTGGCAACCTCGTTAATAAGAGGCAAGCGCCACCATTGAGCCATGACAAAATTACAAAAATGAATTCCTAAAAATTGCGTCAATTCAAAGGTATCTTTGTTTACTTAATACCGACCCAACTATTTTGCAAGTAAGCACATAAGTCTCGCTCAACTTACCGCTAAAAGCTTGTGCTTAATCTCACTTAGTGTGCAATGTCCACTTAGGTTGCATACCGGTGACGTAAGTGGCGTCATAGAGTAAGAAAACGCTAGAAAAGTCAATACTTAATAGTCAATGTCTTTATTGCTTTCTATAGTATTCTAGGTGGTAATGGTAACTTATGTAAGTAATTGAGATCGTTATGGACCCTGTAGGGCACAGCAAAAAGAGTAGGAGAGAGGAAGCCCCGTTTGACTGCTCGAGGGCCGGCTGTCACACCGGTATGACAGAACAATAGAAAATCAATTGTGTCTCATTACGTGGGACTTGAGTAATTAAAGAGATCATCATGTTTTTACTAGAAAATGATATAAGTTCTAACTTAAGAATAACAGAAATTTGGAAACTCTCTCTCTCTCTCTCTCTCTCTCTCTCTCTCTCTATCGCGATGTCGTGGCTGGACGAGACGCCGACGCAGTGTTATTCTGTCAAATTATCACACGGTAAATTAAGCTCAAGTGAACTTAAGGTGAGCTGTGAATTAATTTTTGAGAATTCCTCATGTACTGCCTCTGCCTCGGTTAAACCGGGTGCCTGTGGCAGACTCATACTGACTAAAGCCCTATGGTTTTCCTCCAACTACCTTTGAAAGTGGCACGGGGGTCACTCAGAATACTATTTCGCAACCCGGGAGGTATTGACCCGCCTCCATCAAACTTTAAACCCCTAGCTTAAGATATCATGACAGTTGACTTCATCTAAATCCACCGAGAGGATAATTACAAAATAGACCGTCTACTACTAAGGATTACCAGCTCACCTCAAATTACTTCACCATAAATTCACCAAGGGAGATTTTTAGAGAAAAGCACTGCTGTCGGCATGGAATACGTTCGCATCTATACAATATTATATTCTATGGTAGCGGTTAGCGGTTCGTTCTTAATAACACCGACCTATGGTTACCGTAAATAACGCTAAAGGTTTGGGCACACTTGTTTGTAACCGATACTACGCACGTGTCGCCTTGAGTCGGATGTCGCTTTCAGAACTCCGGAATCTATGTACTTATTATACACGGTTACTTTTAGGTCGTTTTGGAACCGAAAGCCATAAACTCGATCATCAAACTCGAAACGATTGGGACCATTTTTTTTTCAAAAAGTAACAATTAAAAAAACAGCTTTTCAGTACATTTTTGTTCGTCAAACTCGTCAAAGTGTACTGAACAGCTGTTTTTTAATTGTTACTTTTTGAAAAAAAAATGGTCGACCTAAAAGTAACCGTGTATAGTAAAGGTGAAGAGTTTTTTTTGGTTTATGTGTTTGTTTAAACTCGGTAATCTCTAGAAGTACCAGTCGGATTGGAAAATATATTTTTGTACATGATAGCCAGATTCATGAGGAATAATGTAGGCTATATAACATCCCACAATGAGGCGCAGAGCAGCAACCAAAAGTAGTTAATGTAAAAGTTTTATTTTAATTTTAAATTAAAATGTAGATGAACGTTCGAAGAATAATCTGCACCTGCCATGTTATCTCACCACCACCGTTAGTTGACTGGTAGAGAATGCCTAAGGCATTAAGTTTGCCTTTGTACATTTTGTTGCAAAAACTTAAAATTAAAAATTAAAAACCTCTTTGATTCATGAAATAGTGACTAAAAGCTTCTTATGAAAATGATTACAAATCGACCAAAACATAGGCTCTTAGAAACATGACACTATCAAGGGGATATCTTTTATTTAGCTATTTTATCTACTACTGTGAGTCTGATTACATAAGAACTACCAAGTATCCGGTGATCAAAATTGAAACAGACACCATGGAGTAACAAATTTTATAACCAAATTATGTTAATAATATCAAGATACGAGTAACAGTGTCTGTAGCAATCCCGCTTTTTAGTTGCGTTGCTATTTTTCTGGCCAGGAAAGCCAGAAGAATTGGTTTGTTCATGACTAAAATATTATCATTAACGATCTTTAATGGATCAAGAATCTAAACATAGAAACTACAACTTTGTGAATATTCTGATGATAATCATTACTAGCCCAAGAAAGTGTGTGGCATTTTAGAATATCCCTATATGCTACAGAGACCACTAAGGTAATTGATAAAAAAACTGTTTTTTTTTCGAAAATAAAGAAAAATTTAATGATGCAACTTTCTGAAAATTATCTATATCTATACATATAATAAATCTGTAACAGGTCGCTGTCTGTACATGGGAGAATTATGAGAAAAACTTTTTTTGGGGGCATTTATCAACGCAATAGAACCCAAAACAATGATTTTTAGATTTCTTTTCTGTTTGTCTGTTTGTCTGTTTGTCTGTTTGTCTGTTTGTCTGTTTGTCTGTTTGTCCGTTTGTCTGTCCGTTGAACACGCTAATCTCAGAGACGGCTCAACCGAATGAAGGGCGGTTTTCAGTAATGTATTGGGGTACCCTTTACTCAACATTTAGTGTTTGTTTTATTGAAATCGGTTCAAAACAAAAAAAGATATATCAATTTAAATAATCACGTCGGACATTTAATTTTGTTCTATAAAAATACCATAAAATAACTGTTTAGTTCAATTTTTTGTTAAGAATATTGTAGATAGCTGCGGATTAAACATCTGAAATAATTATCATCACGCTATACCTTCCAGGAGCTAAGCAGTCAATAAAGGCAAACTAAAAAAAACGAATACTACTTAATTTGTCCATGCCTATGAGATAAATGATTCTTTATACTTTTGACAGACCGACACTACGGCTGACGGCTTTGTCATTTATGATAAGTAGGGGAGCGGGGGGCACGTTGTTACAATTTTTAGATAGTTGTTAATATGACAAAAGCTATCAAATAAATTATACATTTGATTACTTGTAATGTTAGTATGTCTATTTAGCTATTAAAATATAACTGAAAAATTATTAAAATTTATCTAATTTTTTCACAATGGAGAATTTAACTAAACAAGTAGATTGTAACATCTTACCCCGGAATTGGGGCTAGTTCTTACATCATCGGGGCACGATGTTACGGTAGATAAATAAACAAAATCATCAGTGATACATATTTTTTTATTAGTATTTTAAAACAATATAAACAATAGAGATCACTTTATACAGTCTTCTAACATTTATGAGTAATTATAATATCTATTATGGTAATTATTTTAGTTTTTTTTTTGTAGAAAATCACTTTGGCAGGAACATTTTAAAATCTTATATAAAAACACAGACTTAGTCTGCAAATAACAACTTGTAGTAATTAAATTATTCACTTTGACTTCTTAATTAGTTTTTTACTGGATTGTTGTTACATGTACATGTTGTTACATGTAACAACTTACCCCAAACAATTGTAACTACTTGCCCCATGGCACGTTTTTTAATAAAAATTGAAGTTATTATTAATGGATATCGATAGTAGAATAAAACAACATTGTAAATTAAAGGTAGATATATTATGAACGTTCAAGGTTAAAAAATTTGACAAAATAAAAAATATAGTCATCAGGAATCAAAAATTTCGTAAAGGATTTTTTTACTTACTTGGTTGAAATCGGGACACACGCACACATCCTAGCAGCTCAGCGCTTGGCTGGTCACTTATTGTTTTTATCTAATGCACGATGTTATAAGATAACGAATGAGTCCAATTATGTCCATCAAAGAGTTTAAAATCCCGGTAAAAAACGCGTGTAACTTCTTACCCCTGTAACAAAGTGCCCCCCGCTCCCCTACCTTTAAAATATAGGTTTACTAAAATATAGCACTGTGTTATTATAGTAGATAATCTTATACATTTTAAAAATGCCTCGAAGAAAATCGATCCTCTCCCAGTACCTACAGCAAAAATGCTAAAAGGCTGAGATTAATTCGATCACAGAAATCTGAAGAAGATCTTGAGGCGAGACTTACTGCATCTCAGGAACATCGGGCCAGGATACGTGCTACAGAAACTTCAGCTCAGCATGAATCTCGACTGAATTCATATCGTTCTCGAACGAGGGCCTCTCGGATTCGAGAGAACAGTGAACGGCCGAGACACGTTTATCCGCCGATCGTGAGACTCATCAACTATCGCGTGACTCTCGAGTCCTTACTTGATAGACAAACTCACTTGAGCTCTCAGAGAGTTCGAACAGCAAGTGCTAGGTCTCGCGAGACACCTGAAGAACGCGAAGCGCGTCTAACTGCCGGTCGCGACGCACATGCACTATCGCGTGAATCTGAGACAAAATCCTTTGAAATCGAAATCATTAATCAATCAATCTATGATTTGTATGGCAATGGCTATTTTAATTTATTGTTATTGAAAAAAAATTAGTTAGTCCAAAAACATAATTATTTGGTTAATAGCACGCAACATTCTATTGGCAGTTGCTCTGATTACCAGATGCGGTTGGATACGGTCTTGAGCATTTACAGATCAAAGCTACAATGTGAGGTGTAATATTAAAGCGCGTTTTAATGGTTTAGAACGAAAATAAGTAATATTATTTTTGAAAGAGGTTGAAGGCATACCATACACCCTCCTTACTTGAAATATGTTTTAGTTCTATGTATGGCGCAAACCAATTACCAACCGGGCACAAATCTAGAGTCCCGGCGTCTACAGACAAATTCCTTATATAAAAAACCTACTATTGTAACTTTGATGCCTGGCGCCCACTATCGGTGGGCATCGGTGCTGCTTGGTACAGCTCGGGCGCCTTACGGCGGCTTCGGGCGCTTGAGGGCTGCTTCGGGCGGCTTCGGGAGTTCGGGCGTCTGAAAGCTGCCTCGGGATTCGTAAGCATACCTAATAACGCTGAGGATGGTTTCGGGTAGCTTCGGCAAAACTGGAATAGTTCGTGTGGGAGACACGTCATAGAGCATTCGTGACGTTACGTGACAACAGTCGTATGTGTGTATTTATAATGGTGGATTGGGACTTATACTTAAGTTCTCATTGTTCATCTTGCTGAAGAAGAAGAGTCACTTTGAGCCTTAAGGCAAAAAAAAGAAGATTTTGGGTGAATAAGCTTTGGAAGCAATGATGTACTTTTTTCTTCTGTCATCGTCAAATAAAACAAACATTTAAAACGTGTTATTAATGAGGCTGTTGCCTCTGGGTGTTGCCAAGCTAATGGAGGCGCGCGAACGTTATGACTGTTCTGCGACGTTACTGCCACGAAAATGCCACCGAGCTACCCGAAGACAGCCTTGGTGTCCTTAGGTAAGCTTACGACTGTCGAGGCAGCCCGAAGCCGCCCAAAGCAGCTCTCAGGCACCCGAAACCGCCCAAGGCCGCCGTAAGGCGCCTGAGCTGTACAGAGCCGCACCGATGCCCACCGATAGTGGACGCCGGGCCTTAGAAGCCACCTTTGCAACCATTAGATCCGCTTGGAGGAAGGGCAAGGCATTCAATACTTAATTCCTTAAGTAACACTAAGGTCCACGTGAGCGAAGCTGCGGGCACAGCTAGTTACGTAATAAAAACAATACCAGCCCATTGTTGTCCCACTGCAGGGCTAACGTCAGTGATGTCTAAGATAAACTAAGAAAGTACGTATGAAATAGAAAAAGTCATATTGGTACTTGCCCGTGGCAGCTGCGAACCCACAGCCTCGGGGGTAAAACCACTGCGCCATCATGACATTTGGTTATCATAATGCATTTCGAACGAAAACGACTTCATAAAAGCAACGAAATTACATAAAACTTTTTTAAGATGAATTTAGTGTTTTGAAATTATGATTTCGTGTGAATTCATTTTGCAATTCTATGCAAGGTTAATAGATGAGGTCAATTGATTGGTTGCGGTTATTACGGTATGTGTGAATGTCCACGGTTAACGTTAACCGCGTTTAGCAGAGCTTGAGGCAATAACTGTTAACCGCCAATTAAATAAGAGCACCTTTGGAAAAATACTGAAGGTGGTTATCGACCCAAGTGGAATTTGCACGAGGATAAACCTATGTCATTAAAATATGAATTAAAATTAGTGGCACTTATCGTGTCGTCTCACAAATGAAATAGAATGATGATTTCTTTTGTTTGGCCGCCATTTTTAATTTGGTTACATTAATTGGATTATTTAAAGAAGACACATCTTCCTATTTTTTATGTCTGATAGTAAATGCATTTTTTAAATAAAATTGATGGAATTTTATTAATAATTCGTTAAACGAATAAGTTTTTCACGTTATTTGACAGTGACGACAATTTATATATAAGGAGGGAGAAAGAATGACAGAAAAATGATTTATCGTCACATAAATTCGTGCATATAAAAAGACAAATCGGATGCGCAGAGGGCATAAATTAATTGCTGCAAGTCTGTACTGACCAGCAGAACTTCCAATCATCAGAATGATGTACTATGTATGGGGCCAAGCGCTTGTTTTCAGTGGTCACCTAATGTATTCGCGAAATATTACCTTCGTAAATAAATACCTCGATCATTGAAATTACACCTAAATATCGTCACAAATCGTCTGTTAGACGATTTGTGACGATATTTAGGTGTAATTTATAATAACTAACAAACAACTTATAAATCAACACTCTTATTACACGAAAATAGCTAGATATTATAGTGTTGTAGTTCTTGTGACTACGTGTTACATGTAAAAGCATTATAAAAACAGTGACACAGTTACAAAATATCAACTGCACTTGCATAATTCCTGCAATAGGTACTCAGGATAACATAGAGAAACCTTTCTAGTAATTTTCTTCACGTTAACCAGTAAATTATAAATGTTGTAACTTAAGAAATGTTGCAGACTTGGAAAACCGCTAAACTATAAGGGCCGAAACTGCGTTAAGCGGGCACCCGCGCGGGTTCATACAAAACTGCTCCGTCGCGGGGTCACGCGCGGGCGTCCGTCACGGGGAAGCGCGCCCCGCACCCGCGCAACGGGGCCCGCCTCCGTGCGACGGGACCCGTCGCGGGGGCACGCGCGGTGCGGGCTTATTCAGTCAATAACGATATGTGATACGGGTCGTACGCACGCTCGGAGAAAATCAAGGATAATAATAATAACGACTGATACATGCCACTGTTAAAATTGTACTAGCGACACTGCGTAAATATAAAAGGCTTTTTTACAAAAAAATAAAACCGCCTTCAAAAACTACAAAATAAAAAAAATAACTTTAGTTTTGGAAGTCGGTGGCTTTGGTCTTGTTTTTTGTTATGTAGATATTGCCACCGACTTCCATAACTAAAGTATTTTTTTTTATTTTGTAGTTTTTAAAGGCGGTTTTATTTTTTTGTAAAAATGCTTTTTATTTTTCACTTTTTTGTGCTTGTGTGTTAATGTTTGAAATCCTTACAAAAAGCCCTTTCAAACAATACCTCACACGATATATTTCATTTTGAAAAGTAGTAGGAGGGGGGTTGACGTACCCCCTCCCTCTCTTCCTTCAGTCAGTCATCGACTACACGTATAAACAAAGCAATTTTACTTGTTACGACAGTTATGCTGTAATTCTATAAGGAGTTCCGTTCCATATCTCCGAAGTTCATCATCAAATCATGACAATATTTATATGGGACCTATTCGGAAGTATACTCTTTCAAACAAAAAAATAATCATCCAAATCTATTCATAATTGGCTGAGAAATCAGGTAACATACAAAAAAAAAAAAAAACATACGCGCCGAATTGAGAACCTCCTCCTTTTTGAAGTCGGTTGAAAATAATAAAACCGGTGACCGCGACGGTCCCCGCGACGGGACCCGTCGCGTGCCCACGGAGCCCGCTCGCGTGTCCACGCGCGTAGACACGCGACGGTTGCCCGTCGCGGGCGCCCGCTTAACGCAGTTTCGGCCCTAAGGGCTTAGGCTGACGTAACATGGACGGTCGAAGAAATGGTGACGTAAGCAGTGGAAAAACTGTCAACTTTAATGACTATTCGGTCACCTTTGGGTAATAAAATTTATACTTTAATGTTATGGTGCGATGGTGTAATTTCGTAAGAATTTATACAGGTTGACTTTTGATTCATTGGTCATTTTTTATGGGGTGAAAGTTCTTAATAATACGAATAACTTTTACTATAAGACCCAGAAATATAAAAAAATAGCAATAACCCGTGGTTTCACCCGCTTTTTGATTACTGCTCCGTTCCCTTGGGTTGTAGCGTGATTTTATATACTAAGCCTATATTACTCGCTGATAATAGAGCTTTCCATTGGTGAAAGAATTTTCAGAATCGGTTAAGTATTTTTTGAGTATAACCATTACAAACAAAAAATATAAATATTTTCTCTTTATAACATTAATATAAAATATTATCTCCTTTACCTATTCATTACATTAACATTTAAATTACATTTTTAGATATTTAATATAAAAATACAAACAATTAAAAAATAAAATAATTATGATATACTTGAGAAAATCTGTTTTTTATAATTATATTTTGATTGTGTTGTATTTTTTAATTAAATAGCTGATTATGACTTCATTCCACAGTAAAAGTTGTAAATTGCCAGTAAACCTGTGTAATATCTATGTCTCTATGACTAAGCGTCATTATCAAACTAGACTTTAAAAGAAACTGTTTAATACAAAAGGTGAAGGTTCCTTGTGGTCAGCTGGTTATTGCGAGCTATACCTACACGAGTCAAGAACTAGGGCAATAATTATTTTCTAATCACAATTTTCGAGTCGACTTTAAACTTTAATTCATCATTCATTCCGATACAGGCACCACACTTTTAATCTAATAATAACACCAGCCTATATCTGCCCTACTGCAGGGCAAAGGTCTCTTCTGATGCAGAGAAGGCACGAGCATTGATCACCATGTTTACTGAGGCGGATGATGACGATTTCAAACATATATTAATGTAAGTCCATGTTTCCTCACGACGTTTTCCTTTCTTGATTTCAGTGATGTCTAAGATAAACTTATAAAATACATATTAGTTGAAAAGGAATATTTAATTCGCTACCTCATGCATGAGCATCGGGTTCTTTACCACTGGGTCATCATTATAAACTAATTAGTCAATCCTAAATATCAAAATACTGTTAGAGTTTATGTGGCTAAGTGCGTCCTACAGTTAGGCATAAACTTAGGTGATACCTACATTACTGCAGTCTTCTCTTTTCCAATAATTAAGATAATTAAGCAAGCCAAAACTTTGAGTTACTTTTTTAAATCTCATATTTAGTTGTTTTACTCTCTCGTACAATAATTTTCACCTGCCATGTTATCTCTTCACCACCTTTGGTTGACTAGTAGAGAATACCTAAGGCGTTAAGTCCCCGGGGTTGCAGGACGTCTTAACAGGATACCGTGGCCCCGGAACGCAAAGGGCAACAGAAGGAACAGGGTGGTTTTTTAGTCAGTAAAAATCTGACAGTCCCTTCCGCCCCACCCAAGGCCAGGAAAGGAAGGATTCATTTGATGATTTTTACCACTCACAAAAAAAGGCATTAAGTCCACTTTTGTACATTTTTGTTGCATAAAGTTTAAATAAACAAAACGTACAAGATTATTACGCATACATTTCTTGTCATACCGGAAAATAATTTGGTATACGTATTAAACCAATTTTCTCCGCACCAAAAATGGTCGTAAACCTCCATATTTAGTTTGTAGTAAAGTATTACACGAACAGGGAAGGCCGCGTTATGGCGAGGTTGCATATGTGTGACAGGTCTGACGTAAGTAGTGTGTAGATCACGTAAACTATGTGTCAGCTGGTTTTGATCTGGTGTATAGATAATAGTAAATAGTAATTTGGTTACCATGCTTATTGTCCCATTGCAGGACAACGTATGTACTTAATATTATACTTTGTAGTGATGTAACGCACCTAAAGTTTTCGATTAATCCTACCTGGGGGATAATTCTAGTAACGATCGCAATCTAAACTCAATGTCAATTTGTCAGAAATATACCTCTACACTTTTTTAGTGTTTGTCACTATGAGACGTGATTGCGACTAGATTTTGAACGATTAAGTGGTTGGCCTACTGGATAATGGCGTTCAAGGAAGTTATTTTTTGAATAATGTTTAGTTTTCGTTTAAAGGTAATTGCAGAGGTTAATTATAATAAAATAATTGAGAATGTTTTTAATGTTGTCAAAGGATGACAAAAAACTTCTTAATTAAAAAATAATTTCTTTGTGATAGAATTTAACCAAAATTGTATACGATAAAATTGATGTCTGATAGTTTTTATATGGAAAACTGTCAAATATTCAACGTTTAAAAGTTTATCAAGATTTGCTCTTAGGGCCTTATCACACTAGTGGTTTGCGAGCGGGCGCACAGCAAATGTCTGTCCCGCCTACAAACACGCGATGGAAACGTTGCGAATTCGCCTCGCGTCCGCGACGTCTCCGCTGTGCAGCCGCGGCGTGTTCGCGACGCATTCGCTGTGCGCCCGCTCCGCCCCGCAGCCGCTCGCAAACCGCTAGTATGATAAGGCCCTTAGACCGTCATATTTTATTATTATTTTACCTTACGGTAATTTTATAAGACTTCGTGGATTATGTGGTGTGTTATACTGATTTCAAGAAACAGCAAACATAGTTGTGTCATACAGATAGCTTCTTAATACTGCTTTAAATTAACTTCCGTCAAAAGAGGAATTGATAAATCACTTTCTAAAATTATAAAAACAATTAATTAAATCGAAATGTAACACCAATGGAAAAGGTTGTTGATCTATGAAGATGAGCAGGGGTGACGCAACTTGACAACAAACATCTGTTTATAGCATAGAGATAAACTTATGTAGATGCCCAGAACTTTAAATGTACATGTTGCGTAGTTGTTATGCGTAGACTGGTCTGAGAACATAAACACGGGATAAAAGTCCTATTTTTTTAAGCTAGATCAATTTCTATACTTGAGACAATAAAAAAAATCAAAGGCATGTGGCGCCATCTATCATCATAAGTACGTTATTGTGATTTCAATCGGGAATAGTACTTTTTTACCCTATGTCCGTTTCTGTACATCAGACAACGTATATGCAAAATTTCAAGATGATCGATTCAGTGGTTTAGGTGTGAAAGGGTAACAAACAAACTTACCTTGCATTTATAATATTAGTTGGGATTACCTGTCAACATGTCCGCCATTTTAAATTTTATGTATCTGATTGAAATAAGGTTGTTATTCGGATGAAATGCGTCAACAAAACACGTTCTGTAGGAATCGTCATTCGGGAAAATGAAGTTCATTAAGCGTGGATAACCTTAATTTTTGTAAAAGGCAAAATAACTTAAGCATCAAATTGATTGGTTCTCGTCATCAATATGACACGTTACGGAGCGTGTCATCGTATCAATCATTGGAGATGTGTTAGGTACCTTGTTACGTATAAATAGATAGTAGGTACCTACACGAATATATCTCGTAATTTGTTGCGTCACTGTAGTAGTAAAAGTACTATTGATGAGTTAAATATTTTGATATAATGAAGAGCTTTTTTATAGCACGCTACAGAAATCTTCATCTTTTTTTATCGTGTGGGCAGAAAAGGTCTTACGACCCCACACACCCTAGTGTCAGAGTTTCTAAACCACCTCAAGGGCCTGTGACATGGTTTGAGTGGAACAGTAATAGGCTGGTATAAGTCCAGGTTTTCTCACGATGTTCTCCTTCACCGATGTCAGTGATGTCCAAGATAAACTTTATAAAGTACATATGAATTGAAAAAGTCACATTGGTACTTGCCCGGATTTGAACCCACAACCTCAACTATGAGAGGCGGGCGCCTTAACCACCGGACCAACATGACTGAAATTATTTGAATGTAATTATTAGAAGATCTTTTTATAGAAATACTAACTGCTCCCTTGGTTTTTTTTCACACTTGTTAAGTTACACCTTTACTGCTCTTCTCTCGTGGGTCGTAGCGTGATGTTATATAGCCTATTCTATTCCTCATTAATCTGGCTATCCTATATACAAAAATATTTTTTCCAATGCGACTGACCAAGAAACAAAATACTCTTCAGCTTTATTGCATTAGTATTACTTGTTACGACGAAATTCAAACAGATTCGATTCGATACAATTACTATATCTTTATAGTGACTATTATAGAAGATACCTACACTCCGAATACAATAACCTCTTCCTTGTTTTGTAACAACAAAAAGCAACAACAACAACAATAAAACAAAAAAACTCGCGCCAGTAGTAAAACTTTTGTGTTCTCCAGTACTTCTAATAGCCAATAGGAAGTTACGCAAAACGTTTGACTGTTTGTATCGTAAAACATGTGAATTTGTGGTCGATACTTTGACACTTCAACGATATGTACAGTCAACAAAAGAGATAGGTATGCAGGGTCGTCAGATATAGTTTTCTTAGATATCAATGAATCTTTCCAAATGTAATTTAATTTAAAAAAGTAGATATTAAACAGTTCATTAATTAAGTTTCAATCGAAGACATCCATCGGTTTATAAGAAAACTTCAACTATATTTGAAGACCCGGATACCTATCTCTTTTGTCGTCTGTACCTATGTAGTTGCACATTTGTCCATGTTTGTGATGAGCAAGTTGCACAAGCTTCAATATGACACTAAGGTGTTAATAGGTTTCTAGAACTGGTGAGTTTGACGTGAACTGGTGCTAAAAAGATTGCAGTTAAAAACATCCTAAAGTCTCTTTATTATGCAAACTATCAATCAATCGAACAGGGCCGGATTTACTTTTGGCCCCGTGAATATAAGGGGCCCCAAACTATTTTAACAAAAACTAATTATAATTTTTTTCTCGGCTTCGATTTGGATTGCAATTCAAACTCGATTATTATGACAAACTTAGCTCACTTGTTCTATAATTAACCTTTATTGCAGTCATTTGTTTGCTATAGGTACCGTATACATCATCATAATAAACAGTTTATTAACAAAATGTCAATTAGTTAAATATTTATAAGGTAGAATTAGATAGCCAAGGCCCCGGAAATTGGCCAGCTCCTGGATCAATTCCAGGGGCTGGTTTTAATAAAAAAACCTTAGGATCCAATTACAATTGTAAGACATTTATGCCCGTTTTCACCATCAATCCCTATTTTTTAAGTATCTCCTAAGACATTTTAGATCAAGCAGAAACGCACTCTAAAATCTGCAGACTTAGAGTGCGTTTCTGCTTGATCTAAAATGTCTTAGGGGATACTTAAAAATTAGGGATTGATGGTGAAAACGGGCATTAATTCTTCAATTAGATACCGTATTTGTTGGGCAAGGGTTTTCAACGTTCATTTTTATTTGGAAGAGCGCAACCTATCGAGAAAGTATTGTACTACCAATTAAACTTAAATTTAGAACCACAACGAAAGTGGTAAACGTTATAGTACGACCATAATTTCACAGATGGTGCTGTTTTCAAATGTATTTAAGCGCCATCTATTAACTTTCACCATGAACTAAATTCCTGCCAAATATTTTTTTACAAGTTATTAAAAGTTTTTATTCTTTTTTCTACAGAGTTACAAAGAAAAAGATGCCGGAAAGGTGGTGGTGTACACGACGACGATGGGCATCGTCCGGAGTACATACCAACGATGTGTTCTCGTGAAAAAGATCCTGAGAAACTTACTGATAAAGTACGAAGAACGGGATGTCTTCATGAGCACCGAGTATCAAGACGAGATCAGAGACAGAATGAAGAGCGACCAGATCTTGGTCCCGCAGCTGTTCCTAGATGGACAGCATATTGGGGTGAGTAAAAATATGTGGCTTGTTTAAAATAGGTTCTAATTTAGATGTTAAGTGTTCAATTTGATTGGTTATAATATTATAATTCTTACAAAGTAGGTACCTCGTGTATCCATGAAATCGAGAAAAAAATATATTTTTCGATATAAAAATTACAAACAATAATCTCGTTCCTAATGATCGTCAGTGATCGTCCTTAATTTATCCCAACTTATTTAATCCGGCGCGAGCGCAGCGCAGAAAATCTTCTTCTCCTATTTGCCATTTTTATGTGCTTCTTCTACGAATGCCTTCCTATACAATGACATGATGATAATAAGAAGACATTCTCATTTACCCATAATTCCAAAACAAATTACTCCTTTAACCAACAAACCGACAGATTTCAAACTAAGACTAATTTGAAAATGACAACTTTCGCTTAATTATTGAAGCCAGATTTGACAGTTTCTCGATACCAATATACCAGAACAACCGCTTCCAAGGATTACTATACATTCCAAGGCCTTTCATTTACAATACAAACAAAGATTATGATCGTCCTTCACAAGATTTACAATAACAAGGCCAATTAGGATCCTTGAGACATTTTTGAAGGTCCCTTGTCTAGATCCTTAATCTAGCCTAAGCCGAAATAACACTCTGATATGTTTGATCAATGTAATTTTAGATACTTCATAGGGAATTACTGCTTTGTTGATAATAGCTGATATTGTTGTTCGGTAATCGATAATTATTCTAAATACAAATCGTGACACCCCAAGTAGCACATGACAGCCGCATAGTGACTTGATTATAGAATTTGTGACTACTCAAGGCTGTTTTAGTTTCCTGCTTAAGGGCTGTGTAGTTAGCTACACAACCCTTGTAATTCTAATTTGGGCCCCAAATTAAACAGCTTTGAGCATTACAGTGACTGGTTAACGGCAGTATAATAATTGAAACAGCTGTACGAGGCCTGTACAATGGCTTATACAGCTATACAACAGTCATTGCAGCCTAAGATTCAGCTACTTTAATTCTCTTCAACAGCTTTTAGATGATTCGAGGCTTGGCAACAGCTTTTACTAAAGCATAAATAACCAAACAAAAAATATTTTTTTATTTCTTTTGTGTATTTATGTGACAGATGACATTTATTGTTTGTTAAAGTGCACGGGCGGACATATTAAATTAAAATATTTTTAATAGTTTTCATGTTGGGTTTGAGTGTCCTGTATGTAAATTGAGTTGCGAGTACAATTTTACTGTAAATGTGTATAGGTAATTACATCAAATATTTCACGCGCCATCAGAATAATATCGCTTTAACGAAAATATTTCACAAGATTATATGGTGTACGAATACTTAATAGATTTATCACTCGAATTATTGCTTTCTAACTTAATGTATTCTACTAGGAAATAAGCGGAAAATATATTGTTTGAATTAAAAGCTATCAAATATCCTTGAAAACTATAAGAAATCATTTGGATATTTAATAACAAATCGTTTCTGTAATGATAAAATGGCGTTAATTTGTTATCCAGTACAAATTCTCCATAAATTCTTTTGAAAAGTTATTTACTGTACAGTGGTGTTACCAAATCAATGTACCAGCTTCTAGCATTATGCTGGCTGGAGAAAGGAGCATACAGTAGCTACTGTCAGTGGCATTATTCGAAACTTTAATGCAGCCCGCACCATTACAAGAGAGTTGATTTTTTCTATTAACCAGTCGTTAACAAGCTTTGGACTTCTAAACCAGCTAGTAGTATCTCATGCAGCCAAAAGCTGGACTAGATCATTTTAAAATTCTACTAAATGTTTTTAGTATACTTTTTCGCCATTATCAAGTCATTAGTCAGCTATGCTGTTTAATAGTGTATAATCTTTCCATAATACAGTCTAAAGACTCGCCCTATCCTTTAGTACATCTGCTTAAAAGCTGTAGACTGTAATGTAGCTTGTTTGTGACCTAATTCATCGCTAATGTGCTACTTGGGGTACTCCATTGAGGAGGAGACTTTTATTTTTTCTTTCATTGCGGGGTCCAAGACATTTGAATCGTTTCTTCAAGACTCAAAGTCAAAGTCAAAGTCAAAACATTTATTTCAATTAGACCATTTACAGGCACTTTTGAACTGTCAAGGAGTCGGTCAGTTAGAAAGTTGAAGCTAGTTGCTCGTTCCAAAGCGGAGGTAGGCCTCTATGGAGAAGAACGAGCAAGAAACTCCACGGCACTCATCGAGCTGCATTGGCTTGGCGCTTCTCTGGTGGTTACTTCTGTTGATATTGGCTTTCAGGATGCTGATTAAACTATGTCCCTTAAGGACAAGAAACCCTTGATAATGAACCAATGAATTAAAAGTTGACATGAATGAAACTAGTCATTCTTTATAAATATTCTAAGAAGCAAGTCTCTCAACGATCTTAGACAAGTCGGTATCTTGTTCAAGGCAATTAAACCAGTTAAGTACCTAATTAACACAAAAGTTCGTGTAACACGTGCCAATCGTAATTTACAGGAAACGTTTGAAGTACTTTTTCCTTTGTATTAATTTACACCGACAGAAACAAAATTTTATTTTTATTTTTGTTTTGTAAAATTCTGATTAAGTGGAAAAAATATGTATTGGAAAACATGTATTGCTGTCGCGCTGCCCCTAGAACAAAGTGAAAAATGTGCGAAAGGGACAACCGCAGGCCAGGCCGTTTCAGGCGACAAAAATTGACAAGGTCAAAACTTTACCGATTTCGTATTTTTCACCATCCAGACAACAAGGAAGCAGACTGACTCTCCGATTTGTATATTCTACGTTTATTTGGGACCATTTGAAATGAGTTGGTCATAACATCTATTATATAAAATTCTCGTGTCGCAGTATTTGTTACCAAACACCTCCGAAACGGCTGGACCGATTTTTATGAAATGTTGTGTGCATATCGGGTAGGTCTGAGAATCGGCCAACATCTAACATTTCATACCCCTAAATGTATATACACAACAACGTTTGCCGGGTCAGCTAGCGATTTATAAATATAAGTTAATCAAAAAAATACAAATATTTCGTTATGACCAGCAAGACTCTTATATCGGAATAACTTAAAAATATTATTGAGGAATACGTTAGCAAGGAAAAATGGTCACTAGTACCTAAACGCTCTTAACGATTTTCACGGACATCCACGTAAATTGGACTTATTTTACCTTTCCTCAAATTTTGATTAGCACAATTCCAATGGGTTTTTAGGTAAAGCTCTTAGAAGGACGCTCATGACGAACGCTTTTCCCAGAAAATGGGTCCTTTCCTCATTGTTTATTAAAATAATCCTTAAGAAGTAAGTACTTAAGACCCAAATTCGTAACAAAAAGTTGCTAAGTTTCGCAGAAAACTTACATCTCATTCTGACATAGGTAGGTACTGTAACACCCGGACGTGATTGTTACTTGTACCGGAATATATCAATCTACTTAGATTGAATACGCGTAAATATCTTTAAACTTCGTTTATTATTATTAACTTTAAATCGACGGTCTGTTTCTTCTTATTCTAATTATAAAAAGTAATATTTATCTCATGTAAGAAATAGGTTGCATTTGGCTCAACCAGCCAGAGTCTCTACAGTACTATGATGAGTGTAAACAGAGAAAAATATTCAGTTTACGGAGATATTGAGGATCAAAGTTTAAATTTTATTTATGTTTTTTCTTTTGTTTACGAAAATAAGTTTAAAATGTTCTAACTGAACTTAAAACACCCCCACGACCCCTGTACTTTTGGATGCACCCATATTCATAATGTTTTGCGTTAGGTACAGTAGCGGTCATAAGTGCAGTAGCATGCTAAGGTTTGAATTGCTATGAACACGGGGTACAGGCCATATCTTACATCTGTGTGTATATGTGATGTATTCAAAGTGAAATCATTTATTTAATTAGACCATTATAAGGCACTTTTGAACGTAATGACACAGTACCTACGTACACCTCAAAATTCGCACACGACGTCGAAAGGTCGTAAGTTTAACCAAAGTGTCAACCGATTTGCTTTGTAGATTGCTACTCCACTTATGACCGCTACTGTACATAGCGCGTTACCTTAATAAACTGTGATTTTTCACACCAAAAATAAAAGTCTCCCAGCAATATTTTTTGCTCAACGTTAGTTAGTTTGCTGGACAGTATGCGTAGTTAATGACTATTGTGATGTGTCTCTTTACACCCTGTATACTTAACTGTGGGTATATTATACAGGGTGAATTTGAATAAATGCGACAAAATGAAATGGGAGCTTCAGTTACAGTAACACAGTAATTATAAACTGTTTTTTCTACAATCTAAATCGTTAAAAAAAATTACGCGATTATCGTTAACAATCGCGCCGCCGCGCCGGCATGGCATCGCGATTCATTCCTAGCGACAATGTACCTAAATCGTGCCCACTACATGAAAACGGTAGTACGCGAAATCCTTTGATACTTTAATTATTTTAACGCTTTTTGTAACACTGATCAATTATTTTTTAATTTTACATTTGATATTTTATACATTTTCTTGACAACACGTATTATTGTATATTTAAATTTGTCGCATCTATTCAATTTCACCCTGTATGTATAAGTACGTAAGTACTAGTAAGTAAAGTAAGTACTTAGGTTCTATAGCCTCTGCCCGCGACTTCATCCGCTTTAAAATTAATATGTAATCCCACCGGAACCGTAAATTTTTCCGGGCAGATATAGTCTATCTCAGTGCCAAATTTCATCCAGATCCGTCCAGCCGTTCTGGTATGATTGATTAATAAACATCCATCCATCCAAACTTACACATTTATAGTAGTAGTAAGATCCTTACTAATATTATAAATGCGAAAGTAACTCTGTCTGTCTGTCTTTCTGTCTGTCTGTCTGTCTGTCTTTTCTTCACGCCTAAACTACTGAACCGATTTATGTGAAATTTGGTACAGGGTAAGTGTGAACCCAACAAAGGACATAGGCTACTTTTTATTCGACTTCGACTTCGTCTGCGTCCGCGATAACCGACATATACGCGGACGAAGTCGCGGGCAAAAGCTAGTAATATAATATTACATGACAATGTGTTGCATAGGTATCTACTTAAAATTCCATGGTGTTTGTCAACCATGGGCTTTTAACATAACACTCACGGAATATTGCAGGTTTTATACCATGACCCAGCTTAATGTATGTCGTCGTACCTACTAATAGTGTTGACATTATATGAACGCCCTTGAATATGTATCATTTTCACTATCAGAATTAATTTCAAATTAGAAAAGATTTCTAGGAATGCCGAAATAAACGTAACGTAATAAAATTTGATCAAGTAGCCATTTTGTACATAATATTTATTTCGTTTGAAGGATTTATTTCTACGACGAGTGATACTAATTGGGTTTCTTATTTAAAACTAATCAAAATGCTATAGGTAAATCATATTCTTATTATAAAAAAAGAAAAGATTTATGACTTCTGATCTTTATATTAATTAAAGCGCAGGCCACACCGACAGCTAGCGGGCGGGCGGGCTAAGCGGACGAACATCGTTTCACCTCTTTACATACTTCGGTTCACACCGCGAGCTACCGACTAACCTAACGAGCTAAGCTAACGAAATATCCGACGATTCCCAGCTAGCGGGCGGGCGGGCTAGGCGGGCGAACATCGTTTCACCTCTTTACATACTTCGGTTCACACCGCGAGCTACCGACTAACCTAACGAGCTAAGCTAACGAAATAAAATAGCTGGCGGTGTGGCCTGCGCTTAAAGCGCAGGCCACACCGCCAGCTAGCGGGCGGGCGGGCTAAGCGGGCGGGCGAAGCGAACGAAGGAAACTATACAAACTACGCGAAATATTGGCGAGCTAAACTATGGGGTTCACACCGAAAACTACGGACTGACGAGCGACGGATATTTCGTTAGCTTAGCTCGTTAGGTTAGTCGGTAGCTCGCGGTGTGAACCGAAGTATGTAAGGAGGTGAAACGATGTTCGCCCGCTTAGCCCGCCCGCCCGCTAGCTGGCGGTGTGGCCTGCGCTTAAGTCATATTGAAAGAAATCACATATTAATTTTAACATTTAACTTTAACACCTTAATTTTGACAGCGTAGCTGCTGTGCTTGAGTGTCACGGGTTCGATTCCCGTACGATAAAAATGTTTTTTTGGCCTACAGGTTTGTTTATGTTTGTTCCGTGTCTGGTTGTTTGTGTATGTGAGTTTATACATTAGTAAATGCACCCACACAGGAGAAATTCTTTGTATTGGCAAAAGTTTGAAAAACAGTTCAAACATAACAAACAAGTACGAGTTGAGTTGAGTACGAGTACGAGTTTGGGTAAGTTCAAACACGTTGAGTTTGAAGTGGGACTTAAATATTATATAACCGAAATGTGGGCGTACTTAATGGGTACACCTCTGCCTTACTCTTCGGGGATTACAGGTGTGATGGTATCTAAGTTTGAAAAAAAAAACATACATTAACTCAGGCTAAAAACTACCACATAAAGCTTCTCCATCAACCAACAACCAACACTTTAAGGTACACACCAAGGCTATACAGAATTGCACTGAAAATGTCATACCTACTGCAGTCGAAACATTGATGAACATGTTACTCTGTACCTCGCAATTAACGTTATAATATAAAAAAAAAAATAGACTGTGCCACAATGGGACCACTCGTAAAGCCGAGCTATCGCATTAGGTTAGGGCTGCCACGCAGATAAGGATACAGGTTGATTTTTGATTCACTGCGCAACTTTCAGTGAGTGAAATAACTCATTAATACAAAAATAAAAATATAGGATCATCTCTAATACATTAAAAAAAAAACACCGGTTGTCTACAAAAGTACAATACAGCACGATTAAAATGTATGGAATAACTGGTTATAACAAAGTTCCATGAGATATTATACAGGAGACACAACGCACAAGTATGTATGTACGCAAATACAGGTGCATTCCGTCTTCCCTCACTTTCATAGCAATCTGAGACGACAGGATAGAAATCAGGCGCAGGACCAAGTCCTGCGCCTGATTTCTATCCTGTCGTCTTTTATGTGCTTTCGGGAGGCATGGGGGTACCACATCATCTGGGCTGTTAAATTCCTAACAAAAAAATCAAATAAGGGTCAGTTCACACCGAGACGCGACGCGACGCGACGCAACGTGAAGATACTTGAAGAGGCCAGTGACTTCGCGCTGCGCCGCTCGCCGCCGCGAGACGCATCGCAACGTCGCTGCTCTTGCACGTCATTCTGTGCGCGCGTACCGGCGATTCACCACTGCGTCTCGCGGCGCCGCGCGGCGCAGCGCGGCGTAGAGCGACGGATCGCGACGTAGTGCTGCGTGGTGTAACGTATTCTAAATTCTTACAATGAAATGTGTATCTTTTCGTGTAGAAAATAAAGTTATATTTTGAGTCGCTCTTTTAAAGTGTGCACGCAGCGTCGCGTCTCGGTGTGAACTGACTCTAACCCTTTAAAAACTAAGTAAAAAAATTTAAGGGAGTATTTTATCGGCATTGTTGCCTAAGTAATCTTATTACTATACAGAGGTACGAAACCCTTGATGAGCGAGTCCGACAAACTTCTTTTAACCCTTTCAAATTTACGTAAAGATGTAATTTCTCCGGTCGGTTCAACCCTGCGTTGGCAAGTCATAACCGCAGGTAGGATATTCAGGCGACCATTGCGCGCAGCTACCAACTTTATTGCAACTGTCTGCGCTGCGCCAGACGTGTACACTTACCTTTATTATGTATATTGTTTTATATTGTTTTACTAATAAAAAAATATGTAGTGGATACAACTGGTGGGAGGGAGATAATAACGAAAACTTTTACCATAGATTCAGTAAATATTTCTAGATGCTATGCTATGCTATGAATATTTTGTCGGATCATATAAAAAAGTACGGTCAGAGGGGGGGGAGGGGTTAAAATAAGTTTTAATAAAACTTACACGTATTCAGAATTAAGGTTGCACAATGCTTGCTGCTCGAATTTCACTCACACACGCATACTCGTATATAATAGATAGAGACAGAAAGAAAGAGAGGGAAGGTCGCCTGGAGGGGATATAACGCTATTTCCTAACGTGACGATTTCTGCCAATTAACTTCTACCGCAAGCCGCGTTAAGGCCGTACCCCGACCAAAACCTTGTTTTTAGTGGTTTTTCAGAGGCTATCTTCTCATTGATTAAGGGAAATAAACGACATCTAAAAGCACTTTATTAATGTTTGATATCTTATCATCACATTGCAAGATCTATTTTTTTTAAATGTGTTTTAATACATTTAAAACCTCCTTGCGAAATAAAGACTAAAATTATTGATTATTTGCATCTCTTGCTTAATGCAACGTGCTATTAATTTGAGAATTGTACTAATCATTAGATAATTCAAAAATCTAAATAATGCTAGATTTTTTTTTTTTAAAAAGCTCTCTGTTTTTTTTATATTTCAATAATTCCGAAAAATTGCGTGAAAACGAGAAAGGTGAGAAAGAGATGAGATAAGAAAGTGGCGTGCGGCAAAGAGGGACCGAGGCTCAAGGTCATTTGGTCAGGGAAGCGCCTTAAGGAATTTTGCTCCAAAACTATTATCTATTTCATACACAACAGTTTTACACGGTCAAAATTTATGGAACAGCAGATTTTTTTTTACCATAAAGAACATGGCGATATCATATTATCATCGCAGCAAAAACTAAAAAACACGGTGAGACTATAGCTACGATTTTCTCACCCGTATAGACAGCACCTAAAGTATCTACATAGCTAAACTTTCTACTTGTTGAACAGCCACGTGTACACACGCATATACGGAATTGTTTGTATAGAAAAACACCCACAGAATTATACAACAACAAACAAAATTAAAACTGTATTAAAACTTGTATAAAATATGCTGATTTCAAGTTTAAGTTGATGCTTTTGGGTTCTATTAACGCAAAAATGGAACAAGTAATAAAATGAAACAAGAAATATACTTACACAATATTGATTACATTTAAACACAAGACTAAATACCTGTTTGTACAAATGAATTAACATTAATCAAATAAATCGGATATCAACATTCGACACAGTGTAACACTACTATAATATCTGCGTGGAAGTCAAATATACTCAAAGTCAAAACATTTATTTCAATTAGACCAATTACAGGCATTTTTGAATTGTCAAGGAGTCGGTCAGTTAGTCAGAACGTTGAAGCTAGTTGCTCGTTCCAAAACGGAGGTAGGCTATAAAACATAATTCTGTGACACTCGGCAATAGTGCAGCTAAAGAGAAACGGAGGTAGGCTATAAAACATAATTCTGTGACACTCGGCAATAGTGCAGCTCAGTGAAAGAATTTTTGGAATCGAACTAGAACTTCCAGAAATCCTAAATCTATTTGCGTCAAAATATTCCATTCACCAAACACGTGACAATAATTATGACACCTTCACAAACCCACAATAAAAGCAACTAAGTGTATGTCTAATAAGGTCTTTTTTCCTAATCAATGGAAAGCTGATCCAATCTTCGTGCAGACGTTGAGACAAATACAGTTAATTGTCTCAAACACCCCCTAAGAGGTATGTGTGAGGATTATGTTGCTTAGCAAGATTACTGGGAGAAGTTTCTGTGAGAGGGAGACAGTTATATTTTGCTTTTTGGTCTTCTCTTTTTGCTTTTGTTTTTATTGTTTCAGTGTCATGGGCCGCATTGGATCGCTTGTATATGTAGGCCTGTGCATAGTTTTACTATCTTTCCGTAAAGTTGAACTATTATCTCAAGGGAACACATTACGGGAATAAAAAGTATCCTATGTCCTAATCCAATATATGGTCTAACTATGTGCCAATTTTAATTGAAATCTGTAATGTTCAACGGCTTAATACGCGTGATTGATTAACAAACATTTAACATTCACATTTATAATATTAGTAGGATTATTATGGATAATATTCTTTATTTTCCTTTCCACCATTCACCTAGAGGGTCTAACCCGCTGACGAAAATTACCATTGTCATATAAAAATTATACAAACATGAAGGAAATCAGCTCATTTTTATGCGCACTCCGTGATCTCGAGGGCACGGCTATAAGCATTCTGTTTCGGCCTACTAACCTTCAATATTAATCATGTTTATTCAGAAATGTCATGTTTTAAAAGGAAATACAATGTCATTTATTAAAACTAATGATGCATGGCTTTGAACAAGAAACTTTTATCAAGGTATTAAATGTTTTTCTGTAACCGATCCTAACTTGTCTCCAAACTAAGTAGGCCGATACTTGTATTTTAAAATTGAAATTTTTGATTTTTTTAATTTTAATGACGAAAATCTTCGTAGTTTTGATATTAATATGTTATTACAAAAAGAAGCAGTAGTTCCTGAGATTAACACGTTCAAATTAAAAAAAACAAAGGGTTTAAAGCTTATATGACGTTCAAAAGTGCCTTGTAATGGCCTAATTAGAAATAAATGATTTGACTTTGACTTTGACTTTATAAAATCCATAAGTATAAATGCGAAAGTAACTCTGTCTGTCTGTTACGCTTTCACGACTAGACCACTTAACCGATATTGATGGAATTTGGTACAGAGTACGTTTGAAACCCAACAAAGGACATAGGCTACTTTTAATTCGATTTCGACTTCATCTGCGTTCGCGACCACCGACATTTACGCGGACGAAGTCCATAAGTCCAGGTATACCTGACGATATTTTTCCCTCACAGGTAACTGTGAATAATTTTTTCTTGGTTCCCTCTGAGCTTGCTTTAAGCACGCGTCAGCCACCCTGCGTCCACGTGCATCGTTTACCCTTGACCCCTCTCGTGCGATGTCCGTGTTTTGTTTGTTTTGTTACGCAGAGAACCTGGCAGGGTAAGTGGAGCGAGAAGAGTGGTTAAGGGGACTGTTCTGACAGCGCGTTCCATAGAATAGTCTAGAGATATATTTTGACCAATAAGTAATTTTAACAAGTTATTTCAATAAGTATTTTTATTGACTTCCTCGTTGGTCTAGTGGTCGCAAAGCGCGACTGCTGAGCATGAGGTCTTGGGTTCGATTCCCAGGTCGGTTAAAGTGTTATTGGGTTTTTCCATCAAGAATTCTCAGTAGCAGCCTCGAAGTCTGGATGTGTGCCCGGTTGATAGCAATAGACTCGCCCCCTATTACAGGAGCTAGAAATAATAACAGATGACATTAGTATGATAAAAATCTGACAATTTGGTTGTAAGACAATTGATAAATTTTGGAGAACTAACCCAAAGTAATAGGCACTAACTGGCTATCCATTGGCTATCTACTAGATGTCTTAATTACTATCCGCCGGAGATAAGAAAAAGCTAATTTGAAAAACTTTTATCCTTTAAAAATACAAAGCTTATAGAAAATGTAATAACTTTTCCGGAAACAGGCCTACGGAAGACAAAGTGAACATTTTAAAATAAAACCAACATAATATACTGACCTAGTAGAAATGAAACTTATGGCAACGAAGCCATTAACTTCACAACTTAGAAAATATACCTTAGCTCTTAACGATAAGGTGTAAATTACTGTGTGTTTTAATCATAATTTCCCCAGAAGATTTTCTTGGATGGTCTCATTATGTGCAATGTAAAGAAAGTAGGTAAAAGTTTGTACTTGCCGTCAAATAGATTAAGATCTTGAGTCAGTTTTAAACGAGTTTTTTTATCGAGTACTGTTATAGATTACTGTAATGGTGTAATTATTATCTATACTAATGATTATAAAGAGTTAAAGTTTGTTTGTTAATTATATTTTCGTTTGGTCGGTGAAGGAAAACATCGTGAGGAAACCTGGACTTGTAATTAATATACTTATATAGATACAAACATAACATCACGCCTATAATCCCCGGAAGGTTAGGCAGAGATGCACGCATTCGTACACCCACATTTCGCCAGTTATGTTTCAGTCCCATGTAATAGGGGGCGATAAATAAGGAGGAGGTTCTTATAAAATAAAAAAAAGAAATAAAAATATTGCGGTAGGAAATTTGCTGTGTCAGGTAGTATTAGTATATATCAATAATAAAACTCACTGCCAGTCATTCTGCTTTGTTGTTCTACCAGTGGTTGCCAGCCCACCGATCACATCAATTCGCTGCCTCATTACCGTGATAGTAATGCTTCCAGATTATTCCGCAGCTAGTAAAAACGTATGTGATACTGAGTACAGCGTTTATCACTGTTCTAAGAAAGCATGCGAGGCTTTTTACTGTACGTTTTCCCGAGGGACCCAACAATAGTGTCTTGTGTAAAGGTTGATGCATACCGTAGGTTTAAGTGATTGATTTATTTTGCTTGTATGTGATTTTGTATTGAGATCGAAGAGTTGTAATCTCTTCTTCTTAGTCGTACAATCCTGGCGGAGTAGTCGTGGTTATGGATTCATAGTATAATAATCTAGTAGGTATTTATGCAATTAAGTATAGACAAATACTTGTAACTGAATTATTTTTTCGTGTAAGTAATAAAAAAAAATATTCGTAGACAAAAGTTCAAAATTTTTCTTACCTTTTTGTAATTCGCAATTTTCAGTTCAACATCGGTTTTAAAAAAAAATTGCGCGATTCTAAGACATTTCCAACATTATAATCATTAAAATCATCAATATACCTAACTTTACTAGTCCATAAATAAAATTGTAATTTACATTGTAAATACATAAACCTTCCTCCTTCCCTCTTGAATCATTCAATCTATTAATGAAAACCGCATTAAAATCCATTGCGTAGTTTAAAATATTTAAGCGTACAGACGGCAGAAAGTGATTTTGTTTTATACTATGTAGAGGTCATGAATCTTATGGGCATATTATTATCTTCCTCTTAATAAGTATCATCTAAGATTCTGAGATGATACTTATACATACCTACGTCTAAAGCCTCGATGACACTGGGCTAGTTTTCAAGCTGCTAGTCGGCGAGTTCGCGAGTAGCTTGTAAACTTGCTCCGTGTCATTGAGCTTTTTACAATCTGCTTTTAAATATCCGACTGTGTGTCAGTCGCTGACTTTTAAACTCGCCGACTAGCAGCTTGTAAACTAGACAAGTGTCATCACTCATCGAGGCTTAAGTGCCTAGAATTTTGAAATGAATTTTGACTGCCTCGTTGGTCTAGTGGTTAGTGACCCTGACTGCAAAGCCGGAGGTAGTGGGTTCGATTCCCACGCAGGACAAACTTTGTGTGATGAGCATAATTGTTGGTTCTGTGTCTGGGTGTAATTTATCTATAATATGTATGTATTTATAAATTATATAAGTATGTATATCAGTTGTCTGGTTACCATAACACAAGCTCTGCTTAGCTTGGGATCAGATGGCCGTGTGTGAGTTGTCCCAAGATATTTATTTATTTATTTATTTATTTATAATTAAGTGGGTCTACTCGTTATTTCAACAAAACTTCAATCGACTTTTGTTTACGTTATTTTATTGAACAGTTACTGAGAAAAACAGTACTACTTAAAACAATTATCACGAAGTACTTTAGTTCGTCTTTGAATAATAAACTTCAAGGTTTGTTTTGACAAAATGAAAGGAATTCTAGAAGAGTTTTGTCGTAATTGTAATTTAAATTGATCTTACAACAACAAGAGCTTACAGTGGAAGCGATGGTAAAAAAGAAAAAAATATAGTAAGAAATTTTATAATTGTTACAGCCCTAGGCTGTACTTAAGAAAAATACCACTCCAGACAGTTTTTTTTTTATACAGGCCAGCTAGAGATAATTCTTAGGGAAAGACGTTTCCCAGTACTGGGACGGAAAAGGAGACAATCGAAATATTATGTTTATAAATCGAAAGCACAAAATAAGTTCGGTTTACAAATGCTTTGCATAATGGAAGGGCTAGTTGTGCAATTGAACGACTATTCTATAAAAGTATTCCTCTGCTGAACCTTTCGGAGAAAAAGTATGCATGATGTTAGTTTAGAGAATAACAAACAATATTTTTGTTATTATGTATTTATTATTATATTTTATTCCTGGAAATGGTCTGTACCTGTGTACCTACTATGTTTTGTCTCTGCATCACCCTAATGTAGACTGGTAGAAAATGCCCAAAGCATTAAGTCCGCCTGTGTACAATGTATTTTTTTACATGTGATAAAGTTTAAATAAATAAATCTTTTTTTATATTTTCTTTGAGTGGTAAAAATACAAATAATATTATTAAAACAACCAACCCATCAACCCGAAAACCCATCCACATCAACCCAAAAATCATTAACCCGAAAATATAGATTGGTAACAGCGCCATCTATACACATTTTCGGAACTAATCGTCTTTTAAATCGGTTCGTGTAACATTGGCCTTATAATTTTTCTAATACAGCAACTAACAATAGAAGTAGGTGTTTATTGTGAGAAAATAATGTTTTACCGACCGATTACCATTATCCACTGCCATTACAATGTCAATAAACATAATTTGCAGGAATTATAGAAAAGTTATAGCT
Source organism: Hoplodrina blanda (assembly GCA_949316365.1). Classification (NCBI taxonomy): domain Eukaryota; kingdom Metazoa; phylum Arthropoda; class Insecta; order Lepidoptera; family Noctuidae; genus Hoplodrina; species Hoplodrina blanda. The sequence goes on from OX438564.1 coordinate 10,084,398, forward strand.
AATATTTTTTTTGCATTTGTATAGTTATGCGATTGTGTGACATAATAGTGTGCAAAGACCTCTGTTTTTGTATTGTAACGTAGAGAGTCGGACTTAGATTGATCTCTTGATGTAGGTAATATTCACAGCTAGCTTTCTGTCCGTGACTTCGTCTGCATAGTCTTAGAATTAAACCAAACTTCGAAGTTATCAAAAAACGGGTTAAAACGGCTACATTTATTACTTATGTGTCCCAAATTTCAGCTAATTCTGTTCAGCTGTTAAGGCGTAAATCACTAACATAGTTACCTCTTTGAATCAAGGATGCAACACTGTACCTTGTATATACATAACATCACGAATGTAATCCCTGAAGAGTTAGGCAGAGTCGTACCCATTAGTACACCCACATTTCGCCAGTAATATTTAGGTCCCATGTAATAGGGGACGAGCCTATTGCCATCAACCGGGGACAAATCCACACTCTGAGGCTACTATTGAGAAATTCCTGATAGAAAGCCAAATAACACTTTGCCCGAAATGGGAATCGATGCCAAGACCTTATGCTCAGCAGTCGCCCTTTGCGACCACTACACCAACGAGGCAGTACCTTGTATATATATCTATTATAGGCATCTGGTAAATAATCCCGACTTTTTTATCCTAACGCTACTAGTATTAAAAGCTAAAAAAGTACTAAACATTTTTAGTACTTTTTTGATTAGAAGCCTACTGAAAATGTCGCCTACAGTCTTGACAGTCCTTTTGATAGTCTTTTTATGTGCTTATAACTTAGAATATCACTAGTATTCTGTAAAAATCTTTCGGGGGTATTTAGGTTTGGTGGAGAGGAGCTGTCTTCTCATCTGATGCTTTGGATTAACATCGCACTTCAAGCTTACATAAATTCACCGAAGGAGATTTTCTACAAAAAAATAAAAAAAAACCAACAAATGTGGTACACTCATTCATTTAAATGTATAGGAATCCATATCTTTGTACTACAAAAATCTAAAACATCTGTTAAACCAAATAAACCGCTTACAAGCACTTTTGAATTAACAAGGAGTCAGCCAGTCGAAAATTTGAAGCTCATTTCTCGTTCCTTAAAGTAATTTTCGATGTGGAAGAACAAGCAAGAACCTCTATGAAAACTCTTTTAAAATCAATAAAATATAAGTCACAGTATTCATATTGAATCTACGTGTACAATGTAAAAAAAATGCCGCATCCAATTAGCATATCTACCTCTGAGTCAAAGTGGAATAAAGCTGATAAAACCTAGACTGTACTGAGGCCGCCTATCGGATACTGCATTACCGTCGTGCTCGTATGATAGTACAATAGTTACTGGTATTTTCCAGCATCGCTTTTGTTTGTAATCTACATAGGAGTGGCTTTCAACAAAATGGATTATCAAATCTATACCTACTTATATCATTATAAGAATGAAGAGTTTGTTTGAACTCGCTAATCTGAGAAACTGCTGGTCCGGTTGTGATAATTATTTCGTCAATGGGAAGCTACGTTTTCGGGCAACATTTAAAAAAAAATTACGTAAGAATATTTGCAGGCAAGAGCTAGTAAGTAATGTCGTTTCATCAAAATCCATTTAGTCGTTTTTGCGTGAAAGAGTAACAAACATCCGTCCATCCATCCATTCTTACAATCTTTTTTTATTATTATTAAATTATTATTGAATTGTTGAATTATTTCCATTAAACTAACTTTTAGGAAAGATCGCAATCTAATCTCATTCTCAATCTGTAAAAAAAAAATCTTAAATTTTTTGAAATTAATTGTCACTGAGATGAGATTGCGACTGACTTGTAACGTTTTTAAGTAGTAGAACTGACTTTCTGGTTTTTTGAAAACGGAACGTGCGAGTGTGTGAATAGTACCCAGCTTTTCCTATTGTTGTGTGTTCACCGCCATCAGTTACCGGCTTCCACCTGTCGTTGCATTTCCATGGAAATCGAGTACGGAACGGAAAACTAAGCGAAATTTATGCGCAGTCTTCCTTTTAAGACGAGACTGAGATTGAAAAATGTTGTTTTGAAAAATATTATGGACGGTCGCATCCGTTCGTTTTATTTATGTAAATGTGTTCGGGAAATAGATGATGCACTTTATTTGTTACTTGCTTTTGTCCGCGTGATTTTTTCTACGGATCCCTAACTTTTTATTATAAAAAACTAGCTTTTTCCCGCGACTTCGTCCGCGAAAATGTCGAACCCCCTTACAGGGTGAATTTTGGAAATTCCTTTCTTAGCGGACATCTACTACTATATTCTAACTCTTTGCCGAATTTCATCTTTATAGCACTATTCTGACTGTTCAAATAAGCAAGCAAACATTTGTTAAAACGAACATTTTCCAAAATTAATAACAACAAAAATAAATGAAACCAAAAATAAATCATACAATTATACTACGTCTTACAAATGAGCCACATTTTTAATATTGCAGGCAAAGCAACAATATTGCAGGGCTTCCCAGCTAGTGTCACCGAGGTGGCTTAATTAAAAACTTTTTTAATTAAATTCTATCTTATTTGGTTTCAGGATGCAGACACTGTGGAGAAACTGAACGAGAGTGGAGAACTGAGAAAAATGTTGAAGCCTTATAAGGTACTATTGTGTTTTATTATCCCACAAATCATTTTGATTGAGTAGTTAGTTCTTAAGAACATCACAACACTGTGTCTTATACAAACTTTCAAGTCCAAAATCGTGGTAATTAATTACCTGACTTTAATGAAATTTGATACGTAAACGTAAGACACATAAGTCTAGTATCGTGTGAGAAATTTAAAAAAAGAGCTTGTGGCTAAATAATTACAGCCGCACGGATCCATACATCAGATTAAGCTACGCTTGCTGGGTTGGTCCGTGAATGGGTAACCATCTTTACATAAATAACTTAATAGTAAAAAAGGTTAAGAACACAACACAGCCCATGACTAGATCCCTGCGTAACTGGAATGGCAGGGGCTCACGCCGAGGCAGGAGTGTGGTTATAGCTGGTAGGAGTCCGGCACTGCCCAGACTGGTTCAGTATTGAGGCAGACTGGGCGTTCATGATTTCCCACTCCTGCCCAAACAAACAAAAAAACCATCTTTACATACCGAGACTCCTCCGTGCCTCAGAAAGCACGTTAAGCCCGAAAATGTGACAAACAGTCTTGCCAAGTGGTGTCGTGTTACCCAGTTACTGGGTTGTGGAGGTCAGATGGGGAGTCGCTCCATGTAAAATACTGGTATTCAGTGGAAACCGACCCCAACTCAGTTGTGAAAAGGCCTAGGCAGATTGATTGAGTACTTTTCTAAGGAATAAAATATAAGTATATATGTACGAACATACATTAGGCAGTGGTCCGACCGCCGACGATGAACGAGAAACGAGTAGAACTAGAAACTGTAAAAGAGTTGGCGATAAGCGGTAAGCGAGTGTAGTTTCGATAGTTTTGTCGCCGGGCTATAAGCGAGTGTGCAAGTGCGACGAGCGATTACTCGCACCACTCGCCCGCGGTCGCTCAGTCCTGCCGCACTGCCTTTCAATGCCGCACTGTAAAGAAATGATCAAGCGAGCGAGCATCGCTGAGCGAGTTTATTTTTGAAAGCTCGTCGCTCAGCGACAAAACTAGTAAAGCAAGTCGTCGCCGGCAGTGCGAACAGTCAGAGAGCAACTTTTAATATATGCATCTCTTTCGTTTACACGGAATGTACCTTATTGTGCGTTTCTTGAGGGAGAAAATCGCTGATAGTTAGTCGTTTTCTCGCCGGCAGTCGGACCACTGCCTTAGAGACTCATCCAACGGATGAAACATTTATATTACTACTATTTACTTCTAGTACTATTCTATTAGTTGTCTCAACGTCTCGCTATGTTTATTTAGCCTTAACCCTGAGCGTATATTATTCCATTGCAAATATTTAATACAAACTAGATGAAGTTCATTATGATTTCCCCGAAACGTTAATTAGTGGCAATTCCCTAAACGCTGCGATAATGAACGTAATAAAATATCTCTTGTTAGTTTAATCTGACTTCTATTATAAATGTGAAAGTTTGTATGGTTGTTTGTTACTCAATCACGTGAGAACGGCTGAACAGATATGGATGAAATTTGGTTTTGAGATAGATTATAGTCTGGAATAGCACTAGGCTACTTTATCCTTTCAAACTTCCTTTCATCACATTCTTTAAAACTTGGGATAGTATATCAACTTTCACAGAAACTAGCCACAGTATATTTTTATTTATTCCAAGAACAATTGTTTCTTTTCAGACAGGCATAACCTGTCTGAAGAGAAACAATTGTTCTTTAATAAGGTTTAACTTGTGTTCGTTAATAAGGTTTAAAATATTGTACCGATAACCCTTTTTGACATGGCCAAAATAACTTTACACGTAGGGCTGCTATCGCCAAAACTGCTGACGATTGACATTTCATACACCCCTGAAAAAAAAAAACTATAAAAATTAAAAGGGATTTTGTTTTTTTTTAACTATTTTAATTTATTGTTTACTGTTCAGTTAATCGAGATTCCCCCTTACTCAAAAACTGACGGACCTCTTACTGGACGACCGGCGACCCCCCGGTGTCCTTTAAACTAAAAACTACAACAAATCTGGGGAGTCTCGAACGGAGAGCAGCCCTACTCATAGGTCTTTTTCCATTTTTGGTGTTTCGTGTCACGTTATTAATTTCCACTCTTTTCAATGGTCAAAATAATGAGACATAAAATACTTTTTAGATAAAATATATGTACACATATCAGATTTTCTCTAGCTAGTCTATCTAATCCATCAATGTAGCCACATAGCAACTGTAACGCGTTTACAGAAGGCTGAGAACAGATGAGACCACAAAACAAAGTTTACTCTGCGCTTAATTCACCGCACAACTTTGCTGGCACAGAAAAAGATAAATACAGAAGCCACACTTTAAACAACAAGCGAGAACAAGTACACGCACATGTGCGCATACCCTAGTGTGTTTGCACTCGCTGCACCGTAGCGGTCATAAGTGGAGTAGCAATCTACAAAGCAAATCGATTGACACTTTGGTTAAACTTACGACCTTTCGACGTCGTATGCGAATTTTGAGGTGTACGTAGGTACTGTGTTATTACGTTCAAAAGTGTCTTATAATGGCCTAATTAAATAAATGATTTGACTTTGAGTTCAACTTTGAATACATCACTTATACACACAGATGTAGGTATGGCCTGTACCCCGTGTTCACAGCAATTCAAACCTTAGCATGCTACTGCACTTATGACCGCTACTGTACCTACACAGACGTGTGTGTGTATTGTGTTTGTTCTCGTTGTATAAAGCTGGCTTTCCGTATCCATTTATTCCGTGGCATAATGTTACTGGATTCGAGCGGGGAAGCTTTTGTGGAGTTCAGGTCACTAATTTGTGTTGATCATGTTATAGTTGGGGATTTGTAAATGAGACCTATATTAGTCTAGTTCAATTATTGACTTTAGTTAGATTTGCATTACAACTAAAAATGAAAAACTCTATTCGATGGTACCTAAATTATTACAAAAATTCAATTTATCTTCTTACTAGCTAACCCAAAAATCACTGAACGGATTTTCATGCGGTGAGGAAGGTTAATGGCGCATTTTCATTAGTCGATAGGGCCCGCATGCGGGGTGCAAGAGATCTCTGGAACGCATGCTACAGGGCCCGCATTCGGGGAACCGTGTTCATTATGGCGCAGTTTCATTAGTCGATAGGGCCCGTATGTCGATATCACGGTCGGTATAAAGCATGCGGGGGATCCCCGCATGCGGTGTAACGACTTGTAACTTTCATTGGTTGTTATCTCGCATGCGGGGACTCCCCGCATGCGGGCCCTATCGACTAATGAAAATGCGCCATTAGGTAGTTTATAATCAAGGTTTTGTGTAAATTGGTTGAATTGTTGGAATATAATTGTTGGAAGTGTCGGAAAAAGTCAAGCCAACGGGAGCAGTCAATGATGGCTTGATTACACCGTGTGAAGTTGGGGCGAGTCGCTAGTAAATTAATAAAATAGATAAACAAAATGTCAACCATCCTAAAAGGTGTAGGTCGGTTGTCTCTGGGAACTCAGTCCAAAAGAGATTGCACAAACAAGAGAAATCGATTCCTTCGCAGTCAATTATGTTAGTTAGTGTCATTACTTGTGACAATATTGCGTGTCGCACACTCGTTGTGTAATAGGAAGTGACAAGTACCTACTTATAAGTATATTGTGTGGCCTAGTAAACTTGGGCTAAGGCTATTTTAGACCTATATTTATCTTTATCATAACATCACGCCTGTAATCTCCGAAAGGTTTGGCAGAGGTGTACCTATTAGTACATAAACATTTCGCCAGTTATGTTTAATTCCTATGTAATGGGGGGGGGGAGCCTTTTGCCATCAACTGAGCACAAACACAAAACCTAAGAATAATAATAAAATTATAAAGTAAGTATGTACAATTTATAAATAAAAATCTACAAAATAAACAATAACTTTATTTTTGTAAGTCGGCGGCTTTGGTTTTGTTTGCTTTTATGTAGGTACTGCCCCTCTTCCCCCTCTTCCTTCAGTCAGTCATCGACTACAAGTATAAAAAAAGCAATTTTACTTGTTACGACAATGCTGTTATGATCTTACGCACACAAAATAAGTTTTTATAAAATTAAAATAAAACACAAAACGATTAATCAATCATTTTTACCTTCCGGCCAATTAACTTACATGAAACTGGCAATCAATAAAAAGAAAAAAAACGCCAAAAAAAAGTTACAAAACTGACCACATACTTATGCAAGAACATTCACAAACCTCAAACAAGTTTCGACACATTTTGTATAACATTTGTTTTTACATCGTAATCGTAATAAATTATGTGATGGCCCAGTGCTTAAGGCACGCCTCTCATGCATGGGATTGTGGGTTCTAACCCGTCGCTAGAGCTACGTTTTTAGCTTGCTGTAATTTTGAAACTAGATAGAGGAATATGTAGAAGATGATGCTGGGTCCTTTTTCAGGTATCTATAATAATAATCCCCTAGTGTTCGCAAAGCGCGACTGCTGAGCATGAGGTCTGGTGTTCGATTCCCAGATGAGACAAAGTGTTAGTGGATTTTTCCATCAGGAAATTCTCAGTAGCAGCCTCGGAGTCTGGATTTGTGCCCAGTTGATGGCAATAGGCTCGCCCCCTAATAAAACTTAAAACATAACTGGTGAAATGTGGGTGTACTAATGGGCTCACCTCTGTTTAACCCTTGGGGTATTACAGGCATGATACTATGTGAAAAAGTCACATTGGTACCGGGTTCACCCATGCCAGTGACATCTAAGCCAAACTTCGAAAGTACATTTATCAAGAAGAAAAAGTAAATTCGATTTAAATACCCGGTAGGGGCTGGATAAAAGCTAGTCTAGACATGGAATAACTTATCGTAATACATACACAAACCCTTGTCAGGGTCTCAGCCAATAATCCAATTATTGTATGGAAGTAGAAATGTGATTTGTATGCTCAGGAACCACTCCGTCTGGAGTCTAGGCAAACATCTCAATACGAGATAAAGGGGTAACGCGAAATATGTTTGTCGTTTATGTTAGAAGTGAAACCAGGATTTTATTGAAAGAAAATATGATTTTGATTCTTATTGCTATGTCAGGTTTGAATACCGTTTCAGAATTTGTTTTAAAAAGTTTAAAATAAAATAGAACATCTCAGTTTCAAAGACAGTTAGGGCTGAAACTGCGTTAAGCGGGCACCCGCGCGGTCTCATACAAAAATGCTCCGTCGCGGGGACCCGCGCGGGCGTCCGTCACGGGTAGGCGCGCCCCGTACTCACGCAACGGGGCCCGCCTCCGTGCGACGGGACCCGTCGCGGGGGCACGCGCGGTTTAACTTAAATGTTTATCATAGGTTACTATTAACATCCGATCCATTTATTAGTTCGTACGAGGAAGAGTAAAAAAACCGCAGCAAAATTATTTCTGCCTGAGACATGTAGCTATTGATTCCTGCTGAGCCAAACCAACCAAGGCAAGTGGAAACTGATGAAAGCTATGCAAACTTAAATGTAGATGATTAAGTCTCTGATGCAAAATCGATTATTTGTAGTGATTACCTATTAAGCTTATGTAACTTTCCTATTGTATAACGAATGTGAAAATTTCAATAATAAATATTTACCTATTTATTACGACACTATTTATTTAATAATATCCAAAAGTATTAGTGAAACGTGGGCACCTTTCTAGGTAGGTGTCTCTAGTTGTCTCTCCTTGGGGAAAGACGTGAGTGTATATTAAATTTATGTTTAAAAACACTTTGGAATCTTATTATCTTATCGTGTGGGCAGTAAGGTCTTACGACCCCACTTGGAATTAAGTACGATCTCAAAAAAAAACCATTTTTTATAAAAAATCACAAGTAGTTAAGGCATACCACCGTGCACCAACAAATAATTTCCAAACACTGAATTCTGTTAATGCAACTACTTTGTAATATAAATATCACATAAAATAATTTTGGCCGCCTAAATCCTGAAAAACGAGCTATGTGCGACGGGTCCCCGCGACGGGACCCATCACGTTCCCACGGAGCCCGCCCACGTGTCCACGCGCGTAGACACGCGACGGTTGCCCGTCGCGGGCGCCCGCTTAACGCAGTTTCAGGCCTTAGGCGAACACACGGCACCGCGCACCGCGAACTTTGATTGCGCGATGTAGGAATTATAAGTTGTAGTTCGCATGCTGTACGATAGATGTCGTTAAAGATATCTTATTCCCATAGAGGATTTTTTTTTAATGTTTTATTAAATCTCATTGAGCCCAATTTGGTTGGTCGTTGGGATTTGACAGCATATTATTATTAACTTTTATTTATTTATAGATTTTTTTTTTCAGTTAAAGAGTACTTCATGTTTTATGACCCTGCATTATCTGACCCTTTTTAGGAAGAAGAACTGGTTAGGTCACTGACAATATAATTAACTCCAATTTGTTTCTCAATTCCAGAGCCCAGATGCCTGCAACACCTGTCAAATGTGCGGCGGATTCCGCCTCCTTCCATGCAGAATCTGCAACGGATCCAAGAAAAGTCTTCACAGGAACCACTTCACGGCAGAATTTGTGGCACTCAAGTGCATGAATTGTGATGAAGTGGGCCTCGTGAGGTGTGAAGCTTGCGTTTAATGGTTACACATGAGGACAGAATTATTGATGCACAAGAAGAATTTAGAACGCATGAATTAATTAGAATACTACTAATATTCTTTTGGATCGTTTTAAAAGTACTTAAAGTAGATTGCTATTTTTTTTTTACTTTAATTCGAATACGAATAGCGATACATTGTTTGTCAATTAAAACTAAAGCGTTAGGCGAGGGCGCTGTCTTAAAATAATTGTAACACTATTCATTTTCATACAAATTATAAAAATTAACAATGAGCTCGAACATTAATCATTTTTGAATATTGGTTTGAGTAATAAATCACAATCATCAAAAAATAAAATAAATAAATTACTATTATATTCCTACATCAACGCCATCTTGCGTTGCTGTTGAAGAAAAAATTGGATAATGCTAACTCATGGCGATTATTTACTGCTTATTATTATAAAATATAAAATAATGGCATAAAATAAGACATTAATGTTAAATCGGAGATGAGCAAACAAAAGTGATTTTTAAACATTTTTTTCTAATATTTAAGTAATAATCTATTAGATTTTGCTCAAACCTCCAACGGGCATTTCTTTTTTTATTCATAACCTTAGCTTACGTTTAGATAAATAATATTAATTTGCTAACATATGAAATGGTTGACTACATTTTTAACTTCATTTTATTTGTATATAGTGAAATTAAGTCAACCTTTGTTAGTAAAATATATTAATATGTATATTCGTAAATATAATCTATCTTCACGATTTAATCCTGTGAGAGTAATTTAGGGCTTATAACTTTATAGGTACTTTAAAATAGCGAGTTTAAATGTTAAATAACTTGAAATTAGCATATTCCTTTTTAAGTGTCTGGACATTGTGTGGTGCTGGAATTATCTTGTAATTTCTGAGTAGAAAACAGCCAAAACACTCCCGACTAATACAGCTTTCAAACAAAAAAGAAATAAAATCTAAATCGATTTATCCGTTCGGGAGCTACGGTGCCACAGACAGACACACACACAGACACTTCAAACTTATAACACCCCGTCGTGTTTTCGTCGGGAGTTAAAACAATTTAGATGTAACTTGCATGCAAGATTAATACGTTAATAATTCAAGTCGGTATCTCGACTCATTTAACTTCAGACCTTTGTAAAAATATCTAAACAAATTCTACTAAAAACGCTTCAATAGAAAACTTACTGTAAGAAACGTTTTTCCTAAAGAATTTGTGATGTAATTTTTAATTAAGAAATATTGATATTTTACTGGGTCTGTTTTTTTGGCCACCAGTAATTTTATGAGTTATTATCGCAAAGTGTGAGTTTCATTTACTTATTGTTTTATTAGTTCTTATGCTAAAGGTCTTTAATTAGAAGAATACAACAGTTCAGTTAGACAATTTTTCATTTCTATTTTTTGGATTAGCATTTGGGTCAATCTTCAGTGTTGAGGATAATGACGCCCGATACTTTTACTACTAGTGCAACCATCCGACAAAAAACAAAAATTTAAATTATTTTAATTACATTTAACTTAAAGGTAATTAAAATAATTTATGTTTTTGTTTTTTGTCAATGGATGGTTGCACTAGTAGTAGAAGTATCGGGCGTCATTATCCTCAACACTGAAGATTGGCCCATTTACACATAGCTTGACGTGCACTTGCACATCAAGCTACACACATCAAAAGTGTCTAGGGATCAACATCCCTAACATTTGTTAGGGATGTTGATCCCTAGACACTTTTGATGTGTATATGTGTAAATGTATGGAAGAAAAGTTGCTGCATGTATAATAAGTCCTACTTACTCCCAATACAAATAAGCGTGAAGAAATAGTGCTAAGTAGCTCTACCTGAAAACGTAATTCAGGAAATATAAGGTTAGTATAATAATAATAATATGCCATAAATTAGCTGCAATATTTTATCCTTTTTATACAAATGTTTATAGATTTTTTGTTAGATATACTTAGAGTAGTATAACTTTTTATATATGAAATTACGTCATTTTAACAAATGGAGCATGAAATTTAAATTGTATTTATTTTTTAAATGTGGATAAAATAGTTTTTAAATAAGTCAAGGTGATTTATGGTTCTCATTGTTTTGAGAATAAACTTTTGCATGTTTATATTTGTTGTTTTACTAGAGACAAACTACTACAACATGGCATGCCCCTTCATATTACTATTTCAATGTGTGTAGTCATATCCATATGAAGTTTGTAAGTATGTAGTTGTAAGTATTCGTCTTCAGTAGCAGGCCGGCAGATTTGTTGTCAACTTATCATAAATAGGCCGACCGCGCAAGACAACGCACGTGTCATTTTCATAGAGTATGTTAGTGCAGCGCCATACTAATAATAATGAGTAATAAAATGACACCGCAGGTCGAGCAACAAATCGCTGATTTATTTTTGTTTTCGAGAGGCGTCTCAGCACGCACACATGCGTAAATACTTTTACAAACACTTTCAAAAGTTTTGAATTGTGGAAGGGCGCGCCATGTTACTTTTCCCATGACTTAATGATTCGATTATATTTCCTGATTAAAGACTTATAAAACTAATACCACATTATCAATGGTCGATCAAAGATCATCAAAATCCTGTCATTATCACATACAGAAAGAATTTTCTTTGAATTAGTATTAAGTAAGTACCTACCCACGTGCATAATGATCCAGTAAGTAGCAAAATTAAATGGTAGGTATTTTTTAAGCCATTTCACAAATTATCTGAGTCGAAAATTATTAGGAATTATAGAGGATATTTGAATTAAACACATAGGTGTAGGCACACTGTAAAGTTGTTATATCTATAAAATAAATATTTTTAAGGGTCATTGTACCTACTCTAGAAAATAAATAATTTTTTACACATAAAACTTCTACACAATTTCATCAAAATCGGTTCAGTGGATTATTCGTGAAAGCGTAACATTACACACAACAACATTAATGGCCATCAGTGACAATGCATTGCACAATATGGGTTTTAGTCAGTAAGAGTCTGACACTCCCTTCCTCTCTGCCCAGAGCGGAAGAAGTCATTTGATAATTTTCCAATCTTTAAAAAAGAAGAAAAGCTTAACCAAATAGTTTGTTCGTCTGTACATACATTATAATAATTAATGGTTGTCGAAAATCTTGACAAATGCTGTGTTATTAGTTTAATAAAAGATCACAGGATCAAGAATGTTCAGACCATGAGAACTGTAGTGTGTTTTTATAATGAATGCCTATGAATACTCACTGTTAAGGTAAAGCCACATTTACTGCGCTGGCTTTTGGGGCTGTTGTTCTGTTAGTTTTTGAAAGTGTCAGACTTTACATCTTTGTGATTATGCATTAAATATTTGTTTTTGGAATAGGATGATAGGAATATTATCATCTTCTTAGCGTATCGATTTATTTTTACTTTTTATTAGTTGTATTTTTTGTTTACCTCAGTATTTAGCTACGGCAACGCCATCTGCTGACTAGGTCTTTCTAGGGTGTCCCCTCCTTGCGTTGCTACTCATATCTGCTATATAAAGTCCTTTGTTAATCGCCTTTCTCTCATCCTCTCAACATGTCACAACCATCTAAAGGCTAATTCTAAAAAACAAAAGAGTTTAACATTCCAGTACGATAGTTCTAGACATTGACTGTCGCTGAAGAGAAATTGCGTCTCATTTCAGCTAAGGTCATTGTCAAAAAATATGTATACACTAGCACTCTCCCCGCGACTTCGTCCGCGTCAAAGTTGATTTCTCCATACAAACTTTGGAACCCTGATTCATCCCCTTATGGGGTGAATTTTGATAAATCCTTTCTTAGCGGATGCCTACGTCATAACATCTACCTGCATGCTAAATTTCAGCCCGATCCGTCTAGTGGTTTGGGCTGTGCGTTGATAGATCACTATGTCAGTCAGTCAGTCAGTCACCTTTGAGTTATATATATTTAGATGTACGTAAACTAGAAGCATATTCGACAGACTGAGACCGAGATTAGACTGCGATCGTACCTAAATGTTAGTGGAATTGACCCGTGTATGTGACTATAGCTTTATAAAGAAATTGTTAGATACTTATCAGTTGCAGTATAAATGCTGAAACTTTCTCAAATTCACTTTCACACAGCTGCAGGCAGTCTAAATGGTAAAAATGCCTTCAAGTTTGCGTGATTTCTTCCTTGACTATGAGCCGCAGGAGTAAGTTTTATAGCAGTCATATTACTTGCTGCTTGTCTCTACATTCTGATTTTTTACGGATATTTTCTTTTAAATGTTTTTTTTGTTTTTGTTATTATTTAATTATAATGTTTCACATTATGAATATAATTTAATTAAGAGACCTCGATTTTAAAATTTGGATGATGAATGAAAAATATCCCTGTGTGTGTAAACAAAATCTAATTTAAAAAAAATGGTTGTCAAGCCCCGGCTGACTTACTGGTAAGTCAGAACAATAGAAAATTAATTGTGTCTCATTACGTGGGACTCGAGTATTTAAACATATCATTATTTGAAGCCTATGCTGCCGCCATTCCTTTCACTCTTCCCTCGTTTTGCGAATTTTTGCCTTTTTATATGCTGCCGCCATTCCTTTCACTCTTCCCTCGTTTTGCGAATTTTTGCCTTTTTAAATTGACCTTAACGGACCCCACTTACAATTGATTTTTCAGTAACATCAGCTCACCGGGCGACTATCCGTACCTGATAATGTTACGTCACTTGTTGTCTGTGATAAGCTGTTGGCCTCTCAAGCCAATAGACCCTCTCGATACAAGGGCTATAGGAAGACGAAAGATTTGGGTCCGCATCCAAAGAACTTTCCATATGTTTGTCTGTCTTATAACCACTGTTGGCGGTGTCATGTATGTAGTATTACATAAGGATTCAATGACTTTCTTCGAGCTTGGACATCTATATATTTCTCTACTTATGACCACTGTTGTTTTTGTAAGTATTATTTTAGGTCTTTCTTTATAACAATGCCTCGTTCGTCTAGTGGTCAAGCGCGACTGCTGAGCATGAGATCTTGGGTTCGATTACCAGGTCGTGCAAAGTGTTGTTGGGTTTTAACATCAAGAATTTTTCAGTAGCAGCCTCGGAGTCTGGATTTGTGCCCGATTGATGGCAATAGGCTCGCCCCCTTTTACATGGGATTTAAACATGACTGGCGAAATGTGGGTGTAATAATGGGTACACCTCTGCCTAACTCTTGGGTGATTACAGGCGTGATGTTATGTTATTTTTTATTATTTATTACAATATTAATGAAAATATTTGATATAGAGAAATTAAGAGACTTAACAGCGCGGTGGTCTAATATTGAGCAGATTTTTTATCAAGCTAATATTTCTAATGGTTTTACAGTCTAGAATCACTACATTGTGTTTTTCTGACAAGTACATACTCGTTGCCAGACAGTTTTTGGAAAAGATGCACCTGTTCTTTTATAAAGACCGTTCTGAATACTCGATGGAGGTAAGCCAGTTTTACCTTCTCATAGTATTAAGCCTTCGTCCTACTACACCCTTTTTTTTCCCTTTTTAACACGCTTTTATTAGCTTCACTTGTAACTAACTATGTATGTAAGAAAATCTTGGAATCTTAATTTGACCCACTTCCCGGTCTTCGATTAGGATGAAATTTTGCACACGCTCTGAGTTTTGATGACAATACATGACTAGCTAAGAAACGTTATTACAAATCCAATATGGCGGCCTCCCCAAGTTAGCGGACTGGCTGTTTGAAATGCACCCCCATGATATGGGTAATATTAAATGAAAGGGTTTGCTGAATGGGATACGAAAAAAATTCCATTTGTAATTTTTTGTGCGTACTAAAAGCGTGTTTTTTAGTTTTTTAAACTATTAATTTTATTAATGACCTAAAATACGAGTAGCATACAGGAGCAATATCATAATGGAACAATCACAATCTAATCTTAGTCTCAATCTGTAAAAAATGCATCTTTTTAATTTTTTTTTTGACCTTGGTTATCGCTGTGTTCAGATTGCAACTAGATTTTGAAAGTAATTTATTAATAAAACAGGCCTTCTCATTTCATGTTAAAATAAAAATAATAGTTTAAAAAACTAAAAAACACGCTTTTACCACGCACTTAAAATTACAAAATAATTCGAACATTTACTACGATTTATTATGAAAGAAAGCTTGGAGCGTTTATTTAATCTTTACTTTTCTTGGACAAAACGCTCCACGCTTTCTTTCATAATAAATCGTAGTAAATGTTCGAATTATTTTGTAATTTTAAGTGCGTGGTAAAAGCGTGTTTTTTAGTTTTTTAAACTATTATTTTTATTTTATACTTTTTAGTCTTCTTATTATTTAAACTTAATTTACTACTTACTAATTTAAAATATTAATAGGTATATGTATTTAAAGATATTTATTATTAAAAAGCTTAACAAAATTCACTGTTTTACGCATCCAAATTGAATACGGCGTTCGCCATATTGGATTTAAGTCACGTGACTATTTTTTCGTATTCCTGACAGCAAACCCTTTCATTTGATACCCATATCATGGGGATGCATTTTAAATAGCCTGTCCGCCATCTTGGACGTCAACCATATTGGATTTAAGTCACGTGACTATTTTTTTCGTATTCCTGACAGCAAACCCTTTCATTTGATACCCATATTATGGGGGTGGATTTCAAACAGCCAGTCCGCCATCTTGGGGAGGCCGCCATATTGGATTTGTAATGACGTTTCTTAGCTAGTCATGTATTGTCATCAGAACTCAGAGCGTGTGCAAAATTTCATCCCAATCGAAGACTGGGAAGTGGGTCAAATTAAGATTCCAAGATTTTCTTACATAGTTACTTACAATTGAAGCGTGTTAATAATAAGTCACGTGACTATTTTTTCGTATTCCTGACGGAAAACCCTTTCATTTGATACCCATATTATGGGGGTGGATTTCAAACAGCCAGTCCGCCATCTTGGGGAGGCCGCCATATTGGATTTGTAATGACGTTTCTTAGCTAGTCATGTATTGTCATCAGAACTCAGAGCGTGTGCAAAATTTCATCCCAATCGAAGACTGGGAAGTGGGTCAAATTAAGATTCCAAGATTTTCTTACATAGTTACATACAAGTGAAGCTAATATAAAGCGTGTAAAAAGAACAATAAATCCTTTCTGACTTTTAATTCTCTGACCAACATTCAGGGTGTGGAAATACTCACGAATATGAACAACTTTTATTATGGGATTAAACCTGAAAAATTTATTAAAAAAAATATGTTCCGTACAATTAAACTTATTAGTATTATGGCTGAAAGTCAGCTCGTATACTGTCCCTCTTCATTTTCCAGACCCACAAGCAAGTTCATCGTATCTCCCACATATTTACATTGTACATAGCTGGTCAAATGATGGTTGGTCTTTCTCTTTTCAATATAACACCCATGTACAACAACTATTCCGCTGGGAACTACGCTAGTGGAGGCTTGAAGGAAAACGGCACATATGAACACGCGCTCTATTTCTCCTACCCTTTCAATGCGTCAAAAGATTTTAAATGGTATATTCTTGCTAACATTTTTCATTGGTAAGTAAATTGTTTAATTTTAATTGTTTACTGATTTGAGGTGGCGGGGGAATGAAGTTCTTTGAAGGATTTAGGGTATGTGCACACCATGTTTTTTAAACGCGCCGTTAACGCGCATTTGTAGCGATACAGACGCGATACTCACGCGAGTCAGAGGCAGCCTGTACCTAGACCTTTGCACCTGCTCTGTAGGGTAAAAGCGCGCCATCAACGCACGTATCTAAAACGCGCGTCAACAGCGCGTTGAAAAAACGTAGCGTGCACAGGCCCTTAGGCCTCGTTTCCGGAGACGCGGGGCGTCGAGCGTCGCGTACAGCGGCGTGGCGTCTCGCGGCGGGAAAATGAGTACATCTAAAATCGCTTCTCCGTAAACGCACTCATACAACGCCATATTTTTGAATTTAGTGCGGGCGCGCCGCACAACGCGTCTCGGTAAATGAGGCCTTAGAGGAAGCTTTACCCGGCTTTTGGGCAACGTATAGTGACCCTCACAAACTGAATTGATGGATGTTCATGAATGGTCCCAGGTCGGGCCAATTATTATTGGGAATTATTATTATTTTTTGAAATTTCTCAGTAGCGGCTTCGGAGACTGGATTTGTGCCTGAATGATGGCAATAGGCTCGCCGCCATGGGATTTAAAAACAAAAACTGGCGAAATGTGTGCTAATGGGTACACCTCTGCCTAACCCTTCGGGGATTATAGGCGTGATATTATGAAACCCCTTTTTTATATCGTCATATGTTTTATTGTAGGATAATCTCATACTTATGTTCGTCATGGTTCTGTATGCACGATTGCTTTCTATCTTTAATGGTGTTTCATATTTGGGGACATTTCAAAATTTTACTTCATGATCTCGAACACTTTCCGAGACCATCGTCGAAGATTAATTTTATGATAGAAAATAGCACTGTGACTCTTACTTCTGAAATGTATTCCACCACTGAGCTGAAACGTGTTAGTAAACAATTAAGTGACATGATTGATTATCATCGAGAGATTGTCAAGTAAGTTGATAATGTTTTTAAACCCTATATTTATTATTAACTGGTTTCTTGGCCTTTAGAAAATTAAGCCAAAGTACTAAACTATAAAACGGGAACACAAAAATATCTGCTTCGTGGCAGATATGGTATAGTGGAACTAAAAGTCAAATTGCAGCGAACCACCTATGACAATTCAAAAATGCCTGTAAATGGTTTAACTGCTTGACTTTGACTTTGACATTGACTTAGGTATGTCCAGCAGTGGACGTCGTCCGTCTGATATTATTATGATAATGACGATGATCTGACTACTCCCGCAAGTGGTCGGCTACCATGTTACTGGGAAAAGGAGATGTATTTCAATATTAACCTGTTTTTTTTTCTTCACATTAGCTTTACAGACCAAATTTCAAATGTGTTTGGACCAATGCTTCTTGCTTATTACGCATTCCATCAAGCAACTGGATGCTTACTGCTTCTGGAGTGCTCACAAATGGTCAGTATCTAGTAGAATGTCGTTATGTCCAAGTAATTTTTGGGTCAAGATTTTGGCAAAGCTCATTAAGAATATTAAGGTTATCGCTCACTGTAACATGACTGCTACATTACTATATTATTTTTTAGAGTTTATATTGTCCTTTGATTTTTTTAATAATAACTTATTTTATTAAGTATTTATTAATTTATTATCATAATCTTTCATAGAATTGTTTAAACTTATTACTAAAATAGTTTTAAGAGAATAACAGACTAACAAAAATGTACCTTTAACTTTAAATCATCGCATTTTGATGCTCATTTTTTACGTTCAACTAAATAAAAAAGCTTGTAAAAAATTTAAGTTCTTGGGCTAATTAGTTTTTCATTTAATATTTGGTTGGTCATTACTTCTATAGAAATCAGTTTATCGAATAAAACGAAATGGTTCACCATGGCCACAACCAATATTGGGTCATAATATTATTACTCCAGGCTTAAAATCCAAGAAAAAAAAAACGTTTCTATTAAAAATTGATCACTAGCAAACGCTCTTAAAGTAAATTTTACAATAACTAGATAAAAAAGGTTACAATAATCAGATAAAATGGCCGTTGCCGTATCAGAGCGGTGGTGTTATAGTGCACGTTGACCTTTATTGTTATTGAGGCAACTTTTGAGTTCAAATATGTATAATATCAACTTTATACATTATTTACTTCGTCCGAATTTGATTATTTTAATTAGTTTAATTATTATATCTAGCTGAAGAGTTTATTTGTATTATAAAAATAAACTATCTAATGTGTTATTTTTTTTTATTTCAGACAGCGGCCGCTTTGATCCGTTATCTACCGCTCACAATTATAATGTTTCAACAACTGATGCAGCTGTCAATCATTTTCGAGCTAATTGGCAGTATCGTAAGGATCATAATTTATTATAACCTATTTTATTTTACACTTATATTCACCGGGCCGTAAACTGCTCTTGAACGGTGGTCTTGAACGGTGGTCTTGAACGGTGGTCTTGAACGGTGGTCTTGAACGGTGGTCTTGAACGGTGGTCTTGAACGATGGTCTTGAATGGCTCTGAATCTACTGCGCGCCCAAGTAGGCCGCTGCAAACATTATTTGTCAAAATGGGTTACCATAGACCTGCTTGATACTGGTTTCATTTTTATCTTAGTTCAGAGTACTTCAATTCCTAGAAAAATTGCAAGTACCTACATTAAAAGTCAGCTCGTATTTCTCTTCAAAAAATACAGGCGTGTTATTTTTAACGAATAACCAAATAACAATGTAGTTTATACGGAACTAGCTTCTGCCCGCGACTTTGGACCCCCGTTTCCTCCCCTCAGGGGGTGAATTTTGAAAAATCCTTTCTTAGACGTCTAGTAACTATAAACTATCTCCCTTGCAAACATCTTTATAATCGGTAGTTTGGCGTTTTATAAACCACCAAACTTGATAAAATCTCGGGTTGTATGTTGTGAACAAAATTCTACAATAATTAGGGGCGAAAACGCCAATCAGAGACAGATCACAGGATATACAGCCAAAATAATTTTGTTTGCCTGTTACGCCGTTTGTGGTAATGAAAACTGAAATACTTTTCAATTACGGCCCTTTCAACAAAATCTATGTTTAGCGATCCAAAAATTATGGCTGTATCCACCATTTTTTATAGCGAATATTAAAGTTTTAAATATACCAATCGATAGAGGACGAAATACTTTGTATGACTGCATTAAAATCTCATTTTGGCCAAAATGGCGGTTGCGTTGCGGCGTTGCGGCGGGCGGCGCCGGTGCAACGCCGGAGCGGTGTCGCTGCGTCGTCTTACATAGAAATATCTGTGGCATGTCACACGATGCGCTCCGGCGCCGCACCGGACTTGCAACCACCAAGACGAGGCGGGGAGGGGTGAATGCGTTGCGACGTCGGAGCGGCACCGCTCAGTTGTTTTGCGTCACAAGGAAGGACACACGTTAACAGACTGTCCAACGCTGGTACGGCGCCGCTGCGACATAACAACGTTACGGCGCCGCACCGCTCGTGTGCCCGCTGACACGGTGAAATCTTTGCGGTGCGGCGCCGCAACGCATCGTGTGCCCGCGCTCTAAAGGTATCGATATGTCAAGTGGTTTTCGATATTTCGTGATGAGTGAGTGAGTGACCTCTCACTTTTTTACATTTAGATTAGAAGAAGATACAAGATGAAATAACGTTGTTTGTGATTATTCCACAGAGTGACAGATTAAAGTTCGCAGTGTATGGTCTACCATGGGAGTGTATGGATACAAAGAACAGACGAACTGTGGCATTCTTCCTCATGAACACACAGGAACCTGTCCATGTGAAGGCACTAGGTCTTGCTGATGTTGGAGTTACTTCTATGACTACGGTAATTATGCCATTCTACAAACTTGTAGGAACAATTAATTTCATTCAAAGTCAAAATCAAAACATTTATTTCAATTACACTTTTACACTTTTGAATTGTCAAAGAGTCGGTCAGTTAGTCAGAAAGTTAAAACTAGCTGCTCGTTCCAAAACGGAAGTAGGCCGTTATGGAGAAGAACGAGCAAGAAACTCTACCCTCTAAATTAAAACCTAAACAAAAAAATATTTTGTTAATTTAACTTTTTTAACTTTTGCACCCGAGTGTACATTATTTAGTTTATGGTTCAAGGGCTCATTTACGGAGATGCGGGGCGTCGCGCGTCGCGTGCGGCGTGGCGTCAAGCGGCGCGATAATTAGTATGTCAAAACTCGCTTCTCCGTAAACGCACTCATACAACGCCATATTTTTTAACGCGACGCGCGACGCCCCGCGTCTCCGTAAATGAGGCCTAAGACGTTGAATTCGTTTACAACTTTTCTCAGTGGTCGAATGGCCCATGAATCATTCAGTTTGGGCCATTCAGAATAATCTCCTCTAAGTCTTGAACGTCATATACAAAAAAAAAATTGAATCTAGTTGCCGCTACGACGTCGCTATATTGACCATAGATATATGATGTACCTACTTAGCTTTTACTTTTTTTTACAGATCTTGAAAACTTCGATGTCCTACTTCACTTTCCTGAACAGCAAGTGAACAACTATACAATACGTGTGTTGCAAATATCAATTTGTGAAAATCTTTCGTCAATTGAATTCATATTTTATGTATTAATATTTGTTTTAATTAAAGTGTAATCTATCTTGAAGTCTTTAATTTTGTGATGTAGACCTTTACCATGTACCTAAAGTAAAAGTCACATCTTACACTGTTTTATTATACAGCATGTAACAAAAACCCTGTCCGATCCTTAAGGGTATTATTCGGCATCGTACTGCGTACACATAATTATACGTAACCATTAAATGGATTTGAGATTATTATTTTTCCCCAGTGAAAAAAAAAGAAGAAAGAAGAAGTAATTAAATTAAAATAAAACATAAAAACTGATCAACGGCAACACTGATCTGACAGGGTATTTGTTACATAGGTAGTGTATAAATGGATGTAGATTTATTTTTAAGAAATACTTGCCCCACACTGGTAGTTTCTTCTGTATCGTCGGTCCGTTTACAAACATACAAACACACATACATGAACAGCCAGACCCGAAACAACTATTTAAAGGACATTCTAATATTTATTCCGTACGGGAATTAAACACGCGACGGGCGAAATATGTAGAATTTTACTATCAAACACAGGTGCATTTCCCTTCCATCCCTCTCATAGGACGGCAATCCGACAGGACCGGAAGGACATCAAGCGCAGAACCAACGGCTTTAGGTTATTACCAAGGCATGAGCAGCACCAATTTTCAAAATTCGGGCTGCTACTGAGAAATAATTTATGGCAAAACCCAATAGTACTGAATACCGGAATCGAACCAACGGGACAATTAAGAACGAGGTAGGTATATCTTAAACAAGGGAAAAAAATAGGATCAATAAAAATACCAAGTCATGAAGCCATTTGTGTAATACTGTAATGCATTTAATATTATTGTAATATAAGTTCTAGATACAATAAAAGATGAAAATGTGACTGTACGGCGCTGAGACCGTACATAAATGTACGGGCTAAGGTGATAACTCCGTACACCGATTTGTCGTGAAGGTTGATAAGTTCAGTTATTATAGAGAAACACGTTCCACTGAGTTGCACTAAATAGTTAAGTTTATTTAAGTTAAGAGTAAGTAACAGTACTAGAGTGGGAGGCGATTATTTCTCTCAGTTGTTGATAGCTACCCAGTTATAAGTTCACTACATGTTAATTCGTGAGTAATGCCATTTTATTATGCTTAATTATGACGCGCATCGTTGGTCTAAAGTAGGTTACAGAGTAAGCAGAAAAATGTACGGCGCTGAGACCGTACATATTGGCAACCCCCTAAAGAAGCGAAGATGAGCAGAAAGAGAGAAAGAAACGCCTGCACCAAGTTAAACATTAAGTAAATAGGTAAACAATTAATCAAAAGAAAAGGCAATGTTGTCTCGGTGTCCTTGAGGTTGAACGTGGCAGTCATCCGTGGGCGCCTGCTGGTTTTCATCTCTGGTAGGCTTCTGTCGAGATCCCATTGGTTGAAGTTCGATGTCTTCATGCGGTTGCTTTTTATTTGTGTTTCTAGGAAGCCGCTTCTTGAGCAGTGTGCAGTATTTCCTGGTTACGATCCACAAGAAAGTGATGACAGCAATTGTTAGTAAAAGGTAACAAATTGCATATTGGTGAACGTCATGATCCGTGATAGTGGATGGTAGTTTCGGCTCGTTTTCTTGTTGAAACCGCAGCTTTTTGTCAAGTTCCTCGAATTCGTTTTTCTTAAAAGTGAAAAGTTCGTGTGGTGCGTTATGAAGTGTGACGTTGACAATGTTGTTTATTGGCGAATTCAGGTTCGGTACATGCATGTCATAGTTCACGTTGAGGTTGCTGTTGTACTGATTGTGCGAAGTGATGGTGAGTTCTTTTGACCGCAGTACGCATCCTTGACTCAAAGTAACTATAGCCGCCGATGTGAGAGTTTGCGATAATACGTCGTTTTCACAAACAGTACGTAATTCGCACCTTCCGCAACAAACAACCAGCCAGCTGTTTGATTCTTGCAACTTGATCCATGCCTCCTCGCATGACACGTTGTGTACGTCACACGGTGACGTAGTTTTACGATGATCCAGTAGTTTTGCTTCGCAAGGTGCATTTTTGTTTTGTAAGTTGAACACTGGTAGGTTTGTGTTACAAATGAAGTTATCTTTTTGTCTTTTGATGCATTGCTTAAAGTCCTTCTCTTTTAGTGAGATGTAAGAATTCTTCTCAAAGTTCACGGCAATGTACTCCGAATGTAACTGCATCAGTTTGTAATCTGATTCCGCCTTGAATGGTATAGCGATAGCCCGATAGTAGGTGAAGTCCTCATTTGAGGTTAAAGGTATGTGAACTTCGAACATGAAGTAGTTCTTTGTTATTCGTGCTTTCACGTACAGCAACTTGTAAACTTCCTTGATATCTTCTCTGATGTTTTCTGTCGGCAGTGACAGAGTCCTCGGTAATCGGCCGGATATGTCTTCCAGTTGCTTTATTAGACTGGCTGGTGATATCAAGTGCACGTCCATATGTCCACTGTAGACATTAGTAAGAGTGTTCAGGAGCATAGTTTGAATTTCCTTAAGATTTCGTAATAGTAGCGATGCTGTGAGAGAAGCGGAGTTGAAGTAACTTGTGGCCATCATTATTTGCATTTCTGTTTCAATGCTGTCCAGATTCGTCTTTGTTTCTTCCATGAAATGTTCTATCATCTTGCATTGAAGCTTGATATTTTCATCGTTTTTCTTTAAGACATCATTTTGTAGTTGCATAATTGATGTTTGGTTTTTTGCGAGTTCACGCAAATAGTTTTCGTTGTGTTGTATGGCATCAATATCTTTGTGGTATTTGTCAGCAAACTTCTGGTCTAAGACACCGAATAAGCTGTTTGCTACCATGCCTACTCCGTCGATTAAGCCGCGCTTCTTGCGCTTAGATAAATGCTTGTGGGGAGCCAGCAGGATTGTGTTGTAGAAGTTTAATAGTTCCATCTCGTGGCAAAGTTGATCCGTCGTAGCTTGGCAATAACTTTGATGGATTTTTCGGCAGAGGTCGTTTACCCCGTTTATGTATTTTTCAATATGTTGAACGCCCTGCCAGTAGTTTGTTAAGTTGTAGTACGTAAGTAAAGTCCATTCATCGTGAATGAGTTCAATTTTGCCTATGGTATCATAATAAATCGGTCGCTCGGTTTCCAGGTTGGTAATTTGAGTGCCTGACCTTACTTGCGAACCATATGATCCGTTCACAAGTATCAACGTTGTGAAAAGAAACATTAAAATGTTTGTTAGGCATTTTCTTCCAGACTGTTTTGTTGTGGTAGCATTTCCTGTTATATCAGCCTTTTGTGAATCCGTTTTAAATTCTTCATATTTTTTGTTGCCGGTAGTATCGATAGGTAGAGCTGATAGTTTTACTATAGGTCGTTTAATGACACCAGTTTGGGTTTTTAGGGTTGTCACTCGAACGTATCCATCCGCTCCAGGGTGAAGTTCTAGCACCCGTCCCATGGCCCATTTTCCTGGCGGCAAATTGTTATCCCGGACTAGAACGATGTCCCCCTCACTGAGATTTTTCTTGGGATTGTTCCATTTGCTGCGCGTTTGTAGTTGGGTAAGATAGTCGCTTGACCAATTCTTCCAAAATTGTTGGTACATATGTTCGGTTAACTGCCATCGTCGGCGTAAGTCAAAGTAGTTTTCATCAGTGTAGTCAGCTCGCGGTAAAGACAATGTTGGTCCCCCCGTTAGAAAGTGTCCCGGTGTCAGGTAGTTATAAAATTCTTCGGGGTCTTCAGTGAGCTGGCAAAGTGGCCTGGAGTTCATGCACGCTTCTATCTTTGCAAGCAAGGTAGTAAATTCCTCGTACGTCAGTTTTTGGTCACCTAGCACCCGACGAAGGTGATACTTCATCGATTTGACCGCTGCTTCCCATAGTCCACCAGCAGTTGGCCAAGCGGGTGCGTTAAAATGCCATTGTACTCCCATGTCTGCGATGTTATTAAAGAAGTTTGGCGACAAGATTTGCTTAAACTCTTCAAACTCTTTCTGAAGCAATTTTGATGCGCCTATGAAGTTCGTTCCACAGTCCGAATAGACGTGACCTGGTGTGCCACGCCTGGAGCACATTCTCTGGAACGCTGCTATGAAAGTTTCAGTGCTTAAGTCTGATGCAAGTTCAATGTGCACAGCCTTTGTCACCATGCATACGAATATGCATATGTAGCCCTTTGAAGTTCGAACCCCTCTTCCTTTGTTGAGTCTGACCTCGACGTGTCCGGTGAAGTCAACTCCCGTGTGAGTAAACGGACGCGAAGGGGTCACTCGTTGTGGTGGCAGTTCTCCCATTAGTTGGTTCGACTCCGACGGGTTGTAGCGGTGGCAGCGCACACATTGCCGTAATTCAGCTTTCACCGCTCTGTTACCGCCAACGATCCAGTACCGTTGCCGGATGTACGCTAAAGTTAGTCTGGCTCCTCCGTGTAAAGTCGCTAGGTGAGCTTGATGGATCACCAACTCAGTAAGTCGTCCACCCTTAGGTAAAATGAGTGGATTTTTCATCTCAAAGGGTAAACTGGAATGGTTTAGTCGACCCCCGACTCGGATTAAGCCGTTGTTGTCCAAGTATGGTTTAAGTTTGAAAATGTTACTTTTCGTAGAAATAGTTTCTTTCTTCATTAGTTGTTTGTATTCTTGCGTAATTTCTGTTTGTTGCACATATTTTATTATTTGTTCATTTGCATTGTTTAATTCGCATAAAGTGAGGCATCCGGTGTCGCGTTTCGTGTTATTACGTGCGTTTCGAATGAATCGTTGTGTCCATGCTACAATTCTGATCGCTTTGGTCAATGAACTGCAATTTGTTAATAAGTTGTGAATACAATTATTATTAGTCTCTTTGTTTATAGAGTTCGATTTCTCTTGGTAAACGCTGCCTATTTTAGTTGTAAATGTGTATGTTATGTTTTCTTCACGATTTTCTTTTTTGAAGGTCTTTAGAAATGCAGGACCTTCCCACCACAGACTGAATGTTGCTAGCTTGGTTGGTAGCAAGCCTCTTGATGCGCAGTCTGCAGGGTTATCTTGCGACTTCACATAACGCCATTGCTCGGCTGGTATGATTTGTCTTATTTTTGCAACTCGATTGGCGACGTATTTTTCTCTTTTAGATGTATCCCCCTGTATCCATGCCAGGACCACTTGGGAATCACACCAAACATTCGTAGTTATTTCGAACCCATTAAGAGCTTCTTTGAGTTTTTCGATGAGTTGCGATAGTAAGAGTGCGCCGCAAAGTTCAAGTTTCGGTAATGTGATCGTTTGTGATAACGGTGCTACTCTTGTTTTAGCAGCGAGTAGTGTTATTGTTGGCTTGTTATGCTCATCTCTGACGCAGCTGTAAACCACGCAGGAGTAAGCCTTTTCACTGGCGTCGCAGAATCCAAATAGTTCTGTCTTCTGCTTTGTTGAACCGATCCAGCGCTTGATTTTCATGTGTTTTACGGTGGGTATGTCTGCTCTTAGTTTTAGCCACTTATCTGCTATATGTGACGGTAATAGATCATCCCACTCAAGTTTGTTGACCCATACTTCTTGAAATATAATTTTTGCCGTAATAGTTATGGGTGATAGCCACCCCAGCGGGTCATAAAGTTGTGAAATTTCAGAAAGTAGCCGCCTTTTTGTTATTTCCGGTCGACATTTTTCTTCATATTTCCAGTTAAACACAAATGTGTCAGTATGTGGATTCCAACCTAGTCCTAGGGTTTTCATGGTATCCTCCTGCTTGAAGTCAAAAGTAATTCTTCGTGAAATTTGATCCTCACTTAAGTTCTCTAACAATATTGTATCATTGCTGGACCACTTGCGTAAGTTCATTCCGGCTCCCTTTAACATATCGATAAGCGATGTCTGGAGTTCCTGGGCCCCTTCTAGTGAGTTATGGCCGCTTATGACGTCATCGACGTATGTTTCGTTCAGTAGGACTTTGGCTGCCGTAGGGTATTTGCAGCCATCATCGTATGCCAGTTGTTTGATGGTTCTCATGGCTAGCCACGGTGCGCACTTAGTGCCATAAGTGACCGTGCAAAGTTGGTATTCCTGTAGCTTCTCTGACGGCGTAGTTCGCCAAATAATTTTTTGCAAATGTTGTTGTTCCTCAGACAGCCAAATGCATCGATACATTTTCTCGATGTCAGCTGTAAAGGCGTATTTGTAGCTTCTCCATTTTATGATAAGTTCTTGGATATCTTTTTGCAGGTTGGGGCCCTTTTCTTGTAGGGCGTTCAGGCTGTATCCCGTTTTAGTTTTCTGCGATGCATTGAAGACAACTCTGAGTTTCGTGGTAGTTGATTCTTCACGAAGTACTCCGTGATGTGGTAAGAAACATTCGGTAGTTGAAGATGTCATAGGTTTTGCTGGTTTCATATGGCCTAACTCCAGGTATTCCCTAAGGAATTCTTTGTATAGCATTTCAAGCCGGCCATTTCTTTGAAACCTTTTTTCTAGTTGCAGCAATTGTGATACTGCGATCGTTTTCGATGTTCCGATCTTATTTTCATAATCCGGACATAAAGGCATCTTCACAATGTATCTCCCATCTGAACCACGGCGTGTAGTTTCCTTGTAGTAAGTTTCACATTGATCTTCTTGACATCGGTCAGTGTTTGTTTTGGAAACGTCTTCACACTCCCAAAATTTAGTTATTTCCGCCAAGTCTAGCAGTGTGACGTGACAGTTAAAAGTTTCTAGTTTTCCACACAAAATCCATCCCAGGTGTGTGTTTTGCGCAACGGGTGACTTCGGTGTGCCTTTTAGTATTCCATCTTGTATTATTTCAGCGTATACATCAGCTCCAAGCAGTATGTCAACAGGCCTTGAAATGTTGAAATCAGGGTCCGCTAGTTTTAAGTTTTTCAAATGTGCCCACTCTGGTCGTTCGAATGTGTGATTTGGTAGTTTATTGATTAGTTTCTTCATAATCAATGCTTCAGTGGTTAAAGTATATTCGGAATGAATTGATTTGCATGTCAGTTTCAGGCGTCCTTTACAGTCGCTTGACACAGTTCCAACTCCAGATATCTTCGCTGCTAGTTTGTTTCTTGGCAGCCTTAGAAGTTGTGCTGCATTTTCAGTTATTATGTTTACTTGTGAGCCCTGATCTAGGAGCGCACGAAGAGTTACGTAAGTTCCATCTGTCGATTTGACCTTAACTTGGACGGTTGTCAATAAAACTTCCACCTCGTTGGCTGATAGATGATTTGTACTCGGCGTTTCAGTTTCCCTCGAAGTTCGTTGACCTGAGCGTTGAGGTTCATTGGTCGTCGAAGGTGTATTTTTGTTTGAATTGTTGTAATGTAAGAGCGTATGATGCTTCATATTACATTCCTTACAAGTTTTCGTTGAATTGCAAGTTTGGTCTTCGTGACTGAACAGACAGTTTTTGCATAGACGCGATTTTGCTACTATGCTATTTCGTTGCTTTGTATCCAGGTCAATAAATTGCTGACATCGCATTAGGACATGATTGTTTTTGCAAAGAGGGCATTGCCCGTATGAAGCGTGATAAGTTTTTGAGACCCACTTCTTATGGTCCAAATTTTTTCGGGGTATATGTTTTTCAGTTCCCGCTGACTTCTCTGAACCTTGTATGTCCTTTTTTGAAGTCTTCATGGTTTCAAACGCCATAAACTGGTTTTCTAAGTACATTAAAAATTCCTGCAGTGTTGGCACGTCTCTGTTATCTTGCAAGTTTTTTATGTAATCATTGTAGGTCCCACTGTCTAATTTTTGTGACATCAGATGGACAATCATAGGATCCCAACTGGCTATATCGAAACCAATGTTTGTTAGCCCGTTTAGACATTCAGTTGTTACGTCATGCAGCTTCTTCAAGTTGTAACCGTCTGGCTTCTGTATAGCAGGCAACTGCAGCATAGTGTTCATGTATGATGAGAATTGTAGTCGGCGGTTGTTGTACCGTTGATTTAGTATATCCCAACACGAAGTGTAGTTATCAGCGCTGATGCTCAAGTGTTGCACCAGTCTTTCAGCTTCACCTTTCAGCTTTGTTTTCAAATACTGCATTTTCTGAGCTTTATTCAGTGTCGGGTTTTTGTGTATAGTTTCCAGGAACAAATCTTTGAAAGATATCCATTTGCTGTAGTGTCCTGAAAACTCTGGTATCTCGATTCTCGGTGCTGACTGTTGGTGATGAGCGGTGGACCACATTTTGCTCTTCAGTCGTTTCCTTGTTTCATCATATTTGGCTTCCAGGCTGTTGAACTTGTCATAGTAAGTATGTTTTGAACCTTTCAGTAAGGCTTCCAGTTCCCAATGAGTGTTGTCCACAGCTTCCCACTTTGACTTCAAGATTGACAAGTGATCGTCAAGTTCCCATTTTTCAGTCAAGCCTTCAAAATCAATTTTTGCCATAACCCGATCGATGGCCTTGAAGTTGCATTCCTGTTTGGTCAGCAAAGTCTTTGTTTTCTCATCATGTTCTCCTTTAGAAAAATCTGTCCAGTCAAATTTGACATTTTCTTCAGTTGTTTGCAACATTTTTAAAATGTCTGATTTAGTTGTTTCGTACATGATCTTGGTCTTACCGTAGACATCTTCCACAAAATAGTTTATGTTCCTGTCTTCAATTTCTTGCAACATCAATGTATGGCGCTCATCGAAATCCATCCATTGTGCTTCTAGCGAGGACAGCCGCTTGTTCAAGTATTCCTTTGTTTTTCTTGTTTTGCTGTCCTTGCTGTAGTTAGTACACAATGTTTTGATATTTTCAAAACATGTTGATTGTAGCGGTAGCTTATTCATCTTGATTATAGACGATAGCTCTCTTGTAGTTCACAAAGTAAGTACCTTTTTTATGGAAAGGTCCTGAAGATTGAGTTCAAGATGTAGTTCAAGACTCTTCTAGTTATCGTCGAAGGCTCTTCCAGTTTCTGAAGGCTCTCCTTGTTGCCGAAGTCTCTTCCAGTAGTCGAAAGCTCTTCTAGTAGTTGTAGTTAATTTCGGTACTCAATGTGCCTGTATTCTAGCGAGGTATTTGCACCTTCTCAATCCAACTGGGGCGACCCTCTTCCGGGAGACCAGCTGAACCGATTTGCTACCGTAACACCAGACACAAACACACTAAGATACACGAAGGCTCGAAGGACCATAAATGTACGGGCTAAGGTGATAACTCCGTACACCGATTTGTCGTGAAGGTTGATAAGTTCAGTTATTATAGAGAAACACGTTCCACTGAGTTGCACTAAATAGTTAAGTTTATTTAAGTTAAGAGTAAGTAACAGTACTAGAGTGGGAGGCGATTATTTCTCTCAGTTGTTGATAGCTACCCAGTTATAAGTTCACTACATGTTAATTCGTGAGTAATGCCATTTTATTATGCTTAATTATGACGCGCATCGTTGGTCTAAAGTAGGTTACAGAGTAAGCAGAAAAATGTACGGCGCTGAGACCGTACAGTGACTATATGGCCCAACGGCCATTCATGTAAATATTTTTTGCATGCAATGCAATTCACAATTTCTTTAAAGTCAAAAGTCAAAATTATTTATTTGCGTTAAATGTGGTCTTAACATGAGACATGGTATAGTTGAGAGAGAGAGAGAACATTTTCTTTTGCTGTTAAAATTCCAGCTACTGGAAAAAGAAACTTCATATTGAATACTATAAAATTTGTAAAGGCTACTTAGCTCCCTTTATGCTGAAAAACATTTTCTAGACAAGGATTTTTCTAGGAAGAAATGAGTGCCGAGAGTTTTTGGATCTACTGCAGCGTTTCACAATAGATGATTATTACAGTTTCAAGAAATATTGAGAAGAATGTCTGTAGTATTTCATAACATTTTATCAAAATTTCTTACAATTTAATTTTATTAAATTACACTCTTTGTCGTCATGCAGGCCAGTAAATCGGTACGAAATAGGAGTCCTCTATTCTGCTTGACCTTTTAAGAAAACAGTCGTGATGCTTTATTAATTAATTACAGTTTTATTTAAAATAATTGTTACTATAAACAAAAGTTAGAAAATGTGAAAGGAATAAATTAATTTTCCACCACTATCTATGGTTTAAAAGTCTGAAAATACCATTTTTTCCAAGGTTGCTTATGCGTCAGCTATAATCCTTAAGCATTTTAAAGATTTATGTACTTTCGAACAAGCTAAATGCTATACAGGTAGCTAACTTGCAACTACTTTTAAACAACGCTGTAAGTGTACTGAGTACTTAGTTCTTTTACATCACTCTCTAATGTGCCATTAACTTAAAAAGTTAATACGTACACAATAAAAATTAAATTAGCAATGTAGTGAAAATATGAATATTTGTTGCGTGCGTGGCGCCATCTATCACACACCATATGAACTACAACTGACAATGATGATGATACAAATGATGTTATACAAAATCCCGACAGCAACACTCTGGCAGTAGCCCCACCAGACATAACTTCCGAAGGATCCTCCCTTTTCAATAAATGCGAAATTTGCACGAGCATGAATGTCAGCGCAGCCTTCGTGTAGCCACATCACTTGAAAATGACGTATCAAGTAGCGTGAGTAAGTACTCTAGCTTAACCAAATCTGCCAGGTTTGCGGAATTGGTTCGGAAGAGTCACAGCGGCCCTGAAACACGGATGGGTTTTAGTCAGTAAGAGTCTGACACTCCCTTCCTCTCTACCCAAAGTGGAAGAAGTCATTTGATGATTTCCCAACCTTAAAAAAAAAGAAAGGTCAGAAAGGTCAGGTGCGGAGTACTCGTAACCGGCGTGCTTGTATGACGAGATGTATGAACGTAGATGAGGCGAAAGGAGTATGTAAGGATCGTAGCAGGTGGCGTTCTGTGGTTTCTGCCTACCCCCATGGGAAAAAGGCGTGAGTTTATGTATGTATGTATGTAAAAAAAAAGAAAAGCTTAACCAAATAACAATACGAAATAGGTAAATCAAATAGTTTGTTCGCCTGTACATACATTATAGTAATTGATGGTTGTCAAAAATCTTGACAAATGCTGTGTTATTAGTTTAATGAAAGATCACAGGATCAAGAATGTTCAGACCATGAGAACTGTAGTGTGTTTTTATAATGAATGCCTATGCATACCCACTGTTAAGGTAAAGCCACATAAACTGCGCTGGCTTTTGGGGCTGATTTTAGTTTCGGAAGTGTCAGACTTTACAGCTTTGTGGTCATGGATTAGATTAATCTTTTTTGAATAGGACGAAAGGAATATTATCATCTTCTTAGCGTATCGATTATTTTTTTTATTTATATTTTTTGTTTACCCCAGTATTCAGCTACGGCAACGCCCATCTGCTGACTAGGTCTTTCTAGGGTGTCCCCTCCTTGCGTTGCTTCTCACATCGCCTTTCTCTCATCCTTTCAACATGACACAACCATCTAAAGGATAATTTTATTCTAAAATTAGCCTTGCCTTATTATTTTTTTTTTTGGAATGTCTAGACATTGACTGTCGCTGAAGAGAAATTGCGTCTCATTTTAGCTAAGGTCATTGTCAAAAAATATGTATGTACGTAAATTAGAAGCATATTCGACAGACTGAGACCAAGATTAGACTGCGATCGTACCAAAATGTTAGTGGAATTGACCCGTGTGTGTGACTATAGCTTTATAAACAAATTGTTAGATATCAGTTGCAGTATAAATGCTGAAATTTTCTCAAATTCACTTTCACACAGCTGCAGGCAGTCTAAATGGTAAAAATGCCTTCAAGTTTGCGTAATTTCTTCCTTGACTATGAGCCAAAGGAGTAAGTTTTATAGCAGTCATAATTATTATTATATTCATTTCATATTTCCGTATGAGATAAGGCCTTTGCCCTGCAGTGGGACAGTAATTGGCCCTATTATAATAATGATTACTTATATTTCAGGGTTGAACCCATGGTGAAAAATGATCATATTCATAACTTCATCAATATGGTCAATTTTCACTATTGGACCAACCCTATGATATGTAAAAGATTATTCAGGTATTTTCTTTGAACTTTCTTCTATTTATTTACTCAGCATCTAAACTTTAAGTATTAACTTTTTTTTTTTAATTTAAGTTTACTTAATAATGTGTAAGCAATGATTGTGCATTACAATGTTACTTATATCAGTTTATACATTGTAGGTACACGATAATTTTAATGTATCTCTCGTTGTTAGTTCTCAAACAAATATGTATTTTATGTGTAAACAAAGTCTAATTAAAAAAAAATGGATTTAAATATATCATTATTGGAAGCCTGTGCTGCCGCCATTCCCTTCACTTTTTAAATTGAACTTAACGGACCCCACTTACAATTGATTTTTCAGTGACATCAGCTCACCGGGCGACTATCCGTACCTGATAATTTTACGTCACTTGTTATCAGTGTTAAGCTGTTGGCCTCGCAAGCCAATCGACCCTCTCGATACAAGGGCTATAGGAAGACGAAAGATTTGGGTCCGCATCCAAAGAACTTTCCATCTGTTTGTCTGTCTTATATCCACTGTTGGCGGTGTCATGTATGTAGTATTACATAAGGATTCAATGACTTTCTTCGAGCTTGGACATCTATATATTTCTCTACTTATGACCATTGTTATTTTTGTAAGTATTTTGTAGGTATTTCTTTATAACAACGCCTCGTTGGTCTAGTGGTCAAGCGCGACTGCTAAGCATGAGATCTTGGGTTCGATTACCAGGTTGTGCAAAGTGTTGTTGGGTTTTAACATCAGGAATTTCTCAGTAGCAGCTTCGGAATCGGGATTTGTGGAACCCGGTTAATGGCAATAGGTTCGCCCCCTATTACATGGGATTTAAACATGACTGGCGAAATGTGGGTGTAATAATGGGTACACCTCTGCCTAACTCTTGGGTGATTACAGGCGTGATGTTATGTTATTTTTTATTATTTATTACAATATTGATGAACATATTTGATATAGAGAAATTAAGAGACTTAACAGCGCGGTGGTCTAATATTGAGCAGATTTTTTATCAAGCTAATATTTCCAATGGTTTTGCAGTCTAGAATCACTACATTGTGTTTTTCTGACAAGTACATAGTTGTTGCCAGACATTTTTTGGAAAAGATGCACCTGTTCTTTTATAAAGACCGTTCTGAATACTCGATGGAGGTAAGCCAGTTTTACCTTCTCATAGTATTAAGCCTTCGTCCTACTACACCCTTTTTTTTTCTGAATAGTCGATGGAGGTAAGCCAGTTTTACCTTCCCATAGTATTAAGCCTTCGTCCTACTACACCCTTTTTTATTAGTACGCTTTTTAGCACGCTTTTATTAGCTTCACTTGTATATATTGTATGTAAGAAAATCTTGAAATCTTTATTTGACTCACTTCCCGGTCTTCGATTAGGATGAAATTTTGCACACGCTCTGAGTTCTGATGACAATACATGACTAGCTAAGAAACGTTCTTACAAATCCAATATGGCGGCCTCCCCAAGTTGGCGGACTGGCTGTTTCAAATCCACCCCCATGATATGCATATCAAATGAAAGGGTTTGCGGTCAGGAATACGACAAAAACAGTCACGTGTCTTATATCCAATATGGCGGACGTCCAAGATGGCGGATTGGCTATTTGAAATGCACCCCCATGATATGGGTATTATTAAATGAAAGGGTTTGCTGAATGGGATACGAAAAAAATTCCATTTGTAATTTTTAGTGCGTGCTAAAAGCGTGTTTTTTAGTTTTTTAAACTATTAATTTTATTAATGACCTAAAATACGAGTAGCATACAGGAGCAATATCATAAAGGAACAATCACAATCTAATCTTAGCTCAATCTGTAAAAATTGCCTCTTTTTAAATTTTTTTTTGACCTTGGTTATCGCTGTGTTCAGATTGCAACTAGATTTTGAAAGTAATTTATTAATAAAACAGGCCTTCTCATTTTATGTTAAAAAATAACAATAAATCCATTCTGACTTTTAATTCTCTGACCAACTTTCAGGGTGTGGAAATACTCACGAATATGAACAACTTTTATTATGGAATTAAACCTGAAAAATGTAATAAAAAATATATGTTCCATACAACTTGATTCATAATAATAATATGTTCTTTTTTTCCTAGGAAAGGATTAGTATTATGGCTGAAAGTCAGCTCGTATAATGTTCCCCTTCATGTTCCAGACCCACAAGCAAGTTCATCGTATCTCCCACTTATTCACATTGTACATAGCTGGTCAAATGCTGGCTTGTCCTTTTCCTTTCAATATAACACCCATGTACAACAACTATTCCGCTGGGAACTACGCTAGTGGAGGCTTGAAGGAAAACGGAACATATGAACACGCACTCTATTTCTCCTACCCTTTCAATGCGTCAAAAGATTTTAAATGGTATATTCTTGCTAACATTTTTCATTGGTAAGTAAATTGTTTAATTTTAATTGTTTAATTTTAATTGTTTACTGATTTGAGGTGGCGCGGGAAAGAAGTTATTTGAAGGATTTAGGGTATGTGCACACTATGTTTTTTAAACGCGCCGTTAACGCGCATTTGTAGCGATACAGACGCGATACTCACGCGAGTCAGAGGCAGCCTGTATCTAGACCTTTGCACCTGCTCTGTAGGGTAAAAGCGCGCCATCAACGCACGTATCTAAAACGCGCGTCAATAGCGCGTTGAAAAAACGTAGCGTGCACAGGCCCTTAGGCCTCGTTTACGGAGACGCGGGGCGTCGAGCGCCGCGTGCGGCGGCGTGGCGTCTCGCGGCGGGAAAATGAGTACATCTAAAATCGCTTCTCCGTAAACGCACTCATATAACGCCATATTTTTGAATTTAGTGCGGGCGCGCCGCACAACGCGTCTCCGTAAATGAGGCCTTAGAGGAAGCTTTACCCGGCTTTGGGGCAACGTATAGTGACCCTCACAAACTGAATTGATTTCAAGAATTTGATTGGATGTTCATGAATGGTCCCAGGTCGGGCAAATTATTATTGGGAATTATTATTATTTTTTGGAATTTCTCAGTAGCAGCCTCGGAGACTGGATTTGTGCCTGAATGATGGCAATAGGCTCGCCGCCATGGGATTTAAAAACAAAAACTGGCGAAATGTGTGCTAATGGGTACACCTCTGCCTAACCCTTCGGGGATTATAGGCGTGATATTATGAAACCCATTTTTTATATCGTCATAAATGTTTTATTGCAGGATAATCTCATACTTATGTTCATCATGGTTCTGTATGCACGATTGCTTTCTATCTTTAATGGTGTTTCATATTTGGGGACATTTCAAAATTTTACTTCATGATCTCGAACACTTTCCGAGACCATCGTCTAAGATAAATTTTATGGTAGAAAATAGCACTGTGACTCTTACTTCTGAAATGTATTCCACCACTGAGCTGAAACGTGTTAGTAAACAATTAAGTGACATGATTGATTATCATCGAGAGATTGTCAAGTAAGTTGATATGTTTTTAAACCCTATATTTATTATTAACTAGTTTCTGGGCTTTCAGAAAATTAAGCCAAAGTACTAAATTATCAAACGGAAACACAAAAATATCTGTGTTGGTCTACTGGTCACAAAACACGACTGCTGAGCATGAGGTCTTGGGTTCGATTCCCACGTCGGGTAAAGTATTATTGGGTTTTTCTATCAGGAATTTCTAAGTAGCAGCCTCCTACTTAGAAATTATATACTATTAACCCTAGAAGCCCAATATAATTGTTCATAGGGTACATATCAGAATATCGAAAATCAAAATATCGAATGCTTATAATTATGATCGAATGATCATATAATCGAAAATCAAAATATCGAAAATCAAAA
The DNA here is from genome assembly GCA_949316365.1 of Hoplodrina blanda. Taxonomy (NCBI): domain Eukaryota; kingdom Metazoa; phylum Arthropoda; class Insecta; order Lepidoptera; family Noctuidae; genus Hoplodrina; species Hoplodrina blanda. The sequence continues at coordinate 10,121,505 of OX438564.1, forward strand.
AATTGAAAATCATATTATCGAAAATCAAAATATCGAAAATCATAGTATCGAAAATCAAAATATCGAATGCTTATAATTATGATCGAATGATCATATAATCGACCGGGGTTCCGTCAAGTTCAGCTTCAACTTTCGGACTAACTGACCAACTCCTTGACAATTCAAAAGTGCCTGTAAATGGTCTAATTGAAATAAATGTTTTTGACTTTTGACTTTGACTTTGAATGATGATGATCTGACTACTCCCTCAAGTGGTTGGCTCCCATGTCCCTGGGAAAAGGAGATGTATTTCAATATTAACCTGTTTTTTTTCTCTTAATATTAGCTTTACAGACCAAATTTCAGATGTGTTTGGACCAATGCTTCTTACTTATTACGCATTCCATCAAGCAACTGGATGCTTACTGCTTCTGGAGTGCTCACAAATGGTCAGTATCCAGTAGAATGTCGTTATGTCCAAGTAATTTTTGGGTCAAGATTTTGGCAAAGCTCATTAACGATATTAAGGTTATCGCTCACTGTAACATGACTGCTACAATACTATATTATTTTTAAGATTTTATATTGTCGTTTGATTTGTTTAATAATAACTTATTTTGTATTATCATAATCTTTCATAGAATTGTTTAAACTTATTACTAGCATAGTTTTAAGAAAATAACTAACAAAAATGTACCTTTAACTGTAAATCATCGCGTTTTGATGCTCATTTTTTACGTTCAACTAAATAAAAAAGCTTGTAAAAAAGTAGGTTCTTGGGTTGATCATAACTTCTATAGAAATCAGTCTATCGAATAAAATGAAATGGTTCACCATGGCCACAACCAATATCTACGAGTATATTGGGTACATTCTTACTACAGGAAAAAAAATTGGGGAATACGTTTGTATTGAAAAATGATCACTAGCAAACGCTCTTAAAATGAAATTTAACAATCTATACTAATATTATAAAGAGGTAAAATTTGTTTGTAAGTTTGTAAGTTTGTAAGTTTGTATGTAGGGGCCATCTCCGGATCTACTGAACCGATTTTGAAAATTCTTTCGGAAATTGGAAGCTACGTTATCACTGAGTGCTATTAGGCTATATTTTATTTAAAAAAAATAGGGGTCCGTAAGATATTTGGGTTTTTCGGACCCAAGGTGTAAAAAATCATCCAAAAAAGTTCCTTATTTGGCGTACGCCGCCTAAACTATAAAAGATAGAACCAAAAAATGTTCTAATAAATTAAAGACCTTAAAAATATCTACAAAAAAGTCCGCGACACACTATACCTATCTATTTCGAGTTAAACAAAACAACAATTTTTTTATTTAAAAATCATGAATTTTGTTAGGACTTCATTTAAACGCATTTATTTTACACATGTCATTTATTACTCCTTATGATAATAAACTATTTTGTCACAAAGTACTGTTTATGTAGATAATATTTAGTCTTTAATTCATTAAAATTGGACGTTTGGTTTGAAAGTTATGGCGAAATCAATCTCTATCTCTATATACCTCGCTAAAACTCACTCGAGAACGGTTGGGCCGATTTAGCTGATTTTGGTTTTGAAATGTTCATGGAGGTCTAGGGAAGGTTTAAACGGTGAGAAAAATGGGGTAAGGGTAGGATTGGGGTAGGGTGGGGGCAGGATACCACGCGAACGAAGTCCCTAAAAACAGCCCTTTTAATATGAAGTCGGGAAGTCGGTGTCAAGGGTAGGGGTATGGTAGGGGTAGGGGTAGGGTAGGTGTAGGGTAGGGGTAGGGTAGGGGTAGGTAGGGTAGGGGTAGGTAGGGTAGGGGTAGGTAGGGTAGGGGTAGGTAGGGTAGGGGTAGGTAGGGTAGGGGTAGAGTAGGGGTAGGGTAGGGGTAGGGTAAGGGTAGGGTAGGTAGGAGTAGGGTAGGGGTAGGGTAGGGGTAGGGCAGGGTAGAGTAGGGGTAGGGTAGGGGTAGGGGTGGGGTTGGGGTGGGGTAGGGGTAGGGTAGGGTAGGGGAGGGGTAGGGTAGGGGAGGGGTAGGGTAAGATAGGGGTAGAGTAGGGTAGGGAAGGGAGTAGGGTAAGGCAGGGTTAGGGTAGGGGTATTGGTAGTGTAGGATACCACGCGAACGAAGTCGCGGCGGGTCAGCTAGTAACTAGATAAAAAAGGTTACAATAACTAGATAACACGGCCGTTGCCGTATCAGAGCAGTGGTATTATAGTGCACGATGTCCTTTATTGTGATTGAGGCAACTTTTAAGTTCAAAGATCATCATCATCATATCAGCCTATGGCCGTCCACTGCTGAACGTAAGCCTCCCCCAAAGAGCGCCAACCATCCCGGTCTTGGGCAGCCCGCATCCATCCGCTGCCCGCCACCTTCTTTAAATCGTCGGTCCACCGTGCAGCAGGGCGTCCCACACTACGTTTGCCTAAACGTGGTCTCCACTCTAACACGTGTCTGCTCTACCGACCGTCTGTCCGTCTGCAGACATGGCCGGCCCACTTCCACTTCAGCGCACTAATTTTGCAAAAAAAAACGTGACTTTAGTTCTCTGACGGATGACTTCCTTACGAATTTTGTCCTTCAGAGAAACTCCGAGCATTGCCCTCCCCATCGCACGCTGAGCGACTTTGAATTTATAGACCAGCCCCACGGTGAGTGTCCACGTTTCAGCTCCATAGGTCATTACAGGCAGGACGCACTGGTTAAAGACCCTGGTCTTAAGGGATTGTGGGATCGACGATTCAAAGATTTCGCGGAGCTTCCCGAATGCTGCCCAGCCCAAGCGTATCCTTCTATTCGCTTCCTTCTCGAAGTTGTGCCGCCCCAATTGTATAGTTTGGCTAAGATAGATGTACTCTTGCACAACCTCGAGAGTAGCGCCATTTACGACTACAGGTCTCGGGGGAACAAGACCATTATACAGTCTATTATAGCTGTTACCTAACCCACCTAACTGGCTCAGTAAAGTTAGGCGAATTTGAACCTTCTGCAATTAGCGGTAGATAATTATGAATTCGATACGTACGAGCTTAACGAGCTAGAACGACTTGTTCAAGGACGCAAATATTATAGAATACTGTTGCCAATTTGATCTTTAATACGTTATGTTAGGGTAGATAATCTTTTGAATACTGTTTTGTCACATAATGGAGTTGTTAATTTCAACTTCATTTGTAAAGACGATTTGACCAAGTGGTAGCAACATGGTAGTGAGATCAAACCTAAGTATGAATTTTTGTCACTTTTTGTTTACAATATTCATTTATATTTTTTGCGTTCTAAATTTTATTTATATTAAATTAAAATAGTTAACAAAAATTGACTATTTAAATATAAAAATAACAACAGAAATGAAAAACAGTAATAATTTTTATTACGATTTTATTCAATATGGTTAAATGTAAAATAATTACTTGTCATATTATAAAGCTAAACCATATAAAACAAGTTAGAATATATATAAAATAAACTACTTGAGCTAGAACTTGATAAAAAAAGCAGTGTCTTCGTTTCAATGCTGTCTATAAAATACCTATATTTTTATTTTTAAAGTAGGTAAAAAATTATGTAGTGAATCAACATGTTACATGTTTAGAAATATAATATTTCTATTTCATAACAATAACATCACCACATTAACTGTTACTGTCATACCTACTTATAAAATAAAAGTGAAAATAGCATTAAATACTTTGGTGTTTTACCTACTACATAGATTTTTATAAGTATTTTTGATTTTTTTAATATGGTTATGATCGTAAAAAGGACCTGCTTATTCAATGTATGAAACACTTCCTTAGAATTTATGATAACAACAGTTTATTTAAAACACACACTGACACTTAAGTATTGTGGGCTGCTGACGGTGGTGCTGCCTGCACCATCTCTTGAGCAACATGTTCTTTCCAATTAAAATCTATATATTCTTGGGCAAAGCGGATTCTTGCTTGGCGATGAACAGCGGTTCATTGAATTTTACGTGCCGGCTTGTATTGTTTCAGTCCAGCAGCATGCATGAATATGTCTACTAACAATCCGTTCTAATACGGGAGTAAACATTACAGGTTTTGGTCACGATTTCACGAACGACCCTTTTGAACATTTCCTGTTTCTTTAAAACGTCTTAACCACAATCTGACTGTATTTCTCTGAAACAAATAAATAAAAACGGATGTCACTTTACGTTTAAGTATATAAAAAATAATTACATATCATTCATAAGGAATACTTAGGTATAAAATTAGACAAACACACTTACTGCTAAATCTCCAAGCAATCTCTCTGATGCCAACATTCTCCTTCAGCAAATAGATTATTTTTTTGTATTTCAAATAATCACTCAATTGAGACATTGAGACATGATAATGAAACAATAGAATATATAAAAACATTGGAAAAAGAAGATTTTTGCAATTTACCAAGTCAAGGTAAGAAATTTTTGCGCGTAGTCACTGCAATTGCGCGTAGACTGGCTTGAGGTTTACTGTCACGGTTCATTTTTATTTTCCTACCCACATCCTTACTAACATTTGAATACCAGTTTTATAATGAATACGCAAATTGTCTTTCAACTACCCACTTATTACAAGTTAGGCGAAAATATTAACAATTTAGATATTTTTGAAGTATGTGGCCGGTTCTTTGCAATAATGCAAGAAATATTTACTTAATCAATTCTAAATTGAAAGCAAAACAATATTCCTCAATGCAGGATTTGAACTCGCATCTCGTTCGTCTCAGCCTTATACACGGACCACGAGACCAAATCTACTTGAACTTTTTATTTAAAATAAGCAATTAGTAGTAATGACATTAAATTATATCACAATACTCTAATAAACTTTAAATCATATGGCATAAAAATCAAAATTGCATAACAAGTTATAAGTATCTTATTGCTAACGATTTAAAGATCAAATTGGCGTATCTATAATATTATTGTATTCGTTCATTAAGCAGCGCTAGTGTGATGAACTTATATAAATTGAATAAACCTTAACGTTATTGACAGAGGGTTCAAATTCGTTTGTTTTTAATTGCAGAAGGTTCAAATTCGCCTAATTTTATTGAACCAGTTAGGTGGGTTAGATAACAGCTATAACAGACTGTACATGACTTTGGTTTTATCCAAGTTCATCCCGAGACCCACCCGTCTTGCAAAATCGCTCAGGCCGTTCAGCATCCCTTCCCGCTCCTGCAAAGATTCTGCCATGATGACGATGTCATCCGCAAATCGCAGGTGTGAGATGATGTTTATGCCCCGTCCTTTCCAATCAAGCGTTTTGAAAACGTCCTCCAACGCGCTGGCGCAGTTCAAAGATGTCTAAAATCAACTTTATACATTATGACTTCGTCCTAATTTGATCATTTTAATTAGTTTAATTATTATGTCTATACTAATAATATAAAGCTGACGAGTTTATTTGTATTATAAAAAAAACTAATGTGTTATTTTTTTAATTTCAGACAGCGGCCGCTTTGATTCGTTATCTACCGCTCACAATTATAATATTTCAGCAACTGATGCAGCTGTCAATAATTTTCGAGCTAATTGGCAGTATTGTAAGGATCATAATTCATTATAACCTATTTTATTTTACACTTATATTCACCGGGCCGTAAACTGCTCTTGAACGGTGGTCTTGAACGGCACTGAATCTACTGCGCGCCCATTTTGACGAATTTTGACCATTTTGACGAAAAAATATGTTTGTAGGCCACTGCAAACATAATTTATCAAAATGGGTCGTCATAGACCCGCCTGATACTGGTTTCATTTTATCTTAGTTCAGAGTACTTCAATTCCTAGAAAAATGGCAAGTACATTAAAAGTCAGCTCGTATTTCTCTGCTTACCTCTTCAAAGAATACAAGCGTGTTAGTTTTAATAGATAACCAACTCACAATGTATAAATAAAATTGTTTGTGATTATTCCACAGAGTGACAGATTAAAGTTTGCGGTGTATGGTCTGCCATGGGAGTGTATGGATACGAAGAACAGACGAACTGTGGCATTCTTCCTCATGAACACACAGGAACCTGTCCATGTGAAGGCACTAGGTCTTGCTGATGTTGGAGTTACTTCTATGACTACGGTAATTATGCCATTCTACAAACTTGTAGGAACAATTAATTTCATTCAAAGTCAAAATCAAAACATTTATTTCAATTAGACTTTTTCACTTTTGAATTGTCAAAGAGTCGGTCAGTTAGTCAGAAAGTTGAAACTAACTGCTCGATCCAAAACGGAAGTAGGCCGTTATGGAGAAGAACGAGCAAGAAACTTTACCCTCTAAATTAAAACCTAAACCAAAAATTATTTTGTTAATTTAACTTTTGCACCCGAGTGTACGTTATTTAGTTTATGGTTTAAGGGCTCATTTACGGAGATGCGGGGCGTCGCGCGTCGCGTGCGGCGTGGCGTCAAGCGGCGCTATAATTAGTACGTCCAAAATCGCTTCTCCGTAAACGCACTCATACAACGCCATATGTTTGAATTCAGTGCGGGCCGCGCCGCACAACACGACGCGCGACGCCCTGCGTCTCCGTAAATGAGGCCTAAGACATTGAATTCGTTTACAACTTTTCTCAGTGGTCGAATGGCCCTTGAGCCATTCAGTTTGGGCCATTCAGACTAATCTCCTCTAAGTCTTGAACGTCATATGTACAAAAAATAATAATTGAATCTAGTTGCGGCTACGCCGGACGTCGCTATATTGACCATATATACATATAAGTATATGTACTTAGCTTTTACATTTTTTACAGATCTTGAAAACTTCGATGTCCTACTTCACTTTTCTGAAGAGCAAGTGAACAACCATACAAAACTTGTGTTGCAAATATCAATTTGTGAAAATCTTTCGTCAATTGAATTCATATTTTATGTATTGATATTTGTTTTAATTAAAGTTTCATCTTGAAGTCTTTACTTTTCCTTCGACATGCAAAATAAAAGTAACATTACACTGTTCTATAAATGGATGTACATTTCTTTTTAAGAATTGGCCCCACACTTCCAGATTTTCCTGTATCGTGAGTTCATTTACAAAAATATAAATACACATACTCAAACTGCCAGACCCGAAACAACTATCTGTAGGACATCAAATATTTTTTCCGTGCGATAGTTGAACCCGCGACATGCCAATCGCAATCTAAGGCCGCTATCACACGGACTGCACCACAACAACCGCACGCAGTCTCTATATTCAACTGCATGCAGTTGTACGTTCGACTTCGTGCAGTCATGATACTAACTGCACGCGGTCGGCTGCAGTCGAGAGAAGTCAATATCAACTATATGCAGTCGTGCCTTCAACTTCACGCGGTCGGCTTGCAGTCGAGAGAAGTCAATATCAACTGTATGCAGTCGTGCCTTCAACTTCACGCGGTTGGCAACAGTTGTAGCCAACCGCGTGAAGTTGTAGCGGACCGCGTGAAGTTGAAGGCACGACTGCAGCCGACCGCGTGCAGTTGGTATCACGACTGCACGAAGTCGAACGTACAACGGCATGCAGTTGAATATAGAGACTGCTTGCTGCTAAATAAAGACGTAGAAGATATTATAGTGTATGCACAAACATAATATCTTCTACGTCTTTATTTAGATTGTGCATTCCCCTTCCATCTCTCTCATAGTTCGATGGGACGGCAATCCGACACGACCGAAAAGAGATCAAGAGCCGGACCAACGGCTTTATGGCGTCAAGCTTCGGGCTGCTACTAAGAAATTATTAGAAACCCAATAACACTGCCCGATACAGGAATCGAACCAATGGGGCAATTAAGAACGAGGTAGGTAGTATAATCTTAAACAAGGGGAAAAATAGGAGCAAATAAAAATACCAAGTCATGAAGCCACTTGTGTAGTGCATTTATTATTATTGTAGGTATTAATAATAAGTTCTAAATACAATAAGAGAAGAAAATGTGACTAACACAATTAAAACATTATTTAAAAGCGAACATTGTTATAATCTTTAAAATTATTTTAAAAGACAAATGATTACAAGTATTAAAGACAAAAGATATTTCAAGAGCTGCACCATATTCACATGCTGCGTAGAAAGGTAAAGTAAGACACTGAAGTTTTCAAAATCTGTAATGAAAAAAAAACAGCATAAATCAGCTGCCATTTTGTATGTGTAATACACAGAACGCCAATTCTACTAAATAAAAACTTTCAAAATGTAGTCGCAATCTCATCTCAGCGACAATCAATGTTAAATAATGTAAGTAAATTAGAGGATTTTTTATAGACTGAACGTTTTAGTTTCCTGCTGATCGCCACTCGCCATCACTTCTCGCTGACGACGACGCTCGGCTCGATACTATAATGCTCACTGAAAATAGAGGCGCGGAGCCCTCAGCGGCGCGTACGCCGCGCACGGCTCAGTGCTGACCATTGTCAGCGCTGACACCTACGCGAGATTCCAAAACGCTCCTAGGACACTCATACATATCGAGCCATCAGTGCCGACGATCAGCGTGACTCGGAAACCAGCCAGAAATATTTCAACTTTGTCCGTAAAGAATTTGTCAGGCTTCTGGTATTGCAAATGTCGATCCAGTAGTCTGTCGGCTTTACTGACTAGATCTTGTGGACTATTTAAAGTTTTAATAAATTATATCCTACCATAGCCATAGAAGTAACGCCAACATTAGCGACACCCAGTGCCTTTATATGTACTGGCTCCTGTACATTCATTAAGAAGAAGTTCACCACTTTTCTATTCGCGCAGTCCATGCACTCCCATGGTAACCCATATACAGCGTCTTTCAATTTCCCACTCTGCAATTTTGAAATTATTTTATAGAAAATTTTTTTGCTGAACAATATTATGGCAAATATTTGCTAGAAATAATGGAAAAAAAAAAACTTCAGAAATTATCTGTCAACTAGCTTCTTCTCCAATCTTGTTTCTCCATGCAAACTTCGCCCCTCTTTTTCACCCCCTAAGGGGTAGAATTTCTGAAAGTCCTTACTTATCGGATGCCTACGTAATACAAAGAACACACCTTCCAAGTTTCAGGTCTCTACAATCAGCGGTTTAGGCTGTGCGTTGATCCGTCAGTCAGTCGTTCAGGACGAAGCATTTTATGTGTATATAGATTAAGTCACTCAAAGCATATTCGGAGATTGTAAATCATGTCGGTAGCTTACGTTTACTTTCTGAAGGTAATTATAAATAACAGTACCTACTTATACGTATCGTGCAGAATTACTTTTATACTCAGTTTCTTACCTCACTACCAACAAGTTCGATAATAACTGACAACTGTATTAACTGCTGGGTCAATATTATTGTAAGCGGCAAATAACGCATTAGTGCTGCGGCCGTCTGCAAATTAAATTAGCAAAAGACTATAGAAGAAGCTCTTCACATAAACCCATAATTTTAACAAAACAAACCAGATACTGACCATTTGGGAACATTCTAGGAGCAATAGGCAGCCACTTGCCTGGTGGAATATGTAATAAATGAACAACATCGGCCCAAAAACATCTGACATTTTGTCTGTGAAACTAAAAAATAGAAGTCCAGATATTAAATAATACTACCTATAACAAACAAATAATAATGAAAAAAAAAAATAACTTAGGAGGCTCTCGTTAGACGGCTGGATCAAGGGCTTGATTCAGATAGCAGTATTTCTGGACACGGCCTGCATAGTTAGGAAATTCCTCTCTTTGGAGCCCTGACCGCCGGTGGCTTGGACCCTGTTCCCGTCACCGGTGGGCCATAGTTTATATTTTTATATTAATATTTAAAAATGTAATTTATATGTACATACGGGCATAAACACCCCACTACCTGAGGGTTTCCACCCCAAACAGTAATCCCCAAACAAATAATCTTGCTACAATTTCCCCGTTTGAGGTTTTCTGCAGCCGCAGCAGCTGCAGCGCCAGCACTACAAAGTAGGAAGATGATTCCCAGGAATGATGATGATGATTTCCAGTTGCATTTAAAATATTTAATATTAGCTAAACATCATTTATGCAGTAAGTTCTTTGGCTTGTTTTAAAATGATAGTAAATAACTTACCGCAATATGTCCCGATGGTAATTAATACATTCTTTTAATCTCTCAGAAACTTCCAAGAGTTCTTCTTTAGTATATGTTTCAGTTCGTAAAACAAACCCATTTTCCAATGAATATTTTGAATAAGAGCTTGGTCGTGGAAAATTATCCAAAAGGTTAATAAGTATTTTAAAATGCCCCCATAGATGGAAAACCATTAATGATAGAATGAGGTCGAACATGCAGAACCATACTGAACAAAAATATGATATAAGCCTAAAAAGAAAATATATATTCTAAAGTTCCGGTCACGAGGATTTATAAAACAATTCAATCGACAACAAAAAATCCCAAATTCAATCAACTCAAAGTAACATAAGTACGTGTCATACGAAACTAGTAACGAGTAATTTTAATTAGTCGGGTTATATTATAGCGACTAAAAGCGCTGTCGTCTAATGTTTTGTGGTACTGGAACGCGTCTGACACATGGAAAGTAAACATTTGGGCCGTCATTTTGAAGTAAGTTAATGCTGTCGTAATATTTCATCTAAAAAAAAAAAGGGATTGCGATCCCCTGGATGTGTTTACAAAATGTATAGCTTTTCGTGACGGCGACTTTATTACATGGAACTATTCCCCCCCCTTCCCAAAACCGCGCATGTCTTTGACTAGATACGTAAGAGTTGGAGTCTATTTTTTTTAACAATGCCATTAATGGTACCAAACTTCATTATAAATATTTTCCTGCCCACGTCCCTTATCACTTCGGGTTAGCGCAACACGTGCTTCCCCTCCATTGCCCTCGTTGACCGCCACGCTATCATTTGCCTCTTTTTTCTTTTTATCTATATTTTCTTTACATCCATCTCAGTTATGTTCACCACCCTTTTAGCCAAAAACTCGGTACGGGTCTGTATGTTTGGAAACGCACCCACAATACAGGAGAAATTCCAAGTGTAATAAAAAGAAAGTATCGCCCATAGCCTGGCTTTCACCCACTGCTGGTCTCATCCAGGTTCGGCCCGCGAAGACAACAACGCTATCTGCCAATGTTATAGCCGAAAAAAAACTCACCAATGAATAATACAACCAAAAATGTATCCCGTAACATCAGTTGAGATATTTATTGGAGACGAATAGTAGAGAGCATGTTCAAACGAAGAGTTTTGCAAACCCCCTCTTTTGTACTTCCCCGCTGCATAGTTACTGTACATAGGAATCAGGTTGAAAAGGGAGAGGCCAGCAAACATCTGAATTACTAAGTATATCGTGAACAGATGAGATACCAAGTGGACCATCTTATGAGTCTGGAACAAAAAAAAAGCAAAATACTCAAAATAGTAGGGGTTCCTGAGGGTAATATTTTGGGACCCACTTTTTTTCGACATTAAAATATTGTTTTGTTACCTTCATCGCATATTTAGAACGATCTTTGTAGTAGAACAGATGCATTTCAGTCAGAAATTGTTTGACCACATTTCGATACTTTGTCGAATATGTCAGCGTGAAGACCCTGGACTGAAACATATTCATATCAAATGACATCATGCCTGTAATCCCCGAAGAGTAAGGCAGAGGTGTACCCATTACTACACCCATATTTTCGACAGTTATGTTGAAGTGTAATAGGGGGCGAGCCTATTGCCATCAACCGGGCACAAATCTAGACTCCAAGGCTGCTACTGAGAAATTTCTGATGGAGAAATCCAATAACACTCTGCGCGACCTGGGAATCCCATCCAAGACCTCATGCTCCACTTTGTGACCACTAGACCGAGAGAGTACGCGTTCCTTAGGCGATTAACACACGGCACCGTACGCCGCTCCGGCATGCGGTGATGCGGTTCTCACGTCGCGCTAGCCTCTATGAAATCCGCTTGAACCTTGCACACGAACACCGCACGACCGCGCGGTCGAGCGGTGCTCTCGTCAAAACCGCATCACCGTGCGGACGTCCGCGCGGTCGTGCGGTGCTTCACACACGGGGCGCCGCATCACCGTGCGGATCATCGTGCAGGGTTCCCAATTTAGGGGTTTTCTCCCCAAATTTAGGGGGTAAATATATGCAATGGAATTTTTTTAAGGGCGTTATATGTTATTTGTTTATGATGATGTTCTCAACGTTCATACAAATTTTCAGCTTGTTGCGAATTTTTGTACTCTTGAATATCTATTTTGACCGGAATAACAAGAAAAGAGTTGGTATCCAAGCGTGTATTCACAGTTGCTACGTATTGCGAGAAATGGAGCGCACCCATAGCAGTTTGTTCTCTATTCCGCCACCTTCCGGGATGTCACTATTTGCGCACTGCATTAAAAAAATTCATTCAAAAATCATTTTTCCCCAAACTTACGCCAAAAAATAATGTGTTCCCCAGAATTTTCCCCGCAGTTTTAATTTCACCAAAAGTTCCCCAAATTTTTTCCCCAAATTGGGGGAAAAAAAACCCCAACCTGGACACCCTGAAAACTGGTCAAAACCGGTAAAAAATAACTGGTTAAAACCAAAACTGGTCAAAATCGATCCGTGCGGTCATGCGGTTGAACCGCATCACCGTGCGGACAACCGCATCGAAATCCGCTTCACCGCCACCGCATAGGCACGAGCGGCGTACGGTGCCGTGGGTTAATCGCCTTAAAGCTAATAGTGAAATGAAAAATAAAATATGCATGGTAAAAGCTGAATTAATAGTTTTGTTTGAAAAAGGGATCAGTAACTAAATTAAATAACAGTTGATTGTGTGTTATTTTTGTTACTCAATATTCTATTAGGAAGTTTAAGGTCATGCGCTTTGCAAATAAAAAGAAATCATTACCTTAGGAAAGTTGTTTGTTATTGTGAGTACAATCATTTGTTGTAGTATAACCAACTAATTACCAGTCATCCTATATACTTGTACTAGCTTTTGCCCGTGGCATGGCTCGCGTTTAATTCGGGTAACTTAGTTTAGTCCTACGTTTCAACTATGCTTTTCCATACAAACTTTGGACCCCAGTTTTATCCCCTTAGGGGGTAAATTAAAAAAAAACATTTTTTAACGGACGTTAACTAAGTATTAATATATTTCATGTTTATACGTTTTTTTTTTTTGAGGTGGTAAAAGTCATCAAATGAGTCCTTCCGCCCAGGGTGGGGCGGAAGGGACTGTCAGACTTTTACTGACTAAAAAACCACCCTGTTCCTTCTGTTGCCCTTTACGTTCCGGGGCCACGGTACCCTGTTAAGACGTCCCGCAACCCCGGCAGGCGTTTGGCCCCGTTGGGGGCCCCGCCCCTGTGCTGACAGCTCTTTGAGGCGCGCGCGAACAGAACGCGCCGTCGACCCGGGCATGGTCCTTGATCGGACGGCGAGCTACCCATTACTCGCCGTCCGTAAACCCGCGCCTACGGTGGCCGGATGTCGCCTCGCGACGTCCGACGCCCTGGGCGTCTCCCGCGGATGTTTATACTTCAAGCGATTTTCGATATTTCGTGATGATTGAGTGAGTGAGTAAGTGAGTGATATTTCGATTTAGATAGATTAAAGTGCTTCAGTGTGTTTGTTTAAATTCAATGTTTCTTACCACACCAACCACACTCATTAATATAATAATATATGAGTTTCCAAGTTCCAAAAAAGTAAGTTCATTCCAATGTATAGTGACATAACATATAGACGTGCTAGTACATGTACAAGAGAGACAAAAGTAGAAGTAGTTAAGGAATAATGATTGGTAGTACGGCTCTGGTTCCCCAATTTCTTTCCGAGGCCAGGAGTTGACGTGTACCAATATATATCGTACGAGTTTTATGTGTAGGTAATCAGACGGGGTATTAATGCCACTGCAACAAAAATGACAGCATTATCAATATTCTGTCTTCAAAAGTCAAATCATTCAAAGTCAAATCATTTATTTCAATTAGACCATTAAAAGGCACTTTTGAACGTCGAGAAAAATTTGAATCTAGTTGCCCAAAAGGCCATTCCAAAAGGTAGCTTCGTATGGAGAAGAACGGGCAAGAAACTCCATACTTACTCTTTAAAAAAAATATATGGTTCGTCCTTAGTGACTACAGATGTAGAGATAAACCACTATGACATGGCGCGCCCCTCCATGTTACTATACATCCAATCTGTCTGTTCTTCAGATTTAACAGAACACAATAAAAAAGGGAACTTACCGCACAGCCTCGTTTTCGAAAAGAAATGTTCTTAAAGTCATTTTGCCGAATGAAATCAAGGTCTAACTCAATTCTGAAACATAAGAGATGATATCTAATGTTCTAGAACTGCCTCTTTACTCTTGAGAAGGTGGTTGTGGTCATGTATTTCCCTTTTCCGTTTGTTGATGTCTTAGTTCCTTTCCACGACTTATAAACATAAAATTATCGCCTAAAGCTAAGGCCACACTGGTAAGAACATTATTTAAAAAAATCTAGCTCTTTGCGTAGACTTCAAAATTAAGCTAAAGTCCTAAATTACCCCACAGGAATACAATTTCAAATAATTTCATTCAGCCATTTAAGCGATAAAGAGTCTTTCTTTCTTTATCGTGTGGGCAGTAAGGTCTTACGACCCCACACACCCTAGTGTCAGAGTTTCTAAACCGCCTCAAGGGCCTCTGACATGGTTTGAATGGAACAGTAAGTCCAGGTTTCCTCACGATGTTTTCCTTCACCGATGCCAATGATGTCCAAGATAAACTTTAGAAAGTACATATAAATTGAAAAATTCACATTGGTACTTGCCCGGATTTGAACCCACAACCTCATGCATGAGAGGCGGGCGCCTTAACCACTGAGCCATCACAACACAACACATCACAACAACACACAGCGATAAAGAGTAGCAAACATCCATCCGTCCATTCATCCATCCCCACTTTATAATAGTAGTAGGAAGTAGGATAACAAAACCTCTTTTTTTCTTCTTATTTCTGAGACAGTGGTGCCGATTCCCTTGTTCACAAACCAAACTAAAATTAGACAATTTCTATCTTTTTCTGTCCAATAAAACAAAAAAGTACCGGAAAATAATTAGACATGTCAATTTTAGTTAATCTGAAACTTCCATGCAATTTTAGTTGACACGTCAAAACGCATTGATTAAAAACAGGGAAAAGTTCAAGACAAAACTAATTTAGTTCTTAAATGTCACCGTCCTTTTCTTTCGCTTTATGTTAGAAAGAGATGCCGATTCTCTAATTTTAGTGTAGTTTGTGAAATCGGCACTAGTACCTTTCCAAAAATGAATAGTCACTTCAAATTTTGTACCCTCACCTTTACAAAATGATTTGATGAAAATTATGAAAACACACCGTGTTTCTCATGAACTAATTCTTCCTTTTCATTGCATATTCAAAGAAAAGCATTAAGTTAATGATACTCCACTCTTTATCATGTTTGCATACATTTCCCTAATTATCTCATTATAATATTATTATAAATGCCCTTTTATGTTTACCAACAAGGTTTTATTATGGTACTAGCTAGCTATCGCTCGCGATTTCGTCTGCGTAGAAGTCAAAGATGGCCTTGTCGTAAAATCCGTTTTTAGCTCACATCTCCTAAATCAAAAACTATAATACCTACCTGCCATTCTCTAGGATTTATTATTTAGTCGGAGGTAATTAGGTAACTGACACCAATATCCAATAATTCCAAGACAACTTCTTGAAAAAAAACACTTTCTTTTAGCCCTGATAACCCGTTTAATTTTAAAACTGAAAAATATTTTTTTTTGTGGCTTTGAAATCAATAAATAGTTAGTCAATTGAGTTAACAAATAAATGACGTCACTGTTCTATTTTGCCATACAAAATCTATGAGAGAATCGCGTTTTGACATGTCATAAAAAGTGTGTCAATTAATTGATGGTGTCAACAACCCAATTAGATATTAAAATCAAGTAGAGTATAGTACGGCTGACCTATCTTGGCGGTCTGAAGATAGCTGTTTGGCAGCGCAATGGATCTTATAGAAACAAAATTGTTTACTGCGCAGCAATCGGCTAAATTCAGGGCCGCCAAGATACGTCGGCCGTATTGTAGATGCTGATGGAAGGCGTTCGATTCCCGCACGGAACAAATGTTTGTATGGCCTATTAGGTAGTTGTTACGGGTCTAGTTGTTGTGTGTTCTTTATATGTTTGTAAATGCAATCACGATACATGAGGAATACCTGGTATGGGGCAAAGTTTTTTTTAGCAACAGAAAATTTTTAACATCTCAAATGTTTTAAATTATAATTTTTATTTAATTAAGCCTGTCTATCTCGTTAAAATTGTACGTCTCAAATGCAAGAAAGTTTCATAGGTACCTTTGAAACGACATTGTACTCAACATCCTAGAACACACTGTAATCAAAGTCGTGAGTAGGTACAATCAACAAAAGAGATAGGTAACCCCGGTCGTCAGATATAGTTAAAGAAACTTAACTTAAGTAATTAATGAACTGTTTTCTATCTACTTTTTAAATTAAATTACGTTTAAAAACATCTATCGGTTATTAAGAAAACTTCAACCATATCTGACGACCCTGCTGTTGGTCCCGGCTGTCATACGTGGATCTTTGACAGTCGTTACGGGTCGTCAGAAGCCCGAAAGTCTGACAGCCAGTCTGGCCAAGGGGTATCGTATTACCCAGTTACTGGGTTGTGGAGGTCAGATAGGCAGTCGCTCCATGTAAAATACTGGTATTCAGCTGCATTCGGTTAGACCGGAAGCCGACCCCAACATAGTTGGGGAAAGGCTAGGCAAATGATGATGATCTGACGACCCTATCTCTTTTGTCGACTGTACATTCAATTAAAACTAAAACATTACATGCTAAAATACACCAACGGTTACTCTGGTCTAGTAATCAGAAAAGTTCTGGAAACTTCCTGCAACCAATTCCCGAAGAGACCTAGGCATTGCGTCGTTACCTTGATTGGATTTTTAGGTCATGGCTGCAGAACATACAAACAAGCTGGACATACGAAGCGGCAAATTAATGGCATTTTCAATTTCGATTGATGTTTCCCATCTTTTAAACATTGTTAAGATTATTGAGAAAAGTGTAAAATAAATCTTAACTTATTTTAATGTTGTCAAATTTTCAGGTTTCAATACCGAATGGTCCTAAAAAAACATAAACGCTGTCTGACTCAGTTAGCGCATTAAAAAACCGTCAGTGCACTACGCAAGTAATTTTTGTTGAAATTACAAATAATATCTTCAGAAAAAGATAGACCCAGTTATACTAACTCATTTTAGTTAGCTGTATATCATTAAAAACTCTTCCAAGTCAATGGTTTCCACCCTTCCCGCTAGATGGCGTTGGTGTCTCGGAGCTGACGACTAATAAAGTAAGCCATCTGAAACTTGACGAAAATACAGTTAATCCCGCTTACGCCTTCCAAGGGTTATCTTATTAACTCCGAGTCAATTGGTAACGCAGGCCTATTATACTGCGCATAGTGCCCAACAAACTAAGTTTTGCATTTTTGGTGGAAAAAAACTAGTTTTTATTTTGGTGTAATAAATCCCTGTTTATTTATTTATTCATAGGTAACATATATACCTTATAGACAATCATACATAGGTATTTATAAAAACAAAAACCGCACACGAAGTGACGGCGTCGTGTTGCGCTGCGTGGTGTCGCGTAGCTTTCCGCAGAATCGCCCATACACGACACCCTTCAGCCAAAACTCTTACTTGAGGAAGGTCTTAATGCAATGAGTCGGAAGTCGGAACTCGCACCATCAACGACTTGAAATTTGTGTTGTGGCGCGACTCCAACTTCTCGACCCTTATGGTGCAACAGGTCTCAGCTCGAACATATTCCACGATCTCCTCAACCTTCGTTAAAGACAGTGCGCAATGGAATAAAGGTGCATCCAATAGTACAGGGGTCATTTAAAACTAGTTTTCGTAAATAAAGCTTAAAAAAACGTTTGACCTTCAATATCTCCCAAGTTTCCCAGGTATGGTCTAGATTTCTAGAACATAAAAATGATCTCAATAATGGGAATAACATGTCACTTTCGGCGTGCCTTAATACACCCATTATAATTAATATGGTATACTAGCTTTAGACCGTGACTTTAGAAAATCCGTTCTTAGCGGACGTCTACTAACTATTTCATCTTCATACGTCAAGCGGAAATCGATATTTCGTGATGATGCGTATGACTTTTCGCTTTTATAAAGAAGAAGAATAAAGAATATTTATTTATTTTCAAGTAACCAAGACTCATCACACTAGACTGTTAGTAAAACTTAGGTCTACGTTAGTAAGTAAAGAAAAACAAAACAAGAAATAACGATTGGTCACTGTTGCAACACCCCATGAGAGACGGCACAACAGTGACCCACATAAACACAGTCCAGGCGACTCGCAACCATTCTTAAGACACTGTTGGAGCTGTCCCACAACCTGCGCACCAGGGAAGCGCATCTTTTACGCATTGTTGCGTAAAAGCAATCTGTATGCGCATTTGCGAACATCCCTGACGCACTACAGTAACGGGGCAGCCCCAACAGTATCCTAAACGCATTGTTATACTGAACGCGGAGAGCGCTGTACGATCATACATTTAAACAGAGTCATTGAAAATTTACCCGAAACCTGAAAAGCGGTCATTTTACTCATCATTATGAAGAACTTTTACTATAGGACCAACCTTGAAATCACGAAAAAAAACAGCTGATCCATACATTACGATCTTGTTATGTAACATTTTTGTAGGAAACAGCTGATTTTTAGGTATTTAGATTAGTAATATAAAATCATGTTTAGAAACGAATTCTGAGTTAAGATTTTGGCGCAAGTGGCTTTTCTTACTATGGAAGATTAGCAGGTATTGGAAATTCCTCATTGTTCCTAATTTCACGCTCTTAGTTTTCATTGCCTAAGCCTGGGCAATTTCCTAGTAGGGCAATAAACATTTCTCTACCCACGCTGTGTTGGTTCACAGCTGACCTATTCTCTGTGATGAGGGCGGCAACATATTATTTATTATTTGTTTCCTTTAATCCACTCTACTTCTTTATTGTTTTTACTAGCTATGCCTCGCGATTTTACCTGCG
Source organism: Hoplodrina blanda (assembly GCA_949316365.1). NCBI lineage: Eukaryota > Metazoa > Arthropoda > Insecta > Lepidoptera > Noctuidae > Hoplodrina > Hoplodrina blanda. The sequence goes on from OX438564.1 coordinate 10,140,565, forward strand.
TGGCTTTGGATACTGCTCTGCTCCCGTGGATCGTAGCGTAATGGATAACGTAAAAAGATTCATAAACAGTAAGTCAATTGATTACTGTCCAATCAATTGTCTTCTGCGTCTGTTAGTTGAAACCAATTAGTCAAGGGGATTATTCCCCTTGGACAATTTAAAAAAGATACCAATAAAAAATTAGTATAGATAACATAACATCACGCCTGTAATCTCCGAAGGGTTAGGCAGAGATGTGCCCATTAGTACACCCACATTTCGCTAGTTATGTTTCAAATCCCATGTAAAAGGGGGTGAGCCTATATTGCCGTCAACTGGGCACATATCCAGACTCCGAGACTGCCACTGAGAAATTTCTGATGGCAAAATCCAATAACACTTTGCCCGACCTGGGAATCGAACCCAAGACCTCATGCTCAGCAGTCGTGATTTGCAACCACTTTTGCCAACGAGGTACTAGTATATAGTATCTTTTCTAAATGCAAGGAATTTAGGTTGCCAAATCTTGACAACGCCTGACGGCACCTGTTGCTTTGTGGAAGGTGAATACAAAGGAGACATAGAATTTGTGAGCAGCAATGTAATAGGTAGGTAGGTAGTCTAGAAACTGGCTGGTTTAGCCAGAGGCGTATTTTGGGTGGTGCAAGTAGGGTATAAGCCCTGGGCACCTATCGAAAGGGACGCAAATATCGTATAAACATAAACTCTACCTTTATCCCACGGGGGTAGGCAGAAACCATAGAATGCCACCAACTACGATCTTTACATACTCCTTTCGCCTCATCCACGTTCATACATCTCATCATACAAGCACGCCGGTTACGAGTACTGAGTACCTGACCTGCAAAAATCGCACTTTATTAAAATTAAGTACCTATCTAGAAAAAAAAGGAAAAAAGAAACACAAATTAAAGTGATATTTTCTACGGCTTCGTTTAGACCTGTGTGGAATTGAATGTATACGTAGTTACCCCTTTCAACAGGTAGTGTGTATGGAGAAGAATGAGCAAGGAATTTACTTATAACAATATTTACAACAACTACGATAATAACAACAACAACACACGTGAATTCCGATTTGCCTTGTGTAACAAACTGCTATAATAAAATATGAGCAGTAAAAAGCAATAACAATAGTTTCAAGAAGGTCAAATGGACCCACGACAGTATTAATCAGAAGAATATTGTTATTTAAAAGAAAAAGAATGCCTTCAGGCACTCATAAAAGATGAGAGAACGAAATTTTACTTCAATATCCATTTTCTACCTCATTGTTGATTTTCTACGAAAGTCTACTAAAATATCAACATTTAACCAGAGAAGACATAAACGCCCCCAACTTGGTAACTAAAATAACACAATATCCCCAGGGGTCTCCCTTATTACGCATACTAACGTTATCAAGCAAGCGATATTACGCTAATTAAACCCCTGTATATTTGTCTAAAGACACGAACAATGTAATTCGCCTGTTGCTTCGCGGGAGACGAGAAATCAATGTCACAACACACACACACACCCTCGCCTGTTGCACAGAACCCTGTAAACATAGGACAGTACAAAACATGGATGGAACACGCACACATAAACAATCTCGAGGAAATCGAACGCACACACCTATTTTCAGGGTCTGGTTCACACACACATAGAAACGAAATACAGGGGAAGCTGCAGCTAGGTCGCGAATGACGTCAGCGCCCGCAAGGTCAATATCACTGTTCTGTTCTCTTCTAACGCGTGGAAAGTTGTGTCTTTTGTTTCTCTCGCACAGTGGGCTCGTCGTCCCGTCTGGGCCGCGGGTTGCACGCGCTCAGAGGTCGCTTGTGTGCGAAAAGCCTCTTAGTTTGACGCACCCTTTTATACTTTTACGCTTCGGAAAAGGCGTAGTAATTTACCTGCCATCTACGACTCCCTACCAGTTGCGTTAGTTTAAAGCCAGCTTTAGAGTTCAAGTTGCTTTGTTTAATGTTATAGTTCCCTAAGTTATGTTTTAATTGGATTATGTTTTTAGTACAAGCTCTGTGTATGTTCTAGGAAATTGGTATACGAGCCTCGCAACCGTAGTATGTTTTACTCACGTGTTAGTTTTCCGGGTAATGGTTGTATCGATTTTTGAACCCTGTAAATATTACTATAGCGTACATTTTGCAGTACGTACCTACTTATTTTTGCTTGGCATAGTCTGTAGATAAAAATTTAATGCAAAATATTATTTTATCGTACCAATGAGATAAATGTATACCCATTAAAATGTCACTAAATCATGCATTTTATTTAACGTGTTATTTAAAGTTCTTTTTTCAATTTGAAATTGAATGCGTTCTTTTTACGAGTAGTGTATTTTACATTCCAAATTTAAAATTCTACAAACAAATAAAAGTAAAGTGTTGCCAGTAGTCAAGTACCATTACGGTACACTGAAAAATAAAATGGGTAGGTACATTTACATTTCATGTAGCATCATATCGATTTGCAGAATGTTGGAGTATGAAATTCGCTTGTACAGTCATGTACAATAATTTAAATATGAATCGAGCTAACGACACAGATTTAAATGTACAATTGTACACATAAATGCTTGGACATGTAATTTGTGGAGGATTCCAGCTTGCATTCAAGGACTTGAAAGGATCGGATTGCATTGGAATAGGGTTGTCAAAACCGGAATAATCATTCGTCTCGACGTTGTTCTGAGCTTTTATCTTTGTCTTCTGTTGTGTCAGCAAGAACTTTAGGATAATTTAGATTGTAATAGAATGGTGGAAAATTCAATTTAAGGTGGCAAAAAATTGCGACTTTTGGACTTTTTTAATGCACTTCGATGGTCTTTTTCTTAACCGACTTCTTTTAGGAAATATACAGGGCGGGAAAATATTTGTCCCTTCCTCCATTTAATAATTACCTCATCATATACTTAGCTAGCTTTTACCCACGACATTGCCCGCGTGGAAGTCAAAGAATAATTATTATCAAACAATTAGGGATCCGTAAAAAAATCACACGGGCGAAATCGCGAGGAGAGTACTAGTATGCAATGTAAATACATATAATAATATAGATTACTGTAAACAAGTACGTTATCTAGTCATGTAGGTCGATTTTAGCGTCGTATTTTCTCCTACCTATACAAATTACCTGGTTCAGGCCATGCGAGAGGGAATGGGATGCAGTCACCTCCTTCTGCGAAGCAGTAATGCTAGCGAAGGAGGAGGCGGGCCGTGTGAGGGAGAGAACCTCCTCCACCTCACGCCCCAGCCGCCGCGGGAGACGCCCAGGGCGTCGGACGTCGCGAGGCGACATCCGGCCACCGTAGGCGCGGGCTTGCGGACGGCGAGTAATGGGTAGCTCGCCGTCCGATCAAGGACCATGCCCGGGTCGACGGCGCGTTCTGTTCGCGCGCGCCTCAAAGAGCTGTCAGCACAGGGACGGGGCCCCAATAGGGGCCAAACGCCTGCCGGGGTTGCGGGACGTCTTAACAGGATACCGTGGCCCCGGAACGTAAAGGGCAACAGAAGGAACAGGGTGGTTTTTTAGTCAGTAAAAGTCTGACAGTCCCTTCCGCCCCACCCAGGGCGGAAGGAGTCATTTGATGATTTTTACCACCTAAAAAAAAAAAAAAAGGTGCGGGCTTGCGGTCGGCGAGTAATGGGTAGCTCGCCGTCCGATCAAGGACCATGCCCGGATCGACGGCGCGTTCTGTTCGCGCGCGCCTCAAAGAGCTGTCAGCACAGGGACGGGGCCCCAATAGGGGCCAAACGCCTGCCGGGGTTGCGGGACGTCTTAACAGGATACCGTGGCCCCGGAACGTAAAGGGCAACAGAAGGAACAGGGTTTTTTTTTAGTCAGTAAAAGTCTGACAGTCCCTTCCGTCCCACCCAGGGCTCATTTGATGATTTTTACCACTTAAAAAAACCTATACAAATTGTATTCTCAGGAGACTAATTAGCGTAATAACAGTATCAAATACTATCTAAATAGGTATTTAGTGTCTATTAACATAATTACATTGTTTACACTAAACTACAACACAGTTACACATTTACTATAGACAAGCTGTCTCATAATTTTGGTGATAACCTGACCAATTTTACTTGACATCTTACAACTCTACTCTGCTATACCACCTCTACTTTAACACTTCGAAGTTAAGGTTCAAAATCGTTTGTCCAGTTGTCAACGAGAGATATTTCGTATTTGGCAGACTGAAACGTGGAGGGAATTCAGTAGACGAGTAATGGATAGATTTGCTTGATGCGGAAGAAACGGAAATGTTAGCATCAATCTTGTGCGAATGAAAGTAGGGTTGTGGGGAAAGAATGGTACGGTCAGCAACAAAATAATTATCAATTAACATAACACCACGCCTGTAATCCCCGAAGGGTTAGGCAGAGGTGTAACCATTAGTACACCCATAGGGGGAGAGCCTATTGCCATCAACCGGGCACAAATTTGAGGTTGGTACTGAGAAATTCTTGATGGAAAAACCCAGTAACACTTTGCCCGGTCAGGGAATCGAACCCAAGACCTCATGCTCAGCAGTCGCGCTTTGCGACCACTAGACCAACGAAGCAGTCGAGGTAGTTAATAATTTATTTGTGCTATATTATTTTGCAATTTATACAAAAAGTAATTAAGATTAAATTACAAGAAAAATTTAGGTTATGTATTGCTTGTAGTAGAATCCAATGGCATTAAAAACGAAAAATCGCATTTTAGCGTGTACGCCCCTATGGTTTGAGACCCGCGATATTGTATTGGATAACATTACAATTTCAAAAAAACTTTGGTCTTCCTATTTAAAAATTTTATTTTTTTTCGATTTACTTTGTAGATTGCTACTCCACTTATGACCGCTACTGTACATAATCGAAAAGTCTTCAGACAAAAGCTGCTATATTAAAAACAAAAGAAAATCAATTCGAGAACTTTTCCATTAACTCCATCACATAGTTTCAGACTGAGTCGAGGCACTAAACAGCTAAGTCTGGGGTGGTACTAGACATGTACTTATTGGTAATAGACTAAGTTCCGTAAAAACCTTTACTTTACGAGCTATCCCTTGCACCTGGCGCGTCTACCACACTAATGTGTCTGCAGTCTATATCAGAACTTGTGTACACTTGAATACATACAAAAATAAACCTTATTGAAAAGAGGACAAGGTCCGAGAACGTTTTCATAAAGATGCAAGCTGTAATAACTTTTAGAAGTATTGTTTTGTTTGTGACCAAAAAGCGTGAATATTTTGCTGAATATTTTTGGGTCGTTATCTTCTATACGTATAAAAGGCAACCGTTACTGACTGATGATACATCAACAATCAGCTCAAACCACTGAACGGATTGCGCTGAAAGGCATGCAGATAGTTATGGACGAAAGCATGTGCTAAGAAAGGAATTTCCAAAATTGTAATAAAAAAATGGCTTAAAATGGTTTAGACCTGGCAGTAAAGACTTTGTTTTATAATAAGGCCTTGTATGTTATGGTATTTCTAACTGCCTCGTGAACGAAATCTCTTCATTTAAGAAATCATTTTTATTTCAATTTTACAAAAAAACCATTTTAGTTGTAAAATAACTAAAGAATTTACGTGAGCAAACAGATGAACTAAAAATGTCATACCAACATAGTCTTAAACCGAAATCTCGCCATCCGACAGAACAATGAAGCCGATTAACTACAATACCTCCTAATTGGATCACTAGAAGAATCCCGGATAATGAGAGATGAGCCAACATTAATGCAGAATGTTATCCCGGGAACGCGGGATCGAACATTAGTGACATAACTTTGAATATCATTGGCTTGAGCTAAAAATATAAGCTAGATAACGAAGCCAAATCCAGTGACTTACAAAACTGAAGTTATTTTTTACTTTGCTACCTACACAGTAAAGAAAGCTTTTGTTGTTTTTGAAAGATTATGATTCTTAATTTAGAAAATTGGTTCTGTAACTTTTTACCCGACTACGGCAAAGCCAAAAGGAGGGTTATGATTTTGACCGGTATGTATGTATGATTGTATGTATGTATGTATGTATGTTTGTTTGTTCCCTCGTAACTTCTAAACTACTTATCATTACATGACAAATGAGGTGTCGTTAGAAGCGTCTTAGTTGTCCGCTGGTTATAGGGTCGGTGACGTCTCACCAAATCCAATATGGCGCCCTTTAGGGGATGTGAAGTCGTTATAGAAAAAAAAAATATTTTTGCACAGTATCGACATGGGTATCAAATTAAAGGGCGTGATGAGATTAAACCTAGCCAATCAAGATTGTGTGAAACAACCGCACGACCACGGCTATTACTTAAAAATTTCGAAAATATCGGTCAAATGAATATTGTTCTTGTTTTATACTTTTCAGTGCGCGATTTTTTCGTAGTCGGATTTTAGTTATTTTTAACTTATTTTTTTTAGATAACGCTTTTTTTAACGCAGTACTATAAATATAAGAGAGTAGCACTCTCCCCGCGACTACGTTCGCGTGATTTTTCTTACGGATCCCTAATGTTTTTAAATTTAATATAGCCTATGTCACCCGGGGATAGTGTAGCTTCCCAACAGTGAAAGAATTTTTCAAATCGGTTTAGTAGTTTCGGAACCTATTCAATGCAAACAAACAATCTAATTTTTCCTCTTTATAATATTACTAGCTGACCCGCAGCGACTTCGTTCGCGTGGTATCCTACACTACCAATACTCCTACCCTAACACTGCCTTACCCTACCCTACCCCTACACTACCCCTACCCTAACCCTACCCCTACCCTACCCGACCCCTACCCGACCCCTACCCTACCCCTACCCTACCCCTACCCTACCCCTACCCTACCCCTACCCTACCCCTATCCTACCCCTACCCTACCCCTACCCTACCCCTACCCTACCCCTACCCTACCCCTTCCCTACCCTACCCCTACCCTACCCCTACCTTACACCTACCCTACCCCTACCCTACCCCTACCCTACCCCTACCCTACCCCTACCCTACCCCTACCCTACCCCAACCCTACCCCTACCCTACCCCTACACTACCCCTACCCTACCCCTACCCTACCCCTACCCTACCCCTACCCTACCCCTACCCTACCCCTACCCTACCCCTACCCTACCCTAACCCTACCCTACCCCTACCCCTACCCTACCCTACCCTACCCCTACCCCTACCCTACCACTACCCTACCTCTACCCTATCCTTGAGACCGGCTTTCCGACTTCATATTAAAAGGGCTGTTTTTAGGGACTTCGTTCGCGTGGTATCCTGCCCCTACCCTACCCCAACCCTACTACCCCTACCCCTACCCCATATTTTCTCACCTTCAAACCTTCCCTAGACCTCCACGAAGATTTCAAAACTAAAATCAGCTAAATCGGCCCAGCCGTTCTCGAGTTGGGCCCGAAAAACCCAAATATCTTACGGACCCCTATTTTTTCTAAAATAAAATATAGCCTATGTCACTCGCAGATAATGTAGCTTTCGAATGGTGAAAGAATTTTTAAAATCGGTCCAGTAGTTTTTGAGTTTATCCATTACAAACAAAAAAACAAACAAAAATACAAAGTTTTCCTCTTTATTATTAGTATAGATATATTAATATAGTATAGATGTAAACGGTGCTTAACATGGCCGAAAATTACATGTTTTTCCCATCATTATGATTATGATTTTTTTTGCCCTAGACCATACCTGGGAATATTCTGGTAATGAAGATATTGAATGTCAAAGTTCCAATTCTTTGATACGTTTTTTTACGTATAATAGTTTTAAATGTTATAACTAAACTTTAAATAATGCCACGACCCCTATATTGTTGTATGCACCTGAAAGTAAAATATTTTCTTATACAGTGAAATCATTTCTCCTCAAAATATAACATACAGCATCTCTTTAAATTGTTTCTTTGTACCGAACCGACAAATAACGTCAGCAACATAAGAAAACTTTTCAAAGAAAAAGCTTCAACATTGTTAAAAGAACGCCTGTATTGAAAACACTCAGGAGTTTTTAAATTGTGACGTCATCCATAAAAGTCGTTAAAGCGTGATTTTCTCATTTAGAATGGCCGGCATTTCAATGTGGTGGCGTAATCGGTCCATTACAACACAATGGTCCCTGCGGAGTGGCTAGTTGTGAGGGACGGCGTTCAAGGTGCATGAGATGCAAAAGAGGATTTACTGGAGATGTTTTTGATGCTTCCTTCCATGTTTTTTTTTAAACAGCTTGGACGTTAGTCTGGTCTTTCCAAGACCGTCGGACGTGGTTAGATAAAGATATTTAATGTTTTTTTTTTCTAATCAATGCTTGTTTCATTATTAGAATATCATCTCAGTTTAAGAACACTCAAGTTATAAAACAAATATACAATGCCTATGTTCGTAGTAAATTAGAATATAATGCAATAGTTTGGAGTCCTCAAGAGTCATTGTATACTGTTATATTAGAAAAAATTCAACGTAAATTCTGTAGATACCTATACAAACGTCAATATGGATATCACCCCTTTCTCTATCCTTCTATGTTTGTGTCAGGAATGGTAGGCTTAGATACACTCCAACTCTGGCGCGAATCCACCCATATAAATAATTATTACCTAATATTAGTAGGAAAGGTAGATAGCCCCGCTGTACGAGAATCAATTTATTTTTATGTTCCCGACCAGTATATGCGTGGCGTTGGAAGACGACAACCAACCTTTTGAATTGAAAGCATTGATTTAAAAAAAACCTTTAAATATCTTTAGCATTCCGGTAGTATTTGAGTATGTTTTACGTGGCCTACTTGAGTGCACAGTCGAGAGTTAAACACTCTCGACTGTGCACCTAAGTAGGCCGCTGCAAATATACTTTGGCGAAATAGGTAATCATAGACTCGTTTGACACACCGTGCGGTTGCGGAGCCCCAGATAAGACCCACATGCTGACGTGTCACAATAAAATTGTTCATTCACCTGCATCTACAGGGTGTTTGGTGCATCGTTTGCCAAATCGAATTGACCAATAGGAGAGGTCATCTGCTATCTATTCACGCCCAATAACTCATACTTTGTCACACGGGTTTTTTTATATCAACTTTTTAGTTTTAATCGTGAAAAAATCCAAAACTCAGCATTTAGGTTTAAATTAAAAAAAAAGTAATTTGTATAGCCTTCAAATTTCATTTTAATTTTTATGTGTACTGTTGTGTGATTCTATAAAATTCAAAATTACTTGCTAATAACGTTTACTTTCCTTTGTAATAACTCGTAAAGTTTTCTTCAAAGAAGAATAAATTTTTAACCTCAACTTTAAATTGTTTTTAAAAAAAAAACAAACAGCGATCGGGGACTTAGCTTTTTTTTTTAAAGTTCTCTAGTCTGTCCCCTTTCCAACGGTATGCAATTTAACAATAAAAATCTTAATAACGTCACTAATTCGCTAAATTTGTGTATCGGGGCGCTCACCGAGCTATTCCATATTCGGGATAAAACGTGTTTTTGCACCCAAATAACAACAATAACACCTGCCATCAAAGAGATCATCATCCGTCACTATCCGTCCTGGTTAAGTTTTTTAGGAAAATCCTCATGGATGTCTACCGGCGTCCTTGAGAAAGCGAAGGGATCTGTCAGATTCTTACTGACTAAAAACCACCCCGGTGTTTCCTTCCCACACTTACACCGGGGGTCACGGGAACGCGCCTTCCGTTAATCTCGACTGGTGTTTTCCCGCCCCTGCTAGCCTCCTCAGGTCAGGGGAGGGGGAGTAAAATGTTTAACTCCCTCAACGACGTCATAGAGAAGCGCGCATGGAACACTACGCGCCGCCACCTCGAGTCCGTTTGCTCGAGTCCTTTTCGCAGTCTCGTTCTGCGAGTTAATCGTTTCGCAGAAAGAGACCACCGCGTCTCGGGACCATTGAAGCGATGACGGCCGGCAGCGATAGGTCACTGCTTAATTCACAGATGAGGGCACGACGCGCTCCCCCCAAACCATACATATTGACAGCGTATGCCGCGCCATGTCGTCTCCGCAATCCACGGAGTGGTGACACCGAGTGTTCGGCTCCCTGTTTATGCGAAACAGGTACTACCAGAAGCAGCCATGCCTTGAGAGTACCTGCGTTGTTCGAAACGTCAATGGGTCCAGGGGCGGCGGACCGATTCAATCGGACTCGAGGTAGCTGTGCGTAGTGTTCCATGCGCGCCTCTCTAAAGTCACCCCCTTGGAGAAGGCCAGCAGGGGAGGGCCAGTATCAGCCGAGATTAACGGAAGGCGCGTTCCCGTGACCCCCGGTGTAAGTGTGGGAAGGAAACACAGGGGTGGTTTTTAGTCAGTAAGAATTTGACAGATCCCTTCGCTTTCTCAAGGACGGTAGACATCCATGAGGATTTTCCAAAAAAACTTAACCAGGACGGATAGTGACGGATGATGATCTCTTTGATGACAGGTGTTATTGTTATTTGGGTGCAAAAACACGGTTTTATCCCGAATATGGAATAGCTCGGTGAGCGCCCCGATACACAAATTTAGCGAATTAGTGACGTTATTAAGATTTTTATTTGTCAAATTGCATACCGTTGGAAAGAGGACAGACTAGAGAACTTTAAAAAAAAAAGCTAAGTCCCCGATCGCTGTTTGTTTTTTTTTAAAAAACAATTTAAAGTTGAGGTTAAAAAATTATTCTTCTTTGACGAAAACTTTACGACTTGTTACAAAGGAAAGTAAACGTTATTAGCAAGTAATTTTGAATTTTATAGAATCATACAACAGTACACATAAAAATTAAAATGAAATTTGAAGGCTGTACAAATTATTTTTTTTTTAATTTAGACCTAAATGCTGAGTTTTGGATTTTTTCACGATTAAAACTAAAAAGTTGATATAAAAAAACCCGTGTGACAAAGTATGAGTTATTGGGCGTGAATAGATAGCAGATGACCTCTCCTATTGGTCAATTCGATTTGGCAAACGATGCACCAAACACCCTGTATATCATCTATATTATCATCAGCATCATATCATCAATATAAAATACTGTTTCTGTAAGTCGCCTTTTTACTGCTCTGTGTTAAATGAGTGTCATTTAACACAGAGCAGTAAAAAGGCGACGATATGAACTAAATATCTTTATAATATCTTGCGTAACCAAAAATCCCAAAGTGCACCTGGCCCCGTACTTCCCATGCACCTATTTCAACCCTGTGTTTCCCATTAGTCCTACTCCGGTCCTGTAGTCAAACCAGTGCACAGCTACGCGTGCCAGGTGGTCGATATATTACTGCCTCTCGATACGGCAACCATTTGCAATCATAAACGGTAATTGGTGCTTCGGAGGGAAAAATTGTTTCAGGCAGACTCGGATTAAAAGGTGTAATCGAGTTTGATATCGCTTATTGTGCTTTGGTTTTCTCTGGTTTGAGTTTCTGGTATTTTTTCTTACTATATTTTGGTGACTCATAAAACATAAAAACATACCATCACGCCTGTAATCCCCGAAGGGTTAGGCAGAGTTGTACCTTTTAGTACACCCACTTTTCGCCAGTTATTTTTAAGTCCCATCTAACAGGGGACGAGCCTATTGCCATCAACCGGGCTCAAATCCTGATTCCGAGGCTACTACTGAGAAATTCCTGATGGAAAAACCCTATAACACTTTGCTCGACCTGGAAATCGAACTCAAGACCTCATGCTCAGCAGTCGCGCTTCCGAGCTAGTGCTCGACCAACGAGACACTCAGGGCGGTTTTGGTGACTCGTCTGATAAAATATGTCATTTTCGTAGAAATAAAGATATGACTTGCTCTATGGTACACCTGAAAATCATTGACTGTCATAAAATTATGTTTTAGTTACTTTTATGGGGCTAAGTTAGTCTGACCGGCAAAGGATAAAAGTGATTATCAGCTATTAATTAAAATAATAATAATTCCAGCCTATTAAAGTCCCACTGCTGGGCAAAAGTCTCTTCTCATACAGAGAAGGCACGAGCATGGATCACAATGCTTGCTCAAGGTGGCTCATGAGGTTGTGGATTTTAAGTTTCTCTTGAACATCATTGACATTGGGGATATGAAAATATACTTTTTAATATTATGCTGAAAGTGCCAAATAAAAAAAAGTTTTACGACATTATAATCACCACTGTCTTTCTTAGTTTTCAATGTTATCATTTTCGTACATTATACAAAATGAAACATCGAATTTATCGCATCAGCGCTCGCGCTTACTGTTATAAATAGGTAAGATAAGAAAATCCTAATGAATTTAATATTCCAACGGCGCCGTGTAAAGTTTTCGGTAATTTCGACGCGGTTTTCATGTGGTAGCGTGGCCGAGCGGTCTAAGGCGCTGGTTTAAGGCACCAGTCTCTTCGGAGGCGTGGGTTCGAATCCCACCGCTGCCAAAAATCTTTTTGTATTTTTTTTTCTTACTTTCTAATTTAAATAATTAATATTATCATTAAATATCACAGTAAAGACTACATTTTGAGCATAGAAATGAAAATAGGTAAATTATATTGCTATTTATTTGTAAAAATGAAAAATGAAAATGGGCGAGTTTTTTTGCTAGCCTATTATGTTCTACTCCTGGGCAAACTTCCTATACTCCTTCCATCCTTCACGTTTCCTAGGTACTTTATCAATAATATTTTTTTGGTACCCATACATAATTTATTTAGTTGAATTACCATAAAATAATTATTGAAATCATAGATAGTCAACCTTTTTAAAGTTAGTTAAAATTTAAAAATATTACGTCATTCGCATCAATAACTTTACTTTTTACCTGCATTGGTAAACGAAGTAAAAAGGTACTGGTTAGCAACAAACTCCCCTTCCAGTTTTTCACACCTCAATGGTTAACAAACCCTGAAAATAGATCTACGCCACATCAATCAATATTGCACCTTAATTGTATAGCAAAAAGTTTTAATATCGATTGCATGAAAAAACATTTTTAAGCCAATATGAAAACGCTCTGTCTGTCTACATTCTAGCTATTTTACTAGTTTTGTTTTTACTGGCATAAAGTCAGTCAACATTGATAGACATTGATTAATTTGTGCAAAAAGATCACAAATTGTACGAAAAGGATGAATTTGGACACGTGATTTAACGTGATCTATTTTAATCTTTGCTTATATTAGTAGACAAAAGAATCTGTTTGTTTGAACACTTGAATCTCCAAAACTACTGGTTCGATTTTGAAAATCCTTTTACTAATTGAAAGCTACAATATCAGCTATGAGTGTTATATTGCGTTATCAAAAGCAAAAGCTAGTGTCTATTTAATACGCTGGAAGCGACTACTGAGGTAAAAAATGTACGTACTCGAAAGATATACCATAACACACAACCACATTAGGTATATAGAAACTACCTACCTACCTACTATACGTTGCTATGGTGTTGCTATACCCTCCATATAACTATTTAATAATTTCAAAGGAAAAAAAAAATAAGTTTTCAGTAAATTAAAAATCAATCGGGTTTTAAAGGCTAAAATGAAGTGTTTTAGAAAAATTTTGTCTTGAAATTATTGATTAACGGTGTGTACTACCCAATTAAAATAAATGTTTTGCCTTTGACTTTGACTTTGGACTATATCTTAATCATCTTAATTATCTCCGTAAATAATAAAGTCAGAATTTATAATTCTTCAGTAAAATTAAGTCCATCTTTATATGATGACTATTCAATAAACTCTAAATCTTTGTATTTGCCATCGAATGACGACAATGTCATTGTCATCGGCAAGTGAATGTCAACTCCGTGGTGTCACGTGCTGCCTGCGTATTGCATACTCGTGGCCACCTACAGAGAGGTACTATTAAAGGGTTAGGGAGAAGATAAGTAGGTATTCACAATAGGCATACTACCACTCAGGTATTTCCACTCATCGCATCGCCGCGATGACATCGCCGTGTTAAGACACGTTGTAAGAGAGTGTATAGAAAAAGGTGGCACGACGATCATATCGCCGCGATTCTCTCGCTCGTGGAGACGACCCCTAAGAGTACAGTATTCCTAAGTTCTCGACCCAATTCAATCAAACCAATGTTATTCAAAACAAACCAGGGAACATTGCGTAGATTTCTATTATTTCGATAAATATTTGTATTTCATTCAATAGCAATACATATTATATTATTCATCTATAAGCAAATGTCAATTCTCAGGAAAAATCGACGATATCCAATCACGAACCAGTTAAGGACGAAATGTGCGTACAAATACTTGTAATTATATTTTGGGTGGTCCAAGTTTTGAGCGAATGTCGGACATTGTCTGCTGAAGATTTTTTTTCGTCTATCCAATTTGGCTTGTTCTTTAAAAAAAAGTTGCCTCACACTGGAATTGCATCGTTGGACTATCGCATGAGGGTTGGGTTGGGTAGGGTTCCACTCCCAGGTAGGGCAAAGTGTTATTGGATTTTTATCAATTCCTGTGTGACAACTTCGTGCCTTAGAAAGCAAGTAAAGCTGTTGGTCCTTTGACTGATCTCTCCCCGGTCATGTCCTATAACCGTCTCATCGGACTATGAGAGCAGTGGAAGAAAGAATCACTTGTGTTGGCCATAAGTACTTGTGCTCGACCTGAGAGTCAAGCCCAGCTAGGACGGTCAACACGGGACAAGATCAACAGGACAGTCAATCAAGTCAAACAATCAACAAAGTCGGTAAACTGGATAAACATTTGCACACTAGTAAAATAAATTAGCAAGATTTACGTTTTACTGAAATTGGCCTAAGCACAAGCAATTGGGTAGTTCACACCATTAACCAATAATTCCAAGACATAACTTCTTTAAAGAAACACTTTATTTTTGCCCAGAAAACACGATTTTATTTTTAATTTACTGCAAAATTAGATTTTTCGTGGCTTTGAAATCAATAAATAGACAATTGAGTTGCCAAATAAGTGACGTCACAGCGTGCTATTACCATACAAAATCTATGAAAGAATCGCGTTTTGACAGGTCATAAAAAGTACGTCAATTGATGGTGGTGTCAACTAGCCTATTTTATATCAAACCGCTTTCCGCTTACATCTTACACTGTCGACACTGTCGGTCAGGCAAAATGACCAAATATGAATTTCAGATATTATGACGCCGTCCCACCCCACGATGTGCGTCATTGTCCACGATACAGGAATAGACACGTGCTTATGTCACCCCATCGATATTGTTTTACGTGTACCTATAGGCGTTCTTGTTTACGAGAATTTTGTTCTGTCGTGGAGGATTTGGATCTGTCTATCGACTTATGGCTAGTTTTTATAACAAGAAAAGTTTAATTACTGTTATATCAATAGTTATTTGTAATATAACATAACATAACAGGCGACAACAGGGACAACGTCGACGTCGTCGTTCGTTGTTGGGATAACAGGCGTGATGTTATGTTATGTTATAACATAACATCACGCCTGTAATCCCCGAAGGGTTAGGCAGAGATGTACCCGCCGTTAGTACCTACACCCACATTTCGCCAGTTATGTTTAAGTCCCATGTAATAGGGGGCGAGTCTATTGCAATCAGCTGGGCACAAATCCAGACTCCAAAGTAGCTACTGAGAAATTTCTGATGGAAAAAACCAATAACACTTTGCCCAACCTGGGTTTTTTTGTAATAAGAGTAACAACAAACTCCTGATTTTTAAAGCATCCGAAGATAAATATAAGTCTAAGACAGACAAAAAATACAGCAAAATAAAAATCATACAATTAAATAGGTTATTGTACAATTATTTTGTTTTCTGTATTTTTATTTCAGTGACAAGATATCATTTATTTTTGTACAATGAGTATTTTTAGGATTTTGCCATGTCCGTCTTTCTGTTTGTCTGCCTGTCCACGGTTTAGCTCAGAAAGTACTAGTAAACTGTAATTTTACACGAGCAAAGTGGTAAAATAAAAGCTATTTTTTTAATGTACTTACATACTTTCCCTGGACGTATCGTAGGGATCTTTTATTCGAGTATCTTTGGATAGGTCGCCTCAAAATATTGTGGATTTGCGAAATATTAGGCGAAATATTTTGCGTAATATTAAGTGCCAATTTTTGTTAGAATTGAGACCCTCCCCCCCTGCTCTTCTCGGCGGCAGTAATCGCCTTTTCCTAACTATGTTGGGGTCGGCTTCCAGTCTAACTGGATGCAGCTGAATACCAGTATTTTACAAAAAGCGACTGTATACACGAAGCCGATGACTGAGCGGTAGCATAAACAACGAAGTTAAAAGAAAAATCAACACAGCTGCGCAAGCTTTACAAGTTAATAGCCATCAACTACAGAACCCTACACTGCGCAGGGCCCTTGCAGGCCCGCTTTTTTTTACATAAATATCAGGGCAAGGTTATCAAAATAGGATAAATCCATATTTTTCACTCCTACACACAATTTACAGACAATAACAACGTTATTGAGTGCCAGACAGTGATGAAGCCCATTTGATTATCATATCCTTGACATTTCAGCTCTATTATGTCGTAACCTATGTACTGATCCAAGCACTTAATATTCAATTTCTTGTAATAAGTAAGCTTATACCAGCGATTTTGTCCGCGTCGATTTCGAACTTTCTCTACAAGCTAATCAAACGGCAGAGAGGGACTTGGCCCCGGGTGTCATATGACAGGGGGCGGTGACAAGTCCGACGATTTCTTAAATAGGAAATAAAAAAAGCCCCAATTCTTCCCATAGATGTATGTTCTTTCCGAAGCAGTGGTATTTTATCTTGACTTTCAATAAGTTTTACGATGAACATTAATTTATTTAGGTCCGTTGAATAGAAGTTTTATACCTACCTATTTTAAACGGATAATTACAGTTGAGGGGGGCAAAATTCCGGCCGTCCCGTTTGTGCCTCGTGTTTGGCCAGCCAGCGTGTGTTTTTACACATGTTATTCAACTATATTTTTATTTTATTACTACCAATTAAGATAAATCGTTCTTCACCTAAACCTTCTGCTTAATGTTAGGGATTGACAGGTTACTTCACGGTTTTACAGAATAGCAACTAACTGTACTAACGACAACACGTTCAAGTTAATCCTTTAAACAATGACAAAATGGAGTTACCTAACCCTTCCCCTCTAATCTAACTACGGCTTGTCATATTTTCTATTAATATACGAGGTGGAACATTTTGCGCTCTTTTCTTTTACATTTTTTTCTTACAATTACAGTACTCGATGGTTACTTTTTTGTGTTACAAAACTCTTTGATAGAAAACAGACCGGAGCCAGGCTTGCGCGTTCAAACCCTATAAATAAAAAGAAAAAATTGGATAGTACGTTTCTTTTGAAATTAGAAGCTGAGTTTCAAAAATAAAAATAAAAATTAAGGACAAGGTGGTTTAGTCGATTGAAAATAGCTGTTCCATAGAAAAGTGAAACACCTACACTAAAACAGCAGAATTTTTTTTATTTCCTACGAATGGGGAATTTAGAATCATGTACAAAATACATGGTGAAAGTTCGTTACGATGTCCCAATTTACCCGTTAATAACATAAATTATGTAATCGTTACAAATAGTTACCAAGATGTAAAAGTAAAAGGAATTTAAGTGCCCCGCTTGAAGGAAAATATATTTAAGTTTATTTTTAGAATACATACCAACTTTATCCTCCCACGGTGTCTTTAGTACATAAGCAGAGATATTAAGGACAAAGATAATACAATTTTTTACAAGCTTTATGATATGGGGTTTTATTTCAGTCTTAAGCTGAACGGAACCGGGGTTGCGGGACGTCTTAACAGGATACCGTGGCCCCGGAACGTAAAAGGCAACAGAAAGAACAGGGTGGTTTTTTAGTCAGTAAGTAAAAGTCTGACAGTCCCTTCTCAGACTCATTTCATGATATTTACCACCAAAAAAAAAAAGCTGAACGGAAAAGTCAGTCTTTTTTTTAAGTATTATTGGGTTTTTCTATCAGGAATTTCTCAGTAGTCTCGTAGTCTGAATTTATGCCGGATTGGTGGAAATTGGCTCGTTCCATATTATACGGGATTTAAACATACCTGGCGGAATGAGGGTGTACTAATGGGTAGACCTCTGCCTAACCCTTCGGGGATTACAGGCGTGATGTTATGTTATGTAGTAAGTAAGTGGGCTATTGTCTGATTTGGAGTACTCGCAATGCGAACATTTCAGACTAACTAGATATACACCTGATCACCAAAAAGTTTCAATAACTTTCTGTAGATAAAAAGGACCGTTTTGAAGCAATATATTAATTAAATAAATCATTTCTCAGTCCTTAAACAATGTTAATTAATTTCTGTATCGGCTGTTACAAGAGTGCTAATAATTTTGTAATTAAGCTAAAGAAGAATTTGAAGTGGCTTTCTTTTTATATTCTTTCAATGTGGATATTCATAGCCATGTTTTTAAATACGAAACTAATTGGAAATTGTAATGTGAATATTTAGTCAGAGATTTTATGTATATTTATAAAACAACGTTAGTGTTAGTTGTAGAATTATAATACTTGTTTAATAAAGCTTGTCGCGAGATTTACCTGTCTAGAAAAACAATAAGTATTTATAAATTAAATATATTGATCTGAATGATTTTAAGTTTTAAAATTTAGAAACTAAGTAAATACGAGTACCTACTTAAATCTCGCGACAAGCTTTTATGACGTTATAAGTTGATAGTAAAAGTTTTAAGGGAAAAGTTTATTTTAATCTTTTTAGCGCATTTAAATAAAAGCTTTTTTTTTTTTAAATTTACTTTTAATTTATTATCTTTTGAGATACTGAATAAAGATTTATTACTATAAAAAATAGAGGAATAATTTTAGAACTTCCAGGAACTATTCTAAATTAATTACTTAGTAAAAATCGCTTTACACAGTTGTAAGATAAGTTTATTGTTATAGCCCTAGCAACTAAATTATTTATAATTGAGTACTGAAACTGATATTGTAATTAACTGTTGTTCTCTCCTTGTTAATATTTTATTAATTACCTTTGGCGGGCTTGTATACTTGGGGTTGTTTGAGCTGGTTTTCCCTTTAAGCCTCAAAATGCAGTGCAATAAACGCTCGAGTCACCTCTGCATGATGTTTCTTTCTTTTTTTGGACAAGCCCGCCATACTATTCGTATCCACTACAACTCCTGAAAGCCAGATTGAACAGTGGTGACCGCCAGAAAAGCAGCGAGGCAATGAGTCCCGGAAAAACAATTCAACTGTCTTGGATCCCGCAACGAAATTAAATAGAAAACACAGAACATGTTCACACAAAAGTAATAATAACAAAAAGGCTATAAAAATAAGAAAAAAAAAACATTACTGTGTGGAGACTGTCTTCTTCACATAAATCTCAAAGTCAAATAACCAGATCAGACCATTTTGCTGTCCTAAATTTGGGCCATAATTACAGTTTACCCAGAATTGAGCTCAGTCAACATCAAAGCTTTCACAAAAAAAAAACTAAAAGCATTTCTCCGAAACATTTTCCATGAAGAAGGTCAAACGTCAATTGGATGTTATGTCAATCATACAAAATGGCCGACAAGGTATTTAATATTCATGGATATAATAATTCAACTCTTTCTAATCGACCTCCCAATTTCAGTTTACTTGAACAATTAAAGTATTTGTTACTACCTAGTACGTTAATAAGATTCATAGACCACGGTTTGACTTACTTTACCAAGTAAAATAAGGTTGTTAATACGAATATAAACATTAAGCCTTAACATTAAGGTTCTTATTCGTATGAAATGCTTCCTTTTCCTCTCTCAGTAACAGACATTATAATCCTACTGTTTTTTCACGGTTCAAGTTTACATAGGCGGTTCGGTTTTGACCTGTGTACATTGAATTGATTGATTTTATTCGAGTTATTGAAGTAGTTTCGAAAGTCACTGCTTTAAATTTTAACTTACTAGCCTTAATTAATTTTAGTTTTGCTTACACACTCTTTGGCATATTTAATAGTGGGCAAATGTGGTTCAGGCGTCGCTAATTAATGGCGACGAAAAGGTACAATGTAGTCTTGAAACATGCAAGAGGTCATCAATAACTATCTGAGAGATTTCAGCTCCCATACAATCTACCCTAGGTTCTTAGATATGTAGGTATATTATGTATCTGAATACCGATCTCTCATAACCACATAACTGGAGTTTCTTGCCCATTATTCTCCATACAAAACTACCTTTTAGAAGGGGCAAAATTGCATTTTTGCCTTTGCCATGTCTTGGAATACATGAATTGATTTTGACTTAAACTTAATAAAAAAAAAAGTTAGTAAAGACAAGCCAAGTAGGTATTCATACGAGGTAAATATTTTTACAAAACATGTTTTTTGAACTCAAAAACGCTCATCCGGTCATTCTAAAAAAAAACAGATAATACTTAGTATGCAAAGAATGCATCGAAGGTCAGAGAAGGCCGAAGACTGAGAGCACTCGAGGGAGGTCGCGACTCAAGGTTTACCTTAACGAGAGCCTCTTCATGCCATTATGCAAATATTAAAAAAAGGCGAGGATCATAGTCTCACACGAAGGGTTCCGTACAATATTTAATATTAGGTACACGTTTTTTGTCCCCTTACAAGAAACGTATTTTAAATGATTTTATATTGGACAGTTGTAAAATATTTAATAATAGAGAACAACGCAAAGAAACCGGCAAAGTGCGAGCACGAAGCTTTCCATAATGAAAATAGACATAAAAAACATGTATGGAGTGAAAGTGGAGTGGGGACTCCCATTACATTTTTACCTTTAATGATTTTTATAATTTCTTGTTATTGCAGCAATAACAATACACACTCTATGAAAATTTCAACTCTCTACCAATTACGGTTCATGAGATACAGCCCGCTGTCAGACAAACAGACGGACAGACAGCGAAATCTTAGTAATAGGGTACGGAATACGGAACCCTGTGGTTACGGAACCCTATAAAGAACTCGTTCCAAAAAATCGGGACCTGCTTCGAATTTGGAAAGTTAGGGTTGTTTCGTTGACTTTTTTTTTCTTTTTCAAGGACGTGAGATCTCGTAGTTTTAAAGTACTTACCGTGAAAACGATTTGTTCTGGAAAATCACTTAATTAGTCGTAATGGGCTTATAAGTGTCTGGCGTGGAGACAGCTGATTTTGTTTTTTTCCAGTGTATTTAAGTACTTGGTGGGAATTGGTAGAATCATCATGTAATAAAAGTAAAATAATAATGTACCCTAAACTGATTAAGCTAAAGATATTTTTTGTTCGTTCGTTATGAGATATAATATAGGTTAGGGTGCTTATAGACTTGAGCATTCACTTGTAACAGAACATCGAGCATTCGCCGTTTTTATATTTGTCGAACTGAACAACGAGCCGAGCCAAGCATAGAGCCAAACATTGCTATGAACATTTTCTTGAGCATTCTAGTGAACGCTCTAGTCGATGCTCGTCAAAAAATATTCTTCACGAAGATGTCAGACTTGACGGTCGTGTGTGCTGCATTTATACTTATTGGTTACTAGCTGACCCGCCGCGACTTCGTTCGCGTGGTATCCTACACTACCAATACCCCTACCCTAACCCTGCCTTACCCTACCCCCTACCCTACCCTACCCCTACCCTAATCCTGCCTTACCCTACCCCCTACTCTACCCTAACCCTACACTACCCCTACCCTACCCTACACCTACCCTACCCCTGCCCCTACCTTACCCTGCCCCTACCGTACCCTACCCCTGCCCCTACCTTTCCCTGCCCCTACCGTACCCTACCCCTACCCTTGAGACCGACTTCCCGACTTCATATTAAAAGGGCTGTTTTTAGGGACTTCGTTCGCGTGGTATCCCCCACCTCTACACTACCGATACCCTACCCAAACCCTACACTACCCCTACCCTACCCAACCAATACCAACCCCTACCCTACCCTACCCCTACCGTACCCCTACCCCTATCCCTACAAATACCCATACCCCTACCCCACCTCTACCCTACCCTACCTATACCCTTGAGACCGATTTCCCGACTTCATATTAAAAGGGCCGTTTTTAGGGACTTCGTTCACGTGGTATCCTGCCCCAACCCTACCCCCACCCCAGACCCGAGACTAACAAACAGCAATTGATTTTTATATATATAGAGAAAAGATTGATTTCGCCAAAACTCTCGAACCAAACGTCCAATTTTAATGAATAAAAGACTAAATATTATCTACATAAACAGTACTTTGTGACAAAATAGTTTATTTTGATAAGGAGTAATGACATGTGTGAAATAAATGCGCTTAAATGAAGTCCTAAAAAAATTCAAGATTTTTAAATAAAAAATTGGTTGTTATGCTTAACTCGAAATAGAAAGGTATAGTGTGTCGCGGACTTTTTTGTAGATATTTTTAAGGTCTTTAATTAATTAGAACATTTTATGGTTCTATCTTTTATAGTTTCGGCGGCGTACGCCAAATAAGGAACTTTTTTGAATGATTTTTTACACCTTGGGTCCGAAAAACCCAAATATCTTACGGACCCCTATTTTTTCTGAAATAAAATATAGCCTATAGCACTCAGTGATAACGTAGCTTCCAATTCCCGAAAGAATTTTCAAAATCGGTTCAGTAGATCCGGAGATTACCCCCTACATACAAACTTACAAACTTACAAACAAATGTTACCTCTTTATAATATTAAGTATTAGTATTATTAGTATTATATTAGTATAGATAGTATAGATGTAAAAAAAAATAAAAAGAAAAATAGAAGATGGTGGCAAACTAATCTTGCAGAGCGGCGGGGCGCGGAACGATGACCGAAGCTTCGCTCGGCAAAAATCTCGAAGCAATGCTCGCTAGAATGCTCGCCAGAACGCTCAATAGAATGCTCGCTAAAATGTTCTCGTATTTTTCTGTGATGTAACATTCGCACAAATGCTCATTACAAGTGAATGCTCAAGTTTATCAGCACCTTATATAGCATCACGCCACGACACACAGGAGCAGAGCAATAACCAACGCCGTAATTGAAAGCGGGTAAAACCGCGGGGTACAACTAGTAATATAATTACCGGCCTATTATTTCTTCAACTAATCACCACGCTTACTCGAGGCAAATTGGTGATTATAGACTTACATAAATAAATTATAAGTCCAGGTTTCCTCACGATGCTGTCCATCACCGATATCAGTGATGTCTAAATATTATATAACTCAAAGGTGACTGACTGACTGACATAGTGATTTATCAACGCACAGCCCAAACCACTGGACGGATCGGGCTGAAATTTGGCATGCAGGTAGATGATAAGACGTAGGCATCCGCTAAGAAAGGATTTTCCAAAATTCACTCCATAAGGGAATGAATCAGGGTTCCAAAGTTTGTATGGAGAAATCAACTTTGACGCGGACGAAGTCGCTGGCAGAAGCTAGTTAAAGATAAACTAAGTACAAATGAATTGCAAAAGTCACAATCGTAATTGCCCTGTTTCGAACCCGCAACCTTATGCATAAGTTTTGGTCCTAATCCAGGCAAAAGATCCCTTCCTCGAAGCGAAAAGGGGAGCATCGATGACTATGCTTGCTCACTTCAAGTTAGCGGTTTTGGCCTAGTCAGGATAATTTCTAATGGGGTCCTTGGACAGCCGAGCATACTTGACAAAATCACAAGCATTGCAGAAATACCTTATATTTTCGTCAAGTATTTATCGAAGTAACACTTATCAAAAACGATCGAAATTGCAAATTTGAGTATTTTTGAATATGTAAAGAGCCTACGACGATCCATATCTTTTATTTTCAGATTTGGAACATAATAAGTTCTTGTAGAATATGTTTACTAATAGTCCAAAACCCGGAGTCGCCAGCCTGCCCATATTTAGCATGGCTGAAATTTTAGACATACATTTGTCTACCTTTTCTTGTTTTTTTTTCTCTTAACAACTGTTTTTTAAGCAGATAATAAACAGTTCATTAATAAAGTTTCAATCTAAAACATCCATCGGTTTCCAAGAAAACTTCAACTATATCTGACGACCCTGCATACCTATCTCTTTTGTTGAGTGTACATAAGATATTACCCCAACCCCATAGTTTATCTAAAGTTTCAGTTTTATTGTAAAAGCAAACATTACCCACATAAATACACCTCTATTATTACTGTTCAAAGTATATTCCACGTTACAATACTGCGATGAATTTCTCAACAAACTTCCAATTGTAGTTTACTGAAGAACATGACTACAAAAGGTTCTGTTCTCTTTGTCTGTCAACGATGCCGCTCGTATGCAGTTGTGAACTGTAATAGGTAAAATACGTAACTTATTGAGTTAAATGGCATTCATTTTGAAAGATATCTTCAAGTACACGAATAGTATATACATTATGTTAAATAATAGAAGACGTTCCTTAAACTCGTTAATCTACATTTATAATAATACTAGCGAAACGGCCCGGCTTCGCACGGGTGCAAATTTCCAACATACCCGGTGAATTTTCTAAAAAAATCTTGCATTAAAAATATTGTCCGAAAAATTACGAATACAACAAAAAAGGATCAGGCAAATCAGTCCAGCCGTTCTCGAGTTTTGCGCAAAACACAACAACTTTAGCAACACATTTAGCGACTTATTTTATTCTTACTTAGAAAATAGATTTAAAATAATATATCAATGTAAGGGCGCGTTCCATATGGTTAATAGTTAAATAAAAAAGAAACAATGCCTGGTAAAAGTGAATGATATAGTTCGAGGTATTCCACGAAGCACACCCAAAAGAAGCACACCCAGAGGAAGCACACCTAAGGTATTCCACTTAGCACACCCGTAGGTGGGCTTCAAATAATAAATTTAAAATAATTAATTTCCTATTCCACGAAGCACACCTACGAATATCAACTAGCATAGTGCGGGGACTAAGAAATAAAAATGTCGATAGAAGAAAATATTTACTATTTAAAAGACTAACTTAAATTTCTAACTTCATTCAGTTTCATTATAATAAGAGTCTATGAGTCTGTAAGTTAAAATTTGTTTTGTATTGTTACAAATTTTTGATTACTCAAGAAAAAAAGTACTAAGGTATCATAAAATCGAGCAGGTATACCAACAAAAATATTTTTGATCTGTTAAAATCAAGAGGGTAGTTTTTTTTAGCACCTTACACTGACAATATCATCCAAGGCAAAACCTATCTCCAGCAGTTTTACTCAGAATGGAATTCAGGGTTTATCATTAAAAAAATGTAGTAGGGTGTCAGAAAATCAAGGATATAAAAAAAACTACCCTCTTAATTTTAACAGATCAAAAATATTTTTGTTGGTATACCTGCTCGATTTTATGATACCCTAGTACTTTTTTTCTTGAGTAATCAAAAATTTGTAACAATACAAAACAAATTTTAACTTACAGACTCTTATACTCTTATAATGAAACTGAATGAAGTTAGTCTTTTAAATAATAAATATTTTCTTCTATCGACATGTTTATTTCTTAGTCCCCGCACTATGCGAGTTGATATTTGTAGGTGTTCTTCGTGGAATAGGAAATTAATTATTTTAAATTTATTATTTGAAGCCCACCTACGGGTGTGCTAAGTGGAATACCTTAGGTGTGCTTCCTCTGGGTGTGCTTCTTTTGGGTGTGCTTCGTGGAATACCTCATTTTTTAGGTATTTTATTAGGCATAAGTAACAAAATTCGATTGTGTGTTATTTTTGTTACTCAATATTCTATTGGGGTGTTTTGGGGCCACGTAAATAAAAAAAAATACAAAACAGCTTCATTGTAGTGCGCTATCTATCGCACAGCATGTGAACTACAACTAGCAATTCCTACATCGCGCAATCAAAATTCTCCGCGCCGTTGGATACCGTGGCCGCGGAACGTAAAGGGCAACAGAAGGACTGGGTGGTTTTTTAGTCAGTACAAGTCTGACAGTCCCTTCCGCCCCACCCAGGGCGGAAGGACTCATTAATTATTTTTACCACCTTAAAAAAAGCATAATTTATTTATTTATTAATATTATTTTTTTTTTCTTTAATTATAACGGTTACAGAACCAATACAAGATTCCGATAACAACCGTTGGGCAGTAGCCCACCAGACGTTAGGTCGGATCTTCTCTTTTCAACAGAGGATGAGAATCTTTACTGTACCCTTTTTCTTATACTTCTAAACCCTTATGCAAAACAGCAAAACAACTGAACTATATCTTAAAATCATGCGTATCACCAACACAAAAACCTTTCACCTCGTTCTCATATAATACCCGTAAGTGCTACAGTTGCCTCCTCCATGTGTAGAAAGGCAAAGTTGTATAATGAAACGTTCGACTAT
Organism: Hoplodrina blanda; assembly: GCA_949316365.1. Taxonomy (NCBI): domain Eukaryota; kingdom Metazoa; phylum Arthropoda; class Insecta; order Lepidoptera; family Noctuidae; genus Hoplodrina; species Hoplodrina blanda. The sequence goes on from OX438564.1 coordinate 10,166,828, forward strand.
AAGCGCGCAGTTGACCAACTTTCAAGGGTTTACCTGACGCTCAACTTATATTGTGCGCCTGTAATTGTCTGCGCTAAGCTAAGCTTCGCTGTAAATATTGTTGTGCGGATAAAAGCCGGATCTTTTCTCTTAAGGCTTACCATACACAATCGCTATGGTTAACTCTCTTTAGATTTTACGGATCAGATAAAAATCTGTATAGTGCTTGGCTGTCCTACTAATATTACAAATGTGAAATTTTGTGAAGATGTTTGATTGTTTGTTACTTAATCACACGTAAACCGTTGTACAGATTTGAATGACACATAGATAGACAACTTCCTGGATTAACACAAACGATACTTTGTATCCCGGTAAATATTTATTTATTTAAACTTTATACACATGTAAAAAATACAATGTAATGTGTTCCCGCAAATACAGTCAAACGGGTTGAATAGGGATGCGGGGTTGAATATGGACAAAACTTTAAAAGAGATTTTAATATTGAAATAATAAATAGTTTGTTACTAAAAAGGACTGTAATGTTTTTACTGAACTTTATGAAAAGTTACTTTTTAAAAGAAAAACAAATTAGTTCAATTTTTAAAAATCTGCTATCAAAGAGTTTAAATCGAAAATTCAAAGTGAACTTTACAGAAGAGCGCACTGCAGGGCTTTTCGACAAGACAAGAGTCTCTCTCTTTCTCTAAGTTTTTACAGGATCTGATAGTGACACTGCAATTTAAATACTCCCTAAGTACATTGACCTTTTCGTCGTTAATCTAAACATAAACTGCAAAACACATTCTAAATGAGTAATTAATTCTCTAACCACATTACAAAGGTAATACCTAATTATTTTCACAAAAGTATGAACCTAACCGCCCACCGCTGGGCAAACAAAGTTTCTAATGCATGTCCTCACCTTTTGTTTGGTTATTTTAGGGTATGCCTCCGGTACTGAGGTACGGTAGTCAAATAATTTACCTTTCATTTCAAAGCTTTTCGCTCTTGGAAACCTACTTTAAAGGTCATTGCGTTTAAAGTTTCAAAAAACTATTTATTTATTTAATTAATTTTCAACGGTTAAACCAATTATAGTAAATAAATCTGATGACGTGGTTATAATTATAAATGCAATAAACGTGTGCTTAGACGAAACATAAAAATCACGGTAAAAAATATTTAGTTGTCATATAGCTGTGGCAAATAGTTCTATAAAGATACAGTACCATTTTTAGTACATAATGTTATCGTCAACAAAAAAAAAGCAAGCACAACTAACATTATCCCTTACAATTTTCAACACGCAAGGGATTTTTTTTTTTGAGAATAATTTCACGTAAAAAGTCCTAGAAACTAAACCCGAAGTTTTATTAAATTTCTTATTTCGCAATCATAAATGACATTTAAAAGCAGTCACAGTAATATAATGTTGGCCGATGTACTTATAACTTAATGCTTGGGCCCGTTTGATGCTTCAATGGACTTACTACCGCTTAGTACTTGTGTAAACTCGGGGCGAACGCAAATTGCTTTGGTACTGCGTTAAAGTCGGTTCTCTGCTTTAAGTCTATACATATTATATACTATAGGTAGGTACTACCTACCTACTCAAAGCGATGTTGTCTCCGCGTTAGGTTGGTATATGAACAAACACTAACATGGGATGAAAATACCCAATACCCTCAGATTAATTTAATTTAATCATTTAGTTTAGTACCAAAACTCATAGCGCTAGTAACAATTTACTTATAAAAAAAAACTGTTTGTGACATCATTACTGCAAGGTCGCAGGTCAGGTCATAAATTAAGTATATTAAGCTCTCGTTCACATTATACTGGGCGTTAGTGACAGGTTGGCAAAAACTGAAACTGTAGTTTCAGACCACGATTTGTGATTGAAAATCGTTGGAATTTTTCTCCGGAAAATTCTCAAAATTTTCGACCGATTTTTCACTTGATTCGTGATATAATGATATGTAAGTACCAAGTCCAGGCCTCTAAACATAAGATTTTCAATCACAAATCGTGGTCTGAAACTACAGTTTCAGTTTTTGCCAACCTGTCACTAACGCCCAGTATACATACATATATGAATTATCATTAATATAGGTATTTAATTTTTGAATTTTAATATTTGTTAGTGCGAACTACTAGCAAATATTAAAATTCAAAAAATGTTATATTTAAGTACAATCTTTATTAAGTTTTTTTTTTTACTATTCAGTTAATCGTTGAAGGTGTTGTATTAGTAATTGTCAGGACAAGGTTTGTATTTAAAAGAAAAGTCGAAAAGGAAAGGGTTTATATTATGTGACAAATCACATTAAAAAAAAATACTTTTCATAACTTTAGTAAACAGCCGGGGCGGGTCACTAGTTCGGCGGTCATTAGTCATAAACAATTGAAGTTCAACTAAGAATTATCATGAACGATGATAAATTGTAAGTACACTCACTTTTAAACATTTTGTTTTCCATTGGCAATATAGAAGCCAATCAAAATGCACGAGGGACTGCGTGTAGGTCGTTGGAGGAGTAAAATCTATAATTGCTAGTGTTGAATGGGCGTCAGCAGGAGTTACGCTGCGCTTTGGTTACTACAAGTAGAGCTATGAATAGTATAGACGAGATAAGCAGAATTTTGCAAAATAATGGTGAAACTTTTACCTACATCTTGACCTTGAGTGAGGAAGGGTGAGTGTAGGGGACACTCACCCTTCCTCACTCACACTCACACTGTCTTATAGCCTCACATAACATAACACTACAAGCCAATCTGAACGACCATTGGTTGCTGCACTTAAAACTCATACAAAAATAACTTTTTCCTTTTACTTTTTATTAATGTGACTGCATGTTAATAACACAAATAAAATTGTACCTTATTTGTATATTGTATTGGTGTATTTTTTTTTACCTAAGAATAAAAATTCTCTCGACACAGGGTATACTGTTGAGGGGTATTGTGGGTAGTATTCTTATTATTTTCTGTTTCTCGATTTTACTAAATTTTATTTAATTAATTATTGGCTAGTTGTTAACTTTATTGTGCATGCTTTGGTCTCCTATGAGTACAAATCTACCTAATAACTTTTGTTGACTATTATTTATATGTCATGATTTATATATAAGGTGACTGGTAATTAGTGTACGATATTTATACACATGATTGTACTCATGATAACAAACAACTTACCAAAAAAGAAAATCAAAATAAGAAAAAAAAATTGGGGTCATCGACCGGCCTCGCTCGAATTAACTGTGCTCACGTTACGTAAGTTGATAGTTTTGTTTGTAAAAAGGGATCGCTTAGTTAAATTACCACTGATGGAGTGTTTTTTCTTTTTCTTATTTTCTTTTTTGTTTGTTTTTATTCGGTAAGTTGTTTGTGGTCATGAGTACAATCATGTGTATATTTATCATACACTAATTACCAGTATATATCTTTTGTTAGATATCTTAAAGAAATAAACAAAAATAAAATAAACCAATCACTTACACAAATTCTCTTCTACCGCCTCGTTTTCTTTATGAAGTCTATACGAACAATTATTGTCGCATACGCGTTCTGATTTCCTCTGTGTATCGAGAGTGGCTACACCAAGTGTGTAATGTATTTACTGTGTACTAGTTTACGTCCCGTGGCGTTGCCTGTTGCCATATATTACTTTTTGAAGTACTAATGTTAAAGGTCAAAGTTTCTTATTTATTTTGTTTTGCTGAAATGTCAAAGGCATTCGTAAAATTGTGTTTCTATTACTATTCTTGTGTTGGTAAATGTTTTCTTGAATTTCATAGTATTTATTCATTTGACTGTACGTAGACATTTAAAGTCAATAGACGCCTTTTCATGCAGGTCATCCTAGTAGATTGGTAGCTTAAACTGACTTTTACATGCAGCGCTATGAGATGGGGTACGGTACGGACCTAGGCTAAAAGCTTCGCTGGGGAGAAGGGGCGCATGGTCAGGCTGGGTTTAGAATAGACAAGGACGAACCTAAAGCTGTAGGTTCAATTACTGCAGCGGTGCGTATTGGCTCGAGCAAGTGTTCTTAGTCATAGAGCAACACAGGCCACCGGCGCTTGTTCAAGATGTGGGAAGACGATTGAACTTTCTCAAAGTCAAAGTCAAAAATCTTTATTTTGAGACAGTGGTTACAGAGTTGTTATTTTGTTATTAGGTATATTGTGCGTTTGCACTGCTCCACCATGTTTGGCATACAATGGTTTGAAAGCTTAATTAATTCAAATAGACATTGTAATTAAAATTGAATAAAAATATATATTTCCTACCAAAACATAAAAACGTTTGGCACTAACTCATCATGAAACTGTCGGTCAGAAATTCATGTAATGTATATTATGGTTCTACACAGGGTGTAACGGAAAGGGTATATACATACAAAGAGTAAGGCTTCTTTGGATGATAACTAACGATATTTCAAGGGTTTCAGCTCAATATAAAATACTCTAAGAATTCATACCAAATTTTCGGTTTCATATGTTTCTCTTAAATTCAAATCATAACAAACGTGTCACCGCACTGCGTGGGTCAAAAACTTTCCACGTTACTTGCCTAATATCACGATAAATCTCTTCCGTAATTCTACACGCCTAGTACCGCATAGTAGCCTACTGCAGGCGGTGTTCTTTGTTGATCATAATTTCCGAACATGTAGAGATAGGATTAAAAAACCCTTGCCATATCGTTGTTATCATCCAAAGAAGCCTTGCTCTTGGTATGTATGTATATACCCTTTCCGTTAAACCCTGTATAAAAGCCAAAGGGCACTCACTCACACACTCATTATGAAATTTAGCAAGGAGGTAGTTTATAGTTAGAAGACGCCCGTTAAGAAAGGAATTACCAAAATTCACCCCCTAAGGGGATGAAACGGAGATCCAAAGTTTGTATGAAAAAATCAACTTTGACGCAGACGAAGTCGCGAGCAGAAGCTAGTCCTGTATAAATCTTATTGAATGTAATTACTGTAAATCAAACTAAATCATTAACCATACCATACTCAAGCTAAACAATTCGGCTCCAATCACATACACCTCTAACAAGTACATTTAATTAGTACACGAACATAATGTTACACAACCTCACCTCTAAAACACACGAAAATGAAGACATACACGCAAATTAATGCAAATTAACATCCGGCGAACTCCACACGACTAACATAAACCTATGTGTTCACTGTATTTGGGAGCAGATTCGTGAACCTTAAGGCTTGGTTACACAGTGCTAGTTGACTTACACAAGTAGGTACTGCAGTGTCGCATCGTGTGACCACTTCTTATGAGCTTCTGGTTTGACACGCACACTATTTTATTGTTAGTTTGTTGAAATGTTAAGAGTGGTAGTCTACAGTTCCAATATTTGTAAATACGTGAACACTATGTATTTTTAAACGTAATTTAGCCGTCATTTCTTAATTCGTAATACTCTGTACCTGATAGTGATACATAGTAGTTTTTATGTATAGCGTTAACATGAAATCGTGTATGATCCTGTATTCAAACAATGTAAAGTATTTATTTTAAAAGAAGTATGGGGTTTCTTGCCCATTCTTCTCCGTAATAAACTACCTTTTAGAATGGGCAACTAGATTCAATATTTTTTCTCATATTTTCGAATGGTCTTGACTTTGACATCATATGCGAGTCGGTCAGTAGTTCCTCTCCCTGTCCGTGGTCGATCTACATAGTTCTCCTGGCAGTACCAGGGGTATTTTTTTCCCGTGGTCCACCTCAAGTTAATTGGGAGTACCAGGGGATTTTATTTCTATACACAATTCACACAGTCGTTACGGGTCGTCAGGAGCCCGCAAATCTGACAACCAGTCTTACAAAGGGGTGCGGTATAACCCAGTTACTGGGTTGTGGAGGTCAGATAGGCAGTCGCTCCATGTAAAATCAGCTGCATCCGGTTAGACTGGAAGCCGCCCCGTACATAGTTGAGAAAGGCTAGACAGATGAAGATGATGACACAATTCCCAAACTGTTACCTTTCTAGTTTCTAGAATAGTAGCTAGGTACTTGTCTTGCTACTTTAATCGTGTGACCGGTCGATGCGAGACGAGTTTCTGTCATGCGAGTACACAAAGGCTGTCTACTGTCAGATTAGTAGTTTGTACTGCGTAATTAGACCTTTAGGCGCTGTCTCGAACGAAACAATTTTGACTAGACTTTGTTCCATGACAGGTTGTTGTTTAGTCTTAGTTATTAGTGATGTAGATTGGGCACGAACCACTTTAAATAGGGATGGAGCAGTTTGTAGGCGAAAAATTCCAAACTGCTTAGGATAACAATTGTCAACCAACCATTGTCTCTTTAAGTTATGCATTAACTCCTAGTCATAATCTTTTAATGATGCTGCCACCAGTTTGAGAAGCTTATCAGTTGGTTTTGATAGGGTTCCTGATTATTTTTTCAGTATCTTTTAGAACATTTCCAGTATTAATTGTATCTAGTAGTTACGTAACAATATTCTCCCAACCGAATCTCGGCCAATCTCAGTGGAGACCAGCCAGGTACGCAGAAGATATGAGCTGAGCTGCTACTGAGAAATTTCTAGCGGAGAAACCTAATAACGCTTAGACCGACCCCAGAACCTAACTATGGGGCACTTAAATACCTATCAATCAGACACTAGTGAGAGAGAGAGACAGAATAATACCAATCTATTAACATAACAATGTGTACGTAATGACCGGGAATGGCGTAGCACTACAGGTTCGCAATCATAGTGGGTACAGAGCTTAACAAAAGCTTGTAGGCATAAAATTAATAAAATTAATCATATAGTTATGATAATTTAATTTCGGGTAGTCATTAGGAGGCAGACGTTTGGAGGTTAAGGTTTTGTGACCTTGAGATTTGAATGAGACAATTTTCTATAGACGGTAGCTGTATTTGACCTTGAAAATAGGACAGGCGGAGTGTAAATTTTTAAGTACTATAATCTAAACAGGACACTTTCCCCCCTTTAATAAACCCAGAATAAAGTTAAGTATGGTCAAAATATCTTGAACAGCTGATTGATTTTTTATTAAAAGTAGAAAGATTGCAACGATGGGTTGCCTAAAATTACATAACGTGCAGTTTTGCATCCATGGCAAAAAAATCTCATCGATGTCCTTCCCCCGTCTAAATGACAACATACACAAAGTTCAATATTCTGAGCAAGTTCAATATCAGGATGCAAGGCAAGCAGGCAACAGTTTGACCTACTTATTGAAGAAACATCGCGAAGGACACGGCCTTAAAGTTCTATTTATAGAAATAGATGGATAGCGCAGCCTTGATGAAAGATGAAGGATGTTGGTAAAAAATATTAACGTTTCTTTTCCTCTTGAACAAGAACACAATAACAAAACAGAGTGATTTAGAAAAATTTTCCTCGATGAATTTAGGGCAGCGATCATAAGGCAATTCTTTACGAAAACGATAGCAATCTAATCTTAAATCTCAATCTGTAAAAAATGTTCAATGTTTTGACATGATTTATTTATTCATATTATTAAGTACAACATCTTACAGGCTACTTCAAGACAATGCTTATACACATAACTTAAACTATATCATAAAATATACTTAACATAAAACTCAACAAAAGCCAAAAATAAAAATAGTCAAATTCGTATTCCACCTTCAATGCATCTTTGCGCACCAGATACGGATTTCGGCAGATTGGTTGTCGCTGAGATGAGATTGCGATTAGATTTTGAACATTTAACTATTAGTAAATTCGCCTTCAGTAGTGTCAACTACTTCAACAGAGTCATCAAAAATAAATCTAGGCTGTGTGGTAACGAGAGTATGTGATACTGATGGTGTCCACAGCTTGAAAACCATAAACATAAATGGCCAGAATGGCTGAGAGGAAGTTGATTGACGAAATGGTTAGCTAAGCGATTGACTGCGGCGCTGCATGTCGCAGGTTCAATTCCCACTCGGAACAAATATTTGTAAGGCCCATATTTGTTTTAGGTCTTCTTGTTTGTGTTTATGCGATTTTTATGTTTGTAAACGCACTCATGATACCTATAGTGTGAGGCAACATTTCAAATAAAAAAAAGTTAAAAAGAGAACCACAATATTACTTGCAACACAATAAAGATACAATGTTGCCAAAGATTTAAAAAACCATAAAAGTGAAATAAAACACTTTTGTACTTTCACAGACAAACCACTGAAACAGTATATTCTATAATAAGTAATGAATTTCTGACATAATTAATTTCTGTTTTTTAAATTTTGTATTGTGTAATTTTGCATACCGATTATACGGTGAGACATGCTGAACTTGTGCAATATACCTATAATTATAACATCATGTAACCATGTGTCTGGCAAAATAAATTATTCTTATTCTTATTCTTATTCTTATAATGTAGTTTATTGTAGCTTTAAATAAAACCGCTATAGTGAAATTGTTATCGCATATATCCGTTTATGTCCAAGGGAAATGAAAACTGTAGTTTTTGTTAATAATTGACTACCTCGTTGGTCTAGTGGTCGCAAAGCGCGATGAGGTTTTGGGTTCGATTCCCAGGTCGGAAAAAGTGTTATTGGGTTTTTCCTTCCGGAATTTCTCAGTAGTAACCTCGGAGTCTGGATTTGTGCTCGGTTGATGGCAATAGGCTCGCCCCCTATTATATGGGACTTAAACATTACTGGCGAAATGTGGGTGTACTAATGGGTACACCTTTTCCCAACCCTTCGGGTATTACAGGCGTAATGTTATGTTATGTTTGTTAATAATAAAATGAACTTTATTTATTTATTTTATTCTAACAAGAAATTCAGTGGAATTTGATAAAAAAACCTATTTTTTATCCAACATTCCAATAACTAAGCCGCATTTTGCAAAAAGCAACTGACCGCATTCTGATTTTTAATTAAACCTACAACTTTGAACAAATAGGTATGCGAAAAATGGATTGAACGTGAACTCGTCAAATGGATTCGAAATGAAAGAGTTTAGCTAGCCGACCGGCCGACATTACGAACCGGTTGAAAACTTCGTTATTAGACTTTGTGGATTCTACTACTGATGATCGAATTGTATAGTTTTGGTTTGTTTTGGGCTTCATGTAGTCAACAAAAGAGATAGGTATACAGGGTCGACAGATATAGTCTACCCTACCTCTACCCTACCCCTACCCTTGAGACCGACTTCCCGACTTCATATTAAAAGGGCTGTTTTTAGGGACTTCGCAGCGTGGTATCCTGCCCCTACCCTACCCCAACCCTACCCCTACCCCATATTTTCTCACCGTTTAAACTTTCCCTAGACCTCCACGAACATTTCAAAACCAAAATCAGCTAAATCGGCCCAGCCGTTCTCGAGTTTTAGCGGGATAACAAACAGCAATTGATTTTTTGAATGATTTTTTACACTTTGGGTCCGAAAAACCCAAATATCTTACGGACCCCTATTTTTTGTAAAATGAAATATAGCCTATAACACTCAGTGATAACGTAGCTTCCAATTTCCGAAAGAATTTTCAAATTCGGTTCAGTTGATCCGGAGATTACCCCCTACATACAAACTTGCAAACAAATGTTACCTCTTTATAATATTAGTATAGATTTATTTAAAATTTTTGCAACATAAGTACAAAGGCGGACTTAATGCCTTAGGCATTCTCTAACAGTCGACCAAAGGTGGTGAAGAGATAACATGGTAGGTGCAATTTGTTGTACGAGAGTAAAACAACAAAATTAAAGATAAAAAAATATAAAAATAAAAAGTACTCAAAAATTTTACATAATAAAATGAAGTGTATGTACACAAGTACAAAATAATAAAAATTTACATACTAACTATAAAATGCCATATAATATACATAAACATATATAAAAATATAATTTAATTTAAAAAGTAGATAAAAACAGTTCATTAAAAAACTGATCCTTAATGCTTTTAATAAAAGTTATTTTCCTAACAACAAAACCTTTAAACTTAACCTTTAACCTTTAACGTAAAAATAATAATAATAATATATTTTCAAAAACTACGAACTACGTTTACAAAACTTACATATTAATTTGTTTCTTTCATTCTATTTGTTCATTCCATTAATTATTTCGTTACAGAAAATTAAGACGCATAAACTTTAAAGGCCTTGATTTCCATATTTAATAACAACGAAGATGGCTTTGATACCTTTTCTTTTGTCATGTAAAATACGCAGGAGAGATGTGATAATCCATTCACGCGAATAATGTTAAATCTCAAGGAAACGTCAGCGATATAACTAAGCCGTAAAGCTTTTGCCAGATAGGTAGGTATTAATAATCTGTCTAGTTATTTATTTATTCATACTACCTAGTAAGTACAATATCTTACAGATTATGTACTCCAAGACGATGCTACTATATATTTTTAAAACACCAGTAACCTGAAAAGGGGTCTTTGTTCTCATCATTATGAACAACTTTTTCTATGGAACCAACCCTGAAATCATGAAAAAAAAATCAGCTGTTCCCTACAAATATGCTATACAACACAATCATGTATATAAAACAGCTGATTTTTTCTGATAGGTACACAAATTAAAGTATATCATAAAATATACTTAAAATAAGGTATGAATATGGAATAACCTTGTAAGTATGTATACCTACAAGGTTATTTGTTGTTTACGAATAACCCGAAACGGGGCTGTTGTACTCATCATTATAAACAACTTTGATTATGGGACCAAATTTGAAATCGCGAATTTTAAGAGGAAATGCCAAGAGTACTAACAGTAATAACAGTCGCACGTGTCGATCCATCAGATTAAGCTATACTTGCCGGGGTTTGTACGTGGATGGGTTACACACCGATTTCGGTAAGCACGTTATGCTATTGGTCTCGGCTGCCATATGTGGATCTTTATCAGTCCTTACGGGTCTTCATAAGCCCGAAAGTCTGACAACCAGTCTTGCCAAGTATTACCCAGTTACTGGGTTGTAAAGGTTAGATAGGCAGTCGCTCCATTTAAAATACTGGTATTCAGATGCATCCGGTTAGACTGGAAGCCGACCCCAACAAAGTTTGGAAAGGCTAGGCAGATGACGATGGTTACGCACACTTTAATGCACGCAAAACATTGTGTTTATGGATAGATGCAATAGTACCTACAGAAGTCGTGAGGGTATATATAGTTTAGTTATAACATACTAGCTTTTGCCTACGACTTCGTCCGCGTAAATGTCGGTTATCGCGAACGCAGACGAAGTCGTGGAATAAAAAGTAACCTACATCCTTTCTTGGGGTTCAAACTTACTCCGTACCAAATTCCATTAAAGTTAGTTTAGTGTTTAGTTGTGAAAGCGTAGGTAATGGGAGAGAGATAGAGTAACAGCAGGGGATCAGGTCAGGGGATCCGAACGGAATAACTCTTACTTTCGCCTTAATAAAAATCAAATAAATAGATAGCTTCCTCAAAAAATAAAGAGGCTTTATTTATTTCATACAATTTATAAGATTACAGATTGCGATAAAAATTGTCTCGCTGAAATAATATTTCAAATTATTTTACTCTGTGGCTTTCGGAAAAATGGCGGTTACATTTTTAAGATTGTCTCAATTTATTACTTAATCTAGTATGAACTGAGTTTGTGGATGCTATGGTAGATAAGGAAATTAGAACCTTAATTTCTACTTAGTTAAGCAACATTTTACAAGGACTTTGCTGAAACTTTGAGAATATGGGAATGTAGGTTACAGTTTTTAATTTCATATTTTATTAGATGTGAAGATCTTTCTTTATTTCCTCATTTTCTTTTTTGTGAATCTATACTTAGTACAATAAAGCTAAAGATTTTTTGTTTTGTGAAACGATTTTTGTAAGCATTCAAATATTAACGACAAGTAAGTAGGTAATATTGCATTAAAAAGTGAAAAATAAAAAACTTTATTACAAAAAGGCAACTGCCTCCAAAATAACAAAATAAAAAAACTGCCACCGACTTCCAAAACTAAGGTAGGTAATTTTTTTATTTTGTTATTTTTTAAAGGCGGTTGTCTTTTTGTAATAAAGTTTTTTATTTTTCACTATTTTGTCATCTGTTTTTTGTTTCACCGGCGAAACGTGGGTGTGCTAATGGGTAAACCTCTGCCTAACCCTTCGGGGATTACAGGCGAGATGTTATATAGTCCCAGTAAATTCATATATTAAGGTTGGCAAACCTACTTCCAACGTTTATTTTCCTATATCAATAAATGTCTTCAAGAAGCCTTATCAACTTCCGCAGAAATACAATATGATTCCGATGCCCCATTCCTATTAAATTGTACCTCGGAAATGTTTCCTTGGACGAATCTTAGATCCGTCCTTCATACCTGTCCTTTTGATTCCTTTTATCAGACAAACAATCTTGGTACTCTATAAATACCCTTATAGAGTACCAAGATTGTTGAGAAGGAGGTTGGTGCTAGGGTTGCCCTTAAATAAAGCCAAACCAAGATGCTTTTTCACAATACTATTAATTTGGTAATAAAACAAGACGTTGCCATTTTGAGTACGTACATTTATTGCATGAAATGTCATTCTTTATTTAAACCGAATTTAAACAGCATAACGCCATCTATCAAACCATGGGACAACATTTACGACTTAACATTATACTTCATAATAATGAATCCTACTTCACTTTCGACTAGCGACCGGCCCCCTGTTTTACACGGGTGCAATGTAGAAACATAACCTTCTGAATTGGATAACTAACAGGTATTCATCAGCAATTTCTTACTTTTTATTAATTTGATTGGATTCGATTCCCAGGTCGAGCAAAGTGTTATGGAGTTTTTCCATCAAGAATTTCTCAGTGGCAGCCTCAGAGTCTGGATTTGTACATGGTTGATGACAATAGGCTCGCCCCTTATATCATGGGACTTAAACATAACTGCCGAAATGTGGGTGTACTAATGAGTACATCTCTGCCTAACTCTTCAGGGATTACAGGCGTGATTTTATGTTTTTTGCGATTTTTTTTCCATTTTTTATTGTTATATTGTATTTAATGTGTGATTTTTCTCAAAAACAGTTGACAACCCTACTAGGTTCATTGAATGTACTACAATGTTTGACATTACAATGTTACCGACATTAAGTGTGAGTTTATAGGTGGTTCTAAACAGTGTAGACTTGAATATAACGTCTGGCCTGATTTGTAATAGATAGACAATTTTTAAAGGTCGGGACTAAGCGTCTGGCTGACTTTATGAATTGCGGAAAGTGGCTGGTAATAAATAAAAATAAATAAATAAATATCTTGGGACAACTCACACACGGCCATCTGATCCCAAGCTAAGCAGAGCTTGTGTTATGGTAACCAGACAACTGATATACATACTTATTATATAATTTATAAATACATACATATTATAGATAAATTACACCCAGACACAGAACCAACAATTATGCTCATCACACAAAGTTTGTCCTGGGTGGGAATCGAACCCACTACCTCCGGCTTTGCAGTCAGGGTCACTCACCACTAGACCAACGAGGCAGTCAAAAATCACCAGTCAGCAGTGTTCAGTCACCAATCATCATCAATCAGTCAGTAATCTTCTATTATAAAAGCGATAGTTAGGAAGCATGGATGTTTGTTGCTCAATCACACCCGAATGGCTGAACGGATTTGGATGTTTGGCACATGGATATATTATAGTTTGGAATAGTACATACCTAGGCTACTTTTATGCCGGAAAATTGTATGGCTGTTTACTTGTTTTATTATATAGTTTTTTAATATATTTTTTAGTTTTGTAGCTGGTAGGTACTTGAAAAATAACCCAGCAACCTTCTTAGCTACCTAATCCTGTATCTACACACATCAAAAGTGTCTAGGGATCAACATCCTAAATCAATGTTAGGGATGTTGATCCCTAGACACTTTTGATGTGTATATTTAAGAAATTCAGCTACGCTTGAAAATATTGATCTAGTGACTCTGGGATATCAGTACCTACTACAAAAATCACTGCTCCTTTTAAATCCAACTGTTAGCTGTCAACACGCCGCCCGCGATCTGTCACCTTTTTTATCTTGTCATTACAAAAACTATTTTAACACATACTATTTAAAGGCCTTATTTGTATGGCAAATTATTTGCTGTGTGGAAGCCGACTCTCCTTATGTCCTCTCCTCTACTATGCTCTCTTCTTACAATATATTGATAGTAAATACTTAAAAGACAAGAGCTAGACGCAAGTTTTGTTCACGACTGTACGTCTAGCTATATACCCTGAAAACTTTTGTAAGAAACTTGATGTAGATACTATAGCTAACCCGCTTAATAAAGTCCTCCCATGCGGAAAATAAATAATATATAGGTACCACAGTGACGTCACATACTCGTATCTAAGAACTGTCCAGTGAATATTTCGCCTCTTGTGTATTACGCTACGAACGCCCCCCGCCCGCACCTCTCTCGGTCCCCGTTCTCATCCTACCCTTGCAAACTATAGGTACATATTTCTCTGTATATCCAGCCCTTTGTCATTTCTGTACGCCGTGTGTATGGTTGTCATACTTTGGTGGGACATGACCTTTATCAATGAACTCCATTTGTCAATTTTTTACCTTCTTTCTCACAGTTAGAAGCAATACATAATTAAGTGAGTTGAAAGTGTGGTTTGATTTTGATGTCCAAGACAACCCTTATTCATGACCGCGACCCTGTATCCCGCGGAGGTCTCAATTAAGCGATTTAGCTATAACTCAATACAATGTAGGTAAGACGTATGTAAGTTTGTGTATCTTAGTACTTCTTTATACACGTGTAACTTTGAATACCATTTAGGGGTCAGCGTTAACAAGTTTCATTCCTTAATTGTTAATGAACTTTAAACTGTCAGTAATAGAGTTGAAAATTGCGTAATTTTTATACAAGATAATAAATGCGAAGTTATATCTTACAGACAATTTTCAAGGGTATTAAAATTTGTAAAGTATTTTAGATAATTAACATATTTTGGTTACGGAAATATTGAAAGTAATTTTTTGTGTTTTTACGAAAACAAATTTTGAATGTTATAACTAAACTTCAAATCCTGAGAATGTTGAGATGGATGTGCGGAGTGATCAGAATGGATAAGGTAAGAAATGATCAGTACATAAGAGGAAGTCTGAAAGTGGCCCCAGTGACAGAAAAGTTGAAAGGGAATCATTTGTCTTGGTATGGGCATGTGAAGAGAAGGGATGAAACGCATGTGACCAGGAGAGTTATGAATATGAATGTGGATGGATGGAGAGCAAGAGGAAGATCAAAGAAAAGATGGATGGATTGTGTGAAGAATGATATGGAAGAAAAGGGAGTCAGTGATTGCATGACAGCTGACAGGACGGAGTGGAAGAAGAAAACGTGTCGCGCCAAGTAACATGGGACAAGAGCAGGAAGATGATGATGAACTAAACTTCAAATCCCCTGTACTGTTACATGCACCCATAAGTACAATGTTTTGCGTGCGTTTACATTGTGCTTTACCAATTTACCATTAACAATGATTTTCCACACCAAATATAAAGTTCATTTCTCATTTCCTCATATCGATACCTTTAGGCTCAAAAGGCGTAAACGCCATTTTGGCCAAAATGAGATTTTAATGCAGTCTTACTTAGTTTTTCGTCCTCTATCGATGGGTATATTTAAAACATCGATATTCGCAAAAAAAAAATGGTGGATACAGCCATAATTTTTGGTTCGCTAAACATAGATTTTCTTAAAATTTGGGTCGTGTTTTTTGGCTCTCCTGAAAAGTCGTGTTTTGCTGGATACGCCCTTTTGAGCCTAAAGGTGTCGATATATCTGGCTATCATAAACAAAATGAATTTGTCCAATGTAACTGGTAGTTTCACAGATTAGCGTGTTTAAACAAAAAAGAACAAACAAAAATATCTCACGTAACATAACATCATGCCTGTAATAACCGAAGGGTTAGGCAGGGGTGTGGGTACCCATTAGTACACCCACAGTTCGCCAGTTATATTTAAGTCCCATGTAATAGGGGGCGAGTCTATTGCCAAAAAAACTCTTTAGCTTACCTAAGCACCTATACTGCTATCTGCTCCCTTTTTTTTTAAGATGGTAAAAATCATCAAATGAGTCCTTTCGCCCTGGGTGGGGCGGAAGGGACTGTCAGACTTTTACTGACTAAAAAACCACCCTGTTCCTTCTATTGCCCTTTACGTTCCGGGGCCACGGTATCCTGTTAAGACGTCCCGCAACCCCGGCAGGCGTTTGGCCCCGTCGTAGCGGGGGTCCCTGTGCTGACAGCTCTTTGAGGCGCGCGCGAACAGAATGCGCCGTCGACCCGGGCCTAGTCCTTGATCGGACGGCGAGCTACCCATTACTCGCCGTCCGCAAACCCGTGCCTACGGTGGCCACTACCTATCTGCTCCCTGCGACTTCAAACGCGTGGTTATTTCCACTCGTGTTAAATTACATCTTTGGTTACAGCTCCGTTCCCGTGGGTCTTGGCGTGATGTTATATAGCCTATTATTGTATAGTATTCCCCATGAATCTGGCTATCATACCTATATAAACTTTATGCAACAAAAATACAAAGGCGGACTTAATGCCTTAGGCATTCTCTAACAGTCGACCAAAGGTGGTGAAGAAATAATATGGTAGGTGCAATTTGTTGAACGAAAGTAAAACAACAAAATTAAAGATTAAAAAAATAAAAAAAAGTAGGTACTCAAAAATTTAACATAATAAAATGAAGTGTACACAAGTACAAAATTTTGAACGAAAGATTTGAAAAAAGAAAAGATTTTGTTCGTAGTGACGAAAAAAATCTTTATGTATATGATAGCCTAAGTTAGAATGAAAAAAAAAACGTATTGCTCCTCTAACTTATAACTAATACCTACAAACGTAGGTCAATGAACTTACATCGTAATATTGTAGCAACATGTTACCTTCAGATGTAAGTCGGGATTCATTTTAAATTCAATATGTCTGCCGACCCCGTCGTGAGCTGCTGTATGTCAATGTGACAGGTATTGGTTTACAGAACAGGGGCTGGATTTATAAGACTTGTTGCTAGGTTAATGTCATCGGCCCAATAGTTAA
The DNA here is from genome assembly GCA_949316365.1 of Hoplodrina blanda. Lineage (NCBI taxonomy): Eukaryota > Metazoa > Arthropoda > Insecta > Lepidoptera > Noctuidae > Hoplodrina > Hoplodrina blanda. The sequence goes on from OX438564.1 coordinate 10,183,904, forward strand.
GAAACCCGCCTCTATTGTATGAGGTAACGAGTTTTATACCCGGGCAAGTATTAATATGTATTTTTTTCAATTCATGTAAAAATGCACTATAACACGATCAACATGTATGGAACAGCTGATTTTTTACCTAGTCTTGTGTTGGTCCCATCATATTTACGAGTACTTTCACCCCCTGAAAAAGGGCTTAAAATTGTGGAAGCCTATTTCCATTTTTTTTAAGGTTTTTAAAGGCTTAAACATATTTTTTATTCATAATTTTAAATCTCTTGGACTCATAATTCAATCGCATAAAAGTCTATATTTTAATGGTCGTAAATTCACATTTGGAATAATGATGACACCAAAAGTTCTTTGTCAACTTTTAAACTTTATTGCATCAAAACTGCAACCTTTGTACTGTACCTACGTCCAAAACTTTACAGACATTAATTTCAAATCGATAGCGGGAAGAAAATAAAATACCAATACTAAAAATGTCAACATTTTATTTCATAAATCAGTATAAGTACTTACATTCACTTACATCTATACAGTTTACAGTATAAAGACTTAGCAACGTTTACGACAAGTATCCTAATCTCATACAAAAATATTACCTCTCATTCGACCATCTCATATGCTGTCATTTCCATTATCTTTGTAATTTAAAGAAAGAAAAATATTTACTTAATATCATAATATACAGATTTTGTCTTTGAGAATATTTTATGTTGTCGCAGGTCATTGACCTGACATGTTGATCGTAAATACAGATTCCGAGACACGATGTTTTATTGTGTGCAATGAAGCCGAAGGGATGCATCTGGCTTGGACTTCAAAGGATATTACGGTCCCTCGTCTCAAGGTTTACAAAGGGAGCGCCATGATGAGCAACAATGGTGACGAAATACGAGGCATAAAGGACCGCAGACGATTTTTATCTGTACTTACAATCAAATGCATTTATAGACAGTTATATTTCGAGCAAAACCTCGCATTAAAATACAACTTTACCCCACAAAAATGTCCTACATCAATCAATTAAATATGCACTTTACATTAATTACATAGATATGTTTTTTATCTAAATAAAATCTTTAGAATATAAATATACTTGGATCCACGAGATGAGAATTCGTAAGCCCAGATTAATATCACTTTCTTACCAAATAATTTCATTCTGAATTAACACGTCAGACTCAACCATTTATCATGGAAACTTGCCAGAAAAATATCATCTTTTAGGAAATCTGAATCTTTGAGTGACACAATACAACAACAGTAGAAAATTAGCAGGCATAGAGAGGATATCTAATCTTAACATTTATCTTACAATTATTTAAATAGGGTATACATCGATAAATGTTTTTCAGAACAAATAATTTTCATAAAATAGCAATTTAATTGAATAATATCAAAGTTTATTTATGCTATATTCAATTGGAAAAGATACAGGATTATTTAAATTGAAATAAATAACTTTTACAATAATCTCCATTCAATTTAAAACGCACGCGTCGCATAAAGGGTGCACGGTAATACTCGTAACTTATGTTGTCAATTTAAAAATAATTTCTTTACGGCTGAACCGTTTTGTAAAAGATTTACTGCTGTGCGCGTAAAATGCATAATATGACAGCTCTATTAATCAATCTCAATTGTTTATTATTTATTGAACGTTTATAATTTTAAACTTATTAATATAATATATACTTTAAATACATTGATATATTTTAGATATATTTTAATTTTAACACGATTTAAAGCTTCATTTTCATCTTACAATTTCATGTAACATATACAAAACAAATTATATATTTTAGAATACAAATCTTGTGCCTTCTGTGAAAATTATATTTTTAGTGTTTCGCATAGACATAATATATATTATTTTTCCAACTAGGTAGGTACATTATTGTCCGACAAAAGAATGTTTGTAACATTCATCCATTTTCAATTTCAATAAATCGTTACTCTCTGCAGTGTAATATTATGTAAGAATCCACATTAACATATCAAATTATTAGATATGACGACAAGTTTAAATACGCTTATCATAAAAGACAACAACTATACAACATTAATAAGTATATAATATTTATGTACATGATGTGAATAAGTCTTGAATTTGAAGTGTGCGTATTCCAAGGTGTAAATATTGAAGTAACATTGTATATATCCTTGACAAAATACAGGTTTAGTAAAGTATACAGACGTAGGAAATGTATGGCAATGATATGAGAAAACATTTTGATTATTCAAACTACTGCCTACAAAATTAAACTCTATCTATAAACAATTAGAACTTCTATTGGTTAAATTCATTTTCTTCTACATCAACAGATATCTAGTCTAATTCTTTCTCTACGTTTCAATATCACTTAACATTGATTTTTTGATTCATTTCTCTACAGTAAATGGACATACAACCGTTTATTATAATCACATTTACTTATCATAAACATTTTGGCATCGCGAGAATACCTGTCTATATCGTAATAGCCGACGCCTTTTTAATTGATGTTAATTATCTTCAGTCCTTTGTCCTCAATCTCTTCATCTGCAAAAAGAGATAACATTTAGCATAAAACTCGAATTATTAAACAGCTGTACTCAAAATGTGTACGCGGTATTCGCGGTACTCGAGGGCGGCAGCCTATCCCCTTGATGCGGCTTAAGGCGTCCCTGGGGAGGACCCCAGGGACGCCTTAAGCCGCATTCTGTACCCAAGAGGGGGTGCCCTTAGCGTGTAGTCGCTTAGTTTATAAGTTTTAAGCCCTGTCTGGGGGCCTTAATTTTTAAGGCACCACAGGAAAGTCCGGTTATGCAACCGACAACCTCCGAAGCTGACATGCGAGAGGACACTCCAAAAAAATTCGGTGGTGATTTACGGCTCCGCAAAGCATCTGTGGGGGGTTCCGCGAAAATACTGGTCATAGTCATAGTCAAAAACTTGACATCTGACTTCGCCATCAAACAGTTGAAGAACAATAATTGGTTAAAAGTAAAAAAACAATTTCGTACCTCCCAATGCAAATGTTAATGACAAATAATATTTTAAAAAAGAATATACTTAAAGCCAGATTTTAATTATTTTAGGGGTTCCGTCAAATATTTAGTTTAACAAAAGGGTTCAGTCGCCAAAAAAAATTGATAGCCGCTGGTTTTGAAACATTTAAAACAGCTTTGAAAATTTACTTTGCGTAAATTATGAAAATGTTCTGTGAACAACAACTTTAACAACTTTAAAATCAACAATGTAGATTTTAAAGCGGACATGGACGTGGCAACAGAGTTTGAAAATTACTTCACTAATATTCCAATTTTAACAACCAGGACTCTGTCGTCGTCGTCCACTTCTGCTTTCTCTATACTAAAAGAATGTGTACCAGAATGCGACAAACATTTTGAATTTATTGTTGTGACTGATAAAGATATTATTAATTCCTTTAGGGATCTAGATGTAAAAAAAACTACCGACCTTTGGGGATTATCGGTACATATCATGTCTGAAATAATTGATGTTATTTCTCCTTTTTTAGCAATTGTTTTTAACTCTTGCATTGCATCTGGTGTATTTCCTGACCTGATGAAACTTAGTAAAGTAATTCCATTGTTCAAATCTGGTAGTACAACTGATCCTACGAATTTTCGGCCAATCTCCATATTACCCACATTGAGTAAAATCTTTGAAAAATTAATTTTGAATCAAATGTTAAGGCATTTTAATAAATATAATTTACTCCATCTGAGACAGTACGGTTTCACAAAGGGTCGTTCAACTACAGACGCGGGCGTGGAGTTACTGAAAAACATATTTGAGGCCTGGGAGGAATCGCGGGATGCTCTTGGCATTTTCTGCGACTTATCCAAGGCCTTTGATTGCGTACACCATAATACACTCATTAGGAAATTGCACCATTATGGTATAAGGAACAGAGCTCTCGACCTTCTGACTTCTTATCTGAACAACAGAATTCAGAGGGTTGATGTAAATGGCAAAATGTCTGCAGGATCTGCGGTCACCATGGGCGTTCCGCAGGGTTCAATTCTAGGACCTTTCCTGTTTTTGATTTATATTAATGACTTACCTTATCACGTAAGGGATAATCACAAGATTGTATTGTTCGCGGATGACACTTCACTAATTTTTAAAATCAAGCGACAGTTAGAAAATTTTGACGAAGTTAACAATGCACTTTGTAAAGTTGTCCATTGGTTTAATGTAAATAATCTTCTGTTAAACGAAAAAAAAACTAATCTCATTAAATTTTCAACGCCAAATGTCAGGCAGCTAAGCACCAATGTTCAGCTTAATGGAATAGAGTTGAATCCTGTTGAGTCAACGGTGTTTCTTGGAATTACCATTGACGCCAAATTACAATGGGGCCCGCACATAGAAAAATTGTCAGGCAGGCTCAGTTCGGCCGCCTATGCTGTTAAAAAGATTCGACAGATAACTGATGTGGATACAGCCAGAGTTGTTTATTTCAGTTATTTTCATAGTCTCATGTCGTATGGGATTCTTCTCTGGGGAACCTGTGCGGACATTAATACTATCTTTGTTCTACAAAAAAGGGCTGTTCGAGCCATTTACAACTTAGGTCCACGGGATTCCCTTCGAGAGAAATTCAAAGACATCAACATTCTGACTGTAGCCTCACAATACATATTTGAAAACCTTATGTATGTACACAAGAATATTTCAAATTTTAAGAAAGTGTCCGATGTTCATGGATTTAATACTAGAAATAAGCACAATCTTGTGGTACATCACACTCGTCTCCACAGAGTAGGCAACTCGTTCATGGGTCAATGTATACGTTTTTACAATAAACTTCCCATTGATGTTCGAAACTTACCGATTAAAAAATTTAAAAGTTGTATTAAAACCAAACTATACAAAAAGGGCTACTATAAAATTTCGGATTATTTAGATGATAAAAAAGCTTGGGATTGAACTGCTCGCTCTGCTAAGCCTTGTGATTATGCCCTTTGCAAATTACATTTTTCCTTTTGACACATCTTACGTAAACATGACATTTAGAGACTATTTTATTTTTTCTTTTTTTTTTTTCTTCTCATCCGGATATACTTTGGAAAGTATATTTTTTTAATATATTATATTGTAAATATGTGGACTATGTGGGTTGTTGCATTTTTTCTGGGATTAGATTTCATGGTTGTCTGACAGTTTGAGTATTCGATGCGGCCTACCCAAATGTCCTTTCTGTGGTATTGTTCGTCGTGTCGTTGAGCTCCTTAAGTTCTGAGTCGAGCTTGACGATTTCTGACAAATGCGTGCACTGACTGGACAGGCCGACTCAAATTTGTGTGCCTCTCTCCTCAAGAGACCACCTCGGACATTAACCTACTTGGTTCGCATATGATTTGACCATTACAAGTAATTGTATGGACTTTAAAAGAGACTTTGACCTCTGAGTTTGTTTCGGTGTTTCTTCTCAGAGCAGTCGGCTAGGAAACACTGGACTCATCTAGTTACAAAAAAAAACAAATGTGACGTGTAAAAGTGTTATTTATAACCAATTTACTGAATAAATCATCATTTCATTTCATTTCGAACAATTCTGCGGGAACAATGAGTTTATTTGTTAAAGTATTAACTTAGGTGTCAATGGCTTTTGAGATTAGTTGAAATCGTTATAAATGGTTGTACTGGGCATAAACATTGATTGTGCAGCCGAGTCAAGGCATAACTTAAAGCTTCCAAGATATTTAAGGTTAAACCCCGTTATACGGCGTACGATCTACTGCCAGTAAAATTGCAAAAAAAAATGGTGTTAATTCTACCAAAATGAAACAAGCCGCGTCAATACATTTCCCATTTTTCGAAGTCAATTTAATGGTAAAGAAAAACGTTAGAGATGAATTGTTATTGCTAGATACTAAAGTTGAATATTTGGCATATTTAATTATTTTCTCGTAATTAATTTAATTATTGTTCAAAGGCGACTTTTAATAGTCTAATTGAAATAAATAATTTGACTTTGACTTTTGACTTTTGGCTTTGACTTTTGATTTTCATTTTTGACTTTGACTTTTGAGTTTATTGAAAGATTGTGGGTTAGTTCGTTCAGCTAAACTAAGCTCTGTAGTACTGAAATGTTAGCAATATTTTTCGCAATCAACCTTTCAAAAGTTTATAAACTGGTAACAAAACTATTCTACTTAATAAAAGATTTTTACAAAAGAAATGTTTATTACAACAAAAATGTTTTATCAACATTATAAAATATTTATTTTTAATAACAAGTTGAACATTTTTTGTGTTCTTGTTTTCTTTGTAAATAGAAAAGACATTATCTTTTCTGTTGACAAATAATTAATGTTATAGACCATGTTCTTTTCTACAAGATATGCTAACAACTGAGCAATTATTCTTAAATTTTCAATTTAAACAATACTAGCTTCTATCCGCGCCTTTGTCCGCATCAAAGTTGGTTTTTCCATATAAACTTTGAACCCCCGTTTCATCCCCTGGGGGCTGAATTTTGGAAAATCCTTTCTTATCTGACGTCTACTAACTATAAACTACCTCCCTGACAAATTTCATCTTTATGAGTCAAGCGGTTTTCGATTTTTCGTGATGAGGGAATGAGTGACCTTTCGCTTTTATTATGTTTAGGTATGTCTTTGTTTAAACGCTAAAATACCAATACCTTAATATAAGTCCCAATATAAGTAATACAAAATTCTGACCAAGAGGTATCGTATTACCCAGTTACTGGGTTGTGGAGGTCAGATAGGCAGTCGCTCCATGTAAAATACTGGTACTCAGCTGCATCCGGTTAGACTGGAAGCCGACCCCAACATAGTTGGGAAAAGGCTAGGCCGATAACCAATACCTAAATATCTATTGTAATAGCTATGGGCGACCCAATCGACGCAGTAGAATATCACAAATATTTGTATTATCTCAGATGTTTGTTCGTAGTTTGAATGTTTGTGCACGATTGTTTGCGTAGCCTATGTGGCATCGACTGTACTTCCTAGCTCTGTTCGAACTCATGTTGCAGATTCATACTAATATTATAAATGAGAAAGTAACTCTGTCTGTCTGTCTGTTACGCTTTCACGACTAAACCACTGAACCGATTTTGATGAAATTTGGTACGAGGTAAGTTTAAACCCCAAGAAAGCACAAGGGTCACTTTCTTAAACTAAGAACGTTTAAAATCTAGTTGTAATCTCATCTCAGCGAAAATCAATGTTAAAAACATGTCAAAAAGGTATGCAAAAAACTTCACATAGTTTCGACGACTTTTGAGAATATGTTAGAAATGTAGCAGTAGGGAGTCCACCGGAATCAGGAAAATTTTGAAAGTAGTCTAAATTTTGAAAGTAGTAGTGAAAAGAAAGGTATTTTTGATAGATTAAGATTATAATGCGAACGATCTTAAAATACAGGCATTGCCTCCCTTGATTACCACGGCACAAAGACGTCATTGCATTACTCACCTTCCATTCAAGCAGCTAAGTCCAGAGTTCTGTGCATCATTGCTGGGTAGCGTGATATTTGCCGGAGGGCTCTTGTTCAACGGATACCACTGGGCCACCGGCTTGCGAGGGTTGTCCAACATTTGCAGCCAGTGGTCGCGTCCGATGCCGATCAGAGTGGATCCGATTGCTGAGCAGCCAATCAGCTCGTTTGGACCAATCCTGGTAACAAATATTTGTGTTATTTGTTGTTGATTAAGGCAACAATGTGAATTTAGTTAAAAAGCTTTTATTTTTTTTATTACGTACACAAACACTTTAATGTCGTGATGGCCCAGTGGTTGAAAGAAAGAAAGAAAAACCATTTATTCACGTAGAAGTGACGCACAATACAAAATAATATCTAAAAAACTAAATACATAAATGACAGAAAATTTTTAAAAAACGGAAGTTTGCGCCACTACCGCGCGAAATGGTTAAGGCGCCCGCCTCTCATGCATGAGGTTATGGGTTCAAATCCGGGCAAGTACCAATGTGACTTTTTCAATTCATATGTACTTTCTAAAGTTTATCTTGGACATCAATATCACCGGTGAAGGAAACACATCTTGAGGAAACCTGGACTTATACCAGCCTATTACTGTCCCACTCAAACCATGTCAGAGGCCCTTAAGGCGGCTTAGAAACTCTGACACTAGGGTGTGTGGGGTCGTAAGACCTTACTGCCCACACGTTAAAAAAAAACACTTTAATTTAATTTATTTGTGTTATACAAATAAATTAAATTAAAGTGTTTTTTTTTAACACTACTAATGGATACACCTCTGCCTAACTCTTCGGGGATTACAGGCGTGATGTTATGTTATGTTAACTATAAATTAACAATAACTGCACGTACAACAGAAATGTTTCCTTGCTCCGAACTCAAAGGTAAAATACAATACTGTACAGAAAATCACAACTCTATTATAATTTTCTTTATTGCGTACAAAAACATACTTAAGAATTCATCGTCTTATTCAGGTCACAGTCTAACCAAATTTATCTTATAAATAATAGTAATATCAGCCTATTATTGACCCACTGGGCCTCAGGGCAAAGGCCTCTTGTCATGTACAGAAGGCACGAGCATTGATTACTAAGCTTGCTCAGGCGAATATTGACTCACGATCGTTTTCCTTCATTGATGTCCGTGATATCCAAGATAAACTTAAAAAGTTCTTATGAATGGAAAAGGTTACATTGGTACTTGGTACTGGGCTATGACGATATTTATTTAAATCAAATTTACTAAATGTCAAGTCCATTTAATTTCTGATTGAGTTCAAAATCATATTATTTTGATAAAGTATTTTGATTAAGTATCCGTACTTGATCAATCATTCCAGTAGGCAACCAAGTATAACATTCCAGTTAGTAACCCACCTTTCTATTAATCTAAAACGCAAATTACAATCTTGAGATGTTGGCATGTAATTCGAAAATACCCGAACATTTCGTATTGGGATCACAGTCAGGAAAGCATTCTGAATTTAAATTCTTGGAAGGTCTTCGATACTGTGATTGGACCGTACGACGTTTGGTGAGGTAATCAACTTGGCCAACCATCAAAGCGAGCTTTGATATAAACGAACGAAACATACGAGATGTACCTATCTCTATTATATCCCTGGTACTGGTTTTACAAGCTGAATATTGGACAGAGTTGGTAAATTTGTGCACTTTATTGGTATCCCCTTTAAATGCAAGTTATGGACATGTGTATTATCTCCATCTTTACTTATGGTGCACAGATTTGGTCTTTTACTAACATCCAGAAGTCTTCAGTCGTCATAGTGGAACTCTGACACTAGGGTGTATGGGGTCGTAAGACCTTACTGCCCACACGATAAAAGGAAGGAAGAAAAGGAAAGGACCGCTGCCTGACAAATATATGTAACCTTGATCTCTTACCTGTCATAATCAATAACTTTGACGAGCAACGTGATGTCATACACGTTCTCAGCAGGCAGGTCGAAGACCAGCGCCTCATTGTAGACTGGAGACAGGGTATTCTTCTTAACCGTTGTCTTCTTCTTCTTGATGCGCTTGCCCTGGCAGATCAGGCAGATCTTCACGTATGGATCTGTTTGGATCAGAAAAATGGTTGATGGTTAGATCTGGTTAATACAAGCTTATTATTTTGTTAATCGGCAATCTGTAAAGGGGTCATTGTACAATACGCGCAACGCACCACACAAAATTTATTATTTCGTTTTAAATATTGTAATTTTGTTAAGAATTTTAATCTAAATGTTATCGAAATATCCCCGAATGGTTTTACAAATTATGGATAACCATTTCGTACATCCATACCTGCGCGATCTGCGCAAGCTCCCCATTACTGACGCTTGTCAAAACTTTCGTGGCGCGTATTATACGAACCACCATTATGAACAATTTTTACTAAGTCAAAATTGATAACAAATCATTTCACCATTATAAGGCACTTGTGAACATCACCTACAAGAAAAAAGAATTGAATCTAGTTGCCTCTCGAAAAAGTTTGTTTCGTATGGAGAAAAATGGGCAAGAAACTCCATACTAACCATGTAGTCGCGAAAAAAAGTTAGCTGATTTTATCGAGTCATGCTAATTTAAACGTGACCTGGCCCCCCTAGACAAAATCTCTTTCTGTAAGCGTTCACGCCGACGGAAAAATCAAATTGTATGGAGTTGACATTTACTAACCAGCCGCGATCACGTGACATCTGGTTAGCAAATGTCAACTCCATACAATTTGATTTTTCCGTCGGCCGGCGTGAACGCTTACAGAAATGGGATTTTGTCTAGGGTATTGATTACAAAAATGTCAAAAGGCCATTTCATATTATGTAACACAAGGGCTTGCGGACGGCGAGTGACGGGTAGCTCGCGGACTAGGCCCGGGTCGACGGCGCGTTCTGTTTCACGCGCGCCTCAAAGAGCTGTCAGCACAGGGACGGGGCCCCCAACTTGCCCCAACAGGGCCAATCGCCTGCCGGGGTAGCGGGACGACTTAACAAAGATACCGTAGCCCCGGAACGTAAAGGTCAACAGAAGGAACAGGGTGGTTTTTTAGTCAGTAAAAGTCTGACAGTCCCTTCCGCCCCACCCAGGGCGGAAGGAGTCATTTGATGATTTTTACCACCTTAAAAAAAAAGTAACACAACAACTTACACTATAACCTTGTGTAAACTCAAGTACTGCAAATAAAATAGCTTTTATCATTTAAAATTTTAAATGTCAGCTAAAAACACGAGAGCTGAGTTTCCTTTGATAAATTCTGCTTTGTATTTAGTGATATCCTTCACTTTAAACCTAACAATACAGTCATCCTAAACCTTATATACAATGCTGTATAAAACAATATGAAGACTTTACATTGTTCACTTTCATATGGTATATCATTGAAATTTTCTTTACAAACGTTTATCGAACAAGCCTTAACATTCTAGGCCTATTGTTGTATGGATAAAGAAAAATAACACCTACGTGTACTTGGATAAGAGTGCTTGAATTTTCAGCTTTGACGTACGTCCAGTTTCTCGACCGAACAATTAATATGACTAAACTAGCTTCTGCTCGCGACTTCCTCCGCGTCTAAATTGATTTCTCCATAGAAACTTTGGACCCCCGTTTCATACTCTTTGGGAAATGGGTAATTTTGAAAAATCGTTACTTTGCGGACGTCTAGTAACTATAAACTACCTCCTCGCAAAATTTTCGATATTTCGTGATGAGTGAGTGACCTTTCGCTTTTGTATATATATATTTATGGTATATTTAGATTACTTACCTCTTTCCAAAATATTATGAAGTGGTATCAAAATTTACTTATTTTTCGATCCCAAACCATTGAAACGCAAGTTCAATAGCTACTGTTTTAATATTGTACCTCACATTGTAGCTTCGATTTATCTAGTATTAAGACCGAGATAATTTAGTCACCTATTGAAAATCTTACAAGTGTTATAAATGCGAAAGTTTTTATAAATGAATGTTTGTCACTCAACTACGCCAGAACGGCTGAACGGATCTGGATGAAATTCGGCAAAGACATAGATCATAGTCTGGAATAATATTAGCATAGACTAGGTTTTGACCGCGACTTCGTCCGCGTAGAAGTCGAAAATGGTTCTAATAGGATCTTTAATTGGTTTTAATGTTAAACTTTGCCCCCCTTTTTCACCTCCTAAGAGGTAGAATTTCGGAAAATCCTTTCTTATTGGATACCTACGTCATACAAAGAACACACCCTCTAAGTTTCAGGTTTCTGCGATCAGCGGTTTAGGCTGTGCGTTGATCCGTCAGTCGGTCAAAGCTATACCGTGTATACTAGATAGAATGACTAAAACAGGAATACAGGAATATAAGGAGCACAGTTTCTTAAGCAATTGTCTTAAGAAACTGTGCTATACATGCACTAGTTTCCATAATATGACAAAAATACGCCAGGCTTTTACCTTTCCTAATGAGAAAAATCCTAGGAAACACATTAAAGTCTCTCCTTTCCCATTGCGAGACCGGTCTGGAATACAAAAGCCATCCATACGTGTATAACGTACGTTTCGAATTTCTAAAGAATACTAAAAGGGTTAAAGGGGAAAGATACTGGTAAAAGCAAAAAGATGAAAAAAAGTATCAAGATTTTTTTACATGGAGAAGTTTGACATTTTTTGAATTGAGAATACTGTTTTTTTTTATTAACCTATTTTGTGACCAGGTATGCCAAGATTTAGAAATATGAAAACAACTTATAATTAAACTAGCTTCTGCACGCAACTGTGTCCGCGTTGTTTTTTTTTCACCTGTGTTTAGTTACTGCTCCGCTCCAATGGATCTTAGCGTGATATAATATTATAATAGCCTATACTGTTCCTCACGACTCTGGCTATCTTATATAATAACATTCCAACAATTATCATGAATCATTCTATCGATTGGTGAAAACCGCATGAAAATCCGTTCAGTAGTTTTTGAGTCAATCGCTAACAGACAGACATACGCGGCGGAGGACTTTGTTTTATAATATGTAATGATAGTCTTTAGTAAGTAATACTAATTCCAATTAGACGTGGTAATAATATGCTTGTAATAAAAATAAAATTTTCCAAATTTGTTCGACACTAATTCCTTCTTAGTTATTTTTAGAATACTAAAAATAGGAATAAACATCTGTTACATCTTATATGATCCTATAATTCTCTCATCTAATAAAAGCCTACACTGAGATAAAATTGGGACATGAAAAACAACCCATTCTTAGGCACAAATCCGGGACCTTGACTCAAATTGTATGCAAATTACTTTAGCCCACACGTTCTCGCACAGTTGCCGAAAAGTCGTGCAAAAAGACTAAAATCATATTTTAGGGACACGTGGATTTTAGTTTTTATTTTTACAAGCTTTTATTTAGCTTGCACTGTTCGTACGTAGCCGTGTCGTTCTTTCAAAATTTGCAAACCATTTTTCGATTATTTGTTGGTATCCGATTGAGCTGAAATTTTGCATACACCTTTATGGCGCATTTTCATTAGTCGATAGGGCCCGCATGCGGGGAGTCCCCGCATGCGACATAACAACCAATGAAAGTTACAAGTCGTTACACCGCATGCGGGGATCCGCCGCGCATGCTTTTTACCGACCGTGATATCGACATGCGGGCCCTGTGGCATGCGTTCCAGAAATATGTCGCACCCCGCATGCGGGCCCTATCGACTAATGAAAACGGTTCACCGAATGCGGGCCCTGTGGCATGCGTTCCAGAAATCTGTCGCACCCCGCATGCGGGCCCTATCGACTAGTGAAAATGAGCCATTAGTTCTGGTGTCAATACAATGTCCAATTCTCAATATTGTAATAATTTCAATATGGCCGCCGTTTCAAGATGGCGGATTACATATTTTTTATATCAAATAAAAGGGCTTGAAGAGTAGAAAACGATAAAGTTAGTAACATCACACAAAGAAAGCATGTTTTTAAAAAAAATATATCATTAATTTATTATCAAGGCATTTAAAATCGTCAAGGCGATTGTGGACGTGATGTCGTCCTAGGAAAAAATGTAATACTAAGTATTCCGTGTGGCTTTACTCGTGGAAGAAGTTGAAAGTAACGGTCTGTCCAATCCTTCTTATTTTAAACTAGTATTTATGTAATAATATAATATCAGCCAATTACTGCCCTACTGCAAGGCAAAGGCCTCTTCTCATACAGAGATGGCATTGATCACCACGCTTGCTCAAGGGGGATTGGCGATTCCAGGCTTATATTAATTACAAGTCCAGGTTTCCTCACGATTATTCCTTCACCGATGTCAGTAATGTCCAAGATAAACTTTAGAAAGTACACATGAATTGAAAAAGTCACATTGGTACTTGCCCGGGTTCGAACTCACAACCTCATGCATAAGAGGCGGGCACCGTAACCACTGGGCCATCACGACTAGATAGTACTTACTAGTATTTATATCTCATAGCATAAAGTTTATAAAAGAGTTTTTATCTGACTTAACCAGCCAGTCTCTATGGCACTGTAGAGACCCTGGCTGGTTGAGCCAAATGCAACCTATTAGATATGAGATAAATACTGCATATTACTTTTATAATTAGAATAGAATAAGAAACGTTACAGACCGTGTGTCAACGGCTGTCAAACCAACAACTAGAATAAAAATATAATAATTTATTTAAAGTGAATACAGAAGTTTAAAATATTAATAAGTCTTTCAATAAAGTAGATTGAAGATATCCCGGTACATTAACAACCCACGTCTGGGTGTTACAGTACAATATAAATATTATACAACCTTTTTACAATTTGTCGAATGTGTGAGAGTGTGAGGAATTTTAACAAAAAGGTTGTAATTAAATAACTTTTAACGATTATAATAAACGTTATATGATATCCCACTTATGAGTCAATTCGACCCGTTTTAATTACCATCGTTTATATTATGTATGCGGTAGGATATCACTAATTATTATTTAATAATTATAGTCAACTGAAATCTTTGTGGGTTACAGTAATTTGACAGATTCAGTTTAACGTTAGTTAACCGTTTAAACGTTATTTAACCGTTTAGTTATTTTGCCTATGTGTTTTCCCGGGGCTAATAATGAGCTCTGTATAGCACTCAATTGCTTGCTATATTTTGGTAGAACGATGCAATGCTATGAAGCAATCATTCTATTCTACCACATATCAATTACATTTTAATTATTTTATTTAAATAAAAAAAAATTGTCTAAGAAATAGTACCTAATCCATCAGTATCGGGAACATGGTCTAATTTATCAATGTATCGATAACGTGCCGATTTTAATCGTCAGATAATTCATAACAGAGGAATGAATATGACTTTGACAGCTTTTGAACATAAACATTTATTCGTCAGATAAAAGTTATCAGATATTTAAAAAATCAGCTCTACATTAAATTAACATAATATCTCGCCTGCAATCCCCGAAGGGTTCGGCAGAGCCTTACCCATTAGCACACCCGCAATTCGCCAGTTATATTTAAGTCCCATGTAATAAGGGGCGAGCCTATTGCCATCAACCAGGCACAAATCCAGATTCCAAGGCTGCGAAATTCCTGATGGATAAATCCAATAACACTTTGTCTGATCTGGGAATCGAACCCAAGACCTCATGCTCAGCAGTTGACGTACAACACATTACATTAAACTAACCGATAGATAGAATCATATCATATGGTGTCTGACGAAAAGGACCTAAGTACGATTCATAAATTGAAGCCCAAATCTCCGTAATTAAACGTTTGAAAAGCATGGTTAATTTGGCAAGTTAACCAGAGATAAATGTCAAATTAAGGTCAGTTGGCACGCACACTAAAATAACTCTTTTCCGTTAACCCTTTAACAGCCTACGCGGAAACTTTGACCAAATCAAGATGACACAAAGTTTACGTAACCTTTTAATTTGTTTTATTTTCAGAAATCTCACTAATCCAGTCAGAAATAGCATCCAATTTGTACACTTTTACAGTCAAACTTTACCTACTAGACCAGATTTTATAGGTAAGGTTCACGGTTTTATTACTTCGTTCTACATTTTCTTCGGTAGGCGGGTGAATTTCGGGCAACTTCGGGAAAGTTCGGGGATCTTCGGTAATCTAGTCACGTTGGCCCTTAACAACTTTCGGAAATTGTCGTCGATTGTTGATTTTATGACGTCATGTGAGGGTTAAACGTTTGTATTGTCAAGGTTCTTAAGATTATTGATAGGATGTATTGTGAAGTAAAAAATGAGCCATAAAGTGTATGCTTAAATAGGATTGGGCGGGTCACATGCACAGTGACTTCTGAGCAAAAGTCTCCACGCAGTAGGTGCCTGAGGATGGTCGGCGTCACCAAGGACGGCCCATGAAGAGGTGGTGAGATGACCTAGACGCGCACAGCGAGGGTTGGTTTGAGGCGGCGCAAGAAAATAATACCTGGACTCGGGGGAGGTCTTTGCTCAGCAATAGGACATTCAGGTAGATCCAAAAAAATACGTGGGAAGCGAATGCAAACGAAAAGCCAATTAATAGACAACAGATTACAACATTGAACAACATTTTTTTTTTAACTTGTTTCTTACCCATTCTTCTCCGTACGAAACTACTTTTTGGCAACTATAGGTAGTTTCATTTTTTTATTGTAAAATGAGTTTCAAAAATTCCTTTTAATGGGTCAAATTGAAATATATTTTTAATTTTGACTTTCAACGCTAATACCAAGAAAATATTCTCGATCGATAATCCACAAGAGCTTGTTAAAGAAAGATAATAGTGATGGCTTTATCTGCAAGAATTTTATCCCATTTGCTGTAATTGGCTCTCACGATTTGCATGAAATGGTAATCGAAACAGCGAACAGCTTTGTGGTTACAGATTCTAGGTCAGCAAAAGAATAATGTAATTCATTTCTTCGAATAATTTATTATCGATATCTCAAACATTTTATATGATTTCAATGTAAAATAAATATTTCCAGCCTATCCGCTTCTTATATAGAGAAGGCACGAGCATAGATCACAACGCTTGCTCAAGTCGGATTGGCGAACTCAGACTTATAAAAGACTAAGTTTCCTCATGAAGATGTTTGCCTTCACCGATGTCAGCGATTTCCAAGATAAACTTAGAAAATACATAATAAGGAACATACAAAACATGCCCAATCTTTTTCATACAAAACTACCTTTTGGAAGGGGCAACTAGATTCAATTCTATTATATTTTTTCTTGTAATGACATTCAAAAGTGCCTTATAATGGCCTAATTGAAATAAATGATTTGACTTTGACTTTGACTTTGACCATAATCGAAAGCTCATGCATAAAGGCCTTAACCACTAGACCATCACGACACTCAACGACGTTCTATTTTAGAACCAAGTCGTAATTTAAAAACCTACAAAAACGTACATTTGAAGCTGAATATCAAACGAGCAAACTTTTGAGATTTTCTCGAAAATTTATTCTCACTAATTATTCACTTCCCATTCTCAAGTTATGACAAATAGTCGACACTACCATGTGTAAAGGACGTGGAGCAAAAGACAAATTGGTCCTTTGGTTCTATTCATTCTATCATTTGCTATAACTTCCTGTTTGAGTAATTATAATTCCATTAATCAACCTCTCCATTTTACTAATGAGGAAATAGCTTTTGTTGATTTATAGTTTTGATTTGTTGTAAACACACAGACATAATAAAAAATAAACTCTTTAGGTGATCGCTAAAAAAGAGATATTTTTTTTATATCCAACCCAAAGGGGTGGAAAGGGGGAAGTTCAATTGAATGTTTTATTTTTTATTTCTTGAATTAATTATTTTGAAACAAATAGTTTGACGTTATAATTTTTATTAAAACGACACAACCCCCTATTGGGGTTGAATTTGTAGGCAAAAGTCCATAATCAACGCAGACGAAGTCACGAGCAAATTACTAGTCCACCTATAGCACAGGTAATCGCCCATTGCATTCACTGTATAAAATTCCATTTTACCTCGACATCGGAAAATAAAATTCCCCGTACCTTTTTCCAATTCCTTCAGTTTATTGGAAAGTTCATCAGTGGATTCGTCCCAAATACCGATACCGAGACCGATATCGATACCCGGGTGTATGAGTATTAGTATTCTAGTAACATTCGTTCAGCGATACAACTTCTAAAATTGCTCGCTCTGTCGTTACGTGTTAGGTGCAGGTTTAGTTTTTATTTTATTGCCATTATGTGTGGATTGGAGGCAAGAGGAAAAGAGGACAAGAGGGCAGGAGGAGGTTATATGTAAGTGAGAAAGGAGTACAGCAGGGGTCACCAAGACCGCTGTTTGTCTCCGGATCGCCGACTAATATTGCGTGGACCTTAAGAAAACAGTAAACTTCATACCTAAAACTAATATTATTTAAATATGACAAAAGTTTCTATGTGAATAACAAAATTAAAGCTTGTGGCATTATAGTTTAGCCCAGTCTTCCTTATTAAAAATAGGTATGTATTGTATTTGTTATCACCAAGTGGATGGAAGAATTTTTTTGTCAAGGGTCATAAACAAGCGTGGATATCAATGCTCGTGCCTTCTCTGTATGACAAGAGGCCTTTGCCCAGCAGTGGGACAATAATAGGCTAGTATAATATTATCGACTGCCTCGTTGGTGTGGTGGGCGCAGAGCATGAGCATGAGGTCTTGGATTCGATTCCCAGGTCGGGCAAAGTGTTTCTGAGTTTTTCCATCAGGATTTTCTTAGTAGCAGCATCGGAGTCTGGATTTGCGTCCGGTTGATGGCAATAAGCTCGCCCCATATTACATGGGACTTAAACATGACTGACGAAATGTGGGTGTACTAATGGGTACACCTCTGCCTAACCCTTCGGGGATTACAGGCGTGATGTTATGTTATGTACAATATTATTGAAGTCATCAAAACGATAACAACCACAGCTATTTTCCCGTACCGAAGGACCACATCTGTTTACAAACGATAGAACGATACAATTATATTAGTGTACGCTAACGGAATTAGGCTAGCCCACTTAGTTATAGATTCGTGTAATCTGTTTTAGGGGAAACCTAATTACTGGCCAATACTTGGGGATGCCGTAATGAGATTAAGAGTTTCGAAGTTGTTTCTAAGTGTCGGTATATGGGACTTATGCAATGTGAACCATGTTGTTTCATGAACAAGAAGGCATAAATATTACAACCATGAAACATGACATAGAAAAGCCAATAATTTTAGGGTAAAAATTTATTTCATAATCTTTTAAGTTTTCACATAAATAATGGCAAATGCATCTATACAGCAGTGCAAGAACGCGCTAATCTTCCATTTATCGAGGAAGGCTATATGCTATAGCATCACGCTGCGCGGACGAAGGGCGGTCAGAAGCTAGTAACATATTGATGTTTTAAGTAAGCCTTTACACCTAATGGTCGTCTACAGTTCCAATAATTTGTACGTATATAATGATATAGTAATTTTTGTGCAAGGCACATTCACGTGTAACCCTGTATACAAGTATTGTAAAACATTTATTTTAAAAGAGTAAGTATGGAGTTTCTTGCTCATTCTTCTCCATACAAAACTACCTTATGGAACGGGCAACTAGATTTTCTTTTTCTCTTATATAATATTCAAAAGTGGCTTTTAATGGTCTAATTTAAATTAATGATTGGCTTTGTGTTACACTAATACTAACACAAATGCACGGGGGCTCGAGTGTATCAAACTGTCACTAACCTGACGATCCATTGATGTCCATTGCTTTCAGGTTCCTAGCTTTGATGACGGTGACAGTAAGCCGACCAGCAGTGGGTAGGTAGCACAGCGATAGCATCAGTTCACCAAGATCCTTTTTCTCCTGTAACAAAAATATTATTATTAGAAAAGAAAGATGGCCGCGTTGGTCTTGATCGCAATGGCGTCTGCTAAGTATAAGATCCTGGGTTCTAACCCCAGGTGTGACTATGTTCGCGTTTTTTTTCAAACTCAAAGAGTACATGAGACTTATCTACACTAATACAATAAAGCTGAAGAATTTTTTGTCTGTTTGTTTATTTCTGGAACTGCCAGTCGGATTGGAAAAAATAGTTTTGTATACGATAACCAAATTCATGCGTGCTTGTATGACGAGATGTATGACAGGCGAAAGGAGTATGTAAGGATCGTAGCAGGTGGCGTTCTGTAGTTTCTGTCTACCCCCATCGGGAAAAGGCGTGAGTTTATGTACTCATGTATGTATGTATAACCATGATTCATGTGGAATAGTACAGGCTATAAATCGTAGTCTTAACTGAATACGGGTGAAACTGCGGGGTTTAGCTAGTAAAAATATAAAGAGAAATAGATAAAAGTATGTAATCATTATGCCATTTACCGGGTGTTAAAAGATACTAAGTAATGCTAAAATTCTCATCTTTTTTACGGATCATTGCAATAATTGTTTGTTCTGGACCAGATTTCTAGGAACGTGATGGTTACAGAAATATCGAAAGTCGATAAAATCAAGATTTAAACGCTAGAACGAAACTCTAAATACTTCACGTTAGGAGTCATAAATAAAATATTTTGATTTGATGAGGATTAGGTTTCGTTAGTGTGTTTAAAGGGTTTAAAAAACCTTGGCATTTACCTTCTTTTGTCTAGGATCTAGCTTTTAACTAATTATTCTTTTGAAATTTTATACCCACACACCTATCACCATATCTGTGTGGGTTTAGTTTTGCTTAAATGAACCAACCCACAGCAATGAAAATTTCTCCCGTTTTGCAAGTAATTGTAACATTTTTGGATGTAATCATAATGCTAAATAACTTTTAAGGAAAACTTTTAGACCTATCTAGATACTGAATTAGTTTGACGTAAGTAATTAATTAAAGTATATTATTGAAAGATTGTCAGTTGGCAGAATTTTTTGGCGGTTTTTTTCTAGAGAATAAAATTACCTTGTACAATCAGCATCAGGTACTTGTTTAACGTATGCCTACATCTTTCTGTGGGCGACTGTACGTCTTGAACAAAGCTGATATGTCTTAGCCGTAATTACAAATACGACCATGGGTCCTACCATGAACTCTTATCGCGATCCAAAAACTGAAATTGTTCTTTAAATACGTCAATATAACGCATCAATTTATGTCATTATATTGACGTATTTTCTCTTATCGCGATCCAAAAACTGAACTGTTCTTCAAATACGTCAATATAACGCATAAATTGATGCGTTATATTGACGTATTTGAAGAACAATTCAGTTTTTGGATCGCGATAAGAGTTCATGGTAGGGCTGCATATATCATGTAATGACAACTTAATTATTATATTGCGTTCGAGTAGCAGCTGTAATGGGCCTTACACATTACAGCTGAAGGCAGTTGCCTGAAATATAAAGCGCTTTATTTGCTGCGTAGTGTCAGGTGGTCGTGATTGGGTGCTTTATAAAACGTCGTGTGTTTTCATTCAGCTCGTTAAATATTTTTCTATACCTATCTGATTGTACGAAAATGGGGGTTAACATCACGCCTGTGCTACTAAAAGGGTTAGTGTACCCATTAGTAAACCTACATTTCTCCAGTGATATTGAAGTCCCATTTAATAGTGGGCTAGCCTATTGCTATCAACCGGGCACAAATCCACACTACGAGGCTGCTGCTGAAAAATTCCTGATGGAAAACCCAATATCACTTTGCCTGACCTGGGAATCGAACCCAAGTAATCATGTGCCGCAGTCGGTGCTTTGCGTCTTCTAGACCAACGAGGCAGTGAAGTCATGTGAACTAAGTTTTTATCATTATTAAAGATTGCAGACCAATGGTTTTATTGTAGAATTCTTAAAATACTATAGTAATGTTTGCAGATTTTATATAATCGTAACATATCGGAAATGAACACTAAGTTATTATCAAGGCTTTAGTGACCTTTTGACATTCACGCGTCATGCGGTTGATTAATCTTGAAGCCATACTGCGATATAAAACTGCTGACACAGGAAACCAAGTCTGGAACGCGCGACGAAGGTGCCTGTCTGTAGAGGTCGTTATATTTCCTCTTTCACTTATTAAATTAACCACAGAGCCATTTTTCTTCATTATTATGTTTTTCTTCAGCTGCCTCGGAGTCTGAATTTGTGCCCGGTTGATGGCAATATGCTCGCCCCCTATTACTTAAAACATACTTAAAACATAACTGGCGAAATGTGGGTTTACTAACCTCTGCCAAACCCTTTGAGGATTTAGGCGTGATGCATTTTCCACATTTCTTTATTATATGAGATTTTTTTTCCAAATATACGGGATGTAAAAAAGACACCTTTACATTGGTGTTAAGTACGCATGCTGTCTATAAAACTAAGTAACATTGGTGCTAGGAAATCACTTAAATTTTTTGTGTGAAAAATTGCTGTTTGTGATTGTACCGCAAATAAAATATTTTGGTTGCATACAACAGTACAGGGATACCTACTATTGCATGCAATCGTAAGCAAGCAAAATGAAAAAAACATAATATCAAGACCACATATTCCAATCTCAGTCTAATAAAATCACTGCCTCAAAATATTCAATTTTCTTGCCAAAATTAATTTCAATAAAGACTTCAAATATTCTAATAATAATTTATTAAAGGTTAAAGTAGTTTGCACGTGACTGTACGCGAGCTAAACTACGCGTCAATAATATAGATGACAGCTAAAAGGCGGATCCAAACGTGATTAGATTTATTAATAGACTGCGTAAGGTTAAACTGAATTACAGGTTCTTTGATATAAATCAATAATTTATTTGTGATAGGCAACAGGGTCTAGAAAGAGATTTAACAAGGTCGAGGAGGAACATGTACAGTCGCGGTCATAAGTGGAGTAGCAATTTACAAAGCAAATCGATTGACACTTTGGTTAAACTTACGACCTTTCAACGTCGTGTGCCAATTTATTTTGAGGTGTACGTAGGTACTGTGTTATTACGTTCAAAAGTGCCTTAAATAATGGCCTAATTAAATAAATTATTTGACTTTGACTTTAACTTTGAATACATCACTTATACACACAGATGTAGGTATGGCCTGTACCCCGTGTTCACAGAAATTTAAACTTTAGCATGCTACTGCACTTATGACCCGTACTGTACCTCCATACCTGGACCATACCTAGGAAAAATCTGGTTACGAAGATATTGAAGGTCAATGTTCTAATGATTTTTAGGAAAACAAGTTTCAAATGTTATAACTCAGTATGATTCTGTATACATATATTTTAAAACATTGATTTTTTAAAGAGTACGTATGGAGTTTCTTGCCCGTTCTTCTCCATACAAAACTACCTTTTACTTAGAAGAGGCAAGTAGATTGAATTTTTCTTTTTATTGTATATGACGTTCTAAAGTGCATTTTAATGGCCTAGTTGAAATAAATGATTTGACTTTGACTAAAACGAAACCCCCATTTATCTTGCAAACACCCGAAGGTGCGTAAAATGTTTAGCGTGCGCGTGTACTCTTTCATTAACAGTGATTTTCCACACCAAAAGTAAAAGTCGTTTACAAGCAATAATTTTTGCTCAAAGTTAGTATATTATTTGTTGGGATTTTACTAAATACTATTACAATTGTTGGAATTTTACTAAATACTATTACAATTGCAGACCACACGTTTTTGTAGACAACAAAAGAAAATATTCTCAGAAATGCCCCAGAATATGATGCAGGATATAATCTCAAAAGATATACTGCAAAAAAAGTAAACAAACACCACCAAAACTTACGACATCATTTAACACGGAAGGTGACATATCTAAATATCCCATCACATAACCTCATAAAATTAGGTCAACCGTTTTATATTCACGACACCATACACCTCAAGGCAAGGTGTAGGATAAAAAGACCCTTGTCCTTCAAAATAGACTCAAAGGACCAAAAGGAAAAGGGCACAAGAAAGCCACGTAAGACGTATCTACTTGATTAATGGGATACGGCCCTTGCTTAAGACCGAATTGGATTGTTAAGACTAACTGTATACATCTCAGAAATTAAATTAAGTTGAGGGAAAATTTGCAGTAATGATTAATTGTGGGGTATTGAAATGTCAAATCTGAGATGTTTGATTGAGTTTTGCGGGGTCGAGATTCGGGTTTCTGTAAGTTTGATTGATTCTAGTGGTTATTTTAAGGTGTGGCTATTTTAGGTTGTAAGATAAATTTAGTATGTCTACAACGATTGATGGTCGAAAATTTCAGACTTGTAACTATTAACTTAAGACTAATTTTTCAATCGTCAGTTAACTCTTCTCGGTTAAATATGGCGGTTTGAAAGCTTTTGTATAGAAAATATGTCAAACTGTCATATTTATTCTTTAAATATTATCTGACTACTGAAAAATCAGCCCTTAGTGTAGTTAATAATAGAACTTTGGCATAATAACAATCGATATTATTGATGAAATGAACATTTAATGAAAAAAATATTATGAACTCACGCCTTTTTCCCATGGGGGTAGGCAGAAACCACAGAACGCCACCTGCTACGATCCTTACATACTCCTTTCGCCTCATTTACGTCCATACATCTCGTCATACAAGCACGCCGGTTACGAGTACTCCGCACCTGACCTTTCTGAAGAACCTCACCAATAAGGTCAGTGTAAGGCGTGAGTTTATGTATGTATGTAAATATTATGACTGAAGCGTAACTAAGTTTCAATCGCAAGCACGATTGCCGAACGTGGAATCTTTAATGTAATTAATCTTATTAAGTTTTTCCATTAAGACTTTCCTCAATAGCGGCTCAAAGGTTGGCAGTATGTGGTGTGCCACCTCCGTGCCTCAGAAAGCACGTAAACCGTTGGTCCTGCGCCTGATCAATCCCCGGTCGTGTCGTATTGCCGTCCTTTGGGATTATAAGAGCGAGGAAGGAGGAGGTCTACCTATGTTTGTGCACACACTCGAACACTATACTTATAGTTTCTCCTACGTATTTGCCTAGCCTCCATTGGCCACCGTGAACGAAATTCAGTCAGAATGTAATAGAATAATAATTTCACATTTTATCTTAAATTGCTATATCTTAAGCAGCGTAAAAAAAATCAACTTAATGAAGAAATATAAGCAAATTCGAGTTTATAAAGCCAATTATAAGGCATGAAAAAATAATCTCTCATTTTACGAACATCAAAAATATTTTTTGTACAAGAATCTTATATGAGAGTAGGTAAAGAAGCTGCCAGAAGTGAGCTCAGTAATTTAATAAATGTTGACTTTCCTTAACCTCAAGAGTGTCTGTCATTTGCTTAAGAATTTGTGGTATACTTGCTTTTGGCCGCGACTTCGTCCGCGTAAATGTCGCTTATCGCAGACGAAGTAGCGAAATAAAAAGTATTATATGTCCTTTCTCCAACCAGCGCCGTGGTTTTTAGTGCCTCCGTGCACTGGCCACGGCATTACCTATGCTGATCGTAAGCCCTTCGCGCGGTAGTGGCGCGATTTTTATTTTTTTGAATTAAATCCAAACTTGTTTATACTTTGCTTTTATGTACAATTTCTTCTTTCTTTCTTTCTAGAGTTTAAACTTACCCCGTACAAAAGTTCATCAAAAGCGGTTCAGTGGTGTAGTCGTGAAATCGCAAAAGACAGACAGACAGAGTTACTTTCGCATTTATAATATAAGTATGGATAGTATAGATGAATTACTATGGATACTATTCTTCATAAAGCTGGCCATCATATGCTGCAAGATTTTTCCAATCCTCCTGGTAGTTCTAGAGATTCGCATAACATCACGCCTGTAATCCTCGAAGGGTTAGGCAGAGGTGTACCCTTTAGTACACTCGCATTTCGCCAGTTATGTTTAAGTCCCATGTAATAGGGGGCGAGCCTATTGTCATCCACCGGGCACAAATTCAGACTCCGAGGCTACAGATTCGCGCATTTAAACAAAAACAAATAAAACATCTCTTCAACTTTATTAGATTAGTATAGATATTGCTTTTTTTCAACAATATATCGTAGGCAAAGCTAATAAATCCATTTCAATAGCTATTGATTTCTGACAGCAATCATAATATTATGTTTTTATCATTTGTTATCGTAACTCTATTCGTAATACCGGCAATGTGTCAACAGAAAATGGACTCTTTGATGCTTTATTTACGTCTTCCATTTCCTTTTTTATTTATATATGTATGTTTTATGATAAAATTAAATAAAGGATGTCATAAGCTGCGTTTGTATTTAACCTGCCCCGCGTGTCACCATGCGTAGGAAAGCTATCGGTTTCATACATTTAGTCGGTTGCTCCACACCACACGGGGTGGGAAAAATCAGTCCTATACTAAATGTAAAAAACCGGTTATATATACATACTAGCTGTCCGCCGCGGTTACACCCGCGTCTTTGGTTACTGCTCCGCTCCCGTAGGTCGTAGCGTGATTGTATATAGCCTATAGCCTTCCTCGATAACTAATCTATCTAACACTGAAAGAATTTTTCAAATCGGACCAGTAGTTCCAGAGATTAGCGCGTTCAAACAAACAAACAAACACTGCAGCTTTATAATATTAGTATAGATTATACACATAATTAAGAAGAGCTACATTATCAGCAAGTACTTTTTTTTTCTAGCCTATTCTGTCCCTCTCTTGGGCACAGGCCTCCCTCCACTCCTTCTATCTTTCCCGTTTACATAACTAACATAACTTAGGCTATATTTCATCATCAAAAAAATTAGGGATCCGTAAAGAAAATCCTCGCGGACGAAATCGTGGGCAAACGTTTAAATTTTGATTTGATTTGTTCACTACCTCTAGCAGGCAATAGTTTTCCTTACCTGAGGCGCAGCGAGGATGTTCATGGTATACTCGATCTCCTGCTGAAGGTCAGCTGACTCCAGCAGGCCCTTGAGCACCACATGACCGATCAGATCATGGCGGCTGAACCGGTCGAAATCGTATACGGAGAACTGGATGTAGCGTTGACGAAGCTCTTCATACGGCACACTGATAACAAAAAAAAAAACAGTTGAGTTCAGTCCTTTGAAATAAACCAACATGGCGATAAAGATACGTTTTAATAAAAGATTGGGAATTTAAATTTTGCTAGGAACAATAAATAATAATTCGGGTATTAAAAAAATCGGCCAAGTGCGCACGAAGGCTTCCGTAACATTATCTAGAAAAACAGCAAAAAAAAAACCCGTTCGTTGTATGGGTGTCTTCAAATATTTATTTTATTCTGTTTTTTAGTATTTGTTGTTATAGCGGCAACAGAAATACATCATCTGTAAAAATTTCAACCGTGTAACAATCACGGTTTATGAGATACAGCCTTGACAGACAGACAGACAGACGGACGGACAGCGGAGTCTCAGTAATAGGGTCCCGTTTTACCCTTTGGGTACGAACCGTAAAAATCAGCTGTTCCATATATTTTGACATAGTGGATGTTGCATTTTTACATGAAAGAAAAATTTCATAGGTCAGGTATGATTTTTTGTTTAAAAAAAAAAAAAAAAAATGACTACATGCTTAAGTCTGAATTCTTTTCCAAGTGTGCATCTCAAGAGACATCAAATAAATACTAAGTAGCGAACTCTCTGATCGGACTGGTTTATAAAAAATATCCTAAGAGTATTCTGGAAATTTCGAAATGCTATCTTTTATAACTTAAGAATTGTCTTCAATCATTTAAGTGTCACCTGGACTTAACTTTTAAGTGACTTTGTATGTCAGAGTTACCGAACGAAAATATAAATGTGAGAAAGGGGCCAAGTTCAGTAGAAAATATCTTCGGATTAGTCGGTGTCACTAATAAAAGAAAGTAACCATTTTTTTTAATGAATGAATGATTAAAGGAACTGCTATAGAACATGGCTCCAGAAACTACTTCAAAATGGTACGTTAAAACAAAATATTTATCATTCACTTTTTTTCGTACCAAACTTAGTTGACACACTACCTGTGTGTCTAATTCCACAATAAATATTAAGTTAAGGTTTACGTAAATAAAATAATTATCATGCACACTGCAGTTTTCGCTTCTTTTCGTACCGAACTTGGCTGACACACTACCGTGTGTCTATCTACAATAAATAGTAAGTAAAGGTTAGTGACCTTTCAAGTTCCAACAATACTGAGAAGTGTTATAGTGAGGGAGTAAATAAAACTTTTGAAACCTTGACATAATTTATTAAAAACAATAGAGTGAGCCAGGGATGGTAAACCCTTATTGGTGAACGTATGACAAAAATAATAGTGTGGCTATGAAGTGCCTTCAATAAGGGGTCAATCGCCTACAAAGAAGCCAGTATTCGCAAGCCGGTCTAAATATGCGCAGTGGCTAAGCGATCGGCTTTTGCGCTGCGTGTCATGATTTCGATTCCGCACGGAGCAAATATTTATATGGTCTACAGGTAGTTGTTACGAGTCTGGTTGGTTAAATTTTTATAAATGTACTCACGAAGCAAGAGAAATACTTAGCTCGTGGCTACATTAAAAAAAAAGAATTCAAAAATTGGATCTCGACATTGGTCATTGGTCATTGGATTGAAAGATTTGCTTGATTGATACGCTTTGTCATTGTGAACTCAAAGTTTAATTTCCATAGATAAAACGGATTTCTTATACAAAGATTCTAATATGACCAACCAACAGGGTTCAACTTTTACATTTGCAATACCATGAATATAAAAATTCAAACTTGGCATAATGTTTGGCATGTACCCAAATCTTTCTGCAGAATTTTCACTCGTTTTGGCCAATCACAAACTTATGATTGCCTTTGAAATCTCACTTTTTCAGGTAAGGTTCCTGAACTTTCAGAAAAAAAACTTTCCAAAAGTTTGTCAATTTATTTGTTTTGCATACAAATTAGGCATTTTTGTCGCTGCGATATCCGTAGAGGGCGTTAACCTTTGCCAAGGGTCGGATGTAATTATGAGAAGTTGCCAGAAATTTCTGGAAGCCGTTTAAGAGTTTCATTAAGGAGCTTGAAGCAATTTAGCTGAAACTTTTGACATCCTTTTAGGCCAAAATATTAAAAAAAAACCGCTTGTAAAAAGAATTTCCCTACATACTCCATTTTTATAACTTCTGTCCTTGATTTAGTCAGCATAGACTTCAGAATTAAGCCAAAATCCTGAATTATACCACAGAAACACAAAACCGAGAATAAAATAACCAATGTGTTAAAGTAGATCAATATCTTATTATTATGTGTGCCAAATAGACTTAGAGATTCTAAACCCGTTCAGCCGTAAGAGTGAAAGAATAACAAACATTCGTCAATACATCCATCAAAACACAAAACATTGCAACTTTCGATCGAACAACATTAGCCGAATATTTAGCTTTAATCTACATCAAAATTAAGTAAGAAAAGCTAATATTCCAGGAATTCTGATAAAACTTTTAAAGTGAAGTACAATTACCATCAAGATGATAACTAAGAGCACAGATAATATAATACTACGCTAAGAGTAAACTCAATTTACCGGTAACTTAGAAAGTCAGGTGGCACTCAACAAAACTAATATTTTGACGAAATATTGCCAAGTTCTGTCGCCAAGCCCCGAGGGAGGGGACGAATAAGGATTAAAGTAGAAATAGAAATTTAAGGAGATTCGTATCTTGACAAGTTGACAAAAATTGATATTGAATTTTGATGGCTGGAAAGTTGATAGCATGTTTTTGCTGTAGGTATGGTGCACTAAATTCGTGGCCACACCGAAGTGGAGAGTTATAATAGTAATATGCAGGCAGTTGCTATCCGTGTTTGGACCCGTCCTTATAAAGCACTTTACACACAGCAGCTATAATGTGAAGATGTATATTATAGCACGATACATCTCACTACATCTTTCCATAGAAATCGTCGGGAGACCACACACAAAAGCTATCTAAATATATAAAAGATCACTCACTCACTCATCGCGAAATATCGAAAACCGCTTGTCGTATAAAGATGAAATTTGGTAGGGAGGTAGAGTTTGTATGGAGAAATCAAGCGGGCAGAATTTAGTATTACATATTCAAATAATCATCAGAAAATCATCTTGGCTTTCCGTACCTTTATAATCCGCCAGTTGACCAGGCTCTAAGGACCAAAATAACCGTTCTATACTAACCTGAACAGGAAAGTCTCATTGAAGACAGGGTTCAGGTTCTTGCGGTGGACCTTGGTCTGGAACTTCTTCTTGCGGTCAGGGAGGAGGAACACCTTGATGTAAGGGTCACTGCTGCCGGTCACGTCCTTGATAGGCAGGTCACGAGCTTCAAATATCTGGAGAAAAGAAAACAATTATTATTATTATTGGTTTTCTGTACGTGTCGATATTGAGTACGGTCTAACCCGAAAGAGTGGATTAAAAATAAAGTAAAAGTATTAATCCTTTTTTATATTATTTATTTAACACATAACATGACATTATGCCTGTAATCCCTGAAGGGTTTGGCAGAGGTGTACCCATTAGTACACCCACATTTCAGTCAGTCAGTTATGTTTAAATTCCATGTAATAGAAGGCGAGCCTACTATTACGTACTTACTACCTACGAGGGAGAAACTCTTTTAACTTTTAGAAACGATTGTAATCTAATCTTAGTCTCAATCTGTCAAAAATGCCCCTAATTCACTTACATTTTTTAACATTGATTTTTCGCTGAGATGAGTTTGCGACCTAATTTTGAACATTTTATTTTTAACAATAATAGGTATTTTGTTACATCACGTCTACCAATTCAAACGGATTATGAATGATTGGATGTGGATATAAAATTGGACACACGATTATTTTCCCAGAATAGAATATGTACAAATAACCACAACATGTTATGTATTTAAAAACAAAACAAAATATTTTCCGATCCGACCGCTTTTCACAAAATCCTTTACGTTATTGTTTTTTTTTTTCTCGATGATATATCGCCCCCGCGGCGCTTACCAATACAGCCATGAGCGGGCTTAAAAAAATCATAAAATTCAAGCAATCAATTTATAAATTAATCCCCCTGACATTTCCTATACTTGGTTGTCATCAATTCAATAAATTAATTAACCACCCTGCTTCCCATACTTGCCTCGTTCATCAAATATTTCGTAAATTGATTTTGAATGACCCCGGGACTGGTCTGTGACACCATGGGAATATTTTATGATTATAAAATTTCGCGGACTTTATTCTCGTGAAGAAAACATTTCACATGACATCGGTGATGGAAAACATCGTAAAGAAACCTTTTTTTAAGGATGGGAAATCATCAAATGACTTCTTCCACTCTGGGCGGAACGGAACGTGTCAGACTCTTACTGACTAAAACTCATCCGTGTTCCTCCTAATGCCCTTTGCGTTCCAGGGTCGCGGTAACACTTTCGGAGAAAATCCGCAACCCTGGCAGATCGTGAAGACACCTGGACTTATAATTATTACAAGTCTGAAATCGCCTTGAGCAAGCATGGTAAGCAATTCTCGTGCCTTCTCTGTATGAGAAGAGGCCTTTACACTGCGGTGGGACAATAATAGTCTGGTATTATTATTATTGTCATCATCATCTGCCTACAGCTGTCAAGAATTGGATACAGGCCTCTCTAATTGCACGCCATTCATCTCGATTCTCGGCAACCCTCATTCAGCAGCTGCTAGCCACCATGCAAACAATATCACTAGCCTGGCCAACTAACTTTGGCCAATTCGTGGTCTCCACTCAAAAACAAAACAGGTGTACCCCAACGGCCAACGGGTCTACGGCTAATGTAGATGGGCCGTTGCCACATTAGCTTGCTTATTTAAAGTCAATGTCGAAGTCAAAACATTTATCTCAATTAGACCATTTACAGGCACTTTTGATTGTCCAGCAGTCGGTCAGTTAGTCAGAAAGTTGAAGTTGCTCGTTCCAAAACAGAGGTAGGCCACCATGGAGAAGAACGAGCAAGAAACTCCATGGCACTCTTTTCAATTAGGTTTTTACAAAATCGTGGTTACATTATTGTTGTGCTTGAGCTACATCGACTAGGTACTTAGGTTCTGTTGGATCACCTCATTCCGGATACGACAGAGAGACTCCAATCATAACCCTTTTCATGGTTCACTAAGCGACCTTAAGTGAGCAAGTATTATTACCAATTCTGTATAATTTAACATCTAAAAATATTTTTGCCAACAACTGAAATATTCGCACAACTTCACAAAATCGCTCAAACGTACAAACCTTGAGAGCATGTAAATACCATTAACTTCACCAATTCAAGTTCAATAGAGTTCAACAACCTGTAGATAAAGGTCGTGACCCACACTCGAGGAAATTCAATTAAGATCGTTCGCACGCTGAGCTTTCCTCAAAAAAAATATATCTTTGACATTTAATCTTAAAGCTCATTTATTCGAAGAAAGTTTCTCGTTACAAGAGGCAAGGATTTCATGCGAGAAGGTGGTTATGAGCACATTCATGTGTTTACAAAAATAAAACTGGAATAAGATTATGTTTGAGACTTGACAAGCGACTTTCGTAAACAGATTTTTTGTTAACACAGATGCCTTGAATTTTCAAAGACGATTCTTGCTTTTTATCGTGCAGCTGTTGTACGCACTTACTGCTCCGATAGTCTCGTGGTCGCAAGCGTTAGGTTCTGGGGTAGTTTCCCAGGTCGGACAAAGTGTTATAAGGTTTTCCCTTTAAGAATTTCTCAGTAGCAGCTCAGAGTTTGGAAGCTGGTGGAGTGACACCTCCTTGCCTCAGAAAACACGTAAGTCGTTTATTTTATTTTTTTATTTATTTTATTTATTTATTATATTTTATTATTTATTTACCGTCCCATCGGACTATTATGAGAGTGAGGGTTTAGAGAACCGGGGTTGCGGGACATCTCCGGGGTCGCGGGACGTCTTAACAAGATATCGTGGCCCCGGAATGTAAAGGGCAACAGAAGGAACAGGGTAGTTTTTTTAGTTAGTAAAAGTCTGACAGTCCCTTCCGCCCCACCCAGGGCGGAAGGACTCATTTGACGATTTTTACTACCTTAAAAAAAGGGGTATAGAGATATGACACAATGAAACAGGGTGTAAAGTTTCTCATCCTCCGTTGAAAAGGGAGGATCCTCCGACCAGACGGGTGATATGTCTGATGCGCTAACTGCCCGACGGACGGTTGTTGTCGGGATTTTGTATACATGTTAATGTCGCGGCAAACTTTGATTGCGTGATGTAGGAATTGTCAGCTGTAGTTCACATGCTGTGCGATAGGTGTCGCTGCAAGGGAAAAGGGAGTACACCTGTACACACACACTTGTTCACTATAATATCTTCTATGTACTTGGCTATTCTCCTTTGAGATTATCCGCCGTGACCCAAATTCGATTGGGAGAATAATAATGAGGTACTCTTAAGGCCGCTATCACGCGGTCGGCTACAACTTCACGCGGTCGGCTACAACTGTAGCCCGACCGCGTGAAGTTGAAGGCACGACTGCATACTGTTGATATTGACTTCTCTCGACTGCAGCCGACCGCGTGCAGTTGGTATCATGACTGCACGAAGTCGAACGTACACTGCATGCAGTTGAATATAGAGACTGCGTGCGGTTGTTGTGGTGCAGTCCGTGTGATAGCGGCCTTACAGGGGTCAAAATGTTATCGCCTGTTAGAGACGAGAAAGTGTACTAGTGTAAATGAGCCGTAACATTTTCATAAATCTTGGCCTTAATGTCCCCTGGCCTCGATTCAGGAGTCCGTAGAGCAGCGTTTGATTTGGAAAAATTGCGCAGAACCAGCAAGTTACATCTGGCTGACCTAGAATTTTTGATTGGACAGCAAAATGAAGCCGTGGAAGACATAGTTGAGATTAATGATTTTGTGCGCGACTGTACTGTTTTATTAGTTTTTTGACACATTTGAGCCTTTTTCATATGGCCGGTAAATTAATTGGAACTTTGACGAGATGTATGAACGTAGATAAGGCGAAAGGAGTATGTAAGGATCGTAGCAGGTGGCGTTCTGTGGTTTCTGCCTACCCCCATGGAAAAAAGGCGTGAGTTTATGTATGTTGGTTATGAATTTGTTAATGAATTATTATTGTACGTGACATGTAATGAATTTCTTGTTTCTTTCTTTCTTTTTTTGTAAAACTTTGTCCCACTCTAATAATATCTGCTGTATTGTGGATGCCTTTACAAACATAATTATAAATACACCACTGTCGTCAAAATTATTGTTAAAACTAATCACTATGAACAATCAATAATCAGTCAATTATAATGATTGTATGAAGCATTGATAATGGATTATTTATTTGATGATGAAAAACGTAATTGAGCATTGAATATTTATTTGCTATATTGTTTATTTTAATTTGTATCCATACTAATATTATGAAAGCGAAAGTAACTCTGTCTGTTTGTCTATTAGGTACGCTTTTACGACTAAACTACTGACCCTATTTTGATGAATTTTGGGGTACACTTGAAATCTTAAAAAGGACATGGGCCACTTTTTAATTCGCGATTTCCTTCACTTTAGCAAAAGCGAGTAGTTAGTTAAATATTTAGACACAATGTCAATTATTTGTTGAATTCATCAAATTGAATGAAACAAGGAAAGCGAGAATGGCGATATAAGGCAAAACATCGAGGGAAATGGAAGGGATAGGGGAGGCCTTGGCCCAAAAGAGGGACTATAAAGCCTACTTGTCAACATCAACATGTCTAAACTAACTTTAGAGGACCTAAAAATGAAACTAGGGTAACTAGGTATCCTTGTTAATTGCTAGCTACTAATTAGGGTAAGTAAAGTTACATTTCTACCAAAATTTCAGAGTTTAATTTACAGTAGGGACCTTAATTAACGAATTATTGTCAAGGATGAGGCACATAAAATAATGAATTCATAAGAACAGCTATTTTGCCGATTTCGCGGTTTTCAACCCTGAAGCTTTGGTCCCGGGAGCATATTAAGAAACCGTTGCGGGATTCAGAACCGCGGTGACGTACGCAACGCTTTATAATTTAATTAGCATTTTGCTCGTGCTTCCTCTACAATCTCAAAGCTCCATAAAGGCGTAGTTAGGTTGTAGCGTAGGTACTAAGGTTCGCATTCTTGCCAAGTTTTAAGTTGGTTCACCCAAAAAAATAAGTCAACTATTTAACATTACAATACATTTATTTAATAGGATAGGTAGGCACTGAAAGCAATCAGTGATTAATTTCAACTAAATTAATAAACATTGCCTCGGTTGTTGAACTTAGAATAAAAATAGATGATAAGTGGAAAAGTTCCACCGTCGTTGGTTCCCATAATTTAATCGAATAAACTTCATAGGAAACTCAAGAATAATCAGAACTAAAAGCTTTTTTTTCTTATATAAAGTGATCTAAATTACACTTAAGATGTTAATAAAAAATGTAAAAAATTATAATTCTATGTAAAGAATTAAGGGTTAGTCAGCACATGGTAATAACATGGAATTTTTGTCACTGCGACCAATCTCAATGGAGGTCTCCATTGAGATTAGCTGTACGCAAGATTATGGTGCTTAAGAGTGTGTGTGCACATTTTATTCCTTCCTTTCGCTCTCACCCTAACTAATATTATAAATGCGAAAGTAACTCTGTCTGTCTGTCTTTCTGTCTGTCTTTCTGTCTGTCTGTCTGTCTTTTCTTCACGCCTAAACTACTGAACCGATTTGTGTGAAATTTGGTACAGGGTAAGTGTGAACCCCAACAATGGACATAGGCTACTTTTTATTCGACTTCGACTTCGTCTGCGTCCGCGATAACCGACATATACGCGGACGAAGTCGCGGGCAAAAGCTAGTTATACATATAATGGGACGGCAATCCGACAAGACCAACTTTCAGGCTCTGAACTACCTACTACTGACGATTCCTTACGAAGATACCAAATAACTTTTTACCGACCTGGGAATAAATCCCAGAATTCCACACTCAGTTAAGTGTGTCTCATTATGATGTACACTTGTCCACTATAATGAGACACCTGCATACTGGGCTGACTTGGCATAGTGGATACTAAAGTTAGTGCCCTTGTTGGAAACAAACTATAATTGTTTTGACTCTAGAATCTCTTTCAAATTAAAACAACCAGAATATAGCAATGTAATCTCATCTCAGGGACAATCAATGTCAAAAACTTGTCAACAATTTAGGAAAATGGGACGTTCTTTAGACAAATTAAAACTGAGATTAGAATGCGATTTTTTTTGAATACGGAATTTTCCTTCTGATTCTAAGTGATCGTACACGGTTCAAAAGCTTGTTAAAAATTTAGGAAAATAGAACGTATTGTTGACAAATTAAGACTGAGATTAGAATGCGAATGTTTTGCAAAATAAGGGAATTTCCCCTCTGATTCTAATACGATAAAAATAATGCACGCTTATTTAGAAGTAGGTAAATTGGGAAGGCAGTTAAGCTCTTTATGATCACATTTATCTAGTAAGTACATTGTTAATTAGTTTTAATTGGCTCATTAAGGCTTCAGTAACATCGTTTGCGCTTTTATTATTCATTTTAATTTTGATCATCATGTTAACGGGTTTCAGGTGGATGTACCTAGTGTTAATAATATGGATTATTTTTCTTATGTTTTGTTTTTATTTTTATTAAGTAATATCCAAATTCCGGACTTAGGAGAATTTGCTTAAGATTAAAAATTGCATCTGAAAATTGTGGAATAAATCGGATCTGATGTTTTATTTTGTTGCTAGCAATACAACTAAGGCACCGTCCCCACAGCACCAGTGCAGTTATGTTTAAGTCCCCATGTAATAGGGGGCGAGCCTATTGCCATTAACCGAACACAAATCTAGAATCCAAACCTACTGAGAAATTCCTGATGGAAAAAACCCAAAAACACTTTGCTTGACCTGGGAATCGAACCCAAGACCTCATGCTCAGCAGTCGCTTTGCAGCACCAATGAGGCAGTTATTTTAGTTTTGGAACTTGAAAATAGATGATTCATTATTTATTTAGTATCGCCGCGATACTTTCGTCCGTGTAGTTGGCATATATCTTGGTGTGTGTAACATACCTTAACAACAAGCGCCTCAACTTCCTGGTCGTATTTAAGCGCGAAGTGTAGCTTGCCACAGAACTCTAACTCGGCGCTGTCGGTGGACGACTGGCGTACTAGCTCGTTCTTGTATAGCTCCGGCTGGAACAATGGCTTTATGTTAGTATTGAAAGAGACATTTTGTACCTACGCTTCGTAACGAGCAACTAGGATCAACTTTTTGACTAACTGACCAAATCCTTATCAATTAAAAATGGCAGTAAATTATTTTATTGAAATAAAATCATTTACTTTGACTTTGTAACCCAGAAGAGAAGAGGGTTTATTCTAGCTATCAACTACAGATACATACACGAAATTATGTTATAATTAATAGATAATCAAACAAGGAGATGATTAACAAATGAATATTTAAATAAACTAAAGTATTAGTTTATTGGCTGGAAAAACATTCATTCTGTATACCTATTGGTCCTCAACATTGGTCGGAAAACATCGATTGTAAAACCTTACTTCCTTCATTGCATCGTGAAAATCCTGTATTTATAATTAATATAAGTCTGAAATCGCCAATCCCCTTTAACCAAGCGTTGTGATTAATGCTCAGAGAGGTCTCTGTGATAAGAGGGCATTGCCCTGCACTGGAACCTTAAAAGGCTGGTATAATTTTAACACCTTATTTGTTGCCCTATAAAACTTGGCAGGTTATAGGTGCCATTTCAAGTCGTAACATTAATTAAACAATACAAACAATCGTTTTAATTACCCCCGTTTATCACCGAATAGGAGTTAAACCAACAATGTTAATAACCTTCCCACCTGACCAATCAAAAACAATAAAAAGCTTTAACAGCCAATCTAACCTCAATCTACACACAAAATTTAATTTACGGCTAAAACTTGGGCGTTTAAATTTAACGTGCCCAATAAAAAATATTCAATAGAGCGTGCTTTTACGCTGAAGGTAATTTTATGGGTGGATTTTTTTTTTAAATATGGCTTACAGTAAACTGTGGGTTAAGCGGGGAAGGTTTCCAATAAGATAAGATATATTTATTTGTCAAAAACACGTGTAAGTGTACAATCAGTTGGAATGATTACAAAAAAAAAAGTTTCAACATGTTTTGCCTAGAAAGGCGTACAAATACAATAATATGTATATCGGGTGTCCGGTAATGAATGGATAATCTTGAAATGGGTCATGGTAGAACTAATGGCCATTCAGAAAAAAATACAAATAAAAAAAATACCAAGTAGAACCAAAGATATGAGTTATTTAATAATAATCGCCGTTTTTGGAACTTTATTTTACATTCTTGTACACCACGACCACAAATTTATGATCTCCATCGGTTTTTTATTGTTAACGTTATTTACGTTAACTAAGCTGATAGATAAGTCATCAAAAGTAGGGCTGCTATTACACGGCTTTGAAAAAAACCAACTTCTTTTAAAAAACATCGTGAAATTTTTTCTTATTAACAAAGTATAAGCGTCCGTAGTTTAAAAAAAATGTATCGAAACATAAGTGGCCAATAATTTTAAAAAAATATGTGCTTATAGCCAATTTCAAAATGGTATGATTCATTATTGTACCTATTGTAAAAAGTGAATTATTGCTATTCGTTTTCAAAAGGAGTGAAATTTAGTAAACCATAAAAGAACAATGTCAGATGTCCATAGTAACTAAGGCTCAATAAAAAATTTTCATGGACAGTAAAAATTCTCACGTTATTTTGTGTAGTTTCATGTCAGAAGCTTATCTGTGTTTTCCACTTTTACATTGAACTTCTCAAAAAGAAATTATTCAGACATTGTAAATTGGAGGTTATTTATTTCTACGGAGTACTTAAATTAAACAAAAAATATACTGTAATTAAACTTTTATTCGTTTTCATTCATTAAATCATTATCAACACACCTATAAATGATTTTTTTTTGCATAGTCTTCACAGGACATGTCCCACAACGCCCTCCTTGTCTCAATCTCGGTTATCAATCTTTCCGTGTCGGAAGACATCGCGATGATCACAAATCACGCTGTAGTTCCACAATACGTGCGGCCGCCGAGGCTAGTGCGCGCACACTGGTGATTTAACTACAATGTAATTGATCTCAGTGGCCGCAGCGACCAGCGACTGGACACGGGCCGCAAATGCGTCGCTTCGATCTCGCTGGCCGCTGCGGCCAGGTGCGCGCGCTCTGTGGCGATTTCATAAGTTAAGGTATATAGCTCGATGGCCGCCGCGACCTGGCCGCTGCGGCCTAGCCGCTAGTGCGCTATTGCTCTTATAAGAATCGTACTTTACCTCAGAAACTGAAGTCCATTGCTGTAACAATGAACGGATATCATCAGATTCAACTAAATGCCGTTTCATCTGAAACACATTTATACCACAATTAATACAACGTAGTTGATGGGACCGTACTCATAGAAAAACACAAACAAGATGTTTGACATTGACTAACAGTCAGACAGACACGACAGACAGACAGAACCTAACAGGGTTGCCATTACATTACGATTAAGTTATCGAGCACTGGTCATGAAAATCGATTTCTTGAGTTTTTATATTCTTTAAAAATACTAAATGTATTTAAAATAAACACGATGAACGTATTATTTAGGTAAAAAATAATATTAAGAGACAATTGTGAGGTGGTAAATAAAAAATAAAGAGTAAATCGGTTTAATTATTTAGAATAATCGATTAGTGGCAGAACAAGTTACTACCTGAACCTTTTTATTTATAAAAAAAAAACCTGGAACAGGATGGATCAAATTATTTACGATTATTTTTATGATTTATTTTTGGAAAAGTTCTGGAAAATAAACAAATGTTTTTTAAGAAGTTAGAATTTTATATTTAAATTGTTGTAGGTAAAAACTTTGTGTCCGTGTGAACTTAGTTTTAAAAGTTGTGTAGGCCGAAACCTGACATTGTTCTTTGCAATATTGTAACAAATATGAACATTAGATGAACCTGACCATCTGGGTATAAATAAAATGATTAGTAGATGTTAGTACTGAATAGGAAAGCTTGGTTAGCCTGTTGTGGGACTTGTGGGTTTGAAAATGTGGTGTGACCGTGATTTTTTTTATTGGGGCTGTCCTGTCCAGGAAAATTATTACGCGAAGCCGATCCTTGGAAGACTTACGAAGCTGTATCCGGTCAACCACATCGAAAATAAGCAATCGACGTGATAAGCCACTTCTTAGGAGAGCATTTATTTTAAGATGTAAGGTCTGAATCAGAATGGGTGGCAGACAATTATAGCAATAATTCACTATTTACATTAGGTACAATAAGAAATCATACCATTTTGGAATCGGCTATAAGCACATGGTCTTACAAAATTATCGGCCACTTGTGTTTCGATACATTTTTTTTAAAGTAAGGACGCTTAAACTTTGTCAAAAAGAAAAATTTTCACGAATTTTTTCAAAAGAACATAATTCAAGTTGTTTTTTTTAAAAACCGCTTAATAGCAGTCCTTCTTTTGATTACTTATCTATCAGCTTAGTAAACGTAAATTACTTTAACAATAAAAAACCGATGGAATTCATTAATTCGTGGTCGTGGTGTGATTACTTATCTATCAGCTTAGTTAACGTAAATTACTTTAAAAACGAATAGCAATAATTCACTATTTACATTAGGTACAATAAGAAATCATACCATTTTGGAATCGGCTATAAGCACATGGTCTTACAAAATTATCGGCCACTTGTGTTTCGATACATTTTTTTTAAAGTAAGGACGCTTAGGCGATTAACACACGGCACCGTACGCCGCTCCGGCATGCGGTGATGCGGTTCTCACGTCGCACTAGCCTCTATGAAATCCGCTTGAACCTTGCACACGAAAACCGCACGACCGCGCGGTCGAGCGGTGTTCTCGTCACAACCGCATCACCGTGCGGACGTCCGCGCGGTCGTGCGGTGCTTCACACACGGGGCGCCGCATCACCGTGCGGATCATCGTGCAGGGTTCCCAATTTAGGGGTTTTCTCCCCAAATTTAGGGGTTTTCTCCCCAAATTTAGGGGGTAGATATATGTAACGGAATTTTTTTAAGGGCGTTATATGTTATTTGTTTATGACGATGTTCACAACATTCATTTCAGCTTGTTGCGAATTTTTACTCTTGAATATCTATTTTGAATAACAAGAAAAGAGTTGGTATCCAAGCGTGTATTCACAGTTGCTACGTATTGCGAGAAATGGAACGCATCCATAGCAGTTTGTTCTCTATTCCGCCACCTTCCGGGATGTCAATATTTGCGCACTGCATTAAAAAAATTCATTCACAAATCATTTTTACCCAAACTTACGCCAAAAAATAATGTGTTCCCCAGAATTTACTCCGCAGTTTTAATTTCACCAAAAGTTCCCCAAAATTTTTCCCCAAATTGGGGGAAAAAAAAATCCCAACCTGGACACCCTGAAAACTGGTCAAAACCGGTAAAAAATAACTAGTTAAAACCAAAACTGGTCAAAATCGATCCGTGCGGTCATGCGGTTGAACCGCATCACCGTGCGGACAACCGCATTGAAATCCGCTTCACCGCCACCGCATGCCGGAGCGGCGTACGGTGCCGTGGGTTAATCGCCTTAAACTTTGTCAAAAAGAAAAATTTTCACGAATTTTTTCAAAAGAACATAATTCAAGTTGTTTTTTTTAAAAAACCGCGTAATAGCAGTCCTTCTTTTGATTACTTATCTATCAGCTTAGTTAACGTAAATTACTTTAACAATAAAAAACCGATGGAATTCATTAATTCGTGGTCGTGATGTACAAGAATGTAAAATAAGGTAACAAAAAACTTCGAATATTATTAAATGAATCATATCTTTGGTACTACTTGGTTTTTTTTTATTTGTATTTTTTTTCTGAATGGTCATTAGTTCTACCATGACCCATTTCAAGACTATCCATTCTTTACCGGGCACCCTGTAAAACAGAGTACAACAACAACAAATAAATTGACATCAAATTAATACAAAATAACAACAAAAAGAAATGTCTAAAGTACATCATTTAAATAATCAGCAACAATAAAACAATAATAGGTACTAGCCTATTATCACCCTACTGCAAGGCAAAGTATTCTTCTCATACAGAGAAGGCACGAGCATTAATCACCACGCTTACTCTACTATTTCAGGTTTTTATCAATAGATAGAGTGATTCAAGAGTAAGGTTAAGATCTACATTGTACCCTTGCGAAGCCGGGGCGAGTCGTTACACATACATACATACATAAAAAAGAAAAGAATTTGTGTAATTTGTTTATTTGTAAATGTTTCTTAAAAGATTATAATTAATGTTAGGTGCAGCGCAGACGGCACACTTTTTGTGCGATCGAGTCTGCGGCGCACAAAAAGTCTGCATGGCACGCAAATTGTCGGTCGCGGATTTTTCACAGACTCAACGCACACGACGCACATCTTCGATCATTTTGTCGGCAGAGCTGTAGGGATGTAGACGCTATGGAAATCGTGCAGAGATCGCGAAGTATTATTTTGTACATGAAGTACAGAAAAAGAAGAAGAAATAGAGAATTTTGGGTACATCCTATACTTTCGGAAAGATTACTGAAGGGACAGTTCCATACTAAACATTCAATTCTGAAACAACATCCGGAATTTTTTTTCTTTTTAAATGTCTATCATGATATTCTGCCTTGGAAGTATCATAAATTGCTGGTCTGTTTTATATTTCTTGAATTAACATCGTTACATCGACCTCTGGTGCCCCATGATAATAGATCGCGTGCGTTACGTCCACCCCCTAGCAAATGCAGATTGCCGACTAAAGTGTGCGCCGTCTGCGTTAGCGCGCGTTGAAGCAAGCGTTCTATTTTTTTCACACACTTTTTGTGCGGAGCGGCGCGACGCGGCGCGGTGTGGTGTGCCCGAATTACACGGATTTTTTGTACGCCGGACTTTTTGCGCGTCGTGTGCGTTACTGCATATAATTGCATAGGTTCTATTTTCACAGACTAAAAAGTGCGTCACGGATAGTCTGTCGTCAGCGCTGCACCTAATGAATGGACAATGTATGGATATGTCTGAAATAAATGAATTATTATTAATATTATTATAAACTCACGCCTTTTTCGGGGTAGGCAGAAAAACTAGTTTTTTAGTTATTTATGTTTGTTTCAGAATACACCTCTTGCAAAGAATAGAATCGATACATGCGGTCGGCAGTATCGCAGATTCGTAAAGTACCTAACTCTCCAATTTACTTACATAATATCAGGTAATTCCACGAAGTCTTTTGCGAGACACAAAAGTATAAAGTACTACTAATTTAAATACAGGTTTTTAGTAAGTACCTACGTTTCTCTCAATCTTTTCAACTAAACAAGTCTTTGAGTTTATTTAGCGAAATTGTTTCGAAAATGTCTCATTACAAAAATCTCTTTACGTTTAAGGGAATAAAAAGAAAATTTGCTTGTGTTTTCGTTTCTCTTATGATTAACCTACTCGTTAAAGTATTTTTGTTAAAATAAGTAAGTAGGTACTTAATTCCAGTATGTAAGGCTAAGTTCAGATGAACGCGCGACGACGCGCGGTTGGCTCGGCGCGCGGTTTAAGATTGTAACAAATCAATGTTGCTGTGTACATGACCGCGCGTCACCGCGCGTGTCCGCGCGCACTGCCATGCACCGCGCGCCGAGCCAACCGCGCGTGTTCGCGCGTTCATCTGAACTTAGCCTTATAGTGAAATTAATTTCATCGTAAGTAATTTAACTCGCTTAATTATAATAATTAATGATGCGAAATTGAAGTTATCGCATAATTAATCCGACAATTGTTATTAATAAAAATGTGTCGATAACTGCTAACATTTTGTATCGCTTACGCATTTAATAACCTTAAAAAAGGGGGGTATCTAAAGGAAGTAACGTTGCCATCTATGCTTAGGTACACGCAGCAAAACAGATAGGTATGCAGGGTCGTCAGACATAGTTGAAGTTTTCTTAGAAACCGATGGATGTTTTCGAATGTAATTTAATTTAAAACGTAGATAAAATATAGTTCTTTATTTAGGTTAAGTTTCAGTCAAAGACATCCATCGGTTTCTTAGAAAACTTCAACTATATCTGACGACCCTGCATACCTATCTGTTTTGCTGACTGTACATAACGGGTAGAAATCGTCGTTTCTTATGAACATACCAGCTTCAGCTCGCGACTTCGTCTGTTTAAACTTCAGAACAAAATCTTAGTACTTATCCCACAAATTATCTTAATATAAAGCCAAAGATCAATTACTCATTCACTCACTAACTCATCACGAAATATCGAAAAAATATGAAATTTGGCAGGGAGGTAGATTATTGTTAGTAGACGCTCGCTTAGAAAGGATTTTGCAAAAGTCACCCCCTAACGGGAT
Organism: Hoplodrina blanda; assembly: GCA_949316365.1. Lineage (NCBI taxonomy): Eukaryota > Metazoa > Arthropoda > Insecta > Lepidoptera > Noctuidae > Hoplodrina > Hoplodrina blanda. Next base: position 10,227,777 of record OX438564.1, read on the forward strand.
GAAACGGGAATCCAAAATTTGTATGGATAAATCAACTTTGACGCGGACGAAGTCGCGGGCGGAAGCTAGTTCTTTATACAACCTTAATTTTAATTCGTTGCAAATCTTTCAGGGGGTGAATGTACTCATGAATATGAACAATTTTTATTAAGGGACATAGTACGAAATGTGAAAAAAAAACAGCTGATCCATACAATAATGTACTACATTACGATCAAAATGTATGGATCAGCTGTTTTTTTTTCACATTTCGTACTATGTCCCTTAATAAAAGTTGTTCATATTCATGAGTACATTCACCCCCTGAAAGATTTGTAACGAATTAAAATTAAGGTTGTATTTAGCAAAATGTATATGTGCTAAATTTCAGATAATTTCGTTCAGCCGTTTAAGCGCAAAACAGTAAGGAACATCCATCTATCCTCACAAACTTTTGCATTAATATACACGCTTACTTTTAGGTCGTTCTTAAGCCGAAAGCCATAAACTCGATCATCAAACTCGAAACGACTGGGACAATTTTTTTTCAAAAATAACTATAAAAAAAAACAGCTGTTCAGTACATTTATGTTCGTCTAACTCGTCAAAGTGTACTGAACAGCTGTTTTTTTTTATTGTTATTTTTGAAAAAAAAATGGTCCCAATCGTTTCGAGTTTGATAATCGAGTTTATGGCTTTCGGCTTAAGAACGACCTAAAAATAACCGTGTATAATCATAGTCTAGTCATAATCTGGTCTAGTGGTCACAAAGCGCGACTGCTGAGCATAAGGTCTCGGGTTCGATTCCCAGGTCGGGCAAAGTGTTAATGGGTTTTTCCATTAGGAATTTCTCAGTAGCAGCCCCGGAGTCTGGATTTGTGCCCGGTTGATGGCAATAGGCTCGCCCCCTATTACATGGGACTTAAACATAACTGGCGAAATGTGGGTGTACTAATGGGTACATCTCTGCCTAACCCTTCGGGGATTACAGGCGTAATGTTATGTATGTATGTACATAGTAGGAAGGATTGATACAAATTAACATCGAATACACAATTTCTGGCAACTAGATGGGACGCTAAACTATTTAGTTGCTCAAATAACACAACAGCCATTAATTTGTGGGCCAAACAAAATAGTTCAGCTGTGTTTGCGCCGAATGAACTGCGTAATTGGACTTTGAAAACGGATTTCACGGAAACTTTACATTACACCGACCTTTATACTATTTAGATCTCATCAATATTTGCAATTTAAAAGATAAACAATCTATTTTAATATATACACATCAAAAGTGTCTAGGGATCAACATCCCTAACATTGATTAGGTATGTTGATCCCTAGACACTTTTGATGTGTGTACATCATTCCGTGCCTCAGAAAGCACGCTAAGCTGTTGGTCCCGGCTGTCATACGTGGATCTTTGACAGTCGTTACGAGTCGTCAGAAGCTTGAAAGTCTGACAACCAGTCTCTAACCTAGGGGTACCGTATACCCAGCTACTGGGTTGTGGAGGTCAGATAGGCAGTCGCTCCATGTAAAATACTGGTATTCAGCTGCATCCGGTTAGACTGGAAGCCGACCCCAACATAGTTGGGAAAAGGCTAAGCAGATGATGATGAATCTATTTTAATATAAACATAACATCATTAATATAAACATAACATCACGCCTGTAATCCCCGAAAGGTTAGGCAGAGGTGTATCCATTAGTACACCCACATTTCGCCAGTTATGTCGAAGTCCCATGTAATAGGGGGCGAGCCTATTGCCATCAACCGGCACAAATCCAGACTCCGAGGCTGCTACTGAGAAATTCCTGATGGAAATACCCAATAACACTGCCCGACCTGGGAATCGTACCCAAGACCTTATGCTCAGTAGTCGCACTTTGCAACCACAATAAACCAACGAGGCAGTCTAATATAATAATTGAAGTCTAATCAGTAACAGTTTATGAATTTGTGTCTCGAAATTATTGGATAACTAGCTTTTGCCCGCGACTTCGTCCTCGCAAATGTCGGTTATCGCGGACGCAGACGAAGTCGAAGTCGAAGTTTAATAAAAAGTAGCCTATGTCTTTCCCCGGGTCTTAAACTATCTCCATGCCAAAAGTCATCAAAATCGGTTCAGTGGTTTAGGCGTTAAAGCGAGACAGGCAGACAGATTTACTTTCGCATTTATAATATTAGTAAGGATGGTGTAAACTACCCAATTTTCACTACTTCATGTACTGCGTATCTTATTTACTTGTGTGAGCACTGTTTTACATAAGAACCAGTTACCATAACATACAAGCCGCAACAATACCACAACGTACAAACTACCCCAAAACGTAACAAAAAACCAATCCTACAGGTATAAGTCAAAGTCAAATCATTTATTTCAATTAGGCCATTATAAGGCACTTTTGAACATCATATACAACAAGCTACTGTAATTAAAAAATTAAATAAAAAACACGACTGCAAAAATTGCACATAATGTACTTTGTTTACTCGACAGTTTTTTTACGACGTTTTTTATTTACAGTGTTATATATTTTTTTAATCTACTTGTCAAATTCTAGACGATGAACATAGACACAACCAGATTCATTAAAAAAATAAATTGAGGCCGGTATTAATTTACGTTTTAAAGTGACCACACCGGTTTCTTTTTATTTTTTAGCATATGTTACTCGGAACGATGCAAGGATTGTAACGATACCCCATACATCTAAATCGGTTCAGGCGTTTAAAAGTTATGGTGGAATAAAGAAACTCACATACATACATACATACATACATTAACCCTGAACACATAACACTCTTTTTTTGGGGCAGTCGTGTAAAAAGAAAAAAGGAATTGAATCTAGTTGCCCAGTTGAACAGGTCAAAACAAAAGGCGATCGCTACACAACCCTCTTGCTAAAACAAATGAGCTTATAAAAAGCAACCCTTCAAACGCCGCTGTCATCGATTTCCTTCATTATAAGTGGAACAAGACCATCGAGCCTTCAGGTGACAACTCAATTTCCACCCCTTCATTATCGGTGGCGCTTCGAACGCGAACACTATTCAATAATGCACCCTTTAGATTGAAAGAGGGGTAGTAATGAGTTCCATTTCAATGGGATAACGAAACAAGGCATGTTGCCGCTTGTATGAGCTTGGAATAGCAACGTTTCGAACGAGCAACTAGCTTCAATTTTCGGACTACCTGACCGACTCCTTGATAATTCAAATGTATTAATTATTATTCTTGATTTATTATTATTCTTGATAATGTAAATGGTCTAATTGAAATAGATGTTTTGACTTTGACTTGACTCCTTAATAACCTAGTAAGGTACATTTTTGTATACAAAGGGCTCAAAGAACTCTCTATCGACCTCTCTTTTGATTTTAATCCTACTTTCGATACGATGATATTGTATAAGGACCGGTATAATTACCACCCTAAATCTACAAATACTCAGAATTTTTACTTGATGAACGCAATAAGTAACTTTAATAAATTGCTATGTTACAAAAGTCGTGAAATAAGCAATATCTACGCTTTCAAAGAACTTTCTTTTCAATCAACAACAAAAAATCTCAAACGATTTTAGAAAAGAAATAAACGACGGAAGACTTCATTATTACTTGGAGACGTACTTTTCCCGACGCCGGATTTCTAGGGTTGCTACGTTACAGTATTATTAGACCACTACATAAAGGATAGTGCTCAGTGCGCCCCACTTGTGATGAAACAGCTTGTTCGTGACAAAAGGTTGTGTTGGAGCACAGTGAAAAAGTCTATTGGAAAGGGTGTTATATTTAATAAATTATGAAAATGATGATGATGATTTATTATGATTCCCCATGGGAAAAAGGCGTGAGTTTATGTATGTGTGTAAATTATGAAACATAAGCAGTGTTGTGAGTAAAATTATGCGCGAACATAGCCGTAAGTGAAGGCGTGCATCAACTCAGTTGTGTCATGCGGCCGCGGCCGGTTGACCGGCTGGCGGATCGCAGCTCCCTCGTTCACTGACGCAAGAGCACGTCGCTGCAGTTGTGACGAGCACCCCAGCACAGCTTAATTTGAGCATTACAAAGGCATGGTGCAAGCATGCAGAATAAACGTAACATAAATTCGATCGATTTTAAAATTAAAAATTTTCAGTTCTCTCATAACATTAATTTAAATTAAAGGCTTTATTATTGTTACTTAAAATAATGAGAGATTGTAAGTAAGCAAAACTAAGCCCAATTGAAATAAATGCTTCGACAATGACTTTGATGTGGAATTTTACATTGTTACGCAAATGTTAACGTTGAGTGGGCATTCTCCTTTACGTCAGCAGCCTCACGTTACGGAAATCATGTGGAAATGACACGTCTGGTTGTGACGTGACGGTGACAATCTACGTGGGAACAATGAAGTTAATTTAGTACCTGTGGCCTGTGGGTACGACGCGTTGGGTAATATATTGTGGAAGACGTGTTTTGACAGCCCTGAGGCAAGGCCAATGTCAGTGTTATGCAGGCAATGTTATTTTCGAAGCTAGTTTTCCTTTCGCGGCCAGAAAAGGTTTTTAAAGGGGTAACGTGATGAGGAAAATGAATACTTCGTTCGAGACTTCAACTTTATTTTATACTCTCGATTTTTAACCACTAAGCTTGCAAGTGGTACTACAGTACTAATCTAGAATCATGTTCTGAATTTGTGGTAACAGTTTTCATTACGTACAATTTTTATTTTTATCTAAAGAACACAACTTCTAATTTCAAAAGAAACGTACTCTCCGAAATTGTTCTTTTTAATTATAGGCTTGGAACACACAAGCCTCTCTCGCTTCTGTTTTCTATCAAAGAGTTTTGTAACACAAAAAATTGTCACCAGTACTACTAAAATTACTAGCAAAAAATCTAAGAGAAAAGAACGCAAAATGACAAGACAAAAGAGGTGATAATTAAGAAACGTGAATCATGTGCACAAGCCTTTATTAGAGGTATAGTATCTTTTGTCAAAGAGATTATAATGACAGCGGACTTTTGCTTTTAAAGTAATAATGAAGGGGGGATTATGTTCTTGGTTCATTTTTAGATGTTTATTTTTAAACATATCGGGTTCTACTTTAATTTGAAGACAGTTTATGTCTGTGCCTTTTGGCCTAGTTTTGTCCCATCTGCTTGTTTGGAGGGTTGTGGAAATTGTGTTTTATCTTACACCTTAACTGTTCTTTTCTGATTAATTTCGTTGCGAAATCCGAGACAGTTGATTCGTTTCCCCAGGACTTGCCGAGCAACACTGCCTCGGCGTTTTTTTGGTGGACGCTACTGTTGATTCTGGCTTTCAGAATACCAGGTTAGCACCAGGTCATGCGTGACCGTTTAAGAGCTATATAGGTAACTAATTGGAATTGTACTAGGAAGACATTAATTAAAAATGAAAGGGGGTCCTCATACAAAAGATCTGTTTTTTTGCGTTTTTTTTGGTTGTGTTAAATATTGTATGGTGGTATTAAACCCTTCTTGTGCCAGTCCAACTCGCACTAAGCTAGTTTATTTTTAATTTCAGCCATGCTAAAATAACTAACATCAGGCGACACAAGGATCTAAGTCTATAACTTATAACTTCATCATTTGTTCGTGAAGGTAGGTAGGTAATTACAATTTATTCTAGAGGCGGCTAGGTGGTACTCAGTGTTTCTACGTCGTACTCAATATCGGCTTAATATATCAAGTTTACTTGAGAACTCATTTTTCATAATCAATTATTTTCTAGTCTGTACCTAAATTATGTAAGTCTTGTGGCCTAAGTTAGTTTAGGATGGATGTTTGTTACTCTTTCACGCTTAAACGGCTAAACAGAATTAGCACATACATACATACTCTCCACACTTACGCCTTTTTCCCATGGAGGTAGGCAGAAACAACAGAACGCCACCTGCTACGATCCTTACGTACTCCTTTCGCCTCATCCACGTTCATTAATCTCGTCATACAAGCACGTATAACGCGTATACGTAAGCAGGTAAGTACTGCGCACCTGACCTTTTTGAAGTACCTCACCAATAAGGTCAGTGTAGGTCTTCCTAGGGTGACCACTCTCTGCGTTGCCACTCACCTCTGCCATATTGTTAATCGTCTTTCACTCATCCTCTCAACATGACCGAACCATCTTTTCTATCTTTAACACTACATCCTCGTGGAAAAACAAAGAAAAAAAAAGGTCATACCTCCCATTTTTAAGGGAAGACTATACTTTTAAATGTTCTTACCTTAATGAGTCCAATAGAGGAGTCAGCTCGCTCCAGGCTGCAGATGCTGAACTGGATTGAAGGCAAGTCGAGTCGGTGGGACAGTTGGCGCTGGAACGTCTGGTGGCGGGTTGGGACAATTGGCAGAGTTGTCTGGCGGAGAACCTGGAGACAAAACACAGTTTGAATAAACGGCTTTAAGATATAGAATAACTAGCTTTTGCTCGCGACTTCGTCCGCATTCATTTTCTTACGGATAGGTACCTGTCTTTCTTGAAAATAAAATACATGTTCATATATGCTTATGTTACACGTACAATGGTCCACTTCAGGGACTAAGTGCGGAAACCGACACCAATAACTAGAACTAGCTTATGTTAAGTAGTAATTTCTTGTCTGACATCGTCATAAGTTTGGAATCGCCAATCCGCCTTAAGCAAGCGTGGTGACTTCTCTATACGAGAAGAAGTTTTTGCCCTGAAGTGGGATAAAAATAGCCTGGTATTATTATTATTATTTATTTATTAGACTGTATTACTGACTGCCTCGTTGGTCTAGTGCTCGCAAAGCGCGACTGCTGAGCACGAGGTCTTGGGTTCGATTCCCAGGTCGGGCAAAGTGTTATTGTGTTTTTCCATCGAAATATCTCAATAGCAGCCTCGGAGTCTGGATTTGTGCCTGGTTGATGGCAATAGGCTCGCCCCCTATTACATGGGACTTAAACATAACTGGCGAAATGTGGGTGTACTAATGGGTACACCTCTGCCTAACCCTTCGGGGATTACGGGCGTGTTGTTATGTTGTAGACTGTATTACTCGCTGCTAATGCAGCTTTCCATAAATAAGTTAAGGATTTTTTTCGAACCCAAGACCTCAAACTCAGCATTCGGGCTTTCGGATTTGTGCACATAAGCTTTTAATGCCGGAAAAAATTAAATAACTACGAAAAATGGGAAAAGGTTTTAAGAACGTGAACAAAAATAGAATTTGAAAACTAAAATAAACTATCAATTTACTTGCAAATAAACAGAGTGAGGTTTCTCAAAGTAAACAGGCAACGCAAATATGTAAAGAAAACTTAAAAAAGCCAAAAAGCAACAGGCTTTCACGAGTGTTTACATATTGCAAGCGCCGGCTTTGGTTAAACCAAGCTTCACTGTAAATAACACTTAAAACGAAGTGTTCACCGACGATTAACTATTTTGCAACGCAAACAACATAGAGGTACAGTTTTGCTGAATGCGGCCGTACTTAAATTTTATTGAATGTTATCTGAGAATATGGATATTGTATATCGTTAACTGATACGGTCGAAAAATAATATTTTGTTTAATTGTCAAATGCAAACATTGATTCAATAAAGGTTAGCGACAATACTATTTTGTGTTAAATTTTGTACTTGTCGACTTTTCACTTTATTTTTGTGATTATTTTTAATTTTTATCATGTTTTTTTATTCTCGTATAAGAATTTGCGCCTGCCATGTTATCTCTCTTTACTACCTTTGGTTGACTAGTAGATAATGCCTAAAGCTTTATGTTCGCATTTGTACGTTTTTTTTTTGCATAGTTTAAAAAAATAAATAAAACACTTCACAAAAAAAATAGAAAAAAAATCACCATTACATTTGTTTTCGCATAACTGGACAAGACGAAGCGATTAGCTGATTTTTTTTTGAGATTTCAAAAATATTTATTGTTACTATCAAAGCTTGATTAACCAGGAATCCGGTTTTCCCAGACACTTAATATAAATAAACATTTAACGTGACACATCTAGTTTCACATTTTTCTGTGGTTAACTCAGAAGCGACTCAAGTCGCTTTCCTTATTACCTTCATATTTAAGACGGCGTTAAGGTAAGATCCAGACTTGTATAATCACCTCAGTATAAGTACAGCACATGGTCGTATTATATGGTTATTAACCTAAATTGTGAGATGTTTGGTAAAAAGAAATCATTTAAAGAGATGGAAGGGTAACGAAAACTTTTCGCATGGATTCCGTACGTGATTCTAAACGCCTCAGCGTGGTAACAGAAATAAAAGACAGTAGACAATAAATAAAATACGTACTTAACAAGATAATAAAGGTAAAAAATTCATACGAAACAAAAACCAATTTATGCAGGTACACAAACGTAAACCAGGGTCGGACTTAGATTTTGTCTTTAATTTAAGATTTTAATTTTGTTTTAAAGATTCGAAAACTTTGACATTTAATTAATATTATCACAACTGTAAAATACAGCTCCTTCAAAACCATGCGTTTTCCAACGAACTTATTATCAAGGGCTTCTAAACTTTGCTTCCTATTTAATTTTCTTAATTAAAGGGAAATTTCGCACTGGATGTTATAACCAAGTAGCCGACGGCGGACAGCCGTTCGTATCCAATATCAAAGGAAAATTATTCGAATAAAAAGGAATAATACTAATTTACTCATTATTCTGGTTCTGTAAAAGTTATAGGTAGGTTATGCTAAGTCTGTTTTCACATAGGTATGTCGTTGAGGAAATGTCCGTAGTCGACGTATGATGAGATTAGAAATTACAGAGAGGTATTCTAATGAGCTTAAAATTTAAATCAGTTAAGTTCATCAAAACTAGAGGGAGGAGGCACGGAAACGAGAAGGAGTGAAGAAAAGCCTTTGCCCAGGAGTGAAAAATTGATTAAGCTTAGGACACAGTAATGATTAATATTAATAATGTATAACAACCCTGTTATAGTCCTTTTTTAAAAAGAATTTATTTATTTAGGTACCTAATAATAAGTACAATATATCCCTAACCTTATACCTGGTACACCTCGTTGCGGGCGGAGCACTATTTTTATACATATTTTTGTTTTATAAACTATATTATTTGTAATTTGTATAAGAAAAATATGTAGAAAAATATGTTAAAATAAAGAATGTGGAGAATAAAAGTACAATATTTACAAACTAAATTGTAATTTTTTTATTTTTTTTAAGTAGGTACACATACTTATTCCCAGTATAAGTAGCCACATTAATAACGCATCAGTGCCGTTTTTAATGACCTTATATCCAGTTGCAAGGATACTTAGGGCTCTGTAATAAATGAGCTGTCGTCTGGTCAGGAGCAACGTGCTTAGAGATTAAGGCCGTTTGTCCACCGCCGCCGTCACCGGAACGTCAACGAGAACGAGATGACGGCGCCGAAGTACTGATACATAGACTACTATAGCCGCGTGTCCACCGCAAGTCCGTCACCCGAGCACCGTCATCCCGGCCGCCGAGTTTCGAGTAGATCGGTGTGACTTGTGCCGGCAACGGCAATACAAAATACGACTGAGCCACCGATATATCGGCGCGGTGGACAAACGATCGCCGCGCCGTCACGTCATCTTAAACTCGGCCCGAAATAATCTCGTTCTCGGTGACGGTCCGGTGACGGCGGCGGTGGACAAACGGCCTTATACTCCATAATGTACCGAATATTTCGAGGAGCTCTTGGCTAAGTAATAACAGCCGCACGGGTCGATCCGCCTGGTAAAGCTTCGCTTGCCGCGGTTGGTCTGTGGATGGGTGATAATCTTTACACACCGAGACTCCTCCGTGCCTCGGAAATCACGTTAAGCCGTTGATCCCGGCTGACATACGTGGATCTTTGACAGCCGTTACGGGTAGTCAGACGCCCGAAAGTCTGACAACCAGTCTTACCAAGGGGTATCGTATTACTCAGTAACTGGGTTGTGGAGGTTAGATAGGCTCGCTCTATGTAAAATACTGGTATTCAGCTGCATCCGGTTAGACTGGAAGCCGACCCCAACATAGTTAGGAAAAGGCTAGGCAGATTGATGAAATGTGCCAAATATTTCGATACCTGGCCGACAAATGAGAGAGCAGCCTTATACAAAGAATTGTCGGTAAAATAAAAAACATGTTTAACATACCTAATTATGATAATGTTTATCTTAGCATAGCTCCGAGCATTTTACGAAATGAGGGGGCGAATGTTGTTTAACGTATTATATTTATATAAAAGCCGTGTTCCACTGTTGCTATGTTGAAGTTTTACGTCGTTTGTAGTTGATTTGGTGACGTAAGACTAGAAAGGTAGGCGTAACCCTTTTCGTGAACTCAATATTTTTAACTTTGAATGTTTAATTTGGAATCGTGTTTGTTTATGTGATTTTGTTGAGGTAGGCAATGGTATTTTATAATATATACTAGATTTGCCCGCAACTTTGTCCGCGACTTTTTCTGCGTCCGCGATTACCGACATTTACGGTAATCGCGGACGCAGAAAAAGTCGCGGAATGAAAAGTAGCCTATATCCTTTCTGGGGGTTCAAACTTACTTCGTACCAAATCTCATCAAAATCGGCTGAGCGGTTTAGTCGTGAAAGCGTAACAGACAGACAGACAGATTTACTTTAGCATTTATATTAGTACTAGCTTTTGCCCGCGACTACGTCCGCGTGGAACTTGTTTATATCGTACTTGCATACAAACTTCCACCCCCCTTTTCACCGCCTTAGGGGGTGATTTCCGGGATTAAAACTATCCTATGTCCTTCCTCGGATGTTAAACTATCTCCATGCCAAATTTCATCAAAATCGGTTCAGCGGTTTAAGCGTGAAGAGGTTACAGACAGACAGACAGACACACTTTCGCATTTATAATACTAGTATCTTAGTGAAGATTTTACAGATTTATTTTTTGCTGTAAAAAATCTGCCTCAATAATTTATACAAGTTGTTATACAACAAAGACTTTTAAGCAGACTTTTGTGCGAATTATGAGTATGTATTTCTACCTTTAGTTGCTCCATCCAATCGGCTTAAGCTGTACACAATTTCTATTAATTCTAAGTCCACATGGGCAGTCCGTATTTCTGCAACTCCTTACCTACTTAGAGCAACCTTGGGTAGCCCTTCTTATCGTAGACCGTAATAAAGTTAGATAAAATGTACTTAATCTATGTTTATTGTAAGAGTTTACCTCTATTAAAAGAAAAGGAATGAGTTTATTGACTTTGTTTAGTCAGTTATATTGATAGACTATAAAAAAAGTCTGGTGGTTTAGTGGGCATAAGGTCTTGGGTTCGATTTCCAGGTCAGGCAAAGTGTTATTGGGTATTTCCTTCAGGAATTTCTTAGTAGCAGCCTCGGAGTCTAGATTTGTGCCCGGTTGATGGCAATTAGCTCGCCCCCTATTACATGGAACTTAAACAAAACTGGCGAAATGTGGGTGTACTAAATGGTACACCTAACCTAACCCTTCGGGGATTACAGGCGTAAAGTACATGTACGTAAAATAAGGTCAGCATGGACAGCTTTCCTGGGTCTGATTGGTTGTGTAAGTGAGTTTATCATCTTCTGCCTAGCCTTTTCCTAATTATGTTGAGGTCGGCTTCCAGTCTAGCCGGATGCAGCTGTATACCAGTATTTTACATGGAGCGACTGCCTATCTGACCTCCACAACCCAGAAACTGGGTAATACGATACCCCTTGGCAAGACTGGTTGTCAGATTTTCGGACTTCTGACGACCCGTAACGACGTGTATGTGAGTTTATACATAAATATAATTACTAGATTCTGCCCGCGTCTTCGACCTGAACACCATTTACGTGGATGAAGTCAGGGACTAAACTACTAAACTAACAAAACATAATCTTATCTTAGAGATTTAGAAAAATAATACTATGTTTACTAAGCTTTTTAAAATCTACAAACAAAAGGCTCTTACAAGAAAATGATTAAATTAAGTTCTTATACCTTTAAAGTTTTTAAAAGCTATTTAGTTGATACAATTTTCAAAGTCAATGAACGATTAAAGGATTAAATACAAAAGAAGAGTTTAAATCACAAAACAATTAACTAAAGTTGAATAAAACGTAGATACTAAAGTTATAGATACCTTGACATTTAAAAGAACAGAAATAGAAACAGTTCTAATAAATTAATAATCGCCTACTAAAGGCCCGGGCACACTGGAGCGGACCACTTGCGGACAATTTCGCTGGCCGCGTTCATAACCACAATCCAGTCTTAGACAGTATGAATAGATTGACCGCTTCTATTATATGACGTAGTATCCTATAGAAAAACTACTATAACATGGCGCGCCCCTCCATATTACTATTTCAATGTGTGTAGTCATATCCATATGAAAGAGTTTCTATGTAGTTTTAGTATTCGTCTTCAGTAGCAGGCCGGCAGATTTGTTGGTCAACTAATCATAACTAGCAAGACCGCGTAAGACAACGCACATGTCATTTTAATAGAGTATGTCAGTGCAGCGCCATACTAATATTAATGAGTAATCAATGACGCCGCTAGTCGAGCAACAAATCGCTGATTAGTTTTTGTTTCGAGAGCCGTCTCAGTACGCACACATGCGTCGTAAATATTGTAAATACTTTCACAAATACTTGCAAACGTTTTGAATTTGTGGAGGCGCGCTATGTTATAGTAGTTTATCTCTACTATGTTAGTATCAAAAGTTTTATTTGAAAATCAGCGTCGGACAAAATCTGTCTGACATTATTACAGAATTAGACCTACTTGGCGCAGCCGTGAGAAACATGTGACACTGTTCATTAATTTTAACCTTGTTCATCCGTTTTCCATATCTGTGCTAAATTCACTTTTTTAATTCTTTACTAATTTTAGTAGAAATTACCGATTGCGCCCACACGTTTCCCGCTCCAATGTGACTGGGCCTTAAGTTTTATAATAATTGTCCTAGACAGCAAGTGAAGCGTGGAAATAGGGACGGGACAATACAATGCTACATTTCATATTATATTGATAATATTTGACGACTATTGAGCGTGGGATCCTGGGTACGCTTCCCAAGTTAAGTAAAATATTTTACTTGTGTAAAATAATGGAATAGTGATTGTGAAACTTATCGCATTCATTCTTCCCTCATTCTTCCTTCTCTGAGACAAATAGAGTAAGAAAAAAAAAAGAAAAAAATATTTTTCTTTTATTTTAATCTATATGGTCAAATAATTAATCCAATTCAACCATTTACAAAAGGGACAATTCATAATACCAAAGAATATTTAAATTCCCTTTAAAATCAATCAATTACAACATTGCTCAACCGTCTGAAAGGGCGATTCCGATCGTGAAGGATTTCAACCCTTATTTGTTGAGGGATCGGAATGACCTCAACCCCATGGGCGAGGGGCAACGAACTATCAAGCAATATTTGCTGGGTCGTTTGTATTCACTCAATAGGAAACCGCTTGTAAAGAAATATAATGTCTTATATACCTCTACGTTTTTTTTTTTGTTGGTGAATTGAATTAAGGAATTACCGGGCAGTGGAAGGTTAATGTATTTTGAAGTACTTGGTTTGGTAAATACATACATAAACTCACGCCTTTTTCCCACGGAGTAGGCAGAAACCACAGAACGCCACCTGCTACGATCCTTACATACTTCTTTCGCCTCATCTACGTTCATACATCTCGTCATACAAGCACGCCGGTTACGAGTACTGCGCACCTGACCTTTCTGAAGAACCTCACCAATAAGGTCAGTATAGGTCTTCCTAGGGCGACCCCTCCCTGCGTTGCCACTCACTTCTGCCATATCAATTCAATCTTTAGGTACCTTTAGTTTGGTAGGTATCAATATATCCTATACTCCTCCTTACCCCGGTCATTCACATGCGTGCAAACATTCGTACAATGTACGAATGTTTGCGCCCACGTGAATGGCCGTCAGACATTCTTTCGCAAACTTAGCGAAGGATCGAGGTTCAAGCGCCTTGATGTCCGTTAAAAAACCGACATTGCTTTGAAAAACCGCGAATGTAGCGAAAACTTTGCATAATTATTTGCAAATATCGTTCGTCGGTTTGCGTATTCGGGCGAATGTGAGTGACTGGCATTACTACTAACGCGAAAGTTTGTGCAGATGGGTGAATAGACGTATGTTCCTTTGCGGTGCTTTCCTTTGCCGATTTCAGTGATGTCCAAGATAAACTTAGAGAGTAGATATAAATTGAAAAGGTCTGCTCGGTGTCGAACCCACAACGTGTCGTGCATGAAAGACCGGAGAAGGAGGAGTTCTTAACCATTGGACCATCATGACAACATCATCATTATCATTTAACAGCTGCTTCCTACGACTTCGTGTTTTTTTTCGTGGGGAAATCCTCTTGGACTACCTCCGCCTTGGGGATGGGGGAGGGGTGTGTCGGTCTCCTAACGACTAAAACCCCATGGTCTTCCCCCAACGACTAGAAACGATGCATAAGTTTTTTCACCCGTGTTAAGTTACGCCTTTGGTTTCTACTCAGCTCCCGTGGGTCGTAACATGATGGTATATAGCTAGCTATATTAATTCTTATGAATCTGGCTATCATATACAAAAAGATTTTTTCCAATGCGACTTAGAGTTCCAGAATTAAAAGCGTTTCAACAAAAAAACACTTCAGCTTTATCTATACTAATATTATAAAGCTGCAGTGTTTGTTTGTTTGTTTGTTTGAACGCGCTAATCTCTGGAACTACTGGTCCGATTTGAAAAATTCTTTCAGTGTTAGATAGATTATAGTTATCGAGGAAGGCTATAGGCTATATACCATCACGCTACGACCTACGGGAGCGGAGCAATAACCAAAGACGCGGGTGTAACCGCGGCGGACAGCTAGTTATATTCGTATAGATCAATTAGAACTTCTCGCCAAATTCCTGCTCAGTTAGCGTTAACCCAAAGAAGCCTTACTGGTAACAAATAACGAGTAACACATTTACTTTCTCGGAAACCTTATTCTCCCTTTCATGTAGGTACCTAGATATCGATCAACCCGTCTCGTCTGGCCGTCCCGCCCTTAAAAAGTAAAACGAAAGTATTGAGGAGTTTCCAAACTTACATACGGACCCTTTGTTGCCGTGTGAACGAAGTACACATCATTATTTCACAAGTTTCTTGAACAGTTTTGTAGTTTCAGTTACGTAAGGCATATTAGATTTATCTTATGTGCTCTCTCTTATTATGTAAAACGTTTCTATAAAGATTCTTGGCAGATTTATCGGCAGTAGCGGATTCAGAGTTCACACATAACTCATAATATCACGCCTGTAATCCCCAAAGGGTTAGGCAGAGGTGTACACACATATTTCGCCAGTTATGTTTACGTCCCATGTAATAGAACAGCCTATTGCCATCTAGGGCACAAATTCAGACTCCCAGGCTGCTACTGAGAAATTTCTGATGGACCTGGGAATCGCACCCAAGACCTCATGCTCAGTAGTCGCGCTTTGCGACCACTAGAACAACGAGGCAGTCACTAAGTCTTAGTCTGTTACTGTCAACTAAGTTCGTACGTGAGAAACCATAAAGTGAACTCGATATTTTTCCAATTAAGCTATTTTACCTTTAGCGGGGTCAAAGGTGAGGTCCCCTCCCAAACGACAAACCTGGACCCGCCACTGTTTATCAGTATAAATATGATCTTTTTTTTCTTACACCGTGTATAATTTTCGGTCCTGACCAACATATTTTTTTCCTGAATTTGAACTAAAAAGTTTAGTAAAACATGCAACGGCAAGCAACTGACCCAAGTAAAAATTTTTTGTTTTCCCAAACTTGATCTAAAAAAAACGTGACAAAATTATAATAAGATGTAAACAACGGATGGCACTCAAGATAAATGCTAAGATAAAGGTTTCCATCACTCTATCATACACATACCTCACTAAGAAAGCAGGTCATTGCTCCCCTATGAAAGTATGTGTGAAAGAGAACATTATTTGAATACCATATTTTGTATATTAAAATTCAGTTCCTGCGGGCACTGATCCGGAATATTATGTTCCAATGTCATAAATAATGAATTTTGAGAAAGACGTGGATCAAAAACGCTACGAAAAACAAATATGGATCTTATGAGAGGGAAGATAACGCATGTATTTCTTTGAGCATATAAATAAATATTAATATATCACAGAAGATATGATGTAACTTTGTTTGTGCCATAGGCAATTAAATTGCTTGCTAAATGGCATTTAAGTACTTATGTTGATATTTAATATGACGTACTTTGAATAGTATGTACCTTTATTATAAAAATGCAATTAAAACGGAATAAAAATGCAATTTTAACAAAATAAAAATGAATTTAAAATGAACCGGGAATTTTGAAGTAAGCAAACTTATAAATCTCAATTTCATAAGGTTGTTGCCTCCGAAAATGTCTAAATAAACAAAGCAAAAGTTTTTAAAAGCAACACTTTTTAATTATGAAGAAGAGTCTCGTTATTTTGGTGTCTAAAGAGCTTTTAGTTAAATATATCTGCTTTTTAAGAAACAATAAAGTTTTGATACTTGGACATAGACACAAAACGTTGACCGATAAAATTATGATTACATTTAAAAAACTCTTTTATCAGAAAATATTCTATGACGTCTTTATATTAAAGTATAATTATTTCATTTGGACCCACTATTGATAACACTATTTAAAAAAAAACAAATTCAAGAATTTTCTATACTCAATGTTCATATAGTGAATAAAAAAATCTTGATACTTTTGACGTTTTCATTTTTTACGTCAAGTTTCAAAATCTTACATAATAATGTGGTCTACTAAGTACATACTTTTGAGAATCAATATGTAAGTTAGGATCTTTTATACAAAAAGGTTAAATGGCTCCACTTTCATCGAATTCTACAGCAATATATAAGAGAGAGATGAGTACTTCACTTCAGGGAATAATATTTCAATTCCACAGGTAAAGTTCCATCGAATTGGATTACCAAATCTAAGGTAAAATGAGCCTTATTTCTTTATCATACTACATAATATTATTTATGAAAACTACACAAAAGGGATTCCTATTCATTTCGTGTAGTTACACACATTTCTTCAATTGGTGAATTATGTGAAAATATTAAATAATACCAGCTATTGTTGTCCCACTGCTGGACAAAAGCCTCTTAAAGGCTGATTGGCGATTTCGAACTTATAACCTTTATATAGTGGCTGTCATACCGGTATGACAGAACAGTAGGTTATCAATTGATTGATTGATTTTATAGATTTTGTTGTTTGTTGTTGTTGTGTTGTGTGTATTGTGTGTTTGTCAATTGTGTTTGTTTTTGTGTGTTGTGTCTTGTATACCCACATTCTTCGCAAAATAAATGATTTCTTTCTTTCATTACGTGGGACTTGAAGTAATAATTATAAATCGAGGTTTTCTCACAATGTTCCCTCCCCTTCATTGATGTCAGTGATGTCAACGAAAGTTTTGACGGATGTTTCTCACTCAATCACGCCAGAACTGCTGGACGGATCTGGATGAAATTTGGCACAGAGATAGATTATAGTCTGGCCACAAAGGCTGCTTTTAATTTCGAAAAAATTGATGCTGCCAGTAGGATACTAAATTAACTTTGAGCCGGACGAAGTCGTGAGCGGAAGCTAGTAGGTAATAAATAATATAGCGTTCAGCATAAACATGGTTTATACAAAGATAAAAGAAAACAGGAAGTAAGAAAAAAAATGATGTAAACGTTCTTAAAAAATACAAGAATTGCCCTTTTGATAACATCTCGACTCTTTAACTCTGCAGTGAAATACCAATAATGTAAAGAAAATTGCCTATTATTTACACAGTGCGATCTTCCCTCATGTTTACACAGCTTCCCATTGAAAGGTTTTCTCTGTCGACGTGATTTATCTCACCGCAGCTGGTTGTTTGTTCTGTCGGCGCCTTTTAAGAGAGCTGTGTACAGAGCGCTCCATACAAGACATTTATATTAGTCATATTTTGGTCTATAAGTTACTAAACCCAAAGAAATTTTGTAGATTAGATGAGGCATAAATAGGCATTTAGACTAAACTGCATATCGATACTGGAAATATGAAATACCGTAAGGGACATTTGGTCGCAAATCTCATTTTCGACCTAATGTCCCTTGCATAAGGTTTATATTTCTTATATTTCAATGAGTCTTGGTACTTGAATTAATGGTTTATTCTTTAAATCAAATCATTAATGGTTAAGACGATTTTTTGTGTAACTGTGAAACCGCAAGCCAAGATATTAATATCCTTGTGTATGACTTATATTTCATCAACTAGACTATAATTGTATGGAGTGCACAGTCGATAAAATCCTCGCAAGAAATGTTTTGTTTTGATTTCAAAGTGCCTTGGAAAAAGGTGTACGTTGTTGTAGCATATTTTTACTGATAGAGTCGAGCAACGTAGCATGTACTCGTACATACATAATATAAAAAAAAAATAGCATTTTTTTGTTTATTATTCTTCTTTCTTAATCGTGTGGGCAGTAAGGTCTTACGACCCCACACACCCTAGTGCCAGAGTTTCTAAACCGCCTTAAGGGCCTCTGACATGGTTTGAATGGAACAGTAAGAGCAATAGCGCACTAGCGGCCTGGCCGCAGCGGCCATCGAGATACATACCTTAGTATGAAATCGCCACAGAGCGCGCGCACCTGGCCGCACGCGGCCAGCGGCCACACCAAGCCGCAGCGGCCAGCGAGATCGAACGACGCATGTGCGAGTCGCTGGCCGCTGCGGCCAGGCCGCTAGTGCGCTATTGCTCTAAGTCCAGGTTTCCTCACGATGTTTTCCTTCACCGATGCCAGTGATGTCCAAGATAAACTTCAGAAAGTACATATGAATTGAAAAATTCACATTGGTACTTGCCCGGATTTGAACCCACAACCTCATACATGAGAGGCGGGCGCTTTAACCACTGAGTCATCACGACACCTATTATGTTATTATTGTGCCTGTGCTATTGTCACCCTCACTCACACACATCGTATAGTCCCTACATAACAATCACCACCGCACTCACCTTCTTAGCAGGATCTTTATGCTCCTGCACATATTCCTGCTTCAATGGTTCCGTCTGCAGGTCGGGCAGTGAGTGACTGATGCGTATAGCAGCCTGCCGGGAGAGGGAGTCGCAGTTGCTTTCTTCAGAGTCCCGGCGTGCCCTGCACCAAAGTGATCTGTTAAGAAACTTTTATGGTGAATTATGATGATAGTGGTAGATCAAGAAAATAGAAAGGATAATAAGGAATAAGTAAGGTGTAAGGCAGAAGAAAATAAGAATTTGATTAACGATATTTATGAATTAACTGGCGAAATGTGGGTGTACTAATGGGTACACCTCTGCCTAACCCTTTGGGGATTACAGGCGTGATTTTATGTGATATTTATGGAGTGTAAAAGGACATAACACATAGCAGGTCTACTAACCGTTTAACGGCTTTTCTCTTGCTTTTTATATCGTAATATATTTTTATATTTAGTTATGGGCTATTGCAGCTGTATTTTAATAGCACGACTGTCGCATAGCACGACTGCTGAGCATGAGATCTTCGGTTTGATTCCCAGATCGGATAAAGCCTTTTTGGATTATTCCATCAGGAATTTCTCAGTAGCAGCCTCGGAGTCTGGATTTGTGCCCGGTTGATGGCAATAAGCTCGCCCCCATGGGACTAAAACATAACTGGCAAAATGTGGGTTTACTAATGGGTACACCTCTGCCTAACCCTTCAAGGATTACAGGCGTGATGTTAAATAAATAAATTAGAAAATTAAAAGACACTTTTGAACGTCACATTAAAAGGAAAATTGAATCTAGTTCCCCCCCTTCCAAAAAGTAGTTTCGAATGGAGAATAGGCAAGAAACCTTATACTTGTCATATATTTCCTCGCTTCCATTTTCCGTATAGCATTTCCTTCACTTGCCTGTAAACTTAAATATTTAAAGTAGACTTCAGGCGTCGGAAGCAAGATGTTAACGTTGAGTGTTTAGCAGACATTTTGCAGTGTGCAATGAAATGACATTTTAAACATTTGAAATGTGAATTTACTGTAAAATGCTTTTCCTTTTTTAGAGACTTATAGACTTATACTTATAGATATATACTTTATAGACTTTATACTTATACTTATAGGTACACACTTTATAAACTTTTTTAGAGAATTATACTTTAGAGATAATTTAACTTGTTGATAACGAGACTCGTTTTCAATTAAGTTAAACTTGAAAACAAGTATCGTCTAAAAACAAGCCTATTTTCAGGTTTCAAGGAAATATAAATAATAAATTTTTGTTGTGTAACTGTCGCGTCAACTGTGGCCAAAATGCCTCTAATTTAATAATATTTTGTGACATGTAAGGTAAGATTGCGACTAAATTTTGAACGTTTTTAGTTAGTAGAATTGGCTTTTAAGGGTCTTCAAACATCCGGGGTTACAGGACGTCTTGACAGGATACCGTGGCCCCGGAACGCAAAGGGCAACAGAAGGAACAGGGTGTTTTTTAGTCAGTTAAAGTCTGACAGTCCCTTCCGCCCCACCCAGGGCGGAAGGACTCAATTGATGATTTTTACCATCCCAAAAAAAAAATATGAAAGGGTCGGGCCACCCACCTGCCGACAATCCACCTCCAGGTAGCAGCACATTGGTAGCCCACAGCAGCAAGCAGTACAGCGGCCATTGCAGCCAGAAGCAGTGCTGCCGCGTAGTCCACGGAGCTTCCGCGGACCGTTGGCGGTCCTTCCAAGCTCTCAGCAGGCCACACTCCTGCAAACAAAGAGAGAATTTCACTTAATTTTGAAGGTACAACTAAAATTTTATGATAACTGTTAACTATTTTATATTTTGCTGCATCTGGTTAGACTGGAAGCCGACTCCAACATAGTTGGGAAAAGGCTAGGCAGATGATGATGAACTAAAATTTTATGATAAACGTAAGTAATAGATACTAAATAGGTAGGTAGGTCTTTTGTAAATGTTTCTTAGAGAATCTTCTTTAAAGAAAAAGCTAAAACCATAATTACACTCCTTTTCGGGTAGTCGTGAATCTTGTAAACTAATATTACAAAATGGAAGAGTTTATTTGATCGCGCTAATCTCAAGAACTACTCCGATATGAAAAATCTATCCCGTTGTAAAGTACGTTTATCAAATATGGTTATTGGCATATATGCTACAACTCACAGTCCGGTAGGTAATGTTATGTAAAAAACACTAGGACGTAATACACTGCATTGTGAACCTTAAAGCATCGCATTAAGAGCTAGTTTATGTGTGTTGTAAAAAACTTTATTATAATAATTTATTTATTGACAAACCAACGACTTATTTACTAACTCATTAGATATATTCTATTTAAACAGCGTTGCAGTGAATTCGTCACTTATAGGTGTGCACAGCACTTAAATAATTAAAAATTAATAATTGTTAAAAGCCATCATTTTGTAATACAAAACTCACCTAATCTGGTAATACTCAAGTAAAGAAGATAAAGAACAAAACACACAACGCAAATAAAGGTAAAAGCCCACAAAGACTTAAGGTTTACGCGAACCCCACCGTCTACAAACACTGCCCTACCTCAACAAGGTACGACTCATTAACTCTACAAACTTAGTTGGGAACAGCTGCACCTGAAACCTTGACACACGCTCTTAATAATATAAAATGATGACAACAATCAAATGTGACAGTTGCTGTGCCGATGCCGTAGAATATAGATTACTGTTTACAGGAGGCCCTGCATGAGCGCACTGACTAAGAAGTCTTTGGTAAAAAAGTAAGTAAAAGTCGTAAGTAAAAAGCGTTATGTCCGCTCCAGGCGACTTTCCGTCTCTTTCTGTTTCTCTTTGTCTCTTTCTATAATTTACGGGGGTCCCCGACTGCACAATTTTTTGTCTATGTCATGATTGCCTAATGCTTAAGGCGCCTCTTAAGCACGAGCCTGTGGGGTCGATATCGGGTTCGGGCAAGTAGCATGTGATTGTTTTTATTTCATTAGTACTTTTTTAGTTTATTTTGGACTTATTATAATTATTTATTTATTACACACATACACTATCATCACAGGCTTACTTACCTAATAAAATAAAAAAAAACAAGTCTTAAATCGCCGAATCGCCTTGAGCAAGCGTGGTGATCAATGCCACATCGTGGTTGGCGCAATTGATAAGCGATTGGGTACAGCTCTGTGTATCGCGGGTTCCATTCTCACATGGAACAATATTTTTATGGCCTACAGGCAGTTTCAGGTCAAGTTGTTTGTGTATGAGAGTTTACATGTTTTCAAATGCACCCCACAATACAGGAGAGATTTTTAGAGTGCGGAACATTTTTTTTTAAATTTCCGATTAAATAATAAATTAAATATAAGTAACGTCAAATCCGCGCATTCGTGCAAGGCCCTCGATTCAAGGCCTTGTTAAAATTTAGTTAGCGAGAATCGATTGTTTTATTTTTCATGGAAATTGAGTTTCTTCTAGGTAATGCATATTTGACTAACATGCAAAACTAAGTATTCAGCTGAAGAACACTTATATCATTGGATGGCAAACAAGCCGACGACTGAATACTATTCTCTGAAAAATTTAGGTGAAGTGAGGTTGAGGTGACCTACCAATCAATATCATGTGAGATGTCAGTTCACATCAAGCTCATCATCATCATATCAGCCTTTTGCCGTCCACTGCTGAACGTAGGCCTCAAACTCGCCTCACGTTGACTCACCGAAAAAGATTTCTACAGAATAATACTGCTGACTGCCTCTTTGGTTTAGTGGTCGCAAAGCGCGACTGCTGAGCATGAGGTCTTGTGTTCAATTCCCAGGTCGGGCAAAATGTTATTGGGTTTTTCCATCAGGAATTTCTCAGTAGCAGCCTCGGAGTCAGGATTTGTGCCCGATTTATTGTAATAGGCTCACCCCCTATTACATGGGACTTAAACATAAAAGGCGAAATGTGGGTGTATTAATGATACCTACACCTCTGCCTAACCCTTCGGGGATTAAAGGCGTGATATTATGTTACTGCTGACATTAGAGGGACCAGGGGCCAGGGACGTAGTAGATGCAAACTTGGGTAAATATTATAGGTATATTATATATTTCCGAAGTTTTTTATACAACAGCACAATAATATCGCAACACCAAATAAAAATGAATACCATAGATAAAATAAAATAAATGTCAAACTCAATTATAACAAAAATATTCGTCAATATGTCAATGTCTGGTTTCAATAAGTAGATACAAGATAATATGATAGATCGAAGTTTGGTATAATTTTTTTGTATCTATTCTATTCGTTGCGAGGAGCTCGTGGCTAAGTAATAACAGCCGCACGGGTCGATCCATCAGGTTAAGCTACGCTTGCCGGGGTTGATCCTTGGATGGGTGACCATCTTTACACATCAAGACTTCTCCGTGCCTCGGAAAGCACGTTAAACCGTTGGTCCCGGCTGTCATATGTGGATATTTGACAGTCGTTACGGGAAGTCAGAATCCCGAAAGTCTGACAACCAGTCTTACCAAGGGTTATCGCATTACACAGTTACTGAGTTGTGGAGGTCAGATAGGCAATCGCTCCATGTAAAATACTGGTATTCAGCTGCAGCCGGTTAGACTGGAAGCTGACCTCAACTTAGAAAAAGGCTAGGCAAATTGATTTTCAAAAACAAGCCCTACAAACAATTTTGACTTCACATCCCACATAAATAAGACACAAATTTTAATTGGACCACAAGATGAACCTCCTAAAGATATCAGAAACGGAATATGACTACGTGTTATGAAGCTCGTTATTCGTGAAATATTACGACGCAAGATCCCAGACACAACAAAACAATGATTCAACACAGAAGGTCGTATATGCCGTAGGTTATAACGACACTTATGACCTTTTGTATTTATTACAAAACCATGGCGTAATACTAGTGTACGGCACAGACTAGTATAATGGTTGTAAGGTATAATTTAATCAAGTATGCTTCATAATGGTTATTAGTTTTTTAAAACATAAGTTTTAAAGCTAATCTATACTTATCTATTCTATACTATCGATACTTAATATTATAAAGTTGTTAGTTGTTGTTGTTGTTGTTGTTTGTTAGTTGTTGGTAGTTGTTTTTTTGTTTTTGTTTTGTTTGAGCGTGCTAATCTCTGGAACTACCATAAAGACGGATTAAAAAGGCAAGGCAGAGGTGTACCCATTAAATACACCCACATTTCGCCAATTATGTTTAAGTATCATGTAATAGGGGGCGAGCCTATTGTCATCAACTGGTCACAAATCCAGACTTCGAGGATGGATGGAATAGTATAAGCTATATAACATCACGTTACGATCCACAGGGAACGGAGCAGGAACCAAAGGTGTAAATACTGAACGGAGCTGTGTATCGGGGTATGTTATAGGCCTATATCATAACGCTATTACACACGGGAGCTAAGTAATCAACAACGTAGCTTAACGCAGCGTAATGCTAATAATAACTGAAAAGTTTGTTTATATGTTTGACCGCGCTAAACGCCGGAATCACTGGACAGATTCTGAAAATGGTTTCGCTAATAAGATAAGCTTTGTTATCTTCGAGAGCTATAAATAAGCCTTTATACTATTATCAAAAAATAGTTCCTTAAAAAAATATGCGGACGAATCCGCGAGCAGAAGCTAGTAATTCATATACGTCAAATAAATTACGGTTACTTTCATTCCGTTCGTATACCGGAAACCTATTTGATTCGTATCCCGGGGTTATTATTTGTATCCCGGGATCACAACGTCGCTTCCCGGGATTTACTAAAGCCAAGTAACTTATACATATATTCTCGGGCTCAATAATGAGTCTTGAGCTTATAAGGGTACCTTGCATCTGTTGGTTGTATCAAAATGAACGTTGCGTTAACGCTGCGTTAGCGTAGCGGTAAAGTTAAAGTCAAAGATTAATTGATTTCAATTTGATAATTAAAAGGCACTTTTGAACTTCGTAAATATTGAATCTAGTTGCGCCTTCCAAAAGGTACTTTCTTATAGACATAAATGTCCGTTTTCGCGGACGCAGACGAAGTCGCGATATAATAGGTAGCCTATGTCCTTTTTCGGATTCACTTACAGTTACCGGCACGTAAGTTGGCAAGAGATTTTCGTAGTGGGGGAAGTTCGCGCATATAAAAATGTATGAAAAGTGTATGAAACTTCCCCCACTACAAAAACTCTTGCCAACTTACGTGCCGGTAACTGTACCCCTTGATCAGTCGTTTAGTCGTGGAAGTGCAACAGACAAACAAACAGAATTACTTTCGCATTCATAACAACATTTCGCTTAATAGGTATCTTTTCGCGTATAGAATGGATGTGTCATTCAGACTAAAATCTCGTAATTAAACGTTCAAAATCATGACAGGCTCGGTTAAGTGTGAATTTGAGCTATCTATCTTTGTATCTACACGCGTACACGTCTTCACCAGATACGACTTACCTCTATCAGTATTCAAAGGATGATAGATTTACTACAAAAGAGAGATTCAAGTGGAAAATAATAGTTCAATGACATGAAAATGTATTGTGCTTGTCAGAAACAGATTATTGTCTAATAATCATATTAAAAAATATTTTTTAAAAACAAGCTTTAATTTAAATTTATTACAATATTGAGTATTGGACATTGTATTGTCACCAGAACTAAAGGTGTATGCAAAATTTCAGCTCAATCGGATAAATAACAACAAATGGTTGAAAAATGGTTTGCAAATGAAAGGACAACTTACTTACATAGTATGTATATACGAACAGTGCAAGTGAAATAAAAGCTTGTAAAAAGCGATTTTAATAACATAAGGCGTGATGTTATGTCATCAAAGGGTTAGGCAGCGGTGTTTCCATTAGTACAGCCACATTTCGCTAGTTATGTTTAAGTCCCATGTAATAGGGGGCGAGCCTATTGCCATCAACCGGGCACAAATTCTCCGAGGCTGCTACTGAAAAATTCCTGATGGAAAAACGCACTTTTCCCGACCTGGGAATCAAACCCAAGACCTCATGCTAAACAGTTGCGCTTTGCGACCAAGATCAATGAGGCAGTAAAGTATTAAAGTGTTTTACAAACTGCTCTAGTTGGGTTGTTTTTCTTATAACCTAGATTAGAAGGAAAACAACACTTTTAGGCTACGTCCTTGCTACCTTGTTTTCTGATAATATTATAATTAGGCCGGATTTGTTTTTCTTTTCAGCATTTGCGTCATTGCTTTTATTAACTATATTTTCAGCTGTAATTTCTTTTTTTTTACAGTTGTTTTGCTCCTGTGTAATGGTAGTTACCTACCTAATATTACTCGTATTATGATAAACAACAACTTGCTCCGGGATATATTATACTACCTTTTGTTCCCAAAATTCGACTGCGATGTCTTAATTAAGCAAAATATCTAAATTATCCTACAGAAATATAGAAACAGGATAAAAATTGTAGATACTAAGTATGTGTTCAGCTAGATCAATAACTGTATGTCGTTTCAGTGTGAAAAGTCAAAGTCAAAGTTAAATCATTTATTTCAATTAGTCCATTAGGGTCAGTTCACACCGAGACGCGACGCGACGCGACGCGACCCAACGTGAAAATTCTGGAAGAGGCCAGTGACTTTGCGCTGCGCCGCTCGCCGCCGCGAGACGCATCGCAACGTCGCTGCTCTTGCACGTCGCGCGTACCGGCGATTCACCGCTGCGTCGCGATGCGTCGCTCTACGCCTCGTGACGCCTCGCGGCGTAGAGCGACGCATCGCGACGTAGTGCTGCGTGGTGTAACGTATTTTAAATTCTCACAATGAAATGTGTATCTTTTCGTGTAGAAAATAAAGTTATATTTTGAGTCGCTCTTTTAAAGTGTGCACGCAGCGTCGCGTCACGTCGCGTCTCGGTGTGAGCTGACGCTTAAAAGGCACTTTTGAACGTCGAGAAAAATTTGAATCTAGTTGCCCATTCCAAAAGGTAGTTTCGTATGGAGAAGAACGGGCAAGAAACTCCATACGTACTCTTTTAAAAAATATATATATGGTTTACAATAAGTAGTAGGTAAAAGGAAAGAGAGAGAGGGAAAGAGTAACAAACACACATCCATCCAGAACTTGAAAGTCTATAATCGCCAATCCGCCTTAAGAACGCGTGGTGATCAATGCTCGTGCCTTCTCTGTATGAGAAGAGGCCTTTGCTATTCAGTAAAACAATAATAGGCTGGTATTATATAAATAGTACCAAATAAAAGGCTTCTCAAAATAATTTGACTTTCTGATTTTTACAGAATTGCTCCTCATAATTAAAAAGTTAGATTAACATTTGTAATTAAAAAGAAAAGTATCTTAAGTCATAACAAGATTTATTTTGTTTGGAAATATTTGTTTGTCAGTAATAAGGAAAATACAAATGAAGAAAATGTCATTATAATATATTAACTCCTTAACTGTCAACTGTACCTATGCGGTACAAAAGTGAACGCTCCAAATGTCAACTGTACCGTATAGGTACAAAACTTGATTCAACGCGAACGGCCGCCATTGGACGATAATATTTAACGTTTATTTTACTTGTCAAAGTCAAAGTCAAAGTCAAGACTTTTAATTCTATTCCCGACAGACCACGGGTTAATTGACTAGCTTCTGCCCGCCACTTCGTCTGCGTCAAAGTTGATTTCTCCATTTACAAACATTGGACCCCGTTTCATACCCTTAGGGGGTGCATTTTGAAAAATCCGTTCTTAGCGGGCGTCTACTAATTATAAACAACCTCCCTGCCACATTTCATCTTTACACGTCAAGCAGTGTCCTATCTAAATAGGTTATATACTAACTTTTTCCCGCAAAATTGCCCATGTGATTTTGTACACCCGCATAATGTTTTTGGTTACTGCTCCGCTCCCTAATACTTTTAGCTGTCAGCTTTATAATACTAGTCGCAGAGAACTGCCGTGATGTAGGATACGTCAGTAATAGTTCGTATGTGGCTTAATACCGCCACAGTCCTACAAGATCTCTTTTAAGAAACACTCCACCTGCGCATGTCACTCACGATATTATTATGACAGAAATACACACAATATATCATATTCCTGAAACTTTAGTGGGTTGTGAATGATAAGGGCGAGGTTTAGCAAATATTATATCACTTGTCAGGGTCGCCCTACGTATGAGGTGTGATATGAAAACAAGCTCAAGGTTGTTTAACGTCAAATAATTGTTTGTAACGTTACCCTTGGCAACTTAACAAGGAGATTTCAAACAAATATGCCAACAGCCATATTATATTAATACCGTTTATGACACAGTATCTCATACAAACTTTCAAGTTTAAAATCTTGGTATATTATGAACAGATTGTAATTAAATTCGATTTGTTTACACAAGATCCTAATTAATTAATGTACCTACTACTTATTGTAAACTATAACTTTGGCGGGGGCACTGCCGTGCCCCTCGATATATGTATATATATTTTAAAAGAGTAAGTATGGAGTTTCCTGCCCGTTCTTCTCCATACAAAACTACCTTTTGAAATGGGCAACTAGATTCAAATTTTTCTCTTGTAAATGACGTTTAAAAGTGCCTTTTAATGGTCTAATTGAAAAAAATGATTTGACTTTGACTTTGACTTTGACTTTGAGAAATCAAGTTTTACGCGGAAGAAGTCACGGGCGGAAGCTAGTTTATAATATTAGTAGGATTTTACTTCCATTCGGACAAAGTCGCGAGCAAAAACTAGTATTCCAACATAATCAAAGGCATCCACAATGCAGATAATAATCATTGTGTTGCCATATTAATTCCGAATTCCGTGGTTTACCTGTACGCCGCGGAATGGCAACACAATAACAATATAATACAAACAATACTATATCTGTAGGTAGTATTATTTTGGTGTAATGATTAGAGACAGTCTCGTGGAGATGAATTCTGTTTGTGGTGGAGCAACAGATTTATTTACTTACTATTCTGCTTTGCGCTACTGTTACCGTAAGTTACTTGCATAAATTTTAAGGTACAGTGTATTTTTTACATATGCATAAAGTTTAAATAAATATTTTTTTACGGAAGCAACTTACAAGTATAAAGGTCTGCCTAAACAATAGGGGATCGGCCAAATTTTCAAAAAGTGTTTTAAATTAATCTTTATGGATACTTATTTTCATGAAAAATAAAATTTTATTTATTTATAGCCTTTTAGGTACTCAAAATCATTGTTTGTTTAAAAATCCCGCCAAAACGCCACATGACGTCATTTGTGGTCATAACAAAATTTCCATTATGAAAAACTAGAGAAACACCACGTGACAGTTTTTAAATTGATCACCGTATCCTATTTTATCAGTAATCTTTTAGCAACTTTTAGAATTTCAACAAAATTATGGAAATAACTGAGTGAATTAAGTTAGTTAGTACCCGTGCAGTCAATGATTCCCCACAAATGACGTCATGCACTGTTTCAGTACAGATTAAAAATATTGTAAATAACAACATTTTATTTTTTCATTTATAAACATTTGAATGATATAAAATTATTATTCGATAAATAATCGTAAAACAGTATTATTTATTTTATCTAAGTACATTTTAGATTTTAATCTGATTACTGTCCGATCCCCTATTGACAATCAAATATTAGCCCTCAATAATTCTGCGGTGGGGTGTGCGGACCACCGCAGCACGACGTGTTTATCGCGTTAACAGACAACGTAGGTACTATCTATATCTATCTAATCAATGTTTACTATCAGCCAGACAGATACACAAACACCTACGTAATTTAAGGCATTTAGTCGGTCACTGTGTTATGGTTACGGGGCAACCTTGGGAAAGGTTAGGTTTGTTATTT
Source organism: Hoplodrina blanda (assembly GCA_949316365.1). Classification (NCBI taxonomy): domain Eukaryota; kingdom Metazoa; phylum Arthropoda; class Insecta; order Lepidoptera; family Noctuidae; genus Hoplodrina; species Hoplodrina blanda. Next base: position 10,257,630 of record OX438564.1, read on the forward strand.
CGTATAGGAGAAGAATTAACTATCAATTAATTGTAGAGAAATTATAGTATTTTAAAGTGTTATTGTATTTATACCTGTATATTTTTCTATTTTTTTTTTGAGATAGTTTTTTCGACCACTCAAAGTCAAAGTCAAAACACTTATTTCAATTAGACCATTTACAGGCACTTTTGAATTGTCAAGGAGTCTGTCAGTTAGTCTGAAAAATGAAGCTAGTTGCTCGTTCCAAAACGGAGCCAGGCCTCTATGGAGAAGAACGAGCAAGAAACTCCACGGCACTCTTTTAAATTAGGTTTTTACAAAATCCTGGTTACATTATTCTTGTTGATTCTACATGTGATCACAATGAAGATGAATATAAAACAGTAGTTAAAAATAATAAAAATAAAGATGTAAGCCATAGCAGTTAAGAGGTGACCAATCCCAACTGACAGCACCCGTTCACGAGCTCAACCATTATGGAGGGAGCCAAATAATCCAACACATGCGCCACCATCAGCGAGACATTTGAGTGAGCATGACAAGCTCTCAACTGCCATGCTCATTAAGTCAAAACTCACTAGACCAACGAGGCAGTAAAATGACTGATGCATGAATAGCAGTAATAGTTTAACTGTTAAACATAGGCCTCACAATGACCGCAACAATTTACGGTCACAAGTTGAATTGCTATTCCCACAAAGTCAGTATGTCATTATTACTTTGTAGTTATTGAAATACTTCATCTCTAAAGTTATATGGTTAGGTTAGGGTCAATAATCTTAATCTTTATACGAAGGTGACACTGACTGGACCAAATAAAGTACCTAGGGGCAGTCAGCCATGAAAGTTTATTAACATTTCAGATTTTTGATACGCAATTACTGAGTATAATATTTTGAAAAATCTAAGCAGATCCAAAATTAATATAAGTTGGTACCAATGTGACTTTTACAATTCATGAGAACTTTTTAAGTAATTAATATAGTTTGGTGACCTGATGATCAATGCTCATGCCTTCTCTGTATGAGATGCCTTTGCCTTGAAGTGGAACAAAAATAGGTTGTTATAATTATAAGCTCTTAACTATACAAGGACCAGGCCCGGGTCGACGCGCGACGGCGCGTTCTGTTTCACGCGCGCCTCAAAGAGCGCACAGGGACGGGGCCCCAACAGGGCCAAACGCCTGCCGGGGTTGCGGGACGTCTTAACAGGATACCGTGGCCCCGTAAAGGTCTACAGAAGAAACAGGGTGGTTTTATAGTCAGTAAAAGTCTGACAGTCCCTTCCGCCCCAGCCAGGGCGGAAGGACTCATTTGATGACTTTTACTACCTAAAAAAAAAGCCATAACATGAAACATTAAAAAGAAAATGTTGAGAATTATTATGGACAAGTTTATTTAGAGATAAAAATATAATAGTAACTGTGTTAATAGAGTTTCGTTGCTAAGTGTACTACTCGTAAGTCTACATTTAATTGAACAAAATGGTGTCACTTTGACTTTGAATATTAATAATATCCAATAAATAATCAAAGCATAATACTATTATATAAACAGCTCTTCGTCTGAAGATCAAGTCTATGCCAAAGAGTATGAAAAAATATATAATTCGAATTCTACGATAAAGTTATCGAATAAACGGAGTCTTGCGCAAACAAAATAAATATTATCTTACTTTTAAAATGTGAATGCGATAATACTGTTTACGAAGACACTTTCAATGTAAAGGTGAGACACACTGAACGAAAAGTAATCGTTGCTTTTTCTCAGCTGGTTTGAAAACTTTTGTGTTTTTAGGGTTTTGTAGTCAATAAGGCACCCTATAGTTTTGGCATGTCCGTCCGTCTGTTCACCCGCGGCTTAGCTTAGAGACTCTTAGAACTAGTAAGCTGTTATTTGGTATCTATGGACATACCTATGGAACATACATATCTGTGGAATTTCTCAGTGGCAGCCTCGGAGTCTGGATTTGTGCCCGATAGATGGCAATAGGCTCGCCCCCCATTTACATAGGACTTAGACATGACTGGCGAAATGTGGGTGTACTACTGGGTACACCTCTGCTTAACCCTTCGGGGATTACAGGCGTGATGTTGCGATTATGTTATGCATAGGCATTTAACATTTTTTTTGGGTACCTCCCCTACACGTAGAGTGGGGATGATATTCAGTTTTCTCGTCTATTTAATGGTGTCTTTAGATATTATGTATATTGCGGTTGTGTTGAATCCATTTTTGACAAATATGACTTGTTCAATTCCATTTGTACTTTGTGAAGGAAATCATCGTAAGGAAACCTGGACATGTAAAAAAAATAGTTTAAAAGATTTTCTTACGATTTTTTCCTTCACCGATGTCAGTGATGTCCAAGATTAACTTAAAAAGTACTTGTGAATTGAAAATGTCACAATGGTACTTGTCCGGATTCGAATCCACAACCTAAATGTGAGGCTGGCACAACCACTGGGCCAAGACATAGACGCAGGTGTCCCTTAGTTATACAAGAACAGGTCTCGTCGTAGTGAAAAGATAAGAAGTGTCTGTCAAGAGTCCACCGGACGTACTTAAGCATCATTGTCGCGGCTCTTTTATTCCCTGACTTTTGAACAATGTTCACTGTCCATGAATTTGAAAAAAAAAGATCAAGTATAAGTAATTGGCGGAAAATATCTTGAACAATAATGATGACTTTCGTCTTTTCTGACTTGACTAAAAATAAACCGGCCAAGTAAAAGTCGGACTCGCGTACGATGGGTTCCGTACCATTATTTATAAAAAAAGCAAAAAAAATCACGTTTGTTGTATGGGAACCCCCATACAACAAACGTGATTCTGCCTCGTTGGTCTAGTGGTCGCAAGGCGCGACTGCTGAGCATGAGGTCTTGGGTTCGATTCCCGGGTCGGGCAAAGTGTTATTGGGTTTTTCTATCAGGAATTTCTCAGTAGCAGCCTCGGAGTCTGGATTAGTGCCCGGTTGATGGCAATAAGCTCGCCCCCTATTACATGGGACTTAAACATAACTGGCGAAAAGTGGGTGTACTAATGGGTACACCTCTGCCTAACCCTTCGGGGATAACAGGCGTGATGTTATGATGTTATGTAAAATTGTAAACAAAATAAATTGTAAACAGATTCCATTAGTAAACAAACTATCCGTCTAGACATTTACAATGAGTGTTATTTACCTCTTGAAGCGAGTGTTTATGTAAAACGATTTAACCTTAGAAATACATTATTTGTTCTTTGAATGTTAAATAATTATATACAATTGGATAACTGTTGTACATACATAACATAACATTCGAGGGGTGAAAGGTAAAATGTATCAAGCGACAATTTGGTCGTGTTAGAAATTCAACCTTAGATGTATATTAATAAGATTGGATATAAAACAGGGCTACATTGTCGCTTGATACACTTTTCCTTTCACCCCTCGAATTATTATTAACTAGATTTTGTCCGCCACTCCGTTCGAGTAAATATCGGTTATAGCCTATGTCCTTTTTTGGGGTTCAAACTAACACCGTACCAAATTTCATCAAAATCGGTTCAGTGGTAGTGGTGAAAGCGTAAGAAACAGACAGACAGACAGAATTACTTTCGCATTTATAATATTTTGATGTATATGGATGTGAAAATTTACCGTTTATGGTAACACACTTTAGTAATAATATTTGGAACGATTTCCCAGGTATGGTCCAGAGATGGGATTTTACACCGTTACAAAGAGGAAATACGTGTAAAATACTTCTTAAATATAATATAATAATACATTGAAAAAAGATAATTATCATTAACCTGTAAAAAAGTAACGAGTTTGTTTGTATGCAAACTTGAATTCCAATTTCCATGGCAGGTAAACCATTGTACGAGCATAAAACAACTGTATTTTTCCGTTACGTAACGTGAAAAACGTTTTAGCATAATAGCAGTTGTAACGTTATGCAATTGATAGCAGTTTAAGTAACGTTACTGTTATTGTGTAGGGGAGATTTTTATGGCTAATTGCTCTTTGGATAAACTGCATAGTTCTATGCTTATTTATATGCTACTAGCTTCTGCCCGTGACTTCGTCCGCGGCAAAATTCATGTCTCCATACAAACTTTGGACCCCCCTTTTATCCCCTTAAGAGGAGAATTTCGAAAAATCCTCTCTTATCGAAAGCCTACGTAATACAAAGAACACACCCTTTAAGTTTCAAGTCTCTACGATCAGCGGTTTAGGCTGTGCGTTGATCCGTCAGTCAGTCATTCAGAACAAAGCATTTTACATAAATATATAGATACATACATACATAAACTTACGCCTTTTTCCCATGGGGAAAAAGGCGAGATAATTCTGTCAAAATATCAGGTGTAAACATCAATGTTTTTTATTATCATACAACCCGATGTTGAGTTGGAAATTGTTAAAAAAGAAACTCTAGTGTTAAAACCTTAAGCATTAATATACTTCACACCATCAAAAGGTACAGATCACAAAATCAAATTCAACTTACATTCAAACAACGTTTATCATTAATTCATGAAAACTTATTTAAAATACACTTGCAAGTACCAAATAAGTTGAGAAGAATTGAGAAACTTCTGTCATTACAACATTAGAAGTTCGTTGAAACATTAATCTTCAGTTTTCAGTGTAATTTTCGTGGAAATATATAATTTGAGTGTAAAATTTTATGGTATGATGAATAGACGAGAAACTTTTGTAAAGCCGGTGGTATATATTATTAAAATTACAAGTTACTATAGCTTCTACTCGTGGCTTCGGTCGCGTGGATGCTGAAATATACCGATGGGATGTATGATAAACTTTAATGTTTTCGAAAAACCGGGAGTCTTAATAATTAACTAATTTATAATGTTTTGAGGGTTAAACCATCAGGTTAAGACACGCTTGCTGGGGTTGGTCCGTGGATGGGTGACCATCTTTATACACCGAGACTCCTTCCATTGCTACTTCGTTGATTTGTGCAGTTTTTGCGAATGTCGAATAAACCTAAATAATGCATGATTAATTAGTAAGAATAAGAATAATTTAATCTGATCTTAATTAAGTAAAATGTTAATTTATTTGTGACAATAAAGTGCTTAATCAAAAAGCTTATTTAAGATCTGTCAAAAATGTCTCTAACAAAAATGTCTTTACCATTTTTTTTATATTGATTGCCACTTAAATACACACATCAAAAGTGTCTAGGGATCAAGCATTTTTATGCGGATTTCTTGAGATTGAGATGTGGCTTTGTAATAAATTTATGATTTTATAAATTTATATGGATCCTTTTTGGTGCATTTCATAATTTAAATCAGGAACTGTGAATCAAATTCGAGTAAAAGATGAAAATCAGCTGTCAATATTTTCCCTATAAAAACATACAACGCATTGAAGACATTATTAGTGCTACTGTTTCCCTACTACTGATTAAAACCAACGTTATTATGGAGCGGCGACGTCATTTAAGCAGGGAAGAAATGCTCAGAGCCGTGGGAATGATAGAAGCTGGTTCCCGGCAACGTACTGTGGCTTTAGCTCTGAATACAAGTCAGAGTGTTATCAGTCGACTTTGGACACGTTACCGAAGCACTGGTACCGTGGCTGAGCGCCATGGAGGACGGTATCGCTGCACCACACGGAGACAAGACCGATACATTCAAATCTTAACTCGAAGAGCTCCAACAATAACCGCCATGATGTTAGCCGTGAGGCTTCATCACTCTTCAGGGAACTTAATTAGCGACAGAACAGTCAGAAACCGCTTGCATGAAGTGAACCTTCATTCCCGAAGACCGCTACGGGTACCACCTATAGCAATGCACAATCGTAGGATTCGATATCAATGGGCTCTTGAACACAGAAATTGGGCAGAAGAACAATGGCGTTTCGTGTGCTTTTCTGATGAGTCTCGTTTTGGTATGAGACCGGATACAAGACGTATACGACACTGGAAAACCCCTGGACGCCAACAGCGATTAAAATCCTGCCAGGAAGTCCATCCTTATAGTGGTGGAACCATCATGGTATGGGCGGGTATTTGGATCGGCGGAAGAACTGAGTTGATTTGGATCAGAGGCAACCTCAACGCTCAAATTTATGCTGAGACGATTGTATCAGACGTCATCGTTCCTCTACAAGTGCAAATCGGTCCCTTATTTCAGTTAATGCATGATAATGCACGACCGCACACCGCAAGAGTTGTAAGACAGACTCTCGCCGCAGCTAACATCAATGTCCTGCCCTGGCCTGCTCAGTCGCCAGACTTAAATCCGATTGAGCATGCATGGGATATGCTACAGAGAAGAGCTCTGCCGAATATGGAGGGTATCCAGTCGCAAGAAGACCTTTTTTTGTTGTTGCAACGAACATGGGCGGCCATTCCACAGCGTGATTTGGATGAACTCATTTTGAGTATGCCAAACCGATGTTCTTGTGTTGTTAGTGTTCGCGGTAGAATCACGGATTATTAATTGTTTAAGTTACCCAATAAAATTTTAAAGAAAACTGTTATTTCAGTCTTTTTTTCGAACTTTTGTGTTAGTGGTTCAAATGTCAAAAATCCCTTTATTAGGAAAATGGCAAATTTCTTTATTAATGCAAAGGTGACTTGGTTTATCGTTACTGTGACAAACGAAAACACTTTATTTGATGAATCCTTAAAGAAAATTTTAATTAATATCAATCAGGAGAAAAGTTATTGCAAAAATATATGTTGATCCCAAGACACTTTTGATGTGTGTATGATTGGGACTACATTTTGAATTTGTTTTAATTAGTAAAATTGATCTTCTGCAATACTATGACCAAAGGTAAAAAATAAACAGTTAAAAAATAAACAAAACACTGGAAACTAAGCCGATAAACATTCGTTAAATGAACAGAACCAAATACTTCGAGAAAATCTAAACCAATTTACAATTAATCAGTCCAACATTTACTTACAACAATCCCGAAGGAAATTTAGCGTAAATTGAACCCAATGAGCGCGGCTTCTGCGTAAAACTTTACAGCTATATTCAAGAAATACTTCAACCCCGTTAATCGTACCTTCACCCCAGATAGAGGGGTATAGAGGGATGAATTTCGCCGCAAAACGTGTAAATTCATCCCCAGAGTTAGTAGTCTGTTGAATATGCATAAGTTTGGTCTCACTGTTTGTGTGTGGAAGGGTTATTTTTGCTTTGAATCTTACTGTTTTAATGTATCGTCTAAATCCTTTAACACAAGTATAGTGTATTATGGTTATGTTAATATCTTGTAGGATTTGTAAGGGTTAAATTGTCTGCCAGGGTTGCGGAATTTGTTCGAAAGAGAATGCGGCCCTGGAACTCAAAGGGCATTAGGAGAAACGCGGATTGGTTTTAGTCAGTAAGAGTTTAACACTCTCTTCTGCTTCGCCCAGAGCGGAAGAAGTCATTATGAAGATTACGCAATATAAAAAAAACTGTTTATTCTCAGACAACTACATAGTCCATAGAAAAATTAGTAACACAAATCTTATAAACTATGTTAGTAATAATAACGGAAAAAATAAACTACATACATGATTCTTCATCAACCTACACCTGTCACATGCAGGTTAATGAAACGACGCATGACCGCCGAGTCCATTTTATCCGCTATCATTCTCAAAAAAAGAAGGTTAAAATTGTGTCAAAAAACCTTAATTTACTCATATAGATAATGGACCTTCATACTAACTTCTGACTGCGTTAAAATAAATGATTTGATTTTGACTGTAATAAAAAAAACGTAGGACATTTTGCCTGAAAAGGTTATTGTCTAACATATGTTTTAACTTTGTGTTTTCTTTTATAACATGAAAGTGATTTCAGTTGAAAAATATGTGCTCGTAAAAACTAGCAGTCGTTACCTTGGTAGTATTTATGACTTGTGACTATTGTTTATCACAGAGCCGGACTTGGCTTTCGAATACTCCCAAAAAACAAAGTAGAAGGCACTCACTACCCGTTAACATAGATTTATATTATATACCCACATCATTGTTGAACTGCCTCGTTGGTCTAGTGGTAGCAAAGCGCGACTGCTGCGCATGAGGTTTTGGATTCGATTCCCAGGTCATGCAAAGTATTGGGTTTTCCATTAGGAATTTCTCAGTAGCAGCTTTAAAGCCTGGATTTGTGCCCGATTGATGGCAATAGGTTCGCCCCCTGTTACATAGGACTTAAACATAACTGGCGAAATGCGGGTGTACTAATGGGTACACCTCTGCCTATCCCTTCGAGGATTACAGGCGTGAGGTTATGTTAAGTTAAATTTATAAAATGTACTTCGGGCAACTACGGAACCTTAACCTTTTTTTTTAACAAAACACGTTACTACAACACAAACAAATCAATAAACATAAACATTCACACTAACATGTAGTATCGACTAAAACATCAAAAACCAATATCTCTAAACATAAACATTATCCACCTAGGTACATAGACATAGATCACATTTTACGACATAGAAAGATCTAGCCCAGTTCGAAATTTAAAATGTCTTACGAAAAATATGGCGGCCGTAAAATCAGGCTAGGTAGACAAGCCGGCCCTGGAAAGTCATAAACGTAAACCTTTCTCATTTGTCAAACCGCGCCTTACTAGAAAAAAAAGCTCTCAAATTATATGACAAATTACAAAAGTTAATGTAACTTTTGGTATTAGTCAAAGATACAGTCGCTAGCAAACCAGACTATACCTTTTTGTTGTAAAATCGCTTCTATTACAACCGCATAAGATGCCGCTGTGTTCACCCTAAAGTGCTGTCGTCTGTATAGAAAAAGATTGAGAAATAAAACTTGTTGCCAACGCAAAAAGACTGCCTCGTTTGTATAGTGGTCGCAAAACGCGACTGTTGAGCTTGTACTTAGCAGTCGCGCTTTGCGAAACCGACTCCAACCTAGTCGGGAAAAGGCTAGGCAGATTGATTTGATTCACTAGCGAGTTGGTAATTAATTTGTTACCTAAAATATGTTACCCAACAATAATCTTTGATTCTAACCTACATAATCCTAGAATGTTAAGCATGTAACACACAAACGAGATCCATTACAAAATCATGGCCTCAAAAGACGACTTATTGAACTAGTATAATTACGCAACCTTTGAAATTGAATTTGGAACTGTCAAATTAATCCTGGCAGTCTGTACCTGCCTTTATGTTTTTAGGAACTATTAGCATTCAGAACACTATTCAGTACAGTAAACAAGAACTAATGGAATTATGCAACATGGAAGTTGATTTCCAGCCAAGCATTAGTTTGGCCTGCAATATTTGACTTGGCTAGATACTGGCATGTTTTAGAATAAGAAACTTTTACGAAGCCATAAAATGGAGAATAAAATTCAAACAAACCAATGCACATTTCGAATGTCAATAGGAATGTGCAATTCGAATTTTAAATTCGGGAATACGTTATATTTCAAACTAGCTGACCCGCCGCGACTTCGTTCGCGTGGTATCCTACACTACCAATACCCCTACCCTAACCCTGCCTTACCCTACCCCCTTCCCTACCCTACTCTACCCCTATCTTACCCTACCCCTACCCCTACCCTTACCCTACCCTACCCCTACCCCTACCCCTACCCTACCCTACCCCTACCCTACCCTTCCCCTACACTACTCCTACCCTACCCTTACCCTTACCCTACCCTACCCCTACCCTACCCTACCCCTACCCCTACCCCTACCCTACACCTACCCTACCCCTACCCCTACCCCTACCATACCCCTACCCTTGACACCGACTTCCCGACTTCATATTAAAAGGGCTGTTTTTAGGGACTTCGTTCGCGTGGTATCCTGCCCCCACCCTACCCCAATCCTACCCTTACCCCATATTTTCTCACCGTTTAAACCTTCCCTAGACCTCCATGAACATTTCAAAACCAAAATCAGCTAAATCGGCACAACCGTTCTCGAGTGAGTTTTAGCGAGACTAACAAACAGTTTATTTTGATAAGGAGTAATGACATGTGTAAAATAAATGCGTTTAAATGAAGTCCTAAAAAAATTCAAGATTTTTAAATAAAAAAATGGTTGTTGTGTTTAACTCGAAATAGATAGGTATAGTGTGTCGCGGACTTTTTTGTAGATATTTTTAAGGTCTTTAATTAATTGGAACATTTTTTGGTTCTATCTTTTATAGTTTAGGCGGCGTACGCCAAATAAGGAACTTTTTTGGATGATTTTTTACTCCTTGGGTCCGAAAAACCCAAATATCTTACGGACCACTATTTTTTTAAAAATAAAATATAGCCTATAGCACTCAGTGATAAAGTAGCTTCCAATTTCAGAAAGAATTTTCAAAATCGGTTCAGTAGATCCGGAGATTACCCCCTACATACAAACTTACAAACTTACAAACTTACAAACTTACAAACTTACAAACAAATTTTACCTCTTTATAATATTAGTATAGATGTGTTCTCTGTAATGTCAACGACATTAAGAACAGCTTAGAGAGGAATGTATATCACGTTTTGAGAATTATAAAAATTAAAATAGTGATTCTGACTTGATTGTTTTAATTAATTTAATTTTGTTTCATTAATAATTTAACTAAATGTATAATTGTACGCTGCTGACGGCAATACATAGTGATCCAAACTTATAATTCTATTTACAACCTTTTGTAACTATGTTTTGCGATTGAAACTTTAGTTTTAACTTTGACTTCTGTTTTGAATGTCACAGATTAATCTATAGAATATGTTTTTGATATATTGTAATGAATAGAATGCATTCAAATGAGGTTTGCGACCTGGGCTTGTACTCCACAACCCTTTGCAGGGCGTTTTAAGGCCCAAACAAAAGAAAAAAGAAATTAAAGTTATAATAAGTAAGTACTTAGTAAGTAATTTGTGCCCTACCTTCGCGGCCCTGGAACGTAAAGGCTTTCTGCTCCGCCCAGAGCGGAAAGAAAGAAAGAAACTGTTTATTCACGCGAAAATGACGCACATAACATAAAATAAAAAATAAAAATTGTACACAAAAGCAAAGGAGAAACAAGTTTGGATAAATAAAAAAATATATATACAGGGTGTCCCAGAACTCAACGTCAAGCCGAAACGGGGTGACAGGATTGATCATAACCATCACGAGAAAAATCTGAAAAAAAATCTATCCCATGCAGTTTGAAAATTATGGGCATTTTAAGAAAAACCTAGAAATTTGATCAAACTGTACCATTTCTCGGTTATTGTGGTTATTCTTTTTTATTTTTGTTCATTTGAACTTTGGAAACATAATCCTAAATAACATTTCTAGAATCCCAATAAAAAATAATGACACAATTGCCTCAAGTTTCCGAGAATTGAGACTATTTGTTAAACTACGAATTTAAAATTTTCAAGATTCGTCGACTTTGACAGGCCCTCCTTTAAAAAAAATGTACTGGAGTGCCTTGGCAAGTGGCATTAAAAGTTGGCGCATTTAATCAGAATTCTAAAATGGTACAATACTTGTTAGTTCCATACAATAAAAAAGAGTAAAAAAATTAAAACCTCAAGTAACCCGATTTTTGCTATCTCAGTTAAAATGTTTTTGATTCGCACAAGCTCTAGGTAGGTTCTTAATTTTAAGGCAAAATGATGAGAGAGATGGATAGTGGGTATGTTTGCCATGAGTGAGCGAGACAGATAGTGACGCCACTTTTACCAAAGTGAAAAAAAAGTTAGTAAAATAATGAAAAATCTTGATCTAGTTTAATTTAGGTTTGTTGGAATAAAAGTCAGATAGAGAAATAACATTTTTTATTACAATAAATGTTCAAATTGTTTACCATCAGCCTCAATACAAGACCTACATCTTCTTCTAAACTAGACCAAGATTTTTCATTATTTTACTATTTTTTTTTTTCACTTTGTTAAAAGTGGCGTCACTATCTGTCTCGCTCACTCATGGCAAACATACCCACTATCCATTTCTCTCATCATTTTGCCTTAAAATTAAGAACCTACCTAGAGCTTGTGCGAATCAAAAACATTTTAACTGAGATAGCAAAAATCGGGTTACTTGAGGTTTTAATTTTTTTACTCTTTTTTATTGTATGGAACTAACAAGTATTGTACCATTTTAGAATTCTGATTAAATGCGCCAACTTTTAATGCCACTTGCCAAGGCACTCTAGTACATTTTTTTTAAAGGAGGGCCTGTCAAAGTCGACGAATCTTGAAAATTTTAAATTCGTAGTTTAACAAATAGTCTCAATTCTCGGAAACTTGAGGCAATTGTGTCATTATTTTTTATTGGGATTCTAGAAATGTTATTTAGGATTACGTTTCCAAAGTTCAAATGAACAAAAATAAAAAAGAATAACCACAATAACCGAAAAATGGTACAGTTTGATCAAATTTCTAGGTTTTTCTTAAAATGCCCATAATTTTCAAACTGCATGGGATAGATTTTTTTTCAGATTTTTCTCGTGATGGTTATGATCAATCCTGTCAACCCGTTTCGGCTTGACGTTGAGTTATGGGACACCCTGTATATGTAGGATTGCTGACCTAAATAAGACACTGGAATCTCTTTAACTTCTTTTTAATAAAAATAAATTCTTCAAATCAACATGCATCTTCTTTCACTTTCCGCCATCTTCTATCCTTCTATTCTTCCCTCTCGCACACTCATCCATCTCATTCTCTCTAGGCTTCATTCATCACCTTAATTATGAACTGCAATACAGATAAAATATTCCTACATATATACAAATATAAATATGCGCCACTACCGCGCGAAAGGGCTTACGCTCAGCATAATGCCGTGCCCAGTGCACGGAGGCACTAAAAGAGTCATTTGATGATTTCCCATCCTTAAATAAAGAAGATAAAACGGAATTTGTGCCTAGTTGATGGCAATAGGCTCTCCCCTTATCACATGAGACTTAAACATACCTGGCGAAATGCAGGTGATGGTACTAATGAGTACACCTCTGCCTAACCCTTCGGAGATTACAGGCGTCATGTTATGTTATGAGTATACGTATGTCGATACTTAACAAATTGAGAGTAAATTCACCGATGTCACCCAACCGATGTTAAAGATCTGCTATGCTATTCTCTAAAAGACTCGACGACGAACTCGTCGACGAAACTAGTATGATCCCCAGTGGATTTTGAACTTTATGCTCTAGACCATTTAGTTGAAAATCCATTAACGACAAACTGTCTTTACGACGAGTTCCGAAACAGTTTGTCTTTAATAGATTTACAACGTTGTGATCTACAGCATAAAGTTGAAAATCCACTGGGGACCATACTAGTTTCGTCGACGAGTTCGTCATCGAGTCTTTTAGAGAATAGCACCCCTGTTTACTTACATGAGCTTAATGAGAAGCCCAGTAATGGGTGTGAAACCAATCCCCTTTAATCCTAAACAAACATTTAAGGCAAAGTTTTCTCAGAAACTTCTTGGACACATACAGTGAGACACACCCAAGTTTATATGATTCTTAAAAACGTTTCGGCGTACGGCATTTCATACAAACTTTCAAGTCCTTTTTTTCGAAATGAATGAACCGATTTTAATGAAACTTCCTACACATAAACAGAATTGGTCTACAAGCTACTATAATTTAAAAAAATTAAAAACACGACTGCAAAAATTGCACATATTTGTACTTTGTTTACTCGCCAGTTTTTTTTACGACGTTTTTTATTTACAGTGTTATATATTTTTTTAATCTACTTGTCCAGACCAGACCAGACCTTGAATCTTTTAAGACCAGATTCATTAAAAAAATAAATTGAGGCTGGTATTCATTTACGTTTTAAAGTAACCACACCGGTTTCTTTTTATAAGCCCATGTTACTCGGAACGATGCAAGGATTGTAACGATACCCCATACCTCTAAATCGGTTCAGGCGTTTAAAAGTTATGGTGGAATAAAGAAACTCACATACATACATTAACCCTGAACACATAACACTCCTTTTTTTGGGGCAGTCGTGTAAAAAGTTAATTGAGAACATTTCCGAAATGTCTTGTTTTAAAAATGATAATTTCATACACATTTTCGAGTTCTTATTTTTCGAAATGAATGTATCGATTTCGATGAAACTTCCTACACAATGCAGGATTAAGGCGTTAGTCAAGTAAGTTACTTAGGTCTAGAAGTAAGTTAAGAACATCATCATCCTCCTGCCCTTGTCCCATGTTACTTGGGGTCGGCGCAACACGTTTTCTTCTTCCACTCTGTTCTGTCAGCCGTCATGCAATCACTGACTCCCCTTTCATTCATAGTTCAAGTCATTCAAGTTAAGAACATTTTCAAAAAATTGTGTTGCAGCAAGAGCAAATTTAAGTTTTCCATAAAAACCGATATTTTTTTAAATAAGACATTTCGAAAATTTTCTCAACTAACTTTTTAGACTTCTTGCTTACGTGTAGGAAGTTTCATTGAAATCGGTTCTTTAATTTCGGAAAATAAGTACTTGAAAGTTTGTATGAAACGCCGAACGGCGTAAATGCTCGGTAAAGTTTTCTCAGAAACTTCTTGGAGACACACCCAAGTATATATGATTCTTAATGGTTTGTTTTGATAGAAAACAAAGAAAGTTTTACAGTACATCGTCGCCATATATCATAGTTAGGCTTGCCATAACTTTCAAGGACCAATACGGGACGTTTCAAACAAATCAAATAAAAAAGTCGAAATCAAAGTTTTTATTCGAATAATAAGTACTTCATTCATTCATAAATTGACACGTTCATTTTTTATTTAGAGATGTTAAGTGTGTTTTTTTTTTTTTATATGATGTAGATGATGATGTCATTTTAAATGTTGTCGAAATTATTCAAACACGGGACAATTACGGGACGTACCTATAGCAATTTAGGACGCGATGGTCAAATACACCGACAGTCCCGTTTTTACGCGACGTATGGCAACCCTAATCATAGTACATACAGCAACATATCAAGCAAACAAATTCCAGCATTAGCTGATCTCTCCTTAAACTGAAAGTCCATACAATACGTGGTCATCTTATACTGGGATTGTTTACCTTGATATATCGTCGTGTGTCTAGTAATATATTGAGTGGATGAGAACGATGACTTTACGGATGAGTACAACCTTGGATGGAGGATACGATAAAAAATATTGGATGCTTTTTATTTTTCTTAGGAAAATAAAATAACCGTCGAGTTTTTCTTGTATATCAACTGGAATGGTCAGTGTTTTTGTGCTGTTTTTAGGGGTCTGTATTCAAAGTGTACTCTATTACTAAGGGTCCATTGTCTGTACGTCTGTCACAGGAATCTTTTCAACATTAATCGGTAGATACTTGAAATTTTCATAGAGTGTGTGCGTTTTACACTATAGCCGCTAAAACAACAAATAATAAAAAAAAAGTTAGAAAAAAATCATTCACCATAAAAGAAACCTGTGGTTTTTCAACTTTACATCACGCCTGTAATCCCCGAAAGGTTAGGCAGAGGTGTACCCATTAGTACACCCACATTTCGCCAGTTATGTTAAAGTCCCATGTAATAGGGGGCGAGCCTATTGCCATCAGCCGGACACAAATCCAGACTCCAAGGCTGCTACTAAGAAATTCCGGATAGAAAAAACAAATAACACTTTGCCCGACCTGGGAATCGAACCAAAGACCTCATGCTCAGCAGTCGCACTTTGCGACCACTAAACCCAAGAGGCAGGTTTTTTAAATGTAATGTTATTTATACGGTGATACGGAACTTCGTGTGCGAGGTCGACACGCAGTTAGCTGGTTTTTTGAAGTGAAAACTTCTTTAGCGGCGTTGAGCACTTTTTCTGTAATGGGTATAAAATCTTAAACTCGCGTCAGGACACGTGCGCGTCAGGACACGTGACCTGATCGAAAAAGCGTAAGACGGATGGAGAGTAGACAGCTATCCCCTCTCTGCGGCGCGGCGAAAATGTATGGCCTGGGCCTACTGTTTCGTTTAGACAGCGCAGGGCGCTTGCGCGAATGTTCGTGTATGTTAAACGTAAACGTAAACGTTAATAATCAAGTTTTCACTTCTGCCGGCACTCCCGGAGTGCAACCCGTTTTTTATTATTATTTGTAAGGCTGTTTTCGGACTTAATTATAAAGGTTCATATATTGTAGAAACCGGCGATAAATATTGCACATCGACCTTTGGAAAGAGACAATCGGCTAATTTCGGCTTCTCTGTCGCACGAAATACAAACAGTCCGGTATCTATTAGGAGCTGTTAAAACAATTATGATTTGCTTCTGTTGATAATTCTTTTTATTCTTTGTATAAAATACGATAAAGGTCGATGTGTAATATTTATCGCCGGGTACTGTACGTTTCTAAGAAAACCTTTCTGTTTTTGAATTTAGTTGAACCAACATGACGGATAAAAAAAATATTTCAAAAAAATTACACAAAGTTTATAACGTTGGCCCAAAACTAGGCAAGCCTGTATCTTGAGTACCATAAAAAAGGGTTATTATTTCATTACTAGTTGTTATTTTTCTATACACTATTATTTAGAACTGTTGGCAGAACCACGAAATAATTTAAACTCAATGCTGGCAACATTTATTTTCTATTCTTCTCTTTTTAAACATCAAGTAATTTAAAAACCCAACTTACTTTTTCTTTTTAAGTTTTTGATTCGCACTAAAAAATACGCTTTCATTGCTTCGTATAACATCCATACATTTTAAATGTAGGTAGCAGAATTGGTAAACAAATTGCAATTTTAACTGATTATTTATTTATTGTTTGTTTGGAGGGCTCTCTATAAATATTGCAAATACTTATTAAAATAAAACATCTAAGTATTTATTATAGTTCTGATTCTTTCTGATTGCATCGTCAATTCTCTTGACAATTCCTTTTATTGCTATCAGAAAAACACTATTTTAAATTGATTTACTGCCTCGTTAGTCTAGTGGTCGCAAAGCATAACGTCTTGGGTTCGATTCCCAGGTCGGGTAAAGTGTTATTGGGCTTTTCCATCAGGAATTTTTTTTTTTTATTTAGATCGACTTCGTCCGCGTCAAAATTGGTTTCTCCATACAAACTTCGGACCCCTGTTTAATCCTGTTAGGGGGTGAATTTTGGAAAATCGTTTCTTATCGGATGCCTACGTCACACAAAGAACACACCCTCCAAATTTAGGTCTCTACGATCAGCGTGAGCGGAACGTGAGCGTGTCGGGTCGGATTGTGTTCATTATTATATGGATGGTACACACTGTACGCTCACGTCCCGCTCATCGGGCCGTCCTCCACGAGCGAGAGAATCGCGGCTATATTATCGTCGTGCTACGTAAATACGTTTCTCATCCATAAAAAAGAAAAAAAATATTCCCACGACTTCATTCATGTGAACATCGGTTATCACGGAGTTTTATTTATTTGCGTGGAACCCCAATTCTTTTCTAAAATAAATGTAGCTTAAGTGTCCTTGTAACATCAGCTATCTGCCAGTGAATATAATATAATAAGTGATGTCATCGCGACGATGCAACGAGTGGAAATCCACTCGTTGCATCACCGCGATGACATCGCCGTATGTAGACACATTCTAAGAGAGCACGTGGCGATTCTCTCGCTCGTGGAGACGGCCCCTAATGAAATACTCGCCCGGTGTCTAAATATTCATTCATTTTAATAGAGGTTACTTCAAAGTTAAAACATAGTTCTATACAGTTCTCGTTAGACGGCTTTTAAACACTTTCAAATGAATAGTTTGTTTGTGCCTGTTTCTTTTTATGATGAATAATGGATTTGGGAACAGTTGGGTGGTAATAGTTTGTGGTGGAGTCTTAATTGAATGTCGGGTGCGAAGTCTATTATGACATAGGGTTTTACAATAGTGTAAAGTTTAACTATGAAACGGGTTGAATATTAATTGATATTTTTATTTTATTGACAGCAAATGTTAAGTGATTGTGATTGTTAATAGTAGTTTTCAGAGATGTTTGATAATGGATTTAAAAATCTCTCTGTTTTATATCGACCTAGTAATAACACGCAGTTCCACCCGTGTTAAGTTACTACCCCGCTCCCGTACGCCATAGCGTAAAGTGTAATGTTTATACACCTTCCTCGATAAACGCGCTATAAAACGCAGAAAGATTTTTTCCGAATCGGACTAGGCGTTCCTAAGATCAACGCGTTTGAACAAATAAACTCTTAAGTTTTATAATATTAGTATAAGTTTTAGGAGACTGAAATCTAGTAAGCTTGTATTAATTAAGTGTAACAATTAATATAAAAAAGCAAATGGCAATAGGCTCGCCCCCTATTACATGGGATTTAAACATAACTGGCAAAATGTGGGTGTACATAGGGTACACCACTGCCTAACCGTTCAGGGATAACAGGCGTTATGTTGTGTAAAAAAAAATATTCACAGTGATAATAAACTTCAAAATCCCGAAATTCCCAACAACACAGATGTAAAAAAAACTAGTAAGTATTTTTTGTATCTCGTTTTTTTAACATTTGAAAGAGAGATTAAAGCAAAAACCAGTTCAAGCTAGATATATCTAGATTGAACACCCAATCAATCAATAAACCAATCAAATTAACTTCCCCACTTTAATACGTACTTACTACTATTATAATTATATTGTGAACACACAATAAACAATGATAGACACGGACCGGTGTCTAGGTATCGATGTACAAGATAAACATTGGATTAATTATATTATTAATCAATCTATCACCAGCATTGTCCATTAAGTGGCCAATCAACTACCATTGTGTATCGACATAGGTGAACAATATAGCTCGACAAAAGACTTAGATTTTTTCACTTGCCTTAAATTACGTCTTAGTTTACTACTCTGCTCCCGTTGGTCGTAGCGTGATGATATATGAGTATAGCCTATTAACTTTAGTCCGCGTAAATGTCGGTTATCGCTGACTAAGTCGCAGTTAGCCTAAAGGTCATGGCACATTATCCCAGGACCGCAACTGCTCAACACCAGCACGGCGTCGCCTCGAATTTAGACTACAGCTAGCCGCCCGCGAGGCGCAAGCTCGCAGTCCGCGCGCGGTCCGCTCGCTTGCGCCTCGCGGTCAGAGAGCGTGCACCTTGCGGCCAGCGCGCGGACTGCGAACTTGCCCCTCGCGGCCGGCACGCGTCCGCGAGCTTGCAGCGCGCTGTAAGCTCGCGGTCCGCCCGCTGGCAGCACGCGGACTGCGAGGCGAGTTGTATGGTAGCGGCAAGCGCGCTGACCGCCAGCCGGCCGCTTTTTCATATTGACATTGTGAAATATATTATACTACACACGATTTAATGCTCTAATTTGAATGACAAGTAAATTGCTGGTCTAGAGCGGTGCTGTTGCGTGCTAGGATAATGTGCCATGACCTTTAGTCCTTTCCTAGGGTTCAAACTAACCACATTTCAAATTTCATAAAAAATCGGTTCAGTGGTTTATTCGTTAAAGCATAATAGACAGACAGAATTACTTGCGCATTTATAACATTAGTATGGATACTATTCCTCATGAATCTGAAGCCCTAGTACGAAGATATATTCACACGTTTTTAACACGAACGCAACGACTTGAAAAGTGCAATAAAAAAATTCATAGGCAGCTTCAGACTAATATTAAATTCCTGCCGTAGATGCATGCGATACGCCGTTCCGTTTTCCGTATATGATGCATGTAAAACGCCGTTCCGCGATACGTATGAAAGTTGTACATCATACTAGTATTATTACGAGGAAAATGTTATTGCGTTTAGAACGTGTGTCGACAAGACAAGAATACTTGCAGAGCATCAGTCAAAGAAACACGAGAAATTCAACATTTGTTTCGTTTACGTTTTATGTTGGTCGAAATTCGCGTGTGGCAGTTATGATACATTATTGTTAATTATCATTTAAAACATCATTATAGCTCTCAAAATCATATTTACTAGAAGTCATCATTTTTTGCGAAATACTGAAGCTTTATTAATGTTTAAAATATATAAAAATCAATTGCCATGCGTTAATCTCAGAAAACTCAAAAAAGATTCAAGAGATGTGTTTTTTTTCAACCGACTTCAAAAAGGAGGAGGTTCTCAATTCGGCGCGTATGTTTTTTTTTTTTTTTTTGTATGTATGTTACCTGATTTCTCAGCCAATTATGAATAGATTTGGATGATTCTTTTTTTGTTTGAAAGAGTATACTTCCGAATAGGTCCCATAGAAATTTTGTCATGATCTGATGATGAACTTCGGAGATATGAAACGGAACTCCTTATAGAATTACAGCATAACTGTCGTAATAAGTAAAATTGCTTTGTTTATACGTGTAGTCGATGACTGACTGAACTGACGGAAGAGAGGGAGGGGGTACGTCAACCCCCCTCCTACTACTTTTCAAAATTAAATATATCGTGTGAGGTATTGTTTGAAAGGGCTTTTTGTAAGGATTTCAAACATTAACACACAAGCACTAAAAAGTAAAAAATAAAAAGCTTTTTTACAAAAAAATAAAACCGCCTTCAAAAACTACAAAATAAAAAAAATAACTTTAGTTTTGGAAGTCGGTGGCAATATCTACATAACAAAAAACAAGACCAAAGCCACCGACTTCCAAAACTAAAGTTATTTTTTTTTATTTTGTAGTTTTTGAAGGCGGTTTTATTTTTTGTAAAAAAACGTCGGAAAAAAAATTTGGTACGATGTTGTTTGAATCTAATAACTTATACTTGTGTCTAATGTATATGTATATCACCATTAATTATTTCATTTTTTTTTTTCATTCATTTTGTTGATAATTTCAAAATTCCCGCATGTGAAAATTTCGAGATTCGCGGTCTACTCGTCCATTGAAGGTATCACGTTAATGGACCATCTTATCGCACAAAGCCATTTCTATTTTGGACACTACCTGGCCATATTCCGGCGTAAACAACAGTTTTGTATAGCTCGTGCCATTCAAGAAACAAATTAGAAGACCGGCCAAACAATGGAGCTTATCATACCATGTCACTCGCACAGTGTGGCACGCGAGGGAGAGGGCATCATAAGAGCCGCAATTTTGTTTTATTGTTTTACAATTGTTTTACAAATTATGTAGAAAAAGTAATTTGGAAAAAACTAACAATTTTCTTTGATTTTCTTTCTTTGAAAATACATTACGTGTACTATTGGTTATTGAGGAGTTCTATTATCTATCTCCGAAAGTCTTCATGAAATTATAATCTAAGTATACCCTTTCAAATAAAAAAAAAATATCTGCCGGTTCTGTTAAGAAAAGTCGGAGATATGTCGTAACAAACGAATTAAGAATCTCCGAACCTCGGTCTTAATTTGAAGTCGGTTAAAAATTAGTTACGATTTACAAATATTCATGAAAACGATCGTCATATGACCCAGTGGTTATGGCGCCCGCCTCTCTTGCATCAGGTTGCGGGTTTGACACCGGATACCAATGTATTTTTTGCAATTCATATATACTTTCTAAGTTATTTTGGACATCACTGACATCAGTGAATGAAAACATCGTTTTGTATGTCTTAAGACAAAACGCACTATTTCATATGTATGACCTTCTGTATACCTATGTAAACTTTTTGACATTGACTTTGACTTTGACTTTATCTCGAAAAAATATACAGTTCCCGACACGGACACAGTCGCTGGCAGAAGTAAGTTCTTTATTATAACCAACGAAATAATTACTGCATGCAAAGCTGCCCTTGACATTACAGAACGTTTACATGAAACAGACAAATATTTTCGCGGCCCATTTAAGTTTCACTGCTGTGTATATATTAGACTACATGCTCATAGTTTTACTGTCACATTCGTAGGTACTGAAATTAATATAAAATGTTAAGTTTTGTATGTCAAGGATTTAGATATGGTTAAAGATTTGACGTCATTATATCATAGCTGAAATGGGTGTGTGTGGGTGTGGTGGATGGCCAAGTGGTTAAGGCGCCCGCCTCTCATGTATGAGATTGTGGGTTCGAATCCGGGCAAGTACCAATGTGACTTTTTCAATTCATATGTACTTTCTAAGTTTATCTTAGACATCACTGACATCGTTCCGTGCCTCGGAAAGCACGTTAAGCCGTTGGTCCCGGCTGTCATATGTGGATCTTTGACAGTCGTTACGGGTTGTCAGAAGTCCGAAAGTCTGACAACCAGTCTTACCTAGGGGTATCGTATTACCTAGTCACTGGGTTGCGGAGGTCAGATAGGCAGTCGCTCCATGTAAAATACTGGCATTCAGCTGCATCCGGTTAGACTGGAAGCCGACCCCAACGTAGTTGGGAAAAGGCTAGGCAGATGATGATGTATCATAGCTGAAATAAATAGAGGTATAAAGCTTTGTACACACCAGTGCGTTTTCACGTTCATCTTGCCTTTTAGTCTGACGCATGCAATAAGGCATGCGCTAAAACAGCACATGCCTCAGCATCTTTATTGCTTTCCATGTGTATTCTTAAGTGGTAACTTTATAATTGAGATCAATATGGACCCTGTAGAGCACAGTAAAAAGGAAGGAGTTTCATCGAGTGTGTGTGATTCAAAATGGCACCTCAAACCTGTCTCAAATAAAATTCGAACAGAAATAACATAACATAACATAACATCACGCCTGTTATCCCCGAAGGGTTAGGCAGAGGTGTACCCATTAGTACACCCACATTTCGCCAGTTATGTTTAAGTCCCATGTAATAGGGGGCGAGCCTATTGCCATCAACCGGGCACAAATCCAGACTCCGAGGCTGCAGAAACAATTAGTACAAATACAAATGTTTTAATATTTGTGTGTTTTTTTATTATTATAATTCCGTTTATTTATTTGTATCAGATATTTATTCTAATTATTATTTATTTAGTGTTAGTATTGTAATATTATTTACTTAATTTATATACTAAAGTCATCATCTTCCTGCCCTTGTCCCATGTTACTTGGGGTCGGCGCAACACGTTTTCCTCTTCCACTCTGTCCTGTCAGCCGTCATGCAATGACTGACTCCCCTTTCATTCATATCATTCTTCACACAATCCATCCATCTTTTCTTTGGTCTTCCTCTTGCTCTCCATCCATCCACATTCATATTCATAACTCTCCTGGTCACATGCGTTTCATCCTAAAGTTTATATACTAAAGTACCGTTTACAAAAAAAAAACAGGTCTTTATCAACGCAAAATTACATAAGCTCAGTATCACCCTTCCTAAAAACAAACCGGTACCTAATATGTACACAATAACGAAGCAACAAAATCCCCAAACTTTCCTAAACAATATCACAGCTTCCTACTCATTAATTCAAGGTTATTCACCGCTTTAACAACCCGCCATTTAGTATAATTAAATAACAAAGGACCTACGTTTAGGTGGAACTTTAAAAAGACGAATGTTTGCCTACAATGTTAGGATTGAAAGGATTTTGAACGCTAATAGGGACTTCATTAATCTGTTTATCCCTTCATCAATTTGCGGGCATAACAAGGCCTAAGCGTTTGACTAATTAAAACCTTAAAGATTCATTATCTATTTAGATAGATAACCTAAATAAAAATTCCTGTCCTTTTCTGAGGAAGAAGTCGTTGAACTTTGACTCAAAATTCAATTAATTAGTAATGTTTCAATGTTAATAATTATTACTTACAATATGAATACAGTCAATCAACTAAGCTACTACGCCGTAGCCGATGTTGCGTAGGCCCATGGCTACGACACCTACGCTCTCGTAGCCGATACGCTACGAATTACAAAGCAATCTTAAAATATTCTCAAGCATCGTAGGTGTATTTCTTTTATATTGATATTACTCCATAGTTAAGGTGCTGAATAAAGCACAATAAAACACAATGAGCTTATTGTGTTTTATTTGTGGATTTGAATAATAACAATATTTTTTATTTAATACCAATACCGATTTTTACCAAAATAACACAAACAACATGGCAGAATCTAGAGAAGAGTTTATTTGTTTCACTAATCTCCGGAACTACGAGTCGAAGAAAACCGTAATTTGTATATGATAGCCAGACTGATTTTTGATTGTATGGGTTCGGAAATACGCAGTTAGAGAGTCCACTCCTTTGCTGTGCGCATTATAAAAGACGTTTGGTAACACTTAGTGCGAATTGGTGGAATAGCAAGAAGATAGATATAATAATACTTTAATTAAAACCCATCATACCGACTGCCTCGTTGGTCTAGTGGTCGCAAAGCGCGACTGCAGAGCATGTGGTCTTGGGTTCAATTCCCACGTCGGGCAAAGTGTTATTGGGTTTTTCCATTAGGAATTTCTCAGTAGCAGCCTTGGAGTCTGGATTTGTGCCCGGTTGATGGCAGAAGGCTCTCCTCTTATTACATGGGACTTAAATATAACTGGGGAAATGTGGGTGTACTAATAGGTACCTACAACTCTGCCTTACCCTTCGGGGATTACTGGCGTGATGGTATGTATATTGTAAAAAAGTAAAAAAATAAAAAAAGTGGTATGTATATAATAGTTTAATTAAACCTATCAACAACCGATCAAGAAGGGTTCAGTTGATTGGTCCCAAGCTCCCAAGTCATTGTCGTAAAAACACTTTGAGGTGTACCATTTATTCATTGGTACTTCACTTTGTCCCAACCAGAGCGGTACTAATGGGACATTTTAATGGGTATTCAAATTGACGTATTTGGTTGCGATTCGAGACTTTCAGGTGGCGTTGTGTTGTGTTTGTTGGAATTAATGTTTGTTGCTAACTGGAATTTTTGGAGAAACATCTTACATAATATCACGCCTTTAATCCTCGATGGGTTAGGCAGAGTACCCATTAGTACACCCACATTTTGCAAGTTATGTTTAAGTCCCATGTAATAGCGAGCCTATTGCCATCAACCGGGCACAAATCCAAGCTCCAAGGCGGAACTCGCGAACTATAAGTAATGTAATGATAGTAGTATTCCTACGAAGTCATCATCTGCCTAGCCTTTACTCAATCATGTTGGGGTCGGCTTCCAGTCTAACCGGATGCAGCTGAATACCAGTATTTTACATGGACCGACTGCCTATCTGACCTCCACAACCCAGTAACTGGGTAATACGATACCCCATAGTAAGACTGGCTGTCAGACTTTCGGACTTCTGACAACCCGTAA
Source organism: Hoplodrina blanda (assembly GCA_949316365.1). Lineage (NCBI taxonomy): Eukaryota > Metazoa > Arthropoda > Insecta > Lepidoptera > Noctuidae > Hoplodrina > Hoplodrina blanda. Next base: position 10,282,696 of record OX438564.1, read on the forward strand.
CGACTATCACAGATCCACGTATAACACGCTTATTGTGACAATACTAAAAAATAAGATACGAGCAAAAAAAAACATACCAAAAAAGAATGCTAAAAAAGTCAAATTACCATAATTATGACAGAACGTCTTGTTCCATTAACTTTGAAAGCAAGTACTTTTCATATTGTACTTCCACATTAAAAGCGGAATTAAGGAACTCTTCAGGAACATTTTAATGCTTTCAGAATTTATATTTTTTATAAGAAAAATAATACTCGTTTTTACGCACACGAAAAGATATGGAAAGATACTAATCTTTTTGAAAGGAACATCTCTCGAGCGGATGTTTTGTATGAATCTAAAGATTTTATGAAAGATTTTTGTCGTTTGCTCCGTCCATGTGGAAATTGATATTTCTCAAGGATAACCATATTTCATATTTTGTCGTGAAAATATTACACTTTTGCCTATTGCAACCTTGCTCTGAAGGCCTTGGTTACGTTTTTGGGGTTCCGTAACCCATTTACTAAGACTCCGCTGTCTGTGCGTCCTTCTGTCAATCACGAGGCTGTATATTTTAAACCAAAATTGGTATATACTTGAATTTTTTTACAGAGTGTGTTACTATGGATATTATAACAACAAAAAATATATCCTTCCTTCTCCCTTGCTCTTTCCCACGTTATTTGGGTTAGGCTCTCCTTATTTTGCGGCGCGAGGACAATCTGTGGGTTGTCTAGTAATCAGGCAGTTGCAATGCTTTTTTGACAGCATGTTTCTCGTCCCTTCGCATCACGATCATCAACAAAAAATATATAAAAGGTAAAAATAAAGGGTCCATAATTATGTATGTAGTATTCAATATTGAACAGGAGTACGAAACCCTTCTTTTGCGAATCCGACTCGCACGATAGGTAATAGAAATCCATTTTCGTCAAAATGTGCAAAATTTTTACCCCATTTTGAATCTTAACGCTATTTGGGTATGGGCCAAATTAGCTCAATCTCTTTTTTTATGTTATGAATGAGTCGATTTACTTAATCCCATTCTGAAACTTCTAGCTCTTTCCCAAAACCCATTTTACGATCGCGTATCTAATCAACCGCTAAGGCCTATTGTCTGATCTTCTGATCTTCATAACAAAATATACATAAACTTTTATGTTCATTTTATCGCTTTTATGCATTATTACGTACCTACTTATTTCCATTGGTTCAAAGCCTTTCAGTCCATGACCTTATATTAGATTGATTCTTTCGTGCTAGAATTAACCCGAGTAAATAAATAGCTTAGTCGCTTTGCACATAGAGCAACTATTGCAGCAACTGGCAACTAGCTGTTTACATATGTATATTTCAATAGGACTGCGCACATAGCAACTCGAGTTTCGAGTTCCGGTGATCGTCGACAGTTTTCAGTTGCTGTAATCGATGACTAAGTTAGTTCCTAATTGCCGCAACTAGGAACTGTTAAATATTATACCGTTAACGCCGATCGCTGCGTAAATTGAGCAACTCGGCTATGAAAGTAGCTCACAGATTGCCATAAAGTTGCGGCAACTATAAACGTTTTAGCAACTATCAACTTTTTACAGGAAACTTTTAAAGTGTTGATAGTTGCCTCAACTTAAGTTGCTCCATGTGCAAAGCGCCTTATGTATTATTATTTACTTTTTCGCGGCGAAAGTCGTAAAGTTCTCGTGTAATAAACGTGTATAGAATTTCTACAATATATAATTATGTACATAGGTATGGGGCAATGACCTATGTTGTAACTGAAGGGGAACGATTGCTGCCGGGGTTGCGGGACGTCTTAACAGGATACCGTGGCCCCGGAACGTAAAGGGCAACAGAAGGAACAGGGTGGTTTTTTAGTCAGTAAAAGTCTGACAGTCCCTTCCGCCCCACCCAGGGCGGAAGGAGTCATTTGATGATTTTTACCAGCTAAAAAAAATAAAAAAAAAGGGGAACGATTGTTCTCGTTAAGCTTACACTCTCATTTGTTTCTCACTTGGCAATTCTGTTTACTTTTAGGAACGATCGCAATCTAGTCTCAGTCTTTAAAATGGAGGGTGTACACCTCTGCCCAACCCTTTGGGGATGACAGGTGTGATGTTATGTTACGTTAATTTTAAAATCTATTAAATTCTTTCTTTATCGTGTGGGCAGTAAGGTCTTACGACCCCACACACCCTTGTGTCAGAGTTTCAAAACCGCCTCAAGGGCCTCTGACATCTATTAAATATGATCGATAATTAAATATATCGTTGATGATATTCTATTACGTAAGATTGCGACTTTTAACGTTTTTTATTAGTAGAATTGACTTTCTTTTAATAAATTTACTGTTTTCAAGGTAATATCTAGAGGCAACTTTATCAACGATACAGTTCAAAGATATTTTTTTGAGAAACACGATCGGTTCACACAAGCGTAAAAGAAGATTATTCAAAGTTAATGGTCTGTTAAATACAACAAAGGCAGTATTCCCGGAAGATACAATGTTTGACCTAAATACGTTGCTCATAAATTTTGTATTTATTGGAAAAGATTTCAAAAAGATAAGTAAAAACATCAATTTGGTTTCAATAGAGTTAGAATGTTTTTCATAACTTATTACAATTTATTAACGTTTACGCCAATGCTTAATAAATTATTTACTGCCTAATAAATTCTTTCACTAATAAAAAGCTACATTATTCCTGCGTAATAAAGGCTATAATCATCAAGAAAAAAATTAAGCCATAACAAAATCCACACGAATGAAGTCGTGCAAAGATACTGAGTAGAAGGAACATGAAAGAAAGAAAAATAGAAAAGCCCGACCTGGAAATCGAACCCAAGACCTCACGCTCTACGACCAATAGACCAAAGAGGCAGTCTCATAATATATAAAAAAAAATGTTGCCACTAAGGGTCAGTTCACACCGAGACGCGACGCCACGCGACGCAACGTGACGATACTTGAAGAGGCCAGTGACTTCGCGCTGCGCCGCGCATCGCAACGTCGCCGCTATTGCACATCGCGCTTACCGTCGATTCACCGCTGCGTCGCGATGCGTCTCGCGGCGGCGCGCGGCGCAGCGCGGCGTAGAGAGACGCATCGCGACGTAGTGCTGCGTGGTGTAACGTATTCTGAATTCTCACAATGAAATGTGTATCTTTTCGTGTAGAAAATAAAGTTATATTTTGAGTCGCTCTTTTAAAGTGTGCACGCAGCGTCGCGTCGCGTCGCGTCTCGGTGTGAACTGACCCTTAGGTGTTATGTCACTAGAATCATGTACCTACTGAATCCATATTAAAAGTTTTCGTAGCGATGTACCTTCAACCCTATATAATTAGACCTAATTTGCAGTAATCATATTAACGTGTAAATAATTATACTGGTCGGGCCGAATTCTAACTTGACTTGCTTGACGTTAGTCAAAAAGGTGAAAGAAGATAACCTTAATTACTAAAAAAACGGACTAATACGAGTCTGACTGATACACGAAACGTTCCGTATCACCGTACAATATTTAATACTACATACAAAACACACGTTTCTTGTTAAACAAAAGGTAAAAATTAATGGTAGGGATTGCCATTTACTTTTTATTTTAATTTTATTATCATTTTTTTTTAGGTCATGTGCGGAGTACTCGTAACCGGCGTGCTTGTATGACAAGATGTATGTACGTAGATGAGGCGAAAGGAGATGTAAGGATCGTAGCAGGTGGCGTTCTATGGTTTCTGCCTACCCCCATGGGAAAAAGGCGTGAGTTTATGTATGTATGTTTATTATCTATTGTTATAGTGGTAACAAAAATAGACACTGTAAAAAAATAAACTTTCCACCTATTACGGTTCATGAGATACATTTCGCTGACAGACAAACGGACGGACGGACAGCGAACTCGAACAACAAACACGCATCTCGATCATTAACGCTTTCCAAGCATCGTCAATACAAAACAGAATACTCAATCGCTATTGGCCGTTATTTGAAAATCGAATGCATGGAAAACTCCTGAGTCATTCATCATTATCAGACGATACGCAAAGATTTTGTATAGGAAATCTTTCATGGGAAACGCGACAACCTGTAGAAGGTTTTATTATTATACCCTGTCATGGAGTTATTATTTGGAGAAGAATGATGTAAGAATATATTTATTTGGAACTAGCTTCTGCCCGCGACTTCGTACGCGGATCCTGTTGCTTATGCCAGCGACAACGGGGTCGTCAAAATCGAAGATCTGAAACGTCTGATGTAGAATTCTAAGGCCTGGGGACGGGAAAATAACGGGATGAGCGAGATTTCATCGAAAATCAGTCCTAAACTGTTACCAACTTCACCACGTGGAGGTACTCCCAGCTTGTGTTATTTTATAATTATACAGTGAAATTGAGCTTTGATTTCCATATCAGGTGTTCCAGATCTACAATCTTTATACGTCAACAGAGAGTGCTAATCAGGCTGAACAACTCTTGCTACGACGTCATTCCTAAACATATATGTATGTTATAGTGAAGCTGGGTTCTTGGAGTTCCACATCAGCTGTTCCAGATCTTCAAATTTTATACGACAACAGAGAGTCCTCATCAGGCTGAACAACTCTTGCTAAGACGTCATTCATATATAGGTATGTTATAGTATAGCTGGGCTCTTGGAGTTCCACATCAGCTGCTCCAGATCTTCAAATTTTATACGACAACAGGGAGTGCTCATCAGGCTGAACAACTCTTGCTAAGACGTCATTCCTATATATGTTATAGTGTAGCTGGGCTCTTGGAGTTCCACATCAGCTGTTCCAGATCTTCAAATTTTATACGACAACAGAGAGTCCTCATCAGGCTGAACAACTCTCGCTAAGACGTCATTCATATATATGTTATAGTATAGCTGGGCTCTTGGAGTTCCAAATCAGCTGCTCCAGATCTTCAAATTTTATACGACAACAGGGAGTGCTCATCAGGCTGAACAACTCTTGCTAAGTCGTCATTCCTATATATGTTATAGTGTAGCTGGGCTCTTGGAGTTCCACATCAGCTGTTCCAGATCTTCAAATTTTATACGACAACAGAGAGTGCTCATCAGGCTGAACAACTTTTGCTAAGACGTCATTCCTATATATGTTATAGTATAGCTGGGCTCTTGGAGTTCCACATCAGCTGCTCCAGATCTTCAAATTTTATACGACAACAGAAAGTGCTCATCAGGCTGAACAACTCTTGCTAAGACGTCATTCCTATATATGTTATAGTGTAGCTGGGCTCTTGGAGTTCCACATCAGGTGTTCCAGATCTTCAAATTTATTCTCTTAGCAGAAAATGCTCATCACGTGAAACAATTTTTGCTATGGTACCATTTTTGTATATCTTATAGTTTAGCTGGTCTGTTGCGGTTCTGCATCAGGTGTTCAAGTTTCCAAGATAAATTATAGCCTATATGTTGCCCGGACTTAATACCTATACAACAAAAAAAAAATCATTCAAATCCGTCAAGTAGTTCCGAAGATTAGCGTGCACAAACACACAGACAAACAGACAAACAGACAAACAGACAAACAGACAAAAAAAAAATTAATTACAGTTTCGGGTTCGGCATCGGTATAATAACAACCCCTGCTACTTTTTTTTTATATATTTCCATTGTACAGACACCACTTTTCTAGAATTTTATTATGTGTATAGATTTTGAATGGATTGAATTTTTTATTTTACAATAACTGGCTACTTTGAAAGAGGTATGAGGTAATTCGGGTTCCATAAAAAAAATATTTTGTTAATCGCCCTTTTGTTGTGTGACCTCTCACTTGTGTGACAATCAGAATGCCGATTCTACTAATTAAAATCAGTCAAAATCTGGTCGCATTCTCCCCCTTGTTATTGAGAATTGATTTTAAATTTTGGAAAATCCTATATTAACGCATGCCTGAGTCATAATAACATCTCAGTGCCAACTTTCAGTGCAATCCGTTCAGTCAGTCAGTCAGGAACGGTTACCTTTTACCTGTATTTACAGACATTGCTTCTGCCCGCGGCTTTGTCTGCGGTCCAAAATTATTGGCTTTATAATGTGTCTTTTTACACTCTGTATATTCTTTAAAGCCATGCTACTATGACGTAGTTCTCGAAACTCTAGGACTCTCTCAATATGCGAACAGCCCTTGAGATCGCTGTAAAGGCTTTATTACCAATTCCATTTTCCACTCGATCGCACGCTTTCGTCGCCATGACACCCAATGTGACAGTAGACGTGACCTTGTAAATGCGTCAAAATATACTATAACGAGCCCATTTTTGTTTTTAGGGCGAGTAACGTTAATTAGGTATATTATTTTGACGTCACTTTTTATGAATAATCAAACGTTATGTAAATAGATAAATATTTTTTCTATCATTTTTTTTTTCAAAAATGTTGCCCCCTCTTGGAAATTCTCCTGTGTTGTGAGTGCAATAAGAAACATACAACCCTCACTTACCTATACAAAAAGCCAGACCCTGGAGGCAACACTAATATTTGTTCCGAGTCGCTAATTTAAATAAATGATTTGACTTTGACTTTGAACCTCTCACTTCTGATCTTTACAGTGCTAACTAATTTCACTCTTTGTGACGTAAAGACAGTAATAAAAACCGACAACATAACAAAAAAAACCATGACATTTAAACATTCCCATAAAAATTCTAATTTTAAAAATAACTTTCATTTTTACCGTGTCACTGCAAAGGCAATTAGGAACAACGGCTGTGACCTTGTAAAGGCGTCGACAGTAAAATGAAGTTTATAATCTTCTATGTACGTAGCAGTCACGCAAATTAAACATAACCTGTTGGTAGCGCAACATTTTCAACAGGTTTCAAATTTAGAATTGTTTTAAGGGTTCCGTATTCGAAGGATGCTTACAGGACCCTAATTTCTCGTGAAGCAATCCTCATGAACTGCCTTCGTTTCGGGGAACGCGGAGGGGTGTGTCTGGCTCCTACTGACTAAAAACCCACGGTGTTCCTACAATTACCTTTGGGGCACGGAGGTCGCTATGAGCATTCTTCCACACCCCGGGTCCCGTCACCCACTGGCCGCACTGACTCCAGAAAGGCGCGCGGGTAACACCACGCGCGCCTTATAGTACGGCCGACGTATCTTGGTGGTCTGAAGATAGCTGTTTGGCTGCGCAATGGATCTTATAGAAACGAAATTGTTTATTGCGCAGCAATCGGCTAACTTCAGAGCCGCCAAGATACGTCGGCCGTATTGTACTCTCGGGCCTGTCTCTGTTCGGGCGACAGACTGACCCCAAACCCGCCGCCCGCAGGCCCTGCTAACAGGACCCTATTATTAAGCCTCAGCTGTCTGTCATTCCGTCAACGGGCTGTATCTCATGAACCGTGTAATAGGAAGAAGTAGAATTGAATTTTTCACAAAGTGCGTATTTCTATTGCCGCCGTAACAACAAAATTACATTACAAATAAAAGGGGTTCCCATACAAGAAACTTATTTTTTTGTATGTAGTGTAAAATATTACAGGTGATACGGAACCTTTTGTGCGCAAGTCCGATTCGCACTTGGCCGGTTTTTTCTTTTGTTTATTTTTGTTTAACAAGGAGTGCTATGGTTATTAGTATGCATGCGTGTATGTATGTTAATTTATATATGGATTAGTAGGTAGGTACAATATCGTGATACAGTAAAAAATGTGTTAATTAAAAAAAATGGGCCGCGATAACTTGAAATACTAAAATAATTTAATTCCATTTTACAAGCTTTTATTTAACTTGCAATGTAATAAGTATGTCTATTTGTTCGGGTGAAATCTTACAACTTAATTTTAAAGCAGTTGCTCTCAACCGATTGAGTTGAAATTTTGCATGCACATTTAGTTTGGATGACAATGCATGGTGTGTTAAGTGACGTAATTCTAAATCCAATATGGTGAACCAGCCATGATGGTAGTCTAGATATTTTGTGCACTCCCATGATCATCATCCTCCTGCCCTTGTCCCATGTTACTTGGGGTCGGCGCAACATGTTTTCTTCTTCCACTCTGTCCTGTCAGCCGTCATGCTATCACTGATTCCCCTTTCATTCATATCATTCTTCACACAATCCATCCATCTTTTCTTTATCCTTCCTCTTGCTCTCCATCCATCCATATTGTAAAAGCTTGCTTCTAAAAATATATTGTTTAATTTAAACTTATTTAAACAGAAAATTCTGATAATACAGTAAACACTTTTTGATATTCATTTAGTAACGTTTTACTCTCTGTCAATCATATAACAACACAAATCTAAAGTCTTAACAAACCAATGTCTTTCTTTCTTTCTTTCTTTCTTTCTCAAACCAACAAAAACAAAATAAAACAGACTCAGACATCGGGGGTTGTCTTAATCGAAAAGACGTGGTTTGGTAAGCAATGTACCCGATTATACCCTCTTCAATAATTCTATCACGTAAAGAACTTTGTTCAGATATTTTCTGGAACGTATGTGGGAAATTCGATCTTATAAACATTAAGCGTAAAGAAGTTTATAAGGATATTTGAGGTAAGCGTGCTAGGATTACCTACAGCTGACTGGGTAAAATATTTTGTCTTAAATGTATATCGACGGTTGAAAGGCTAATTGATCTAAGCGACATTTTGTAAAACTTGCAGGAGGACGGATCAAAGTTATTTTTTTTGAAAAAAAAAAGTATTATTTTAGAAAATTTATGTTGGTTAGCCCAAAATGCATCAAATTTAGCTATTTTTTGAGAAAGACAAAATGGTTCAAATGCCAAAGTTCAAATGTCAAATGTTAAAGTAGTTGAATGCAAAGTGGGCCAGACGACACACGTTATAAAAATTCGAAAAATCAAAATAGCATAAGTCATCGATTCCTCAAATTTGTCAAGTTTTGTGTCGTATAGATCAATGAGCTTAAAAATGAGGCCTGTTTTGCAGTGGGTGCTATACGCCAAAAAAGTAGTCAAAAAAATTTTAAACCTGACTCAAACGACGGAGAAAAATTTGCTGATTCCGAATATGTATATAACTCAATATTGCAAAAAATGTCGCTTAGACCAATTAGCCTTTCAACCGTCGATATATATATTTTACGTTCAATATAGTTTGGTATGCACGCACGTAAAGAATACAATATCAAGGTAGTCTTAAGATAAAAAAAACGGTTCTGTATATGCAAACTTATCTAGGTATTTACCTATCCCAAAAGTCTGGAGTCTGGATTTGAGCCCGGTTGATAGAAATAGGCTCGCTCCCTATTACATGGGACTTGTATAGGTATAACTGACGAAATATACTACTAGGTACACCTCTGCCGAACCCTACAGGGATTACAGGCGTGATGTTATGTCTGATGTTGTTACGTTTCAAATCACTCATTTAAAAGAATTGACATACTCGAAACATTGTTTAAAAATTACAAGTTAGCTGCTTGTATATCAAATGGCTTATTCAACTATGCAATCCATATCGCTTTCATGATATAGATAGTATAACAACAGTAGGCTGCAGTCCCCGATATAACGTTGATCATGACCGATAACCGGGTCACCTGGCTGAAGCGCGATCGTGACCTACTCCGGATATTGTCAATGGCAACAGGTATTGGCTTTCAGGCGGTCGTGAAAACTACTAGGAACATTTCAAGGTTACTGCGCAAATGATATATATTATGTATTTTCAAGTACTACAATTTCACGACTTAGTGAGTCGATTTTATCCTATCTATCTTTTAACACAACATCACGCCTGTAATCCCCAAAGGGCTAGGCAGAGGTGTCCTAATGATTTGACTTTTACCTTGAAGTCATGAGTAGGTAAAATGTTGATGACCAATAAACTCTTACCTTATAATAGTTTCTTAAAGTTATATCATGCCTTGCGTCACAAAGTAAAACATTGTAAGAAAACCTATAGATTTAAAATTATTATGATCCTTGAGCAAGCGTGGTGATCAATGCTAATGCATTATCTGTATAAGGAGAAGCCTTTGCCCAGCAGTGGGACAATAACAGGTTAGTATTATTATTCTTCATTATTTTTAACTTTAGCTAACGTCGTCCTTTTACAGGTACCTAACCTTTAAGAGAGACATTAATATTATTATTAATTCGTAAAACACGGCAACTTTAAAAACGCCATATATTTTTTATGGCGGCATAAAATTAAACTGTCACGATTGGACAGCGATGATAAAAAAAGGTTCCCATGTCCGGGAATTATAAATGCTTGTCATAAAACTGGGCGTGTTGCCCGGTGTTGGTAATGACCGAAACCGGGTCACTTGCCCGGCCGAGCCTGATCTTGACCTACTCCTTTTCAATGCCATTATTCGGTCCGCTGAAGGATGTTTGCGCGGAACCTCGCTCTTGTATGAGAACAGAGATCAATAACGTTTTTATCGAGAATCTTCTTTGAATAAAACATTATGGTGATAAAGGTAATTTTATGAGAGATATTTTGCTGAAAATGTGTTATTTTTCGTGTCATTTCTGTTAGTAACAGAGCGGTAGGTAGAATATTAAGTCGTTGTTACTTTCTTGTTGTAATAAAATTCGTTTATGAATAAATAAATCGAGTTAGTTATTAGTTTTTTTTTATAAAGGTAATGACATAACATAACGCCTGTTATCCACGAAGAGTTAAACACAGGTATACCCATTATTAAAAAAAAATCGTTTATTTCAAGTAACTAGGCCCATATAAGTCAATTTACAGAACATTTCACACTAAGAACATAATATAATAGAATACAATAATACAAATAATTAAATTCATAATAAATGTCAATAAATCAAAAAAAAAATATTACACCCACATTTCGCCACTTATGTTTCAGTCCCATGTAATAGGGGGCGAGCCTATTGCCATCAACCGGGCACAAATCTAGACTCCGAGGCTGATACTGAGAAAAATAAAAACTAAAAGGTAATCTCTGGAAGTATTGATTCAGTTACAAAAATACTATTGTTGAGCGTCTTCAGGATATGGTTACCTGACTTCCACGCGGACGCAGTCACGGTAGAAGCTAGTCTTTACTAATAATGTCAAAAAACAAAAAAACTCTTTCACTGTTAGAAAGCTACAACACTATTGCCAAGTGTAAAAGTTCTATGTTATAACACAAGACCTTGAATTTCATGACTCTGATATAATTCAAGAAGCCAACAACCTATATTTCGACTTTTAATAAAATTCTATTCAGTAACTTGACAGTTCAAAGAAAAATAATGTTACCAAATTACAACTAATAATGTTGGGGTAGTCAACGATTTTGCGTAAGGAATGAATCATAAAAATGATTTAATACCAAGTTAAGTACATTATTTAAGTTCATTCAATTTCGTTCATTCTTACACCACCTCACTGTCTTTTTTTTGTCAAAACTTGGTAACCCTTTATCTGTCAAATTACTGAATAATAATGCGTTAAAAAGCAATACACAAACAATGAAAAAAGTTCTTTATTGTAATAAAAAAGAAAACAATGTAATTGGAAAGCAAAAACAAATTCTATTTTCAAATTGACTTTTGGTAAAACTTTTTAAATGTTAAAATGCATTTTAAATAAATAGTTGTGCTTTACTTAAACTTAACTTTTCTTGGTAAACATTTGAAATACCTATCTAATACTAATGTTATAAAGCTGAAAAGTTTGTTTGTTTGTTTGTTTTCTGTTTAAACACACTAATCCCCGGAACTACTAATCTGATTCTGAATATTTTCTCTCTAATAGGAAGCTACGTTTTCTCAGTGCTATAAACGATATTTTATAATATAAAAAATTGGCCAGACTTCTGCCTAACCTTTCGGTAATTACATGCGTGATGTTATGTGACATGTGTAAAAAAAGGGATCCGTTACAAAATTTCTGCGGACAAAACCACGGTTAAAAGCTAGTTTAGGAACAAAATTAATGTTTTTAAGTTAAAAGCTTATCTTAATAAATGTTTTGATATGTTTATCAACCACAAATTATAGCGTGTCCATAGCAATTTATGAGAGGATTAGATGACGATTAACTTTCAATAAATCAAGTTAAATGGTCTATTTGCTTCAGCTAATTCAAGGGATTAACAGATGGTTAACCGTTTTACTCACAGATGTTCATAAACTGTAAAGTGACTATAATTGGGATAAGTTCTGTCAAAACAAAGCAATCCAAATTTTTCTAAATAATTTTAATCATGGGCGTACCCAGGGGGGCAGGGGAGGGCAGCTGCCCCCCCTTGGAAATCTCGCAGAACATGTATGAACTCGCCTAATTACTAATTAAAGTGTAAATGGGTCCTTATGCTCTAACTTTTAAATAAACCACGCAGTAGACACTGACAAAATGCACTGCAGAATGTTTTTATCCGAAAGTGAAAACAGCCCTAGAAATACTGGCAATGCCTTATTCCACGGTTACAACTGAAAGATCATTCAGTACACTCAGACGCGTGAAAACGTGGCTGAGATCAACAATGATTGAAGACAGGTTAAATGGACTTTGTTTGCTCAGTGTACATAAAAAACTTGTAAACAGTATGGGCGATTCTTTTACAGATAACGTTATAAACCGTTTTGCAGAATATCCTCGAAAATTACTTTTAAAGTAGAAGCGATTTAAATAAAATAAAAATGCATGCATTGTCAAATTTACTTTTATTTATTTAACTACACACAACACAACAGCCGCAAATGATCCTGCTTTATAGGTATAAAGCAGGATCATTTGCGGCTGTTTGCCCTACACACTACACTACATACACCTAATGATTCATGTAGGTGTGTTTGTGTAGTGTGTATAACAAAACAGCCGCGGACGATCCGACCCAAAAAATCTGACTTGCCCCCTCCTACGCCAGAAGCTGGGTACGCCCATGATTTTAATTCATCATCATCATCTGCCTAGCCTTTTCCCAATTATGTTGAGGTCGGCTTCCAGTCTAACCGTAAGCAGCCGAATACCAGTATTTTACATGGAGCGACTGCCTATCTGACCTCCACAACCCAGTAACTGGGTAATAAGACTGGTTGTAAGATTTTCGGGCTTCTGACGACCCGTAATGACTGTCAAAGATCCACGTATGACAGCCGGGACCAACGCGACGGCTTAACGTGGTCTCCGAGGCAAAGGACAATGTCAGTGATCTCTAAGATCACATGCACTCACATTCACTGGTCAATTCTTGAGAAATGTAAAGTCACAGTGATTAAATTTTCAAATTAAAAATATGAATACGAATAAGAGTAAACAATGACAGCAGACGAGAACTCAATATAGCAGTTTAGCTATACCATTTTCTATAATAGTTTTGTACACACAGCAAAACAGATAGGTATGCAGGGTCGTCAGATATAGTTGAAGTTTTCTTAGAAACCGATGGATGTTTTCAAATGTAATTTAATTTAAAAGTAGATAATAAATAGTTCTTTATTTAGGTTAAGTTTCAGTCAAAGACATCCATCGGTTTCTTAGAAAACTTCAAATATATCTGACGACCCTTCATACCTATCTGTTTTGCTGACTGTACATACTGGATATCCAAAATCAATAATCAATTAAAATTAATTAATAATTCATCAAGCTTGCAACAAGCTCGCATTATGGTATAAAGCTGAGTGTTAATTAACGAACCTTCCGAGATATAGGCTAGGTACACATCATTAATCATAGTCGGTTGTGCACGTGCCGTTAAATACTCTTACAGTGTATATAAGTTTTATAAAATAAGCTCACCTGTTGTTTGGTTTTATACTGGTAGAATTATGATGGATTCTTGTGCAGGGATGTTGAGTGATGTATCCAATAGGAAGTGGATATATCACTCAAACATCTATCAGCGCTAATTTAATTTAGTTACCCCTTTTGACAAGCAAAACTAGAATAGAAGTAGAATAGAATAGTATGTCGACAGGTGAAAGGAAAAATGTATTAAGCGACAAATTGGTCGTGTTATATTTTCAACCTTATTAGGTGTCTAAAGACTAATATAAAAAGTTATTTTTTGTACGCTTCACTCTATTCTTGTCAAGTCTTTTCTTTTCTAATAATCTGTTTGGTTCTAATAAATAAATAATTAATTTAATGCTCATAACGTTATTCTATTTAAAGAGTAAAACAAACCATATTTTTTTGTAGTATTGTATTACTCTCTACCTATTACGGTTCATGAGATATAGCTTCCTGACAGACAGACCGACGACAGCGAAGGCTTAGTTATAGGGTTTTGTTGACACCCTTCGTTTACAGAACACTAATCAACTAAAAAATGTAAATATTCAGCAACACTTACCCTAACATTAAGAAAGTTGTAAACAAGTACGTACATACACATACATACATAAACTCAAGCCTTTAACGCGGCGTGCTTGTATGACGAAATGTATGAACGTAGATGAGGCGAAAGGAGTACGTAAGGATCGTAGCAGGTGGCGTTCTGTGGTTTCTGCCTACCCCCATGGGAAAAAGGCGTGAGTTGTAAACAAGTATGACATTATTAACGCCTCACGCACTATTCAACTAAAGAAATTTTATTCAAACGAAAATGATTAATTACGTGTCAATATTAAAATTATCGTGCCACGAAAATATTAACCAAATAGCAGTGTCAATCATTCGATTCATAAACCGATTTAAATTCTTTGAACAAAATTATGAATATAAATATCGGTGCATTACTTTGTATCAATCAACGCCATAATACGAGAATTAAACATAACATCACGCCTGTAATTCCCGAAGGGTTAGGCAGAGGTGTACCCATTTGTACGCACACATTTGGCCAGTTATGTTTAAGTCCCATGTAATAGAGGGCGAGCCTATTGCCTCGCCTCGTTAGTCAAGTAGTCGCAAAACGCGACTGCTGAGCATGAGGTCTTGGGTTCGATTCCCAGGTCGTGCAAAGTGGTATTGGGTTTTTCCATCAGGAATTTCTCAGTAGCAGCCTCGGAGTCAAGATTTGTGCCCGGTTGACGAGAATTAAAATAAAAACATTATATAGTGCATTGGGGTAATTACGAAACCGGGTAAATTCCGATTTTATTAATTTGCACCATTTACGTACCACATCTTATTTTGACAATGTTTTAAAGATGAAACACGTATAATTATTTATTAGCAATGCACGGCAATGTTTAAATCTGTGGCAGCGTTTGATTGAAATTAATAGAAATCGGAATTTACCCGGTTTCGTAATTACCCCAATGCACCTTAATTGAAATTGTTCAAAATGTCTTGATAGCCCAGTGGTTAAGGCGCCCGCCTCTCATACATGAGGCTCTGGGTTCGTAACCGGGTTCAGGCAAATTTATAACATCACGCCTGTTATCCCCGAAGGGTTAGGCAGAGGTGTACCCATTAGTACACCCAAATTTCGCCAGTTATGTTTAAGTCCCATGTAATAGGGGGCGAGCCTATTGCCATCAACCGGGCACAAATCCAGACTCCGAGGCTGCTACTGAGAAATTCCTAATGGAAAAACCCAATAACACATTGCTCGACCCGGGAATCGAACCCAAGACCTCATGCTCAGCAGTCGCCCTTTGCGACCACTAGACCAACGAGGCAGTCAAATTCCAATCCGTTAATATTATAATAAATATATTTAATACCAGTTTACTTAAGAACTAACTTTCTAAGTTTATCTTCACATCACTGACATCGGTGAAAGAAAACATCGTGAGGTAACAAATTAATATATTTCTGATATCGCCAATCCACCTTGAGCAAGCGTGGTGATCAATGCTCGTGCCTTCTCTGTATGAGAAGAGGCCTTTGCCCTGCAGTGAAACAATTCATTAAAATTGTTGACACAATAACTGGTTTTCATCATCATCTGCCTAGCCAACTATATATGTTGGCCTTTTCCCAACTATGTTGGGGTCGGCTTCCAGTCTAACCGGATGCAGCTGAGTACCAGTATTTTACATGGAGCGATTGCCTATCTGACCTCCACAACCCAGTAACTGGGTAATACGATACCCCAAAGTAAGACTGGTTGTCAGACTTTTAAGCTTCTGACGACTCGTAACGACTGTCAAATATCCACGTATGACAGCAGGGACCAACAGCTTAACGTGCTTTTCGAGGCACGGAATGATGTCAGTAATGTCTAAGATAAACTTTACACAAAAGCTGGTTTTATAGAAAGAAAATTCAAAATAAGAACAGAATTTTACGAAGAATATTCAAATTGAAAAAGAAAATCTCTTTAAATATTTGATTCTATTAACTTCGGAGGCTTTAAATAAAGAACGTAAAAATATCTAGTTATTGGAAAGCGTAATACTTATTGGGGCTTAAGTTTCTTTTATTAGATCAGGTAACTGTGTAACTTCTAGCCTTGTTATTATTATTTTTTTGAACTAAATTAAATTAGGTAGACTAGTTTGTGAACCAAGACCTGCTCTGAAATTAAGTTTTTTGAAATATTTTCTTAGTAAAATTAACTTCAAGAAATCTTTCGGAGTCAGCTGTTCCATACATTGTGACCGTGCAGGTTTTGCAATTTTGTATGGAACAACTGTTTTTTTTTTAGTGGGATCATCCATGCCTAAAGTTTTCACTGCAAAATCACTTTCACTCCACAGTCGGAACCAACAGCTTAACGTGCTTTCTGCGGCACGGAACGATGTCAGTGATGTCTAAGATACCTAAACTTATAAAGTGGATATGAATTGTGAAATGTCACATTAGTACTTGCCCGGATTCGAACCCACAACCTCATGCACTGAGAGGCGGACGCCTCAACCACTGGACCATCACGACAATTGTTGAAAACAAACAAAACAAAAAAAAAATAACAATGCTTATTTCTCACAAGTCATAATAACTTTTCAACTTTTGACCATTTCGATATTACCCCATCTGTGTTACTTTACAAGAATTTCGCATTACCATATTTCATAAAACTGGTGAACGTAACAGGAGCGTTCACCTTATTATGCCAAATACGGACAAAAAAACGGCAAAGCGCGAGTTGGACGCGTACATAAAGGATTCTGCCGTACCACCTTCGGATCTAATACGAAAAAACAAAAAGGCGAAAAAAAAATTTTTTTTTCGCTCGTTCATTGTAAACTTTTAATATTGATATTATTTGTTCGCATAGCGTCAAGAGAAAGCTAGCTATTACGGTTTATGAGATACAGCAAACATCACGCCTGTAATTTCCAAAGGGTTAGGCAGAGGTGTAACCATTAGTACACTCTCATTTCGCCAGTTAAGTTTAAGTCCCATGTAATAGCGGGCGAGCCCATTGCCATCAACCGGGCACAAACCCAGACTTCAAGGCTGCCACTGAGAAATTCTTTAATGAAAAAGCAAATAACACGGACGGACAGCCAAGGCTTGGGGTCCCGATAGCACCCTTCGTGTACGGAACCGTAAAAACAAAAGAATTGAACTTACTCCGAATTTCGGACTTTCCTTCGCTACGTTGTGTTTTGTTTCATTTTGTTGTTTTACCAAAAGTTTGTTCACTGAATTATTGCTTTGATTGGAAACTCATTATCTATTTAGCTCAAACCTCAACGTAAGTACAACACGATGTTGCTTTTCAAGAACGATTTTAATCTTGGCTTGCTAATGATAATGTTATCAATACCGATCAGAACTTTCTCTTATTAAACGTCGAATAATACAAAGTTCTATCACTTTGACTGCCTCTGCCTCTAGTGGTCGCAAAGCACGACTGCTGAGCATGAGGTCGTGGGTTCGATTCCCAGGTCAGGCAAAGTGTTATTGAGTATTTCCATCAGGAATTTCTCAGTAGCAGCCAGCAGCCTCGGAGTCTGGATTTGTGTCCATTTGATGGCAATAGACTAGCCCCCTATTACATGAGACTTAAACATAACTGGCGAAATGTGGGTGTACTAATGGGCACACCTCTGCCTAACCCTTCGGGGATTACAGGCGTGATGTTGGCAGTCCACACAAACACACACGAGAAGAAACTAGGATAATAATATAAATACTCACATATACCTAAGCACATACGAACAGCCAAGGTAAAAGAACAAAGAAACTGCTCCAGCATTATATATTCCCTACGTTATCAATTAAATACATACTTATCGGTATAACGAAGGTATATTGGCAGTCCTTCAATATTGGACGTTCTCATTAGCATAACAGGTAATCCCCTTGTGGCCAGATGAAGCTATAATATTTCCATTGGAGTCTGAACAGTTTACAACGTAACAATGGAGGATTTTAGTTACGTTAATTATGTGTTTAAGTTATCGTGGTGAAAGGATTAGTCAGCAAGACTCTGCGTTACCGAGTGCTAGTTGTCTGCACAGGGGGCTTAGACAAAGTAACAATTTCAAAACGATAACGAAGTTAGAAAAGATGTATGGGATTGACATAAGCCGCGTTAAGTCACGTGGACATGAAGCAAGACATGACAAGCAAGTCAGAGACGATGACGAATTTAGATATCGTTTCGCTACGAAGCGATGTTACTTTGTCTAAGGACCCTGGGCGTTTAGAATCTTAGTAATATTAATGCCGCTCGGGGAGACTCCTTTCATGCACCCGCTTGGCCGCTTTGGACCCAGGTTGGCCGCTGTAAAACTGTCACTGTATGATGTCGGTGATGCGTTTACATAAGCATGTCGATAACGTGAACCCGCGCCCCTACCAACAATCAAAAACAAAAGAAGTTTTCACATCAAAAATGATGCAACACACAAGGATTTTTTTGATATTTTTATAGTTAATTAATGTCGGTAACGTGAACCCTACGAACGCGCGCTAGGGGCGCCCTACCAACAATCAAAAACAAAAGAAGTTTTCACGTCAAAAGCGATGACACACAAGGATTTTTTTATTTTTTAAAATAAAATATAGCCTATCGCACTCAGTGATAACGTAGCTTCCAATTTGCAAAATAATTTTCAAAATCAGTTCAGTAGATCCAGAGATTACACCCTACAACCTCACAAACTTTACCTCTTTATAATATTACTATTAGATAAAATAAAATTCAAAATCTTTCAAATAAAACACAAGCTACTATTATTAAAAAAATTAAAAAACACGACTGCAAAAATTGCACATATTTGTACTTTGTTTACTCGTCAGTTTTTTTTTACCGACGTTTTTTATTTACAGTGTTATATATTTTTTAAATCTACTTGTTAAATTCTAGACGATAAACATAGACACGACCAGATTCATTAAAAAAATAAATTGAGGCTGGTATTAATTTACGTTTTAAAGTGACCACAGCGATTTCTTTTTATTTTTTACTAGCCTATGTTACTCGGAACGATGCAAGGATTGTAACGATACCCCATACATCTACATCGGTTCAGGCGTTTAAAAGTTATGGTGGAATAAAGAAACTCACATACATACATTAACCCTGAACACATAACACTCCTTTTTTTGGGGCAGTCGTGTAAAAATCCCATAAACATTTACGTAGAACTGCAACAAACAAACACTTCAGGAAATAACATGCTGTGAAAGGAAACGAATCGCTTTGAAATTCATTCACTATAATGCCAATGTAGCGGCGCGCGCACGCTTCTGGCGTCACATCCGACCCCCTCCCCCTCAACCCCTCCTGTTTGATCTTGACCCGGTACTAGGTCACGATCGTGTCCCGCGCAGCCTCCGACCTTGCTTCCTCTTCCTGGTACATCGATACCGCGTGTATTTAAATGGACCTTGAAAGTATATTTGTGGACCGGAGATTCTGTATTTATACGAAAGGTACTTAGAATAATGTTTTATTTTTGTTTCTGTATTTAGTTTCAATGTTTGTTTTTTAACAAAATACTTAGTGTTAATATAGGTATTGTCCTGGGGTGTATTTAACGATTTAATAATAGTTAGGTTCGATAGAAAATAACTTAAAACCAATAAATTAATGAAATTTATGTCTATGACTTCCTCGTTGGAGTGGTCGCAAAGCGCGACTGCTGTGCATGAGGTCTTGGGTTCGATTCCCAGGTCGGGCAAAGTGTTATTGGGTTTTTTCATCAGGAATTTCTCAGTAGCAGCCTCGGAGTCTGGATTTGTGCCCGGTTGATGGCAATAGGCTCGCCCTCTATTACATGGGACTTAAAGATAACTGGCGAAATGTGGGTGTACTAATGGGTACACCTATGCCTAACCCTTCGGAGATTACAGATTACATTTCTTGAATAGGGACCCCCTTTAATTTGTAATTTTATTTTGTTGTTATAGTAGCCATAGCAATACCCACTCTGTGAAAATTACAAGTACCTATATAACGGTTTAAAAGATACAAGCCTGTGACAGACGAATGGACAGTCATATAGTGGCGCCTTTTACTCTTTTTAGAGTAAAATTTGTGACACAATGATGTTCTACATTTTTTTATTACTTTTAGGTACATTTGGTGGTACAATGGAATAACAATAGGCCTGTGATTATCATGACACGTAATATTACCCATTTTCATCAAAAACTATTCAAAGTGATTTATCACACATTGTTACACGTGAAATCCTAAAAATGTTCGTAATTTCAGAATTTTAGATCACTTCTAAAGTGAACGCTATCCATCATTCTAACAACGACACAGTGAATGATGAATGAATGGCACTTAGTCATCATTCATTCATTCATTCGCCACAAATAAAGCTCCTGTGAAAGTAAACATCACGTTTTTAACGACACGATTGACTGCTGCGCTACGTATTGCTCGTTCGAATCCCGCACTGAACAAATATTTGTATGGACTTCAGATAGATGTTCCAGGTCTGGCTGTTTGTGTATATGAATTTATATGTTTACAAACTCACCTGCGATACAAGAGAATCCTAGTGTGGCAAAAACAAATAAGCCAATCAGCACGCTCTTTGCTTCTCCGTATTTGTAACCAACCTCGGCCCGAGAATTCCTCTACGTCAAAGTTGATATATTATACCCCGGGAACCGTATTTTTTTTCGGGATAGAAAGTTGCCTATGTGCTATTTCAGACTATCATCTATCTCTGAACGAAATTTCATCTAGATCCATTCAGACGTTTTGGAGTAATTGAGTAACAAACATCTACCAAACTTTCTCATTAAAAATAGTAAGATTTCACAATCTGACAACAAAACAATTATACAGATTATAAACTAACGATTACAAACTTCGAATGTTGAAGTTGACACCTGCGTCAGTAAAGTCGCCCCGTCTACAAAGCGCCCAAATCTTATTAACCATCTATTTTCAAAAGCATTTTTTAACACACAAAGGCACAAAAAGTAATGAAAATCAAAATGGTTGCTAAATTTGCCAAGTACACTCGACGACAGAGGGCTTAATATAATAATAAGAGGGACCCTTGTAAACCCCACCCGACGGCCGAAGTTTGAAGGTACAACTCACTAAAAACGTTCAAACACTCTTTGTTATGAGTTTATTATGAGACCAATATTTCCTATTGTTGACAATCAAGGATAAAAGGCGGACTTGTTCTCTCATAATTCATAATAGGGTTGTTATAATTCATTGTATTGATTATAAGGCTAAAATTAAACCCTATACAAGTAAATAAAGTTGAAGTGCATGTTTATAACGTCAAAAGAACTAAACATTTTTTTTTGTTTGCTTGTTTGTCTTTCAGTTTTTTCCGGCGAATCTCAGGAATGACTGGACCGATTTTGACGAGACAGCTAGCAGATAACTAAAGTTACTGCTGTAACATAATCTACTTATTTTTTTGGAAAAAGAATAAGGATCCACGCCATTTTTTTTTTACGTGTATGCTACCCCGTTATAACCGACATTCACGCGAACCAAGCCGCGGACATAAACTGGTAAAGATTTATAAAAAAATGATAAGTTAAAAAAATCTTTATAACATTTTAATACGAACGTTTTTATTACGAAATTTTATTACTACATTTTGAAACGCATGTGACCAGGAGAGTTATGAATATGAATGTGGATGGATGGAGAGCAAGAGGAAGACCAAAGAAAAGATGGATGGATTGTGTGAAGAATGATATGAATGAAAGGGGAGTCAGTGATTGTATGACGGCTGACAGGACAGAGTGGAAGAAGAAAACGTGATGCGCCGACCCCAAGTAACATGGGACAAGGACAGGAAGATGACTACATTTTAATACAATGTCATCTAGCTTTAACTTACCAGCAACAACAAGATTACAAGCTCTGTTCTAAAACACACTACTTTTCAACAAAAACTATTTTTCACAAACAATTTTTCAACAAAATGTTATTTAGCAATAGCGAGGGGACAACCTCAGCATTAAATACAACTCCCTTTACTGCACTAAATGAATCAAATGAAGAGAAGAAACCTTTATATTGCATTTTTCTTTTTACTTTTTAATTAGTTAATGTGTTGTATCCATCCGCTTTTAAGCCCGCGAGACTGAACCAAGTTCTTTGTGCATAAAAGTGCCGCTTCAACAGTGGTTAAGTGAGTTAGTTATATTTTTACTCTGTAGTTTTATAAGTTAAATCTATGTTCATTCTTACAGTGTTGCTGCGACAAGGCAACGATCCTCCCGGCACGCCGCCCGCAAGCCGTCATCTTTTTGTATTGTCATTATTTTTTTGTTTTGTAATTACGGTTACGGTAACGACTTATAAGATACTTTTCCAGTGGCAGACGGACGGACAGACAGACATAAAGCGGTGTCTTACTAATAGAGTTCCGTTTGTGATCATTTGGGTACAGAATACTTGTACTAAAAAGTTACTCAAATCAAATAAAATAAGTAAATAAAATAAATATCTTGGGACAACTCACACACGGCCATCTGATCCCAAGCTAAGCAGATCTTGTGTTATGGTAACCAGACAACTGATATACATACTTATATAATTTATAAATACATACATATTATAGATAAATTACACCCAGACACAGAACCAACAATTATGCTCATCACACAAAGTTAGTCCTGGGTGGGAATCCACTACCTCCGGCTTTGCAGTCAGGTTCACTAACCACTAGACCAAGCAACGAGGCAGTCAAATCATCAAAATCATTTATTGCAATTCATGATATACACAAACAGGTGGTGAATAAAAATTAGATATAATAGAAACAATCATATATGGACCCTGTCAAGCACAGAAAATTTCTCAGTTCGACTCATACCATTTGTATGACATTAAAGCATTTCCAGAAAATACGGCATAAAGAAACTAAATTCTACGCAGCACAACGTAAATTCAAATTGTGGGAAATGACGATGATCTACACAGCGACGCCCACGCCCTCTAGGGAGAATGTCGCGCACTGAGAAAATTGTTCAAGAAAAAGTCAAAGGAAAATCCACAAACGAAAAAGAAAACTTAAGATGCAGTGCTTAAAGTCTTCATTACAAAGACATAGGTTCACACAGTCCCTGACGTCAAAATCTAAGATGGCTTCCTGATTTTACCCTACAATCAGTGGCGTACATACATACATACATAAACTCACGCCTTTTTCCCATGGGAGTAGGCAGAAACCACAGAACGCCACCTGCTACGATTCTTACATACTCCTTTCGCCTCATATACGTTCATACATCTCGTCATACAAACACGCCGGTTACGAGTACCCCGCACCTGACCTTTCTGAAGAACCTCACCAATAAGGTCAGTGTAGGTCTTCCTAGGGCGACCCCTCCCTGCGTTGCCACTCACCTCTGCCGTATATTACGCTAAACTGGCCCTGTATTAAAATGTATCAGGGGGCCCTATTATTACCTAACTACTGCTAAGCCCAAATGAAGAGTAAAAGTTTTTGGCTCGCCGTCCGTATAGGGGGCGATCCCATTGCCATTTTATGTTATTAAAGATGAAATATGAAGAAAGAAGTTCAATTAATATAAATTAAGATGAGTCAAGAAACATAATTAGCAAAGGAACTTGGAAAATGTTGTTTTGTGAGCTTTACTTACGTATAAAATCGTAAACGTACGTATTTAGTCTACTGTCATGTAGTCGTGACCTTGGCTTGCTGGACACATTTTTGTTTGTCATCTATACATGACTGTCTCGGTCAAAAGGTTAAAACAAATGTATTTGTGTATCGAACCCAGGTTTTCAAATTCAGTTTACAACTTTAGAGTATAATACTATTTTGTTACATAGAAACGAGAGTACTATTAATAATAATCGTCATACACGTGGGTGAAGATAAAATATTGTGTCGGCGACTGTACTGACGGGGCAGCCACGCCTACGTTCCGGGGAAGTCGCCTTTACGTCTGTGTGTGTTCATAACCGTCTGCGTTTATATGTGTGCGTTTAATATTTTGTAATACGTGGGGGTGTGTACTAAGACGTACTAAGTAGTACTAGAACGTAGTAAAATGTTTTTAGGTTAGTAGTGTTTTTTTTCTTTTCGTTCTTCTCCATACAAATCTACCTTTTAGAATGGGCAACTAGATTCAATATTATGATTTTTATTTTCTCTCGTAAATGACGTTCAAAAGTGCCTTCTAATGGTCTAATTGAAATAAATGATTTGACTTTGACTTTTGTTTAAGGATGGGGGTGTTCGGCATCAACGGATTTCTTAGTGGCCAATGCGACATAAGATCCCCTTCACCGCTAACCGCGGCAGTGCGCAGTGCCATGTCAATCGCCTTACCTTGTTGTAAACTATTCTCCACCATAGAAACCTGCAATTTGAAACGAATAACTTCAACTTTCTGACTGACTGACATGGAACACCTTGACATTTCAAAATTGCCTGTTAATAATTTATTTGAAAATAGAATATTTTGATTTTATGCAGTAGTTTAACTAAATATTTCGTAATATTCCTGACATTACGAATAATTTATTGCAACCCTTTATTTTAATTTGAAGCCATTTGAGAAGCTATTTTATCCACAAAAAGACACCAAAGCGTAGAAACACTACATAATTGTAGCTCTATACTAAGATCACGCTACGCCGTAGCTCAAGGAGCTACGGCGTAGCTTAAGTTACTACGCCGTAGCACAAGGCTATGTACGCTTATCGTTATAAATTCTAACAACTAATTAAAATAGTACTCATTCTTATCACTCGTTCTTCAGAAAGGTTGAGTGCGCAGTACTCGTAACCAGTGTGTTTGCATGACCAGATGTACGAACGTGGACGAGGCGAGAGGAGTATGAAATAACCGTAGCAGGTGGCGTTCTGTGGTTCCTGCCCACCCCCATGGGAAAAAGGCCCGAGTTTATGTATACATACATAACATCACGCCTGTAATCCCCGAAGAGTTAGGCAGAGCTGTACCCATTAGTACACCCACATTTCGCCAGTTCCGTTTTTAGGTCCCATGTTATAGGGGGCGAATCTATTGCCGTCAACCGGGCACAAATCCAGACTCCGAGGCTGCTACTGAGAAATTCCTGATGGAAAACCCAATAACACTGCCTGACCTGGGAATCGAACCCAAGACCTCAGCTCAGCATTCGCCCTTTGCAACCATTATATATATTATAATATATTAGCTAACGAGACAGCTAATATATTATGTACATTCAGTCTTATCAGTCTAATTGCCCAGTAATTAAATTACTCTCTTAATTGCTATTGGATAAATATTTCAAATAAATACATCACGGTTATGAAAAATACCTCCTTTTTTTAAAGCAATTACCGTTTAAGAGGGCAACGCAGATGTAGTTCATTACGCAGTTATTGGATGCTCGAGACTCAATAGAGCCACGAATAAGAGGAGGAAGACCCAGTAAAGGCCACGGAGAAAAAAGGGGAAACACGACCATTTTAATTAGCTATGAGGTTGTTATAAAACAGGTTATGTTGATAGAATTTTTTTTTATAGCATAAATAAAAAAGTGGGAATGTTTTTTTTTAAGTCGAACAGCAAGGTACTTGCTTTAATCGCAAGATTATTTTATCGCTGTTATGTGATATATTAATTTATAAAAAATCATTTCTTTGTAAATTGTTGTTGCGATTCCAGACTTATATTAATTACAAGTCCAGGTTTCCTTACGATGTTTTCCTTCACCGATGTCAGTAATGTCTAAAATAAACTAAAGGAACAAACAAAAAACCATCTAATACCCAATGGCACAATAATCGATTGGCTGGGCAACTGTTACCCAATCAATTATTCAGTACCCGCCGTTGAATCATCCATCAAAACGAACATAATGCGCCAAAAATCACCTGCCACCCGACCTTGAGACCGGATAACCGGATAACCGGGCCAAGTTCGCCCGGATATCAGGAAACTTCCTTGTTGCCAAGGACACGGAAAAAAGAGTTTTTTTTTAAATAAATATTGAATGATTTTTTGAAGGACGTGAATTGGTGTTGTTACCCTGTTGAGGATTGGTTTGATTTGTGGCAAAATTTTGGTTAATATATAAGGCTGGCAGCATTGCCACGCTATATGGCACATGCTGATAGTACATTCCCCTCTTTCACAAATTACAATGAAGGAAACTACAAACAATTAGGATTTTGAACAATTTTTTTTGTGATAACGTTATGACGTCACAACTATGGTGCGCCATCATTGCGCACCATAGTTGTATGTAGCGCGTTTATAGTTACGTGATATTTTTTGAAATTTTATCAATTTTAATTGTTTATAATTCATTGAAAAAAGTATCCCACCAAAAACATTCTGTAAAAAACTAGCCAAGTCTCGCTGGAGCTGCTTGTTTATCTCTAAAAAGTAATGAAATCTAGACAAAGTCGTGCCAAGTCTAAGGTTCCTTACTGCGATTTCTTTATTATTATAGTTAATGTTGTGTGACTTGGCCGTTGAACATTCTTTATACGTTAGTGTGTACAAGTCAATTTTGTTTACACGTAATGTTATATCTGTTGTAACTACCTGTGTGTTAAGCGAGATAATAGCCCATACTGGTATTGATAATTGGACGCTAGTGTCTCATTTTAGGCTGTTGTTGATTGTGCAACACATGCATTCACCATTGACAATGCTGACTTCTGCTCTCTTCTTTTTGGAGCGTCAATTCGACCACCGATCTGACGTCTGTACTGGAAATATTTTTTATACTGTTTGTTTTAGGCTCTCCTATACATAAGTATTATTGAAATACGCAGCTTTATCAAGCCTACAATTGACTGGTTATTGAATAAACGTTTTCCAAGTGGCAATTTTCCATCGTCAATGGGTAGCGGTTCTGGCGACAGATTGGTGCAATTGTGTCATGGAGCACCTGGTCTTGTACCCTTCAACGGCCAAGTCACACAACATTAACTATAATAATAAAGAAATCGCAGTAAGGAACCTTAGACTTGGCACGACTTTGTCTAGATTTCATTACTTTTTAGAGATAAACAAGCAGCTCCAGCGAGACTTGGCTAGTTTTTTACAGAATGTTTTTGGTGGGATTTCACTTCTTTTTGTAGAAACGTGGGCATATTGATTAATTTTATTAGATTTTCTTATGTCATATAATGTACATATAGCAGTATCTGATGTTACAGAATTTAATGTTATGGGATCAAAGGGGGAAGAAGATGAAGAGGCATCTCGTATAGGAATGAGTACATCGTAGTGGCCGCTTAAGTAACTACCGGTAAAACGTAAACACTTTTTTTGGCCAGCATCGCCAAAGGAACCTCTTAGTGTACCGTTCTCACACACTTCAAAAGTGAGCCGGTTGCCACTTCGCCATATAAGCTTATCGGAAAAGCAAACGTAAGCGCGTTTTAAAATACTCTTAGTCCAATATTTTGACCAAATGAGCGAAAATAATATTTTAGTGTAATTTGTTTATTTGATCAGTTTCGCCTTGCCCGGCCATGCTTCATGTACCCATTTAAAATATTTTTTTTGCCTAGATGCAGCTTTTCTTCTTCGTCTAAATAAATGGGTATCATAGCGAAACTTAGCGGACATGTTGCCGGAACTGTGACTCCACTGACATGTGTGAATTAAGTCACTGCATGCCGCATCACTGTATCACTGATAAGGGACGGTGTCGGAACTGTGCTGGAACTGTAACTTCACTGATATGTGTGAATTAACCTTAAGGCTGCTGCACAATTGTAACACCCGACGCCAGTCTAGATGAAAATATGGCCAATGAGTAGGTACACTTCACTGACGGGGATAAGTTCACCTTTATTCTTCCATACATCCTCTATGAATGCGTTTACATCTGTCAGTGTCAGTAACGACACAGTGATGTCAGTGTCAGTTACGCAGTTTTTCTGTATCCCTGACAACGTATATAAAGTGGGTCACAGACAAACGCGGAATGTTGCAAATTTTAACAACAGGCCGCGTGTAAAATGCTTGCTAAAATGCTTCGAAAAATGACGCCAAATATGGAAATTGTGATAGAAATAGTTGAATATAAATAATAATTTAAATTTAATCCACACTTCTCTATTCGTAAGAGTAATATGCGATGCTAATGATAATGTAGGTACCTCACTCCTCAAGTGTTTAATTAAACGGTTCTTTTTCCCACCTTTCTTCTCATCTTCTGAGAGGGCTAATGAGAATAATAAGACAACGTTACGGTTAGCCATATTGACTGACGTCTGATTGTAGCACAACCACCACAGCTAATGGCACTTCAGGCCGCCACTGTGACTGCAGTGGTGTGTTTTTGCAGCGCTTGGAGCCGCGCGGCCTGCGGTTTGCCGCAACCGCACCGTCCGTCTGGAGGCCACTTTATGCAAAATGTCAGGATGCGCTTCAGCGGTTTTGGGCGTGAAAAATTATTAAGCAAACAACTTTCGTACTCCTAGGTTGTTTGTAACTAGTCTATCGACAGTCTAGACTTACAAAATGTACTTATTAGATGCTTACTTAAAATTCGATCATGATTCGATAGACACGTGGCGCCATCTACAGTCTGTCATAAGGACGTTATTGTGATTTCCCTCGGGAACATTACTTTTTTCCGGGATCAAAGGTACCCTATGTTCGTTTCTGTACACCTGGCAACGTATATGCAAAATTTCAGGATGATCGGTTCAGTGGCTTAGGCGCTTAACAAACAAACTTACTTTCGCATTTATAATATTATAAGTTTAAGGATTAAAAGCAGAAGGGGAGGCATTCGCCCAGCAGTGGGACGCTGTACGCTAGATTAAATTAGAAGATGTGTCCCACTACGCTGGATTTTTGCAATGACAGTCGATTTTTTTATGTACCAATAGTAGAAGGGGGCATTATCATATCTCTAATACAGCTGAGACCAGCTGAGGGTTCTTCATCAAATACTTCAGACCTTCGATTTTTGACATCAAATGAAGCGGCCCACCAAGTTGAATATTTTTTGTAAAGGCGGTATGTCGATTTCTAATAGTTTGGTTGGGTTCTAGTGTTTTCTAATCAGGGTCACCAGGTACTCCAGATCTTCGATTATTCTAGTTTTTATAGTTTTCCCTTTATGTGGCCATTAAATCCTAACTCTGTACCAAATTTCAGCTCTCTGAGTTTATGGGAAGTACTAGTTCTATTTTGATGATCATGAGTGAGTGAGTGTCATAAATGCGAAACTTTGCTTTCGCTTAACTTCGGAACTAAGTGACCTATAGACTTGAAATTTTGGATTTTAAGTATATGATTATAGCTTACTGGATGACGAAAATTTCTGCGTTCTGGTCTTATCCAGAGGTTCTCAAATAGAGGCCTGAAAATGCGGCGAAATGGTTCCAGTAAAGGATGGTACGGCAGTGTTTGCTTCGCGCTCGACTTGGCGGGGGCACTGCCGTGCCCCCCGAAAATAGTACTCATTCTTATCACTCGTTCTTCAGAAAGGTTGAGTGCGCAGTACTCGTAACCAGTGTGTTTGCATGACCAGATGTACGAACGTGGACGAGGCGAGAGGAGTATGAAATAACCGTAGCAGGTGGCGTTCTGTGGTTCCTGCCCACCCCCATGGGAAAAAGGCCCGAGTTTATGTATACATACATAACATCACGCCTGTAATCCCCGAAGAGTTAGGCAGAGCTGTACCCATTAGTACACCCACATTTCGCCAGTTCCGTTTTTAGGTCCCATGTTATAGGGGGCGAATCTATTGCCGTCAACCGGGCACAAATCCAGACTCCGAGGCTGCTACTGAGAAATTCCTGATGGAAAACCCAATAACACTGCCTGACCTGGGAATCGAACCCAAGACCTCAGCTCAGCATTCGCCCTTTGCAACCATTATATATATTATAATATATTAGCTAACGAGACAGCTAATATATTATGTACATTCAGTCTTATCAGTCTAATTGCCCAGTAATTAAATTACTCTCTTAATTGCTATTGGATAAATATTTCAAATAAATACATCACGGTTATGAAAAATACCTCCTTTTTTTAAAGCAATTACCGTTTAAGAGGGCAACGCAGATGTAGTTCATTACGCAGTTATTGGATGCTCGAGACTCAATAGAGCCACGAATAAGAGGAGGAAGACCCAGTAAAGGCCACGGAGAAAAAAGGGGAAACACGACCATTTTAATTAGCTATGAGGTTGTTATAAAACAGGTTATGTTGATAGAATTTTTTTTTATAGCATAAATAAAAAAGTGGGAATGTTTTTTTTTAAGTCGAACAGCAAGGTACTTGCTTTAATCGCAAGATTATTTTATCGCTGTTATGTGATATATTAATTTATAAAAAATCATTTCTTTGTAAATTGTTGTTGCGATTCCAGACTTATATTAATTACAAGTCCAGGTTTCCTTACGATGTTTTCCTTCACCGATGTCAGTAATGTCTAAAATAAACTAAAGGAACAAACAAAAAACCATCTAATACCCAATGGCACAATAATCGATTGGCTGGGCAACTGTTACCCAATCAATTATTCAGTACCCGCCGTTGAATCATCCATCAAAACGAACATAATGCGCCAAAAATCACCTGCCACCCGACCTTGAGACCGGATAACCGGATAACCGGGCCAAGTTCGCCCGGATATCAGGAAACTTCCTTGTTGCCAAGGACACGGAAAAAAGAGTTTTTTTTTAAATAAATATTGAATGATTTTTTGAAGGACGTGAATTGGTGTTGTTACCCTGTTGAGGATTGGTTTGATTTGTGGCAAAATTTTGGTTAATATATAAGGCTGGCAGCATTGCCACGCTATATGGCACATGCTGATAGTACATTCCCCTCTTTCACAAATTACAATGAAGGAAACTACAAACAATTAGGATTTTGAACAATTTTTTTTGTGATAACGTTATGACGTCACAACTATGGTGCGCCATCATTGCGCACCATAGTTGTATGTAGCGCGTTTATAGTTACGTGATATTTTTTGAAATTTTATCAATTTTAATTGTTTATAATTCATTGAAAAAAGTATCCCACCAAAAACATTCTGTAAAAAACTAGCCAAGTCTCGCTGGAGCTGCTTGTTTATCTCTAAAAAGTAATGAAATCTAGACAAAGTCGTGCCAAGTCTAAGGTTCCTTACTGCGATTTCTTTATTATTATAGTTAATGTTGTGTGACTTGGCCGTTGAACATTCTTTATACGTTAGTGTGTACAAGTCAATTTTGTTTACACGTAATGTTATATCTGTTGTAACTACCTGTGTGTTAAGCGAGATAATAGCCCATACTGGTATTGATAATTGGACGCTAGTGTCTCATTTTAGGCTGTTGTTGATTGTGCAACACATGCATTCACCATTGACAATGCTGACTTCTGCTCTCTTCTTTTTGGAGCGTCAATTCGACCACCGATCTGACGTCTGTACTGGAAATATTTTTTATACTGTTTGTTTTAGGCTCTCCTATACATAAGTATTATTGAAATACGCAGCTTTATCAAGCCTACAATTGACTGGTTATTGAATAAACGTTTTCCAAGTGGCAATTTTCCATCGTCAATGGGTAGCGGTTCTGGCGACAGATTGGTGCAATTGTGTCATGGAGCACCTGGTCTTGTACCCTTCAACGGCCAAGTCACACAACATTAACTATAATAATAAAGAAATCGCAGTAAGGAACCTTAGACTTGGCACGACTTTGTCTAGATTTCATTACTTTTTAGAGATAAACAAGCAGCTCCAGCGAGACTTGGCTAGTTTTTTACAGAATGTTTTTGGTGGGATTTCACTTCTTTTTGTAGAAACGTGGGCATATTGATTAATTTTATTAGATTTTCTTATGTCATATAATGTACATATAGCAGTATCTGATGTTACAGAATTTAATGTTATGGGATCAAAGGGGGAAGAAGATGAAGAGGCATCTCGTATAGGAATGAGTACATCGTAGTGGCCGCTTAAGTAACTACCGGTAAAACGTAAACACTTTTTTTGGCCAGCATCGCCAAAGGAACCTCTTAGTGTACCGTTCTCACACACTTCAAAAGTGAGCCGGTTGCCACTTCGCCATATAAGCTTATCGGAAAAGCAAACGTAAGCGCGTTTTAAAATACTCTTAGTCCAATATTTTGACCAAATGAGCGAAAATAATATTTTAGTGTAATTTGTTTATTTGATCAGTTTCGCCTTGCCCGGCCATGCTTCATGTACCCATTTAAAATATTTTTTTTGCCTAGATGCAGCTTTTCTTCTTCGTCTAAATAAATGGGTATCATAGCGAAACTTAGCGGACATGTTGCCGGAACTGTGACTCCACTGACATGTGTGAATTAAGTCACTGCATGCCGCATCACTGTATCACTGATAAGGGACGGTGTCGGAACTGTGCTGGAACTGTAACTTCACTGATATGTGTGAATTAACCTTAAGGCTGCTGCACAATTGTAACACCCGACGCCAGTCTAGATGAAAATATGGCCAATGAGTAGGTACACTTCACTGACGGGGATAAGTTCACCTTTATTCTTCCATACATCCTCTATGAATGCGTTTACATCTGTCAGTGTCAGTAACGACACAGTGATGTCAGTGTCAGTTACGCAGTTTTTCTGTATCCCTGACAACGTATATAAAGTGGGTCACAGACAAACGCGGAATGTTGCAAATTTTAACAACAGGCCGCGTGTAAAATGCTTGCTAAAATGCTTCGAAAAATGACGCCAAATATGGAAATTGTGATAGAAATAGTTGAATATAAATAATAATTTAAATTTAATCCACACTTCTCTATTCGTAAGAGTAATATGCGATGCTAATGATAATGTAGGTACCTCACTCCTCAAGTGTTTAATTAAACGGTTCTTTTTCCCACCTTTCTTCTCATCTTCTGAGAGGGCTAATGAGAATAATAAGACAACGTTACGGTTAGCCATATTGACTGACGTCTGATTGTAGCACAACCACCACAGCTAATGGCACTTCAGGCCGCCACTGTGACTGCAGTGGTGTGTTTTTGCAGCGCTTGGAGCCGCGCGGCCTGCGGTTTGCCGCAACCGCACCGTCCGTCTGGAGGCCACTTTATGCAAAATGTCAGGATGCGCTTCAGCGGTTTTGGGCGTGAAAAATTATTAAGCAAACAACTTTCGTACTCCTAGGTTGTTTGTAACTAGTCTATCGACAGTCTAGACTTACAAAATGTACTTATTAGATGCTTACTTAAAATTCGATCATGATTCGATAGACACGTGGCGCCATCTACAGTCTGTCATAAGGACGTTATTGTGATTTCCCTCGGGAACATTACTTTTTTCCGGGATCAAAGGTACCCTATGTTCGTTTCTGTACACCTGGCAACGTATATGCAAAATTTCAGGATGATCGGTTCAGTGGCTTAGGCGCTTAACAAACAAACTTACTTTCGCATTTATAATATTATAAGTTTAAGGATTAAAAGCAGAAGGGGAGGCATTCGCCCAGCAGTGGGACGCTGTACGCTAGATTAAATTAGAAGATGTGTCCCACTACGCTGGATTTTTGCAATGACAGTCGATTTTTTTATGTACCAATAGTAGAAGGGGGCATTATCATATCTCTAATACAGCTGAGACCAGCTGAGGGTTCTTCATCAAATACTTCAGACCTTCGATTTTTGACATCAAATGAAGCGGCCCACCAAGTTGAATATTTTTTGTAAAGGCGGTATGTCGATTTCTAATAGTTTGGTTGGGTTCTAGTGTTTTCTAATCAGGGTCACCAGGTACTCCAGATCTTCGATTATTCTAGTTTTTATAGTTTTCCCTTTATGTGGCCATTAAATCCTAACTCTGTACCAAATTTCAGCTCTCTGAGTTTATGGGAAGTACTAGTTCTATTTTGATGATCATGAGTGAGTGAGTGTCATAAATGCGAAACTTTGCTTTCGCTTAACTTCGGAACTAAGTGACCTATAGACTTGAAATTTTGGATTTTAAGTATATGATTATAGCTTACTGGATGACGAAAATTTCTGCGTTCTGGTCTTATCCAGAGGTTCTCAAATAGAGGCCTGAAAATGCGGCGAAATGGTTCCAGTAAAGGATGGTACGGCAGTGTTTGCTTCGCGCTCGACTTGGCGGGGGCACTGCCGTGCCCCCCGATTTTTTAATTTTTTGCATTAAATGTCAATAATATTAATGATACAGTTTTTAAATACATATAAAAACCAATATTCTTTTGTTTTCTCAAATTCCCAATTGTAATTTGCAAAACCAAAGTCAAAAAACCTTAAGACACGCTAGGATAAACTAAAAAGACTACAGCCCAGCAGTGGGACAGCAAGAAGCTCTAACAAATTGATAGACTGAACCAAATTAAAACCCCAACAGAAAATTCATTTGTCTAACCAAAAGTAGTTAATTTTCAGTGGTTATTTACTATGTTAGTATTCAAACATCGTTCGTTAATCTACTAGAGATCTCTTGAGAATTTTAAAGAGAAAATAAATAATACAGAACTAATATTGTGTTTAACATTTTACAGGTTGAGTTAAATAAAGAGAGACTCAATTAAGGAGAAACTGGAAAAGGAGACTTTTTAGAGTTCCGTACCTCAGCCGGCAAAAACGAAACCCTTACCTTTAGGATGACTTTGCTGTCCGTCTGCTAAGACTATTTTTCTAAGGAACGCGTGGAGGTATCGAGCTGAAATTATCCCCTTGGAACAGTGAAAAAATCTTCTAAAATGAAAGTCAACGCAATCTAAAGATAAGGTCGTTTATGCTGCATGTATTGATGCTCGCTAGAGAATCAAAACCTATAGGGGACTTCCCGTTCACCTAGAATCATGAAATTTTGCAAGAAGCAATGCCATGTAGTACAAACAAAAGAAGAAATCCGAAAACCGTTTTGAAAAAAACAACAAAATAACAATAATATTCAACACAACACAAAATAATTACTTTTTTTGCGATTTTAAGCTTATTTTTTTGTGTTGTGTTAAATATTGTATGGTGGTACGGAACCCTTCGTGTACGAGTCCGACTCGCACTGGGCAGGTTTTTTAAACGACAATGACCAATAGATGTTAAAATCAAAATAGTAGTCACCATAAATATGTCTCAACTTTATTGGCTTAGGTTTTTTTTTACACTCTGCCGGCGTCCCTAACGACTATTGGTCACCGCTATCTATGGATACATCTCAAGGACAATCAATATCAAATAATGTAGGTAAATTATTTATTTATTTATTCAAACTTTATGCAACAAAAAAGTACAAAAGCGGACTTAATACCTTAGGCATTCTCTACCAGTCAACCAAAGGCAAAAGCAAAGCAAATTAAAGGCATTTCGACAGATTGAGGCAAAGATTTGATTACGATCGTTTCTAAAAGTTAGTAGAACTTCACTACTGAATGTCACAATAGTCGCCAATTATGTATCGACATTATAATAACAACTTGACCCAATTAAGTACTCGCCAAGTAAGTAAGTCACTATGGCATATCCGCTTAAGGAAAAGTCAAAATAAAATTCAATTAAATCTAACAAGACGTGAGATTATTGTGGAACCAATTAACTAGAATAAATTGTGCGATTTGTAATAAAAAAAAGTTTCCTCAACAAAATCTTTTCTTTCTTTGTAAAATCTTTATTCTTTTTGGAAGTTGTGAACTTGTACAACGATACCTTTTCGATTGCAAATAATAATTTAACTCCCAGTTAATTTTCTAAATGAATCCTTTTCTATTTATAATGGCCAATTAATAGAGTTAATTATTTTAATTTAGTCACACGATCTTATTATATAATACTAGTTTTTTCCCGCAACTTTGTCCATGTAAATACCAGTTATCGCAGCCGCAAATGAAGACGTGGAATAAAAAGTAACCTGTACCCTTTCTTAAGGGTTAAACCTACCCTATACCGAATTTTCTCAAAATCTGTTCAGTGATTTAGTCGTGAAAGCAAAACAGAAAAACAGACAGAGTTACTTTCGCATTTACTCGTATATTATTAGTATAGATCAATTTAATTATTTCAATGAACTGTGCAAACATAAAAGCAAACCATTCAAGTATATTTTAATCAAAGCAAATTAATTTAGGTAAACCATGTATAAAATTATTTAAAAAAGAACGATTTCGACTAAACTTTTTTTATTAAAAAAACGTAAACACATCACTTTTTATCGTTTGCAAAAAACAAACACATAATTTTAAAACATTGTGTCCTTTATATTTGTTTTAGTAAAGTGATATAGATATTAATCTAATTGAGGTAAAATGTTT
Organism: Hoplodrina blanda; assembly: GCA_949316365.1. Taxonomy (NCBI): domain Eukaryota; kingdom Metazoa; phylum Arthropoda; class Insecta; order Lepidoptera; family Noctuidae; genus Hoplodrina; species Hoplodrina blanda. The sequence continues at coordinate 10,319,152 of OX438564.1, forward strand.
CATGAAAAATGGGCTCAATTTTGGTCAACAAAAGCTTTAAAAATTAACACATAACATCACGCTTAAAATCCTCGAAGGGTGAGGCAGAGGTGTACCCATTAGTACCTACACCCACATTTCGCCAATTATGTTTAAGTCCATGTAAAAGGGGGCGAGCCTATAGCCATCAACCGGGCATAAATCCAGACTCCGAGGCGGCTACTGAGGAATCGCTGATGGAAAAACCCAATAACACTTTGGCCGACCTGGCAATCGAACCCAAGAGTTCGTTGTGTTCCACGCGCGCCTCAAAGAGATGTCAGCATAGAAGACGGGGCCTGCTAGGGCCAGTGCCTGCCAGGGTTGCGGATTTTGTTCAAAAGAGTTACCGCGACCCTGAAACACAAAAGGCACTAGAAGGAACACGGATCTTAGTCAGTAAGGGCGAGCGCGCACTACGATAAAAAATCGTTGCGAAAAAATATCGCAAATCTGTGAACCACAGAAATACACTACAATCCGCGCATTGCGAAAATAAATTTTTTATAGATTTTATTTCGCATTAAAAAAATCGCAACGATTTTTATCGCGGTGCGCGCTTAGCCTAAGAGTCTGACACTCCCTTCCGCTCCGCCCAGAGCGAAATCATTTGATGATTTCCCATCCTTAAAAAAAAGACCTCTATGCTCAGCAGTCACGCTTTGCGACCACTACACCAATTAGGCAGTCTTTAAAAATTAAAAATAATAACTCATTTTTTAGGTACAGTAGCGGTCATAAGTGTAGTAGCATACTAAGGTTTAAATTGCTGTGAACACGGGGTACAGGCCATGCTTACATCTGTGTGTATAAGTGATGTATTCAAAGTTAAAGTCAAAGTCAAATCATTTCAAATTTATTGAATTGATTGATATGATTTATTTATGAATTTTATAATTTAATTTAATTTGTCTGTTTGTGTTTTAATTTAGTTTGACTAACATAGTTTGTAAGTTCATTAATACTAACCTGATAATTATGGACATTGCAAAAAGTCTGAATTAAATAAATTTTATTTTTTATTTATTTTTATTTTATTTATTATTTATTTAATAAGGTCATTATAAGGCACTTTTGAACGTAATAACACAGTACCGTACACCTCAAAATTCGCACACGACGTCGAAAGGTCGTAAGTTTAACCAAAGTGTCAATCGATTTGCTTTGTAGATTGCTACTCCACTTATGACCGCGACTGTACACATGAAAGCTTTACATAACACTTGCTTTACCCGTCAGTACACAGTATATAACCTCACGTTTTATATTTAACCAGACTAAAGTGAAATGTGTATTTTGGCCAACCGAAACTCAACCCTCCGGGGGTAGAATAACACCCTACAGGGTTCAGTTACAGGGAGTAATCAAGTTGTTACGGGTTTACCTTTCTTTGTACAGTCTGTGGGTTTGAATTATGTAATTAGCAAAACGTACTTTCCCTTTAAAAATAAAATCTTTATTATTTTTGAGGGTACAGTTTAAATCAGGAGGCCATTTAATTAATTAAAAACGTTTAAAATCTATTCGCGATCTCATCTCAGCGACAATCAATGTTAAATCTTGATATTGCATTTTTTACAGATTGAGTCCGAGAGTCCGTTGAGTTTGTGTGATTGGTTGGTTGTGTTGGTTGGTTGAGTTGGTTGATTGGTTGGTTGATTGATTGAGTTTGTGGTTGGTTGGTTGTTTGTTGATTGGTTGGTTGGTTGTGTTTGTTGGTTGTTGTGTGATTAAGTGTTTTTGTGTGGTTTGTTGTGGTGATTGAGTGTTGGTTTTTTGGTTGGGTTGATTGTTTTGTGTTGATTAGATTGCGTTCCTTAAAGTTAGTAGAATTGCCTGGGGTATGGTTTTGATAAATCTTTCGTAGTGCTTATCAGTACCCTCGAAGCAACTAATCTTTCTAATTTCCCGTTATTACCTACAATTATTTAGGTTATCCAGACAAGTATTATAAATTGAGTAATTACTCACAAATAAATTTTCATCACGTCGAAACTAAGTACGCAGAAGATATGCAACTAGCTTTAATTTTCTGACTAACTAACCGACTCCTTGACAATTTAAAAGTGCTTGTAAAATTGAAAAAAGGTCCGGTGTTGGGGGGGGGGAGTGTAAAGGTCAGGTGCGCAATACTCGTAACCGGTGTGCTTGTATGACGAGATGTATGAACGTGATTGAGGCGAAAGGAGTATGTAAGGATCGTAGCAGGTGGTGTTCTGTGGTTTCTGCCTACCCCCATGGGAAAAAGGCGTTAGTTTATGTATATATTTAAAATTGAAAGAGTCGTGATGGCTCAGTGGTTAAGACCGCCTCTCATGCATGAGGTTGTGGGTTCAAATCCGGGCAAGTACCAATGTGAATTTTTCAATTCATATGTACTTTCTAAAGTTTATCTTGGACATCACTGGCATCGGTGAAGGAAAACATCGTGAGGAAACCTGGACTGTTCCATTCAAACCATGTCAGAGGCCCTTGAGGCGGTTTAGAAAATCTGACAATAGGGTGTGTCCCCACACACCCTATTGTCAGAGTTTCTAAACCGCGAAAAAATCAAAATAACCATTTATTCCATGAGGGACTTGAGTAATTTAGGTCTTAACGACCCCTCGTTAAGACCTAAATTACTCAAGTCCCTCAAATGAGACACAATTGATTTTCTATTGTTCTGACTTACTGGTAAGTCAGCCGGGGCTTGACAGGTACTGCCCACACGATAAAGAAAGAAAGATTGAAATAATTTGATTTTGTCTTTGTATACAAGCTCCAATAGCTCATAACTATCAACAAGTCTACTGCTTATTTACTACCCCTACCTACCAACAACATAATTATGTAGATAATATAACTACAGATAGCTGTGTGTTAGTAAATAACTTCCATGAGAACTGTTTTGTGAACTTGGGGGGTAAATAACAGATGTTTGGCAAACCGTGTAGTCCCTAAAAGATGGCTAAATATAAACGTTTCTTGTTTATTCCGGTGGCTACGTCGCATGAGTGGTTACCTATTTTGGCCGTTTAACTGTAACATTGTTGTACAATACTTGTTTGTTATTATTGGTTTTTTTCCTTAGTATAGCTTGTAGATGAGGCGAAAGGAGTAAGGATGAGGCGTAAGGATCGTAGCAGGTGGTGTTCTGTGGTTTCTGCCTACCCCCATAGGAAAAAGGCGAGAGTTTATGTATGTATGTGTATATGTATAGCTTATACAAAGTACAAAGTCTGACAACCAGTCTTACCAAGGGTTATCGTATTACCCAGTTACTGGGTTGTGGAGGTCAGATAGGCAGTCGCTCCATGTAAAATACTGGTATTCAGCTGAATCCGGTTAGACTGGAAGCCGACCCCGGCTAGGCAGATGATGATAGCTTATACTATAATGACTAACTGCCTCGTTTGGTCACAAAGCGCGACTACTGTGCATGAGGTCTTGGGCTCGATCCCCAGGTCGAGCAAAGTGTTATTGGGTTTTTCCCCCCGCGCCCCTGTATTCGCAGACAAGAACTCAATTAAGCGATATATAAGTGTACTCGCGTCCTTATGCCGCCATTACCGAGATTGATAATAAAATCTGAGAGCAGCTTTTTATTGCTAGAATGTACTACATATGAAATGGTATTAAAGATATACATACAAACCTATGTAGTGTGTGTAGCTAGTATACATCCATACTCATATTATAAATGTGAAAGTATCTCTGTCTGTCTGTCACGCTTTTACTACTAAACCACTGAACAAATTTTGATGAAATTTGGTACGGGGTACACACACAGACACTTCAAACTTATAAAACCCTGTCGTTTTTGCGTCGGGTGTTAAAAAACATCTTCAAGCAAAGGGCAGTAAAATGAATTGTTATTTTCTATGAAAACAGAAATCCTTACATCAAATTATTTAGCTAAGAAGTTAAAGAATAATTCAAGAAATACTTTGAATAAAATTTTGATAAATTAAAGTTAAGTAAAAGACTTTAATGCTATATCTTTAACTATAACATCAAAGGTAAAAGTAAAGGAAAAAACTAGTGACAAATAAAAGAAAAACGTCATTGTCGGGAACATTTCCAAAGAGTAAATCTTCTAATAATAACTCAGTTAAGGGGATGGACTGAACCTCATCATATTAAGAGGTTTCAATGATGTCACTAATTACTTAAAAACTTATAATTAAATTAAGACTGCTTCATTGGTCTAGTAGTCGCAAAGCGCGACTGCTGAGCATGAGGTCTTGGATTCGATTCCCAGGTCAGGCAAAGTGTTACTGGGTTTTTCCATCAGGAATTTCTCAGTAGCAGCCTCGGAGTCTGGATGTGTGCCCGGTCTATGGCAATAAGCTTACAAGGGGGCGAGCCTATTGCCATTAACCTGTCACATAATAAATGCGAAAATTTGGATGGATGTTTGTTACCCAATCACGCCAGATTGGCTGAGCAGATCTGGATGAAATTTGGCACAGAGATAGATTATAGTCTGGAATACCACATAGATTACAATTTATCCCGAAAAATGGACAGTTTCCGTAGGATAATAATATCAACTCGCGGCCAGAAGCTCGATTTCATATAAACCATATTACCTAATTCGTCAGAACTTTTTGTAACTTTTTTACTGTACCTAACCTCTTTATCAACTATGGATTACGACTTAGCCTTTTTACGCCCACATTATGATTAAATTATATTCTTCAAATCCAAACTTCTAATGTTTTCTTAAAAAGTTTTATCAAAACTTCGCTTGTTAAATATTTTTTTCAAACTTCGAATTGACTAAAAGCATAAACTTCTTTTTAATTAACGTTTTTATTTTCTAAAAATAATTCTGTTTTTTTTTGTATAAACTTTGTTTTGTGAAAGTCAAACAGTCAAAGTCAAAATATTTATTTCAATTAGACCATTTACAGGCACTTTTAAATTGTCAAGGAGTCGGTCAGTTCATGTCAGCCTCTATGGAGAAGAACGAGCAAGAAATTCCCCGAAAGTGCCCTTAAACAAGGAGTTAAGTAATGTCAAAGTTGAACCTTTACCATGTATAGGTACTGTATGTAACTTAACTCCGGGTTTATTTAATTTTAATTTATTTAAATAACATAGACGCTAGACAATCATAAACTAGGAACAGTAAATTAGACTGACAGTCAATTACAGATCTTCACTTATAAAATTCTAGCACTCTCCCCGCGACTTCGTTCGCGTGATTTTCCTTACGGATTCCTAACTTTTTTGAAAATATAATATAGCCTATGTCATTCAGGGATAGTGTAGCTTCCCAACAGTGAAAGAATTTTTCAAATCGGTTCAGCAGTTTCGGAGCCTATTCAATATAAACACACAAACAATTAATTCTTTCCTCTTTATAATATTGGTATAGAAGAACAATACTATATTTTACATATACCAGCAAACCACCCCGGCTTCCACCGGTACTCCGACATTCCAGATGGATATTTAAAAAATCTTTCAAATAAACCTTTTCCGGGAAATTACAAACACAACAAAAAAGAATCAGCCAAATCGATCCAGCCGTTCTCGAGACTAAAGCTTAGCAACACATCTATACATTCATTTATATTTATACAGATAAAAGAAGATAGATAAACATATAGAAGGAGATAGATAGATAATAAAAGAGGGTATGTATGTTTTTCTTTTTTAGCAATGTAAACAACTGTTATCTCCCCGAGAGAATAGTTGGCCTTATATCAGACGCAACAGACATTCTACGCCCGACAGAACATGTGTGTCACAGCATTTATTCTGGCAAATTCCGTGTGAAACATACTAACTAGCGAACTATACTGAAACGTTTGTTTATTAGCAATTTATTCAATCCTTTTTTTTTGTATATGGCGTTCAAAAGTGCCTTATATTGACCTAATTGAAATAAATGATTTGACTTTGACTTTGACTTTAGCGCTATCGCTACTCTCCGCAACTAGTCCGATTCTGAAAAATTCTCTACGAGAAGCTACGTTATACCTGATTCCTAAAAGCCAAATATACAGGATGACCCAAACAAGGACGTCCAAACGAAAATTTTGGAAAGTTGTTTTTATCGGACGAAAACCATACTTTCAGGATTAATAATCAATGAGAATATTTCCAAAAAATGCGACACAAAAAGAGAAAATCAACAAAAGGAAGGAAGAATATCCCAAAATAATAATAAAACATCGACTAGCTCCTAAACCACAAAAAATCGTAGAACATGGACCTCCATGTTCTACGATTTTTTGTGGAAGACTCACAGCACATACCTATATTGACCGAAAAAAATATATAACTTAAAGAGGTTATATAATATTACTCGTATTATATCTCCACGCTTTTTCCTTTTTTATTCATACCTTTTTCTCAATAAACGATGTAATGCAGTTTTAAATCCGACATACTGGCCATTATTCTGACGCCATCATCGTTCCAAATTTAAATTCACGAGCATTTAAAACGTTATAGACCTTTTCAAAGGTGGTTCGATTTATGTGTCCGGAAGGACAAAAATGACAATGAAAGATTCATAAATGAATGCCTTTCCAAAGACAATAGAGTTTTATTATGAACACGTTCAGTTGAGCAGAAAGGCTTTCGGAAAACGGATATTAAAGTCACCATTCTAATTATTTTTTCTTTTGTTTGGTTAGTTAAAGACGGATATTAAGTTTGTCACTACAGTTATTTTGATTAACTTCATTTTGAGTTAAAACATTAATATTGTATTATAACTTTGTGTTTTGAATATCACTTAAATTACTTTGAGGCAATGAAGACGATTTCCAAATTTAAAAAACGTTTTTGACGAAAAAGCCATATTTTCTAAATAAAAAAAAAACACTGTCACGTTCGAAATTTGATTTTAAAAGTAAGTAAATAAGTACACGATCAAAGAAATAAATTCAAGAGCATTTGCATTAAAATAAAATAACACTTTTTTTATTTTTGTTGAATTGAAAAAAAAATGGTAAATAAAAAAATAGAAACTAACCTTTATTTTCTTAAAACCTCCAAGAGCAAAGAGTGCCACAAAATATTCTTTACGAGCCGTAACGCGTTTACTACCAATACTACGGAGGGTTATAAATATTTCACTGCCAGACATACCCATCGGTTTTTATCAACCAACTACCAGTAATGTGTTCGCAATAGTGTCATACGGATAAACCTACACACTATTCTGTGATAGTGGGATCCGGTGATAAAACTATGCAATATTTTGTTTTGTTATCTATTCGCGATTTGTGTTTTATTTTTTATTTTATTAATTATCTCAACAGCAGTTTAAATTCAATGTCAATGATTTTTTACTTTTTGTTATTTATTTTATTAGTTTTTGGTAATAAATATATTCACTGTCACACCCACTTCGATCCGTAGTTTTTTTCGTACAATATTTTAAGTTTTTTTTTATTGTTAATTATTTTGCTGCTGAAATTTTACTAAATATAGATATTATTTGAACACTTTTTCTTTTCTGTTTTGAAATATTTCATTAATTTATTTAAATTTTTTACAGAATAAAATAAACATATCTAAAATGTGTTTATAATATCGTTCAAATATTTCCTTCAATTAAAATATAATTATTTTTATTAAATTTAATAAAAAAAAACTATAATTTTCACTTAACAATAATTTAAAAAATACATTCTCCAAAAAGTATTAAAAAAAACACCGATTTAAATCACCACAAATATTTTTCGATAAAAATAATAATTTAAAATAAGAACTAACCTTCAGCCGCTCTCGCTTCCCTGGTATCGTCAACGATCAACAGGTGGGGTCGACGCGGTCGCTCGAGCCCTGGCTCGGCGGGTGAAACGGTCGTACCGACTTGGGGAACGCCCATCGCGTGCTACGGTCTGAGCGCGAATGTGGCTCGGAAACAATCGGGGGGCATCTATACGCAGGTGTGGGCTGCAGTTGAGGGTTGCGCTTTGTAAGTTCGATTCGATTGTACTTGACAGGTATGGGATCATGGTATCTACGTTCTGTATACATGTTTACATAATAAAAAATAACATAAAAATAATTATGCCGTAGTAAAATATCGGCCGGTTAAACAAAATGGCGCTTTTCTTGAAAGAAATTTTACGGCACTCTAAAGTGTTTACTATTACTTAATCTTTTGTCTTTAGAATTGAAAATTAAATGTTTTTAGAATCAAATTCCAAATTCAGTGACGACGTAAAAGAGGGAAATATTTGACATGGTCTGGTCAAGGTCAAAGGCAATTTCAGTGAGTGCAACAGTGGCCGGGGCTTTACTCTCGTGTAGTAACAGCCTTTTGAACATGAAGTATTACTAAAACAAACACGACTGCGGAGCGTGGGGTCCTGGCTTAGACCCCCAGGTCGGGCGAAGTAGGGTTATTAGATTTGTAGGAAATTTCTTCTTTGCTTGGAGTTTGCAAGTTGGTGGGTGTGATACCCGGGTGCCTGGCCCATTTAAATACTTTATTCACTGACATCGTTCCGTGCCTCGGAAAGCACGTTAAGCTGTTGGTCCCGGCTGTCAATCGTGGATCTTTGACAGTCGTTACGGGTCGTCAGAAGCTCGAAAGTCTGAGAACCAGTCTGCCATGACCAACGGGTATCGTATTACCCAGTTGCTGGGTTGTGGAGGTCAGATAGGCAGTCGCTCCTTGTAAAATAAGTACTGGTATTCAGCTGCATTCGGTTAGACTGGAAGCCGATCCCAACGTAGTTGGGTAAAGGCTATATAGGCAGATCATCAGATGATGATGATTCTCAAACAGACAATAAGAGCCACTTACACATAATAACATTATAGTACATTTTCTAAATAACGGTCACCGTTTAATGCTGTTGGTCTTGGCTGTCAGTCATAGATCATTGACAATCGTTACGGTGTGATAAAGGACAGTACCCGGCGATAAATAATGCACATCGACCTTTATTGTATTTCGTGTTTAATACAAAGAATAAAAAGAATTATCAAAAGAAGCAAATCATAATTGTTTTAACAGCTCCTAATAGATACCGGAATATTTGTATTTCGTGCGACAGAGATAACGCTCTACGAAGCCGAAATTAGCCGATTGTCTCTTTCCAAAGGTCGACGTGCAATATTTATCGCCGGGTACTGTATTAGCTGTTTTAGGTTTTAAAATCAAACGTAAAAACGAACATTCTAGTAGAGGCACACTTGAAAAGGTTCCGAGCATTTTTTTATTTGATTCACTGGAAAGTTTCCAAATTCCAAAGCGGCATGATTTCCTTGGAGTATTTAATTATAATGGAACATTCGCTAGAATGCTTATTACAATAAACGCTAAAGATTAGTGATGTAACGAATATAAAGCATTTAGCTTTTTTTTTCTGCCTCGTTGGTCTAGTGGTCGCAAAAAGCGACTGCTGAGCATAAGGTCTTGGGTTCGATTCCCAGGTCGGGAAAAGTGTTATTGGATTTTTCCATCAGGAATTTGTCTGTAGCAGCCTCAGAGTCTGGTACCTTTGTACCCAGTTAAGGAATATAGGCTCGCCCCCTATTACATGGGACTCAAACGTAACAGGCGAAAGGTGGGTGGTACAAATGGGTACACTTCTGCCTAACCCTTCGGGGATTACAGGCGTAATGTTACGTTATGTTTGAAACAGTATACTCCCGAATTGGTCCCATAGAAATGTTGTCATGATCTGATGATGAACTTCGGAGATATGGAACGGAACTCCTCATAGAATCACAGCAGAACTATGGTAACAAGGAAAACACAGTTTTTATATTCTTCATCTTATTACAGTTGGCATGTTGTTCCGAGTACTGATTCCTACCGACAGATCGCAAAGTTAATGTGTATTTTTCTGACGTTTATTTTCACATGAATTTTGCGAATGCGAATGGCAAGAAATATGCGAAAATTCGCGAATGCAAATACGAATTTTCGTTTAAAGACTACTAATGATTTCCAGCGCCTTTACTGCAATAATAATATTACACCTACATATCTACGTTTCTCTAAATATTTTTAAGGGAACGGTAAAAACTATGAGTCTTTAATCTTAATATAATTATGTAAATGACGCGTCACGTTGTTGAATGGACTCCTAAACTACGCAACCATTTTTTATAAAATATGGCTTACTGTGTGTTATTTAGTCAAACTTAAAAGATAGGATAGTTTTTATCTCGATTATTGACCTCAATATCTTTACTTACTTCAAGCCACAGCAACGCGTGGCCGAGTCAGCTAGTAAACATTTAATAAATGTTAAAAACACAAAAGTCGTGACGAATTTAAGGAATTCGCTTTTGATGTTCAGTAATAACGTTTTCTAAGACGCTTTAATTAGTTTTCAAATTACAAACAATTAATTTACGTTCTTTTACATCGATACAATCTAAAGTTGGCCATTATTATTTGATTACTATGCAATTAAAAGAAAAAGGCTTCATATAACACAAAGGCCTATCAAATATTTACGACGTACTTTAGTTTTGACAAATGACTTAAGTTACATGAGGCTCTTTTCTATTTAGATTATTAATTAGGAGTAATGAACTCGACGCTTCATAATTATACGAAGAGTCAGCAAACGATTGAATAATCCACACAAATAAATAAAATTAAAGTGACTACTTACTTGTGTTGTCAAAATAACAGCTTTTTACTTAACATAACATCACGCCTGTAATCCCCGAAGGGTTAGGCAGAGGTGAACCCATAGTACACCCACATTTCGCCAGTTATGTTTAAGTCCCATGTAATAGGAGGCGAGCCTATTGCCATCAACCGGGCACAAATCTAGACTCCGAGGCTGCTACTTACTACTTTTTACTTAATGCATATAAAAGTACATCTTTATTTATCGTGTGGGCAGTAAGGTCTTACGACTCCACACACCCTAGTGTCAGAGTTTCTAAACCGCCTCAAGGGCCTCTGACATGGTTTGAGTGGGACAGTAATAGGCTGGTATAAGTCCAGGTTTCCTCACGATGTTTTCCTTTCAGTGATGTCCAAGATCTATAATGTACCCATTATTTTGAAGCTTAGAGCCGATCTAGATTTTTAATGGGTCTCTTATGGTTCTTAATAGAATTCTAGACTACTTGACTTGTATTTTTCTTTTCACTTTTTTTTTAAGTTAATATTTTACACAGTTGGAATTTGATTTTTTTTATTGACTTTTTTGCAATTTGCACCTCATTAGCAAATAAAAAGAGCAGATGCGTCAATAACGGTTATATATTTTTTGAATGCCATATGCTCGTGTCATTAAGCTCTTAACTGCACCACAAAAACATGCATGCCTAACCCCACATTTAACTAACCTACCACATACGACCACTAACAACTTAATACCATAATTATATGCATGAGCGCCGCTCAAAGACATACAACTCAAAGACCACAAACCTATGTTAACACGAAAAGTTCCACTTTGCCCCATCAAGCTGCCACCCTTTTTTTCAAATGAACTGACTGTCAGACTTTTACTGACTAAAAAACCACCCTGTTCCTTCTGTTGCCCTTTACGTTCCGGGGCCACGGTATCCTGTTAAGACGTCCCGCAACCCCGAAGCTGCCACCCTGCTGTGGCAAAGTAGACTTGCTAAAATTTTGCAGTGGAATTATATACTAATTTGTGTGTAAGTTTATAATTATTGTGTGACAGATTTATAAAGTTTACAAATAAAATAATACCAATTATTCCATGATTTAGAACCCGATTCCTTCCAGAAATAAATAGTAAAAAAAAGTTTGCTACATTTTATTATTTTTATTTAATAATCTTCCTAGAGATAAACTACGATAACTTGGCGCGCCCCTCCACAATTTAAAACGTTTGAAAGTATTTGAAATATTTACAAGACTCACAATGCATGTGTGCGTGCTGAGACGGCTCTCGAAACAAAAACAAATCAGCGTGTCATTGTTGCTCGACTAGCGGCGTCATTAATTACTCATTATTATTGAAATAGTATTATGGAGGAGTTTATCTCTACGTAGCAGGGTGGCGGTTTAATGGGACAAAGTGGAACTACTCTGTTGACACAGACCTGACACGTGCTAAAACATCTATCTACAAATACGCCCTTTTACGCCCATCCTAGTGAGAGTGCATAGTAAGTTTAATTACTTAAGCCATAATGTAAAAAAAAAAAAAAAAAAAAAAAAAAAAAAAAAAAAAAAAAAAAGTCATAATATTTTGAGTGCACTTTAAAACGTACTTATTAAAGGTTGATGCATAATGTGCAAAGGATTTGAGATAAAATTAATGTATGGAGTTTTAAAAGCAGTCAATTCTTGGGATGAATTTTAATATTTTTAAGTTTATGCATATTGAAGTTGTAGGTTTTGTACCGGGCTAGTACCAATATGACTTTTTCAATTCATATGTACTTTCTAACTTTATCTGGGATGGGGTAATGGAAAATATCGTGAGGAAACCTAATAAGTCTGAATTCGACATCCCGTCTTCCGCTAGCGTGATGATCAATGCTCGTGCCTTTTCTGTATTAGAAGAGGCTTTTGCTCAGCAGCGGGACTAGAATAAGCAGTATTATTTCAAACTTCTTACTTAGCTTTTATGAATAACTACAATCTAAAACACTATTGTGGAAGCCCAGACTATTTCTAAGGCGCATCGCTCACACAAATAACAGTCGAGGTGCAGTTGAGGCGCGGGCGCATAAGAGGCACGCCGCAACAAGGTTTTCTTTACAAATGAATGGTAGTGCGCTCACATACAAGAGTTGCGGCGAGGGCGAGGTGAAGGCGGGGCGGAGGCCATTCAAAATGTGAAGGAAGCATAGTCGCCTGCGCCTCGACTCTACGCAGAGACCTATCCTCGACCTCGCTGCGACGCCGCACCGCCGCTGACGCGACGTCACCTCGACTTACCAGTGAGCGACGCGCCTTACTGTTGTTATGCTAAAGCGAAATAATAAGGTAACTTGAAAGACATTCGTTCACTCCTTTTGCTAAATAAATAGTTCTAGTTTTATGTAGGGTCATCAGCGCATTAAGGTAAACACTGCGGCATCTTATGCGGTTGTTATAGGAGCGATTTTACAACAAAAAGGTACAGTCTGACGTGCTGGCGACTGTACATAACATAGTACTTCTGTCAAAACAAAAAGCGTTCCATTTTTGAAATCTTCTTTTTATTAAGAAGAAAATTGGATTCTAAAAAGGAAATATTCTTACTACACTATAAGTACCCTCAGATTGTAATACCTACTTTACCTTACGTATTACCTACAAGCCGAACCTAATCGCTATCGATCTAGTTATTTCCAAGGTCAGCGCTAACACACAGTCGTCGACAAAGAAACGACATACGATCCCCGGAGTCTAATGTATATGAACGATTGTTTGTTTGTTTGTGCTAAACTCATAATGGGTGTGAACTATAGTTTTGTGCAAGTAATTTGTGTTTATTATAAAGGTAGTGCGTTATACTTGTATGAGATCGAATAGATGGTTTTATAGTTTTGGTTTTTGATTGAAATTGTGGACTGAGAGGAAGACTGATTAAGTTTTAAATTAATGTCTGTATTTTATCCAGTTATATATAAGGGGTCACTTTAAATACCCATCCTTACCGAATAAGGTTTTTTTTTGTTAATAACATACATAGGTACATACATAAACTCAAAAAAAAAAATGATTAAAAAGTATCCAGTCAAACCGAATGCAGCTGAATACCAGTATTTTACATGAAGCGATTGCCTATCTGACCTTCACAACCCAGTAACTGGGTAATACGATACCCCTTGGTAAAACTAGTCGTCTGACTTTCGGGCTTCCGACGACCCGTAACGACTGTCAAAGATCCACGTATGATAGCCGGGACCACCTGCTTAACTTGCTTACCGAGGCACAGAGTCTTGGTGTGCAAAGATCACCTATCCATGGACCAACCCCGGTAAGTGTAGCTTAACCTGATGGATCGACCCGTGCGGCTGTTATTACTTAGCTAAGAACTCCTCCGTGTTTTTTTGTCCAGACGTAAGTCGACGAAAACGAAAGTCGATTAACAAAAGTTATTTATATGGCAGAGGTGAGTGGCAACGCAGGGAGGGGTCGCCCTAGGAAGACCTACACTGACCTTATTGGTGAGGTTCTTCAGAAAAGTCAGGTGCGGAGTACTCGTAACCGGTGTGCTTGTATGACGAGATGTATGAACGTAGATGAGGCGAAAGGAGTATGTAAGGATTGTAGCAGGTGGCGTTCTGTGGTTTCTGCCTACCCCTATGGGAAAAAGGCGTAATTTTATATATGTGTAAGTAACATAAAAGTGGTATAGTAACACTTTTATGACATACGTCAGTGTCAACTTACCCTAACAGCCCTCAAGCGTACTTCCGCGCTATTGTAGCTCGAGTGAAATGTTATAAAACTTAAGTGACTACCTTACTTAGTTTACTTACTTGAGAATATTACTTAGCAAGATTTACATTTTAACATCGTACATTGGAAACTAGGAGGTTTCAATTTAACTTAGTACAATCTGGGGAAATAGGTCCTCCTCCTCCTCGCGTCGTATTCCTCATTACTGAGGGTCGTGAAGATCCCGATGAATCAGCTTCTTATTGATAGTGTCTCGCCATCTGCGTCGGTCTTTGGCTTCATGAAGTGCGACGTGCAATTGGGTGTCCAATGTGGAGCGGACCTGGTCTGCCCATCTTGTTGGGCTGCGGCCTCTTGGTCGTTTGCCATCAACCATGCCAGTTACGATGAGCTGTTCAAGGTTGTGGCCATTTTTCCTGGCTATATGGCCAAAAAACTCGAGCACTCTGCGCATACAGGTAGTTAACAGCCTGGTCTTGATGTTTAGCTCGCGTAAAATTGATAGGTTAGTGCAGAAAGCAGTCCAGGGAATCTGAAGGGGAAATATTTAGGTCTTCAAAAATATGATATCGTTAGGCGATAACACAGGCACCGCGCACCGTCGCGGTAGGCGGTGAAGCGGATCTCATGTCGCATTGGCCTCTATGAAATCCGTCGTTGCCTTTCACATGTACACTACGTACGCGGTGTACGTGTGATAATCGCCGCTTCACCGCCTACCGCGACGTTGCGCGGTGCCGTGTGTTAATCGCCTAAGTATGCGAGCACACGGTGCGTTGCGGCGACGGTCCGACGCCGGAGCGGTGTCGCTGCGTCATTTTACATAGAAATATCTGTGGCATGTCACACGATGCGTTCCGGCGCTGCACCGGACTTGTTACCACCAAGACGAGGCGGGGAGGGGTGAATGCGTTGCGACGTCGGAGCGGCACCGCTCAGTTGTTTTGCGTCACAAGGAATTACACACGCTCGCTCGCTGCTACGGCGCCACTGCGTTATAACAACGTTGCGGCGCCGCACCGCTCGTGTGCCCGCTCACACGGTGAAATCTTTGCGGTGCGGCGCCGCAACGCACCGTGTGCCCGCGCCCTTACTTGTGAAGATTATGTTAATGTCTTATTAATACTGCCTCGTTGGTTTAGTGGTCGCAAAGCGCGATTGCTGAGCATGAGGTCTTGGGTTCGATTCCCAGGTCGGGCAAGTGATATTGGGTTTTTCCTTTAGGGATTTCTTAGCAGCAGCCTCGGAGCCTCCGGGGTTGCGGGACGTCTTAACAAGATACCGTGGCCCCGGAACGTAAAGGGCAACAGAAGGAACAGGGTGGTTTTTTAGTCAGTAAAAGTCTGACAGTCCCATCCGCCCCACCCAGGGCGGAAGGAGTCATTTGATGATTTTTACTACCTAAAAAAAAATATAAAAGCCTCGGAGCCTGGATTTGTGCCCGGTTTATGGCAAGGGGTTCGCCCCTATGGGACTTAACATAACTGTCGCAATGTGGATGTACTAATGGATACACCTCTGCCTAACCCTTCGGGAATTACAGGCGTGATGTTACGTGTGTAAAATACTTCCTTTCTGTAGCAAGGGCTTCCGTTTTCGATGGATCACTATTTTTATACATTTAAATGTTTTTTATTTTTATAGAAATACTTTAAAACCACTTTCTTTCATACAAACCTAGTTCAAGAAATTACGCACACAGCACATGGCTGGATTAATTTTGAACGGGCTTTTAGCAGCAGATAGTTGATGCTATAAGAAGTAGGCCATACTTATTTAAAAAAATAGAACAGTTAGGTTAAAAAACAAAAGAAAAAGTAAAATAAACACCACAAACAGAAATTCACGTAGGTAGTTATAAAAAAATAAACCAACAAAATCTGTTTACAAAAATGGCGGAGATATTACGTAACAAACATCAAATAAAAAAAAATACAATTGGATTGACAACCTCCTTTTTGAAGTCGGCTTACAAATGAACTCCGTCTACATACCTATATTTACATCATTTCGTAGCCCGTAGCGCTACGCCGTAGCGCCGTAGCTCGTAGCTCTTTGAGACCGTCGGCTTGTTTAACAAGATAGTTAGTTTATAGAGAAGGCTTCGTACTGCGTAGGTACTGTTTACTGATGTAAATTGATGCTATCATGGCATCATTTACATTTAGGGGTAAACAGATTGGGTAATCATTAGTGCTTTGCTTTTAATTTCGACCTCGCCCCGTTCCACGAAAGTGTGTTTTATTTTTGTGTGTATAATGACTGGACTGGCGCTTAAAACGTTTTGAATATTGGTGGAAAAGTAAGGTTTTTACTTAAGCTTGGTCGCACCGGAGTGGAAAATTTGCGCTCGCGGTCAAATGCTGTAGTAGTATTTTAAAACGTATGTACGTTATAATAAGATCGTTTACGCCTTACGTCCTTCGTTCAAGTCCTTTTTTTCGAAATCAATGAACTGATTTTAATGATTCTTTCTACACATAAGCAGGAAGTCTAAAAAGGAATCAGATAAGATTTTAAATTCGACCGATTTTAAGTTTTCCATAGAAACGGAGATTTCCAATTCCTTTTTTTTAAATAAGACATTTCATCAGACTTTACGTATTTTGGGTGTCACACCACCAACTTCCAAACACCGGGTTTTTACTGAAAAATTCCTAATGGAAAAACCCAATAACACTTTTTGCCCAACATGGGAATCGAACTCATAACCCCACTCTCTGCCGGGGTTGCGGGACGTCTTAACAGTATACCGTGGCCCCGGAACGTAAAGGGCAACAGAAGGAACAGGGTGGTTTTATAGTCAGTAAAAGTCTGACAGTCCCTTCTGCCCCACCCGGGGCGGAAGGACTTATTTGATGATTTTTACCACCTAAAAAAAAAAAAGGGCCCCACACTCAGTTGGCACTTGAAGTTAATACAATTAAACACTAACTAACAAAGATACTATTCTAATTTAATTTTCATTTCTAAACAATACAAAGACAATTATCTTTGCCATTTATTAATTACAACTCTGAAATGGGTGCAGTCAGAGAATTGAATATCTTGTTTATTGATTAATTAACAGAGAGTCTCTCTGTGGTCTTGGGTGGTAGTGACCATAGCTTTAGGCTATAAGAGACTAGCTTCAGCATGCGACTTCGTTTGCGTACACTTCAAAATTGTGCCAAAGTCTTAAATTATCCCAGTAATACACAAGAAGGAATAAAAATTATATCCTTTGTATTAATTTACAATCTACACTACTATTATAAAAAGATAAAATTTGTTTATGAGATTAGATACTTCTCATAAACAAATCATCTCTGGAATTTCTGGTACTATTACAAAAAATAATTTTCCAATAAAGTTACACTATTATTAGGTATTGAATCGACTGCGCATTCAGGTGAAACGGGGCATCATAGACCCCTTGGACACTCAGTGCGATTGCGGAGCTCCTAATCTTATTTATTTATTTATATCACACATACACTATCATCACAGGCTTACTTACCTAATACAATAGTGAAGTATACTTACTATATCCCATATGCTGTAGTAAAACCCAATAACACTTTACATGACCTGGGAATCGAACCCAAGACCTCATGCTCAGCAGTCACGCCTTGCAACCACTAGACCAACGAGACAGTGACTTAATTAACTAAAACAGTACTAAAAGAAACCTTTCTGCAAAACTGCATCCAATTGAAATTAATAATTTGACTTTGACTTTGGAATTAAGCTCAATGATTATTCATAATAGGACTGTACAAAACAAGTCTGCCAATACAGGTCACGTTTGTAATGACATATTGTATTTCGTTTAGTATTCCTGGGCCGACTAAATACGAACAGATTTATTACCCAAAGACAAATGTTACGTATTTGTCGATGGTAGACCATTTATTTACGATTCCCTCGGGGTTTCGGATACGTGTTGGTCGAATGATTGATCAATCATGTTTTGCAACGTTCAGCTTCATTGATCTACTTTTTGTAATTCTCCACCGCGCTTTGCCGCGGAGGACGGTGGGGGTAAAGCGGATTGCACCGCTAGACCGCGCGGTCGGGCGGTGTACGTGTGTTATTAGGCATCAACGGATTTCATAGAGGCCAATGCGACATGAGATCCGCTTCACTGCCAACCGCGGCGATGCGCGGTGCCGTGTGTTATTCGCCTATCAGCGGTTCTGAATTTTTTTTTGGCGACGGCACTTATTTGGAACGCAAAATATTTGACGGGCTCCTAAAATAATCAAAAAAGGATTTGTGTGTATTTTTTATTAATTATCATATTGCTTGACATTAACCTAAAAGTCTGACAACAAGTCTTACCAAGGGCATCGTATTACCCAGTAACTGGGTTGTGGAGGTCAGATAGGCAGCCGCTGCATGTAAATCACATTCAGCAGTAACCGGTTAGACTGAAAGCCGACCCCCATAGTTGGAAAAGGCTAGGTAGATGATGAGTGAGTCCCCCTTCAGGTTGGGGGGCATCAATGAGGACTGGCAAGTCCTCGTGTCAAAAAGAATCTTTGGAACAAAAAAAAAGGGCTCGGCAAATGATGTTGAGAAAAAAACATGTGCCTGACCTGTGAAGTCAGGAAGGTTTAAATCTAATTCAATCAATCTGCCTAGCCTTTTCTCGACTATGTTAAGGTTAATGTTAAGGTCGGCTTCAAGTCTAACTGGATGCAGCTTAACACTACTGTGATACTGTCTAGTTTTTTACATGAAATGAATGCTTATCAAACTAGAGGCCCTTGAGACGGTTTAGGAACTCTGACACTAGGGTGTGTGGGGTCATAAGACCCTACTGCCTACACGATAAAGAAGAAGAAGATTGTCTATCAGACCTCCACAACCTAGTAACTGGGTAATACCTACGATACCCCTTGGTGAGACTGGTTGTCAGACTTTCCGGCTTCTGACGACTCATAACGACTGTCAAAGATCCACGTATGACAGCCGGGACCAACGGAGGTTTTAATCTAATTAAAGTAAGTAAATGGATTAGTTACCAACACGTGTTGATGTAACTATCAATATTGTTTATATAACTCCCTAATAGCCTCTTTCCATGTAGGATGAAGCGATTAAGAAGTCGTGTGGGCGCTCACAGGAGCACAGCAATAAAGGTGGCATCGTCTGATACACATAGATTATTTTTATTCTTAAGAGTTTGCTATCTAATTCAGCTAAGTATACCACTATAATTATGTACCACCTACTTTCAATTTTTATTTATATCTAAGCTACTCTCTATATCATCAGCTACTGAAAAATCCGACAAAATTGGTCCAGCAGTTTTGGAGACTAGCCGATATAAACAGACATATATAAGGTAATTTTAAAAAAAATGGTTGTTTAGTATACCTATGAATGCCGTAATGGCCCTTTATTGTTAATTTCAATACGTGATGCTAGGCAACTGCTCTTCTTCCAGTTGTAAACGTCCCTTTGTATCCATTGGTTTAGTTCTGTTCTGTCTTCTTGATGTGGAGGAAAGAGAAAATTATATATTGTCTTACTCCTTCGCTATTCTTTTCTGATTATTTTCGTTTGCTCCTCCGGGACTCGTTCAATGCCTGGGCTCTTTTCTGGAGATCGCCACAGCTGATTCCGACTATCCTATAGCAATTAATATCACCCATTGATATGAATAAAGTCTTAAAACTAAATAAATTTTGAAATTTGAACGTCCAATTAAAATTTTGAAAGTGGAATTTCCAATTTTAAATCGATCGAATTTACGTTACGTTTACTCCGGGAGCTCATACGAATCCCACTGGTTCGAAATATAAATAATAGTGGGGTTAATAAACTCTAAGAAACATAGAGAATCATTTATTACCAGAGAGAGTTACAAAGGTCGATCGTCTATGAATCCGCGACTAAATGAAAAGAAAATTAATTTAAATTAAATTAGAAGACAACTTAAGACTCTACTCGTTCGAAGTTAAACTAAACAATAGCATTGGAATCTCTGCCTATCACTTTTGGAACAGAAGGAAAGTCTCGAGGTCATTGACCTTAAGCAAAATAAGTTCACATTTTAACCCAAAACTTACGAAAGTTAAGATAAAATTAAGTAAACAATATAAAAGAAAAGAAAAAAAAAAGAAAATTAGGTACACGAAATTTTGTAGGCAGTAATGTCAATAATGAGGGGTTATCTGAGGTTACTTTATTTAAAAAACTGGTCAAATGCGGGCCGTACTCCCACACAAAGGGTTGAACCACCACACAATATTTAACACTACATATTTTTATTTATTTAAACTTTATACACAAAGGTACAAAGGCAGACTTAATGCCTTAGGCATTCAAAAATGATCAAATAAAATCATGATGATGGTAATGAAATGATCGGCTATCATACGTGGATCTTTGACAGTCGTTACGGGTCGTCAGAAGCCCGAAAGTCTTACCTATTGGTATCGTATTACCCAGTTATTGGGTTGTGGAGGTCAGATAAGCAGTCGCTCCATGTAAGATATTCAGCTCATAGTTTTTTTTGTGTGTATTCAGCTGCATCTGGTTAGACTGGAAGCTGACTCAAACATAGTTGGGAAAATTTTAGGCAGATAGATGTATAACCGACGAAAAATTATAACGTTTAGAAGTTTAGAATCATGTACTGCTCCACAGTAAAAGTTTTGTTACGATGTCCTTTCCACCTCGTACTCGTATAACTACACTAAGTTTGTACAGAGCGCGCTGTTGGTACATAACATAAAAATCACGCCTGTAATCCCCGAAGGGTTAGGCAGAGGTGTACCCATTAGTACACCCACATTTCGCCAGTTATGTTTAAGTCCCATGTAATAGGGGGCGAGCCTATTGCCATCAAACGGGCACAAATCCAGACTCCGAGGCTGCTACTGAGAAATTCCTGATGGAAAAACCCAATAACACTTTGCCCGACTTGGGAATCGAACCCAAGACCTCATGCTCAGCAGTCGCGCTTTGCGACCACTAGACCAACGAGGCAGTCGAGTCGAGGCTGTTGGTACAGTCCCCTTAAAAACCACATTTATTGTAGTCATTTCAAAGTACGTAGGTATACTTAAGCTGACATCGACCAATTGACAACAACTCCCAAGAGGTACAATCCCTCTTAGT
The DNA here is from genome assembly GCA_949316365.1 of Hoplodrina blanda. NCBI lineage: Eukaryota > Metazoa > Arthropoda > Insecta > Lepidoptera > Noctuidae > Hoplodrina > Hoplodrina blanda. The sequence continues at coordinate 10,340,588 of OX438564.1, forward strand.
TAGGTACGAATTTAATTAAATAACCAATCAGAAAACACTTCATCTATAAGCTTTCCATTTTATCATTGAACAGTAATTATTATTTTCACGAAAAAGAAACCTCTATTATAGTATGTTGTGATTGAATTGGCTTACAAAAAAAGCCGATTGTAAATCAAAAAAATAGTCAGTATTAATTTCGGAAAGTTCAATTACAATTAATAATCAAGAGGTTCTTGAGTTCAATGACATAGAACAGCGACGAAATGATCAGGGGGGCGATTCTACTAACTTTTAGGATATATCACAATCTTATCTCATTATCAATCTGTTAAATACCTATAATACTTCTAAAAGTTACTAGAATTACCGGAATTTGTTCTAAAGAGTCACCGCGACTGGAATGCAAATGGCATTAGCAGGAATACGGATGGGTTTGAGTCAGTAAGAGACTGACACTCCCTTTCGTCAGTCGTTGACTGCCTCGTTGGTCTAGTGGTTAGTGACCCTGACTGCAAAGCCGGAGGTTCGATTCCCACCCAGGACAAACTTTGTGTGATGAGCATAATTGTTGGTTCTGTGTCTGGGTGTAATTTATCTATAATATGTATGTATTTATAAATTATATAAGTATGTATATCAGTTGTCTGGTTACCATAACACAAGCTCTGCTTAGCTTGGGATCAGATGGCCGTCTGTGAGTTGTCCCAAGTTATTTATTTATTTAGTCATTAGATGATTTCAGAACCTTAAAAGAAAATACTTTTCTCGTCTTCTAGATTGCATAACTAGCAAATTTTTCATATTCAGAAATAGAAAAATACGTCGCTTTTTTAAACCATATCTCAATTTACTACACTCAGGGCCCAGAAATCTCCTCTATCTACGCATTTTAATTTAAAGGAAAACGAAACTATGTTTATACCCTAATTAAATAATAGTAGTCGTTTTGTGCGAACGCCGAGTATCCACGTGTTTGCTGAAACCTTACCAAAAATCAACATTTGTGTTAAAATAATTAAAATTTAATTAAGCGGTAAAACCGCTGTTAGGCCTTGTAGATGAGGGTGGGCACACATTGAGGCGACTTGATTGATTGACAACAATGACGTGAATTTTAAAGTAACGAACTCTCTTTGTAAGCACTTTCAGAAGATTACTCGCTAGCTTTGTTCGTTCATTGCTCTGTTTTTATATAAACTAAGTTATAAGAGTTACTCATACGAAACGGTGTTGACTCATCAAAGATTTTACTTCGCCCGCAAGTCTTAATACTGACACGCCTTTTACATAGTATAAGTACTGTTTTAAGATTCCTTTTGTAACGTAACTGTTGGGCCAACGCACATTAATAAACTATATTCAGTTTACCGCGCGTCCTTGTATAAATCTTGATAGACAATGCTTAGTACCTATCATTGAAATGACTTACGTCACGTAGTTACAGATTCTATACAAGTGCAAGTCAATTCCAAACATTGACAGCACTCTTATTTTGTTGTACTAAAAGCGGTTTTCGTAGTTCAAGCCACTCTTCTGTCGTGCAAGATCATTCTAAAAAATCCTCATTCAAAATACTTAGGGCTGATTTTTCAATAGTCAGAAAAAAATTATCCGAGGTATAAATATGACAGTTTGAGATATTTTCTATACAATAGCTGTCAAACCGCTATATTTATCCTTTCGTTAAGAGTTATTTGACGATTGAAAAATTAGCCCTTAAGATAATATCATTAAGTTTTACTGAATCACAGTATATTTCCATTGAACTTAAGTCAAATTTTCCGCTATTCAATCTCAATACATATTTATAGCAGACACAGAGTTATGATATGTCAAGGATAAAGAGCGTGAAAATTGAAATACGAGATCCCAATATAAACACAGACACTCGGATTTTTGCATAATCCGTCCGTCGTAGGGTCTCACACGTTACGACTTAGTGGGTGGAAACCCTTAGCCACGTTTTATCTATATTATAGAACAAAAAATGTTTGTAATGGAATAATAATTCTTCTTAGAGTATCGATGGCATATATCGATATTTTATAATATACTAGCTACTGCCCATGACTCCGCCCGTGTAAGTTGATATTATATTATCCCTCAGGAAAACCTATGTACTATTTCAGACTAAGAATCTTTGCAAAATTTTATCTATATCTGTTCAATCGTTCTGGCGTGATAGACTTATAAACATCAACAAGATTTTTGTATTTTTTTTTTGTAACATAACATCACGCTTAATCCCCGAAGGGTAAGGTAGAGGTGTACCCATTAGTACACCCAAATTTCGCACGATATGTTTAAGGCACAAATCCAGACTAGGCTGCAATTTTTTCTGTTTCATCCTGTAATCCGCTGGCAGTCATTAATCCTTAGGTGTGCAGGTGACAGAAGCTCTACGAAAGGTGAGCTATGGTCTGTGGAGAGACGCCGCATAAGCATGACACAACATCTACGAAATCCCACGTGTAGAAATTCTCTTTGAGGGGGGGCTGAATCTATTAAAAGTTTTCCAGATCGACCACGGTGACACGTGCCCTGGTGGGAGTACGAAATGTTCTCGAATAATAATGAATAATCCTTACTAATATAAATGCGTAATAGAATGGATGAATGGATGTTTCTTACACAATACACAATCATGCCAGAACGGCGAAACGGATCCGAATGAAAGGGACAGAAATAGCTTGTACTCAGAAATAGCACATAGGGTATTAATCCCGTTCTTGTGATTCGAAGGGATTATTAAGGACTTTGGCTTAATTCTTCTATGCAGGCGAAGTCGCGGTCAGAAGCATGTATAATCTAATAAAAAGCGAAAGGTTACTTAATCACTTATTAGTCACAAAGTATCGGAAACCGCTTGACGTATAAAGATGAAATTTGGCCGAGGCACATACATACACATACATAAAATCACGCCTTTTTCCTATAGGAGTAGGCAGAAACCACAGAACGCCACCTGCTACGATCCTTACATACTCCTTTCGCCTCATCTACGTTCATACATCTCGTCATACAAGCACGCCGGTTACGAGTACTCCGCACTTGACCTTTCTGAAGAACCTCACCAATAAGGTCAGTGTAGGACTTCCTAGGGCGACCCCTCCCTGGCAGAGAAGTACTTAGTTTATAATTATCAGACGTTCTCCAAAAGAAAGGATTTTCTAAAATTCATACCCTAAGGGAATGAAAAGGGGGGTCCAAAGTTTGTATAGAGAAACTAACATTGTCGCAGACGATATCGCGGGCAGAAACTAGTACCTAAATATTAGAGTACTTGACATTTACAAAACTATTATTCCTTCTTCTCATTCAATTGTTCTACGTTTGAATACTCTTCAAATCAGAATCTTACAAATATTACTTCAATATTTGAATGTTGCAAGTATTATTAATCCTGGTAAATTGGCTGGAACTTAGTGAAGGTCCTTGTGAAATCATTTTGTTTGGGAAAGTGCTATATTGCTAAAGTCTTATATTATTTCTGCCACTGTCTTCTGAAGGCACAAAATCGCTAACGTAAAAGTTTTCGATTCGAGTAGATTTTCAAATGGGAAATACGACTATCCAATTGATTTAATTTTATACGACAAGCACAATTAGTTACCATATAACTTGTAAATTATACGAATCCTAATTCTAACTAGTATTACAAATGCGAAACTAAGTTTGTCTGTTACCTTTCCACACCTAAACCACTCGAAACACACACGAAACACGACAAAACACACGAAATCACTATAACGTTCTTATGATGAAATATGGCGCAACATGTCTTTCGAATCATGAACGAATTTTAAATTAAATTTGTGAGCGAAGCCACTGGCGAAAACTTAGTTGGTTATAATTTATTAATAGGCCAACCAAAAAATATAAATTGAGGTTCTGGAAAATTCCAATGACTAGTAAGACTGCCTCCTTGGTCTACTGGTCACATAGCGCGACTGCTGAGCATAAACTCTTGGGTTCGATTCCCAAGCCGGGCAAAGTGTTATTGGGTTTTTCTATCAAGAATTTCTCAGTAGCAGCTTTGGGGTCTGGATTTGTTCCCGGTTGATGGCAATAGGCTCGCCCCCTATTACATGAGACTTAAACATAACCGGCAAAATGTGGGTGTACTAATGGGTACACCTCTGCCTTACCCTTCGGAGGTTGAAAGCGTGATGATGTTATGTTAAAAATCTCAATTCACATTAACTGAGAGAGAAAGCCACTCACTTCAGAGTGGCTATAGCTACTCAAAATTCCTCTCACATTCAAAAAGAAATTGCTATTTACATGTAGTTATATTACTCGCATACTTAACAGCTGTACATTATCTATACATATAATAATGCTGAAGAGCTATTTGTTTGTTTGCTGGAATCGGACTGCCAATCGGATTGAAAATTTATTTTTGTACTTAACACTGAAAGAATTTTTCAAATCGGACTAGTAGTTCCAGAGATTAGCGCATTCAAACAAACAAACAAACAAACAAACAAACAAACAAACACTGCAGCTTTATAATATTAATTAAGTATAGATTAATACGCGTACGCGAATTCACCCGCCTCAAAGTTGATCCCTATTACATAGCGATATGAAATATAAATACTTTACGACCTATTTTCATACCTACCAAATATACATAATTCTTTTTATAAAAATTTGTCGAGCCGTTTCGGAGGTGCGACCACAAACACCGTGACACGAGATTTTTATTTAAATAGGTAAGTAAAGTCAAATCATTTATAAATTCCATTAGACACTTTTGAACGTCATTACAAAAAAAATTAGAATGAATTGAATTTAGTTGCCCCTTCCAAAAGGTAGTTTTGTATGGAGAACAATGGGCAAGAAACAATGTTTTACAATATTATTATTTGTAAACAGAGTCATAATAACGGTGAAAATATGTTTGTATGGTTTTTTTAAAAGCGCGAATCTCTGGAACTGCCCGTCGGATTGGCAAAATATTTTTGTATATGATAGCCAGACTCATGAGAAATAGTATATGCTATATGACATCACGCTATGACACACAAGAGCGGAGCAGTAACCAAAGACGTAATTTAACGTGGGTGAAATAAAATAAAAACGCATGAAGTCGCGGGCAGCAGCTAGTGCTATTCGTGAAATTAATGTGACGCTTGACAAGGGTTCATATATAATACCATGATTTTGATCGATATCATCGGTCTTTTAAGTGCGTATCCAGTTTTATTATTTAGGGTTTCAGTTCATAATTTTAGTCATAACATACGTAACATCACGCCTATAATCCCCGTAAGGTTAGGCAGAGGTGTACCTATTAGAACACCAACATTTTGCTAGCTATGTTTAAGTCCTATGTATGAGGGCGAGCCTATTGCCATTAACTGGGAACAAATCCAGACTTCGAGGCTGCTACTGAGAAATTTCTGATGGAAAAATCCAATATCACTTTGCCTGAGTTGGGAATCGAACCCAAGACCTCATGCTCAGCAGTCACGCTTTGCGATCAATATACCAACGAGGCAGTCAGTCAAAACGTTCACGTATCTAGCTATTTCTCGCCCTATATTATTAACCAGTGAACCCGATGGCGCCGGGATTGACTGCCTAATGAGCGCATGACATACATTTAAGTATTTGTCCCGCACAAGTAGGTCAAAACAACAACAAAAATATATATATTATTTATATTTAAAATCCTTAAAAACTACCATTACAGGTTTCCTAACCTAATGCGATAGCCTGACAACACACACACATAATAGAAACATATCAACACATAAAATAAAAATACAAAATAAAATAAAAACAAAACCCACAAAACAAAACTTGACATGCCAAAAATTTAAAGAAAAATAAAATAAAATATAACATAAAATCTTATTAAAGCCATGTCATTCGTTGTAACACAATCTAAATAATAGTACTTTTGCGAATTTAAAATGCCATAAGTTTTATCAAAAATATAGATAACTAGCTTTTGCTGTAAATGTCGTACCCCCGTTTCATCCCCTTAGGGGATGAATTTTGGAAAATCCTGTCTTAGCGGACGTCTACTAAGTGTAAACTACCACCTTGCTAATGTATGGAACAGCAGATTTTTTTTTCCCCGATTTCTGGTTTGGTCCCATAGTAAAGCCGAACGTCCACCGCCGGCTAAACTTAGTTAGTTTAGCTTAGGTCGCATAGTTGAGCCAGTATTTAATTTCACGTAGGTTAGTTTACGGTGGACGCACATGTATGAAAAACTGGCTCAACTATGCGAGCTAAGCTAAACTAACTTAGTTTAGCCGGCGGTGGACGTTCGGCTTAAAAGTTGTTCTTAATGTCATCATTAAGAACAACTTTTTGGTCATTGTACTCATGTACGATGACCCCTTTTCAGATGTATGTATATATTATCAAAATTCTGCAATATTGCCACGCAACATGGAAATGTTAATTTTTATGTTTTTCTTATATTATACATAATATTTTTCTTATTTATAACCTTTGCTTATTAAGGTCTTAAGATAACCAAAAAAACGTGAGAAAATTTGAATATCGCAGGCTACAAAAGCACTTTCGCGTTAACATACCTAAGGTAGAAAGTACCTGTGACGTAAGTAATGCGCTCCGCTGGACTAAGCGGCATCCCACGCATTGCTAAAATGTGTGGAGATAGCTGCTTTTAAATAAATAATAATAGTTATTATTATCCACCATTTATTAAGTCTGACATTGTTCCGTGCCTCGGAAAGCACGTTGTGAAGCTTTGACAGTCGTTAAGGGGCGTCAGAAGCCCGAAAATCTGACAACCAGTCTTACCAAGTGGTATCGTATTACCCAGTTACTGGGTTGTGGAGGTCAGATAGGCAATCGCTCCATGTAAAATACTGATATTCAGCTGCATCCGGTTAGACTGGAAGCCGACCCCAACATAATTGGGAAAAGGCTAGGCAGATGATAATTTATTGAGTGTGCACTCCCTGCGCCTTGTCCGTCTGTCAAAAAAACACTTCAGCTTTATTTTATACTAGCGACCCGCCCCAGCTTCGCACGTGTGCCATCGTAGATGAAAGCTCCCGGGAGGCTTGACTTTTTCCGACACTTCCAATAATAATACAACCGATTTACACAAAACCTCGATAAATTATAAACCTAAACCTTCCTCATGAAACACTCAATCTATTAGTGATAACCGCATGAAAAGCGGTTTAGTAGTTTTTGAGTTTCTCGCAAACAGACAGACAGATGCTGCCGAGGACTTTATTTATGTAGTAAAGTATACATTAAGTGTCTCGTTACAATCGTTACCCGCAGCTTGCACTTAGCAAGTCAACAAACTTTCTTATCAATTTTTTTTGTCATTCACTATTATCTTGGAACTTTGTTATTCAATGAACTTTTGGAGTATGCAGACGACCGATAGTGAACGGTGATATGGTGATAAGACACCAGACAGTGCGCAGAACATCAATAGGCCTAGGTAATGTTAAAGGATTCCATTTGAGTCGATTTTAGAATGCATACAAATAAATAAAATTGGAGTGTGAGGTCAAAAAAACAGCTTTTTACAAAACAATTACTAGTAATTTTTACACGGTACTTACACAAATTTTAAAATAATAATAAAATTTAATATAATTTTTTTAAATAATAATAAAATTCTAATTATGATTTGTTTGCCCATAAGACGGTAGAACATAGATATCCGAATTTTTTATTTTATCTGTCTGTTTGTTCCGGGTAATCTCTGCAACGGCTAGACCGATTTTGATGGGAGTTTAATTTTTATTCTAGCAAAAACATTTATGATTGCTCACAAAAAATCATCGCGGTCATAAACTAGTTGAAAATATGACTATCCCATTTTGAAAAATCACTTTTAATTTACTTATTGATCAAATTAAAAATATGACTATTCCATTTTGAAATCACTTTTAATTTACTTATTGATCATAATTAAGACTAGACAACGAGCAAGGGCCTTTTTATTGTAATGCGTGTGTGCACCCGCGTGCAGGCCAGGCACGCATGCGTGCTGCCCGCAACCTATCGTTATATATTTTTATTGTCATGCGCGCCATACGCACGCGGATCGCGGGTGGCTCGCACGGATTCGTGCCGCCCATGTGCGTGTGGCGAACCTTGACAGTCAGTCTTGTTTTTACTGTTAAGCGCGTCGCTTTGCTTTTTTTACATTCATTTTGACACGGGTTCTCTTCCTGGCGACACGCACAATACTGTGGCGGTGAAGCGAAAATAATGCTCTGCGTGCGGTCCGCAGCACGCATGCGTACCTGGCCTGCACGCGGGCGCAAACACGCATGACAACAAAAAGGCCCCAACGTACAAAGCATGTTGTCGGTGCAATTTATTCCCTCAAAGCGCCTACTCCATACTAAGTTAGCCGGAGTATTTATCACAGGCTGGTTCACTTGACCACCTCTGCTGGGTTCAAACACTTGAGATCTATTAATGTACGAATGCAGTCTAAAAGCTAAGGCTGTTGACTTATCTTTGTTGTCTTAAGCGATGGCATCTAATGTATTGTTCAATTTGGTTTCGTTCTAGCAGTATAGGTATCCAATTTTTATTTAACACTTGCTTGTTTAGTGGCTCTTATTGCACCGCTTTTGGGTTCATAATGACTCGTATTAAGCATTCGTGCTGTTTACACTATATTATCGCAAGAGTTTTGTCAAACCTCAGCTCAGAGTATTTTTCTTTATATGCTTCAATATTTTTTTTCCAAATTTTAAAATTGATGCTTAAAATTGATTTAAAATAAATCAGCGTTAAAATATCTAAAATTATTATAATTACTTCGAAAAATGATCAAACATGATCTAAAAAGGTAAATTATCTATACAATTAAATAAAATTAAAATGTCTGTCTGTAACATCTAATTAACAGCTTTTTACTAACTGCATATTTACGAGGCACATATCCATTTTTTTTTATCTGTCTTTCTGATTGTTTGGCTTAGTCTCCGAAACGCCTGGACCGCTGTTGACGGGACTTTCACTGGAAGATATTATAAGGACTAACTTCAGTTACTTTAATACTAGACACAGAATTAGGGATACACGCAAAAATCCTGTGATAACAAAAGAATTCGCGGACATAAACTAGTACCAAATATAATAGAACATCATCTTATGATTAATTAGATCAATACCACTCGACATAGACGCTTTTGTTCAACCTCCAGCGGTTAGTGAACTTCAGATTATTGGAATAACTCAATTATTAGCCAATAATAAAGAGTTATTTTTCACGGCATTGTTGCTCTTATTTTTATTTATTTTTTTAAGAAACAAAAAACAGAATTTAAAGTCCAAGTCGAATCGTTTATTTTAATTATACCATTTAGACATTTTTAAACGTCATATTTACAATGCACAGGTACCAGGGGACCTACCACCATCTCTTAAAACAGTACCTTTTTAATATTACTTTGTAATTTCAGTTGTAAGATTTTCAGATCTCGGCGCTTAGCCGAATGTTGAAATTCCATTAGTGCGCAAAGCAAAGTAATATTAAAATAATACTGTATTGAAAGATGGGGGGTAGGCTCCCCGTTACTTAACTTGGCCAGGTTTTGGCGCAGTGGGGAATTTCGCGAATTTACCATTGAAAATCTATTTATTTATTTATGTAATATGTACAATATTTACAGACTTAGGTTCCTAATTATAAAAAAAAAAACAAAATCAAAAAAATTCATCCGCATCGCTGCCGCCGTCAACTGGAAATGTGCCCAAAAAACTGGCCGCATTGCCACGTCGGATATTATTATATCGCAATAGCCTCTAGCCAAGGTAATAGCCAGCCCTTGAAAATTGTAATAACTAATTAATTAAACATAAAATGTGATAATTCAATGAGAAGGAAGTATTTAATTCCTATTTTTTGTCGGTGTCATGTCATCCAACATTCGCGACCATACTTTTGGAACACAGTATTGTATTAGAGAGATAACCACAGAGATATCCATTTAAAATATATTGCTTTGTCTACATTTTGTTATGTCAAAAAGTAAATAAACTACACAAGGTGATTCTTGAATATAAATGTGTCGTTTTATTTGTTGCCATGACATCTGACAGAAAATCCCAGCATGGAGGGACAAATGCGAATCATTTATCTCGTCCAAACGACAACACATTTGTATTCCGTTTCACCTCGCCTTTGCTAGCGACGGAGCGCACCTTTACAATCTTTTCCATATACTTTTGAAGCACATAATCGCTTTATTTGATGTATTAACCACAGCTAATTAACGTGTCATAGTTTGACACACAGTTATTAAAGAAAATAAATTATAATAATACCAGCCAATTATTGTATCACCTCAGGGCAAAGGCCTCTTCTCATAGAGAGAAGTCACAAGCATTGATCACCACGCTTGCTCAACACGATTGGTGATTACCGTAAAACGGGGTGAATAGAAAGGCAGGGGTGAATCGAGACGAAACTTTAAAAGGGATTTTAACGTTAATATAATATAGTTTGTTGGCAAAAAAGACTCTACTGTTTTCACTGACTTATAATTTACAAATTGGTCTCCTTGTTGGCGACAAACTTTATTTGTTTAACGTTTAAATCTCTTTTAAAGTTCCGTCTCGATTCACCCCTGCCTTTCTATTCACCCCGTTTTACCCGGTACTTAAAGAAAATGATGGAAGATTTATATTTTCCTCACGAAGTTTTCCTTTAGGTACCAATATCAGTGATGTCCAAGAAAAATTTAGAAATGTCTGGCTTTTAACGCACAACCTTATGTATGAGAGGGCGCATTATAGTTAAATATTCTACCTTTGTATATCTGGCAAATATCAATAGGTACCTTGGATTTAAACTGAGTAAATAAATTAGTATTTTTGGTAGCCTATTTTTTCCAGGTCACCACACTCGCCCAACTTATTTGGCTTCGACATTTCATCACTTCTTACGAGAATATTATTATTGTGCACACGTAAATGGCACAGTATTAAAATGCCCACAATCTCGCAGTCCTTGACACCACTTTACGACAACCCTAAACCCGGTTAGATTAGTTGGTTATGATTATTTTATAGAGGTAATAAGTGGTGAACGAAATAAGGTTATGAAGCCAAAATAGAGACAAGATTTTTTTTTTTTAAGTTGGTAAAAATCAAATGATTCCTTCCGCCCTGGGTGGGGCGGAAGGGACTGTCAGACTTTTACTGACTAAAAAACCACCCTGTTCCTTCTGTTGCCCTTTACGTTCCGGGGCCACGGTATCCAGTTAAGACGTCCCGCAACCCCGGAAATAGAGATAAGATTATGTGTATTTAGCGCAAAGAAAGGAGACTGAATACGGCGACCGACCGAGCAGCCGACGGTAGACCAACGACCTGGTAAATGTCGTGGGAAACCTCAGGACAGCGCAGTACCAGTTATTTGGCTATTCTAGAGAAGGCCTATTCCAAGCTGTGGACGTCGTTCGATTGATATAATAATAATAAAACGTTTATTTCGGAAACTTGCTCCATATATCTTTGTTAGTGTACAACTTACGTAACTATGTTAGTACTTACATTTAATTAAAAATAAAATAAAAATAAAACCTACAATTATATTAATTCACGTATTTTCCTGCAGTATCAGACCCGTAGCTATGCATACGGGTGCAATACTCCAGGAAAACGCCGTCTAGCCTATCCCCAAACACCTTCAGGATGACATTGGCACTCCCACGAATCCTGCGTAACAATGATGCCGTTCTTTTCCTCATGATTGCTGAAAAACTATCGGTAGTAGATTCAGCAAACATGGCTGACGCGCTACAGAATCGCGGTAGCCCCAACAATATCCGGAAGGCGTTATTATACTGGACACAGAGAGCGTTGTAGGCCCTATGACGACAGCGAGCTCCAAACAAAAGTGCTGCGAAACTTACATGTTCTTCCCATCATCGTGGCGATCTTTTTTTTGTTCTAGATCATATCTGAAAATTTCTGGTTACGGAGATAGGTACAGAAGGTGAAAATAAAGTTTTTTAAGAAAACAAGTTTTTAATATCTTCATGTCCCATGTACTATATGCGGGGTAAGCACAATGTTCTTGCATGCGTTACTTTGCCTATAAATATTAATTATTCACAATAAAATGTTAAGTCGTTTCTTAGCAATAATAATGCTCAATGTTACATACATCTTGTTAATAAGTTACGCTTTGTTGTTCCGAGGACTGTTGTTCGACGAGAAGTGTGCGCTCGTTCGCTTTTCGCAGTCACTGCCTGCCGCACTAACGCTGCTGCCCTACCATGAACTCTTATTGCGATCCAAAAACTGAATTGTTCTTCAAATAAGTCAATATAACGCATCATTTATGTCATTTATTGACGTATTTTCTCTTATCGCGATCCAAAAACTGAACTGTTCTTCAAATACGTCAATATAACGCATAAATTGATGCGTTATATTGACTTATTTGAAGAACAATTCAGTTTTTGGATCGCAATAAGAGTTCATGGTAGGGCAGCTGGTGTTCGCGCACCTCTTCGCCGTATAGCAAAAAAAAATCAATAAAATATTTGGTGACTTAGATCTTTTCGCGCTGTTTGCCAATAGCTTTAGAAGCTCTTTACTAAAATTTATTAATGACTCACACCAGTAGAACATTTACATTAGTTTTAGTTTAATTTAAACTCTTATATCTATTTAGTTTTATTTTTTTCATTCTTTCTTTTTTCTTCCAAGTTTCACTCGCATGCAAATAGTTCGTAAAAAATTGTATTATTTAAGATGTGGATAACGTCGTGAGCTACACATATAAACATACTTTTTAAGTTGTATTATACTAAATTAAAAAATGTGTGTAACTGTTGGTTTTCCCAAAATAAATAAATAGTTTGATGGAATGATGGATAGTGGTCGTTGGTGGTGATATCTTTATTACACCCTGCTTTTACAAGCTTTTTATACTATGGTCAACAACTATTTAAGCTCGATGAAGTTTTGAAAATAGTTTAAACGAAAATCTAGGTTACAATTCAATAATACTTAGTCAAAAATACTTGGCACGCATCGTACGTGCAAATCACTTTTAACTAGATTTTTTCGCGGCATGTTTCGTGACAATGAAATTAGATTTCGTCTTACAATAAGAATATAACTCACAGATACGGCCATATAAAGTGGAATGGAAATCTTTTACTGAATTTTAATTCACATCTGCGTAACAGTATCGCTATGAACTACATGTGTACCTACTTATAACAAGATAAAGTATGTAGTAGCTATAAAAAGGGATATGGGTTTGTTGCCTTGTTGATCTAATGGTCACAAAGCGCGACAGCTGAGCATGAGGTCTTGGGTTTTATTCCCAGGTCGAGCAAAGGGTTATTGAGTTTTTCCATCAGAAATTTCTCAGTAGCAGCCGCGGAGTCTGGATTTGTGAGCAGTTGCCCAATGTGGGTGTACTAATGGGTACACCTCTACCTAACCCTTCGGGGATTACAGGCGTGATGTTATAGGTATGTAAAAGCCGGACAGGCTAGACACTGACTAATTTACTCAAAAGCCTGCCTATGTCCGGCTCTATCCAGACGCCTAGCAACTCTACGCACGGGTAGTAACGGAATTTTTGCCAAAAAAATTGCTCAATGATCAAAATCAAACCCATCCGAAAATTTTAATCATGAAGTGGGCAATTATTTATCTTGGGGAGACAAGACTAGACAATGTTTCCCGGTCGGATGTCAGTGGCTCGTTCAAATCATGTTGCTAGTCTAGTGACTTCGTGGCAGCTATTGTGTTGTCATATGGAAGGCAGAATACCCTCGTTTTAATGTTTTCCAATACCAGCTATTGACAATGGACAGGGAAATCGATGGAGTGGAGATTAAAGTTGCAAAAAAAAAAGTTTTTTTTGTGGAGTAATTAAATAAATAGCCTCTATTGCCGTTATCGATTTTTTAAATAACTAAATGGTACATGCCTCTTACTAATATAACTAAAGTGTAGATAAATCTAAGGAAGTAATTAAAATATTTTTTTTTATAAAAATGTACGAACGAACGTAGATGAGGCGAAAGGAGTATGTAAGGATCGTAGCAGGTGGCTTTCTGTGGTTTCTGCATACCCCCATGGGAAAAAGTATATTATATAAAAGAAAGTCGTGTTTGTTACAACACTTATAACTCGAGAACGGCTGGACCGATTGCCATGGTTTTTGATTTGTTGGATTTGTTTCCGTCCCGAATAGCAGAATACGAAAAAAAAAAAAAATGGTAAGGTAGGGGTAGGGTAGGGTAGGGGTAGGGTAGGGGTGGGGTAGGGGTAGGGTAGGGTAGGGGTAGGGTAGAGTAGGGTAGGGGGTAGGGTAGGGGTATTGGTAGTGTAGGATACCACGTGAACGAAGTCGCGGCGGGTCAGCTAGTTACATATAAACAAATGTTTACACCTATTATTCTACTAATTTAAATGAACCCAAGGTAAGAATTAACATATGTTTTTGGTGCCAGGGCTCTCGCAATTAATTTTTCTTATCATACATATACTTACAATTCAATTAACTACAATTACAAAATGACACATCAGTAACACAACTAAGGGCATTAACAATATCGCAGTGTCTATTCTGAAAAATAAAAAACATGGGAAATATGTACAAAAAAATTAGTGAGTTAAAATTGTATAATTGTACAAAAATTAAAATGGGATAAGTAAATATAATGCTAAAATCAATTTAAAGTCAAAATAAAGCTGTTGTAAATGAATATTAAACTAACATAAATCTTGAAATAAAAAACTGATTAACAACTTAAACTTAAATTAACTTTTCAATTAAATTAAATCAAACAATTAGATAGATAGAAGCAAAAAAGGTATTTCGAACGACTAAAATATTTCGTAACTAACTTTCGTAATAGCTACTAAGTAAACATTATACAAAGTAAATACAATTACAAATAAATAATGTAAAATCTTCAATAATTTAATTTTGAAGCTCAAACACGATCAACGTTAGAAAATTTGTCTGTAATCATATTCGATTCATGCCTCAAATATAAGTGAATCATCAAACTCCAATACACACATGTACACACAGCAAAACAGATAGGTATGCAGGGTCGTCAGATATAGTTGAAGTTTTCTTAGAAACCAATAGATGTTTTCGAATGTAATTTAATTTAAAACGTAGACAATAAATAGTTCTTTATTTAGGTTAAGTTTCAGTCAAAGACATCCATCAGTTTCTTAGAAAACTTCAACTATGACGACCCTGCATATCTATATATCTGTTTTGCTGTGTGTACATAATAATTAGGTACAGTCAACAAAACAGATAGGTATGCAGGGTCGCCAGATATAGTTGAAGTTTTCTTAGAAACCGATGGATGTTTTCAAATGTAATTTAATTAAAAAATTAAATAATAAACAATTCATTAATTAAGTTAAGTTTCAATCGAAGATATCCATCGGTTTCTAAGAAAATTTTAACTTTATCTGTCGACCTTGGATACCTATCTCTTTTGTTGATTGTACTTACACCAATTCTTCTGCGTAATAATAAAATAGGTTAAAGCATGTCTTTAAAAACTGAATAACACATTTGAATAGAGGTCGAGTTTAAGTAAATATCTTCATTATTTATTTATTAGACGAAAAAACTATGATTGCACTGTCCTTGTGAACAACGCATGCGCATAAATTAAAGAAACTTTAGTAAGTAAAAGATAAGACATACAAGGTGTAATTTCGCATTCTCGGAAAATTTGGTAAGGATGTCATAAAATACGTAAATAATCAAACAAAATTACAACTCATACATTAATGCATAAACTCGCGCCTTTTTCCCATGGCGGTAGACGGAAACCACAGAACACCACCTGCTAAGATACTTACATACTCCTTTCGCCTCGTCCGCGCTCATACATCTGGTCATACAAGCACGCCGGTTACGAGTACTGCGCACTCGACATTTCTGTAGAACCTCACCAACCTTCCAGAGCGTCCCGTTCCTGCATTGCCACTCACATCTACCATATACACATGGCACTTGTAGCGACTGCCTATCTGACCTCCACAACCCAGTAACTGGGTAATACTATACCCTTTGATAAGACTGGCTGTCAGATTTTTGGGCTACTGTACCTAAAACGACTGTCAAAGTCAAATCATTTATTTCAATTAGACCATTTAAAGGCACTTTTGAACGTCATTTACGAGAGAAAATTATAATATTGAATCTAGTTGCCCATTCCAAAGATCCACATAAGACAGCCGGGACCAACGGCTTTGCTTTAAGAGGCACGGAGGAGTCTCGGTATGTAAAGGTGGTCACCCATACACGGACTAATTTAAATTGTGTTTCGAAATAAGTTTCACCAATAAAGACCCGCGTGTTCAAAATTCAAGGCAATTTAGACAAACGCTTTGTTCACGCCGTCTATTGTAGAAGAAAGGAAATATTATAGTTTGTTCACGCCATCTGTCGGTGAAAAAAGGAAGATTTCATTCAGTCAATCATATTTTTTTTTCGATCTATCGTAAATTTGCGCCTTTGTCAAAATGGTCTTCTGCTTGCGAACCGCCAACCGTCATGATTTTTGAAGAATACACATCAGTTGAAACAAAATAAAAGTCGCATCATTTGGACGAACAAAACTGCTACTAGCTTTTTATTGAAACTTGAAACCGCAAATGCATCTCCATTACTTTCGCTGTTCCATTCTCACCTCACTGGCCATCTGTTCATTTCTCTCATTCCGTTGGAATATTCTGCAAAAAAGAAAACAACGAGAGAACTCCAACAACTATTATCTTTATATAAAAGATTCGTTTATATCTACTAACTAAATACCTTATGTTAGTTCTCATCATTGTTCCATGTTAGTTGGTTTTTATTATAGAACTAGCTAACGCCTCCGACTTCGTCCGCGTCGGTTATCTGGGAGGTACCTATTTTTTTTCGCAACACACTTTTCATTTTTTTTTAAATAGACGTAGCTTTAGTTACTCCTTGTAACACCAGCTGTATGTCAGTAAAAGTCCCGTCAAAATCAGTCCAGCCATTTCGGTTACTAGCCGGAACAAACAGACAGACAAACAAACAAAAATTATTAAAATTATGTTGTTAGTATAAGCATCGTGTAAACCTACATAATCCATTTAGGGCTGATTTTTCAATAGTTAGAAAACTTTTAACCAAAGAATAAATATGACAGTTTGACATAATATTTTCTATACGGAAGCTGTCAAACCGCCATATTTATTCCTCGACGATTGAAAAATTTGCCCTTAGTAAAAAATCAGTTAGTTACAACCAGACATTTCAATTTTATTTATTTGTAAAGAAGAATAGAATAATAATTTTGCCCACAGTGTCTTGTTAAACATGGGGAATGCCGGGAGGGAAACCTCTTAGAAGGACAAACACTGACCTTATTGGTAACGTCCTTCAAAGGGTCAAAGGTCAGTCGCGGTACTCTTGACCGACGAGCGTGTATGATGGATGAATTTGAACGTTGTATAGTTTCTGACTTCACCATAATTATTATTGTTTGTCTACGTTGTGACCTTGTGTGGTTCATGGTGATGGCCCAGTGGTTATGCGACCGTCTGTCATGCATGAGGTTACGGGTTCGTTACTGGGCAAGTACCAATGTGATGTTTTTAAATTCATACCCCTTGGTAAGACTGGTTGTCAGACTTTCGGGCTTCAGACAACCTGTAACGACTGGCGAAGATCTACATATGGCAGCCGAGAGCAATGGTTTAACGTGCTTTCCGAGTCACGGAGGAGTCTTGGTGTGTAAATATGGTCACCCATCCATGGACCAACCCCGGCTAGCGTAGCTTAACCTGGCGGATCGACCCGTGCGACTGTTATTACTTAGCCACGAGCATATTGTTCAATATAAACACTTGTAATGCACACAGAATTGAATTACTCTTCACTCCATCGGCTTTCACAGTCGCCCGTTTTGATAATATTTGTCGATAACATTGAAAACCGAGTAGATTGTGAATCGAACCGTCGAACCTTTGTCTCGATTGTGCCGAATATCGATTATAATGCGGCCGTCAAACTTTATGTTTACAGTTAATTGTGTTTGATGTTTTGACAATGTTGATTTGTTGTTGTAAATGTTCTAATTTATGGTACGGTGAAATAGGTTTGAAAAGTTATGAGATTTAAATGTTTGGTAGAAGGTGGAAATTTAAAGCGTCTGGCAAAGCTATGACTTATGCTGAGCGTCAGCCGTTTCATATTTCTTATTTGTATTTATTTGCTTTTAATTTTTTAGACAATTGTTTTTATTTTGTTTTTGTATGCAATTTTTCTTCTTGTGTTATGTGTGTTATTTTCGGGTGAATAAAACAGTTTTTCTTTCTTTCTTTCTTCTTTCTTTCTTTATGGCAAGTCGCTAAAAATGATGTAGGTACTTATGTTTGGTTTTAAATATATTCCTTTAAGCATACAGGCATCAAACTTGCCTGAAAGTGTGTAAAGCTGGGTATCCATTTGAGGCAGCCTCGGGCCGAGCGGCTGCCTCGACCCGAGGCAGATCTAGCGGAGACCATGCCGCGAGTCGAGGTTTACCGCGACTTGAACCAAACGAGGCGGCCGCGCAGCGAGCCAAATCGTGTCGGTAAATGGCCATGCTCAAAGACGCCTCAGTGTGAGACGTGCGTTCAGTGGAGACGGACGTTACGATATTATGTGTGCTCAAGTGGAGACGCATGTAGGTACTTTCCGCAACCCGCGGCACGCTCAGGTCATCCTGAGCCAGCTCGCCACGAGGCTGCGCAAATGGATACCCAGCTTAAGGTGTATTTTTTGTATCATCATCATCATCTTATCAGCCGAACGACTACATTCACTGCTGGAAATAGGCGTGAATGAGCAACAAACATCCATTCATCCAAACATTCACATTTATAAAAAAATAGAAGTAAGATTCAACCTTGCTAAAATGGCGCAAGTCTTTAGACTCGGAGATCAGTCTATTGAGAATTCAAGTTGGTTGCGTTGGCTCCACTGATTTATGACGTAATAATTTTCACAGATTTTATTAGTTTCCAGTAATAAACAGCTGTAACTAAAATAAGACTACCGAACTAGAAATTTTCCAGTCTACAACGTTCATAAGTTATTGATTTATAAGGAAGGTACACGAGCGTCTCAACTACGACAAAATTGAAATTCTATGTATAGATACTATCTAATATTATAAACCTGAAAAGTTTTTTGTTTGCCTATATAATCCCTAAAACTTGCTAGTTCAATTGTGGGTATTTAGTCTGAACAGCCCAAATTGAATAGCCCGTGGGTCATTCGACCGTAAGCAAAAATCGTCTACATTCCAAAGGCCCAATGATAAAATAATTTCAAAATTATTTAAAGGTACAGTCGCATAAATTGCGATAGTCGCATAGTTTATGAATTTAAACCATTTAAGTTTGATTTTTTTGACGTGACAACGTCTTATAATTCGATGGAGCCGGCTGCACGCACGAAAAAACATGACTCATGCGGCGTTACCTCGCTATGCGGCATTACCTCTTTTGGAAAATGAAACCATTCCATCAGTATTTTCTTATGACGTTGTCACGTTCAACAATCGTCAGTAAACCTACTTTACAGACAACCGATTTTTTTTTTCTTTAAAATAAGACTGATTTTAGTAGAATCTTTTGCACCCGAGTGTACTTGATGTTGTTTATGACATTTTTGTTTACAAATTTTTGTCACCGTTCCTTTGGAACGTAGACGATTTTTGCTTACGTACGTAAGTACATACGTTAAGTACCAAATATGTAATTATGTCTTCAGCTTTATAATTTAAGCATAGATTCGGCATTTACCTGATCATTTATATTCCTGACGGCATTTCCTTTCATTCAAAGGAAGGTAACATTACACCGGCGTGTCGAAACGTCATAAAAATTGCCCAGTGTGTGAACGATGGACGTAAATGGAGCCGCGACATGACATTATAGTAACCCTCGTCATGTATAGGGGATTTCAGGAGAAATGGACACTACCTATATATGAAAATACAGGTGAATGGATAAGAATACGCTTTGATGTATTGAGACTTTTAGTTGTAAAGATTTTGACGAAGGTTTCCTTGCTTTTTGACAAAATATCGTCTTTTGGAAAGCTCTGTGAGAACCAGATTTGATTACGTCAACATCAAACACCTCATTGAGTCGGAAGGCAGGTGTGATAGTGTCATATAATACATGATTTATTGGAATATATAAGTTAATAGCTTCTGCCCGCGACTTCGTCCGCGTCAAACTTTGGACCCCCGTTGCATCCCCTTAGGGGGTAAATTTTGGAAAATCCTTTTTTAGCGGACTTCTACTAACTACAAAATACCTCCCTGCTAAATTTTATCTTTATAAGCCAAGCGGTTTTCGATATTTTGTGATGAGTGAGTGAGTGAGTGAGTGAAAGAAAGAAAGAAATCATTTATTTTGCAAAGAATGTGGGTATACAAAATAAGATGTCGATATTTTAATAAAGAATAGTTCCAACACACTCTACCTTGGGCTTGCGGACGGCGAGTGGGCTTGCGGACGGCGAGTAATGGGTAGCTCGCCGTCCGATCAAGGACCATGCCCGGGTCGACGGCGCGTTCTGTTCGCGCGCGCCTCAAAGAGCTGTCAGCACAGGGACGGGGCCCCCAACGGGGCCAAACGCCTGCCGGGGTTGCGGGACGTCTTAACAGGATACCGTGGCCCCGGAACGTAAAGGGCAACAGAAGGAACAGGGTGGTTTTTTAGTCAGTAAAAGTCTGACAGTCCCTTCCGCCCCACCCAGGACGGAAGGACTCATTTGATGATTTTTACCACCTCAAAAAAAAAAAAAAAAACACACACTCTACCTTACGGCATGCAAAATTAAAAACGAAATACTTACATCAATTCAAACATAATAAAATTAAAATTAAAAAAAAAATTAAATGTCCTTGGATCATAACAAAAATTCACATAAATTATTAACACAAAAAATTTTGCTTCCATTACAAATACAAAAAAAACTACATTAAATTAAACAACATTCCATTGCGAAGTGATCTTTCGCTTTTATATGTTTTAGATTGGATGTAAAAAGGCACTAACCAACTCCTTGATCATTCAGAAGTGCCTGTAAATGGTCTTATTGAAATAAGTGATATAACTTTGATTTGACAATGATTTTTATACCTCGTCCGACCTGGGAATCGGACCGAAAGTTTTCTGACAACAGAGCAAACCTTATTAAGATTTCAGCTATGTATTTCACTAAATCTCGAAGTGAAAAAATAGGTAGGTACCTAAACAAAAAGTTTTATAACTTCTATGAAAAGCCAAATTGATTGATTTTAACAACAACTTTAAAGCAAAGTAATTCATAATTGAATATACCTCAGTGATCGTCTACTTAAAGTTTTCTTATTTTCCAGTTTGATAAATAAACTGGAAAAATAAGATATTCATTCTAAGTACTTAGTTACTTTTTCTAATCATTAGGTATCATCGTTAGTGGAGTTAGATCATCCAAAATATACCAACCCACGTAAAAATTCTCTAATTTTCTGATTAAATTAAAATAGTAATTTGGTTTGACGTAATAAGTTTATTAAAACTAGTTTCCACTAGCACTCTCCCCGCGACTTCGCGTGATATTTCTTACGGATCCCTATTTTTTTATAATAAAATATAGCCTATGTCACCCGGGATAGTGTAGTTTCCCAACAGTAAAAGAATTTTTCGAATCGGTTCAGTAGTTTCGGAGCCTATTCAATGCAAACAAACAAACAAATCTTTCCTCTT
This sequence comes from Hoplodrina blanda, assembly GCA_949316365.1. Lineage (NCBI taxonomy): Eukaryota > Metazoa > Arthropoda > Insecta > Lepidoptera > Noctuidae > Hoplodrina > Hoplodrina blanda. Next base: position 10,362,341 of record OX438564.1, read on the forward strand.
TATAATATTAGTATAAACTAGCTTCCGCCCGCGACATCGTCCGCATCAAAGTTATATTATCCCACGTGTACTGTCCACGTCGAGAAAAGTATTCTATGAAGATATTGTGAAGGCTCAATTTGCAGTACAGAATTGTATCGCTACTCGTCTTGGGTTAATATTAAAAAAATATTCTAGAAGAAAACATTCTGCTTATATTCCTAAACCGCGACCGATGGAAGGAATGGAGGGAGGCTTTTTCCCAGCAGTGGGACAGTATAGGCTACAACTACACACGCAACAATACAACAATTATTGTACCGATTGTCATGTCAGTGAATGGTTTAATAGCGAAAAGTTTCGACCAACATCTCGAGAAACTTTCGCTCAACAGCTGGGTCAAGAGTCAGATGCAGAAGGCGGTTGTCTTCGCATAGTGAGGAGGTTCCTCCCTCTGGATCCCTAACCGCCCATAGCCTAGGTTTTACCACCTCGTTGTGGGCGGAGCACTATTTTACTACTTGTAATTAATGTAAGTCTGAAATCGCCAATCCACCTTGAGCAAGCGTGGTGATCATGTTCATGCCTTCTCTGTATGAGTAGAGGCCTTTGCCCTGCAGTAGGACAGTTATAGGCTAGTATTTTTTTTTTAATTCTAAAGGAAAATAACATTGAAGCTCAACAAAAATATATGTATAATATTCTAGTGATTTGAAGCAATGAAAATTGGGTTAAAACATCAAAGCAACTTGGCCACAGTTCGCGTTTTTAATTAAAAACTTTTATTTACAAATTAATACTAACGACGGAAGTTGTGTCTGAGATAAATCATAATTAAGCCTCGGAGACAGTTTTTGTAACACTTTGACTACAGTTAATCCAGTCTGTTGGTTTGTTTACATAATTATGTTGCTGCATCAACTTAGAAACTCGTCCAATTAAATATTGCCTAACTTGATGTTGCTTAAATATCGATAAAAATGTTCTGAGTTACAGAAGTAACCACCCGACCTTACTGCAAGCAACTTCCCTGTTAGATAGCCTTGGTATTGTACAAAGAAACGACATATTTTGTACACACGCTCGTTATAATATCCTACAATGACACACTAGGTACATTATTTACCAAACTCGAGCGAGGCCTTTCTCATTATATCGACAGAAAGGTGATTTATCTTTAATCTTATTTGGGTTCAGTTCTGTCAATATAATATATAATAATAACTTACTTACTTACTTGAAAATGTCTTATAATCTTATTCTACCTGACTGCCTCGTTGGCCTAGTGGTCGCAAAGCGCGACTGCTGAGCATGAGGTCTTGGGTTTGATTCCCAAGTCGGGCAAAGTGTTATTAGGTTTTTCTATCAGAAATTTCCCAGTAGCAACTTCGGAGTCTGAATTTGTGCCTGGTTGATGGTAATAGGCTCGACCACAATTACATGGGACTTAAACATAACTGGCGAAATGTGGGTGTAGGTACTTAATGGGTACACCTCTGCCTAACCCTTCAGGTATTACAGGCGTGATGAATACACATAGATAGGCGACAGAGATACATTTAAGAACGTCTTAAAGCTAAGTGTCGTTTGAGAATTTGAGGGCATTTAATTTATTATACAATAACTCCTTACATTAAAACACACACACAAAACGAGCTTATTTACATAAATAACAGTCGAAAACATTAAACTCGTGCCAACCCTATAAATTATAACGTAAAACAATACTAAACACCTAAATGGTTTAATTTCCGTTTTCACCTGAAAACGTTAAATCAAACTTTTGGAACTAATGTGGAAGTCGTTGACCGCATGTACGGTGTATAGGTCATTGCCCTTTTACCTGTCGCTCGCAAAATACAGAGATGTACTAAGGCTCGTTTATGCCTAAAAGGTAACTCACAACTCAACTCAACTCCTTATTAGCAACTGTCTATCTAACTCGAAGTTAATAAGTTAACCCTGGCTGGTGCAAGAGCTAAGGAGATCAGTTGGCGATAGCGGAAGGCGCGTAAGCTCCCGGAATCTCCGGTGTTAGCGTGAGAAGGGAACACCGGGGTTGTTTTTAGTCAGAAAGAGTGTGATAGATTTCTCCGCCCTGAGAATTTTCCATCACTGAATTAAATAAATGGATGGTGGAAGTGAGCCTTAGTAATGTAAAAATTGACAAACATTATAATGACACAATATATGCATAAGTTATGATTCCGAACCACGCTGGACGCAGCAGTGCTGCATACAATTTCTATAAGCTTATATGAGATTACATTCCGAGCTATGTCGCGCAGCAGTGCTGCCTTTTTTTTTTATTTGGGACAAGCCCGCCACACTGTTCCCACCCACTGCAACTCCTGAAAGCCAGAATCAACAGTGGAGGCCACCAGAAAAGCGCCGAGGCAATGAAGCTCGACGAGTCCCAGAGAAACTGTCTTGGGTCCCGCAACGAAATTAATCAGAAAAGAATAGCGGAGGAGTAAGAAAAATATAATTTCCACTTCCCTCCAACAATACATTGCTGCCTAGCTCGGAATGTAATCTCAATCAACAGCACTGTTGCGGCTGTTGAATTGTGCTTACTGCTCGAATCTCGACACACACAAACACACCTCCGTAATAGAGAAGGACCGGGAAAGCCGCCTGGAGGGGGCATAACGCTTTTTCCTTACGTGACGATTGCTACTATAGTTAACTTCTACCGCAAGCCGCGTAAGAAACTTCTTTCAAAAAGTCACAATTTTTCTGCAATGACCTCTGAAGTAAATGTAGACGTTTATCGAATTCAGGTCAAGTTATATTATTAAAACGATTCTTTATCCGCCTACTTGTAATCCTACATTTTTACAGCCCATTTATTAAACTAGCACTCCGGAAAATATTGTTTGAACAAGAAAAAGAATAGGTACGTTTTCCTTTTGACCGCGGCGAAAGGTTTTCTATGAAATGTCTCAAAAAATAAAAATAAATCCCTACAGGTAGTAAAACGGTGTTATTTGATAAAGCCTGTTGTACGAAACAAAATAAAAGTATTTTGTTTCGTTCTTTTCGTATGATAAAACAATGTGGAAGAAATAAAATAAGTTTGGTGTGTTGGTTCCCACTGGTTGACGATACATAGTCATCCTATTTAAAGTATAAGTAAGGTATCGTTTTAAGACTAGCAATACTCCAGTTTCCGACGCGTTACGATTCGTCTTTGATAATTGATTACCTACTGCTCCGCTCCCATAAATCGTAGCTTGATGTCAGGGTATATTTTATAGTATTTTATTTTTGTGTTGGATTTATCTATACATTTACAAATAAATATAATTGAAGTGTCTGTTTGTAATTTCAAAATAACAGCTCTTTAGTACACAAAACTTTACACGTAAATTATAACAAAAAATCTATTTTTATAAATTTTTATTTAAATCTCTAAAACGTGACCGATTTCGACTGAACTTTCAATGATCTTATAAGTAGTATCTTAGACTACTTTTACCTTGTTTTAGAACAATACATAGGGTTCCGCGCAAATAAATTAAATCCTGCAGGGAATTAACATGTACACGGACGAATTTGCGTGCATAAGCTATGGTAAGTAGATACTTCAGAAGTTTATTATTTTCTAGCAAGTTTCAACGTACCTATAGGTATGTACAGTTGAGTGCAAGCTTTCCGTCCACTCAATTGACTTGGATTGCTTTTACGACCTCGCGTGGGAGGTAGCAGCTTCATCTATTCTTAGGCGAAGACCACAAGACAAATAGATTTACTGCTATCGATGGAGGTAATTGGAAAAAGTAGTTTATTTTTAGTTTGTTCCTCGCGACCTTCTTGACAGACTGCAAACTTTAAAGTCAAAGTCAAAACATTTATTTCAATTAGACCATTTACAGGCACTTTTGAAAAGTCAAGGAGTCTGCCAGTTAGTCCGATCCGAAATTGAAGCTAGTTGCTCGTTCCAAAACGGAGGTAGGCCTCTATGGAGAAGAACGAGCAAGAAACTCCACGGCACTCTTTTAAATTAGGTTTTTTTTTCATAATCCTGGTTACATTATTCTTGTTGATTCTACATGTGAAAACAATGAAGATGAATATAAACTTTTAGACGAAGATTTTTGAGATGTTTTTCTTCGAGTTAGTTGATAACAGGCTAACACCGACCCACATCTTACATAATATTAGTATTATTATAAGAAACATTATAAATATCTCTCATTTTTCCTTTATAATTTTGTACTCGTAACCGGCGTGCTTGTTTGACGAGATGTATTGTATGAACGTGGATGAGGCGAAAGGAGTATTATGTAAGGATCGTAGCAGGTGGCGTTCTGTGGTTTTTGCCTACTCCCATGAGAAAAAGGCGTAAGTTTATGTATGTGTATTTATATCTCGTTGTCCGAAGACACAATTATTTTGTTGTTGTAATTTTTAGGATTTCGTATTTACCATAATTCGCTACCTTTCGTATTTACCTACTATAATTCGGTAATTTATCGCAAGCGAATTTCCATTTTCCAGAACAGTGTCCTTAATAAAGACAGCCCTAGGACTCACGAATACCTAACAGCTTTTGTCATATTAATTTTATCAGTATCCTTGGAAACAGCAGGAAGTAAGATATCCCTGAGGCGATATCCCTAGTAGGTATCTTTTCCTTCCTTAGATTTTGTTGAGCGGACTGACGCCAGTACAAAATAATATTGGGCGTTTAAACCCAGGGCTACACGAGGCGGAACGTGCTACATTTATTTGTACTTAATAAAGATATAATAAAGAATAAAGAATAATAAAGATATACCTACCTACGCTTTTTAAGGTCCTTGTAGTGGGATGTTAATATTGTATCTACATGAGTACGGATCGTATCTGTTATAATGATCAATCCTATGTATTTTATTCAGTAATAAATGTCTGCCTCCTTGGTCACAAAGCGCGACTGCTGGTTTTCCATCGGGAATTTCTCGGTAGCAGCCTCAGAGTCTGGATTTGCGCCTGGTTGATGGCAATAGGCCCGCCCCCTATTACATGGGGCTTAAACATAACTGGCGAAATGTGGGTGTACTAATGGGTAGGTACACCTCTGCCTAACCCTTCGGGGATTACAGGCGTGATGTTATAAATGAGATTCCAATCGAGGAACTTGTTTAATTGATCTCTCACAACCTCACAACCTTTTCACATGCATGTAGAATGTGTGAAGTTACTTAGTTTCATGGGCAGTATGCGTAGATCAGATAACGGCTATGTAATGTGTCTTTAAACATCCCGTATAAAGCAATGTAGACTATAAGCGAGTTACATAAAAAAACCGAAAATACAGTCATTTCAAAAATATGACATAATAAATGCCGTTATTTCTTAGTACACATAAAGATGAATTTAAGGTAAGTGCGTAGGTATTCTGTCGGCGAATCGTTCGCCGTTAAAACGTTCTATCGGTGAAATTGTGAAAAGTGAATCGTCCTGTCGGAGAACCGTTCAACGGCGAAACGAATGTCGGAGAAATGTTTCAGAATCATGAGATGAGCTGTCATCTCACCTAACGCTGAAGATTGACGGCTCGCCTCAAACTCACTTCACGAAAATTCACGAGAGACAGTTAAATTACAGAATAGGACTGCATTTATCTCTACTGCTGCTAATCACACTGTGTCACTATTCACCAGCAATTGTAAAGCGAGCTTTTTCATGTGTGACAGTTTTAGGCCATTTGCGATCGTGTAACCGTAGCTTTAAAAAAGGAAATAGTTGTTTTATGCGTAGCGACTATGTAGGGGCAAAGAGCGCACCAAAAAATGTTGTAAAACTTCCAACATAGATGTAGTCCTAGACCTATTTTGGATAGAAGTTTAACATGTTTATTTACACATCTAAATCTATAAATAAACAATACACAAAGCTAAAAAATAATTTGAAAATATATAGGTATGTACAATTCATAAAAGAAAGGGGGAAGGGCACCAAAAAACTCGTCCGCGCCGCTGTCAATGAGAAGAGTGCCCAAAAGGCTGGCAGCATTGGCAACTTGTATGGGCTGTTGAAAAATTATTTTGTATGCGTCACTTTCACGTGAATAAAAAGTTTTTCTTCCTTTCTTTCTTTCTAGCATTGCGACGTTGTATGGCAATGCTGATTCTTTGGTCCAAGAAAAGCCCTCTCACGTGAAGAGTCGATCATTAGGTATCTTGGCGATGTCCCGAAAAAAGATTTATTTTGGGCCAATTAGTTCGCAAATTAAAAAATAGCTTAGAATGTTTGTCACTAAACCTAAATCACATACACATAACATCACGTCTGTAATCCCCGATGGGTATAGGCAGAGGTGTACGTGTACCCCTACCCATATTGGTACACCCACATTTTGCCAGTTATGTTTGAGTCCCATGAATAGGGGGTGAGCCTATTGCCATCAACCGGGCACAATTCCAGACTCTGAGGCTACAGAGAAATTTCTGATGGAAAAACTCAATAACACTTTACCCGACCTGGGAATCGAACCCATATATGATTGATCCTTAACCATGAAAGTAAAAAAATAAAACTGGCTAGTACGCTAGGTACTTTACAAGTACAATACACGTACAACAAGAACACGTAGAGTCATTCGGGGTAACCGTACGCAGCGGGTAAGTGTGCGAATTGCACATATCTCCTAGACGAGGCGCGGGGGTATTAGTTCCGGTCAATCAGAGGCCACAGGGAGGGAATACAAACGCGACAAACTCGGACGCCGCACCACCTTTCGTTTTAAATTTATTTACTAAAAAGTGTTGCTCGGTGTGAAATCTATAATTTTCTGTGTCCTGGAAAACATTGTCACATACGAGATTATAAATTTACAAAGGTAAGTTCATTTTTGTTGAATAAACACATATTTAGCTTGATAATTGTACACATTATTTTAGGTTATGTTGAATATTTTGAACTCAGTTGTCATTTGTTTGAATTTTGGCTACTCGGGTAAAGTGTGCGCGGGTAAGTGTGCGCGTGCGCGTGGACTAATAAAAATTTATGTTTGATATCGAGTTTAATTAATCGCAAGTCTGAATTAAAGTCTGAATATTGTTATAAATTTGTGTTCAGTTCTTCAGTTTCTTAAATTACTGTTACTTATAAGTTACCATAAGTACCTATGATTATTATAAGTTTGATTGATTTTAAGTAAAAAATTATGTTTGATATCGTGATATTCTTATATGATTCCAAAGAAATACTTAATTACTTTAAAAGATGTCGTGATATAGCATTAATCATGTTAATTTAAGTATTATGTACACTTACCCCTACTGCGTCTACTTACCCCACAAGGGTGCGCACACTTTCCCGCAATTAGGGGCAAGTGTACGCATTTCGACTTTCTGTGATTATTGTTAAATATAAAAATAAATAAGAAATTGATGGTTTTTTTTGTTATTGCAATTGATAGCCAAATAAATCCTCTACTCGCAACAATGTCTTTCTTTCCGAAATTTTCCTATTCCTAGACACAACGAGGCTTGAAAGTGCAAAGTGCGCACAGTTGACCCGAATGACTCTACAAGTACAACAAACCATACTAAAGCCGGAATAAAAGCGTTGACATTTAAAACCAAAGGGTAGGTACCTACTAAACCATTAGTAACCCAAAGGATCCCACCTTACATTAAGCTAAACTGACCCTTTTAGGAACGGCTCTGCCACATAATAAAATGATTTTCCTTTATAATCTTTATGTATTTATCCTTCGGTGAACTGAACAGCCGTTGTTCAACCCGTGCAAAGATAGTATCTATGCCAACCTGTGGCTCGGCTTTGGGCGAGCAGCTTATACAACGTGTAACGGAAAGGGTATATACATACCAAGAGCAAGGCTTCTTTGGATGATAACAAACGATATGGCCAGGGTTTTTTTAATCCTATCTCTGCATGTTCGGAAATTATGAAAAACAAAGAACACCGCCTGCAGTAGGCTACTGTGCGGTACTAGGCGCGCAGAATTACGGAAGAGATTTATCGTGATATTAGGCAAGTAACGTGTAAAGTTTTTGACCCACGTAGTACGGTGACACGTTTGTTATGATTTGAATTTAAAAGAAACATGAAACCGAGGTATCAATTCTTAGAGTATTTTATATTGAGCTGAAACCCTTGCCATATCGTTAGTTATCATCCAAAGAAGCCTTACTCTTTGTATGTATATAACCTTTCCGTTACACGTTGTATAAAAGTGTTGAGGTAGGTACCTATTAGATATGGGAATTTGTTATGGAATTGGGACTTGTATGAAATGCCGTACGGCGTAAACGATCTTTAAAAAAATCAGCAATGGAAATACTAATTTTTTTTTATTACACGTTAGTGTCAAAACATTGTCAAAATGTAGATAGAATTGTTAAGTTTTTTTAATGACCGATGTTGGTAAATGTTAACACTAAGATGTCTAGTATCAATGTATCATGTAGAATACTGAATCCAAGGTAAAAGTTTTCGTTACGATTTCCTTTCCACCCCGTATACTTAACACGCTATTTGCAGTCCTCAATCTTTAAATATCTTCCTTTCCCAATCCCAATCTAATGTTTCCTCCCTTGCGCTGTGGATGGCGATAAATTAATGTATAATTTATGTAGGTAGTATGTATAATATTTACTTAATTATGAAAAAAAGTCAATCAGAATTAAAAAAAAGAAACTAAAACTAATGGGCTTCAAAAAATTCATCCGCATCGCCGTCAACTGGAAACGTACCCAAAAGACTGGCTGCATTGCCACGTTGGATGGCAATGCTTAGCTTCTTTAGATAATAGCCAACCCGTGGGTCACAGGTAGTGTCAACCAAGTAACCAACCGTTTCGAAAAGGCCATGGGCACACGGACCCCACGACCCGATGGTCATAATGGTTTTTCGTGAAGTAGATATTTGTATCCACCTGTGTTATATCGAGACTGTCCTGAGTAGTCCTGACGCAGGCACAATTTGATTTGAAAAAATCCTACGAGATTCTATCGAGGATCGTCCTCTCATTTTATTTACCGAAAATCAATATACAATTACATTCTTTCAACCTGATACCTATCAATGAAAACAATTTACGAAGATTACCTAATCGAATATGTGCTGATATCTTATTGTTCTGCCATGATTCTTTTTTATCCAACACGTAGATAGCGTTATCATTAAATTTAGGTGTAAGTGTAGGTAAATAGGTATCTAACTACCCGTAGTTATGCTGGGGCTACATTAGCGGGTTACGGCGAATATTCGTGTTAACGTGATGAGTGTGGCGGGGTAGATCGTTGTCGCGTAGTAATCGGGCGAAGACGATGTACACACGGCTACACATCCAGCTATACTTAACCAGTATAAGCAGACTTCTGATTGTACGAAAAGCATATACAATGCGAGGTCAGCTAAAACTGGTTTTGTATAGCTTGATGTAACTTAACTGGCGCGAATCAAAGGGATTTGTCGTGACAATATTCGCTTGGATGCCTACACCGCCGTTCAACAGAGAACAACACAATTCGGCACGATGAATCTTCGCCCACCAATTACACCATACGCGATGTGGTGGACTTGTACAAGAACATCGCGTATACACGATGTTTTACCGCACCAACGCGACACGAATCTTCGCCCACTAATGTAGCCCCAGCATTATAAAAACTCTTTGTTTCAAAGTAACTAGTAATGGTAGAGGTTGGCAGGTTCACCGAGGCATTTATTTTTGCAGGCATGTTGAACAAGAATAGCAGTGGAGTGGAGTAGCTGTTGCGTTAACGTTACAGTACCTACTAATGTGAAATTGTTTTATATTGCGTTGGTCTTGGTACCTATTCTGCATAAAAGCAGCGTACCTAGATACTATTTCTGTATTCTTTTTTTTAAGAATAGATGATAGGTAAATATAATATAAATACATTTATTTCCATGGGTAACGGGCACAGAACCGATCATTTAAAACCGAATGATTAATCCATACTAATATTATAAATGCGTAACTCTGTTACGCTTCCACGACTAAACCTCTGAACAGACTTTGATGAAATTGTGTAAGTGATTAAACCCCATAGGCTACTTTTTACTTTACTTCGGGCCTTTTCATTGTCATGCGTGTTTGCGCCCGCATGCAGGCCAGGCCCGCATGCGTGCTGCCCGCAACCTATCGTATGATCACACATGTTTTTATTGTCATGCGCGCCACAAGCACGCCGATCGCGGGTGGCTCGCACGGATGCGTGCCGCCCGTGTGCGTGTGGCGAACCTTAACAGTCAGTGTTGTTTTTACTGTCAAGCGGGTCGCACGCAGGTTGTATGATCAATATGAACATTCATTTTGACACGGGTTCTCTTCCTGGCGACACACACAATACTGTGGCGGCGAAGCGAAAATAATGCTTTGCGTGCGGTTCGCAGCAGCGGGCCTGGCCTGCATGCGGCGCAAACACGCATAACAATGAAAAGGCCCTTCCTCTGCGGCTCTGCGTCCGCGATAACCGACATTTACGCAAAGTCGCGGACTAAAGCTAGTTTGCTATAAACCTACGTATGTTTGTGGGAGGTAATAAAATCTAATACCGTAATGAGCCTCCGTCTTATTACCTGACTGACTGACCACAAGATAATCACCCACACAATGAGTGTGGGCGGCGGGTTTTAGTGCCAAGTGACCTTCATCCGATATTGCACTGTAAAAGATATGTGAAATTATACATAGAAACCTTCAAGTGATTGCTACTGTCAAGGCTAGCTCTAGGTTTAACTTATTCCTGGGAACAATAAATTCAACTGAGCATGGTCGTCGGTAAAGCAGGAAGATGTATAGGTATGCACGCTGCGCTATACGGCTGACTGAACCGCATAATGGCGTGTCTGTAGTGTACTTTCAGTGGCGTAGCTTGGGGGGGGCCGGGGGGGCCATTGCCCCGGGCGGCATATGTCAGGGGGCGGCAAGTGCCACGATGTTTTTAATTTTAAATAAAAAAAAATCTAAATCGCGCTCGCAATGTTAGATGGGATGATATAATTATATTATGTGATATTGTTTTATCGTTTAATATTCAAATACGTTGGTCTACTAAGGTTTCTGAACAAGTTTACAAAAATTCATGAGAGGTTGGACTTTGTGCAACCGCCCGGCACACTTAATTTTGCCGCCCCTCATTTTTGCCGCTCTGGGCATTTGTTCGGCCGGCCCCACCTTTTTTTTTAAGGTGGTAAAAATCATCAAATGGGTCCTTCCGCCCTGGGTGGTTTACGTTCCGGGGCCACGGTATCCCGAGACGTCCCGCAACCCCGGCAGGCGTTTGGCTCCGTTGGGGCCCCGTCCCTATACTGACAGCTATTTAAGGCGCGCGCGAACAGAACGCGCCGTCGTCGTCCCGAGCCTGGTCCTTGGTCGGACGGCGAGCTACCCATTACTCGCCGTCCGCAAGCCCGCGCCTATGGTGGCCGGATGTCGCCTCGCGACTTCCGACGCCCTGGGCGTCTCCCGCGGCGGCTGGGGCGTGAGGTGGAAGATGTTCTTTCCCTCACGCGGCCCGCCTCCTCCTTCGCTAGCATTACTGCTTCGCAGAAGGAGGTGATCTCGACTGCATCCCATTCCCTCTCGCCCCGGAGCATGGCCTGAACCAGGTCCGGACGCGAGAGGTCGCCGCTGCCTATCGCCTCCGTGAGGACACGGCGGTGCTCTGCCCAAGCGGGGAGTCGCAACCTCCATGCCGCCATGAGATCGCACCGGAGCTCAGTCCGCATTGCCGCCTTTTTTAGCGGCGGTGGGGTTTCGCCCCGGCGCTGCGCCTCTACACGCCACTCGTAAACGTGCTGGAGGACTGTCGCCTCCAGAGCCCATGACGGCAATCCGGCAAGGAGGCTTGCCTCTTCGCCGGAGATCGTGCGGTATCCCCGGATCATCCGGATGGCCATGACCCTCTGGCATGCGACCAACTTGGCTGGTGGCCGCCGCCTGATGGTGGGGCCTACACAGGGGCCCCGTAGAGGGTGCCTGGTCCTCCGAGGTTGGGCAGGAGCCACCACAAAGCAGCCCCAGCCCGGTCCAATCGCGGAGCCAGTTGCCGGATCCTTTCGACGGCTGTCGCAACCCCACCGCCTGGTGCGACTCTCCGGCCGGCCCCCCTTTAGATCGGGCCCTGACTGATAGATGTATTTTCCTTTCAGAGAAGTGGTAAATTTTATCTTTACTTTCAATAAGTTATACTATAGTCCGTGGAATAGAATATTTAAACTTTAAACTAATCATTACGGGGGGGGGGGGGCGGCAAAATTTCGGCCGGCCCCGGGCGGCAAAGACCCACGCTACGCCACTGTGTACTTTATTGATGCAATATTTGCGTTCGCATGTTACGTTTTGTTTTCAGTACAATAAAGTTTAAAACAGAAGCCATGAAGATGTAGGTCACGTGATGCTAGACAATGGTGCCGATTCCTTTGTTCACAAACTAAACTAAAATTAGATCATTTCTATCTTTTTCTGTCCAATAAAACAAGAAAGGGGCGGAAATAAAATTAGACCTGTCAATTTTAGTTGATATGTCAGAACGTATGGATTAAAAACACGGGCAAAACTAATTTGACATCTCTAACTTAGTTCTAAAATGTCACCGTCCCTTTGTTTTGCTGTTTGTTAGTAAGAGATATCAATTCTCTAATTTTAGTGTAGTTTGTGAACAAGGGAATCGGCACCAATAGGTGATTCAAAACATTAAAACAATCATTGCATTGTGTATTACATCAATTTATTAAATTAACTGCTAAATCAGTGTCATAATCTAATCATATGGAACAATCCATATAAGAATATCTTAAAACTTACATGACTAACCCTACAGTATTACTGATAGATTTCCATATTGAAAACATAATGATTGAACCCTGAGGAAATACAGTAATAAGATGACTATGATTTAAATGAAAACCATGACGCGACCTCATTTAAAACAATAAAATTATTTTTCATAAAAGAAAATAATAGAATCCTTCATATCACTATGCAGCATACACATGGTTCGAAGATAAATCTGAATCGACAGAAAATTCACCGAATTAGTGGTCAGGGTGGAAAATGTATTTTTGGAATGTCAAATAAGTCTAACATCTGCGAAATATATGGGATAATTTTCAAGTAATTTTTAAGCAGCTGTGTTGGCTAAGATTTGTATAAAAAAAGAGCAGCATTAATATTTATCTATCTACCTATTATATTTTATTTAAAATAAAATAAAAAACGGATTTTAATATTAAATCCTTTGGTTATTACTGTTTCCAATCCAACAATTTTGGACGCAAGCTAATAACGGGTGGCAGGGACATCGCTGCGACAACTTTTACCGTGTTTAAAGTACATTATTCTAGAACCCAAGCGACGGAATCAGCTTAATAAAAAAATCAAGCTGTTAAATATAAAATTGCAAAACCTACTTACACACACAAAATTATGGAACACCTAATTTTTTTTTAAGATCCTCCATCCACGTCAGATTTTTTGTAGATTATCGGACGATTATTTCATAATTTTATAGAACCGTCTTTCTGTGGAACAACGCAGACGGCGTTATATTGGAATTGATGTTCCATTTTCCTCCGACAAAAATCGCTCATCGATTGTCTGACGTGGATGGGGACTCTTAACCTACGATAAATGTTAAAGCCGGCGCTTTTAGAACCTAGTACCACGGTAAAAGTTTTCGTGACGATGTTCCTTCCACTCCTAAATGGAAACAAAATATACAAACGTCAATTTATTAAAATTGCTTTCTATAAGGTATTTCGACATTAAAACTTGCCGTATACATGTAAGACCACATTTTAGAATTAAGTCCAAGCTATTTCCAGTCTTATACAAATTAGAAAACGCAAGTGCACTAACTTTATACCATACCGGTATTTTCCAGTTCTCATAATTCCATTATAACTTTATAATGTCATCTTGCTACTCCCACTAGAGACGCTTTGTTTGATCTCCGCGGACTACATCGAACCGCACCCCGTCTAGCAAGTTCTTAATGCTCTAAATATCGAGACCTAAACATAATATGGCTGTCTCAACGTCTTGAACGACAGAATATTCTTGACAACAATGTTAAATGCCACATCTCGGTTCAGCATATCAAAACGAATTTGTAACAATTTAAAATATACACATATTGTCTGTTATTGTTTATTTATTTTAGTTAGTATTTGTATTAGGTTCTCTATGGTATCGCGAGCTGTTGATCGTAGTCTTGCGTCCATTGTCCTTACTGACTCTATTAGAGCGTAGTGTTTGGTCATGTGGCTGCAGTGCTGGTGCCTAGTGGCGCGCGTCGCGGCGGTGGTCGCGGTCACGGTCGCGGTCGGCGGGCGGCGGGTCGCGGTCGCGTCGCTCGCGGTAGCGCTCGTCGTAGTAGGGCGCGGCGGCCGTGCGGCTCTTGGTGCCGGTGGCGTCGCCCCCGCCGGTCTCGGCCGCGGGCTCCACGGGCGACTTGCGCGGCCTGGTGGCAGAGCTGATGATGTAAGTTGAGTTACGTTTTATCCTTAACCTATCAAAATCTACATCTTGGCTCTGCTTAGCAGCCCTCTTGCACCATTAGAAAACAGTTACTGTCCAAAACTAAATGAGGACATGTAACCTGACCGTGTTAGTCAAACAAACACTGGAGTTACCTAGAAGACATCGTCTAAGTTAAAAGTGTGGACTTCTTCGTTGCTTACGCATTTACATATAGTAAGCGAATAGAAGTAATAAACACAAAATTAATGCGCGGCCTCTGCATGATTCATTTTTCTACATGTAATCTGCTGGTTACATTAACAAGACGAGTGCTTACCTCTCCTCGCGACTGTGGCCTCTATTGTAATGGTCAGCACGTTCCCGATCCCTGGAGCGGGACCTATCGCGTTCACGCTCACGATAATCCCTGTAATACCTGCAACAAAGACAATAACACCATTAACATCACACTATTTCATAATGTTGAAGACAAAGTCTAGGGATAAAAATAATCACACCAAATAGATTCATACCAAAGCTCGACAAGCATAATTAAACACGACGCAAGATTTGTCAACACAGGAACAAAATACAGTGGGTCTTCTACCATCGCTATTAAGATGCCGGAACAGACAAGAATTAAAGGTACTTGAAAATATAAACCAAAGCGAAAAACATCGAGTATATCAGCCAGAAGTAAACCTAGAATACTGTCCACGTCATAAGGTAAACGTGCGTGACGATAGCGAACATTTTGTGGAGAAATGCGCGACACTTACGCATCGCGGTCACGCTCACGATCACGTTCCCTCGAGCGTTCCCTGTACCTGCAAGCAAGGGCATAGCGTCAGTAATACTTTAGCGGTATGCTACGTTACCGTCCTGTCTTCAAAGAACTCTTCTTAACCCAGTATTACCTAGTTAGCCCTCTTGCACATATGACGCTACCTTATGTCCTTTCCTTACAATGTGTAATTTGATAACAATATCAAATTGGTATTTTTGGGTAACCTACCATTGTCGGTTGTCTTATCCGTTCGTTGCATCGCTTGCAGGTCACGTTCGTTATATTACCTGTCCTTTCAAGGATATTATTTCGACCATGTATTTTTGAAGTGTGGGTAATTATTAGCTAGTACAAATACCTGAGTTATTAAGCATATAGAACGCACAATTTGCTGACTGAGTTCATTGCGCGCAATATGCTCAATATTTGCTGCAGCATGCATCTTTAGGCAGTGTCTAATGACATAAAAAACGCCCATTTGCAACATAATACATTATGCTGCACGGTTACAGACTGTTTTATCGGGTGTGAGACTAGACTGCGCTTGATCTACGTTCAATAAAGATATCGTGGCATATTATTTCAGACATCTTTTGTTGATTTGTCCTTCTTTCACGCAGCACCGGCGCAGGAGTGGGAACGCAGGGCTCATTTAGTATGATGAAATGACATTTCTACCGCGATCAAAATCAACTAGTGGACCTTGAATCGCCATCTGCAGCGCGAGGCATCAAAGCAAAGCAGAAAGATAGTAACAAAAGCAGTAGTGACCTGTCGCGGTCCTCCCGGTCGCGGCTGCGGTCGCGGTAGCGGCTGGCGGAGCGCTCGCGGCGACGCGGCGTGCGGTGGTGCGCGCGCGCGTCGCGGTCGCGCGAGCGGGAGCGTCGGGAGCGCTCGCCCGACCCGTACGACTTGGTCTCCACGCCGTGCAGCGTGTCTTGTAGTGACGATATTAGGATCTTGCAGCGATCGTCGTGGGCGACCTGTTGATTTTTAAACAGTGAAGTAGATATCAGTAGAAAACATGCTTTGTAATTTATTATATCATGCGAACTTCATATTGTGTTGTCCTCTACAAAAATATATAATAAGTAATGAAGAATTTCATTTTAATTGTTTTTGTAAAAAACTCAAATAACCTCAACGCTCAACGTTAACTCTGACGACTGGAGATTATCTAGATTTCTTATCGTATTTGGCCGCCTAACTAGTAATACGCAGTAAACTCACGCACGACAGACTAGACTTCGCGATCATTATATTGTACAGTATAGATTAAAAATATTATACTTGATTAAATTCAGTATCGATAACGATTACGTAATCATCGCTCCTAAACTTTACCTAACTAACATGCATAAATTCAAATCCTACCTTGCTCTGTTTGATAAGCGATATAGCCGTGACGAGCGTCTCAATAGCCGACGCATACTCGCCGGCGGCCGCGTCGCTGACAGCTCTCGCGATAGCACTAGACGACACGGTGCGGTTACGGGACATGACTTCCTCGAACTCGGCCTCGCTGATGCCGACGTGCGGCGCGTGCTGCGGGTGCGCGGCGTGCGCGGGGTGCGGCGCGTGCGCGGCGTGCGGCGCGTGTGCGGCGTGCGCGCCCGCCAGCCCCGGGTGCGCGCCGCGCCCGGCCTCGCCCGCCGGCGGGTAGTTCTGAGGGAGACGCACATGCGTAATGAGTGACCATCAGCGAAGCGACATGCGGAGCATCACACAACGTGGCCAGTCTGGAATAGGTTACAACTGGACTTTTCCGTTTTAATTCAAATATCTTATCCACCTACATTTTAGTTATGGAACGCAGTGTGGTGGTGCGTGTCAGCATCAATTTCGGAGCATGTTAACGAGTTATTTGAACAAAAATTTGGTATATCATGTATGTATTTCTAGTAACAAATGTTAGTCATAATATAGCTCACCTGTGGCGGTCTTCCGTAAGGTTGTCTCGCAGCAGGCGGCGGGCCCTGCGCAGGCGGGGGAGCACCCAGAGCGGGATGACCGTAAGGTGCTCCTGGACCTACATAAAATATTTACATAATTCAATTTCAAATGATACGTAAAAGCTATTGGTCCCGGGATGTCATTCTTAGACAGTCGTTACGGATAGTCAGAAACCCGAAAGTCTGACAATCAGTCTTTACTGGAGACCATCCAGCTATACACAGGAGATTAACAATTCAATCAATTGATTCTAATCAATTCTATAATACTGGCATTTGACTGCCCTATTGACCGGGTGATTGCAAGGGCAACTGCTGTGCTTGGTTCATTTTTCAAGTTGGGCAGTGTTATTGGGTTTTTCCATTAAGAATTTCTTAGTAATCTAATGTTTGGAAGTTGATGGTATGACATCCCCGTGCCTCGGAATGCGCGTAAAGATCCTGCGTCTGATTTCCCCCGGATTGCCGTCACATCGGGCTATAAGAGTGACAGGAGAGGTTCACTCCACCCGTTTGCGCACACCCTAGTGCACTACAATATCTCCTGCGCACATAGCTAATCTCGATTAAGATTAGCTGTCGTGATCGAAATTCAGTGTAAAGAATGTTATAATACTGGTATACATACCGGGTGGGCCGGGCTGCGGCGGCGGCTGCACGTTGGGCTGCGGCTGCACGGGCGGCTGCTGCGCGAAGAACGCGGGGTTCACGTGCGGGGCCGGCGCGCCTCCGCCCACTCCTACGACAACAGACACGCCGCTTTATACACCGCACTAAGCAGCACAAGGGCAAGAGGGACCAAGGAATTTCAACACAAAATCAAAACGGTTTTTTTAAACAAAAAAATGTCTGTAACTGGTTTGTGAGTGTGTATTTCTCTGTCGATAAACCTTTGAAAGAAAATTTTAAGTGCAGAAATCATTTTTCACTCATGAAACTCTGATACTGGTTGCTAGTACCTACAAGTCATACTTTTATAGATAAAGTATGTTTAGGTGTTGAGTAGTAAGTGTACAAGACACGATGTTGGAAACAGTGGCATATAAATACCATCAAATTGCCAGATTATTCGCTACAGGGGGCTTTTAAATATGGATATAGCAGGATCTGAATTGTATCAATCAATAAATCTTGAAATTGGTTAGTACAGACAGTATGTTAGTACAGTTCATTCACATTCCATAGATAATCAAATATTTTTGTCTCCTTTTTATTTTATTAGGTGACAAACAAGCTTTCGGGCCATTTGATAGTAGTGATCACTGCTGCGGTGCTGCCCATAATCAGCAATAACAGAAGTGCTGCCTTATATGCCTATCATTGTATGTAATGGCACCAATACTCGCCAAACCAGAACATTGCAATGCAACGCTACTTGGCGGCAAAATAGGTATGAGGAATGACTGTCTCAAGTTGTCAAGTTAGTATGTTAGTAGTAAATAAAAAAGCTGGTGTGTGCGTACCTGGGTAGGGGGGCATACCTGGGTGGTGCGGCAGCGGCGCCGGGCCGCGCGGCACCGCCAGCGCGTGCGCAGCCCCGCCCTGCAAGCGAACATCGCGCTGGTGAACAACAGCCACATGATAAGCCGTGAGCGCAGGTACGAGCATTGAATACAAACGTTCATACGCGACACCAAACACAGAGTTCATGTACATTCTCTATGGACGGCATACAGAAATCTTCAAAAAACATTATGTAACTATATTTAACTTCACCATCGATCACTCTCCCAAAGGCGGAGCCATGGCTACCGAGACAGAGTGCATGCAAGTGCAGTGCAACACGGCTTTAGACGGCGCACTCGAGCGCGGTAACACGACATACATAAAGTCAAAGCATCTACTCCAACACCTTAACTGCCACGTCAGGCACATGTGCCTGACGCTTGTGGAGGTTTGACCTTCAACATTTTTGGCCCGGCAGTGAACGTGTTAAACAATTTGCCAACTAGTACTTTTGAATTAACAGGGAATCGGTCAATTAGTCACAAAGGTCACAAGACATGAACCTAAAATAAATTCAATTAAATAGCTAATAATTTAAAATACAACTAACCGGATGCGGTGGGGGCATTTGATGCGGCATCTGGTGCTGCGGGGGGCCATACTGCGGAGCGGGGTGAGGAGGCAACTGCTGCGGAGGCCCGCGTGGGCCCCAATCGGGCCGGCCGCCAGGACCTCCAGGCCCTCCTGGTCCGCCGGGACCACCAGGACCGCGCTGTAGTTGTGGTGGACCTTGGAACTGACAAGAAAACTTTGGATTATCCAACTAATTACACCAGTTCGAGATAATAGCATAGCATGATAGTAGCAAAAGTAAGAAAATACCTAATCCTACTTGTTCCAGCTGGGACTTTACAAGTCTCCAATCCATTTTAGAATTGAATGAAATAATAAAGCCTCTAGAAACCGGATTTGCATTGAACTTAGCATATTCCTGACCTAACACAACGCTATATTGTACAGCTTTATCTTACCTGCATTGGTGGCCCCCTGGGCGGAGGTCCCTGATGCGGTGGGGGTCCTTGATGCGGCAGATGATGCGGAGGCGGGCCCTGGTGCTGCGGCAGATGGTGCGGTGGGCCATGAGGAGGTCCGTGCGGCCCATGCGGCCCATGCTGCCCGCCTGCTGGCCCACGCAGTTGGTGGTGCGGCGCCCCGCCTGCCATCATCATGCGAGGCCCGTTGGGGCCCGGCCCGTTTGGTCCACCGCCGAAGAAGTCTGTGCACAGTTATTGCATAGTCAAACCCTTCACTTCCATGGTAACAATTTGGTATAGTCGCCTCTATTACGTAACAATAAAGGCGATTTCTGTAATTCAACTGTTACTTAAGTGTAGTTGACCGTTTTGACTTTGAATACGAGACGTTACTCTAGTTTACACGAAATGTATCGTAAATGTTAAGAAACGTACTACGAATGAGCGCTCTTATCGCAATCAGTAACATACTGCAGGCAACATATTGCAAGTTCTTGAGCACTGTAATGTAGGCATACCTACTGGTAGTTTACCCACTATCGCTGTTAGCAGTAAAATTTTCAGGGTTCTTTTGTATAATTGAACCAGTATCTACTGGATTGCTTACGTTGCCCCCCTAAAACCAGAAGGCCAATCCTACTAATTGAAAACCTTCAAAATATAGTTGCAATCTCATCTCAGCGGCAATCAATTAAAAAACTCAAGCATTTTCGCCAGATTGACACCGAGATTAGATTGAGACTACTAAGTTAGTAAAATTAAAACTGGCGATTGCAAAAAAAAAATTCTTGACGTCCAATGGTAGGTATGAATGTCGCGCCTAGAGTATTTCCATCTTGAATTGTAACTTTCGGGCAGAAACACCCCCCCCCCCCATTTTCTTCCAAATCTGATGTCGGAATCGATCCCATTTCGTACCGTCCCAGTTCAGTACCATAACTAGCGTCTAGCATAAGTTTTCAGCCAATTAATACCTACCAGGTATTTTCCATCCAAAATCATAATTAAATCAAAAACAAAGCTTTACCTCCAGGATGTGGCCCGGGCGGGCCGCCCGGGTGTGGTCCTCTCATGCCTGGGTTAGGTCCAGGCGGTGTAGATCTAGTCTTAGACTGACTCTCAAACTGGTTCAAAGCCTGTGGAATATACGCTTATTGTAAGCTACTGGCATTCTTCAAATGTCAAAGATCCTAGTTCAGAATATGTTTGATTTTTAGTGATTTCTTTTTTACACTTGTGTAATTTTGAAGTCAGAATCAATTTTACTATCCTGACCTAAGGCAAAGGACCCGCAATTTAAAATCGTAGTGATTAACCAGAGATAACTTCGAATACTGAAATACCGATGAAGTAGTGAGTTGTTTGATTTTAGGTGCAGTTCCAACAAGTCTTCAAAAAACCTGGTCTAAACCACTCTTCTCAAATTGTATGAAAAAAAGCCTATGCTCAATAACGCCCTGACCTACTTTGTTTATAAGTATTTTTTTTAGAATCATAGGATTCATAGGCCATGCAAATTCAACTCGATAGATTAAAAATATTTTCTCATTGTTATATTTTGGTTTGTTTGACCTAACATCCCCAAATTTTGTGACCTACCTAAAAATTAGACATGTAAGTTTTTTTTTTTTGTAGGTTTTAGCAGACCCGTTGAAGTTTTCGCTCGCTACTTACCTGTTTAGTAGGTAATGTGACAACTGGATGCTGTCCGTGAATCTCTTTCTTGGGCAGACGGTCCATTACCATCCTAATGGACTGGTCAGAGCCCAAGGATATGACGCAGAACCCCTTCGACTGTCCATTCGCCCTATTCTCGAAGAACTTCACGTCTTGGAAATCGGTAACGCCAATGTCTGCGATGTTGTTAGCAATGTCTTGATCCGTCGCCCACTGCAAAAGGTTTTACCAAAAACTAAACCACGATACAAGCTGGGCAACTAAGCGATAAGTAGTATACATACGTGATGAAGCCAGCCACGACTCTGACGTATGGAACCTCGTCCAAGAACATACCTTTTAGCCCGAATAACAAAACCGTCAAAATTTTAACACGATTTTTTGCTAATAATAATACACCTAACTTCCGTCTAAGCTGCGTAGTGAATAAACAAGCGAAACTGTACGTGTCACTCAAAACGTGTTTGTGAACCCTAAATAAAAAAACTAATCTGTTTGCACGAATTGAAGCACGAAGCACTACTAAAAATTATTTGATTATTTTAGAAAAAAATGTTCTCTCATTTCGTAACAGGAGACTTCGGGAGAAAGGAAACAGTTTTTATTGTTACCATGTTTTTATTGTCATTCATAAATTTATCACAGATATTGGCAGTATCAAGATAAATAAATAGAGCAGTTCGCAAAACTGCAGACTCCATCACTCTCAAGCGGGACACGAGATCCTTCTTAACAGAAAGGAAGGATAATTTACTCACTTAGTA
The DNA here is from genome assembly GCA_949316365.1 of Hoplodrina blanda. Lineage (NCBI taxonomy): Eukaryota > Metazoa > Arthropoda > Insecta > Lepidoptera > Noctuidae > Hoplodrina > Hoplodrina blanda. The sequence continues at coordinate 10,384,432 of OX438564.1, forward strand.
CAAGGATTTAACATCTCTGGTCATTAACATAGTTTTACACTTTAAAATCGTATCACGACTTAATTTATTGGAAACCAATCTAATGAAGTTAGGTGATAAATACTTTGTTACACTAGACAAGGTTTTAATAGATATCATCTAACGTACAAAAATATTTTAAGCAGGGAGTTATTACATCATAAGTAATAATTATTTTAGCATTATTACAGTTTATGTATTTATGCCATTAACCATCTGCCAATAGTATAGTGTAATGTTACAGGGGATATAACAATATGGATAGTTTCTTGACTTACAATCCTCGTAAATCTTTAGAAAACGTGATTACAAAGTCGTGACAGAAAATATAAATTACGTATGACGCCGCGAAGTATAAATTTTATCCATGTTTTTACATAGCTGACTTTAAATACTACCACTATGGTTACTAAATAGTGTGAATACTTTCGGTTTATCAATATTATATTTCCGCCCGGATATAAACAAAATTTTAGATAATTAAGTATGATAACATACAGCTTTATAATTTTACTGTAGAGATAAACAATTGAACAATTTACGCCAATTTAAAAATAGTACATAATATGTTTACACATCAACATAAAATTGGACAAGTTCCAGCCGCAATGCAGACAAAATGTTAAACACGCCTGCCAAGATGAAAGGAACAAAAAGAAAAGAAAACAATAAAAAAAATATCGAATTAAGACACAATTAGCTACATCATTACGCGGAACAAGCTCAAACATCTTACCTCTGAAAACCTGATAAAGAAAAACATTAGTTAGTAAAATACATAAGTCAACCAAACCAGAATTTTGGGCGAAATAGATATTTAATTTAAAAAATTGTACTGCAACTACCGCCTCAAGATTCCAATTTTCAAGTGACAAGCATGTTGAAACAGGCGAATAACGCTATATACGTCACTACTAATAAGAAATAATATTGTTGAATGCATTGCCCTCACTATGCCCGAAATAGTTTATAACCTACACACATTATGTGACACATAAATTCTCTATGTTATTCACTAAAGCAATGTATAGTAAGGATAACAGACAACCATTGCGACAGTATTGTAATTATTATAATATCATACAGAACACTCGTTTTTTGTTCTAAATATGTGCAAAGACAGTGTTTGATGTATGAAGCAAAAATTTCAATATGTGTAGTTAACATGTTGTAACGACTAGGGGGGCACCTTTGTATAATAAAATAATGTTACATGAACTAATATATAAATACATAGAAATCATTCATTCTTCAACACTCAGAATCCAATATTCAAAAGTCACAAGATGCACAAAAGTATGTTGATGCTCAGTATCACACATTACAGTTGAGCTGGCTCAATAAGATACCAAATAACCAATATCTTAAATGGAAAAACATAAAAGTTCTATACTTTTGTGGTACTTCACCAGATTACACCCATACCAACATGCCGAAAATTATCCTTAATCACAAAGACAGTATTAATTACTGCCACAAAACCAACAATGCAATACATCAAAGAGATATTTACATGATTTTAATATAGCTTGTACTTATTGTATCCTGACATGCCTATTGCAATTCAGCTAATTTTAGCTGAATAAATGAATAACATATTTTAAACTGTGCCTCTTAACAAATAATTAGATTTTTTTCTCACAAATGAATGTGAGCTACTAGGATATTAAGGATGAATTCACTCAAGATATGAAAATAACTATTTACAACGTAACAAATAAATGATACAGCTATTACATAAACAGATTGTACCTAACTAATGAACACCATTACTATTTCTAATTGTATAAATGTGTGGGTGACTGTGGTGCTGAATGTACAAACCATAACACTAAATGCAAATATCTCTTTGTTTTGATCAACTATAAATATGAAATCCAATAAAATAAAAATACGAAAACAATAGCACAAGTTATTAAAAATATCACAAGTTGGACATTCTCCAAAACGCAGAAAATGTGGAACAATATCTTGGAAACTAATCTTTTTTATTAAGATCATTTCCTTGATTGGTGCAGAAGTAAACTAAAAAGTTCATTATGATATTGTAAATTAATTCACACAGATTTCAATAGACCGACACCCCACTGACTTTATAAAAAAATTGGGGACCTTATCTGTGTGAAAAAATGTACTGCTTCTAAAATATTGATAATAAGTATATTAAATTTTTATAAAATGAAGCAAAAACAAGTTGTGTGTTAAGTAACTTACTAACAGTTTGAATTACTTTACAATTCCTTTATAATCGCGACACTATGAAGATTTTTCTATACTATAATTTATTAAATTCCTATTCACAACCTAAAAAGAATAATTTGTATTATAACAATAAATAAGTTAGTTGACAGAAATGCTACATTAGTTATTAATTAATTATGCAAGTTATTACATTTTAACACAAGTAACATTAATTGAAAGAAGATAACTGGAGACTGGATTATGTACAAAAACCTCAACAAAGCATGACAAAATTTGAACAGGTCATTAAAGATTCACCTAAATTATATTGATATAAAATTATTTTTTTTTTAGTTGAGATAATGTCAACATTTGACATAATGCAGCTTACAAGAGAAAATATTAACAATTATAACATAGAACAAAAAGGTGTAAAGCTGAACAGAATAATTAATATCTTTTAACATTTATTGCTAAGTAGGAATTCAGTAATATAATGGAATATTAAGAATCAGGAATTGGTGCCAAGACATACACTGAAGAACATACCTAATACTGAATCCAGATTTTCATATACCTAATCCAGCCTCTAAATAACTATTAAATAATTTCTGACAATTTTAACTTAATTTAAATCGTCAAAAGTTACACGTCCTTGTTTTTGCTTCTAAGTATTTAGTATAGCAAAATCATGGACAATATCCAAACATGATTACATAAAAACTTTTTTTTTTTCAAATATTGTTTTATTGTTTCTAAATGCCACCAAATAAGAATTTAGTTAATTTCGAGATTTTGCTATACATAAAGTGATTTCATTTTAGTAAGATATTTAGCCAAACAAATAATTTATGAGGCCTTATTTCAATGACAAAATGTAGACTGTCAAGTCATAGCTTGCAAGTTTTGTTTAAAATAAGGCCTATGATTGACATGTGCGGCTGTGCAATATGCTTTTTTATACACAGATGCACATTGACTAGAAAGAAAGGGCAACCAAGTGAAAAACATTGTATAAAGTTTGAAGGTTGATTAAAATACATTTGTTGAACTTTATTAATCTCAATCAAAGTTATCCATATCAATAGACGCAACTTTAACTTGTAATTTTTCATCTGGTCACCAAAAGAACTGCCGTCTTTACTCAGATTTTGGTACATTTACCAATAAATTAATCAGTTTAAAAAGTAACTTATCACAAGTTTTTTTTTTTTAAATTCGGACTATACATTATGTTGATTATTGTAGCACTTAAGTTATTGACTGGTCATATTACAAATATTGTTTTGTATTAATAACATTATGAATGACAACAAATTTTGATTTTATAATTTTAAGACATCCAGATGTAATATTATTATTTTACATACAAAAAGAATAAATAACAGAAAACCATTTGCTTTATTCTAGACATACATTATCAAAATATGATTGTGTTGTAAACAATCGCAACATTTACTTGGACGCTTGTTAATAATTATTATCCTGCTCTATACAAAGTCTGAGGAGTTTGATCTAAGTACTACAAATAGCAAGTGTTTCATGAACTGGGTACCTACTATATTATAAAACTTACTTAGTTCAAACTCATCCCTGAACTAATGATTTGCAGCTTCTAATGACATAAATAAATTAGCCTAAGTAAAACAATGGATTATTACCTAAACGGCTCAGTAACAAAACCTGAGTGGCGAACGGCAGTCCAAACGACATCAATTTTTCTCGTTACCAAGAGAAAAACAGACATCCAAAACAATAAAAACTCTCCTATATTTACATTATAATCTAAATGAGACAAAATCATGTACAAACCCAAGTTAGGTTGCCGACGTAAAGCTGAAAACGGCGGCCATGATGGCCATGGTTTGATGCGTTGTTGTGATAAGGAATGCTGCCGTTGGTCTCCTCCGGTGGATGCTGGTGCTGCGGTGCTGAATTGGGGGGGCCATCGCCATCTTCTTGTTTAACTGCTGGTGCGGCGATCACGTCGTCATACAGATCCACATTTTCACCGCCGAATTCGTCCTGAAGGAGACCGCCCAATTTCAATTATTTTACAATACAAAGCCAGAAACGTGCCGGAATTTATTTCCACAGTACTATTGATATACAAATAACACTTGCATTACGTTTTGCTTACCTGGCGATTAAAATCGGACTCAATATCATCGGCGTACAAATCTATATCCACGCCACCATCCGCCATTTTGCGAATTCTACGGCTACGCTGGCTGGCTGGCTTGAACAGGGCGGCAGCGGAAGTTGGTGTTGTATGTCTATGAAACTGTCATTTTCATATCCGGTCCAGAAATTTTATTTTAGGCGATTACATTTACAATAATAATATATTATTAAATATTTTTTTTAAATATAATTTTATAAGTTGAATACGAAGCAAGCAAGTGTAAAAATAGGTACTATGACGGCTGACGCCTATCATCTGCCAAAGGAGGTTAGTTAGCTTTGGCCCTTAGCGTACCTAATAATGTTAATAATTTGGCAGCATGAAATGGGAGACTTTGCTAAAAAGGCGGTTGTTAAACTTTTGGGAGTTATTTCTAGAAATAAAAAAAAAAGTTTCGTTCCGTTCTTTTTTTAATTTTAATTCTGAATATTTTGTTACCATTAGCTGTACCTATTAGTCGATTTGGTAACAGTAACAGCTCATCTTAAAAAGAACCATACTAAAAAGTCGTTTACTTTAATGAATATAGATGGCATTACAAGCTGTTAGTGAAATAAACAAATGATGCTTCTTTCTTTTATTTAGTTTTAATTTTTACGAAAAAAGTGTCGACTCTTCGTGTTTTTAAATTATAATAAATATGTACATGATAACAATACAAAAAAAAACTGGTAACAAAACAGGAGCAGTAAAGCTTTACTGAACTATTATTGATAAATGCGCCATCTGTTAATAAAACTGAAAATAAAGTTTTTCAAGGACATTGTTTGTTATTGTAAAGAGCTGCCCTCTAGACTTTTTTTGAGAACTAATAGTGACATAGATGGCATGCGCGGGGCGAGAGGCGGGAGGGACGTCATCCATCCCTCGCCATTTTCCGTCAAGCTCAACTCAATCAAGTTAGCTTCTGTCAGTCGCTGTGTTTGTGTATAGTGTTGTGAAAATTATCTGTGTCGATGAATCTCAATGGGAAATCGTGCTGATTACGACTCCAAACGATGGGTCGGTTATTGTGTTTGTGGCTTTGATGCATCTTTCGATCAGTGATAATGGCCAAGTGATTGGTAAAGTGGAGTGTTTTGTGTCGTATGCTGGGCTCTCACGGCTACAGTGAGATCCTTTCTCTGGATAAATCGTCCCCAAGACGACGTCAGATCACAGAACAGAAAGGTGACACACCATGTCGTCAAAAAACTTACCAGGAGATAAGGTATGTTGTGAGTTGGCGACGTAGCCGAGCATTTTCGTCCGTAAAGGTCATATTTTTTTTGTTTCTAAACTCGCTCCTTTCTCTCGTCTTTGTGACCAGCGTTCACACCAATGTTCACACTGATTACATGAACAGTTTACATTATTTAAGCATCGTTTGTAATGTTGTAACATTTTTGGCACTATTTTGTTTCATTCATGTTTTCCAATCAGTGCTTTCATTCACGTAGAATTGGTTTGACCCAATTTTGGCGGCATTCATAAAATATTTATTTTACTAAAGGGATCTATTGAATGAGAATTTATTTTTGTAAATTTGTGTAACCATTCACATTTTAGACCATAAATATCATATTTTTTGCAAATTTTTAACTTAGTCTTATAAAAAATGCTGGAAGCTGTAATAAAGTTTACTCATAGTATAACAAAAACATTTATTTCAATTTAATTATGCCTAAAGTAGGTACCCATATTATTCACAATCCATAACTTAAGTATTTGAAGGTATGTTTTATTTAATATTCTCTAGTAGGTACTTAAACATTTCCAATTTAACCTCCAGGTGGAGTTAAGATAGATTAAAAGGAAATCATCGTCATCATCATCATCATCCGAACACCATCCACTACTGGATGTGGGCCTCCCCTTACGATAGCCATTATGACCGGTCCTATAAAAAAAAGGATATATTTTATTGTACAAATCAAACTTGTAACACAGTACAGCAGTAAATTGTATTATTAGGTTTTTGTTTTGTTGGACTCATTCCTTGATAAACTTTACAGGACCTATGTCAATGTTAAATAAATGAAAATACCAGCTTTCAAATTCCAAGTCCTCAATCAATAAAGTAGGTAATAAGTACCTTTGACAACGGTGTTGAGGTTTCATATATGTGTTACCTCTGCCTGTGTGAACAAAGAAAAACAATTAACTTTTTGATTTATTATTTTATGCCAGAAATCTGTTCTTAAAGAATATCATTTCTGTAGCAATATTGCACAGAATGTTGTTGTTGCATTCATCAAACAACAAACAAGAAAGTAAAGTACATGTTTTACCCACATGTAAGAATAATTTGTATAAGTAATAATAAAAAGTAGATACAAACTACTACAAACAACTTTCAGAATAACTCGGTGACATCCGATGTAAAACTGAAATTGATTTTAAGGAAATGCAGGCTTAGGGTGGTCGTTGGTGTAAACCTTACTGCTTATGTTGAAAATGTTACTCAATTTTAAATTGTAATAATTTTTATTTATCGGTATTATTATCATGTACTGGCTGACATGATATAAGAAAGTAGGTCTGTATCGTCTGTATATTATTATCTTAAAAAGTAAAGAAATTTAAATTGGTAGCATAAACAAGAGGGAATTTACTTAATTTTAATATTTTTATTGTAACATGATATAAATCTTGCTAAAACATAAAAAACAAACATAATCCTAGCTTTTTAAAATCATTGAAATATTCTTCTTTACACATTTAATTGGTGAGTAGGTAGTTACACTACATTTTCAACAGTAGGTACCTAGGTGCCTACTTTTTCGTTATCTTTAACATCGTTTTACTAAATGCATACCTAATATCAATATTTACACAGCATAATACCAAACAACTATTTTATTTTTTAATTGTGTCTGTCTGTTCGTCCCTTCTAATATACGCAACGGCTGGAACGATTTTGATGAGACTCACTAGCAGATAGCTGGTGCTGTAAGGAGTACTATTTGGACTTATAAGGATTTTTTTGACTTTATTTATAGGACTTAGTCTAGTTTTACTTTAGAAACAAAAAATTGGGGCCCGCGCAAAAACATAAAACCCCGCATAAACCGACATTCACGCAATAGACGCGGGCGTAGTTTTATACCAAAATATATAATGAAGATACGATTCTGTAAATTCTGTAATTCTTCGCTAAGTAGATAGCTAAAATTATGCATTTTTATAGTCTACAGGTTTTAATTGTCAAAAAATTTGGGATCCGAAGTAAAAAAGAAAAAGTAATTTACCTAAGAAGAAGAAGATAATGAAAGGCCCTTCTTCCATTTATTTTCTTTCTTTTGACTTCATCAGACAGCTGAAGCCAGCCTCCACCCACGCGCATGATATTAAGTTGTTATTCTCAATGGAGCTTAGAAAGCTGACAGAAACAATAGTTGTGTATAGAGCCTGAACAGCCAGTACCTACGAACAATAATAAACTAAAGTGACACCGACAAGTCTTCCGTTTGAACGCACCGCTGAACATCTCCGCCTACGACACGCAACCACCTTCACGAAACGACATCAACTACAAAGCTTAAAATATAACATTCTAAGACAACTAACATTACATTTTCAATCTTATTTCAAGTAAAATAAAGATCAATATTTACTACCGTCTTATTGATCTCCAGAATTATGCACCAATGAACCAAACATTTTACTGCAGCCATAATTTCAAACATGACTAGACGAATCCCCTATTGATCACTTCAAGCGATGAACACAGACGGTCAAAGGTTTTGCGATATCTGTTCAAAAAGTAGGTCAACGCGACAAAAGTCGGTGTCCCAGTAAATCAGTCCTTAAAGGACCCAAAATGCGGAGGTCCTTTTATACAATAAGCCAACGGGCCCACATTTGCGGGTATGAAAGCGAAGTGAAACGTAACTACAGATTATACGAACATAAATTTCTAAATCCACCACCATTTCGCGGGAGTTGTTTTTTTGTTCTTTTGTGGCACAACTCTATATAGTCGGTGACTGGCTTTAGTGATGGCCATCCGAACATTATGCAATTTGGGACCTCGACAATCTGCGCGCAATTTTGTATACGGTCTCTGCGCTTGGCACTTTTGTTTCATTTTGTTATTCATAATAACGATCATTTCTCTCTGCGCTACTGTTATTCCTTTTAATATTAGGTAACTTCATTGCTTTTATTATAGTATCATCCGCATTACACACCCAAATCTCTTTGAAGCCGACATAAAAGACTGGCTGATATTAAACACTCATTAAATTCAGTCTGGACAAAACTAAAGCACTGTTCCGTAATCACAAAGTATGAAAATAGCTATTTAACTTCGCAATCCCAATTATCGCGGAACATGATACCAAACGCCTCCTCCACATTCTTGTTCAAATATTTGCTATCCAATTGGCTACAAAACGGAGTTAGTGTACCGTTGAATTAGCCTTACTAGCACAACATACATTCTTGTATTGGATTGTCTATTTACAGGTCGATTAGATCCGAAAACGAGCAAACCTCTTACGAGGTATAACTAATCATTGTACTGATATGGAAGCTGACCGTTTCCAGGGGTCTAATAGACAGAAAAACCCTAGGTTTTTTTTCCAATTACCTTTTTGTAGATTCGAATATCAACGATACACACGAAAAATGGCACGTGTTTCAACCGATTTCCGAAAATACAAGCTTTTTCGTATTATGTCTACGCGTTTGTATTCCGCACGAATAAATAGAATCAGTCAGTAAAAGATTTGTGACGCATTCTAAATTCAAAACGATTTTTTTTTTATGTCGGCCTGACGATGGCATAATAAAGAACAATAGATGGAACGTTTGAAAATGGGATTGAGATGTGCGGCGGGTTCACTCTTCTGAGTCCACTTTCCCCCACTTTGTAGAACCATTAACCTTTGTTTTGTAAATACAAGGGATCAAGTTATTGAAGTTACAGAGAGACACTTTGTTTATCTACGAGAGTAGCATCTAAATAGGATGCAGCAAAGCGTCACGCTTTTGATGTCTTTAATCAAGCCTTTGTTCGAGGGATCGCGTCGGTTCGTAATCTTTTATTTGTACAAAGATATTTCTTGATTTTAGTTAGTAATGTGGTGAGCAATGAGAACCCCTTTGTTGTTAAGCTTATGGTGATATTGTGAGCTTTAGTGGTTTGCCGCTGAATTCTAATAAGTTTTAAGTACCTAAGTACCTATATTTTAGATAATTCTTACGTTATTTAAATTTGATAGAACAGGAAAAATATCAACGGTGATCTTTTCTTTTTGTGTAATTATTCTAATCATAATTAAGTTAGGTATTTGATGATTAATGAAAACACATTAAAATTTATTGGCCTGAACCAGAATCCTGTAGTTTCGCAATACCACAAAACCTACAGGTATTGTGATTGAATAAACACGTATAAAATGCAAATATTTTATATTAGAAAACATGCGGCCATTTAAAAAACACGCTGTGCTAACGGAACTACTTTCCTTCTTATGAATTACGTGAATTTACTCTTATCCATGTAGATTTCACACTCGTCAGCGCCATCTTGGATTTTGCGATGGATTTTGGCGCGTTTACATTTCGTTGTACGGCTTTAACGCTGCCTAAATTCTTTATTTTTACATAATAGTCTTGAACTTATTTATGCTAACCACTTAAATTATACGTAATAGTATTTAAAATTATATCAGAATTTCATTAGTCTAGTGAACTCTAGTGAAAGGCGAGTCTTTGAGCCTACCTAGGTCCTACTTATTGTGTGGCAACTAAAAGTTTTTCAATTTTTAATTACGTTATTGTTTCAGGTAGATCTTTAACTAATTGGTGTTACAATAGCAAAAATTAAATAGTCTCGATTTCAAAACGTTCAGTAATCTGAATGGAAATACTTTTCATTACCGAAACAAAAGAGTGCGGAAAAAGAAGAAAATGAGAGGATACAATGGGTTTGCGTGAGCCAGCCAACAGCCAACGCAGCATATTGTCCGGCGAATAATTTACGTTTTTGCACTAGGTACTTTTGTGGAAAATTCCGATTTCCAACGAAATAGTATAAAACGAGGGCATCTAAAAATGTCAAAACTTTATTTTTATTAAACTAGGTAGATAGGTACTAGCTTCTGCTCGCGGTATCGCCCGCGTAAAAAGTAGCTTTCCGTAAAATTAACTGTTGTACCGAACTTTTAAAGAGAAGCCAGTAGGAATCGAGTCGTATGGGATCTTCGCTACTGATATAGTATGTCATACACCTACATGCATACTGATACATATTTTCATTAGGGCTCGATTCAGTACAATGTCAAAATAACGCACAACGGCAGACCAGCCGCCGGTTTTGTTTTAGGGAGGCTTATGTTTTTACCCAGACCCCTTTTCTGATACCACTCGTATAGCTTTGCCTCGTGAAACAATGCCTTTTGTCTGCCATTCTTCAATTGTGAAATGGATTCGTTTAGACTGTAGTTATGGTTTAAAACTGATGCGTGTATGCAACTACTCAGTTACAATTTGAAGATCTTAGCATTAGTCCAAACTAAAATCAAATTAGAACAAACCCTTTTTGGGTGGATCTATGGTGAAATCTAGTTTCTAATTTCACATTAGGATTTGAAACATGACGTGCAGTCGCCAGCACATGAGACTACCTATATCTTTTTGTTGTAAAATCGCTCCTATTACAACAGCATAAGATGCTGCAGTGTTTACCTTAACCGCTGTCGTCCATACATGGGCTAGTGTCCTGTAAATGTTTCTAGATATAAAATATTTCTTGCTGTAACTCCTAGTATTATAACACCTTTGCAACATGTTCAAGTAAGCATAAATTAAGGAGATAATTAAAAATTAATCTGCCAAATTAAAAACTCGCTTTTCAGACTAAGTGATCAATCTTAACTTAGGTAAAGGAAATCATAATTTGGCTTAGTTAATTGTTTTAATGAGCTTTTTCGCAATTAAGAGGAGTTTTGGGAGCTTTCCACGCACGCCTCTTTCAATGTCTTGCAATTAAGGGTAATTTAAGTGTTGCTAAGATATTATCGTCTTTTATTGAAATTAATATTACAGGATATTCCTGACGAAACGTTGTCTAGTTATATTTTGTTCAATAATTAATTAAACTTGATGATTCCTTGGAAATAGGACGAGGGCACTATTATCTAGGCTTGTGTTTAGTCAGTTTCTTGTCTCAAATAACTGAGTTTCAAAATTATAATGTAGGTAAGTAAGTAAGTCAAATCTCGTTCCAGATTTCAAAAAGGAAAAACAATTGGATTGAATCTAGTTGCCCCTTCGAAAAGGTGGTTTTGTATGAGGAAGAAGAATGGGCAAGAAACTCCGTATGCATGTACTCTATTAAAATCAATGTTTTACAATATTTGCATAATATACATATTTGCATTATAATGCATATCCTCCTAATTAAGTAAGAATTTATAAAAACCGCTATACATTTACTCACACGGTTAGTTGAACTCTATTATTTCAAGCAGGATTCTATATTCGCACTGGACTTAACTGGCTTTTCTTCGAATCATACTGTTCGCATGTTTCCACCTAGTCTTGTTTAACTAGTCATTACATCGCCCTTGTGTACATTTGCACTGATAACATCGCACTGCGAAATTTAGTTTAAAAACGGGTGAAACCAGTAACTCGATATTGTCTCACCGGGCAAGAACGCGATCACTAAAACATGCTCAGAAACTAGTCAAAAAAATGAGGATTCCGACTTTGTTTACAGGAAAGACCGCACAGAACAAAATACTCTAAATGGAGAAAACAATTGTAGCTAAGCCCGGCTTCTACTTAGTCAAACGACCAAACCCCGAAGAGAATAAATCACCAACATTTGTAAAGCTTTCACAAGTTCCAAAACTCGAAGTGTAGGACGGTGTACCACAATTTGCAGAATTGTTCTGCTCGGTCACCATGTCAACTTATTCACTGGCGACCTCAAAATCCAGGGGTTAACGATCTGTAATTATGACGTGTCTAGATGAATTGTCTCGCTCCCTGAGCCTGAACAATAACGCGCTTAACTGTACCTCAGTCTTTCGTCACGTCGGCCATTGCTAAAACCCCTTGATCCACTTTTTTTCCACTTTCCGCAACATTATGGTGGTCGATGGCCACTAGGTTAATGTTCCGCCACAATTATCGGATTGGATTCGGTGTTTCACAATGAAACGTTTATTTTTGATTAACGTCGCGCAATCACGAACCATCTGACTTCTGAGTGCTTTCAACTTGGGTGGGGGAGAAAGAAAAAAAAATATTTCTTGACAAGATTTGCAGAAAAATATAGACGCTATCGATTTTGGTATACTGTTTTACAGCATGAAGATTATTATTCATATTTGTGTTCTTTCACATATCTTTCGTTGCAAATTGACAGCCGATTTCCCGTGAGGATCCAACTCGGAAAAAAGATGGCGCAATATTTTGTGTGAAGAACTAGATTTCCTAGTCACGAGTTTGCCCACATGGAAATCGAAAGCTCCGTTGTCCAAAACGTTCTCAGAATGGGTTTTTCATTGTTTGTTTTTCACAATACTTGAAATGGACAGTTCTGTTAAATTACAGGCGTGAGTCATCAAAAACGTATGCCGTTACGTAATTATCTTGAAACCGTTAGCACAATACGTTACGTTTTACAAACGACAGTGGAATGTGTAATTTTCTGCTTTAATAACCTTTTGAAACTTTTTGCCTGTTTTTTGACGGCATTGACTACATCGCCTGCCTGTATTATTGACCTCAATATTTCATCCAATAATTTTATGTAATTCGTAACAATGAAAACGAATTTCGCCTTCTTCTTTTCGCCTTAAACATCGCTTTGTGTCCTTATCCTTAACAATGTCGCCAATGTCGGTATAAAATATTTAAACGTAATTCTACAAAAAAATACACCCGTTTTTAATAGAAAGAGAAAGAGATGACGCTTTTTCCTAACGTGACAATTCCTGCCAGTTAACTCCTACCACAAAAGGCGCAACTTCGTTACAAAAAAGAATAAACTCAGAACTTTGTTTTCAAGTCTAAATATTCTCAGTGCATAAACAGGTTTACTTTGTGCAGCAGTCTTTGAATGTTTTGCATGATTCATTAACAATAATTAGCAGTCTCATGAATATTTTATACCGATGCATCATCTGCTCGCCTCATATGGCTTAACACGTGATTGGTCGACCCAATACAGGACATTTTAATTGTTAATTAGAATCTAATTTAATGACGTTCTGTTTTCCTTGATTCAGTCGTATTAAAACTATTAATAGTTGCCTAATTAGAGGGCAAAGCGGTTGAGGATGTCATGTTTAATAATAACATTTGCTCGCGCATGCACAGACTGATTACAATAAATCTTTAAATACCCTCTTTTTTTGGTCATGTTGTGATGGCCGATCAGCTAAATCGCCTGCCTCTCATACATGAGGTTGTGGTTTCAAATCCAAGCAAGTACTAACGTGACTTTTTCAATTCTTATGTCATGTATTTTCTAAGTTTATCTTGGACATCACTAGAGGTTGCAAAAATTCGATAATTTTGATTTTCGAATATTCGAATATTTTTTCAGTGATGTTCGAATATTATTCGAATATTTTCAAAATATAAAAACCCCTTAAAAATCAGCCTTTTATTTATTTATAAAAAAAAACAATGTCTTAGCAACATTTATAAAACTAAAATTTTAAAAAATTATAAAATTGGGCCCAAAATTAAAATTGGAAAAATCAAATAAAATTTGAAAAATAAAAAAAACAACAATGTAATAGCGTCAATTAGAAAATTAAAATCAAAACATAATAAAATTGGACACATAAAATTAAAGTTGGAAAAATCAAATAAAAGGACAATGAGCGGTTTCGTCCCAAGTGTTGTAACATTTTCTTACCTATATCATTTGAAAGATATCAATTAGTGTTATGTTTTTTTGTATGGGCGTATCTCTGTATCTTGTGCAGGGAAGCTGTTATAGTGGTATCATTTATTCCAAAAAAATATTAAATAAAACTTAATCAATTAATATTTTAATGACAAAAAGGCTGCAACGATTTTAAAATCAAGTGGAAAAAACCACGCTATACATTAGAAAGAGATGGTTGCCGGTGCATCTACATGCAATTATTTATCTAGCGCTTTCGTCTCGTATATTATAATAAAAAATAGAGCAGAAACGGCGAGAGATGCAATTGCTCATTATTATTACTCATGTTTTTTTTTTTTTAGGTGGTAAAAATCATCAAATGACTCCTTCCGCCCTGGGTGGGGCGGAAGGGACTGTCAGACTTTTACTGACTAAAAAACCACCCTGTTCCTTCTGTTGCCCTTTACGTTCCGGGGCCACGGTATCCTGTTAAGACGTCCCGCAACCCCGGCAGGCGTTTGGCCCCTATTGGGGCCCCGTCCCTGTGCTGACAGCTCTTTGAGGCGCGCGCGAACAGAACGCGCCGTCGACCCGGGCATGGTCCTTGATCGGACGGCGAGCTACCCATTACTCGCCGTCCGCAAGCCCGCGCCTACGGTGGCCGGATGTCGTCTCTCGACGTCCGACGCCCTGGGCGTCTCCCGCGGCGGCTGGGGCGTGAGGTGAAGGATGTTCTCTCCCTCACGCGGCCCGCCTCCTCCTTCGCTAGCATTACTGCTTCGCAGAAGGAGGTGACTGCATCCCATTCCCTCTCGCCCCGGAGCATGGCCTGAACCAGGCCCGGGCGCGAGAGGTCGCCGCCGCCTATCGCCTCCGATTGCTCATGTTTAACGGGAAAAAGAACTGTAGGTACTTGCGCTCACGTAATGAGTATTCTTTGGTACCTTGGCTGGGCTAGACACCAGCCAAGCATATTGTTACCCGCGACATTTTTGGGTGATATTATCATAGTTAATAATCACTACTAAAAGTACTAACTAGTAAACAATTTGCACGATACGATTCGTACGATATACGAACGATATACTATAACGAATAATATGGATACCTATTATTCCTTTGTTATTTATGTATATGAAAATAAATAAAAACAAAGGAAATAAATAACCGTCAAAAAATAACTATTATTGCCTGTGATTACTGTACAATTATTATAAATGTAATAATTATGTTTACATGTAACACAAAATGTTATATACTTAGTATGATTAAAGCATTATTTAAATCAAAAACTTATTTTTCACTTGAAGCCCGTAAAGGGCAACAGAAGGAACAGGGTGGTTTTTTAGTCAGTAAAAGTCTGACAGTCCCTTCCGCCCCGCCCAGGACGGAAGGACTCATTTGATGATTTTTACCACCTCAAAAAAAAAAAAAAAAAAAGCCCAATAACTTTTGACCTGCACGTAATTACAATAAAAGCTTGGCATATTGATCATAAAAAAGCTTAACTGAACATGTTTCTACTAGTCCCAACTTGTTACAAGGGTTGGGACACAACTCATACAATAATGCCCATTGTCCTTTAACAAAGTTTCTGAAAGGCTTGCCATTGAAAATTTGAAATTGACAACAACGCGTTCTGTAAGTGAATAAATGCAACAAAATGGCGTCAGTCAAGTCAAACCGTCAAGCAGTGGTGCCAACAACAAATTTTAAGTTCTACCAACATAGACTTAGACTAGTAATTTTTTTGGTAGTATAGTATTCGAATATGTATTTATTTGCTATTCGAATATAAATTTGGAAAGCAAATTCGAATAATTCGAATATTCGATTGCAACCTCTAGACATCACTGACATCGATAAAGGAAAACATCGTAAAGAAACCTGGACTTATAGCTAAAATATTAGTCTGGATTCGCCAATCCGCCTTGACCAAACGTGGTGATCAACGCTCGTGCCTTGTCTGTATGTGAAGAAGCCTTTGCCCTGAAGTGGGACAATTCTTTAACCATAAACAAATTACGTCATTAAACTTTGTGTCAATCTGAATACCGAGTCTACTTCAATACAAATGAGAACTTCCCACGTTTAAATAAACACAACCTACATTTGTGTACAAACAAGCGAATCTCAACATGTAAGTAACTAGATTTTCATTAACATTCAGTTGTCAGGTTGTTTTGCCATAAAATGTAAGGCTTGGTAAAGTCAACAAAAGAGATAGGTATGCAGGGTCGTCAGATATTTGAAGTTTTCTCAGAAACTGATGGACGTTTTCAAATGTACCTAATTTAATTTAAAAAGTAGACAATAAACAGTTCAAGTAAACTTTTAATCGAAGACATCGGTTTATTTATAAGAAAACTTTAACTAGGTATTATTATCTGACGACCTCGGATACGTATCTCTTTAATTTGTTGACTGTACCTAGTTGTTTAGTTAGAGACAGGTTCCGGGTCGGGCATGTTCCCGTTCGTAAATGTTACTAGTGATTAGTATTACATTGTAACAAGCAATTATACGGGTACAAACCATGTGGGTTGTGTGAAATAGACTAGTCTTTATTTTTGTTTACTAGATACTATCTTATGCTCGTGACATCGTTTACGTGAATGTTGGTTATAATTATAACGGGGTACCTATTTCTTTTTCGCAGTTTCCTAATTATTTTTCTTAAATAATAGTCCTAAGTTATTCTTTACACTCAAGTCTGGTCCAGCCATTTCGGTTATAAGCCGGAACAATTAGACAGTAGACAAACATTTTAAGTATTTTTTTTTCGTGTGAGTGCTGTGTTGCCATTTTGTAAAATGCTGTTATTTTGACGTTACAACAAACAGACACTTCAATTTTATTTATAGATGTAGGTAGGTATAATATATCGCCGTTTCTTGGACGTTGATCTTTATCGGACCTTAAAAAACAAGATGATCATTATAAGTTGTCCTGATATGTAAATATCAATGTTCAGAATTATCTTACGGGCGGTCTTGCCTTTTATAACCACGAGAAGTGCTCGAGTTTGCATGTGCAACGTCTCAAGAGTTGAATTATTGCAATCGCAGTGAAAAATCTTCTAGTGAGCACATTGCATTATTAAATCTAGTCGCCATATTATGAGCTAGGATCAAATGTCAGTTACTCAGCACAGTATCATAGAAATATGCTGTATGTGTACGGTCAAACAAGCTATTTGGTTTACATACAAACATGCATAAACTCACGCCTTTTTCCCATGTGGGTAGGCAGAAACCACAGAACGCCACCTGCTACGATCCTTACATACTCCTTTCGCCTCATCTACGTTCATACATCTCGTCATACAAGCACGCCGGCTACGAGTACTCCGCACCTGACCTTTCTGAAGAACCTCACCAATAAAGTCAGTGTAGGTCTTCCTAGGGCGACCTCCCTGCGTTGCCACTCACCTCTGCCATATAAATACCTTTTGTTAATCGTCTTTCACTTATCCTCTCAACATGACCGAACCATTTGGTTTACAGACAACAATAATAAAATTATCTTTCTGCTACATTAACATTCATTGTTATTTTGTGTTCACTTTTTAAACTTGTTGTGTCTTTTTAGAGTGATTTAAAAGAATTGACACATTCGAAACATTGTTTAAAGTACCTACCTATATTTCGACTTTTAATTCTATTCAGTAACTTGACAGTTCAAAAAAAAATAATGTTACCATACTACAACTTATAGTGTTGGGGTAGTAAACGATTTTGCGTAAGGAACGAATGATAAGAATGGTTTAACAAGTCAAGTACATTATTTAAGTTCATTCAATTTCGTTCATTCTTACACCACCTCACTATCTTTTTTTTTGTCAATACTTGGTAACCCTTTATCTGTCAAGTTACTGAATAGAATTAAAAGTCGAAATATAGTTGCAAGTTAGCTGCCTGTATACCAAATGGCTTGTTCGACTGTACCTACATTCATAAGTATGATGTACTTAGGTTTGCATGTATATCTGTGGGTATATGATCACCGTCCGTTAGGTACATTAATCCCAGCCTTAAATAACACTAATTCCACCATGCACTGTTAAAACTGTCTCATGGTACATTTAAAAGAACATTTTCCGGTACCACGGTACATTACTGTTCTGTACAGTCAATCACATGTCAATGGTAACAACTTGACTTCGAAAATGCCATTTTTTCGTAGCGACAAGGGCGGTTTTCCTAGTTCAAGTGTTACTGCTGACGTGTCGTTGACCGTACTCGCGATGGGCGTGACATGATTCTAACGGTGCCGAAGTGGTTATTGCTCTGATCTCCATTTGATAATCCAGCGATTACTGTTCATCTACCTATTGCTCCATAGTTTATTCAACTCTACGCACATTTTGGAACGTTGCTTTGTTTGAGATTTTCTATGTCGTGAATGTGAGTGGGATTAAATTATACTGTAAAATGTGATTTATGAATAAAAAATACTTCAATGATACCTCGGTGTGATCGTATAAATTATAATAATTATACCAGCCTATCGTTCCTCTGCAGGGCAAAGGCCTCATCTTATGCAAAAAAGGCGATTTCAGACTTTATTGGTCCAGGTTACCCCATGATGTTGTTTTCCAAAACCACTTGCATGAAATGCGGGCGCATTAACCACTCGTTATTTTTTATTTATTTATTTAAATGAGCATAACCATTTCAACTTCTGTTACCAAAACGTCTTTACTCCATTAATTAGATCAGGGGTTCCCTAACTCATTTATGATGCGCCCCCTCACTACAAACAAAAAATATCCGCGCCCCCTGCCATGATAATAATTATAATTTTAGGATACTATCAAAGTTTACACAGATAGAAAAAAAAACATTGAAAGATTTTTTTTGGGAAAATGTTTCAATGTCTAACTTCTTAATCTAAGTTTGTATGAAATGCCATAGGTACGGCGTAAACGTAAACGCTCGTAATCTGTAAATAAGATCCTAAACGCCTCCCTTTGCTGGTCTCCGCGCTCCCCACTTTGAAAACCTATTGGATGCTATCTCAATACCACAGAGCTAACAGAACTTGCGTGGGCGATCTAACAAAGACTTGACTCATAACATCTCGAAACTCTTGATGAGGGACGTTCACATCCTAAAGATTTTGTAACTAGCTCCTATTGTTGTTCATCGTTCTCAATGTACGATATCAAGCGTTGTGAAAACTCTTAATTACGCCTGGACAAAGAAACGACTTTGTTTCAATTAATCAAGTTGTAAATCTGACTTTATTGCGTTCTCTGAAGCATTTTATGACTGGTTTTGTATTTTGTACTGCAGATGCTGATTGATACGTTTACGAAATACTTCTTTTTAAAGTTAATATCTGTGATGTGATGGCCCAGTTATTAAGACCCTCTGATGCATGTGTGAGCCTCTCATGCATGAAGTTGCGGGTGCAATACACAGGGCAAGTGCCGATGTGACTTTAATTTAGGTATGTGTAATTTCTAAGTTTATCTTGGACATCAGTTACCTAAATCCGTGTAAGAAAACATGGTGAAATCGCCAATCAGCCTGTAGATAAATGCCTTCTGTATAAGAAGAGGTCTTTGCCATAAGCAGGTATTATAAAAATACATAATAATATCTGCTTAAGTACATTTGGGCTAAAAATCTAAGAAAATATCCACAAATTCGCAACTCCAATTTTAAATATAAAAAAAACACCGAGTCCTGCATTTTTCAACCTAGAAAAACTTAAGCAGTAGGATAGTTGTGCAATAGATTGTTATCAGCTACCGATAGAAAGTTGTTACGTAGAGTTTGGTGCGGTAGAAAAAAAAAACTTAGCCGCTCTAGTCGTTAGAAAACCGACCACTAGCGAAGTAAACTTCCTCGGCGGAACATCGAAAACATTTTTAATTACTGCCGTGGTTCGCCGAGATTGCCCAGTTACTACGTCACGTATTCCTTTGTTATAGTTCTAGCCCGGGGAAAAACTACATGATGCTGATTAACTCTGTTATGTCGGAACTTTGATTGAAATGTCAGAAACACCATTAGTCTGACGTTGATAACAATCTTTGTGCTTCAATGTTAGCCCAAATTATTGCGCTGTTATTGTTGTGTAAGTATAAGTATTGTTTAATTTAGGATCTTAAGGTCGATACACAACATATTCGATTCGGCATTGTCTATGACAACTTTTGATAACGTTGTATTAAAATTATCGAAGCGAACATAAGTTCTGCTTTCCCCACGATGTTTTCCTTTAGCGATGTCACCCTTAGATATTTTTTCTTGCCTTTCCAGAATATTTATGACTATGGATCTTCTTTATTATGTACCGTACTGTAAAAGAAACAAAACTGAATTACAAGTCAATAATGTTTCTTCCGTTCGTAATGCGGTTCATCTTAATTTCCTCAATGTTACTTGATGTAAGACGAATTGGTTCGTGCCGTATTAAAGTGTTTGCCTGCCCAATGTCCCGGGGGATGAAGGCCCTCCCCTGTCGGGGGTGCCCCACCTTCACCACCCAGTTTTCACCTCTCACAAGTAGAACAATAAATAAATTGGCCATTGCTTTGTTTCGGCCCGGTGTCTGAAGGTACGTAATTCGTTCAAATAAAATCATTGTTGTTACTCAAGGTGCTTCGTTAAAAGGCAAATTTGAAATGTTTGCCAATTTATTAGCTGTTTTAATGTTTTAAACAATAAGAGCATCTAATTTTAGTGCTTTTGTTTCTGACTGTACTGTTTGTTTTATTGAAGACGGTGTTTTAAGACCCAATGACAGTCGAGCTTTGGGAAGCATTATTGCGGAGCTAGTTTATGTTAGTATCTTTTGAATAGGTAAGAGAGACCAAGTTCAATTTATTTTTCCATACACTGAATTGATTGCATTACTTATTTTAAAGAAAGTTTTAAACAACACTTATGTTGGTAGGTACATCTATGTGTTAGTTAAATCTTATCTTATGTTTTTTAATCACAAATTATCAAAAACAATATTAGACTACGTATAGCCTTGTTTATAGTTCATAATTTCTTAATATACGACGTATAGTTTGGGAGATATGCACACATGTACATTGACTGCTAAAATTATAACCCTCCTTTTGGCTCTGCCGTCGCCTGGTAAAAAGTAAATAACCAATAATATTCTGTTCGTTAAAATACTTTACATTCAAATAAACGTCACATGTTATTACACGATACAACACCATGTTTGCGTCCACTCGGGTGTCACTGAGCGGAATCAATATCAACATGGCTTACCGACTTACCTGTTTGTTTATTCTGCTATCAGTTACTGTTTTAATTACAAACCCGTCTTGTGTGATACACATTTCTCCTTGCACGTTATGAGCACTCCTTTTATGGGGTACAGGATAAAAAGATGTCAGTGTTTGCTTCTTTATGTTCTGAACTTGGCTATCACAGTGCCATGTGTCTAGGTGGATTTCTGAATTTGTTATTTTAAAGGAAAAACCAAGGAATTATAAAAACAATTTATGAAACATATTTTCTAGTTTAGAACAATCTACAGCTTTTATGAGAAATACAAAATTCTCCGTTCGAAAGTATAAAGTTAAACAAACGTTGGTAAACAAAGCATTTTGTATGCTGACTCATTGCATCAATAAGACTGCATCTGAAGGGATATGATTCACCGGGATTTGGGTTTAACACTTTTGACAGGCCGTTAATAAGAACTGCACCCTTGTTAGTTTGGTACTCACCCCTCTAGTAATCGAACACATGCGTGTAAATAGTTTTACATCACGCCTCACTAACAAAATAGTGTGGGGAAACTGGGAATTCATATAAAAAACAAAAATGTCATGGTAAATTGCACTATGGAGTTTTCTCTCCTCAGACTTCACCGTAAAGACGCAAGCACGCAAAAAAAGGTCGTCAATATAAACGTGAAACGTTTTCATACTTTTTTTAACAGCTCTCAACGTATTACCTCCGCAAAAGCGTTTGTGCTTATACGCTAAAGTGAAATAAGAGTTGAAAGGCTGTGATCGGACTCAGACGTTTTTCCATTAGAATCCTGAAGGCAGACTCCGTCGGGCCATTACGTCGCAAATGGGTCGAGAAGAGCCCGCGGAATTCACGCGATTCTCTTGGATAAAGAAGCTGCTGAATATTTTATTTTCTATAGGATATGACGAGAGACATACTTTGCATAATTCTTCAATCAACAACTCGAGTGTGTGACATTGTAGCACATTTCTTATGTTTATGTGTGTCTAGCCCTGAACTAAATCGAGATAGATTTGCACCGTTGTTTATCAAGTTTTTATTCATTTGAAGAAAGGTGTTTTAATTGGGTTGCAACCTTAACATCGTCTGTATGATAGTAGCTCAATAATTAATAGAATTTTACCGTAACTCGTCTGTGTAAACATTTAACATTTTAGGTAATTCCAGTCGATTATTTCCAGTCGCCTGTCTAGAAATAAAACTGTTAAGGCAATATTCCTCACGAAAGATGAGAAGACAGTAAAATCTCAGCTCTTAGTTAAGTAGGTAGGTATTATAGTTTGTCGAAATCTGGAAAAAAACATCACGTAAATTGGATTTTCACGCGTAGATAACCTTAATCAAATTCTACATATCAAAATCGTCAATCCTTGAAATCCAATCTGATTGTCGTTGGGTTTCAATAAAACATAGGTACGTATCTTGTATTCTTGGAAGAGGGTAGTCGGCTCGTTATAGCCCAAGTAGTTTTCTAAAGCCGCTCAACATTTCTTTGTGGCGATGTAATCCGATTATTCTATCTTAGGACGAGTTATTGAGACCTGTGACTACTATCCGATTATAAGATTGAACTGTATTGGGTAACTACTTGTTAGAAAGTGGTTTAGAAATCGAGTATTTCATTCGTTTTTTTTTTAACGTGAATACAAAGTTTTTGGTTGGTTTGTCCTGGAAAAAATAGACCTGACTGGTAGAAAAGCAAATTCGAAACAATCTGCCCAAAACATAGTGTACTAAAATATAGAATTCAATACACAGTATCTATTCCGGTTGGTAGCGCGACCACGACGTTTCGGTATTTGACCACTGTAACCCATTTTCATTTCCAGACCACTGCAATTTCTATTTGGAGACCAGCCTTCTCAGCAAAAAGTTTATCAGAGAAACCGTACACATTGTTTTATTTTCAGCTTCGTAAAGTTTGCACTGTTCTCTTGTTTCATTGTAAGCTACGTATAAAACTGGAGCCATTCGGACTAAAAGCGTCTAAATTGAAAACATTTTCTTCCCCACCGGAATCCAAATTGAATAAAAAGAACATGCGAGGGGATTTTAACAAATCGTAGTGTCGTCTAAGTATGAAACCTGCTGTTGAACTAATTGACGTGAACCCTCACAATGGTCATGCTAGCTCATTTGTCGTCGTGCCCGGTGACTCATCGGGAAGTCGAGGGTGTTGTCCGTCTACGTAATTTATGAAGCTACCAGATGACCGTGACTAAATAGCCAAATGTGTCCCTCGGTGTAGCAAAACTTTCGTAATCAAAATTGCATCGACATTGAGTCAAGGTTTTTGTAAAGATTTTATTTCACTAAAAGAATATGGAGTACGTTAATGCTCTATGCGTCACGTACGGCAACAACCAACGATTCTTTTATATTCTAATTGTCTTGCCTTATCTAATCAAATGACAATTGTGAACAATTGTATCGATAATCTAGACAAAGAGAGTTAAGATTAAGGTGACTTATCGACTAATGCTTTGTAAAGATATAACGATAATCCGAACTAATGTCTTTTAGGGTTGTCGCCCTTTAGTCCAATATGTGTCGTTATGGCGTATCATCGAGGGTGCATTCTCAAGTGCAGGCAATAATCCTCTTTATTGTAACTGTCGCGTGTCGCCGTCTTTAGGGGACGTTGTGTAATTTTATTTCGCCCCCGTCGCAAATCGCTTGGGATTCGCGTTTCGTGTGCCTATGTAATATGAGCTACATTGGTACGCTTTTCTGTCTTGCCTTATATAAAAGTAAAGCCAATTTCTTCCACATCGAAGAATTTCGAACATTTTCTATATTTATTTACTTATTAAAGTCGTGAAAGACAGGAAAGGTTGTAAAAATATTCCCTTATCTTGATTTAACAAGCAAAATGTACAGTAGGCATCGTTAGACAAAAGAGCAAGGCGAAACATTGAACCACAGGTTCAGCGTAATCTAATCGTTAGTCCAAATTGAAAGTTGCATTCGAACGAGAATTACGTTCAGGTCACTAAAGGCATTTAAACCGTTGGATTTA
This sequence comes from Hoplodrina blanda, assembly GCA_949316365.1. Lineage (NCBI taxonomy): Eukaryota > Metazoa > Arthropoda > Insecta > Lepidoptera > Noctuidae > Hoplodrina > Hoplodrina blanda. Next base: position 10,408,911 of record OX438564.1, read on the forward strand.
TTGGAACATCTGGCGCAGGAGTCGTACATCAGGCATAATGGCTACATAATTCGCGTGGAGTGTTCTACACTGACACGCTTAGACTGCGGAGATGCGGGTAGATGGTGAACGCCGATAAAACCTGGCTAGTTGGAAGTTTTATTGAGCGGCCACTGGCGCAGCCTGTTTCCTCGTTATCGCCGACAGGGGGCCTTAAATCAGGCGCCTTTCATTCTTAAAGGCTTTAAGCTTGACGTTCCAAGCCAGCCCCGAGGGAGCGATGCTTAAAGTGGCCACTTCTTACGTTTGTTGATGGAGTACCACGTTTAGTGCTATTGGCGATGTTTCAAAATGCAACTACATTACCAACTTGAGGACTTGAATAGTTTCGCGACTGAGTTATCTTTGTAGAACGAACCGGTTCTTTAACCTTGTACAAGGAAAATAAGAATTTGTTATGTTTATTTTAGAAGATAAAATTCATTCTCAATGCAGGTAAAGGTTACGATGTAATTTATAAATGCTGAAAGATAAGATAATTTGCTACTGCGAAAACATCGTCTTTATTTCTCTTGTTTCATTTAAAATGTATTGAGACAGCGGAATAGAGAATATGAAAAAGTCGCGTTTCATTAATGTTGGAATCGCATGACTGGTGACGCTTGGCAAAACTTCCAAACGGCAATAAGTGCGGTACAGTTAGGAACTAACTAGGTATGAAGTCATTAAACTTTCTGCCGATGATCCGCATCGCGAACCACTGGGAAACGTAACTTACCGTGCCGAGTTAACGTTTAACTTCTTACCTCGCCCATGATATATTCCACTTTTCGAACAGTTAGGTATTGTAAATCAGACTCGTGGTTACAAGTATAAATCGTGCGTTAAAATTGCCAGTTTCTTAACCCAATTTTTGTCAATAAAACAAATTGCAATGTCTTGGGTAATTCGGTTTTATTAGCGTATTTGGTACAAGACTCGTATTGCAAAATGGATGTCATAGTAAAACAAAGCCTCTTCTCGTACGGAGAAGGCACGAACATTGAACACCACGCTTGCTCAAGGAGGATTGGCGATTTCAGACTTATATTAATTATTAAACCAGGTTTCTTTACCATGTTTTCATTCACCGATCTCAGTTATGTCCAAGATGTGATGAAGAAAAAGTGATGTCCAACTTAGAAAGTGCCTACTATATGAAATAGAAATAGTCACATTGGTACTAACCCGTGCCCGTCGTGATGTCACAGTGACTGTTCAAATCTACGCGGTCGGTCAGTGTCAAATACATTCTAGCTTGGCTTGAGCAATAAAATTCCAAAGTTCAAGGTGGTTAGTCATGCCCCCTTTATCTTGCTTTGTTCCAAACCGCCCGTAGATTCGTTTCGGAGTAAACTATAGCGATGTATGGGCAAGATTGTATCTTTTACAACGTAAGCAGCGCCCGGGCGCTTGCTATCGCCACCACCGGTGGTAATCCATTTTCCCCGGTTGAATTTTAAACTACGGGTGAAAATATTCATGTGCGCTGTTTGCAAATTATGGTAATACGGATATTGTGGAGGATAACTAACATCTTTCGTAATGAACCTAGATAAATAAACAGACAGAAAATAGGCCAGATTAGTTCAAATGTTTTAAAAATTAAAACTGAGTCCAGATGGATGCTACAATTTTTCTTTGTAAGCACGAAATAAAACGCTGCTGAAGATTTTCAAGAAATACTTCCGTACACCTCTAAGACTTAGTCTCCGCTCGTTACCACGTACAGAAACAATGTATTAACTCACTTTATTACATAACAGTAAATAACAGCTGCACGTGCAACTAATGCATTGCCCATTGCTCCGAGCTTCGGTGTAAACTCAATCGATTCACTATCAAATTGCCGTGTGGTATCTGCTATTTACGACCAACCACTAGCATTCCAAGAAACTAAAGGATTGTGGAAGATGATAGAAAGCTGTTAAGGTACAAACAAGAATATAGTGCAATTACTGTTTTTCCCTGAATCGTTTTCGCTGTTGCGGTTTGGCGAAACCTGTAAACTGATTATAGTGAAGATAGAATTTAGTTTCGGACATTATATAGTAATAAATGTGGTTAGTTCCATTTAACTTCTATAATAATAGGTAGGTATTAAGCTTATCAAGTCCCAAACTTACTACAAAACTAGACTCAACTAAGTAGTTTAGTCGACAAACAACAGAATTACATTATATCTCATTTGAGACTCAGCCCAAAATTTAATTGGCGAGGACGTATTTCGGGAAAAAAAAATGCCCGAAATAAAATATTCACCGGATCGTCCCCCGGGCTTTTTATCGTAAAGGCAAATTACAAAGAACAAAGGGAATATCGATATCGTCAACTGATTGGTAAGGCTCGCAAATTGAATTCTGTTTTGCTGAAGTTATGAAATGCAGCGTCTAGGGGACAATGAGGAGAAATGACGTACAATGTTGTTTAGAAAACTGTAACTGTTGAAATTCTTGGGATCTTTGCTGTGACTTTAATAACAGGTCACGTTATTATGTAAAATTGTAATACTGTCTATACGGTTGTTATTTTTTCCAGAGATTGGCACGTTTAAACAAGCAAAACAACTCTTTAGCTTTATTATATTAGTATAAGGTAAGAAGTTAAACGTTATCAGTATCAAGTATTGTTTAAATTACTTGTTTATCCTCACAAAAAAAAACTCTTAATTCCAACGTGTTATCAAAGTCATAACTTACATAGACAGACTTAAATAAGAAACGTGTTTTTCGCATTACATATAAAATCTAAGGGGCTTTTAATGTGTCCCCTGGCAGCTCTGTGCAATAATTCAAATGAGGTGAATAAGATGAGGGGGCAACATTCATTTTTGCAAAATAGGATTATGATAATGATGACTTTGAAACACGTGCTGTGACCATTGAGAAAGAGGGAGATTTACTTCGGGATAAGCTCTGATTTATATCAGAGAGAATTAGAAAGATATAGGGAAATACCTTACAATGAAACTGGAAACTAAAAATAAGATGTCAAAACATACTTAAAATTAAGTGGATTCAGGTTAAAATATGGACTTTCGAATTGAACTAATTGTTTAAAAATATCCGTATTTTACGTAAAAAAGGAAAACGAAAATACTAGGCATCTGGATATGTTCGACGACGCTGAGTTATGTGTCTTTTGTTATCTCACTACATAATGTATGGATGTATGCATAACGTTTTCGTAATATACATGTAATTCTGGGTCCTTAGACAAAGTAACATCGCTTTGTAGCGAAACGATATCTAAATTCGTCATCGTCTCTGACTTGTCAATAAATCTTGTCATGTCTTGCTTCATGTCCACGTGACTTAACGCGGCTTATGTCAATCCCATACATTTTAGTCTTTTCTAACTTCGTTATCGTTTTGAAATTGTTACTTTGTCTAAGCCCCCTGTGTACTTCTATAGACTAAAAAATCTTGAAGACGAAATGCGAAACATTGGATGGATGTTTGTTACTCAACGGATCTGGTTGAAAGTTGGCACAGAGATAGATTATTATCTGGAATAGCACATAGCTAGGCTACTTCATGTCCCCAAAAAAGATCAGAAGTTAGTGAATAAAATAAATTAAGTTTTAAAACATCTTGTTTAAAATGAAAAGGTTGCAACAGCATCAATCAAAACAAGCCACATTTAGCTCTAAATCTATTCACAAAAGGTACGAACAATAAGTGAACCAACGTTCAAGAAATTACAAATTGAAACTCCACCCTTTGTTAATAAACATCCTCCATTGAGCTCCAATATTTATTTTAGGAACAAAGAGACTCCGAATAGGGTGTCCAGAAAACTCAAGCAAGTACTTACAATATAATCGTAGTCCAAAAATAGTCGCAAATAGGGTTGCAACTGCCAGGCGTCTGAATAAAGCCGGACATAGTCAGGCTTTTAGAATGCGTCACCGGCCAAATTATTCGGTGTATGGGTTGTCCGGCTTTTGTTAGGCTTATTACATTTAACCAAATAAGCAGAAATTTTGACTTTTAATAAAGGATCTAAAAGAACAAATACACTAATGTCATCATTTAAAAATTTCAACCATAAAATTCGACTTTTTTTACCTAAAGTTCGGCTGATAGTTCGGCTTTCCGAATTTAGAACCTGACAACCCTAATCGTAAAGCAAACAAACCCTGTTTAGAACTAAATATCTTTAGAAGAACCGTAGTTCTTTCCATTCCGGGAATAGAGGCGGTTTCTAAAACAGCTTTTTAGTGTGTATCCCTCGCCTCAGGGTGTAGAGTTACAAATCTCCATGATGGCTCCCACACGGAACCAGCGGTTGTTAATAAATCTTTTCGACACGCCTTCTTAGGATCTTCTTACCGGTTTACAGGTCAAAATTTACTGATTCTGCACGATGACAGCTGGTATGGCTTTTAAGATTTAATACAAGGAGTCGATGGTGTTAGGAAACTATTTATTTTGATTTTTGCTTTTGTACGCCGATGATTTGATAGAATCCTTCAAATATAAAAATTCTATGATGCGATTACTACTGTATGTTTTAGTTTGGTAGGTTGTATAATATTTAGTTTACTTGGAAGACTACACGATACAGAGAATCCTAGTGTTCAGGCTCAGGAAACTTGTAATTTAGCGTTTAAAGGTTATTTTTGTACTGTACAAAAACATTACATACTTGGTAAATGAACTAAAGTTTTTTATTTTTTATTTAACTAAGAGTAGGTAACGCAGACGGCACCGTTACGTCCTTATTCTTTATTTTAAGTACAAACGACACTACAGCGTTCTTGATTCAAAAAAGACATCTAAAGCTTGATTGTATTTGCTTGTACTGATACACATACATTACACCAAACTGAGGAGAATAAAAGAAAAAAATACAAGAGTATACAGGGTAAACATAGCGCAATTTCTTTTCACCATACCTTAAGGAAAAAATGTGTTGTGTTTAGGAGAAAAAGTGTATTCCCCCGTGTGAACGTGATCTATCGGCAAAAGAGTCCGCACGCCTGTTTATGGTCGATAAAACATCTAGGGACGGTCTATTTATGTTGTTTTTTTTTTATAAAGGGTAACATGTGTTGATAGTATTAAATAAGAAAACCACACGTGTGGGTGGCGCCGGTGAGCTACGTTGTTTTATCGCTTAACTACAACGTACCCACATTTTATATTGTATCGCTTTACTGGGACCTATCAAAATTTTGGTATGAAAAATGAAATTTAATTCAGGATTCATTTCTAACTTTGAGTTCTTTTGAGATACAACAATTTAATTTAGGTACATATTTTGAATATATACCTATTCATAATATTTAGCGAAAAACTTAGAGGTAAATTAAATAATAAAAAAATTACAAAGCATTTACAATTTATAAAAAAGAAAGGAGGATGAATAGAACATAAAAAAAATGGCGGCATCATTGTGAATGGGGCCAGTGCCCAAAAGCTTGGAAGCATTGCTACGTTGTATGGCAATGCTGATTCTTTGGTCCAAGAAAAGGCCAGCCCTCAGCCCTTTTGAGATTGTTTGATGTACTTAATCCAGTTCAGACTCATTTAAGAAATTATGTAAAAATAAAAAGCTTTAGAAAAAAAAGCTTGATTATGGACATGATTCAGACTTTACAGCTTAGAAGTTTCAAGCTCTAATATTATTCTATTCAGTAATGAATTAGTAGAGAATATGTAATTTTGTTATTATTAAAACTCTAAAAACTTATTCTACAAGCGTGGAGGGCGTGCCTTGAACGTTAATTATAAAACTCTTCAAAATTTTAGTTTTAAGAATATTAAGAAGGCTTACTTTTGCTTTATTAGACAGAAAAGTTAAACTGAGATCGTAGTTTTACGGATTTAATGAAGTCTTTATAAAGACCGTGCTTAAACTTAGTTTTAATGTTGAGAATTTGAGATTAAGGTCTCTAATAGGGTCTAAGTATTCTGTGGTTTTCTAGTTATACCTACTTACATAGTACACGCGTATTAAAGTTTCGTGACTGACGTGTAATTAATAGTTGTTGTTTTACATTAATTTAGGTACTTGGTGACTAATGATTCAGGACGCGACTATAAGAACAAAACAACCGCTAATTTAGAAGTCATTCCATGTTATATTCTACGGCGTGTGCCAGAAATACCCAAAACATATTGTATTTGCTTTAAACAACAAAGGCTAAATTGAGTAAACACCCATTTACAACACTCGGTACAATAATAATGCTTAATTAAAAAAGCTTTTGAACGTTTAAAGATGTTGGATCATTACGATTGTAATCTTAACGGGCTCTTAACGCGTTATTTGAAGATAATATTTACATTAGCGCACAGCACTAATTGAAAGTCACGCTTAAACACTTTCTTTTAAAACAATCATACACATCTTGCAGAAGGTTTACTCTTACTAATTAGACAGTATTTGTATCGCAACTGAAGTGCAAAGCGTGTTGATCCCCTAACCTGATGTAAAAGTATTTTATTTAACTACTAGCTTCTTCTCCATACAAACTTTGCCCCTCTTTTATACCCCCTAAGGGGTAGAATTTTGGAAAATCCTTTCTTACGGGATGCCTCCGCCATACAAAGAACACACCCTCCAAGTTTCAGGTCTCTACGATCAGCCGTTTAGGCTGTGCGTTGATCCTTCAGTCAGTCATTCATTCAGAACAAAGCATTTTTATGTAGATTACTAACGTCTCTGCATGAGATGAAGCCTTTGCCCTGCAGTTGAACAATGATAGGCTGGTATAATTATTATTACACTAATAAGAAGTAAACCTTCTGTGAGTACTTCATTATTTTGTGCTTTAACATTATCCTGTTCAAATATGACGCCATTAACTTGTTTTTTCCTCGTTATTCCTACCCTCGCGTTAAGTTATGGCAGGCGACATGTGTTGTTCATTATTGGAAATGACACGTTACATTCGTTAGTGATTTTGGGGTGTTATTCTAAACCGTGTTTTCATTGATCTTTTTCCATTCTAATGTCATGTTGAACTTGGTTGTACTTCCAATAATCGGCTTGCGTTTTGCTTAACTTCGATAAGACAAACAAAAATCGGATAAAAGTTTAGGTGTATGAAAGTTCAACGACACTGGATTATCCACTTCGAAGATAGCACACAAAGCAATCGAATTTTATTTAGGTAGTTTAGGTAAATAGATTAAGTTATCATCTGAACAAACATAGCAACCAGACAGCTGGTCGCCATTTTGGCGGGGTTTTATCGTTTTCCCCGGAACGATTTATCATAGAGGTTAGTGTCAATACATGACGGATCACTGCTGAGTGTGCTTGAATCGATAAGTTTGTTTATGGTTTAGTAGATGCTTCGCCAGCCATGTTATTATACTATCTGAGGCTTAATAAATGTTGGATTTCTTATCGGGTTAGGATCGGTTAATTGACAGTTTTGCTTATTTGTAAGTACTGTTACGGCATCGGTACTAATCGGTAGGTCAAGCAATGTAGGTAGTTTCAGCATGATTACTACTGAAATTTAAAAAAAATCACATAGTTTAGTCTCTGTCACATAGTTAATGCCAGCAAAATAGTATAAATAGTGTAATTTATTTATATCCTTTTTTTTCTATCATTCTTACAACCCCAAATTCCAATATTTTCTTAGATTTATTTCCGAGGATTTATGATTAAAATCTGTAAAAGAAATGTTACTTAGTAATGAAATGAAACTTTTGAATAGCATGATTTGAACAATAGTTAGTACGATTTGAACAATAGTGTTTGTCGATATAAACAACAATAGTATTCGTCTGTAGAGTAATATTCACTGTTCATGGAGCATAAAACTGAACTCGTTGAATACCCTTGGATTGTTCCGTAAGATTAAAAACGCGAAATCTTATCGTCCAACGGTTGTTGCAATCAACCTTGGTTTTTAGTACAGAGAGACTATTTTGTAAAACTTTGCTATAAGTGCCTATAACAAAAAGTGGGGAGATATTAATCTTGTTGCTTGGGTTGGGAGTATAAATTGTTGGGAATTTAAAATTAGGTACATTACTTAAGAGCTGTTTCTATCAAATGCCCACATTGTCTTAGTAACAAAGGAAAAATGAGGTTGGACTTAGGAAGAGCCTACATCCAGATAGAAATGGTTAATGTTTGTTAGTTAAAGAAGGTATAAATAAGCCAGACATCAAAGAAAACACTGAAGTCCTTAAAAAAAAGATATATATTAAAAACATTTTCGCTTAAAGTCAGATGCAGATACAAATCTATCATAAAGCCAGAACTACATGGATGATATGATTATTGTTCTAGAAACCTTGACTTATGGCTTAGAAATGGCCGACTTAGGCTGTGAAATCAAAACAATGCTTGCACAATGTATTTAACGACTACATAGGAAAGTCCAAATGATACATGTAATTAGTCATTTGCATTCTGTATTGTAATTGCGGCTAATTGTTCAATCTTACAAACACAGACGCAATTCTTATATGCAATGAAGTAATGAGATCAATTGATCTAGGTTAACATAATATACCTCATTCTCTACAACGAGCATGTAAAGTGATTCCTAGGCCGAGGACAAGGAACTTATGACTTTATGACGTCAGCCAGCTGGTCAATTGACCATAATAAACCATCCATAACAATCGTTTAGCTTTATAAGCAATACTGCTAAAGTTATATTTTGATGTTATTACGCAGACTTATCAACGCGTTCTGATTGCGATGAATATCTACTAAAGAAATGCTGTAATAACGTGAATCGTCCAATTAGGCTGCCTGTTGTTTAAATTTTATCGAGTATTTAGCTTCGTTTGTTTACAAAAACAAACTTGATAAATAAGCAATTATAATATGATCTGTGTATTGTATCGTGTTACTTGATGCGAATGTGTCTGTCAGGTATTTTTGCGATGCGTTTGTTTGACTTTACTGAATAAATTGCATTTATTGCCAATTTTTTTTTTACATTCATTTTACGAGTTATGTCGTTACCTTACATAATGCTGACCTCAATAGTACCTTGATTATTTAAAATCGTAGCTGTATAACATGATATGAGACATTTTGAAACTTTCTCATAGTCAAAGAAGTGTCTTCGAGTACCGCCCACGTCTTGAAGCTACCAGGGTCTATTACAAGTGTGGTTTAAATCGGTTTCGAACGACATGACAGCTCACATGCCACTATAGCTTCTATTTTACTTAAATAAAGTTTACATTAGCGTGATAACAATACACAGCTGCGTGTTATTGCGATGCTGGTGGCATCCCCAGTGGATGCTGCAACATGCATAGTAATAAGTGCATTTAAATAGACGATCACACGTGTTGACATGTAATCATGGTATTTTTGGTGTGTCCTAGATTGTGTGCATTAATTGATACCAACGCGGAGTGACGGGACTTGACATGGTGGGTGATGAGACAAATATTATTTACCAAATGTTGTTATGGATGTGATGAATGGTAACGCTTGGCTTGTAAATTTAAAACGGTGGTTTTATTACGGCTAAGAAAAAAAAGATTGTGGCAATAATACTACCTAAGTAATAATAATAAATAATAAATAATATCTTGGGACAACTCACACACGGCCATCTGATCCCAAGCTAAGCAGAGCTTGTCGAGAGTTATTTTTTCGTCAAAAATAACTCGACCGTGTCTCTTTTAATTTCCACAAAAGCTGCATTAAAGCAGAAAAAAAAAACAAAGTGAAATGTTCAACCATTTTCAGTTCTTTAGTGAGTAAGCAAAGCATTGCTTAGTCAGAAAACAAAACACATTACCACCGCTAGCTTTGCCGGAGTATGGTAAAAGCCTCCACGCCAACCTAATTACTGTACCCTCCCACGTTGTGAGAATAAGATATCATCAGTAAAGTTACAAAACAAAGGATTTTCATTCAATTGGCCACATTGAAAGCGAACTCGCGTCGCAACGGCTGTGAACTCTTTGTTTGAAAGGTCGCGCGCCCAGGTCATTGGGTCGATGTATCTACTCTTTTATACCTATTTCATAACCGCACTCGCAAATTAGCTAATGAAACTAAAACCATGTGATTTATGATTAGTTTTTAAGGTATTTTGTTCGATAATTTGACGTAACTATTTCTAATCACTCAGTTTATGGAAAATGGATGAACTGATAACTTTGTCGACTTATTAGCTAATGATCCTGTAGGCCTTATTATAAAACAAAGTCTTTGCTCAAATCAGGTTTAAACCATGCCAATTTTTGTTTTACAAACTTTATCTTTATCGAAATATGGTTCGAAATTCAAAAACTGGCTTGAACGTTTAATAACAATGGCGATGAGAGTTTGGTTTAGTTTATCTGTGGGGCTAAGAAACAAGATTTAAAAAAAAAATATTAGTCACTGCAAAATCGCAGTTTCATATTTCGTTCCTTTGTAATTTAAAATGGCGCTAGATTACTTCATTTCTTAGGTGCATACTTTATTGTACACCGCAGTAAACTTGTTATCAAACTGCATTTTTAATGCTTCCAATAAAACTGTTCATTTTCATGCTGTTACTATGTGACCTATTTACAGTTTATGCAAGCCTACTCGTCTTACGACCTTGGCTACTTCTACTCGATTATAATTTCACTAGCTTTTGACCACAACTTTGTTCGTATAAATGGCGGTTATTGCGGATCCAGGCGAAGTCGCGGAATCAAAAAGAAGCCTATGTACTTATCCAAATTCTGATTCTGTATGCAAATATTGTAAACATTTATTTTAAATGAGTACGTATGGAGTTTCTTGCCCATTCTTCTCCATACAAAGCTACCTTTTGGAACGGGCAACTAGATTTAATTCCTTTTTCTTTTGTATTTTGACGTTCAAAAGTGCCTAATTGAAATAAATGATTTGACTTTGACTTAGATCTCAAGCTCTTTGTCCATTAAGATCGATTCTGAGGTTTTACCGTAGTGAGGTAACAGACAGATAGACAGAGTTACATTTGCATTTATAATATTACTAGCTTTTGCCCGCGACTTCGTCCGTGTATATGTCGGTTATCGCGGACGCAGACGAAGTCGAAGTCGAATAAAAAGTAGCCTATGTCCTTTGTTGGGCTTCACACTTACCCTGTACCAAATTTCACACAAATCGGTTCAGTAGTTTAGGCGTAAAGAAAAGACAGACAGACAGACAGACAGAGTTACTTTCGCATTTATAATATTAGTTAGGATTGTGAATATGCAGAAGGTACCTATGCTATATTAATATTAAGCAAGTTCCTCTTTCCTTTTAACCGGACTGCAAAGAAAGGAAGCATGTATTGCTCAACGCTTTCATTACATCCGGCAGATACTATCGATGATCTTGTAGATCGGATAGCCTGCTTTTTACAAGCTTTTATTTAGCTTGCACTGTTCGTATGTAAGTAAGTATGTATGTATGTAAATAAGTTGTCCTTTCAAAATTTGCAAACCATTTTTCGACCATTTGTTGTTATCCGATTGAGCTGAAATTTTGCAAACTGGTCCAGTCCCCATGACAATGCATGTTTATGATAAACATGACGTGATGCTGCTGCCAGGATTGGCTCCAGACGAGGGAACTCCTCAACGGTTAACAGTAGGGACATGAAATTTTGCACACCCATTGGGAAGACATTGGGTGATGTTAGTGGGTCCACCATGAAATTGCTGCCATCTTCAGAATTGGCTCCAAACCAGAGAATTCCTCAACGGTCGGCAGTAGGGACATTTTGCATACCCGTTCGGATATGATAGACAGCTTGGTGAGTTCACCATGAAATTGATGCCACATCCAGGGTTGGCTCCAAACCCTGGAACTCTTCAACGGTCAACCGTAATAACAGGCAAAAGAGGTATACCGTGACTTGTGTAATTTGGTGAGATGGGCGTCAATAGCATTGGTTTGCAACCTGTCTAGGAGACGGAAAATGAGCAAAATACAAAAAGTAAAGTGATGTCATTCTACAGTGGGTGGCCAAATTATTAGGGACAGCGCCGAGATTTTAATAATTTCTAGTTTGTTTAAATTTTTTAGGGAAATGGGTTGTCTTTATTAGAATAACTACAAACCTTAAAACACTTGCAATAGTTGCTATACCTCTCTGGGCATGTGTAGAGTGCAGTATTAATGTTTTTATTTCTCTAATTTTTCTTGAAGACGTATCTGAAACGTTGCCAATACTAGAAAAAAAGTAATTTAGAGGTTTTCAAGTTATAACTTTAATAAAATTAAAATTCAAGTATTAAGATTAAAAATAGTACCACTATACGAAACATTACTCACGTTCTGACTACGGTTAGCTGAAATAAACTTGCAATGTCAATCTGAAATTTTTTTTTACACTGCTGTAATAAGAGTAATTTTCAACAAAAATCAACGAAATGAGAAAGTCACATCAATTTTCAAAAAAATTGTTCCAGCTCTACAATTTTTTTTACATCAAAACATAATATTAATATCAGTAATAACATCAAATAAAAAAAACCCCTAATAAATCTATTAGTCTATTACTTTGTTTCAAAATAATGTTTCAACTAGATATTACATTTCTATGATTGCTGTCCCTAATAATTTGGCCACCCATGGTAAATCCAATATGGCGGACGTCTCCAAATGGCGATTTATAATTTCAACAGTAGCCCTTACGATATGGGTTTCCAATAAAAGGGCTTGGTTAGCGAAACACAATAACTAAAGTGACGTCATTACATATCCAATATGGCGGACGTCACAAAATGGCGATTTATAATTTCCGTAGTAACCCCTATGATATGGGTATCAAATGGAAGGGCTTGGTGAGCGAAGCATAATAAGTAAAATCACGTCATTCTTAATTCAAAATGGCAGACGTCTTATATAACAATGCAATATTGTTATGACATGGAGCTGACCTGATAATGGACCTGGAATATAGCACATAGCTAAAAAGAATTCCTCGTGGCTAAGTTAATCTTGACTTCTTCTAAGTTAATCTTTCAAAAGACTAAAAAGTAGAAAATAAAATATAAATAAAAAAATATTTTTAAAAACAAGCTTTTATTTAAATGAAAACGTAGCCTAAAAAAAGAAAATATAATGCGAACTAAAAATAAAAAAATAAATTTAAGTGACTAAATGATGTATATGAATATAAATCTTTTCAAAATGTAAAAAATATATAAATTTTAAAAGCTTGAGGCACTGATATTGTGCAGTACACCTGTATAACTGATAGCGTACATCAGTGCCTCAAGCATTTATAATTTATATATTTTTTACATTTTGAAAAGATTTATATTCATATACATCATTTAGTCACTTAAATTTATTTTTTTATTTTTAGTTCGCATTATATTTTCTTTTTTTAGGCTACGTTTTCATTTAAATAAAAGCTTGTTTTTAAAAATATTTTTTTATTTATATTTTATTTTCTACTTTTTAGTCTTTTGAAAGATTAACTTAGAAGAAGTCAAGATTAACTTAGCCACGAGGAATTCTTTTTAGCTATGTGCTATATTCCAGGTCCATTATCAGGTCAGCTCCATGTCATAACAATATTGCATTGTTATATAAGACGTCTGCCATTTTGAATTAAGAATGACGTGATTTTACTTATTATGCTTCGCTCACCAAGCCCTTCCATTTGATACCCATATCATAGGGGTTACTACGGAAATTATAAATCGCCATTTTGTGACGTCCGCCATATTGGATATGTAATGACGTCACTTTAGTTATTGTGTTTCGCTAACCAAGCCCTTTTATTGGAAACCCATATCGTAAGGGCTACTGTTGAAATTATAAATCGCCATTTGGAGACGTCCGCCATATTGGATTTACCATGGGTGGCCAAATTATTAGGGACAGCAATCATAGAAATGTAATATCTAGTTGAAACATTATTTTGAAACAAAGTAATAGACTAATAGATTTATTAGGGGTTTTTTTTATTTGATGTTATTACTGATATTAATATTATGTTTTGATGTAAAAAAAATTGTAGAGCTGGAACAATTTTTTTGAAAATTGATGTGACTTTCTCATTTCGTTGATTTTTGTTGAAAATTACTCTTATTACAGCAGTGTAAAAAAAAATTTCAGATTGACATTGCAAGTTTATTTCAGCTAACCGTAGTCAGAACGTGAGTAATGTTTCGTATAGTGGTACTATTTTTAATCTTAATACTTGAATTTTAATTTTATTAAAGTTATAACTTGAAAACCTCTAAATTACTTTTTTTCTAGTATTGGCAACGTTTCAGATACGTCTTCAAGAAAAATTAGAGAAATAAAAACATTAATACTGCACTCTACACATGCCCAGAGAGGTATAGCAACTATTGCAAGTGTTTTAAGGTTTGTAGTTATTCTAATAAAGACAACCCATTTCCCTAAAAAATTTAAACAAACTAGAAATTATTAAAATCTCGGCGCTGTCCCTAATAATTTGGCCACCCACTGTAGAATGACATCACTTTACTTTTTGTATTTTGCTCATTTTCCGTCTCCTAGACAGGTTGCAAACCAATGCTATTGACGCCCATCTCACCAAATTACACAAGTCACGGTATACCTCTTTTGCCTGTTATTACGGTTGACCGTTGAAGAGTTCCAGGGTTTGGAGCCAACCCTGGATGTGGCATCAATTTCATGGTGAACTCACCAAGCTGTCTATCATATCCGAACGGGTATGCAAAATGTCCCTACTGCCGACCGTTGAGGAATTCTCTGGTTTGGAGCCAATTCTGAAGATGGCAGCAATTTCATGGTGGACCCACTAACATCACCCAATGTCTTCCCAATGGGTGTGCAAAATTTCATGTCCCTACTGTTAACCGTTGAGGAGTTCCCTCGTCTGGAGCCAATCCTGGCAGCAGCATCACGTCATGTTTATCATAAACATGCATTGTCATGGGGACTGGACCAGTTTGCAAAATTTCAGCTCAATCGGATAACAACAAATGGTCGAAAAATGGTTTGCAAATTTTGAAAGGACAACTTATTTACATACATACATACTTACTTACATACGAACAGTGCAAGCTAAATAAAAGCTTGTAAAAATCATAAAATATAAATTACTGATGCTGTGATGGCACAATGCTTAAGGTGCCTATAAAATTGTGCAAATATCAATTATAACTTTTTCAATTTTTATAGTAAGATTATTTTGGACATCTCTGACATGGGTGAAGAAAAACATCGTGAGTAAACCTGGGCTTAAAATAATTCACATTATGTCTGAAATCGCCAATTCACGCAAGCGTGGTGATCAATGCTCGTGTCTTTTCTGGACGAGAAAACGCTTTTGCCCAGCAGTGGGCGAGTGAATAGGCTGGTATTATTTACTTACTGATTGGAAAGTGGAGTTAAAAACATCTTTACACTTATTTTACACAGTTTATCGCATTTTACAATGTTAATGCTTCAATTAAACAATCGTGGAGGTTTTCGGGCACTGCAAAGAAAATAAGAGGGATGAAAAAGACAAACATATAATGTATTTAGGTATAAGCTTATTGTATCCTACATACACATACATAATCCTCTTTACTACAATAGTTCCCAGATACAAAAATATCTTCTAATAAGTTTCTTATTTTATGGTCATTCGCTTATTTGATCCTGTGGCAGCCTCTTTCAAACTTTCTCAGATACGGTCGTTTCATACAATTCTTACTTACGATATGGTCATTAAGCTGTGAGATTTCTACCCGAAAAACGAGTTATAAACTTCTGGGCAATAATATAACTATAATTAGTGTACAATATCTGCGGGAGCAACGATAATCTGTACTATGTATTAGGAACAAATATAATAAATCTGAAGAGGTTTTTTGTTTGTTTGTGTGGTTGTTTAAACGCGTTTATCTCTGAAACTGTCTATCGAATTGGAAAAAAATCTTTTGTGTATGATAGCCAGACTCATGAGGAATAGTATAAGCTACATATATAACATCATGCCGCGACCCACGGGAGCGGAGCAGTAACCAGAGACGTAACGTACCGCGGGTAATAAAACAGCGCGGACGAAGTCGCGGGCAGAACCTAGTAGCAAATATCTGTTTGTAGAAATACTACACCATTGAACCATTGACATTCCTTATAACAATAGAGATGTTTATTTAATTACATCTATGTCGTAATAATTACAATACACATGACTGTCATACCTGTAACCGTACTAGTAATGAACGTAGCAGGTGTACGGTCACCATTTTCTTTTCGCGGGGAAATCCTCTTGGAACTCCTCCGCCTCGGGGAAGGCGGAGGGGTGTGTCGGACTCCTACCGACTCAAAACCCCACGGTGTTTCTCCAATTACCTTTGGCTGGGGCACGGGGTTCTCTCTGAGCATTCTTCTGCAACCCGGCAGGTATTGACCTGCCACCACCGCAAGGCGGCTCCCGTCACCCACCGGCCGCATTGACTCCAGAAAAGCGCGCCATTTTCTCTTGGTCCTGTCTCTGTTTGGGCGACGGACTGACCCCGAGACCGCAGCCCACATTATGTCACTATTATAACAACAAAAACCACCCTTACTGCTACGCAATAAAGTGTCTAAGTTAAACTTACTATGTACTTGTACGTGCGGTTAACTATACAGGTGTACTTCCGTGACCCTGCTCCCGCCCTTGCTTGCGGCACAAGTGCAGGTTATACAGTATTAATGAGCTAAAGGTACATGTTGTAATTTGTTCGCTGATCTTTTAACCTAACGTAATTGTTGGTGTGTACTTGACTTTGAACGTGGCGTTAGTGTTTTTCTACTAGAATACGATGGGTTTTTTGTTACTTGAAAAAATCGACAGTATTTAAGCATACATACATACGGGGTGTAAAAAACGCAGCTGTTAACTACGCATACTGCAAACTAAGTTGAACGAATTTTTTTTTTTGAGAAACACCTTTTTTTTGGTGTGAAAAATCACTGTTTATGATGCCATACAAATCATACAATGTGTTGTGCTTATGGGTGCATACAACAGTACAGGAGTCTTAGGGGTTATAAAACGGGCATTTAAAACTTGTTTTCTTTAAAAACGTAACTAAAAATTGGACCATTGACCATCAATATCTTCATTCCCAAGTATGATCCACAACAAAAAGACGATCGCAATAATTAGTAGAACATGTAACGTTCGACTCCGTTAAGTGTTTCATATATTTTATTTTTTCCAACAATGTTGATGACGTGGTTGGCCAAAGGTAGCAGAGGTCAAGCGGTTATTGATCTCTAAATGAATTTGAATGATTTATACGTCAGTCTTAGCACTCGACCAGTCCAGTTAAGAAATCAGAGAACAACATGGTTTAACAAAGGATTGAAAAATCATAACGATGGAGTCCTTTCAAATCTAGAATAAAACTGTTAATATCTTAAATCTTTACTACCATTTCCTTTTTGGACAAACGCAAAATAACCTCAAACAAATTAACATAAACATCAAATGTACGACCAAAAACGGACGACGAAATGGTTCGTCCAATCGTCCTTAATAGTACACTGGAAGGACATAATATGACGTCACACCTCGTAGAGCTAATTAAACGATGCGATGCGGATGTGAGTCGTTAGTCGTCTTTCATTTACTCTGTTAATTTGTATTTTCATTATTAACTCACTGCAGTGAACCAATTAAGGTTGTAAAGGTCAAAGGTTCGAGTCAAAAGGGGCTTTTGTAACCTTCTGAAAGTTTTTAATATTTTAGTGTTGAATGGTTTTCAGCTTCTCTACTTAAGACGTCAAAGTCACCTTTATTTTTGTATGAAAAGAAAACCTAACCTACCCGAAGTAAGGTCGAAAATGCGTAGTGTGTTTAGGTGAGAAAAGGCCTACGTGTTGGCCTGTATGTCACAAGTGTAGGTGCGGCAGTTTTAATTGCATCTTAATTAGGTTTAAACGTAATCGTCTACTGACTTGGATATATATTTGGTTAGACATGCCTTTATTGCCCATGAGAAAAAAAGAAAAAGAGAGTAGAAAAATATTAAACATAAAAACATTATCGATCATTTAAACAAATCAACCAGCCAAGCCAACTACTATATTATTTTCACCTTCATAGGCATCTTTGTAATTTCAAATCATATTTCTTTAATAATCGAACCGAACTGAACTATGTGTAGCCATTAATAAAGTTGAAAATTATCTGTAGTTAATATCTGATTTTTCTTCCAAATTTTCCGTTTGACGTATCCATGTATCAACATCAGTCGATCCCACTACAAATAAAAACAAAACATTTTAATATTCAAACAAACTACTAACAATAGTAATATATTTAAATAAACAAGAACTAAATGTATAATAGGGCAAGACTCGAGTCATGATTCACCCATACTAGTGTGGGTTAGCGACATCGCATTATATTTAAAAGAAATGTTTGTTTTACATCGCATGATATGTATAATTTTCCCATTTGTAATCGCCAGAAGAAAGAAATAGTGGTTCACAAACAAACGAACAGTAGGTACCTAATAAATAAAAGAAACGTTGACTAAGAAGTTTTAAAAGGGAGTAGAGGGGAGGTCGTGAATTCGTGAGTCTCTGCCCTCTTTAATATATTGGCTTCGTTTTAAAATGTCACAAAAACTCGTAGTTACGTTGCAGTTTAAGAGTCTTGGTAATGTTTTATTAATCACTTGTTTTTTCTTCCACAGGTACAAGTCATCGTTTTAATGGAACTGGGGAAACTATTCTGTTACCGTAAGATGTAGTCTATAAAAATAAATACAATTATGTTCGTTTGTAATGTCAAAATACATTGTAATAAATGTTTACATGGTATTACTTATACAAAACAACCAATTTCTTAAAGTTTTGTCTGTCTGACTGTTTGTTGCGGTTAATCTGCAAAACGGCTGGTCCGATTTTGACAGGACTTTCGCTGGCAGATAGCTGATATTATAAAAAGTAAGATAGGCTCCTTTTATTTTCGAAAATGAATTATGGTTTCGCACAAAAAATTAATAACCCCGCAGAAAACCAACATTTGGGCAGACGAAGTCGTAAAATAAGATAGAAAAGTAATAAGTTCCACCTTTCCTTACCAAGTTATTCATAAACTCACTACTTTGTAACCATAACGACAATGTAAGTTTAACTCGGCCCTATTCGGATACGCGGCCAAAATGATCGGTACTTCACGTATTAGTATTCAACCTTCATTCTCGCTGGGATAACAGATTTAGTTAACGCGCTTGCAAGGAGCTCGACATATTAAAAGGAAATTAGATTTGAGGCGGGCTCCGAGTTGATGATAAAGTCACTTCAGCTGGCGGAATATGGGTAATTTATTAGAATTCCTATTATTTCGCGTGCTTTGTACAGAGGGAATAATTTATTTTCATATTCCGAATTTCTTGCCTGCTTCTGACATTTAAATTCTTTTCGTTATTGAATTTTTCGTGAATATACAGGCCAATGGCACAACACTAAACGTTAAATACAAGAACAACTACTTAACTTTTATTTATTTAACCTTTGTTTTATCATTGTTTTAATTTATAGTTGTTGTTGCTTGAATAATTAATTAGTGAGTCGTTTACACGAAAATAATCAAGCTAATTAACATTAATTGTCAAAATGAAGACCTCTAATTCCTGCAATTAGAGGTCTGTGTGTCTGAGTGTTAAAATTTTAGTGTAGATTTTTTTTTAATTCTTTTTTTTTTTTAATGTGAAGGAAAACATTTTGAGGAAACCTGGACTTAAGTTAAGACTAGCTTTTTCTCGCGGCTTCGCTCGCGTTAAATACGTTCTCTGTATAAAACTCTCTAAACAAACTTTTGGAAAATCATACAAAGAATACGCCTCTAAGTTTTCTCCGTCAGTCATTCAGGACAAAGCATTTTATATACTGTATAGATAAGTCTGAAATCGCCAATCCGCCTTGAACAAGCGTGGATATTAATGCTTTTTTTTAAATTCTTCTCTGTACGAGAAGCGTTTAGACAGTAAAAGGGTTGTATTATTATTAGTGAGGAGTTGAAGCATCAAGGTGTCTGACTATATAATTGTATTTGTAAAATACACTTTTTAAAGCGGCCTATTCACGTTACACAAGTTATTGCGTAACAAAATGTTTTGAATTTTGATACACTGTTTATGCTAATCATTATTACATTTTCAGAATAGTCAAGTGAACGTAGGGAACGTTACGCGGTAATAACGTTAATATGCCAGTGAATCACGAAATTGTTATATTTTGTGTAATTATGTGGCTTTGTTTTTTTTTGTGCTAATGGCTTGAAAGGTTTTACAGACCATATTTAATTATGATGTTAATATGTCATGTATGTAGGTACATCGTTTTGAACTATGAATGTCATTATTCCTTTATTAACAGCAACAAAACATAATATTTTATTATAAAATGAAAGAGAAGCAACATTTTTTCATAGCAATTCTCGCTGTTTTTAGAAAAATAAAAATATTTCGCTAAGCATTTGATTATGGCTTGCTTTTTTTAAAATCGAGAATAATTGAACAAACAAAAGTTTTTAAAGTAAAAGCCTGTGACTAAATGAAATAAAGTAAGCACATACGCATTAATTGAATTAATCACTAAACAAATTAGTTTTGGAATGGTATGTAACCTATTTAATTATTAAGAACATTGAAAACGAACAATCACCCTAGACAAGGTAATGGCCTGAATTTATTTATTTTTGTTTTGTAAAGAAAATCCTTGGTGAATTGAGCTTGATGTGAGTTGTACTGCTAAAAATTGACATCTCACCTCTAAGCTAAGCTACTTTACCTAAATTTTTTGAGAGAGGTTTTTTACGGACTAAAAGTATGCACGCCTCATATCGTTTTTCCAGCATTACCATTCACATCACTACACTGGAATGCATGTCTTAAAATAAAGTCTACGCTTCACTAAAATAGAGCACACTTTTCTTCGTCGTAAATAAAACGTTTACAAATTGATTTTGTGACTTCGTCCAAACACTGCATGTAAAAAAATCCATTCAATATGGCAAGTTTTTGTGGTGATATGCAATAACAAGTTCTGTTTACCTTGCGATAAGTTTTAGTATTCAATGAAATCACGTTTTTGTGCTAAGTATATTATAGTGTTTGGAAATGGAGCGAGAAAAAATATGGGGTGACTGTTTTCCATTAGTTGATTGCTTTAACGATAGTCGACTTTTAAGTAACAGCTATAGATAACTTTACTTAATGTGTTTTTTTTTTCTAAGTTTGTAAAATGTTTATTGTGTTCGCAACTTAACATTCAACTTATTGCTGTTAACTTAATTTGAATTGAGCGTGAGAATCACTGTTAATAAATAAATGTTTAGTAGAGAGTGAGATACAACGAGAATAATAAAACATCACACGTAAATACACGTGATCAGTTTTGGTAAACCGTGTCCCACTTGAATAAGTAGATCTAAGACTAGACTCTGTCCAACCACTGATTTATCTGTCATTACTTAGTTTAGAGGCTTTAATATCAAACACGTTAAAACAAGCTTCCAGCCATGCAATAGCAGAAAGTTATCTCGCATTGCACTATTTTTTATTTAAAACCAGTATCAGTCGTTTCGAAACCAGAATCACAAAAAAGCCAATATCCGCTTACATCAACCAGATTTAAACGGAAATAACTGGTAACATTATGACGCAAAAATAATCGAGTCGACGACTCGACTTATCGATACGTAGGTAGGTATCGAGTCGCGGACAGATAGTGATGCGGCTCGATGTTCTTGCATTTTCCAGACGATTAGGTTCCGAGCGATTGTCGATGAAAAATTGCCGTCGCAGTCTTGTCACGATTTTCAACATGAATCGATTATTGATTTCCAATGGACCCCTGCTATATTATGTATGTAGCTTCGTCATTTATTCGCTCATCTGATCCGTATTATGGTTTCATTTCTGCGGCTTTTATGGACTATAGCGGGAAACTTGCTTTATTGTGGTGGTCAGACTGGTAAGGGGTCTTGAAGTGGATTTACCTACATATTTACTGTAGGATTTCAAATTTTAAGATGTCATTTTTAGACAAGCAAGCTAGTCTGAAACTTCCATCAATCAATTTCTTACATTGCTGAAGTTTTTTCCCTAGGACTACATTTTCTATTTTATTGATCATGATGATTTAAACTTCAAGAAAATCATTTAGAATTTTACTAAAAAGCCTTTTCTATGTGAGGGTAATCTTTCATAATAAACATTTTGAATTGGAGATATCCGTCATCCGTTTCGTTTTTCATTTCATATTGAGGAAACGTCACCAAAGCGTGGTACCTTACCTAGGGTGTGATGGCAATTTGTATTTCATTTCAGCCAATATCCTTCTCCGTCTGGAATTTTTACTCGGAAATGATACTGTCTGCTCGTAGTAGTATATATATAATTATGTCGAACAAGTACCTCATACAAGTAATTCTAGTTGTTTACTTTATTAGAAAATAAATTAAACATTTATTTATTGCAGCGGTCTTAATTCATCTCTTCTCTGACGTCAGAAACTAATAAACAAAGTAAGTGCACAAAATATTGCACTTTGAATCTATTGTTTAAGTTTAATAAGTTTATCATATTTTTCTTACTATTTATTCACGTCTCAAAAGGCAACTCCCCGATAGCGCAAAATAACTTATACGTAGTAGTTAGGGTTGCCAGACCATAAAATTAAAATAACTGGATGACTGGGAATTGTTGGGATTATCGGGATAAAAAAACGCCTGTAATAATATCAAAATACTACCGTTTATTTATAAATCAGCCTACACGTCTATTCCTGTCGCCATGAACATGAAATGTTTTTTTTAATCCGTCTATTGATTTTTCTTTACGAAGCAGTTTGTCGAAATATTCAGTATATTGTCGGGAATCGTGTGAAATGTCAGGAGAATTTCGACGAATCCCGACCATGTGGCGACCCTAGTAGTAATACCAACTACGCGTATCACAAACATGCAGCGGCTGCGATTGTTTCGTCGCGTAAACATCACGCTGAGACTCGTGAGAGTGGACCACTTTATAAACAACGCACTGATATTATGCTCACTAACTGGCACGTGGTTTATTTTATTAGATAGGTGCGTTTTCTATTTGAACATTTTATGTGGTCATAAAAACATATCAAGCATGACAGGATATTGTTATCGAAAATCTAGAAAAAAAATTAAATAAACAAGTCTGTGTTTAGGTACCTTCTGTCAGGTTATAATTATCTGGCATTGAACGCTAGAGTAGATTAAGTATTTAGGTACCTATTGTAATTAAGAACAGTGTTACTATGACGGCTGTCTCGTAACTGAAGTGTATTAAAATATTTTTTTTTTCCTTCTAATTGATTCCATGATGATGCAAAACATTACAGTATAATTATGTATTTTGAGCAATGATATGGTTGTTGTAAATTGAAACCTGCATCGCAAACCTGAATATTGACATTATTATAATGAACAAAAAATATAATTAATTACCTACCTGCGTTACTTTTGAAGCACAACTTAAAAATGGAAATACAGCGATAAATTATTAATATATCATCGGGCCATAAACTATAGGTAATGTAAATCAAGCATTAAACGCTTTAAAGCGGCCGTAGCCGAATGAACCACAGCATAATGCAATGCCGCGCCTCCGCCGCTGAAACGTGCTTTCAGCGAAATTTTCGAACAACGCAAACCCCGAAGTCCCCGAACAATGTTTTCTGCCATTTACAGTGCGATGATTTAAAGCGATGCATCGCTGTGTGTAAGCGATTCAACGATACGGACGCGCGTAGTTGGTGCTCGAATATTTAAATTTAGATTAAAGCCGCATATTATTAGTTTGATAGCAAATATTGGGGGGTTCAATAAAGCTCAAAGAGGAAATTATACAGAGGCTCGCTATTATACAAGGTGCAGTAATTTTCCTAGTCAAATTCAAGTAGGTAATTAAGCTAGTGAATCTCAACCCAAATCAATAGTAGCAATTTTTTTTTTTGTGGCTTTCGAACTAGCAATCTTGCCGCAGGCGGGACGATAAACCCGCACGCACACACTGATATAGTCGCGCGGCTCTGCTTATTGCATACGCAACGGAGCGATTCTGTTCATTGAAAAAGGTGTATTCTAAAATTTAAATTACTGTCAAACATCAACAACAGAAAAAAAGTATTTATTAATTATTGACCACGTGTCGTAATTTTATTTGATTATTTATGTCTTTTATGACAACCTTCCAGAACTGCACCTTGTACAGTAACAGCAGTAACAGAATACAATCATTGTTAAGTTTTTAAGGGGCCTTGTCATTGAAATTAATGGCGCAAAAAGCAAGGTGTTCGTTTTTATACAGTTACTGATACCTGATAGCACAAATTAATGATTATCGTAATAAAGCAAATAAGTAATAAACTTTTGAATTGTCAAGGAGTCGATCAGTTAGTCATAATGTTGAAGCTAGTTGCTCCAAAACTTACGGAGAAGAACGACAGAGAATCTCCACGGACACGCTTTTCTATTAAGTTTTTACAAATTCCTAATTACATTATTTTTTATGCTTCTAAAAGTAGAGAGAAATCATCATCATCTGCCTAGCCTTTTTCCAACTATGTTGGGGTCGGGAAAAGCAGAGAGAAATAAAAAACAATTAAAAAAACGAAAATATGAGCCATGGCAGTTAAGAGATTACCAAACTCAACTGACAGTCAGCTAAAAACTCGTTTACGCAAGCCAAACCCCAATAAAAATGTCAAAACCCACGCTGTTACTCGATCTACCGTGATGTAGAAAATGTAATAGTAATCAGTTAAGCGTTAGAAAGTTGATTTGAAAATGGCGTAAAAAATTGTCACCCGACGCGACGTGAAACAGGCGATTTCCACGCGTATCCGAAACGAACCGTGCATAATGCAAGCTTAGTGTCGAATGGTCTATTAAATTTTTAAACGATTTAATGGCTTAGTTTCGTTTCAGTAACGTTCACCTGTGGTATGGTACTTTACTATGAGTCTATGACATAACTGAATGGAATTTAAAAGTGAAACGCTTTCTTTTGGCCAAGTTTGCCCATCATTGAAATAAATACTAAAAGGATACTAATTTTTTAACTTAAATATTTCTATTACTAATTTGTAATATAGTATACTGGAATCAAAAAACAGATTTTTTAAAGACACTCAAGCGTTTATTGCCATTTACCTAAATGACAATCAATAAAGAGTCAGAAAATTATGTATGTTTTTTTTTACCTGTATTAAGTCCCACTGAGTTCTATGTAAAAAAATGCAGTTATTTCTTTATCTATGATGTCAATCCTAATGCCTACCATTTGTCGTTTTTCTGGGCATCACTTGGCCAAAGTTTTCTTAAAGAATAGGCGTTTCCCTTTACTATGTTAATTTCTTAGCGCCTAGTATTCGTGACCAACTGTAAATATAGTACTCACTAATGCTAAGCTATTTTGTAGAGGACTAGCTGCTTCCCGCGACTTCGTGGGCGTGGTTTTTGTCTTTGGTCCTGTTGTTTTTTTTTTGTTTTGTCCTGCTCCGCTCCCGTAGTCGTCCCGTGGTCGTAGCGTCATGTCATAAAGCCATATATTCGGCTATTTCGCATAAGTCTGGTTATCATAATATACAAAAATATTTTTTCTCGAATCCGATTCGTAGTTCCAGAGATTAGCGCATTTAAACAAACAAACTCTTCAACTTTAATATTTTCGTATAGATATCAATCAGAACAAATATTAGGTGCCTGTATTATAAGAATTTCAAAAACTTTACACGGAGATTATGGTTTTTATTTCATCCGTGTAAAGCACTTACCTACAGCCTTTGACAAGTACATCGGCTAGACCTGGCTTATTATTACCGAATACAGCTGATTACACACGAGTATAATAAGAAAAGTCAAGGCATGGAAAACAATGGATGTAGTTACGCAGGCGTTGCCAATCAGTTCAATAACTAGTAAAATAATAATCACGTCAACGCGGCGCTAGCGCATTGTACTCTTGTATAAATCGCTATTAATCCTCTCGGTACAAACAATCTCGTATGCCGAACCCAATTTTGCATATGGAACTGGAATAACTTTGGCACAAAAGCTTATCGGGTAAACGGGGCAAAAATGTAATATTTATGAGACACTAAATCTAGGTCAATTTGTTTTAAAATTTGCACGACTACGTTTGACCTGGATGTCTATTTCGGGACTGGATTTCCAGCGGGTTTGAGGGGTATTAGTGGACGGACAGCCAAACGGACACTTCGTTTTTATAATTATTGCTGCTAGCTGGCACATGTGCGAATTTGTCAGTTTTTTTGAGGAGAGCAGCTTGTCTGTCCACGTTGGACGTCCGTCCTTTGAAAGTCAGCTCTATTAGCTCTAAAATCCGTTGGTCGTTTTATGAGTTATTCGCAGTCGGATATAAACTTGTTAGTTTTTTTATTCAAACGTCAACATGTTTTATTTATTTACTTGACGATGGAATAACAGAATGGCTATGATTATAATTTATGTGAGTGGTTCAATACAGAATTATTATTATCTTTTCTACAGGGCTAGTTAAACACAATTGTTCATTTGCAAAAGGGTTATAAATCGCATTCGTTGCTTGGACAAAAACTTGAACGTTCGTAATGAAATCAAGTTACATCGTTAAAAGGGGCGGAACAAAGGAGATCGTTACCATGACAACGGGCCGACACCTGGACGTTTTAGATTGATAGTCTGGTCCATTCGTCGCGGGGTGATATGAAAAATTTGCATACTAATGTAACGGAGGTTCAGAGGGAACTCTCATAATGAAAACTCGTTTTTGGACGTTGATTTGACTTGTTAGAGTTTAGTCCAAATCTGCATTAAAATATACGGGCGTTTTATAAAGTCAAATAAGAACGTAACTGCTTAATAACGAATATTTTATGGGTGCTAGCTAAGTACTAACACTACCGTCTCATCTCTATTTTTATCCTCTCCGAACGGAATGTAATTTTAGAAGAAAATTAAATTCGAAACAATAAGATTTTCAAACTTCGAAAACCAGTGACGTCCATCATGGAAAGCGGATCGACATATCGACACGACATCGACACGTTCAACACTCATCGACTATTCATCGTCGATCGTCTGCTCATGAATATTGATAGAACTTTCGCGAGTATCACATAATCCAGCATCGGATCTAGGGGGCTGATTGGGACCCCTCGTAATAAAGACCGGGATTAAACAGAGCGGGTAGTGTTTTCAACACTATTTGCATGAAAATACCCAATTCCAAAAAATAATTGGAAAGGAGCTACGGCCAACAAATAACCTAGAGTCCATCTCTGTCTAGGTACTACATAATCAATAGTATGTGTGGTGCGGTCACATAACATTTCCATTTAGCCAACCTCAAAATAATAATACATTTAATACACAAATGGAAATGTTGTTTTCATTGCTGGTAAAAAATTTACAACATGTAAAAGCCGTGAAGTAAAAAGTAGAAAAAATATCTGGCCGCGCCAAAACACGTTCATAAATAGGTACGTAAAACTGGAAAAAATGTAATTGAGTTAGTAACGCAACCCAGAGCCTGGGCATTGAAAAAAAAACCTCAAACGAAATTCCGTGGCGAAAAAACTGGTCATCATAATATCCAGCACAGACTGAAGCAGTAATAAAAGCGCGCACATTACTAAATCTAATTATATGAAATCTAAATATATAAAAGCGAAAGGTCACTCACTTACTCACTCATCACGAAACATTGAAAACCGCTTGACGTATAAAGATGAAATTTGGCAGGGAGGTAGTTTATAGTTAGTAGACGTCTGCTAAAAAAGAATTTCCCAAAATTCACCCCCTAAGGAGATGAAACAGGGGTCCGACGTTTACGCGGACGAAGTCGCGGGCAAAAGCTAGTTGGCCTAGACAGACGTATTACTGAATTACGATCTTATTAATAAACTGTTGTGCCGGTGTTGTTGTTGTGCCCAGTTGATGGCAATAGGCTCGCCCTCTATCACATGGGACTTAAACATATCTGGCGAAACGTGGCTGTACTAATGAGTACACCTCTGCCTAACCCTTCGGGGATTACAGGCATGATGTTATGTTATGTAATAAACAGTTTTTTCAAGTGCAAGCATTTACGTTTTCTGTACTTTAAACTTTCAAAAGCATTACGTTTGTCTATAAAGATCGTTACACGTGGCTTCTGGATTTGAAAATCATTCCAATGTATAATAAATGTTGGTTTAGTATATAAAATTTTATTAGAAACGACTAGTAACAAGTTAGTAATTTTCCTGTCTAGATTATATTTGGCGGTAGTAGCGATAGCGACCAAGTTTCCGCCCACTATTTATAATATTATATTTCAACTTATAGGCTCATCATATCAGGGATCAAATACGTAATTGGCAAGTATTACACGTACGCCTTAATGTCGACTACATAGGTAGTACCTGTAAAAGAAAAGAAAAAGACGAATTTAAAATTAATCAATGGAAAAATCTTTAAAAAAAAACAGGTTTTAGCGATACTGATAGTAAACGTAGTAAAATAAATACATAAACCAACGCAACTAAAGGAACTCGCAACTCAAACTTACCTAACTTCCTTCAAGCAACGCTTACAAATTGCTCACGAGGACTTGAAACTACTTAATTCTAAGTGAAACGCAATCGTGAGTGGGGCAGCCTAATCCGAAACTACTTGCAAGCAGATCTGGGTGTAATGTGCCAGCGGTAGGCCCTCTCATGAATACTGAAGAGGCCCGGACACCGGGACACTTGGGATTGAGAATGCATTAATTACAACGGGGAATTGCTACGTGGCCGAATCTGACTGTATACACTGGTAAAAGAAGTTTAAAATTTGGTTCTCTCCTATGGTTTCCAATTGCGTGTTTACTTCTCGCTTCTTTTCTATCGATGTTCCTGATACATCTTTAAATTATTTGGGCCCAAAAGGTAGCCACGTTTACTGCCGCGTCAGAGGCGTTGCACAGGTCGTCAAAGGTGAAAGTGAACGGGCATAATGGGGCATAGTCTGATGAGGAGCTTTGCAATCAATACTTTTCACTAACATGCTTCTATACTGTACAGAAAAAAAATCCTCAATATAATGAAAACCTCAAAAGTGTATCTTTACTACACATGGTGGTACAGAGCTAGTACTTCATAACTATACTTAGGTGTAGGTTTGATAAGTTACTGTAATTTTGGCGCAGAACATCTGCCATTAATTTGGTGCGAATTCAAATTTAATCCTCAGTATTGCAGTCCCCTAGGGCTCCACAAAGTGGCTTATAATAACCGAAACCATTACTTACCAATTTATCACAACTCCTAAATCCCTTTTGCAGCACTGCTGCCGTTACAAACTTTGAATTTGAAAATTATGATAAGTAAACAAAATGAATTCATGAATTCAGCGACATTTTAAGACGATATATTCCAACGGCTTTACTGTTGCGTGGTGGCGTAAGCAAAGTTTAAAATTAACCAGAGTAATATGTAGAGCTGAAATGGAAGTTAATCCAACGTACATTACCCGTTACCAATTCAAACCAAACAATCCTCAAAGAAAACTCCAATCCAAAGATCCATTGGAACTGCAAGCAGCGCAGCGCAAAGGTGGCAGATTCGCAAACAGCTCGGCAACCTTGGCGCACACCAAAGGTGACTGTTTACCCTCTCGGCACTCACTGTAGACTCTGCACTCTACGTGTTTTGTATACCCGTACAATTGTGCACTGCGGATGTGTAAGAATCGATACGGGTGAAGTGTGAAATGTAGCAGATTATGTGGTATTGTGACATTATAATTGAATATTGTGGGAGTATGATTTTTAATTTTTTTATTATGTTATTTTTGACAAGACATCCAATAACTGCACGGATTCTAAATAAATTCCATTATTGGAATATTTAATGTTCTAGTTCCAAATCGAAATGATTCTTCGATCGTCTGTTCATTTGGTCCTACTTTGGGAATACTTTTTATCCCTATATCAATAATAACATGTTAATTTTCATCACGAGCATTTATTCGTTATTCTATTACACGGATTACATTGTAGTAGTTTGACATTAATTATATTCACTTGCCGATGTTCTCTAGTATCCGTATAATCTCTCTTAATGTTGTCTTTCGACTTCGCTCGTACAAGGTTCTCATACGGGTAAAGCAATAAACTTAGCATACTTACCCCTGTTTATTTGCACATCAAATATTACTGACGTAGAATATTGCTTAAGTTCCATGTTTAAGATTAATTTTCTATTTACGTGGTTGTTACAATAATCTACCGCTTTACAGGGGTTTAAATAAGGTTTATTTGGGCTTCTCACATGTCACGCCTTTCTAACCTGATGTTGTCCAAAGGGATTCTTCAAGAACATGAGCAGCAGCGTCTTTCAATATGCTGATATTAACATTGCATTTGCCTGGTGTAATGATTATATTCAACCAAAGTCTCCTTGAAATATTAGTTTCCTTTCTGGTGTTGTCCTTGTTGCCTATTTTTAAGACTTCAATAACGATCAGGGACTATTACCGTATTATTAAATTGTTGATCAAATAGAAACTTCGTATCATAAGGAAGTATCCTTGTACTGTTTGTTTCCATTGAATTATTCAAACAGTTAGTTAGGCAACTTCAAGCAATACAAACATATTATGTAACCTATTCCCATTTATTGCCTTATCTATACAGTTGCCCATAAGGAAAATAAGCAACAAAAATTTTCTGTTGTCCCGAAACAACGTAAAAGCATTTGATTGGACGTGCACCATAATTTAACAGTCATACATAACATCACACTTATTATCACTAATGGCTTAGGCATTGTTAGAATTCGTGCCAAAGCACTACTACTTACTTACAACAGTTTTGGCATGACATGGTTGGTTAAATGTTCACGGAAATTGCAGTACGTAAACTTATATTGGGCTTGTAAAATAAATTAACCTAATGAGATTGTCCGCTCATAATTATTTGCGCCGGCCACAGCTTGGTCATTGTTAGACGAATCATTTGAGTCACTTTACTATCTTCATGTGAACCTGATGAAACCCTTGCTCTGAATCGACTTTGAAATATCGAAATAATCAGGTACATTTTTCTTGAATAGCTAAAGGTGAACTGTTATTGGATTCTACCAATGCTCGGGATAAACACCCTTTTTTTTCGTGGGGATTTCCTGGTGGTCTTCTTCCGCTCGGGGAAGACGGAGGTGTGTGTCGGACTCCTACCGACTAAAACCCCATTTACCTTTGGCCTTTCCACTACCTGGCGGGATTGACAGCTTACCTCAACCTCACCTCACCTCACCTAAATTCACCGAGGTAGATTTGACGGAGTAGCGCTACCTGGTCACCACAGGTAAAAAAAAATACAAATAAGAGAAATAAAAAAAAAATATTATACTGAATAAATGTTGCTAAAATGTTGGACTAATTAATTTCAACAATGACTGTAACACTTAACATTGTTTTGTGATAATTTTAATTAGCAACAAAATCACATGACCACTCCTCATAAATATGGAATCTGTGTCAAGTATTGGCCTTGTATTAGTTTAGTTTAGTAAGTAAGTATGTCAAGCTTGGGATCAAGAGGAAACTTTACACTTAACATATGAATGGCCATAAATATGCTTTGAAAGATACCTCAAACCGTGACCCTTAAATCTGTATGGATTGAATCAAAGTGGGCGGAACATGTTACTTGGCCTGCGTAGCCCTTTGAGCTAAAATTGGGGCGAAAGACGTGTCCCCGACCCGCTTCGACGATCACAGCATATTTTATGGCTCAGCGTTTAAGTGAGGGTACTTGGTAAAGTTTGATGTTTGAGCGCATTCAAATTTGGAATGCTTCCTTCGAGTCAGCAGAAAAATAGTAAAGTGGATAGGTAATATAATTTTATATAGAGGATCTTGGATCTCATCGTTTTAAAAGCAACGCAATTGCAACAAGAGTTCTTGTAATTAATTTTTTTTTAACAATATACAATAATGTTATGATTGCAGAAATAACTCTACCTGTCGTGTTTGTTTGTTACCTTATCACGGCAAAACCGCTGAACCGACCATAATGGAATTATACAAAGGGATAGCTTGGGATCTGGATAAGAACATAGGCTGAGGCAGAACTTATAGACCATCACAAGTATTTGAATCTAGATTGAATACAGAGATTAGAATATTTTGTTACGGGTTATACCCACCATAAACAGCAAGTCAGCTCTCTATGAAAAAGTGAATGTTTCCATAGTGCAAGTCGGTTGTAAACGTCGTCTTGCGTAATTAAACCTGCTCGGGGACATCGTTCTTAAAGCAGGGTTGCAAACCTCAATTAACGTCGATTTGTCCGGATTCGATCCGTCAAACGTGACCAGGCGCCCCCGATTAATTTGCTTTCAATGATAATCAAAAACCCTTTGATTTGAGTTCAGGGCATTGTTTGCGAACGAACCTGTCTTTGCAACTATTTGTATTATTTACTGTCTAGTTGGTCTAGTGGTCGCAAAATGCGACTGCTGAGCATGAGCTTTTGTGTTCGATACCCACGTCGGGCAGTATTATTGATTTTTCCATCAGGAATTTCTCCGTAGCAGCCTCGGTGTCTAGATTTGCGCCCGATTGATGGCAATAGGCTCGCCCCCTATAACATGGGACTTAAAAATAACTTTCAAAATTTGGGTGTACTTATGAGTACACGTCTGTCTAAACCTTCGGGGATTACAAGCGTGATGTTATGTATGTTTTATTATTTAAAATCAAAGAAGATACAATTTTATTTTTATAAATTGACATTTCTAAAGCATTGCTCCAAGTAGCTATATCTTTCTAGTTACTTTAAGTTGAATTAAAATCGAAGGGTGGATAGCCTAATGATTAAAGTCGAAGGCAAGGAAATCCGACATATTTCTTGTTTCCTTTGTTTTGAATGCCAAATGACACTGACTCCGATTCGCTTGAAAAGACATTGATTACATCAGCACAGATCTATTTGTTAAATTTTTTAAACTAAATTAGTTTTCATGAGCTTATTTTTCCATCGGAAGCAGCTTTTAAACGTTGTACCGAAGGACCAAAATCCAAACATCATATGAAAAAATATTCGAGAAAAAGGACCATGCGACAATTTGGGCCCACTTTCAACATTGCTCAACAGTAATGAGACCTATATCAAATGAAAGCTCTTAAGATAGGCTTCATTTCATTCTATAGCAGCTAAGTTCAAATCGAGCGCGAAAATGGTGTTTTAGTGCATTTTATCATTTTTATTAAAACCTTGAGCCCAGTTTTCCACATTGTTCAACAGTGATGAGACCCATGCCAAATGAGTGCTCTTAGGGTGTACTTCATTTCATTCTAAGGCAGCTAAGTTCAAATCCCGCGCCAACATGGTGTTTTAGTACGTTTTCAAAAAAAATATATATTTGTAACTACTATAACTGAAAAATATGATTGTGCTTCTCAACAGTGATGAGACCCATGCCAAATGATAGCTCTTAGGGTGTACTTCATTTCATTTTAAGGCAGCTAAGTTCAAATCCAGCGCCAACATGGTGTTTTAGTACGTTTTAAAAAAAAAAAATATTTGTAACTACTATAACTGAAAAGTATGATAGTGCTTCTCAACAGTGATGAGAGCCATGCCAAACGAAAGCTCTTAGGGCGTACTTCATTTCATTCTAAGGCAGTTAAGTTCAAATTCAGCGCCAACATGGTGTTTTAGTGCATTTTGTCATTTTTATTAAAACCTTGAGCGCAGTTTTCCACATTGTTCAACAGTTATGAGACCCATGCCAAATGAGAGCTCTTAGGGTGTACTTCATTTCATTTTAAAGCAGCTAAGTTCAAATCCAGCGCCAACATGGTGTTTTAGTACGTTTTAAAAAAAAAAAATATTTGTAACTACTATAACTGAAAAGTATGATAGTGCTTCTCAACAGTGATGAGAGCCATGCCAAACGAAAGCTCTTAGGGCGTACTTCATTTCATTCTAAGGCAGCTAAGTTCAAATTCAGCGCCAACATGGTGTTTTAGTGCATTTTGTCATTT
Organism: Hoplodrina blanda; assembly: GCA_949316365.1. Lineage (NCBI taxonomy): Eukaryota > Metazoa > Arthropoda > Insecta > Lepidoptera > Noctuidae > Hoplodrina > Hoplodrina blanda. The sequence goes on from OX438564.1 coordinate 10,442,881, forward strand.
TTATTAAAACCTTGAGCGCAGTTTTCCACATTGTTCAACAGTTATGAGACCCATGCCAAATGAGAGCTCTTAGGGTGTACTTCATTTCATTTTATGGCAGCTAAGTTCAAATCCAGTGCCAACATGGGGTTTTAGTACGTTTTCAAAAAAAATATATATTTGTAACTACTATAACTGAAAAATATGATAGTGCTTCTCAACAGTGATGAGACCCATGCCAAATGAGAGCTCTTAGGGTGAACTTCATTTGATTTTAAGGCAGCTAAGTTCAAATCCAGCGCCAACATGGTGTTTTAGTACGTTTTCAAAAAATATATATTTATAACTATTATTAACTGAAAAATATGATAGTGCTTCTCAACAGTGATGAGACCCATGCCAGATGAGAGCTCTTAGGATGTACTTCATTTCATTCTAAGGCAGCTAAGTTCAAATCCAGCGCCAACATGGTGTTTTAGTACGTTTTCAAAAAAAATATATATTTGTAACTACTATAACTGAAAAATATGATTGTGCTTCTCAACAGTGATAAGACCCATGCCAAACGAAAGCTGTTAGGGTGTACTTCATTTCATTCTAAGGCAGCTAAGTTCAAATTCAGCGCCAACATGGTGTTTTAGTGCATTTTGTCATTTTTATTAAAACCTTGAGCGCAGTTTTCCACATTGTTCAACAGTTATGAGACCCATGCCAAATGAGAGCTCTTAGGGTGTACTTCATTTCATTTTATGGCAGCTAAGTTCAAATCCAGTGCCAACATGGGGTTTTAGTACGTTTTCAAAAAAAATATATATTTGTAACTACTATAACTGAAAAATATGATAGTGCTTCTCAACAGTGATGAGACCCATGCCAAATGAGAGCTCTTAGGGTGAACTTCATTTGATTTTAAGGCAGCTAAGTTCAAATCCAGCGCCAACATGGTGTTTTAGTACGTTTTCAAAAAATATATATTTATAACTATTATTAACTGAAAAATATGATAGTGCTTCTCAACAGTGATGAGACCCATGCCAGATGAGAGCTCTTAGGATGTACTTCATTTCATTCTAAGGCAGCTAAGTTCAAATCCAGCGCCAACATGGTGTTTTAGTACGTTTTCAAAAAAAATATATATTTGTAACTACTATAACTGAAAAATATGATTGTGCTTCTCAACAGTGATAAGACCCATGCCAAACGAAAGCTGTTAGGGTGTACTTCATTTCATTCTAAGGCAGCTAAGTTCAAATCCAGCGCCAACATGGTGTTTTAGTGCATTTTGTCATTTTTATTAAAACCTTGAGCCCAGTTTTCCACATTGTTCAACAGTTATGAGACCCATGCCAAATGAGAGCTCTTAGGGTGTACTTCATTTCATTATAATGGCAACTAAGTTCATAAAGTTTTATCTAATATTAGAGTTCTGGCTAGCAAGTCACAATTCATCTGGAAAATGACAAAATACACTAAAACACCATTTTCGCGCTGGATTTGAACTTAGCTGCCATAAAATGAAATGAAGCCTATCTTAAGAGCTTTCATTTGATATAGGTCTCATTACTGTTGAGCAATATTGAAAGTGGGTCCAGGCTTCATACAAAGGTGCCCATGCTCCTTTGTGGAAACAAATTGATGGAGCAAAATGAAGTCGGTTAAATGAAAGACGTAATAAATATAAGATAACAACAAGAATCTTCAAAGACATTGAAGTAATTCGGTTTACCGAGAATACAGCGCCTACGTAATAAACCAACATTAACAAATGAGAAATGATGACGGACTCTTTTTTTTTCTGAAATAAATAATTTTAACCTCCATTGTGTACATAGTTTTGTGGCTTCGCAATTTGAATATTTATATTTCGAATAAAGTTTATTTTTGTAGAACAAAGGCTACTGAGTAAGTTCTATAAAATGGTAGGAAAGGTATGTCCGGGATAAACTCAAAAAGTACTGGACGGATTTGAATGTTTTTTTTTTGTTCTATAGGTATTAAGTCTGGGCAACATATAGGCTATAATTTATCTTGGAAACTTGAACTCCTGATGCAGAACCGCAACAGACCAGCTAAACTATAAGAGATACAAAAATGACACCATAGCAAAAATTGTTACACGTGATGAGCATTTTCTGCTGAGAGAATAAATTTGAAGATCTGGAACACCTGGACAGTCACCTGGGTTCACGCAGACAAAGTCGCGGGCAGCAGCTAGTTTGAAATAATTATTCTTTAGCTTGGACATATGTTATAATTCTGGCCCGATCTGCCTATTTCTAAGTTTTGTACGCAATACACATTATTGATACTCGATACAATCCCAGGCGGAAGAACCAGGACAGTTAGTCGATGAGTACCGTATAGTGTTGTGCCAGTGTCGCAGTATCGATTGGCCGCGGGTTGGGCACAAGGTCGCACAATGTCGCCGCCCTACACGACTGGCCTAGCCGTGCCGGCATTAAACTAGACATCCATTTTTTTAATTTATTTTATTCCAAAGAAAACATACATTACTTGGTGGACATTTTTTACGTTTGGTTTATGGTATACGTAACATGCTGGGCTTAAGGCATTCCCTATTGGGTCGTTTCCCTTAGATTGCTTGAAACGCTTTTGGGGCGACAATGACATTACGTATTGAAAATCAGTAAGCTGTTATCAGAATGATAGCGGCTCGTCAGAGTCTTTGACAAGGCATAAGAGATGAACATACTATACTATACCTACATATATCCTGTGAAAGCTTAGCATTTCAGATATTTGGTATGGTACGGACTTACTAAAGGCTATTTTTTAAATCCTCAGAAAACACCTAACGGAGGGATAAATATGGTGATTTGACAGCTTTTGTACAGAAAATATGTCAAACTGTCATATTAATTCTTTGGATATAGTTATCTGACTTTTGAAAAATCAGCCCTTAGATACATAAAGGATAACAAACTGTTGCCAGTTATACAATATTCTGGGACGGTACCACACTGGTAAATTGTAACCAAAGGCTGTACGCAGTGAGCCATAATGTTTGTCAAAAGTATACGCAAATGTTCAGCCTTACAGAATAATGCGGTATTCCTCAATATTCCATGATCATATATACCGAACATCTTCCGTGATTATTACGTTTCATGAATTATTAATTTCACACTCGCTTGATGTTAACGTTCGGAGCGCACAAAGCATTTCGCCACACTACGAATCAATAATTGTTCACCGAAAATTCAACACGATTGATTTTTCCGAATCAATTATCATTGCAAATCATTCGTTATTCGATTCTGCTTATTACGATTTATTTATTATGGCACACAAAACAATACATTCCATAACATAGATTATTAAAGTTCAGACTAAGACTGTATTCCTAAAGTGTATCTACACAATTGATTGACTGCTGACTGACTGGTTTCCTTCGATATCATACTACTATCATAAATACGAAAGCTTGGAAGGATGAATATTTTGTTGCTTAACCACGCCAGAAAGCATATAGGCTATCGGATTTTTATCCCGGAAAGATGTCCGGTTCCCGTGGGATAATTTATCAAGTTTGACGCGAACGAAGTCCCGGGCAGAAGCTAGTAGATTGTATGAGGAATTTGTTGTATCTTGTACTCCTGTAAGCCAAATTATACCCTGACACATTGATAATAAAGTCTTCAAGTTACCCAAAAACTAACGAGACAGCCAACTGCCTGTTTTTGAGATAGTAAAAGTAAGAAAGATTTTCTTTCTTTCATTGGAAACCTGCAGACTGTAAAGTACTGACCTTGTTTAAAAATTAAAGACACGTGTATCTTCACCAGTTGATCAAACTGTAAAGTTTTTGTCCTAGATCGCACAGAAAGCTCATATAAAATAACATAAAACTAGAGAATTCTAACGAAAGTTCAATCTAAAATCCGGAATTTATAAGTTAGGTAGGAAAGCGTAGGTACTATATTAGGTAATTCACAGATTTGAAGCAATATTTTCCACGGTTTTACTCAAGCTGAACATTAAGGCGCGGCCCCACCGCGGTGCACGGAGAGGCTACGCACGTGTATTAAGCTTCGCTTTGTAAGAAAATGTATGTGGTTGTGTCCACTGCAACCCACGGAGAGGCTGTGCATAAATTTACGTCATTGATACATGCGTGGCTCGCTCGAATAGGCGGTTACATAGCTCAATGCTGTCGACGTGGGTCTACGTTTCCACTGGAGTACACGAATATGATCCATGACTATGTACAGCTCGCTTATCGCAGAGCAATTTTGTTTTTGTCCGGCCTCGGCAACACTGCGTCGCTCGCTCGCTCCGTGCGCCATGCCACGCTATACATAGTCGTGGGTCTTCGTGTAGGTACTCCAGTGGAAACGTAGACCCACGTTGTCAAACAAATTAATACACGCAGCTAAAATGCGCCGCGTGGCCGTGCTCAGCATGCGCCGCGGTGGGGCCGCGCCTTTAAAGGCGCGGGCCCACCGCGGTGCACGGAGAGGCTACGCACGTGTATTAAGCTTCGCTTTGTAAGAAAATGTATGTGGTTGTGTCCACTGCAACCCACGGAGAGGCTACGCATGAATTGACGTCATTGATACATGCGTGGCTTGCTCGAATAGGCGGTTACATAGCTCAACGCTGTCGACGTGGGTCTACGTTTCCATTGGAGTACACGAATATGACGCATGGCTAATGTATTTTCAGTCATACAATACCCTGTGGTGTGTAGCCTCTCCGTGCGCCGTGCCACGCTATACATAGTCGTGGGTCTTCGTGTAAGTACTTCAGTGGAAACGTAGACCCACGTTGTCAAACAAATGAATACACGCAGCTAAAATGCGCCACGTGTCCGTGCACAGCGTGCACCGCGGTGGGGCCGCGCCTTACTGCTTCTAAGAATAAATACCATAAGTGAGAACAAAGACATTACCTTTATTATGACTAATATTCATGTGAACGACGACATTGTGATTATTTCGAGATTTTTTATGGGAACCTTAATACGTAAGTACATGAAACTTTGTATTAAATGGTATATATTTTTTATTCTTCTAACCAGGATTTTGTAGAAACCTAGTTGAAAAGAGTGCCAATGGAGTTTCTTGCTTGTTTTTCTCCATAGAGGCCTATCTACGTTTTGGAACGAGCATCTAGTTTCAACTTTCTGAGTAGCTAACTCCTTGACAATTCAAAAGAAGTTAGTCTTTTATAATTCACACAGCAAAGGAGTGGAACTTTCTGGCTGCGTCTGTATTTCCGAACGCATTCGACCCTAATCTCTTTAAAGTTAGAGTGAAGGCTTTTTCTGGGTAGGCTCACTCCATCGTAGACTTTGTCTCTGTCACCTCTGACCTGCAGCCCTACCATGAACTCTTATCGCGATCCAAAAACTGAATTGTTCTTCAAATACGTCAATATAACGCATCAATTTATGCGTTATATTGACGTATTTGAAGAACAGTTCAGTTTTTGGATCGTGATAAGAGAAAATACGTCAATATAATGACATATATTGATGCGTTTTAATGACTTATTTAAAGAACAATTCAGTTTTTGGATCGCGATAAGAGTTCATGGTAGGACCCCTGGACTAGAGTCCAGTCCTAGAGTGGGAGTCAAGAGCAAACCTATCATAAATTAAAAAAAAAAAAGTATTAGAACTTGATTGTTATTGCATGCCAATCTTTGGTTACACATGTAATGTACATTAACAATAATACATATTACCGTGTTTTATGTAAATAAAGAATTATTATGATTAATGATTCATTATGCCGTTGGGTTTGTGTATTAGCGAACATTTCTATTTTGAGAACTCTCTTAAATGTCAGGCCGCCCATTTTACTGAACATTTGCAACGGATCCAGGTGACTGGATCGACCTATTTTCAATTTCATTAAGTTGCTATCTATTCCCAGTGTTTAATTTCCTGTCTCTGCCGCTCTATTATTCATGGTCCCGGCTTATGCGAGTATGTTATTTGACTGAAGTTTAGAGGGAGACAACTTTCACGAGTCGCTTGCTGGTTTTGTAAGTCGCTTTATATTCGGGGGAGCTGACATGATTTGCTTGTGTCAAAATCTCGACATGATAATACATAGGTATATTGTTTATTTTTTTTTAGTTGAGTACCAAGTTTTGGTTTGAAGAGTTTTTGTTTGTATGATGGAAAAATGTTCTTATTTCGAAAAAAATAAACGTTTTCCTGTCAACTCTCCGGTACTTTACCATTATCTACAGATAATTCAATTTATGAAATACCCGGAAAAAAACAGCGATAACGAACACACTGGAATTCCAGGAAAAAAACATTTAGGAAAAATAAAAACGAGTATATTCACTAAAATTTATCCTTTCAATCAAATGGATGCTTCCAAACACATACCTAAAGGTTACAATCACTTTAAATGTAATCTATTTTTATGGGCATGATGTACATAGATTTAAAAACAGCTCTCGTTAACTCAACACCGGTACACTACTTACTAACTTATGGTACTAAAGCTCTGATAAACCCTCAGTATAAGTATCAATTTGGAAAAATCGTTTTTGGTAATACATTAGCAAAAATAGTCAGTATGCGTCGACACGGACGCCCCCTTTAGTAAATGGGTCACAGTGTCATCTATCCAGGGCTGACTCTACCGATCGATCCGGCGACGAGTCTACCTCTTACTCTACACAGTTGAATGGGATTTGCCCAAAATCTCATGGCACAGTTTACAAATTACTTGAGTGCTTGAAAATTTGTACATCAATGCAGATAAATTCAATTGGAAACGATTGGAAGATGTTGCGGTGTCGTGTTACTGATCGACTGATTTATTTATTTTCATGACACCGCTTGTACCAGTTGTAAATTTTATTCGTCGTTGTAAATTAATTGAGTTGCTTAAGTGTGTAACTAGTTTATTGGTAAGCGTTGAGATTAGAGAAAATCTATTTGAGAGTTACAGCATCTACAGAGTTTGTGGTTCTACATTTGTGGTATCTTTTCGTGGTTTAATTTTTTGAACTATAACCAATTGAACTTTGCTTATACTTAGTACAAGTTTTGAATATTTTATAGTCGTACCCCGTTCGCCACGACTTCCTAAGCCGAGTGACGTACCTCAGCTGAAGTGCTTTTAGGCTCATTACCGAACCCCTTTCGGCGGTCCCAGCGCCTTAAGTGTCCCCTTTCCTGTGAACGTTTAAAGGCCATTGGTTTTAGAAGGCATGTGTGATCTGAATTACAATTGTGAAGTTTTAAGCCTGCAAAAAGATACACAAAGTTTTTATGTCGAGAAAAATAAACTGTTCCTCTTAAGCAATAAATTCCTCCAAAGATCGCTGTCACGATCAGGCCGGTACCCTTGTCGTTCCGATTATCTCGGCCGGGATCTGTAGATTAGCCAGTCGATCGTATGACCATTTTTATGTCTCGTTATGGCTTCCGCGTGGCTCGTCTCTAATAAAAGTACAATTTATGTCGCACATATTTTTTTATTGACATAGCTAGTTTTGTTTGCCATGCGTGTGTTATTTCTGGAATTTGCTCTCTTTTCGATGTCGATTACAGGGGACTGAAATCAAACTAAATGAATTCATTTCCGCAACATCAATTCGTTTATTTTTTCCGTAGGAATCTACAACTCTACTTCACTTTAATTTTAATTATCTTCATTATACTGCAGCTTTTTACTGCAACGCTGCAAAGAGAAAACGAACACTGTGTGCAAGGTTAGCTTTTTGTAAACACTTTTTTCCGGGAACGCCGGATGCCTCTCTTAATGTTGATTAAATGCAGTGTTTTTAGGAATTTCGGAGCGCAAATGAACACTCAAGTGTTGGATCCAGCGGAGCGTGTTGCGAAACTGCTAAATCGTGAAAAAGATTGGAAACAATGGTGCGCTCAATAGTTGTTAGTGCGCGGAAATTACAGGGAGCAGCCGATTGGCGCCCGCGGCGATTTCGTACCGAAAAACAACGCGATTTTGGAATTGGATCACTCGATAGTTTTGATTGCTTTTCGGGTAATGGTTGTCTGTCTTTATTTTTTTACAAATTGCGCTGATATTTGTTTCGTTTTTAGAAATAAACTTTCTGCTGCCCTGTCTTAGAGTTTTTGAGCATCAACAGAGTTATTTGGCTTTATTTGGTGTTTGCTTTCAAGTTGTGCGCTTTCTCTTTCTTTGATGTCGACGTTGTTTCATATTTGGTATATCAAACAAGGATTTGCAAATCATTCTATAAAGAAATGTAAAAGTAGCTTGTTTCCTTTTTTGTCAAACACAGAAGCATATTAATTTGAACATACCAATCTTGTTTCCGTCTTTTTCTGCATCATTCATCGAACAATCCATAACAACCAGTAAATCAATGAAACTTGTGTTTAAACGACAAAATATTTATTCATTTACTTGGCATTACTTATCTAAAATATATATTTAAAATAATATATATTTAAAATTCAAAATACAATGTTACATATAACGCCTACTTTTTTACACTCACCGTTTACCAACTTTGTTATTTTCGCTTGAGTTTTTTATGTAGATAGATAAATACCCAGTCCTTTCTGAGCAAACTTTAGCTACCTTTGTTTGGCTTGGCGTTGTCAGATGGTAAAATAGGAATATAATTCACAGATAAATACTGAAATACCTATGTGATTTCTATATATCGTATCGCCGTCTGTACGCTTAATCCTACTACGCAACGGATTTTAATGCGGTTTTCGTCAATAGATAGTGTGATTTTATAAATAATAAAAAATAAATCATTAATAATAATAAATCATTTAAGCATTTTACATTACACCCGTGCGAAACCGGAGCGAGGTTCTGGTTTCCAGATATACTATACTATACTGATATAGGTATACAGAGAGATATACAGATTACGTTATTTCATAAAATAAAACAGTCAGACATTAATATGTTAATAACTTAAGTAATTGCAGGAATTATACCATTTCAATAATGGACGGACACTTCTCAGATTAACTACAGAATCTAGGTTATCGGGTCAGCGCAAATGGCTATTTTGGTACTATTGGTAATTTATAATGTATCGATTTGTTTACTTGGACGATTTTATTATTATTAAGTTATTTTACAGCTCTGTTGGTCAAAGAAAGATGTAAGAAAGGAGATAAAACTGAGATTGTAACATTACAAAAAGATAAATTGGTCTCATTGTCTTTTGTCATAAGTTTAGTTTTACTTTTAACGTCAGGCTAACAATTCCCGTGGGAAACGCGTCGTTAAGAGTTTCTAACATAAAAAAAATATGCCCAAAGTAATTACCAACTCGAAAAAAGAAATATTTAGGAAAATCGTTACTAGCAGGCTGAAATTTTTAACACGCTTTTATTAGCTTCACTTGTAACTAAGAAAATTCCCGGTCTTCGATTAGGATGAAATTTTGCACACGCTCTGAGTTCTGATGACAATACATGACTAGCTAAGAAACGTCATTACAAATCCAATATGGCGGCCTCCCCAAGATGGCGGACTAGCTGTTTGAAATCCACCCCCATGATATGGGTATCAAATGAAAGGGTTTGCTGAATGGGATACGAAAAAAATTAGTGCGTGCTAAAAGCGTGTTTTTTAGTTTTTTAAACTATTAATTATTACTTATTCTATTGACCGAAATTCCACAAATATTGTAAATGCAAAAGTAACTGTCTGTTTGCTTGAGATCTGAATAATGGCATAGGCTACTTATTAACCCGCGACTTCATCTGCGTTTACGATAACCGATATTACACGGACGAAATCGAAGGAAAACGCTAGTAACACGTAATTAGAAAACTTACCTCAATATAGTGGGGGACAAAAACAAAGGCCATGTTTACCTTAAGTATTAAAGAACGCTTCATTTGACTTACGCCAAACAAATCAACCAGTTTATATTGAAACCCCAGATTAGGGCTGCCAGGGAAATAACAAAAGTACAGGGGTTAAACGTGTTAACAACAGTTTCAATCTAGCTTCAAAAGCTCGACACGAAAACTACGCGCATATTGAAACTGAAAAGCTGAAAATAGTTTTAGTTTAAGATAGTTTAGCTGCTGAATATACGGTATTCATAGAAGTTTAATTAAAACAAGACTGCGTTGACGTATATCTACTTCTGAATTGTTCATCACATTTGAAACCTGTTCAGGGGTCGACCATTTTTTAGTGCCTTTGTGGTAGTCTCGTTTTCCTTCAAAACAGACTTTTTGGCAGGGGTGGCCTGCGAGTGACGAACTTTGGGCAGTTCGTTGCTCGACCAGAATTTGGTTTGTGATGACGGCGTGCAGTGTTTCGTGCGCGACTGCGCGCCTCTCTAGGAGTATACAGTGCGGTCGCTTACCGCGGCCCTGGAACGCAAAGAGCATTAGGCCGCTATCACACGGACTGCACCACTACAACCGCACGCAGTCTCTATATTCAACTGCATGCAGTTGTACGTTCGACTTCGTGCAGTCATGATACCAACTGCACGCGGTCGACTGCAGTCGAGAGAAGTCAATATCGACTGTATGCAGTCGAGCCTTCAACTTCACGCGGTCGGCTTGCAGTCGAGAGAAGTCAATATCAACTGCATGCAGTCGTGCCTTCAACTTCACGCGGTCGGCTGCAGTTGTAGCCGACCGCATGAAGTTGTAGCTGACCGCGTGAAGTTGAAGGCACGACTGCAGCCGACCGCGTGCAGTTGGTATCATGACTGCACGAAGTCGAACGTACAACTGCATGCAGTTGAATATAGAGACTGCGTGCGGTTGTTGTGGTGCGGTCCGTGTGATAGCGGCCTTAGGAGGAACACGGATGGGTTTTGGTGACTAAAAGTCACACACTCCCTTCTGCTCCGCCCAGAGCTGAAGAAGTATTTGACGATTCCTATCCGTAATAAAAAAAGGACAGGTGACAGGCACATAGTGAAGGGGCTCGCCAATGGCAGTCCAATACAAGTCGGGGGCGCGGATCATGCGTTATGCGATTACCGGGCGCCCAACTCATGGTATCTGGCGGAACTGTGGGGTTTTAGTCGGTAAGAGTAACCCACCGTTATCCCCAGACGGAGAAAAAAAAAGGTCTAATAGAAGTGGAGGTTATTCAATTCAAACGATTACTAAAAAAAATTAGATCCTCCTATAAGACCATGATTTCTCCACAGCTCCCACTGTTTACAGAGATCTTGTTTAACTGGACGCGTTCCTACTTGTTTTCCTTCGATCTGTTTGTATTAACGTGTTTTGTTTTGTTGCAGGTAAGGGAGGAAGCGGAAATGACGTAGGCTATCGGAATCTGTATCGAGATTTTATCGGTTCAAAGACCGGAGGAAGGGAATTGAGGTGATGGTTTTGAGGCTAAGAAACGTTCTTAACAATAATTTTTTAGCGTTCACGAACAACACAAACGAAAGGGTAACCTACTTGTATAGGCCAGTCGTCGAGTTCACTAACTAAAACATATTGTTAGTTACAACTAGCGTGTGCCTGCGACTACCTTCGCATGCCACGGGTTTTTATTAACCAGAGTTCTAACGGATTTTCTAAAATAAAAATATCTTAAGGGTCAGTTCATACCAAGACGCGACGCTGCGTGCACACTTTAAAAGAGCGACTCAAAATATAACTTTATTTTCTACACGAAAAGATACACATTTCATTGTAAGAATTTAGAATACGTTACACCACGCAGCACTACGTCGCGATGCGTCGCTCTACGCCGCCCTGCGCCGCGCGGCGCCGCGAGGTGCATCACGACGCAGCGGTGAATCGCCGGTACGCGCGACGCGCAAGAGCGGCGACGTTGCGATGCGTCTCGCGGCGGCGCGCGGCGCAGCGCGAAGTCACTGGCCTCTTCAAGTATCTTCACGTTGCGTCGCGTCTCGGTGTGAACTGACCCTTAGTTACACCTTATAACATCAGCTATCTACCAGTGAAGTACCGTCAAAATCGATCTAGCCATTTCAGGGATAAGCCGGAACAATCAGGCAAACAGGCAGACATTTCTTTTTTGTGTAAGTACCATCGTAAACATTCATTATAAACAGACACTTATTTTTTTTTGTATAATCGTGGACTCGATACATTAAAATTATTTTATTAACCTAGGTAAGTGTCAATTTATCCCTTATCCCACACTACAGGTGAATTGCTTCGTAAATGGCAACCACCCAATTTTAGGTTTCACGCTTCAAGTCAAAGTGGTGGAGTGCACCATTTAGTGTTCAACTACGGATAATTGCACGCTCGTGTTCAAAACATGTTGTTAGTGTTTACTCTACGACACTGACGATGCACGATGCTAATACATTTAACCCGAGCTTAATATCTGTGAAGTTTAGCCGGTAGAATTACGTGATGGAACCTGCCTCGCAACGAGCATTTAAAGGCAAAACCGCTAGTTATGTTATTGACTGTGACCCACAAAGACGTAAGTTAACACGGGCAAAAAAACCACGCATACGCAGACGCAGGGAGCTGCTAGTTAAATAAATAAATGGATAAGGTATTAAGTCCGCCTTAGTACAATGAATTTTTTTACATGTGCATAAAGTTGAATAAATAAATAAATATGTACTATAGTGTGTTTTTTTAATCCCAGATACTGATTTGACGGCTTTATATGTCAAACTTGAAAAAGTAGTGTTTTATGTTAATGTGCCGAAAGCAGATTATTTTATTATGTTTGATGTATGGAGCTGTCAATTTTGTCTCCGAGATTAAAAAATACACTATACGTAATCTTGAAACTTTGACATTGAAGCAAGATAGCGTCAACCAGACTTATACCTCATTTAATGATGATAAAATCTCCAAATTGTTTGCAAGAACACATAAGTGTGCAATCATTTGCCAAAACTGTTATATCCGCTCCGTTTGAGCCAATGTCTAGTCTGGACTGGATTCAGTTTGTTGTTTCAGACACGTCATGCTGTGGAGATTAACAAAAATATCCGAATGTTTTCAAGGTATAATTGCCGGCACGTATCTTGAGCACAGATAGTACAACTTCGCGCATGTACACTTTTGGCCAAATTTATTCAGTCCCGTTTTTATTAAAATTATTGTTAGGTAGGTAACTACTTACACAACGTATAAAAAAAGTTTTAAATATTAGTGGTACTTATAATTTTACTTTGATAGGTAGGTACTAAATAAATAAAATTCTGATCCCAAGCTAAGCAGAGCTTGTGTTATGGTAACCAGACAACTGATATACATACTTATATAATTTATAAATACATACATATTATAGATAAATTACACCCAGACACAGAACCAACAATTATGCTCATCACACAAAGTTTGTCCTGGGTGGGAATCGAACCCTACCGAAAACTACCTCCGGCTTTGCAGTCAGGGTCACTAACCACTAGACCAACGAGGCAGTCAATAGGTACTGAAATGTTGTAGGCCTTCGTGACTGAAACTCATCTCAATAAAACAAAACAAAACTGTATTCTTTCTCCTCGGCATTTTCAAAGTACGAAAATGACTTTACAATTAAAAAATAAATACAAATTAAAAACACAGTAATTTTAAAAAACGAAATAATAAAAATGAACTAAATTAAACAAAAAACAACAAATAAGAAAAAACGAAATTAAACTATATAAAAAAAACAACTATTACGTAATAACAAAAATAAACTATTTTAAAAGTTAAAATGTAAGTCATTAAAACTGCACGAAAGTGTACAAGTAGCCGAATGACACTCGAAAGTCCAATAGACGATGAGCATCGACTGACGAACCAATCGCGTGCATCCGACTGCAGGATCGGCGCCCCCCGCCTTCTTCATTCCGCCAAAGAGACCGAAAAATTAACAACTGCGCAGGTGACATTTGTGCTCACCACTGGTGCCGGTAACTATACTGGAAGTCGTCTCAAAATTCATATTCTGCTTAAGTTTTAATTTAATCTTTCACGCAATATAACGTTCGTAGTGATAGTCTAGTGACTAAGGCGCCAGTCTTTCATGCCCGAGACTTTTCACGGGCAACGACCAATGTGACTTTTTAATTGCATATGTACTTTCTAAGTTTATCTTGGACGTCACTGACATCGGTGAAGGAAAACATCGGGAGGGAACCTAGACTTATTAATAAGTCTGAGATCATCAATCCGTATTGAACAAGCGTGGTTTTCAATAAATACCTTCTTCGGTGGCCTTCTCTATAAGAGAAAACGTTTTTACCTTGCAGTGGGACAATATCAGGCTGGTATTATTAGTGCAAAAAGAATCTAATCTTTGGTCTGCCTACTTTGATTTAGATTCATTCAAATTCAAAACTAAATCCAATTCTAAGACTGAATATAAAAATATAACGTTTTGTAATACCTCCCTGTGACTACAGAATAAAAACTAAAACATCGTCTACATAAACTGTCGTAATCTGACTTTGTTTTCCTTAACACTTGCTAGTTGTTTGTTCTAAAGCCTGTCAAGTTCTCAGTAACAGTTAACTTTTTCATTATCACCTGTTGGTAACTGAGTCTTCACTTACATTTACAACTCATTTTAACTTCTCCGGAGCTTGGACCTCGCTGTTTTTTCTTTCTTCTGGTTCTACTTAAAGCTGATTTTTCATTGAAAGCGATACTACTTTGGCTTAACGTTTTATTAAGATTTTAATAGGTATATCAATGTTCATCTCCTCGTGTTACGTAGTACAAATATTTACAAATATAATCCACTGAAACCTTAATACGTAGGTCAATCATTCCGACACACCCCTCTGCCCGAGGCAGAGGCCGACCATGAGGATTACCCCACGAAAAAAAAACGGGTTGCACTCCGGGAGTGCCGGCAGAAGTGAAAACTTGATTATTAACGTTTACGTTTACGTTTAACATACACGAACATTCGCGCAAGCGCCCTGCGCTGTCTAAACGAAACAGTAGGCCCAGGCATACATTTTCGCCGCGCCGTAGAGAGGGGATAGCTGTCTACTCTCCATCCGTTTTACGCTTTTTCGATCAGGTCACGTGTCCTGACGCGCACGTGTCCTGACGCGAGTTTAAGATTTTATACCCATTACAGAAAAAGTGCTCAACGCCGCTAAAGAAGTTTTCACTTCAAAAATCTAATATTTAAAATATTATTACCACAATTTTATGCGCCATCATAAGACTAACAAAATTCTCTTTTACATACAAACTATAATATATATATATATATAATATATAAAAAGTGCAATGAGACCGGCTATACGTCAAGTTAGGACCTAGATCTAAGATTTCACGAGTTCACAAATTTATAGCCTTATAAAGCCTTTTTATCGCTTGTTATGTGCTACTTTCTCATAGTTTGTTCCTTTGGGGCGAGTTTTTAATTACCGCCGAGATTGCGGCTTGAGGCTTCTACGACCAATATTGTATTTGCTGTAAACAAGTTTTTACTTTTGTACGATATTAATCTTTTAGTTAGACCGTAAGACGTATCTTCGTGGACTTTAATTGGAAATCTATTTGAAATATCGATCTATTTATTTTTATTTTGATGAGTCATTTCAAAAATGGAGTTACCAAATTGTATTAGTTTCCATTGCTAGCGATAGGTGGTTAGTATTATATCAATTTACTTTAAAAAACAACATCACGTGTGTAATCCCCGAAGGGTTAGGCAGAGGTGTGCCCATTTGTACACCCACATTTCGCCAGTTATGTTTAAGTTCCACGTAATAGGGGGCGAGCCTATTGCCATCAACCGGACACAAATCCAGGCTGCTGCGAAGCTGGTACTGAGAAATTCGTGATGGAAATTCCTCATGCTCAGCAGTCGCGTTTTGCAACCACAAGAAAAACGAGGCAATAAGTACTTTAATTAAAAAAAGGTTCTATTAAACTGTTTTAATAAGGAGGTAAACCAACCATAAAATCGGTTTCTATTTGTTTCGAAGTAATTCAATTAATTATTTGAAATGTTTCGCACGACCGAAAGGTATAATAACAAGCACCACTACTGCATTATCAAGACATGTGTCACAATTATAATCGTAACTTCATACCAAAGATACGACAAAATGTGACACATGTCTTGTCACGATACGAGACCATTAACTTTGTTTATTTATTTGCATACCGTTAATGACTTACAAATTGCAAAGCTAACATTGAGTCAGTGTTCTCACAGCGAACATCTCACGACGGCTCTAGCAATTGTATATCTTTGTAACAAGATTATTTAAAGCATTTGCATTTTGCATGTACATAACCACGTGAACGTGACGAGAATATTATGGATTCTAGTTCAACATCTCAGCTGTATTTCTAGGAAATAGGTCTTGCTCTGCATTGCTTTACAGCAGGGTTTCTTAACCTGTGGTCCATGGACTTCTAAGGAGTTCGTGTAATGAACACCGGGGGTCCATGACTAACCTACATAACAGAATACATTATTTAAAAAATTGGTATCGTTTTTGAATTTTTCTGCCATTTGACGGTTATCCATTATTATCAATAACGGCTCCTCTTTGACATTCCAATACAGCATAAGCGTGTAAAAGTTAATAAACCCCGTTTTTTAATATTTTCGTAAAAGGTTCGTGGGCTCTAAAATTTTGAGAACTCCATGTTTAGTAAAAGGTTAAGAACATCAACATTTTGGAATCATGACATTAATTTGACGCAATTTGGAACTCTAAATTGCTTTCCACCTCCTAAAACTCGAAAACGGCGTTGTCCGGTCTCATAATCGTACTCAAGACTTCTCGTTGTCGACCCCTCGACAACCGGTCGGCATTATGTATCTACATACAGTGTAACTAGAGCGAAAACATTCCGTGTAACTAGAAAAAACTACGAAAAGAACCTTTTTAAGGTCCCGTGCCCATTAGGAATTCGTATAATTCCGTCACGTTCATCCGTCTGTGTGAGACATTCTCGTGATGCCTTCCACGACGATATGGGAACGTGCAAGATGGTGAATGTGTTAGCTGTGGAATAGACTTCTTTTGAATTATGAGTTGTAGGTACGTCACGACATAATATGTCTTTTTGAAGGTGTACTTTTCTAGCTAGGCGTTGAGAGACGTTTACAGCTGCTGATCTCAGTGGTAGTACTGATTGTTGATCTGATATTCATAATCTCATCATCACTACATTAGGTTATGGTAGTCTTCAATAGGAATTCAGTCCAAAAACAAATGTCGCAATAATGTACTCTTCCATATATGGAAAAGTTTCCACGTTAAAACAACGTGAAAAATCCTTGGTATCACAATCGAGTGCGGAGAACAATGGATTTAACTTTACACTGTAACAATGTTTTCCAATCCGAGGTGTTCATGCATCAAAGATTACAGAAAGTAACTATCTACCAGGAAATCTAAGGAAACCTTCGGAAATTTCGATTTGGCGTCACCACTATTCGTTGAAAGCACTTAGTAACAACCACGGTTCATTGGTTCATTGGTGCTGCAAGGTCCCGCACATGTTAGAGTAACCAATTTAAACCAATAGCAGCCAATCTGCACCGGATTTCATTTGGAAGACCCGACCTAGTCGGGTTCAGGGTCGTGTTGCCTTTTTATTAATAAAAAAAACAATATTGACTATTCCTTGCTTATTGCTGTGGACATATTGATAAATTGTCCAATATCTGTCGTGTTATTTTGTTTTGCTGATAACAGGATTATGTGGAATAATTATGTTAATGTCTATACCAAGGTTGTGTTCGTCTACCTAGTGACAACGCGAAGCTAACACAAACGATCGTCTGACATCCCCCTGTTTCCTAGGTTGACATTGATAGTTTATACCTATTTTATACATAGTAATTACTTACGTTTTAACTTGTATATAATAATTATAGACTAAAACACTTTATGATGTCCATGCTGAGACCTACAAAAAACCTAAACCTCTTCTTTTTACCTCATTCGAGGAGTTCTTACATTGAGTATTGGACAGCCAATACTCAATATAAGAACTACTGCTCTGAGCTGCTGGGTACAGGTCCAGCAGCTCTGAAGACGCTTGAAAAGATGCTTAGTCTTACTAACACTACCTTTCTCACTATTTAATCGTTCTTGATTGGGTATAGTTGAAAATATACCAAACTGATACGGCTAAGGCATACTGCACATGGATTCAAGAAATCCTAATGCGTATTTACCGATGAATAGTCAAAATAATTAAACATCAATCAGCTCAAACGATTGGTCATTAACCTCAAAATCTAATTCCAAAATGAATTTCAAGTCAATTAAAATCTGTTCGCCCTTTGACATGAGATGTAAAAAGATATAATGAATTAGTATTGCTGTCGTCATAGTCAGTCGTCACGCTCCCGAGTTCCTACGTGACACGAAAACTGTGACGAGAAAGAAAAGTCAAAACAAAGAAATTAGTACAAAAGGTCTGTTCCTATTTCCCCTTGTCAGACAGACGAACTTCCTGATTTAAAGACACCTTTTTCTCTTTCTGTAGTATAGAACTTGAAAATCAATTAAATATATGAAACGTCAGTCTTCTTACCCGTCACAGTCAGGTTCTTCTGTGCCGCCGAGCCATCTTGCGGATATCGTATGGCCATATATTGACATCAAGATTAAGGTAAACCGGAAAAATTATGATTGGACCAGTATATGTATAGCCTTAAAATCGATTAAATCCAAGAATGTCAGTCTTCTTTCACAAACAGGATCTTCTGTGCCCCCCAATGATTTTACGAATATCGTGTGACCATGTATGGCCATCTTTAAAATAACTGGACAAATGATGGAATTAGGTAGTAGTCTTATTATCGTATCCTATTCATCCAAGCAAAATCAATGATAATAATAACTTGAACCACCCACCTAAACAAAAGAAGGAGCTAAAAAAGCATTTCTATTTCAACTTATTTTTTTTTTGACATTTATTATATTTTATTTTCTATTTGGTTTTTTTTTTACTATGGGATTGCGCAGGCTCACACACTGTTGCATTGTTGGTTGAGATGTTGAAAGTGGTCGTCTACAGTTCCAATATTTGTTAACATGTGAACACTATGTAACTTTAAATATATTTTTACCTTAAATTCTTAATTTGTAATATAAATTCCTTTTGCGTGTTATTATATAGTAGTTTTTTATATAAGGTACATTGCATTCACATGTAATTACGTATGACTCTGTATACAAATAATAATATTGTAAAACATTGATTTTAAAAGAGTACGTATGGAGTTTCTTGCCCATTCTTCTCCATACAAAACTACCTTTTGGAAGGGGCAACTAGATTCAATTCTATTTTTTTTTTCTTGTAATGACGTTCAAAAGTGCCTCAAAATGGCCTAATTGAAATAAATGATTTGACTTTGACTTTGAACTACATTGCGCTCATTTGGACTTGACCTTCTGTTATCTTTTTTCTTGGTGTCCGTAACAAAAATACACGGAATACTTTACACGTGAGATGCTGGGCTAATTGGCATCACGGACTTGTCAAATGGGGATAAAATAACTGCTGGTTATTTTGGACAGGACGTGTTTAAGTGACAACTTGACGAGTGACTCGTTAAAGTTTTAAGTTAGGTGCAATTTATTGTGTACTAGTTTTCGAGCTTATGGCGCGACTTCATCCGTGTGTTTATTGGTTACTTTTTTGCGCGGAACTCTAATTCTTTTTCTATAGAGAAAAAAGTCTAAGTTACTCATCACTCTTATAGCATCAGCTATATGCCAGTGAAAGTCCCGTCAAATTCTGCCCAGCCGTTGTGGAGATTAGTCGGCGGAACAGATAGACCGACGAAATTTTAAAAACTGATTATTTTTTATGGATCTGCCGTGTAAAAGTGAAAAAAAAAATTTGTTATTATGACATTACAAACAGACATTTCAATTTTATTTATTTATTAAGGAGATATCTTAAAGATGCGTATGATCAGATTTCAATTTCACTCTTACCTATTTCCGAATAATTTGGAGCCTCAAATGCAAAAATAATGATTACGGATTTTAGAAATGTATTCTGATTGTTATCCAGACGATATAGATCAGTATTTTCAGTGTCTGTAATTCTATTTATAGTCTCGAAAAATATAAGCATGTACCAAAGTCTTTGTTACCGCTTGTCTGAGTCATTTGTAAATTGCACACACGATTTTAAAAATGAAAGTTACTTTTTTAGTGCATTTTAAATTATATTTATCTGCAGTAAACTCATTCGCAACGTATGTATTGTGGTAACATACATTTGTAAAATCGCCGAGGCCACTTCCTGATAGAATTTTTATACCAACCGAAAAAGAGGATAGTAGAGACACATGGATGTGATTTAACGTTGTAATCCCTTTCTTAGTTTTGTCCTCATTCACCTTACACATTATAAACATCACAATCATATATGAATATTTTATGTAAGTTCAATCACTTGTGTTTCACCCGCGTTGAGTTACGTTTTTGGATACTGCTCCGCTCCCGTGTGGAGTGATGTCATATAGCCTAAAATCTCTTCAATTATATTATTTTAAGCATAATAAATAAATCCGGCAGCGCAAACTCAGCGGCACTTTGCTGACTAGTACTACCCATAATTAGACGCTACAATATCTGCTTAACTATTTATCGGAAACGAATCGACGTATCAAATTGCTAATTGAACATTGCAAAAACGTACAATGGCCCACGCATCGAAACTTTCGTTCTCATTACCGTGTTTTGTTTAAATTACAAACATATTGCTATGAGAATAGAGTTTAAATTGACAATGACGTAGAATTGTATTGTGTAACATCGTGAACAGATGATTGAATTCCGTTTAAACGTTAATTGGATAAAAGAGTCATTATTATCGCGTGTTGTCCGCTATTTTGTGTAATTTTGACCTGTAGTGTACATTGTGTTATCCTCTTTGTTTATTAAACTAATAAACAAAGAGGTAAATAAGCGTGAAACGCTTTTTCATTACGAAGTATTATTTAGTAGCTTCTACCTGAGACTTTGTCTCGAGAACCGTCAATTTTTCCGGGGTAAAACGAAGCCTGTGTGCTATTTCAAACTATAATCTATCTCTGTGCCGAATTTCATTCAGATTCATTGAGCCGTTCGGGCGTTATTGAGTAACAAACATCCTTCTATCCAAACTATCGCATTTTATATAAAACTAGCTTTTCACAGCCCGCCACTTCGTCCGCGTATTTGTCGGTTATCGCGGACGCACACGAAGTCGAAGTCGAAGTCGAATAAAAGTAGCCTATGTCTTTTGTTGGGGTTCACACTTACCCTGTACCAAATTTCACACAAATCGGTTCAGTAGTTTAGGCGTGAAGAAAAGACAGACAGACAGAGTTACTTTCGCATTTATAATATTAGTTAGGATTAAGATTAATATCAGCCACATAGGTATATGGACAATATTTAAGTGTTAGCCTTTTAAAGGACCGCCGGTCTTTTTTGTGAAAATCTGACAGCTTTCATAATAACCGAATGGTTTTTGTCCTACTGAGAATTGGCCTTTAAGTGGCAAACAAAGCCTACGCTCTTTGTACTAGAAAACCCTGTAGGTATTGTATAACCCAGGGGTTCCGAAACTGTGTGTCGCAGCGGCCTGGGGCGTGGAACTATCCTGCGTCGTCCTTTTCATTGATTGTAGTACAATCATTAAACTGTTATATTTTCAAATAAATGTTAATAATTAAGATTATGATATTTAGTTTCTTTTTAATTAAATAAACTATTCTTAATGTCTGTTAGTGCTAGTGTACAAATATCTTCTTATAGAAAGACGTCGCAAAAAAATTACAACCCGTAAGGGTATAAAAAAAATTGGGAAGCCCTGATATAACCAAACACAAATAACGTGCACACACATAGAACAAGTATCCGAGACCATACAAATATTAGCCCTAATGATGGGAATCCGCGACAAAGTACCTACAGAAGGCACTTCGTTCTGCGTCATTTGAACGTCAGCAAACACATTAAATATTGATTACGTTCAGAAACTCTAGTCATCTTTCCGCAAGTCAATATTCTCAAGTGAAGCAAAGGAAATGTTTGCTAAGATGATAATGATTTGATTATAATCATTATGATTGCTACTTTGCACTGTATGCGCAGATTCTTCTTATCTATGTCTGTGAACGACACTCAAAGTTGAGAGTCGTGTACGTCTTGTTCGCTTTCATCTCTAAAACTGCTTGATAAGGTCTGATACAGTTTTTGAAGTATCTACTGTATATTAAGATACTCATTAGTATTAGATGTAGATCCATTATTTTACGTTTGGTTGACGTACATAACCATTAAAAGGGTACTGTAAAAATATTCTTATTGGAAAAATTTCCAAAGATTTAAGAAAATGTCTTTTCAAGAAATGCTGTGTATTTTATACGTATAGGTACTACCTACTTAAAATGGATTAAAGAAATCCAGTGACGTCATAATTTTGAGAAAGTACTTACCTAGGTAGAATCAATTCTGGTTAAAAGTACTAAATAGAAATCAATAAACTTATATTATTGAAAACGCAAAGGCCATAATGCAAGCATCAGTTTCTAGTCGTGTCTCCATTTGCAGCGTGTCTGACCAGAGGCGCGCGCGCATGATTTGTGGCTTACCTTTCTCTTATATTGTTGTCATGGTTACTGCGTTGTTGACTCGTGAAAGTTCTCGATGTAGTAACCTGCTCGACGTATTCGGAACGGTTTTTGTTCGAAATAGATTTCCATACTGTTCGTAGAAGCGGGAATGAGGTGATAGCTTGTTGGTGCGTGTAAATTGTAGTCGATTGCCGTTTCACGTACCTACTAGATATTTACTGTGAAATAAGCTTTGTGAAAGATGTAGCAAAAAGACACGTTTAAATAAATAAATAAAAAAAATAAAATAAAAAATAAAATAATAAAAAAATAATAATAAATAATAAAAACAGGTTGACAGATATTCCATACATTATGATCGTGTTGAAAAGCACTTTTTTTCTTTTTATAAGTTGCCTTGCGCCACACAACGCCACACGTTGCCATTTTCGTAGGGAACAGATCTTTTTTTTCATGATTTCTGGGTTTATCCCATGGTTTAAATGGTTCATAATGATAAGTACGATCAATGTCAGGTTTTTGGTAAATTAACAATCACCTGTATAAAATTCGAGATGACCAAAAAAGTGCATTCGAAAAAAATACAATTCTTTATTTACATAATACATTTATTTGATGAACTATTTTGCATTATGCTAGTAGATTGTGAAGTGAGTGTTTTAAATAGTAGAATTGGCCTTCTTAACGAGCTCAACGCAATCGAACGTGAGTGAAAAAAGTAAAAAACTCACACTTAGCACCTAGACTACACCTTTTTGTCGTAAAAATGCTCCTATGCATAAGGTGCCACAGTGTTCACCTTATAGCGCTGTCGTACAATATTACACACTAGACATTGACAATGTCTAGAGTCAAATCATTCTTTGGTATTCTTATTCTAAGGATTTTAAACAACAATATTGCAAATAATACAGTAATGTAATTTGAAAGGTACATTACAAAATACGCAAACAAACATTTCACGCTTCCAGCATATCGTATTTGGAACAATCACATTTTCCGCACGTCAACAGCACAGTAACCACATGACGTCACAATACACGTCATTGTTACTCTTTTATTATGTAACACTAGCTTCTGCCCGCGACTTCGTCCGCATGGTTTCATCTGGGTTATGTTTTTGGTTACTGCTCCGTTTCCAAGGGTCGTAGCGTGATGTTATTTAGTCTAAACTATTCCTCATTAATCTGGCTTACATATAATAAATATAGTACCAGCTAATTATTGTTCCACTGCAAAGGCCTCTTCTCATAATTATAGAGAAGGCTCGAATATTGATCGCGTGTTCAAAGCTGATTGGCGATATCGACGACCATTTTCTTTCACCCGATGTCAGTGATGTCTTAGATAAACTAAGAAAGTACATAAAAATAAAATATATTTTTTTTTATTCACTTCAAATAGTACAAAAACACATCATATTTAAAACACAGTAGCAAGTAGTTTAAACACAGCACACATTAGATTTGGAACATACAGCAGTCGTTGTAAGACTACATAAATATGAATAGATAAAGTCACGTTGATACTTGCTCGGATTTTAAGCCACAACCTCATGTATGAGAGGCGCCTTAACCGCTGAGCCGCCGAGCGACGTCCACAGCTGGACATAGGCCTTCCCTAAAGATAACCACAATGACCGGTCTGGCTATGATATACAAAAATATTTTTTCCAATCCGACTGGTAGTTCCACAGATAAGACTAACTCGTTTAAACAAACAAACAAAAAACCCTTCAGTTTCATTATATTAGTATCGATTGTACGCACAGGCAACCCGTAATATTACTACGTCACATAACTCGCCACGCTACACTAATATAGATTTTCAACACCAATAAGTAATTTCACCTAGAAATTTTCTCGCGCCAATTCGCTTTCAGTAAAAGATGAGACAACTCCAACTTTCTGGAATTAAAATTCTCTCCATTAATTTTCTGTTCGAAAAATGTGAAAATTCTTTCGAATTTTTTTTTGCTTCAAAGTTTGTTATCTAAGTACTTTAAAGATACCTATAGAAAAGACGACCAGTAAAAAGGCAATCAGTATTCCTAGCATATAACGGGACTAGACGGAACTCTAAAGTAGGTACTAAGATGTTTATTTGTACTTCGTAATGCAGCGACAGTCTGGTACAAGCAAATAGCTAGATTGGAACTTGGATGGTAAACACAGACGTCTAGTGCGAGCAACGCTCTCTCGTTTATTAATGAAAAATAATCTCATCGTGTACCGTCTTTGAAGCTTTGGATTCGAAAATCGAATTCAATGATAAAGCTCGTCTAAAGATTATTACACGACTGCCCCAAAAAAAGGAGTGTTATGTGTTCAGGGTTAATGTATGTATGTATGTATGTATGTATGTATGTGAGTTTCTTTATTCCACCATAACTTTTGAACGCCTGAACCGATTTAGATGTATGGGGTATCGTTACAATCCTTGCATTGTTCCGAGTAACATAGGCTAGTTAAAAATAAAAAGAAAGCGGTGTGGTCACTTTAAAAAGTAAATTAATACCAGCCTCAATTTATTTTTTTAATGAATCTGGTCGTGTCTATGTTTATCGTCTAGAATTTGACAAGTAGATTTAAAAAATATATAACACTGTAAATAAAAAACGTCGTAAAAAAAACTGACGAGTAAACAAAGTACAAATATGTGCAATTTTTGCAGTCGTGTTTTTTAATTTTTTAATTATAGTAGCTTGTTTGAACAAACTTTTGAGACGAACGGTTATTTTAAGGGGGATTCGGACGTGCAAAATGATTTTGGAATTTAGGTAATCTGTTTTGCTATGGAATTGTGTCGAGAATTCTTTTCGTGTGATGAAAATAGCATCGCCACAAGCAGCAAGTATCTGATATTAATATTCGAATCATATTTTAAGATGTTAAAATCCATATCTCGATACTAATATTATAAATATTCATATTATTTTAAGATGTTAAAATCCATATTCATATTATAAATGCGAAAGTCTGTCTGCTACGCTTTCGCGACTAAACCACTGAACCAATTCTGATAGAATTTGGTACGGGGTACGTTTGAAGCCCAAGAAAGGACATAGGTTACTTTCCATTCCGCAACTTCGCTTGCGTCCGCGACAATCGACATTTTCGCGGACGAAGTCGCGGGCATAGGCTAGTTTTATTACATAAATATTATTAAAACATTAAATACTAGTAATAACAGTTATGATGATTAATAAAGTGTTAAGTGTCTGTCGGCTGCTATTGTTGCCAAACTGTACTAGAAACGATTTGGCATGAACACAGAGGGTTAAATATTGATAACCGAGCATTAGTTAGTAGTTTAGTGGCAGCTTGCCAACTCATCGTTTATATTCTAAATCTAGTTCAATAGGAACTGTTTCTCTAGGTCAACTTTCAAGATTTCCACTGTAGATTTATAACTTTTAAATACAGCAAACTGATGAAAATTTCATTCCGTTAGTCATCATTATTAGGTATTTCAATTAGACCATTTACAGGCTCTTTTGAATTGTCAAGGATTCAGTCAGATGCTACGTGCTCTTTCCAAAACGTAGGTAGGCCTCTATGGAGAATAACGAGCAAGAAACTCCACGGCCACGGTTTCCAAAATCCTGGTCACAATATTCTCAATACATGTAAAAACATTGAAGATAAATTATAAAACAATAATAAGAATAAAGATGGCAGTTAAGAGATGAGTATAGTAGTAGACGAACATGACCACAATATCTTTGGCAAGGATAACAGAGTAACTAAAACAAACATTAAACAGCATGCAGCAAGCAATTCACTTAATCTTGTCTATAAACCACCCCTACTTCCCATCAAACAAACTCCCATCAAACATTAAATCCACCCACAAAAAGTAATGAATTCAGACAACAAACTGTAATCAAGGAAATCCTGGGACTACAAATGTGCTTCCACATACATATGGTGTGATAATCCATTTCCCCAGTACCACAGAATAGATAGGTGCCAGAAGGACAGCTATACTTATGAGACAAGCGAAATCGCACGCACACAAACGTAACGTACACTCAATAAAAGAGATAGGTATGCAGGGTCGTGCCGTTAGATATAGTTGACGTTTTCTTAGATACTGATGGATGTTTTTAAATGTCAAAGTAGATAATAAACAGTTCATTAATTAATATTCGAAGATATCCACTGGTTACTAAAATCAGCTATATCTAACAACTCTGGATACCTATCTCTTATGTTGACTTTAGAAATAAAGAAAAGAAAGAAAAAAAAACTGTTTATTCTCGCGAAAATGACGCACATAACATAAAAGAAAAAATAAAAATTGTACATAAAGCAAAGACACACACAGAAACACAGAACCTATGTACCTACCTATGTCAAACGAATAGCATGCGGGACTCGCGTGTGCGTGGTTTTCGCTTTTCGTATGTAGCCGGCCTTCTGTTTATACCTATCTGTTTCTGGTAGTGCTGTGTTAAGTATAAATGAAATAGCTTCCCGATCCCCGACGTAGAATTTGTCCACTTCATTCAATTCGTTAGCGGGCCCCTTTGTGGCCACTCGTAAATTAATAATTTACTTAACAGGAAAAGCGGCTGTGTTGAAATTGGAATCGTTTAGGAAATTCCGATTTGGACGTTTTAAAAATTTTAATAGGGTTTGGTAACTAAACCAACTACATATTTTTATATACAGGACAATAAGGATCTAATTCCACGGTATGTAACGATTGAAAAGAATTGGGGTTAGTTTTATAACTAACCATGACATAGTATTCTTTAAAGATCCCAAAATTGATATAAGTGATACCTTTAGAGTCGAAAATTCAATAACACTTGGGTTCGTCTGATCTCTACAAAAATACTTCAATATTGTACGTGACAGTGGATAAAAAAAAACAATCTAAGATTTCATGCAATATAGATCTTCTATTCTAAAATTGGTCTGAGTCTATTTTTGTGACTGGAATTCATCAGCGATATTTTTCAATTTTTATTTTAAATCTAAAAAAATCCGTAACTCTTTTGTTGCAGAATTTCAATATGAAACCAATAACATTGTTGGGCTTCATTATGTGCTTGTATTTGAAGATGTATCTAAAAGTTTATTGGAATAGCTTTTTATAGTCTGAATTTCGAATAAAGAAAAATTTAATATGAAATATTGAATGTGTCTGTAATGATACATACGATGTCTGAGCTTGGACCCTTATCATGGGCGCTGCCAAGATTACTTTCAGGGAGATGCATCTGTATCTCAGACTATACTAAAAACTTATAAAATATAAATAATTACATGTTCGTTACGTCAATTGAGTTAATTACACAGCAATCTTGACTCCGTAAGTTTGTTTACAAACAGTATTTTCTTTTATTAGCGTATTCTGTCCCACTCCTGGGTAAAGACCTTCCCTCTACTCCTTACATCCTTTCCGTTTCCATGCCTCATCCCTCCAGTTTTAGAGAAATCCGTCCTGTTCTTCCAGAAAATAATCAATAAAAACCTTAATCTTAATGTGTATTTTCTTTTTTAAATGCACCCCCTTGCACCCTGCTGCTGGCGCCCATGACCCTGAAATCATATACAAGTACCTACAATTGCCCTGGGCTACTTTAAAAATATCACCTTTCTAGCTATTCACCAAACTCTTTACCTACTTTTGTCCCTTTAACTTTCCAAGTAACACAGTTTACTTACCAGAAAAAAAGGCTATAACAAAGACCCGTTTTACCAACGAAAGAGTCACTAAAAGCCTCTTTTATTTACTTAAGTAATTTCCTTCGCCAAACGGTTTCGTAATCACGACGTTTTAAAACGGAGTTACGTCACTCTCGTTTGGTTTAATTAACAAAACTAATTAAGTACTTAATAGTATAGTTGTGAGTTAACGTTATTAACACACTAAGTTATGGTTCTGGAGTTAGATCGTTTTATTTTAAACTGTGAACGCATTAACAGTATGAACTGGTTTTATAACTGCATCATGACTACACTATAAGCCTTAGGCGGTTTGGTTATTATTATTTCATTGTTTAATACTGCAATTATATTGAAATAAACTAAGTAAGCCAGCAAAATAACAATCTTCAACGCATACTTTATATTATAATACACCAAAATTGTAACGCAGCTCATTAACAATAGCAAAAATTATACGACTATATGGGTACAAATATGGCGGTCTTATCGATGACAGCGAAATCTAACAGACAATTTAAACCATTTCCTTTTGCCGTGTCAGAAAGTCCATCAAAATGGCTGAAAGCAGAAGTATTGCCTATTATGTCTTTTGATTCATACGAAACCAAACATAGATTGGCCTACTACACACGTACTTTTCAAGTTTTTTTCTTATGTAGCGAAAGTTCTCCAACTTTGGTTTGATCTATGTTTCAATTAGTCCCGTTATTTGGCCTTTTGTGTTACACAGCCATGGAGTAGGAAGAAATGGAGGGCTATGGTCGGTAAGACGTATCGCGCATTCTGGCAAAATTAGAATACTTACTTTATTTTGTAGGATATTTTGTATTTCAACATCTACAACATGCCAAACAACTATCTCTGTGTGTGTAATTTAATAAATTAAAATTTTCGTCGTTTTTGCAAATGAGCGTTGCGTCGACGTTGCATATTTCGTTCATATCACGTTTTTCACAATCCACGACTTACGTAACTCTAACTAGTTAGTACTCCATCTCATTATCTTATCCGTGTAACTCTTACACCCACAATCCGACGTACAGCTTTATTAGGTATACTCAAAGCAAAGAAAGTTTCTAATTTAAGTTCGTTGTTCCACAAGGTCAGTGCTGGTCAAGAAAATAAGCAGTTAAGTGACTCAACTTCTCGTCTTCAGCTAGTTGGTCTAGTTAATCGAGAATGAATTAAATTAGATTAGGACTAGTGAAGACTTTGTAAATACCTACAGGATCTTTTATTTTTAATGTATCGTAATTTTACTGAACTCCTTTGTGACAAACGGACGAAAAGTGATATAATAAAGGTTCCTTTTTACATGAAAGGTCGGACGGAACCCTAATAACATGAAATAGTTATTCGATCTGCACAAAATCACAAATTAATCAGAAATCATTATTAGTTACGAGAATATCGAAACTCCTGACTAGACCACGACCGAATCGTTAATCCTATTTCAGCAAAACAGGTACCAGAGATTAAATAATATTATGCTCTGATGCTCTGCGCAGAGTGCAAAGCGCAAAGAGCATAAATCCATACGAAACAGAAATCTGTATCAACCATCAAAATCATCCCATTATTATTGATATTATCATCAGGGTTGAACACCCACTGTATTGCAGATTTTATAGTCATATTTTGAATTGTATAGATAAACCATTTACTTTTGAATTGTCAAGGAGTTGGTCAGTTAGCCAGAAAGTTAAAGCTAGTTGCTCGTTCCAAAACGTAGGGAGGTCTCTATGGAGAAGAACGAGCAAGAAACTTCACGGACACTCTTTTCAATTAAGTTTTCACAAAATCTTGGATACATATTCTTGTTGCTTCTTTATGTGAAAACAATGTACGTGAAGAACAATATTAATACAAAGAAAAAAAGACTTAAGTCATGGCAGTTAAGAGATGGCCAATGCCAACTAACAGCGCCCGTTCATATACATAACGCGTGGATAAAAGTTGAGTTAGATTTTCGAACTTATAACACAACCGATACATTTGCTCACAGAGGGGTGAACAAAAAAGATGTACCTTCTAAGTAAAACATTTATTAATTACCAGGGGCACAGATAGAGACAATTCATTCTTCGATTCCTTCTTCGGTTAATTAATAAAAAAAAAAATACCGCGTACATATTCATACCGAATGTTTTATAAATTCTATAACCTGGCTGGCTTACTTCAATGGTTTGGCTAGAAAAATCCATTTTCAAATATTTTTATTTCATTACAGAGCTGGAGCGACTGTCCGAGTATACGGGATTTTATTAATGAAATCTGGCAACACGGCAACAACGGTGGCAATGGTGGCAACCCTACGACTGTTAGCCAGTAACAGTCTGCCAAATGCAATTGAATACATAATGAAGTATTTTCAGTTCATTATTTTACATTATGCATTATTTACTCATTATTCTAATTCAATTAAATGCTCATTGATTCCAGATTGCAACACGAATTGATAGTTTGCTTAACCCTTAATTTAATTATTAATGGGATAAATTGTAAATTTGTGTATTTTTGACGTATTAGTGCCAGGATTTTTGACTGCCACGTTGATCTCGTGGCCGCAAGCACAATTTCAGGGCTGTCAAAGTGTTATTGGGTTTTTCCATTAGGACATTTCTTAGTAGCAGCCCGGAGTTTGGAAGTTTAGGTGTGAAACCTTCGTGCCTCGAAAAGCACGTATAGCCTTGAACCCGGCTGTCATTCCTAGCTAAACTACTGGTATTTAACCTGCCTGATAGACTGAAAGCTGACCGCAACATACTTGGTAAAATACTAAGCAGATGGAAAGTGTCAAGGTTTTTCTTAAAAAATTGCTCATTACACATTTGAAACCATTAACACCAAAAAATGTTGACACTCACACTGACATTCATAGCTGCAATGAGTTTAATTTTGAGTTAATGACAGCAAAGTGGTGGGGAAACTTGTCACACACACGGCTGCGGGTTGGTACGACTTTGAAGAATAAAAGTTACTCGTAAATAACACACTAACACACTTCGGAAGTCCTTGGGCAAAGAACACAACATTCTAAAACCTTCGGAAAAAACTTCGAAGCAAAACTTTCCAATACATCGAAATTCTCAAAAGAAAATATGGCGTCATGTCTACTAATTTATGTTTCACGATTCCATCCCACAAATACCCCAGAGCTTAATATTATAATGAAACAGTACATAGTCTGTTTGGCGCGTCGCTTCCCCGGGGCGATTTATCGTTCGCTACACTGTAATTAAATTCACCTACTGGTGGGGACCGTCGGCGTCGACGCAATGTCCTGGATTGAGGGATGATGCGAGCTGCGACATTTAGATTTTTGGGGTATCAGTTTTTGACACGCTCATGCCAAGTACCAATGTGACTTTTTACAAGCTTCAGCTTGCACTGTTCGTATGTCCTTTCAAAATTTGCAAACCATTTTTCGACCATTTGCTGGTATCCGATTGAGCTGAAATTTTGCATACACCTTTATGTCCAATACTCAATATAATAATTTGAAATTAAAGCTTGTTTTTAAAAATATATTTTTATTAGTTTATTAAATTCATTTGTATTTTCAAAGTTTATCTTGGACATCACTGACATCGGCGAAGAAAAGATCATGAGGAAACATAAATTAATTTAAGTACATCTGAAATCGCTAATCCGCCTTGAGCACGCGAGGCGATCAATACTCGTGCCTTCTTTGTGTGAGAAGAGGCCTTTACCCTGCCGGGGGACAATGTATGTGTTTTTTTTATATTTATTATTTTGGATTAACGTCAAGTCAAGAATTGATTAAAGTTTTAACGAACTTTTAGACATACTTACATCATTTGCTACAAGGTATCTAATTAAATTCACCATTGGTGGAGACGGCCGACAAAACTTGGTAGTAGATTGCAGGATGACTTAAAGTCAACTTTTACGGCATTTTGATGTCTGAGCCAAGGGTTTTGAAGTTCAAATATTTCAAGGATACGTCAAGTCTTGAGATGCCTTTAGTTAAAGTTATGTGAAGTGAGTTGTGTCTTGTTGTTTTTTGACGAATGATAATATAAAGGAATTAGGTAGTATTTATTAAAATTATGATATGATAAATGACTTCTAAGTCATTGTATCTTATTATAATAATAATTTATTTAATTAAAAACGTTTACAAAAAGTACATTTAACCAACAGTAATAAGATTTTTCATACAATTTATTATAGTGGCTAAAAATAAACTAAAACTAAGATAATATTACTCGTAGGTGCAAACAATGATGGTTCGGAATTGCAATGTAAGGGAGCGACCCGCCCGATCTAGATAAATTTAAACCTGTGTTTCATCACTTTACATTGTGATCATTACAACTTTTAGCTATCGAATCTTATCAACCAGACGAACAGTGACGTACATCTGGTTGAAAAGATTCGAGTACTAAAACAAAAATGTAAAAGCTTCTGCTTTTCAGTCTTTCAACACACGTTGTCACACTCTCTTGAATCTTGATCGAATTACGCCGTGCTCAGACGTCGCCACTGAAATGTTATTGTCGTGTTATCGTCGCCACGTCGCGTCGCGTCGCCAGTGTCCAGTAGACTGTGCAGTCTACACTCGAGTCCCGCCACCCTTTCAATGTCGTCTGGTATACATGACGCTACAACACACGCTTGGAAAACCTCTGGTAAAAATAAACGAATTTCAAGATCGATTTTCAATCTTGTTATGCAAGGTATGCCAATAATGAAATGTATTATGTTTGGAGGTACATACATGCAATATTATTAATGGATAGCAAACTATGTAGAGTTTTATGTACCTACAAAATTGCATTTTTACTTACAATATTGAAATATTTTACCGTTTTATTAAATATTTCGCTCGTAGTTACGTTTTTTATTGGAGTACGCTTTTTTATTAAGGGGAAAGCTTTCAATAATAAAATAAATTAAATGTCAGTGATATTTTTTATTGATGCTCGTTGAAGTTTTGTTGGGTGTTTTTTTTTGTCAGTTTTAGTATAAAATACAAACGACCCACGTTATAGGAGGAAGCTCCCTCCAGCCTTTCCTTGACCCTTCCAACTCATGTCATACGGGCCGAAACGTGGGGCGTGGAGGAAGCCGTGGGAATTATAATCAGCAAGTCCTTGCCTCTCGAGAAAGTTCGCTCAACTCCACCGTGTTCGCATAACGTCGTGTTCAGACGTGGCCACAGTAACATCGCTGCGTTATCTCTGCTATGCTCAGGCTCGTACGCCGGATCCTGTCGCCGGTCACTGTCCTGTTACTGTGAATGCAACTTTGCACAATAGACACGTGAAACTGTGTCTCAGCCTACCAGACTATTGAAAGGAAAACTTGATGGGACTAGAAGTTTGTGGATTTTCCTTGTTATCACAAATGTGAAGTTTGTTGCGAGTAGAATTATTGTCCTTAATTAACAATCTATGGGTGAAAGTACTTTTACGTTTAAGAGGGAAATAATAATTTCTTAAATAACCTTAAATAGAAACATACATACAGTGTTACTTGTTGATAGGGTTTATTTTTGCTTGTAAGGAAGAAGATAAAATTTATGAGGTGTTGCTTCTTATGGATTTTTTTCGATACCACTCGTAATTAGGTAAATGATAATAAATATATCAAAAGGATCGTTTCTTACACACACATGCATGCTGCATGTCTATTGCTGAGATTACCTCCTTTTATTTCAATTTGCCGACAAAAGATTTGTTAAAATACTATAATTACCGACAAAAAAAACAAGATTTATTAAGCTTTCACAGTGTAGGCTGGTAGTGTAGTAGTTATTTGACTCACACGCCGATTCAATCTATAAACCTCCGAAACACATACCAAGACCATCGACAAACTGCATTCACACACACATTGGTACATATTACCGTCTGCCAGTTCAACAAACATAACAGTGGTCGACGAGCCTATGAGTGTACAAATGTACGAGCCGGGAAGTGAACCGAAAACAATGTCCCCCGCATGCTGGTTGAGGGTGCAGTTAGAAAGTTTTGTGCATTTTATCTACCTGTCTGTACTTGTTCGGAACGATGTTGGTGTGTTGTGGACTGTAGATCGTTTGTGTGTGTCGTAGTTGGTGGATTTTGTTTGTAGGATATCTATAATAAAGGAGTGTAGAATTTGTAGGGTGACTGCCATAGAGTAATGACCCTTATTGTTGGAATAGCCACCAGGACAATGCTTTTTTGATAGTTTGTGGTTTGTAAATAATTTTGCCAGGTGCAGTGCGTGATATTTCGGGACAGGTGGTTAAAATTATCGGGGTTTGCTACAAAAATAAAATAAAATTTTCTGAGCTTGGTGAAAAAATGTGAAAGCGAAATATTTATGTAGCTTACAGGTAGGTAAATTCATCTTTCCTGAAAAAATATTGTAAAGTACTGATTAAGGAGGTTAGCAAACAATTAGCGTATTAGGACTTGTCGTCAGTCCCCTGAAAATCAGGACGTTCGAATCGGCACACTATTTGTAAATGTTGAACTAGCTTGCAGAGATTTTAAAGTGCATATTCGTTAATCGAATTGAATTATTCCAGTCTCGGTCTGCTCTTGAATTTTTCATAATATTGGAACTTTGTCTTTTAATAATTAATTTCTAAAATCGCTTCCACAACTGAATTGTCAATGGAATATTCTTTTTCTTATGTCGATATATTCTACTCGTCTAATTTGAAAAAGGAAAGTAACACTCTACTTTGTCTATGGTTTGTGTCACACAAAGATTTCTTTTGTCTTTGATTAGCTATTTGCATGCGTTTGTCTCGAACTGAAAAACAGTTTCTACTTTTACATATTTTGCACTATTTCTAAAGGCTAATTTGCATTGCTTATCTGCATATTCGTTGCCCCCTAGAAGAATTATCTAAACTACGTCTTTTCTAGACAATAGAAATAGGCATACTGTACCATACCAGCTCTTTTATGTCTTGGTGTGAAGTCAAATGAATGTAATGTTGCATTGCGTAATTTACGCTCAACTGAAACTGACAACTTATTTTGCGCCGTCGTGTGCCGTTACCAGGACAGCTCTGTGACATAATTATATTGCATTGTCATGCAAATTGCACATTAACACAAAATTTCAGCTCAATTGAACATTGGAAAGTGGCTCAAACTTTACTTATTAAGATTTGATAAGCCACAGACACCGGAACAGGTGAAATTAAATAAAAGCTTGTAATAAAGGTGTACGATGAAAACGAGATGAATGAGAAAAGGGTATCATAATTATTATCTTCATCTGAAGAAAGGAACCATCAACGAATCAATCATTTAGGTTGAAGCTGTAGTGACACAAGCTTTGATGAAAATGAAAATGTGTCAACCGAAACTTTTCACTCCATTTATTTATTCAACAATCAATCAATCAATCAAAGCTTTCGGTTTATTTTTACACCAATGACAGTGATGATAATGAATTAAAAAAACAGGAAAAAGAGTTCAATTTCAGGGAGGTCCTATATTGCAACAAATAACTTTTTAAAACCAAATGGAGATCATGAAAACTTGTTCTAGTTGTACCCGCCGGATCTAGCACGTCATAATCTGGTATATAGCATCAATAAGGGTTGCTATTTCTAAACACTTTAGGCTCACATGCATACATACGGTTACGACACGGTTGCCGCGTCAGTAATGTAGTAATGTTTGCATGCGGTCACGGCACGGGCGCCGTGCCATGTGAAAGCTCTTATTGTAGCTAATACATTACTACTTTACACAGCACGTGGACCATGCCATGACCGTGTGCATGTGAAAAGGGTCTTAAGCAGGTCTGCCTATCCGGTTTGTATTCAGAATGCCGAATTCTGAATCCAACCTTGTATTTGAAATTGCCGATCCGAATGCGCCCACCCTCTTCTTTATTTCGTCATTAATTCGCATCTGTAATAATATTGTTCACATTTTAACTGGAATATCCTTATCTCCGAGCTTCCTCGCCACCATAAAACAAGTATGCAAATAATATCACAATAGTTTATGAGTCGGGAGCCTAACTGTGCTGTATCTTGTATCAACATGCATCATGTGCGCGAATATATCACCAGGCGGTTTAGATAAGCCTGGCCGGCGCCGGCCTAATCTATGTCCTGAACGCGGTTGATAGCGGTATATGTGCTTGACTGAAGCTACGGTATTAAATGCCTTATTTACTATGTGAATTTCAGTGCGCTATTGAAAAAATGTACTTTAAACACCTAGGTTTAAGCACTGATTCAGGAGATAACAAAATCTCAAGAATTTTTTTGTTTTCTGACTCAAAAAAAAAGCTGAAAAACTAAAACCCAACTACGTTCACAAGCAATATTCTTTCTATGTATAGTTCGATATATTTTTTTATAGTTTGTGATTTATAAAATAATTTTTTGTAACGCCATATAGCCAGCAGAACATCATGACTCTTCCAACGATACCTCATTTGTTAGTTAGTATACGACGAATAGTATAGGAAATATGCACACATAGATGCAAATAGTTACCACATACATTGAATATGCTCTAATCATAACCCTCCCAATGGTTGTGAAACGCTTTTTCATGAAAACGTGAACTTTATAGAATACTGCCCAATTTCTACTGACCGTTAATTATCTCGCAATATACTCAGAATATATTGCTCCGTATGCCATTCACTCAAGATTTATGTAGAGTCAAATCAAATCAGGTAGTTATGAATATTAATTTATTATTTGCACTTGCGTTTTGTGGAACAACTAATCTACAAACACAACGAAATCTTCTGGCTTAATGACTTTCACTACAACACTCAAAATATCCTCAAACAACCATTATTTTCGTCTAAAAATAAATGTTTTAGGCACTGCCTCAGTGACAACAAAGTGTTAGTCCAACGAGAAAGCGTTTCACAGGGCGATGGCGAGGCAGGGCAAGTCGAAGCGAGGCGAGGCGAATGGTAGTGAGGCGTAAATATGACATTAGCGCCTGGTTCATTGTCTGCGACCGCTCACTGAGTACAGTCAGCATCGAGATAAAGTTGACAACATTCAATGTTACACTTCAGAAGGTGCATGTTATAAGCGAAGAAACAAAAACTTTTTATTAACTAAACTTTTATACTGCAAAGCTACAAGGAAAA
This sequence comes from Hoplodrina blanda, assembly GCA_949316365.1. Lineage (NCBI taxonomy): Eukaryota > Metazoa > Arthropoda > Insecta > Lepidoptera > Noctuidae > Hoplodrina > Hoplodrina blanda. The sequence continues at coordinate 10,480,142 of OX438564.1, forward strand.
TAATGTTTGTTATCCTGTAATGATATCCTTGACATACATTCTATGGTGTACATGTGTTAGACCGATCCTGATAAATGGGCTGACATATTTTGACAAATGGGCTGTCAAAAATAAAGCAGGGACAGGCCTGTGTCAAAGCAAATGTATGAACAACGTCATACAATTTTCGTCATGTTTACTGACTATATTTTAGATGCAGGGTTGTGAAAAAATTACACTAAAGCACGGTTGTGATGGTTCATTATTCATTACCCACATTTGCTAGTCAACAAACTGCGCTTTTGAGATAAAGTTGTCAACGCTCACTGTCACACTTCGATGTAAACGACAGGTCCATGCAGGTCCAGCAGCAGGTCCATGTAATAAGCGATTATGTTTAACACTTTTATATTTATTCAAACTTTATACAACTAACAACGAAGGCATATTAAATACCTAAGGCATTCTCTACTAGTCAACCAAGAGTGAGCCATGAAACCATGTCAGAGGCCCTTGAGGCGGTTTAGAAACTCTGACACTAGGGTTTGTGGGGTCATAAGACCTTACTGCCCACACGATAAAGAAGAAGAACCAAGTGTGATGATGAGATAGCATGACAGGTACAAATTGGTAAGCGACATTGCTGTACTCTACTCACTCAACTGTATAATTTCCATTTATGTAAGCAATGGTATTCTTTGAAATGCAATTTTGATTTGCAAACGATGAAGGTATCAGGTGTATGTGGTATTATGTTCAATCGTTTAAAGCTGTTCGCCTGTTTATTACTGTCCATATATTCGAAAAATCGGATCATATCTTTAACTTCGAATATTTGGAAGCTTCAAAATTAAAGTATCAAAACTTGAAACTACTTCAATTCAAAACTACCGTCATAGCATTTTATTCCGAGACAATATCGTCAGTTTATGACTTGGACCGCACCGGAGCGCACGTTCGCTCAGCGTTCCTCCGTACTGCAGCGCGGATGAATGAAATCCCCAACGCAGTTCTGTGACTATTCAATAAATGTTTGTTCTTTCATAATTTAAACTACAGAGGCAGAACTTGTGTCTGAGTTTGACGTGTAACTGCATTTCGCAGAACGTTATACCCTTTGTTTTTGTTGTGATTTATTTTGATACTCGAAGTTCTAATAAGAGCACTCTTGATTATCATTAAGAAATATATGTACTAATAAGTATTTTTTCTTGTTTCAGGTACAAATTCAGACCGATCTATACTTCGTTTTGTAACACCAGACAAATATGATAAAAAAGGTATTTTATAAATTATTAGCTTCTGCCCCGACTTATCCCATGGGAACCGGATGTTTTTCGGGATAGAAAATAAGCCTATGTGCAACTCCAGACAATAATCTATCTCTGAGCCAAATTTTATCAAGATCTGTTGAGCCGTTTTGGCGTGATTGAATAACAAACAAACATCCATGCTCACTTTCGTATTAATAGTAGTAGTTTCGTCGTATTTATAAAGAACTAAATCACTTGCTGGGTCAAAGAATATTTTTTACAAAATTATGTTACCATAACGATGTTCAAGAACAGAACTGTATAATATTTAATGTTCGTAACGCAATAAGATGTTACCCGGCTCAATTCCGGCATAAAATTCCCATTAAACTATAAAAAATTGCCGGATCAAGGGCATATGATAAATATGTAGATTGAGTTATTACGCTGAATCGTAACTTTCCACAAATAAACTTTAAACGGAAACATGTCCTCTATAATGTTTTGAAAGCGTAATTCAGTTGGATAATAAACATTCCAGTATTTTATGCCGATATTAATGATGCTTTTAAAATTAAGGCGCATTCTGTGAACGAAAGAGTTAGTCCGCACCCAACAAACATTTTAGAGTTTACGGCAGCCTTTTTTTAGAGCTCTTAGTATTATATATGGTATATAAAAACTCCGATAGCAACATTCGTCTCTACAGTAGGGTTAGTTGTAAATAATTAAACCTTCCAGAGGAATAACAGTAATAAATAAAAAAAATATAAATCAAGACGGTAGCATGGAGTTTATCGAAACCATTGTATAACTAATTCTTATAGCTTTAAGATGTACAAACCTATAAAAGCAATTGTAAGGTGTCTACTAATACTTACTAACGGCTGATATTCGACTACTGAGGTAGTAAAAGGTCTTGTAACACCTTAAGGCTTACTCTAATAGCTTCAAGAAGTATTAGACGCTGCGAGTGTTGCTCAGGTGTGTACTAACACTTACTATCAACTGGTATTCTTAAAAAGAGTTAGACAAATACTTTGTACCACCTAGCAAGTTTTGTCAAGCCTTAAGAGTTAGTAAGAAAGCTATAAGGATCTAAGAAGTGTTGATTATAAGTCCTATAGAGCTAGATTCTGCAAGAGTTAGAATCCACCTTTAAATCATTGCAGGCTACATAATGCAGTTTATCGGTCAACCATAAGTAATATTGTGGTTTTTATAAAAACTTGTATATAGCAGCAAACATTTAGTGCAAATTTTATAACTCTTCATTATTACTTTAAGTTGAGTAAAATAGGATTTTAGCGATCAACTAAAATACAACAGGGTTCCGTACAACAGCAAATTATCTCCGATGTTGATTATTTACTAATCAGTGACGATCTGTTAACTCTCAGTAGTTCAAACAACTCTGATGACGAACAAGAAAGTGAATATATAAAAATATAAATTTTAAAAATGATTTACGAACATGGGCTCTACAAAAATATATGAGCCAAGCCGTTTTAAAAGATTTGCTTTTAATTTTAAATAAGAGATTCACGTATATTTTACATATGCCAACAGCAATTTGTCTTAAAACCATCGAAGGTGGTGAATATTGGCATCATGGGATTATTATGGTTTTATGAAATATACTTGGAAATTGTGTACCACTGCCAAAAATCATTCTTATGAATATAAATTTTGATGGTTTAAAGAAAGATGTATGGAAGCCATCATAAAACGAATTTCACCCTTATTAAAACTACCTATCGACATGGTAGAACAATTTCCCGTTTCAGATTCGTTGAATTTGATTCATTTGGGAATTATGAAAAGGTTACTAATAGGATGGAGGGACGGGAATTTTGGGAGAATTAAGACTAAGTGAGTGGTGTGCACAAAATATCGAACATGTAAATGTATTTTTTTCTATTAGTTATAAATGTATTTTTCACGGTTTTGATACTTTTAACTTATTCAAGATCTGTGTTTGATTAGATAATAAAACATTTTGAATTTCCAAATTTTATCCAAGTATACTGTAACACTGGTGTTTATTATCCTGGACAATGTGATATTCATAGACGTTGTCCATTCCAACAGAGGGTGCACCTGGCATTCCGGAAGTAATATTATTGGATTCTAATGCAGCGGGCATTTCAACAAGAATATTATTACATCCTGATGCAGCGGGATACACCTGTAAAAAATGTTTCAAAATATCATATCGGCCGTATTGCTGTGTTAATATAAAATGATTCTATACCAGAACTCTCAAACGATAACAGAACCCTAAAAATTATTAGCTTACAGCTCCGCTTAGAACTATTAAACAAGTTAAACCTATAAACTCTATGTTTTTTCCCTTTTTATAAACATGTTTTAGAACTTGTAGTGCCATGCAAGTGCTTAGTTTCAGTATTTAATCACTACAGGAGGAATAACAGAGTTATCAGGATCCTTAAGTAATTAGAACTAAGACGCCATTTAATAAAGATATCCTATAAAAAATTGTGAAACAAAAAACTTATTGAAATGTTCCTAGTCCAATTATTTACTTACATAGTTCATAATTTTCAATAAAAATGACTTAAGGATGTTCCAGGAATTGATAAATAAGAAAAATAAAGAAAAAAAAAATTCAGGCAGTATTTTTTACATAATTTTATCATTAAAAGTAGTTTATTTTTAAGGCGCTTCAAAAATGAGATGAAAACTAGTATATATTGTTACCGTAAACTTACCGCCGCAAGTGATTTAATTCCTATAACACCCAGTAATCTTAAACACTTCACTTACCTTAATTACTTTATTAAAACACCAAGACATGAATGCGTGCTAGAAAATATTATCACTATTGACTTTAACAACAATGTAAAACTGTGCGAAAACAGTAAATAAATAGCTCTTTCGGCGATATTTATTGCTACTAAATAAGTCCGGTATATTCTTAAGTTAATATTGGTTACAACAAGGAACCATGTGTAACCAAAAAAGTCATTAAAGTGGTTTCCATAACTTGTTTACTACTTTAGCTTGCAGTTATACCCTGTGTATAGCTTATAAAACAGTTGAAGTGGTAATCACTGCTACAATAGCACTGTTCTAACTCTTAATAATCACTCATTTATCACTCTCTATAACCATTAAGTCGCTTCAAGCTCTAACACGAACAGGCCCAATCCAGGGTTATAAGAGAGATACAGAACGCTTTATCACCCAATTGTTAGTGCCTTTACAGAACCTTGGGTTCTTAAAATTCTCTTAAGCAGCTCATGTAGCACTTATTCTTATAACCAAAATGTTAGTTGGGCAATGCGTAAGCTTAAGTTTAAAGCTTAGCATTATAATAATACTAGCTGATGCCCGCGGCTTCGTCCGCGTGGATGTCGGTTATCGTGACCAAAGGTCATTTTTTCGCGACAAAAGGTAGCCTATGTCCTTTCCCAAGCTCTAGTGTATCTCTGTACAAAATTTCATCAAAATCGGTTCAGTGGTTTAGGCGTGAAAGCGAGACAGACAGAGTTACTTTCGCATTTATAATATTAGTAAGGATTAATACCAGCCTATTATTGTCCCCCTGTAGGGCAAAGGCCACTTCTCATAAGAAGTCACGAGCATTGATCTCCACGCTTGCTCAAGGCGGATTGGCGATTTCAGACCTATACCTATAAACTTAGAAAGCTTTGTGCTAATTGATTACATGTTACGTTTCTTATGGACAACATAATCAGGTGGGCAATTCTACACATCTTAGGGAGTGATCGCAATCTGTCGCAATATATTCCTAAGTCATCTTACACTTTTTAGTGGCGATAACGGTTGCAGATTAAAAAAAGAAATAGATATTATGAGATATACCATGGTTACAAATATTATTAGCACGACGACATACAAAAAATTAACGCTTCCTGTTGCCAGATTTGTTTAAAAAACTACGAGTCGTTTTGAATATAGGAAGGAACATCTAAACATATTTCATACATAGCCTGCAAAAATCAAAACCGTTCTTCTGACTCTGTCGTAATCGAGCAAAAAAGTGATAACGAAAACAACAGAAGTATTCCAATTAAAATCCATTACAGGCGCTATAAAAGTAGATCTGTTCAATAAAGGATCTATACCGATAGAGCACTATTATGATTCAATCAACGCCCGCTATTAGGGTCAATAAAGGTCGCGATTGGAATCCCGGCGGTTCTATGACCCAGTGCGTAATATAGCTATAAATACAAGGAGCCCTTTATAACCTTATTGGCTTTTGCCAACGGCTTGGTCAATAATTAGAGGGAAATAGCAAACATTGTCGGGCCCTATTAATCTATCTTCTTATAATAAAGCTGATGAGTTAGTTTTTTTGTTTGAACACGCTAATCTCCGGAACTACTGGTCCCATTCTGAAAATTCTTTTGGTAATAGGAAGCAACGTTATCCCTAAATGCTATAAGGTATATTTTATATTTTAAAAGATTAGGGTTCGGTAAGAAAACACACGCAGACGAAATTGCGAGCCAAAGCAAGTAACTCATAAAAATGTACGAAAAAATCGAACAGTTCCGACGATGATTAGTCTGACGCACCCCGTGTCCGTCTATCGCGAATGGCATAGTTCATAAAATCACGTCCATTATCTACTTCATAGGTATACTAAACCAAGAGCTTGATAGTAATTGGAACCAAAACAGTCACAGGGTCTAGTGAATTCGATAAGCTTATCGGGGTTCTGACTGGTATTTTGTACGTGCATTCATTAGCTGCAGTGTCAATTAGTGTCTGTCTGTCTGTCCCTATATATGCTTAGATCTTTAAAACTACGCAACAGATTTTGATGCGGTTTTTTTTAATAGATAGAGTGATTCAAGAGGAAGGTTTATATGTATAATACATGCACCCGTGCGAAGCCGGGGCGGGTCGCTAGTAATATATGTATAATGTGAGTACAGCAATCACTGTGCCGATAGTCGTAACGGCCAATGGCATAATAGCCAAGAGCCTCGACCAACACCTTAGGAGGCTCTCGTTGGGCGGTTGGATCAAGGGCTTGATTCAGAAAGCGGTACACCTGGACACGGCGCGTATTGTTAGGAGATTCCTTTCTCAGGAGCCCTGACCACCGGTAGCTTGGACCCTGTTCCCGATGCCGGTGGGACACTATTTTTTATATTTTTAAATGTTTTTATTGTTTTATATTAATATTTAAAAATGTAATTATATATCTACCCTCTGTGTGTGTAGGTAAAGCCAGTCATTCCCAACATCAACATTTAAGGACTAGGTAATCGTCACTGGTAAAGTTCATGGTTGTAAACCAGCTAAGATATACAAATAAAACTTAAGATTTACCAATAGTTAAACTTTTACAGTAACAAAAACAAAAAACTGGTCACCAACCCCACATTCCTCTTCCAAGACAAATCTTCAAATACCCGCAATAAAATTAAATACCAAACAATATCCTTGGGGACATAAAATCTCACGTTCTTCCTGCGACCGTTTATACGCCCTTGGAAAGTTTTAATAGTGATATAAAAGTCGTTTTAAAATAGTTTCCAAAGGCACTCTCCGAACTTGTATCGTAAAAAAGTTCAGGTGAAATAAGAACGCCGCTTACGGAGAAACTTGGGCGTCACCGTTTCAAGATTTCTTTATTGTGACCGTATTGTTGCGTTGTATAAAGTAACAATTTTCACTTGGGACGTTAGTGAAGTTTTTTTTATTTCAAGAAAGAAAAATATTACTTTCGTTTTTTTTATTTAACATTGCAATAAATTGCTGGAATTTCCTCGGTCTTCTCCGTTTCTTTTGAACACCAACTTTTGCTTTGAACTAAATTAACTAGGTACTTAATTAGCTTTATGAATTAATTTGTTAATTTAACGCATAATTAAATACCAATTCATTTACTGCCATAAAGAATAACTATTAAACCGTACAGTCAAGTAGAAATTCCTTCGCTTTATAAAGCTTAGATTGGGCTCTTGACCTTTATCGCTACAATTTTATTTTTAGAGACGCAATTTATTCAGTTACCTAGAAAACTAAATTACAGCCTTCTAAATGAAATTTCTCATCCCGCATAAATCGGTTTTTCGTTATAAAAATATTCGCTCTCCTTCTACGGACCAGCAAATATTTTCGAAGAAAAATATTTCGGCTTTCAATCTCCTTATAAGTATATCTACTTGTATCACTAATGTAACAAGACCGGTAATATGAGTAATAGAATGCTATCCAGCATTCGCCGGAACCCCTTCCTTTATATCAATGAAACAATTTCCTTATTCAAGTTTGAGACAAATTATCGTGTCGGCTTCAACGTCATTCAGTGTCCTCGTGTATTCCTTAGTCACGTCTTACTATGGCTTTCTTCAACTTTCTCTGCTTGCATCTTGCGATTTGATTTTTTAACTCTTCAAAACATTTATGTAACCATTTTTTTTAAATGCTCTTTTACGTGTATTTTTTGTCTGCATTCCCAGTTCGTAATTCAATTTTCTCTTTGATAAATTCTTACCAGTTAGAAAACGAAGAGGACAAAAGGGAAAGTCACGACACAATGGACTCGTCATCGGTCATCTATTTTCGGTAACGCATGCGTGACGTCACTTGAATTTTTTACTTTGTTCAAGGCTATTTGAAAGACTCAAATAAGACTGTCGCTCAAATATTTAATATAAATATTTGCTTATATAGAAACAGTCGCGAGCCACGTTACCGTTATCTTGTTTACACTCTAGTAACCGTTCTAGTAGTCGTTTCAATTATCATAATAGTACAGGCCCATGTACGTGGAACCGGTTGTAAAATTATCACAGTGTGTTACTAAAGCGGTATCTAATGTGTCGAGAAGCGTCCGCTCCGCGTCGCGGGTCAACGCGCTCTGACTCATGTGCGAGCGTGGAGGAGTGGAGTACTGGAGCCATAGTGCAAGCTCGCGGTCACACGTCATGTGCTCTCGCGCAGCGATCGTTGCAGCTTTTTAACCGACACCGTTGGTAAAACGCCCTATCATTTTTCACTGCGCATTCTTTTATTGACCCCACTTGTAGCTCGAGCCTCGCTGGCTCCGCTTATAATAACCAAGTATTGTCTGTTACTTGTTATTTTTATTCCAAAAGGTCTCTTTGTCGTAACTTTGTTTCAATGCAAAACATTCCGTATTATTCCCATTTCCAAACATCATCTTTTAATTATAACTGTTCTGAATAACATTCATTAATATTCGTGAAACTTTGGACAGGAATCAGTCAACTGGTTCCCAAGTCTATTCCGACAGACTCAAGTTCTCATGACGGTTTCGCTTTGAAATTACAGTAATTGAAGAAACAAAGAGGTGCGGAGGTCGAATTTGCACTGTTCTTCCGTTAAACCGAACCGAAGCCTGAATTTAATTAAACAACCGTCAAAGCGGGAATGGACGGTTTGATGAATCCCCACGGAATATTTGATACTCATGCACGGAAGCCCACTCACAAACAATCATTGGGATCTATAAGTAGGTACTTATCTGTAGATGGTTAGGGATGTACAAAATTGCCAATTGCTGTTTCATGTGACAAAGTGGCGGTATTCAATTTCGGAGGTAGAATCGTGTTCCAAAATGATTTTGAAATTATTCAATTGTTTGGTGCGCTCGGTTAAATATGCTTTTGTGGATAAAACTGCAACTATAACTATAGGTATAACCTATACTTATCACGCCAGAACGGCTAAATAGATCTGGATGCCACAGAGCTAGATTATTGTTTGAAATAGCACATAGACTATACAAATTTAGGACTTTGGCTTAATTTTGTAATCTACACTGAGGAAGTCGCAGAATTGTTATTTTCTAAACTTCATTGTTGAATTTAAACTTCAAGCTAATACTATGTTGCTGTGCCCTAAAAGCGTACATAACACTTACTTCAAGCCTTATGTAACATCTTTTATACACATTATGATATGCAAATAAATGAACAGGAATATGATCTAGCCACTACTGAGACAACTGCACTACCTTTGATGCAGTGTTAACAAATCGTCCTGCTTTGTTGATTAAAACAATCATCTATTGTGTCATACTTCATAGCTCCACGACCAGTAGCTCGTACTAGAAAACGTAATTACAATTAACACTATGTAATAAAGAATATACATATTATGAAATTGCCTCTTATATCAAGTGAGTCGTTAGCAGCAAGAGAAAATTATGAATACAACGTTTACCATCTAAATTAGCATAGAACCATTATTCATAGGAATTCACATTTTGCATTTATGTTACTCGTTTTCCGGAATAATGTTATGTAAATATAAGACGTGAGAAAACCATAAAAGTACTGTAATAAAATGTACTTATGTAAACACTCTTTTCTGTACAAGTATTTCGAAGGAAAATATGTATTCTATATAGGTATTATAGCTTTATCAGAACCTACTATAATTGGGTACTAGAAACCACCAACTTTTTATGATCTGTCAAAACGCGATTCTTCTTTCAGATTTTGAATAGCAATAGTAAACTGTAACGTCAATTGCTAACTATTAATTGATGTCAAAGCAACAAACAATCTAATTTTACAGTTAAAAGAAAGCTAATCGGGTTTACAGGGTACATAAATTGGGTGCTTTTAAAAAAAGTTATATTTTGAAATTATTTTTTAATGGAGTCAACTACCCAATTGACTGTATCATCTACTATGTGTTACTTGTCCCACTGCGGGGCATAAGCCTCTTCTCATCCAGACAAGGCACGGGCATTACCACGCTTGCTTAAGGCAGAATAGCAATTTCAGACTTCATCATCATCATATCAGCCTATGGCCGTCCACTGCTGAACGTAGGCCTGCCCCAAAGAGCGCCAATCATCCCGGTCTTGGGCAGCCCGCATCCATCCATTGGTTATTTGGTCATTCAGACTTATATTAATGAAAAGTCCAGGTTTCCTCACGATATTTTTCTTCACCGATGTCAATGATGTCGAAGGTAGAGAAAGAAAGTACATAATTATTATGAATTGAGAAAGTCACATTGGTACTTGCCTTTACCACTGGGCCATCATGACAGATATATTATTCCATATAGATACGTGTTAGTATTGAAATCAAGTCATTGAAGTCATCACCGTATACCCGTACTACAAATAAACAAGCAACGTTTGTTGAACGAACGTTAGTTGATGAGTATGCGATGGCGATGATTGTTGCAACGCGCACCGTTACAATGCAATTGCTAGGGCTGTTCCTTTTTTTTTTTTGAAGTGGTAAAAATCATCGAATGAGTCCTTCCGCCCTGGGTGGGGCGGAAGGGACTGTCAGACTTTTACTGACTAAAAAACCACCCTGTTCCTTCTGTTGCCTTTTACGTTCCAGGGCCACGGTATCCTGTTAAGACGTCCCGCAACCCCGGCAGGGCTGATCCTGACGAGAATTGTAACGGTCCAATAAATCTTCTCATATTTACGATTGCCGAGAAATAATTCGGTTTAGCAGAGTATTATTTTAGTAGAACAGCGGATTTAGAAAAAGGGAATATGCTGCGTTAACCCGACATTAATTGGGATAAACGTAGGAGGATGATTGGGTATATTTCTTTTAATAATACTCCTGACCGAATTTCGGCCACAGCGGCCAATTTTTATGGAGATTAGCCAAACACGCAGAAGATTAATGCACTAGTGTATGCGCAAACCCGATTGCACTCCCTTCTCCCTCACTTTCATAATAATCCGATGGGACGGTATTCCGACACGACCGGGGTGAGATCAGGCACATTAATTACCAACGGCTTTACGTGCTTTCCAAGGCATGGGGGTGTCACACCACCAACTCCTAAACTCCAGGCTGCTACTGAGAAACTCCTAATGGATACAATAAAACCAGGACCCCACGCTCAGCAGTCGCGCTTGCGACCTCGAAACCAAGGGGGCATTCGCCCCATCGTCGTCACATATTTCTTTAATATGTTAGTAAAGCAACCCAATCGCGAACGCGTCAGGCTTACATTCCTACTTTTTCTAAATCGATGCTGGAATCATCGAAGCCACAATTTGACAGCCATCTATTCTTTCTTTAGCTGTTTCAAAGGTTAGATATTTAACTGTTTTATCTTCGATCCCGTTGATCCTAGTAACGCTAAGCAAACAAAATACGTTGGGCACCAAAAAAAAAGTGTTCCACAGTTTTTACAATGCCACGCCGAACGCTGACATGCATGGTACCTACTATGAGTAGAAAATATCAGATATTGCCAACTATATTCTGGTATGTTCCATCAGGTAATGGATTAGAGTTTCGATGTCGGTCGAAGCTCGGTTGTAGATAAACGAATGCAATAACACAAAAACGTTTGTGTATGATATAACTAAAGTATAGATATACCTACCTATATATGCTTTCATTTTCTGTATTCATTACCTATATCAGATCAAATGATATCATAGTACTGGGCTGTATTGGTCGTGTAATTTTCCCTTTACACATTTTGTCGGTATTCATTTTTGTGTGTATTTAGGCAGAAAACATTTTCATCAATCATCTCTTCTTTCAGCAATCTTAAACAATAATTAGCTTCTCATCTCACATCAATTACATTCACCTATACCTACATTACGCTCGTTCAGGCTCAACCTACCCACGTCACCTGAAGCCGGTATATTTTTCTCAAATAATTGACAAGCCAACGAGGGTACAATACAGATGTATTGCCGAGGCTCAACGAAACCTGCCGAGACTTGCCGAAGTAGGCTCATATAGGAATATTGACGGGTTAAGTCGCAGCGTGTTAAGATGAAAATCACATGGCATGATGATAATATATTATGGGAGTGGCACTGAGGTGTTGGCACGCTAAATTATGTGTTGCTTATCACATCCAAAACTATTTAATTTCACACGGATGATATTTCAGAAGTTAGATGCACGGATCCAATTGGTAGATTCCTTTGGAGAAGAACTATAGCTAGGAACTTCACGACTAGTAAGTACATAAGTTGTTAGAAATGTGGAAAGTCAGTGGGTTATCTTTGCATGTTCAAGAGTAAGAGGAGATTCAATTACCCGTCCGACAGAAATATTATTTTATTCAGGTCAAGTATTTTGTGCAAATGAGTTCTTTGTTTGTAAAACGCTCACGACACTGAGGGAATCCCATTGTGGTCAAAGGATCACCTCCCTCGTCCTAACTATTTTTCGAACATAGTGGAGGGTTGAGTCTTGATCTTTCTCAACAGAAAGATTAAGATGGCAAAAAATAGAAGTTACACGGTTTTGATAACCTTTTAAAACGACAAATGATTGTCCAACTCATCATCCGTGAAAAACACTAATTAAAATCAATAGGTACTACCATACAATAGAAAGCGGAATTGGCTTGTTTGTTGGTTAGACCCTAATATAAAAATACACCGCGCACATAGAATATAATTACAGTAATTATACAGCCCGGATTAACTTTGCCTTTGAAGCTTTGATATGATGTCGATATTGCGCTAACAGATTCTAATTAAGATACAATAAATTTGATACTCAACCGCTGGCAACAACAGGGATATTCGTACCCAGGTATATGACGCTGAATTGTGTCGTTATTTGTGAAATAATTACACTTGAAATATAAGTTAATGGATAGAAACTGGAACAGTATAATGGAACAGTACTTCAGCCCTCACAATAGATGACAAGGAAGCGATCACAGGACTGACAAGGATGTGATAGTTACAAAGCGCACCACAATAGAAGGGGATTACAGTATCAGGATAATACAGCCTATGGGTTTCTCTCAACAACGTTAGCATATTCCTTATTGTTGGCAAAAGCATTCAAGATACCTATATTGTTGTAACCCAACCACATCGAGCAAATCTTAGCATGGCTTTGGGGATTACCCTATATGCGTAGACTGGTGATGTCAGTATGGCGTCATCTTGTAGGCGGCTTGCAAATTCACCTGATACAGTAGCTAAGTCTGCTCTTACGTCACCTAAGGGAGACAGGATACCTAGTCTATTCCAGTTTTCCAATAAATAAACGTAAAAATGTTTTCTATACAAACGTTTCGAGGGCGTACTCAATAAAAGTGACGTCACCTCCCACTACCTCGCAGACAGAATCGATATGAACAAGTTCTCAAACAAAAATTTTAAACTTACCAACTTGTTACGAATTTTAATATAAACGAGCGAAGTTTCCACGAGGCTATCTAATAAATAACGCTTAATGAATCAACGGGGATCGTCGACAGTTAGCGAATGTCTTAAGATAAAATTGAAAATACCATAGAGTAACGTACCTAATACAAGGAAATACGGAATAAATAAGTTGCAGATGTGAGTGGCAACGCAGGTAAGAGTCGCCCTAGGAAGACATACACTAGCCTTATTGATGATCGAGGTTCTTCAAAAAGGTCAGGTGCGCAGAGCTCGTAACCGGCGTGCTTGTATAAACGTGAAGGGGGCAAAAGGAGTATATAAGGATCGTAGCAGGTGGTGTTCTATGGTTTCTGCCTACCCCCATATGAAAAAGGCGTGAGTTTATGTATGTAAGTTTGTACAAACAGTCACTAAAGCTCGTGACTTTAGAAATAGAAATGCAAATTAAATGTGTTGCTTGATAATAAAATAAAGTATTTATGCACTGGTACGAAATTTACATGACAATACTTAAATACTAGTGAACTGTACTTACAGATGTCCCTGCATAGGCGTATTAAATATCAGACTAGTCAAGACAAAGGGTCGTCGCCACGGGGTCACCGTCCAACTAACCGCTGGCATGCTACGAAGTGACATTAATTGTCACTTTCTCGTTTTGACCGTTGTGCTCAGAGATAACTAAGGTTTCTTTTCTTCTTAATTATATGAGGTGGAGACTAAATCTTCTTCTTCTTTATGTTTTACCATGTCAGAGGCCCTTGCATAAAGAAGAAGAAGATAATCAGACTAAATAATATTAAGCAAAAAGTTTTAAGAAACGGCTTTTTACTTTTGTTGTGAAGAGTTTCTATTTACGATAGGCACGATAGCCCACCAAACACACACAAATAATTGTGCTTACGGATGCATGCTACCGACTAAATTCCGCTACAAAATTCCATGCAGCCCTTCCAATATTACAAGTTTATTCCGACCAAGCTCTGCAGCCTTTGTACCTTTACCATATCATCCAGCTTCCACTATTTCAGTTTTATCTTACCAGAATGACAACAAAAACAAACCATCACATCTGAATTCAACATCCCCTAATCGTTATAGATACTCATAAATAAAACGCCTCCCTAAATCGATACAAAAAAGCACTAAAAACAGCTTTAACAGTTCCAAGTTGGGATAACCTTCTGAAACAAAAGTGTAACACCGATAAGGGTACGTTTTGAACGATACACAAGTAAAAGGAGGGTAGTTTGAGATAACTGTAACAAATGGCGACAGTTGCACTAAATTTAATTCACAATGGCGGATTCAGTGGTCTCTAGTTTGGTCTCAGATTCATTCCTTATAATATTTGGGAAATATGGAATTATGCGCTTTGACAAAATGTTATATAATACTGTTTATGGTTGCGATGTTTTATAAACTTTGTCATAAATGGTTGATGTATGTTAGTTACTCGATCACACTAGAACGGGTGAACGGATCTGGATGTTTGGATGTTCTTTCATAGAGATAGATTATAGCGGGATAATTAACTAACATCGACGCGGACGACGTTACGTGCGGTAGCTAGTTATTCATAAAATCAACTTGTAATCGTCCACGAACATGTCTTGATATGCTTAATGTCGTTATATCGACCAAAGGATAAAACACTTTAACCATTAGGCTTGCCAAAAGAGTTATTTTACCGGAGTTTGCAATTCTATCATCTTGATATGTTGCCTTTTTCTTAATTCTTTTTCTAAAACTACTAGGCAAACCAACCAATAATTTTTCAGAGAAAGCCACGGTATTTATGTAGGTATCTACATAAAATGTAGAAACTTGTTTTCACATATAAACAGCCGGGTTTCTCTTTTACAAAGAGAAAAAACTTACAATTGAATATACAAGGGGATGCAAAGAACTTAAACAAGAGCCTTCCTATGTAAATTAGAAACGGGTATTCTCGTAAGCCTTATGAATCCAATTCGGATGGCCGTTGTATGTTCTACTAAGTTTGAGGACCGAGTCGTGTAGTGTAGGCACTAATAAGATCTTTTATCCTAGACATCTTTCTTCAAATAATTATATTACTCATGCTCGAGTTTTGTATTATCTTACCACTCGATCAGCTCCTCATAAGGGTCTGCGTAAACTTTCCCGAAATATACACGGGAATGAAACCCTAATCGATCATAAATATGAATGTGTCTAAAATAAAGCAAGGAATTCCTTTAAATAGACATGGAATTCCCAAAAACATCGAAGCACCGAAATAATTACTTTCGTACGCCGAAATAGAATTGAACTTTCTCAGGCAGCCTCCATTTTCTCATATCAATCAAGTGAAACAAGATCAACTTACATCATATCAGCAAAGTAATTAAAACACATAAGTAGTTTCTTGTGAACATCAGGAATAAATGAAACGAAAATAGTAAGGTAATAAGTTGGGTCCCTAATTGCAATCTAAAGAAACGAACGAAAAGGAGATCCGCTGACTACAGCCCGGGAATCAACGTAGATTGTTGAGCGAAAATAGGTCGGACCATAGACTGTACGGCAGAAGATAATACAGTAGAGACTTTATTCACCAGCCAAAGATTTTACCGCATTCAAAGCCCCCTTATTCCTTCCTAGAATTCTGAATGACGCAAGTGTTTCCATGTGTGTGTGGAATTGGTCACGGATGCAGGAAGCATCTGTATTATGTAGTCTGTGGCAGCATCAGTGTAACTTGTAAGAGAGAAATAGGTCGGAAGGCTTAACTCGCCCCAAATGAACCCTCTTACTTCATATTGTTTCTGCGCTTAATGGTGTGAGTTTCAAGAGATGGAAGTTTTGTTTACACCTTTGGGAATGGTGACGATGTACCTTTTAAACGTAAAATATGCATTAAAAGATAAATGTCCGGCTACGTCTCGTTGGCCGGATCGAAATACCGACGTGTGATCTTTTAACCTTACTGCAGTAAATGTTTTACTTACGGACGAAGCGGTACCGACGAACAAAGAAAACGTTTCCTCCCAAAGGTCAGGTAGACCACTTTTTTATCAAAACAAAAAAGTAAATAAGTTACTAGTAGGCACACTGGGTTCTCTGAAAGTTTTATCGTTTTTCTTAGGTCCGTTGAGATTAAGGTGAATAAAATCAGCCTTTCGCAGTATGTAACTATGTACTTGCGAGGCCAAGCGTCTTACAATTCTAGAATGGCTTGAGATTCCGTTCGGCAATGTACACGGCGGATGATTGCTTGTTGTAGTACAGCTTTCGATGAGTCTATAATTAATTTTATTTTGTTTATTGACTTCAAACAACAACACAATCCAGCTTGTTTGTAAAGATACATACCTTATACTTAATTGGTGTTAGGAATGCGAAACGACACAAGTAGCATAATGAATTATAGAGTATCCGAAGCAGGTTGTGCAGAGAATGCCAAGCAAGAGATAAGCTTTCTAATCGACCATCCTCTCCACAAAGTGCTTTTAAGTCGTCAATGAACTGCAAATTGCGGCATCGACACTTCACATCCTCAAAAAACTGCGATCGTAACTCTCAGATTGCGAATCATTTCAGTCCTACAAAATATAGGTCTTATGTCAAGCAGCTTAACACTCAACTTTAACATGACACTCCAAACGAACCCCAAAAAGCAGAAATAGCGAATTATAACACTAAAACAAAAAGCTGAGAAAACTTTGACGTCAACTTGAATATTTTTTACTAAAACCCGCTGTTAATTTGAGTGCGACACGTTAGGGGTTAAAACAAATACAATCTGGCCACGATTCTCACCGGCCTGCCCCTAATTATATTTTACATTTCACGCCCCAGTTCAGAAGTAGGCTCTAAACTGTCCGGGAAATTTAATTTGTTAACCTCAGGTTTTGCATTGTCCTTTGTAAATGGTGCCGCCGTGCCTACGTAGTCGGCTACTACTTTTTAGAAACTCACCGTATTACATTTCGACGTTTCTGTCTGTTTGGATGGGTACTGCTGGGTACTATATTCTGTTTTTGTTTGAGATAGAACATTCAGTGGTCTGTTTAACGATAAGCTTTTATAGAAAGATAAATAATCTCAAAGTTAGGTAGTAACTTTGATCAACAGTCCCTCAAAGCGGATATTATAGCGATGTCTTTCAAAAGTTTCGTTACAGAAGCAGCCGAGGAAGCCTTTATATTACCAGCTGTTGTGAGATTTTCTGGTTATGATAACATGCTTAATGTATGTATATTTTTGCCATATACCATACAAGCTCGCTTACCTAACTGAGTGTAAATATTTTAAAATATGGAAAGCTCAGCTAGAAACAATTTTAAAATTAACTTAGTGCGTGTCCTTAATCCAATTCCCTGTCTCCCTCGAGCAGAAATTACGAAGCACCCGGTTAATAACACTAGTTGACTATAAAACTTGCTCTAGGAAAATACCAAGCTTTTACAGGTTATCTTTAATTATAACTCATTCATTTATTTTTAATAGACATTTTCCGAATGTTCTCATTACTTTTATCTCGGATTCCCGAAACAAAAGTTGAAAAGGGAGTACTAATATATGATTTTCATAATCAGATGATATCGGGACAGTACAGAAATGATAATTTTCAGACAGGACACTTTTATTAGATTACATAATAAACACATTTCCCAAAAGCAATACCAAATCTGAATTACCAATTCCGATACCCCAAGAGAAATGGGAACCACTAATTACAAATTCAACGTATCCATAAATATTCCTCGGAAAGTCGGAATATTCCGAAGCCAATCAAACAGTTCAAGTCAGTCAGTCAAATGAGAAACTAAACATATTTAGACGGTGGTTACTAGCAATCTAGATCGTCCATGTTTATGCTTTGATAGCCAGTCAGATGGAAACCTTCCTTCAATGGACTATCCAGAGGGAATAGATCAGTACGTTAAGTACCAGTTTGAACACTGAACACGCTTTGCAGTAGAATATTGATGCTTGCTTGGTTTTCGATCCTCGGAAATACGGATATTTGATTACGGATGTCGATCCGACGCATTTCAACTAAGAACGTGTTTGCCACATTCCCTCGTGTTTAGAGAGACATGGAGTCATGACAGAATAAATAAATTCGTATCTTTATACGATTTCCCAAGACAACGTCATGATTGCAAACGTTCTTGCATTAATAACATCCTTGTTTCACAATTGTGTCAAAGCGTATTGACTTATCTTTGCTATGTCGTAGTTTTAGCTAATCAGGCATCGAGGTATTATGACTAAAACGATATCACAAATAATCCTGTTGCTACGTAACTACACTAATATTATCAACCTGGAGAGTTTGTTTGAACGCGATTTCAGGAACTACTGACATGAAATGAGAAAATCCTTTTGCGTTATAGCTCGTTCGGTTAAAATAGACTTTATAACATCACACTACGACACACGGGACCGCAGTAAGTACAAAAAAAAATTTTTGGTTCTACCTATTACGGTTTAAAAGACAGCAAAGGCAAGGCCCTGTGACAGACGAACGGACAGACAGACAGCGGAATCTTAGTATGTATAAGATTCCCATTTGGCACCCTTTGGGTACGAAACCTTGAAAAATGATTCAAATAAAACAAAACACTAAAACCCCAATGTGGCTGTTACCACAAACAAGGCTGGAGAAAGATATAACGTTACACGTGCGCCGTGCATACGATACTCTCATTAATCATTTAATTGGTGTTGAAACTCTAAAGATTTCGTAAACCGCTTTCTGTTTTTGCATGCTTGTTAAAATAAATTGTTAAAACCTTGAAAGCTTGTACGAGCTTGCGTATGCTCGCGATTCTTAACAAATATTGAGTTGATCGTGTCAAGCTGGTCTGATGATGCCTAAATGTAAACTAAAATTATGAAGAGAAAAGATTTGTATTTTTGTTTTTTGTAACCATTTTTTTTTTAATTCTTTCACTTACCGAAAGCTATCAGCGAGGCTATATTTAACTTTCGAAAAATTAGAGATCTGTTAGGAAATTCACGCGGATGAATTGAAAAACTGTTTGGACACGCGTATTGAAATTATTGAAAAAATAATATGATTTGTATACGATCTTTGATTACAGTTATTTCTTTCATAGCTGTTAGCTGTATCCAGGATTTAAACTTTTACGATTGTGGTTTATACTATTTCTGGGCGTTAGAAGCGTGACCCATTAATATAGTTTGCAATAGCGTAAAGTAGACTTTGGTAAAAGTGCTTAGTAAAAGGTAAAGTTTTTACCACTAACATGTTTATTTTCTCTATCACAACATTTAGGCTGTGACTACTGTCATAGGATGATAAGACTAGGGTAGTACGTAGCCATTAAGTACAATAAAAACAATTTATTACCCTATTTGAAATCTACTACTTATTTAATATGAAGCCTTAAAACAAAAAGCCAACCCTTGCCCGACAACACCAACATACGCACTTAGTGTATTAGTTGTAACCCTCCAAAGACGGGTGTACCAGCAATTAACCCTGCGCTCGTCGGCTCTCATTCAACGGCGAACAAAGAAGTATCCAGGTCAGGCCTGATTACAAACGACGTACGCTCCCCGGGCGCATACGTCACCGCGACGTGCTAATGATAATTAATTATTGTTATCGGTGAAGACTGAAGAGGTTTTTGTTAGAATAAGATTTTTTTTGTGGTGTGATTTGATGAAGTGTAAGGACACGATCACGCGTATCTGATTGATAATGTAGCCTGTAACTTGTTATTTAGTCCGTATTCATTGCAGGGCAAAGGCCTATTTTGATACAGAGAAGGCACCAGCATTGATTACCACGGTTGCGCTAAGGAGTGGCGATTTCAGACTTCTATTTACAAGTTCAGGTTTCTTCACGATGCGTTGTAGACTTCTAGTCAATTCATTCGTTGTTTTAAGAATTTAAACGGGTACTCTGGTGCAGTACTTATAAGTTCTACTTTTTACCTACATCGCTTCGTCCATAAACACTCCGAAACTGCGTAATCATGACTTATCATTTTAACCTTTGGTTTTAATGTAATTAAAAGCTCTCTAACACCTAATATTCTATGTTATATCACGCTGACTTAGCACTTTCCAGGCCAGCCTAGATAGGCAAGCATCACGTCCTTGACCCATTTTCCCCAATTGCGTCTTAAAACAAGCTGGAAGACACCCAATTCATCCGTGCAATAGTGGACTGAAAATGACGTCACTATGTTTGAAGACAATGGACTGGCATTTAGCAATCTGTCTTTGATTAAGTGAGATTTCGGTTGGTAAAGCTCAAGTAGAAAAATTTACGTATCAAGAGGAAAGTTACTCTGATGGCGCGATTCTAAGTACCGCTATTGCTTTTGGTACCCTATCTGATATAAGTCTTGATGGCATCTTGTAATTACAGTACAGATGCAGTGTGCAGTGTGATTCTGATTTTGTCACACAAAATCTCAGTTCGATTGATTTTTCTTCGCTGTCCTTAAAATGAAAGGCGTTATAATATAGTACTATTTGAAAAAGGCCCCAGTAGTAATCTGCGAAAGATCGACTTGATTGATTTAGGAGTAACCAATTTCCGCTCCTCTCATATTAAAATCTACAACCTACAACGAACAAAGGATACACAAAAGACCTTACCCGTTTCTCCGCTATCGAAAACACTGACGTCATATTATAATGCCGGGTAGCTCCAAGCTATCCAAACTTCGCTAGATGTAACAAATCGATCCTCTGTTTTCCTTTAATTCCAGATAAGTTAGGTAACAGAATACGCCAGATAGCTTTACGTAACTTTAGCTTAACAAAACATTCAGTTACGTCCGATGACGGTCTCTCAGACAGACATTTGTTAGTCACTATATACAAGTATCTATAGAGAGTAGATACTGGCAAGGCAAACACAAGAGGCAGACTGAAAGGATATTACGTTTACGTTAAAGCCTGTAGGGTAAGTCAATACTGATATTTGAAACAGCTACTGCTAATGTACGGACGTAGGCGCTTTGTTGAGAAGTTGAGAGAATTTTGACGATTTTCCCATGTCTTGCCTTTGATTCGTTGGTCCGCTGACTAACTGACTGCTGAGCGTGACGTATTGGGTTTGATTGCCAGGTCGGGCAAAGTGTTAATAGGTTTTGCGATGAGGAATTTCTCAAATTTTCAGAGGCAGCCTCAAATCTGGATTTGTGCAATCCTCTTCCTATTACCTCGCCTCCTATTACTTGTGACTTAAACATAATTGGCTAAAATGTGGGTGTACTAATGGATACACCTCTGCCTAACCCTTCAGGATTACAGGCGTGAGGTTATGGTACTGACAATCGTAGTGAATGTATTTGGTTAACCACACTAGATTAAGATTAAGGGACGTGAGTGTTCCATTTGTAGACTAATACTAGACGTCAATGAACTTAACAACACGCGTAACTTTAGGGTTAAACAAGTTCATAGGTATTCAGGTTAGGATTCCAACTAGAACAAATATCTGTGTAACCAAATGTATCAGTTACAAACTTACAAATAAAATCAAACCTTACTCTCATGGGTGTTGTAACTAGGAAACTACAGAGCGACTCGTGCTCTACACTACTCCTTTTGCGCATAATATTAACTTCATACGCAATCGTTACAAGTTTACGACTGAACATAAAATATTTCGCCTTGCTACTGTTTACGTTTTCAATTTCCGCTCTGCTTACAACTTGAGGGTTGCTCTATCGTATGATTGTACCAGTTATAAATGGAGTCAAACCCGTTTGAACATGTCTTTCCCTTGTGTGTTGTTCCAATTTTCATCATCATTATTTGCTACTGGCTTCCGCCCACGACTTCGTTCGTATAAATGTCGATTATCGCGAACGCAGATTAAGTCGGGGAATAAAAAGTAGCCTATGACCTTTCTTGGGGTTCAAACTTACCCCATGCCAAATATCATCAAAATCGGTTCAGTGGTTTTGTCGTAAAATCGTAAAGGACAGAGTTACTTTCGCATTTATAGGCCTTCTTTCAACAATTTTATTCATCGTTAATTTCTTTGCAATTCAAATTGATGTTTTATATCTTTCCTGTAACAAGCATTTCCTAATTAGATGTTGTCTTAAGTTACTGTAAAGTTTGTGAGAAATGATTTTGGCGATTGTCTAAAGTTTATGAGCAACGAAAAGTATTCTAATAATTTTCCTTTCTTTTGTTGCAGGTAATTTTCAAGCTGTTGAGATGAAGAAAACTGTCAAAATAACGTATCTTACTAAAACCAATGTGACGTATACGACATATTCAATCTCAAATCACAATGGTGCACCAATAGGACTTAGTGCGAAAACCAAACCCCCATGATAGATAGATGATATTATACTCGTATATTTGTACTACAGTTAGCTTTCACCATTAATAATGTCAAACACAGTCCCCATCACTGTGCGTAGCTCGAAGCAATATCCATCCACAGCATGTGCTTCTGAGGCTCAGTTGGTGGTAGGTAGGTGCTTATGTATATATATACTCTACATATCATGTATTTTGGGATGGGTTTTGACTTTACAAGCACTGGTGGGTGTAGTATGTAGTACTTTGTCGAATTTCAGGTTAACGATAGATGCTGTAAGTACTGTAGTAGTAGTATCTGTAGTTGCCAGAATTTGTGTCAAACGTCCTTTGATAAAAACCCTTTTTGGAAGATTGTAGTAAGCACTGAAAATCTCAGTCCGTCTCTCTATTTGAGTATTTCTCAGTAGTCTGTTATATTTTATGGACGAACTCACGATTTGAAATCAATATTCGAATTCATTATTTCACAGGAGCTAGTTTTCTATCAAGCTTAGTTTATTCAGCTCACATTATTGTATAATGCTCTTTTAGATAACAATCAGTTTACCCAAAATTGAGCAGTGCCATATTTTCCATCCGCCATCACCATACAATTGGCACATAAAGTGTTCGCTAACTAACAATGTAATTGGTACTGCGGTCGTGCTGCCGCACCCATTAATTGCCTAATTCGGTTCACTTCACCACAAAACAGATAAGTTAGGGACAGAAGGGTTATTCTAACAAAGGGGTCTCGCAGAAGTCTCGGTCTCGGCACCCCAGCCGCCGCCTCCGCCACGCCGTAATCCTTTGTAGCAAAACAAGAAGAATAGCGGTAGATGATACATTGCTAGCATGACGAAATGTACGAAAAAGTGTCACGTTTAGAAGCGATATCACACGGTTACCGTGGCTATGCAAATGGCATAAAATACTATGTGTCCATAACACGCGCAGGTTTCTTTGATATTGGACATTGAGGATTGGCATTGTGGACTTTGGAGACCCGTTCCCTATCTCCTCTTGCTTTTCTTGTATCAAACCTTCTACATCTTCTTTCTCTTGTGGTGCCAGTGAATCATGTTATTCTGATAACATTTGATAGAGCGATGCTACATATATTTCCCTAAGAGAGAATATCACTTGTCTATCTGTAATCCTAGCGTTATCCTTTATCAGTTCATCGGTATCGGTTATGTAATAGTTCAAATGTATTTGTAGATACATAGGTGATTGAGTTAAGTGTTGTACAGACGCCAGCAGATCAACCTATCCGAATCTGTCAAATTTTACCAATCGAATATTAACCTTCCAGTATTGTGATAAGGTTGAAAATCTATTAAAGAAGTTTGACTGAATGAGGTAGGTTGATGTGCTGGCGTCTGTACAATACGTGCCACGAAAGATAAGACTTGACACACCACACAAACTTTATTATTTCGTAATAAATATTATAATATTGTTAAGAATTTTAATCTGAAGTCATCGAAAAATCCCTGAATACGTACACAAATTATGGATAACTATTTCGTACATCCATAATATACCTGTGCAAGCTCATTACTGACGCTTGTACAAGTCTCATCTTTCATGGCGCGTATTGTACCTGTCTCCTAGTCTACTAGTTACAGTTTTCTGATCACTGAAGACTCGTTTGAAATAATTCCTTTTAATAATGCTCTTTTGCCCAACTATACCAAACTGAAGATCAAAGACTAGAAAATCCAATATGAATGTAGATCCTCATAAAAAAGTAAACAAAACAAACCGTTTTTCCTCCAAAACTTTGTAAAACCCGTAACTGACATTTTATAGGCTTACCCAAAACTATTAAACAACAAATTCAACCATTGAAAAACACCATCGTTTTCTGTTATCTCCACCATGCACCATTGGCTGTTATTTGGATTGTCTTTTTACGTTGTCCATAAAGCCTTCGGGAGTGGCCCTTTTCAGTTTCTTATCAGCAGTTATATGTCGTTGGTCAGAGTCACGATAACGGTTTATTTCTCCCTGCTATGTCGTCAGTGGCGTTGTTTGTATCTTGATGGTGTATCTTACTTCGTGGTTTTTTATCGATAAATATAATATGGATTGAACTTGAAAAATGGGTAAGCCTTCATGGTGTTTCGTTATGTTTATACTTCATCAGTTCGTCCTCTGCTTATCCAGCGTTTTCCATAGCATCAGTAATATTGTGTTTAACTTTATCTGACACTCTGAATTACATATACATATTTCTTACCCAACTACTGGTTTTCGGTGCGCCAAATCGACAAAACTGCGCAAGATTCACCTCAACTCGATCAATAAGCAATTTTATTAAAGTTGTCACGTTGCCAACAATCGATCGCTTACGAGTGACACAACGTTGCGACACTATCTGCTAAAAACTCGCTGTAATTGGTGATTGACCCCGGGGCCGTCAATCGAGTCAATATCAATTTGCACCTAACAAGCTCTGCCACTCTTTACCAGATTGATATTGATTGAACCTCCTTGAAGTTTTAAAACATTTTGGAACTATGAGTATGAATTTGACACTGACTAACGAAATTGAAAAGTTTAAAGGTTAGATGCAGTTTCTGGAACAAATGTCAGATTTATAACGACACAGGTCAGGGTAAAACCCGCGATCCAAAAGCTGTCGAAGCCAAGTTTTTCTTGTTTTCCAAGTGGTTTCAAGCCATTTCAAATGATCAGCTGCACCGCCATTCATACTTAGACCACTGTCTTCAAGTTTTAGAAGATTTTCCACCATCTTTTAATCACTTATCGGATTTGCATTCATTCTCAGTGGGAGAGTTCCAACTATTAACTGTTCAATTGGTCGTTTTTCATTGGCACCAAGCATTGAACCGGGAATTTGCACAGACTTAATATCCATTACAGTTTCATCCTTTTAACTTAATGGAAACGACTTAACTGTGTAATTAAAAGTAGAAATGAGATTTTATGTAACTATTTCGTATCGATGGGATTAGGTGTTTTAACTAATTCGTGCGTTTATAAAAAGCACAAAAAGCTTGAGTGTTATGCTTGGTTGATGATGAATGAAGGGAAATTGATTAGCAATCTGTTATCTATATAAGTACGCAAAAGAAAAGTGATTAGTTGTCGGAAAATAGTTATCACCCGGTCATAATTATTTTTTCTACTTGTACCTACTTGGTGGACTCTTCATTTAGGTGTTACACGTTAGAATTGCAAGGGTTTATAAATTATGAAGAAAAGTAATCCTACCATATACAAAGCGTAATGTAAATCCAAAATATCATGTCCATCCCAAGAGGATGACACTTTGATGATGGAAATGCCTTTACTTTACATTACAAATAACGGCTATAACCCTAAAGTTTTAACTGATATTAACCCTGCGATTGCGGAAGTGTTTCCACATGGGACGAGCGAGTCTAACGTTACGGAAGGCATTAGGCATGCGAGATGCGAGCGCACTTTATGTACCGTGCAACTGTTGCCGTGTCATTCTGGTGCAACATTGTGGATCTGATGATATTTATTAAAAGGCTAGCTGTGGCAGAGTTTGCGTGATGATTAGATTACTTAAGCTGCGTGTAGTTTAACGTTCCTACTATAAATACTACAAGGCTTCATTTCGTATTGCATTAATAAAGAATTTCAAGTAATAATATTGATACAGGAAAAAAATGTCTCTCTGAATTAGTTCTGCGGCACTAGTAACATAGTGACACACAAATATTTCCACGTATAGTCAACCGATCATTAGTAGGACGAACAGCCAAGGAATTCTCCGCTAATAAACACGCAAGACAATGTTTCATAGGTACCCCAAAAACAAATACCACACACGTGCCGACGGAAATCGTTCCAACCACCGCGAGCTATGTTAATATCCGAAGTTAGGAAGTTCACATCTACAGAATTTGCATAGCAGTATAATCTGGCTCGTATACATCTTGCCAACTTTCCCGTGCAGCTTAGCTTGTGCAATTTATTGCCCCGGGAGCTGCGGCTCCTGGCGTTATATTGCTCTTTAATTGTTCTATTGCTGTTGTTTAGAGATTTGGTGCGGGAGTGAAAGAATGAATGCAGGTGGTTTGTGTTGGGAAAGATTTTTCGAGAGGGGCTGCGAGTAAGGGTTAAGTAAAGTTTTATTGTTGTGGTTATATGGGGTGTAATGGAGGGTTTTAGAATTGGGTTTCGTTCGTAATAGGTATTATTAATCTTTTTTGCAGCTACCGCTAAGTAGGTACCTAAATGTGAAAATCAAATCGCAAACTTATAAAAAAAAACAAATCTACGCAGTAATTATTATTACAGGTAATATAAAACAACATTACAGCATCACGCATTTGCACAGACCTAATAAAAAGAGGAGATAAGAAGAGGTAGTAAAAACTTCATTCATAATATTTTATGTCATATTCCACACCCTGTTATAATATACCTAATTACCTACATTCCATATTTAAATTTATTTATTTATCTAATGAAGCATGGAAGACTTACAGCTTAAAAACTAAGTAACAAAGGAGACCATATTTGAGCCACTTGTGCCTTCCAATATGGAACACGTTGTTCTAGTATGTACATCCCGTTCACAACTTCCAATCGAAACTGGTCTCGCGCGTGCTAATTATATCGTTACACTAATTTAATAAATTATGACATTCATATCAATTTGTTCATTTTTTATAATAAAAATTTGGATTTATTAATTACTTCAGTCCACGACTTCGCCCGCGTAAAAAGTAACTCTCCGTAAAGTAAGTTGAACTATTATCCATATTACCGGGATAAAAATTATCCTATGTGTTAATCCAGGAAATGGTCTATCTCTCTGCCAATTTTCATTAAAATCTGTTCAACGGTTTACGCGTGATTGAGTAATAAACATCTTCAAAAACTTTCACATTTACAACATTAGTAGGATAGGATTTTGTATTCTTCCTCATTTTATTCAGAGTTATCAGCCTACCTATAGGCAAGATGGAGAGTCTTATATCAAATAAATACCGTCCACAGACATAAATAGTTAGTATCTTTCAAAGTTAACAGCGCGAAACGTATTGCGGCTAAAGTGTCATACACTGTGTCGTACACTAAACGTTAATTAACGCTACTTAAGTATTTGCGACTCCCTTGGGAGAGAGAGGGTTGCCTGCGTTTAGCGCGGAACCTCCGATTTCATTATTTCTAATTGAAATGCAAAATTCAGACAAGAGAAGAACGCCGGAAACATTTGGTTGCTTATTTCCACTTTAGTATTTACCATGATCAGCGTGAGTGCATTAGATAACGTGGTAGATACTCTGTACAAAACCACTTTTCACCCTTAGCCCTTAGTAATAACGATGAAATGGGGTCAAAAAATAAATAACGACAATTTTAATATTTTCGGTTTTCAGTAAGAATGCCTTCAACATAATATCGTTATTTCTTGCTATAGGCACCTTCCAATTGCACCTGTTAATGTCCAATTGGTATCACGATATTTAATACATATTTCTCAATTTTATCAATAGTACCTAATAAATCTATCATAGTCATGTTTGAAATCATTGCGCTACAACTTCCGCATGCGAGAATGTCAGGCCGACACGGTAGCTGGTTGCCGTGTCGGGCCCTGAGGAATTTCTTACCTACCTCCTGTACCTACTTGCAGCTAATCGTACATCTACGGTAGATTTATTACTTGGATAGTTTTGGGCGTATAGGAAATGCGGGAGTGAATAATTATAGGAATAGAAGTGTAAAACAGCGTGTTTGATGAATATTATAACGGGTGGAATCGACATTGTAATGAATCCTTTTACCATGGATGTAGTTCGTGATTCTAGGGACCCCAGAGATAAATATCCAAAAAAAACAGCTCTTCCATACATTTTCACAGTGTAGATATCGAAATTTAGTATGGAACAGTTGATGCTGAATCGTGTACGTGATTCCATGGTAAAAGTAGAAAGATAAACGAGTTATAACATGACCTTAGGGTTACAATAAATCCCTTTCAAGGATTTTTGTATCATCGCTGATTGATTACCGAGTCAGAATTAAAGAAACCTCTCAAGGATCGACTCTAGAACTACACTTTCGACAAGTTTCTTATGACCTCGTGCCGCTGTAATAATTTTAGCACAAGAAAGTGGCGCACCTTAGCATAATACTAACAATATCTCCGCTAACTCCTGTATGCACTACAAATACTCTTGAACCACAGCTCCAACTATCTCCGCAATGCCTATAACTGAAGCGCTTAGTTTACACAGCGAGTTAATAATATTTCCTACCAGTCCAGGATTCCTTTTATTCTATTTAACTGGGTGCCATCTTGAATGGAGACAAATGGTGAGTGCGTTCGCAGAGTTATCTCGCCGCCATTTCTTCTAATTCGCGGCGCCAATGACCCGCGCCGCTGTAGGGTTAATTAAAGAATTAATCGCCGTCCCGGGCCGAAGGGACAAGGGGATGCGCCGTGACTGAAATTTGTCGTAGGGTTATTAATAGGACCCGGGTAGGGGATGCCTTTTCCTGGGCTTATAATCTTGGAGTAAGGACTTTTGGGAAGGTAATTTTGCAGACGTTATTGCACCCAGAATAGTCTATTTCCGCTAAACAGCCCCAATACATTAATGAAAAGCTCCGATGTACGAATACATCATACAATTAATATGCTGACACAGGATTGTAATAATTTACCCAAGCATTTGTAGGTACTGAGTGTAGGAAGCTCTCGCTTTGGGCAATTAATCAGTATTCACCAAAGACATGTCGAGTCTGCAATCGCGCGGTGCGAATACATACCTGTGTATAGCAGGTACGCTTTGTAACATTATGTTGTAACATCACAAGAACATGCGCCATTACATGTTACATCATATATTATCTGTCACGCTTATAAACCCGAGAGGACTGACCTACCTGGAATATACTGCATCAACGCTTGCGATATATCAAGTCCATGCTAAAGAATGCATGTCTGTGGGAAAGCTGATGATAATGCCAACCAGCCACAAAGTTACACAACACACGACAAACTCAAACTAATGACAAAAGTTTGTCTCCGTAAGTATCTACCTACTTTCTGTCATTCAAACCAATCCTGCTGTTACAAATGCTAAAGTTTGTGAGAATGTATGAATGAATGTTTGTTACTCTTTCATGCTTAAACGGCTAAATGGTATTAGCTGAGATTTGGTACACTTATTAATCTAGCTGAAGATATACGATAATTGTTATCCTGTTTTTGTGTTCCCGTAAGATAATTTAAGGCGTTTGCTTAATTCTGAAGTCTACGCAGACGATGTCTTGGAAAGCTAGTTCTAGTAGTTCTGATATATATAAAAGTAGTTAAATCCAAAGTAATACAAAATACGTATATAATACACTTCGTTCTAAAAATCATACTGCTTAACGTATTCCAACTAAACTCAGGTTTTAACACGAGTAAACGTCATTTAATTAAACCTATCAGCAAGAACTATATCACTCACTAATCTGGTCGTAACTTTAAAACGAAAATAAGCTGACACATCGTTTCCATTCGCACCGTTACTGGGGCTCAAATTGAAATAAATATGGGTGTCGAACGGCATCTGTCGGTAGCCATTAATTATACTGACCTACATGTTTGTTCTGCAGATCTGTTACACAGAATACGAACAGAAAACCTACTCACAAGTACCAAAAAAACTCAAATCAAATCATTGGTAATCAACTAATCACAGAAAAAACTGAACGCTTTACTTTTCGGTTATGTGAGTATGATTGTCTTGTATGCCCGATGTCTGAAAAAAGTCTTTGGTCTCAGGGGCAATGCAAATGTAGGCGCAGCGGTTGAAGTATTCAAGGATCTTTTTTTTTCGTGGGGATATATTAATGGACTGCCTTTTTGACAAAGTCCGACACATTTGGCCGGGGCAGGGGATCGCTCGGAGCATTCTTCCGCACCCAAGTATCCAGTATCCCTATAGCCAAGTTGGAAGCTTATCTCGGTATATCAGAATTTAGTAGTACCTTGCAAGCTACAGACTGTTAATGTTGAATTGTTTTGAGTTGGAAAGCATTCAAGCTCATTCCTTTGTTGTAACAATGTTTGTTTTCCTAACAGGTAGTGGGTTTTCTGCTTTCCCTGTTTCGTTATTATAGGAAACCGATGTAAACCCGATATCCTCGTTCTCGATTAATTATGTATGTGCATCTATTGGTCGTGAGGTCGAAAACATCACACACGCGGATCGAAAATACCCCGCGGTTGATGCCCTGTCAGAATCGCTTGTTTGCTGCTGTATTGTTACGAAATACCAATACTGTGGCGGGAATAGGGTTGGTAAATTTATTTCGTATATTGTGTTATCGAACTTTGGATGTTGAACAATTATTTAAGTGGGTTTAGGGTACGTAATACATGATTAAATCTTGTATCGAATTGAAACCAAAACATTGTTACATCTAAAATCAAACCCTAGATACATTTATAATAATTATTAATGATTAACAAGACAGAGATGAGTCTGAGATCGCCAATCCGCCTTGAACAAGCGTGACGATCAATGCTCGTGCCTTTTGCATATGTATTAATTAGAAGAGGGCTTTGTCCTCTAGTGGGACAATAATTGGCAGATATTCTTTATTATTATATTACTAACTTCTGCCCGCGATTTCGTACGCATAAAAAATCTATCTTCGTTTGATCCCCTTAGTAGGGGGTGAATGTTGGAAAATCCTTTTTTGGCATGCCTTTCAGTGGTTGAAGCTGTGTGTTGATGGATCATTAGTCAGTCAGTAACAGTTGCCTTATTAGCATCTATCCATCAATTATTTGACAGCTGATAGCCGTTTCAAAAACCATGACGCGATCCAAACAAGTTGCATTAATAATATTATGATCAACATTACACACTACTTTGTGTATTTCCTAATCCTTCTTGCAACAGAAAACAAGAAGGAAGAAATCTATTCAAGAACGATACTATTGCAATATTTATAAATATCAAATGGGCAACACTTGCGGCTTGCGATATTCTATGTTTATTTATAGCTACATCTTGCAGGACCTATGAAGACAGATAATTGCATAAATTCTTTGCAATAATAATCTGTATTACAAAGCTGAAGAGTTTGTTGGTTTAAAGGCGCTATCTCGTGAACTACTGGTCCGATTTGAAAAAATCTTGTAGCGTTTTATAGCCGGTTTATCAAAGAGGGTTATAATAATATGCCATATAATATTACGCCACGACCTACGGGAGCAAAGCAGTATTCAAGGACGTAACTTAACGCTGATAAAACCTCGGGGTACAGCTAGTTATATCTATACTAATATTATAAAGAGGTAACATTTGTTTGTAAGTTTGTATGTAGGGGGTAATCTCCGGAAGTAATGAACCAATTTTAAAAATTGGTACATTATTGGTACTGGTAGAAAGCTACATTATTCGTAAGTGCTATAGGCTATAAATTATAAAGATATCATGCATATTAGCCGAACTATCTCAATTTTTGTCTAGCCAGGCGGAAAAAAATAGCTCTTACAACAAAGTTATTTGCATGCGCCCAACGAAGTGGGCACGGGTCAGCTAGTAATATTATAAAGTTGAAGAGTTCGTTTGTTTGAACGCGCTAAACTCGTAAAATACTGGTTTGATTTGCAAAAATCTTGCAACGTTATACATATAACCCGTTTATCGAGGAAGGTTAAGGGCTATAACAATACGCTACTATCCACGAGAGCGGAGCAGTAACCAAAGACAATAACTGAACGGGAGTAAAACTGTGGGGTATTGTTAGTTTATTAATATGCCATAGAAACAATGAATGGCAGTGGGTATTTGACCCTTGAATATTGAATAGGGTCGTTTTCCAGATGTTTGTTTAGTCATGTATGATTTGCACACAGCTGCAAGATTAAAAATGTTGGTGGGGTTTCTCACAGCTCTCGAGTAACCGTCCAGAAAACAACTATAGATAATCTATATTCTATCTATTGATATTAAAGTGAAAGGTGAAAGCGAAATCTCTAAAACTAACCTTGACTTAAAGCTGAAATTTGACAGGTAAGAACGAATTTTGCGACATACCCGAATCAAGGGGACGTTCACACAGACGCAGTCACGAGCAAAAGCTAGTGATTATATTTTTTCCGATATTACCTGATTAATAGACCCTTTAATGGTTCCAATCAAAGGTTGATTCCAACTTCACAATACTGTCGACTTAATCAACCTAATCTTGCTGGTAGCTATTGCATGAAGTCATCATTTATTTTTATGGTTTTAAAGTAGCAGCATATGAACAAAATCTACGAAATTATATTCCTAAGTCCACGTTACAACAAAGACCTAGCTTTACTCAGTTAACCCTTCGGCAGCGCGCGCTCGCATTAACCTGCCCACATTTATTATGAGAACAAACTTGCAATAAAACACATATAAGACACAATACAATAAGTAGCACAGACTCGTATACTCTTACACAACATGTAATTCACTCGGAATAATTTTGAATAATGTATGAGAGAAACAAAATAGACGAGAGATACGACCCCGGATTTTATCTCTAAATTGGATTTAGGATAGACTGTAAAACAGTAAAAATATTGTTTTAAATGTGGGATATTTAGCCGCGAATTGGTTGTTTTTGGATGGATTTGTTCTGAGTAAAGTAAGTTATGTTTGTTAGCTTGGCTACTAATGATGAGTTATACCTATCTAGTTATTACACAATAATATTTTTGCCCTAAAGTCTTATTAGTACCAAATCATATTAAGAACGTTAATAAAACAAAATTTCTGGACAGGTTTTCGTAAACCTAATTAAAATATTAAGTAACGCGAATTAAATTACAATAAACCGCCTTTTGCAAACAAATTCATAATTATAAGCAGACAGAAACTCAATTAACAAAAATCAAATTAATTGTAAAGAATAAAACCTTTTGTTTACATAAAAATTACAGTCCGAATCGGATATGATTGTTTCATAAACAGTACGTCAATTCCCCTGAAACACGGCAAAGGCACATGCTACAATGAATATGAACAAACGCTGTAATAGCGTAGATATGAAAAAAAAGGACAATAAGGGATGAGGCGAATACGTGTATAAAGGCAGTCGCTCTGTAACTAAAAGGCAGGGGAATTATGAGCACATAAAAATGAAGGGAGCGACAGTCTCTCTAGACAATGCCGTGGAGCGGCAGCGCTTGTTATTAAGTCCCCTGCTATGTAAATATGTACCGCGAGTTTCCAAAAATAAAGCCGCTGGGAAATTCTTTCCGAAAACATTATCTTTAAGTTCTGAAATTATTTGGTGAAATTTTTGTCGCAATTTTTTTAGCTTTGCAGTGTTAGGGTTAGAAATTGGTTAGCTAAAAGATATATTGCGAAATAGTCTGTGCTTAATGATTTCTTAATCAGGTAGTCAAGGAACGGGAATTAACATGATAGCTAATCACCCTTTTAGTACTGGTTTATTTCTGTCTTTTGCCAAGTCATCCCATCTTCATAGTGCCCCACTAAGCTGCATCTAATATTCTATTCTATTCTCAGCTAAAATAAGGTTTTCATTTTTAATTTACAATGGCACTTTACTATCTAAAGTAATTGAGTTAAGAGTAAAAAGACTACACCCACTTGAACTAAGTTCTAAAACTTATAGTGCCTAGTTAAATATTAATAACTAGCGACCCGCCCCGGCTTCGCACGGGTGCAATGCTGATACTAAATATTCTATAAAATTTCTTTATATACAATGTTCACAGCTTTTTTATTATTAGACAATAAATACAAACATGTTATCTTAGAGACACTTGAAAGAACACGAAAACACTCCACGTTCAAATCTATAGTAGGTAGGTACTACTACCGGCCGGTCCCGCTGCAACCCTGTATTTTAAATTTGTGATATCTTCGAAAATATTCATTTAAATTACATGCTGTAAAGGGCCATAATGATCTATATGAAATGCAAAATGTTTTTAAGGTACTTAATTGGATAAGGATTAATGCTGTATTGCCTAAAATTGCTTCTTAAATAAGTCATTATTTCTCGTAAAAAGTTAAGGATAAAAAATGGTTATTGTGGGTTATCCCTAAGAGATAGACATATACCATCGCGGACTTTTTTGTAGACCTTTTTAAGGTGTACAATGCTGTAGTACATTATTTTGATCTATCTCGAAGGGTTCAGCCAGCGTTTACAATGTAAGCGCAAAAAAATGTGTTTATTTACGACATCACATTAAAAACCTCTAAAATTATCAGTGTTTCTCTACTATATTATGCATGTATTATACATATAAACCTTCCTCTTAAATCACTCTATCTATTAAAAAAAACCGCATCAAAATCCGTTGCGTAGTTTTAAAGATCTAAGCATATATAGGGACAGACAGACAGGGAAAGCGACTTTGTTTTATACTATGTAGTGAAATAAACTGTCAGAAACAACCAAGCTAATAAATTGGACTCAATTCTGAAAACCTAGCAATCACAATAGAATTTCTCCGATTTTTTTTATTTCACGTCCATGAAATAAAATGTTTTTGGTTTTCGTTTTTTTTTTTTTGCTTTTTTGTCATTGTGATTATGTGAATATAATGTCGGTGTATATGATTGTGGCCATCAAACCAATTTATAAATTCCAAATAAATCACCCCTATACGAAACAGTTATTAATACGATGTTCGGCCTAGACTATATCATGTTACATCTTAAAGTTGTTGACCTGCGACCTAATTCACACATCCTAACTTCGTAGACATCTAGTACTGAAATCTGATCTCCCAATCAACTGCTACAAAGAACAGCCGTCACACAACATCTATAGGTACTAATATATTATTATAAATATATAAAATCCACACTTATATTATAAATGCGAAAGTAACTCTGTTTGTTTGTTACGCTAACACGACTAAACCATTGAACCGATTTTTAAGTTTGAACCCTTTTTTTTTAGGTGGTCAAAATCATCAAATGACTCCTTCCGCCCTGGGTGGGGCAGAAGGGACTGTCAGACTTTTACTGACTAAAAAACCACCCTGTTCCTTCTGTAACCCTTTGCGTTCCGGGGCTACGGTATCCTGTTACGACGTCCCGCAACCCCGGCAAGTTTAAACCCTAACACATAAGTTACTTTTGGTTCCGCGACTTCCGCGATAACCGACATTTACACGGACAAAGTAGCGGGCAAAAGCTAGTTGTTTATGTAGGAAAATGTTATCTCTAGAAGTACCTACTGGTACGAAAATGTAATCTGTGGAAGCACTGCTCAGATTATAAAAAATCTTTCACCGATAGAAACCTACACTATTGCCAAGTATCATCGGATAATGTTTTATGGTATACTTGACTTCCACGCTGACGTCACGAACAGAATCTAGTTTACCACACATTGCAAACGAAAACTGCGGTTGGTAACTTGGTACCCCAAATACTCATCTTCCAAAAACTCACATAAAGATTTCCAGGCGAACCGCGTCACTGATTAAATCAATATCTTTATCTTGTATTCCGAGGTGGTCCTCTCGCCGGTAAAATTTCGTATATAACCATATTACCTACTTTCTTTCAAAGACGTGTCACGTCCGGGCGACATCGAAACTTTCCACGGGTGAGTATACTATCCGGGACTTTGTAAGGGCTGCTACTTCGTTTAACTGTACTATAGTTTACGTATATTCAATATTTTTTTGCAAGAAGCTGTAGAAAACCAAGCATTATAATGGCAAATTACTTCCATGATTGGTTGCGTTTTCAAAACCCATTTCATGTCTAGATCCTGGAGACACATCGTAGAGGGTATTTAGTCTGAACGGCCCAAATCGACAGTTTATGACATTGTATTGGTTTACAACTTTTTGTCACTATTCCTTTGGTTCGTAGAGGATTTCTTACAGTCGAATGGCTCGTGGGCCATTTGGTTTGGGCTGTTCAGACTTAATTCCCTCAAAAACACCATTTTTAAACCCCAAAGCCTTTTTGTCCTTTTCCTATCTACGGTTTATACTGATGGCTCTGTCCTCAAATGATATTCATGCAAGCAAACAGCCTGCTACCCCCTTATCCTTCACTGGGCGGTATGATTAATATTCTTTTCCGGGATTTAGGGTTGTGAACTTCTGACATGGAAACATTCCCGCGAGCCATGTTTGGAACGTAAATATAAATGTCGGGTAACAGGTGCTGTCTCATATTTTTGTTATGTGTAATGTGTATTATGACAAGTGCGCTCTTTGTGCAGCGCACTACGCAGCTTTGTGCTAAAATGTGTTCAATACATTCTCTGAAATAGGGGGAAATTACTTTTTAAGGAAAAATTACTAAGCTATAATACCTGTAGCACGTCTTTGTTATAATACGTTATTACGTCACACTTACAATGGTTTTCAATCATGTATGCAAAAACGTATATATCGAATTTTCTACAAAATTCTTTCGAGTCGGATTGTTAATGTGGTACACAATTGCTGCTGCATTTCTAGTATTTATTTATAAATTAAACTTTATACAACATAAAGATCTTGAAAAGTATGAACATTGTTTTTTTTTTTTCATTAAAAAAGACTCCCTCCTCCGTCCCTTACTCCTCTCTCTTACCCCTGTAAAGATAACATGCCAACCTAACCCTGGGTAAATTTCCAAAGTATTTCAGTTTAAATATATTCGCAGCACGTCTCTGTCGACGATAAACAATTAATTTCTTTAATCAACTGTGCCCGACAAGTCTCCTGAGGAAAACAGATACGACTACTCTGAAAAAGTATTTTAAGCCTCTAGTTTGTGCATCTGATGGTTTATAAATAATTAGATTTATAAAAAAATGAAATTCCGATTCAATGAATGCCTAAAGATGGGCGGCGTCGCCGAGGATGGCGCTGAAAGAGGTGGCCACGAGCGCTGATTTAGGATGACGTGGGAAAAGTGTTCCTGGAAGGATTTGGGGGAGGCCAGACCCAGCAATGGGACAGCCCAGGCTAGGGGAAGAATAAAAGGAATTGTAATTTGTTAATTTCGCTTAATTATTTAATTAGATACCAAATGTTGAGTCATGTTGCGATGACCCAGTGAGTAGCTAAGGCGACTTTTTAAATTATATGTACTTTCTTAGTTATCTTGGACATTACTAACGGTGAAGGGAGACATCGTCAGGAAACCTGGACTGATAATTAATTTACGTCAGGATGCCGATCCGCCTTGAGCATGGTGATAAATGCTTGTGCTCTGAAGAGACCTTTGCCCTGCAGTATAGGACAATAATAGGTTAAGTATTATGTACTGTTCAAAGGTAATATTTCACTTCATCAGCTGAATAAACATCAAGTAAGAAAACTGCGTTTAGTCCAGTAACTTTTAATACCCAACAACGGTAATAACTAACAGTTCACATGCTATTATAACTAATGGTCTTAGTGTAACAAGAAGGTCTAAATACGAACAAATACTTAAACGTAAGTAAGGCATTGCCGACCAGTTATCTCAGTCGGCAACGATTGAATCGTTAAAGTTAATGCTGACTCGGATCCGAGTCGTTACGGTTATATCTAAAACCGCTTGCGGTGCCCAAGTGAGAAGGTGATGCGACTAGGGTTCCCAGATCAAAATATCAAAAATCCGGAGAAAATTCCTGACATTCCATGAAATTTCCGGACAATCTTGTTAATTTTTTATTAAAATCGTTACGCATCGTGCAAGTAAATATAGTAGATTTAGAATAAAAATAATTTTGATTTTCTTTGATTTAGAATAAAAATAATTACTTAATAAATAATTTGGTTTTTTCATTTTTTATTTCACTCTTCACTTATTTGTAGAAATTCCGGACGGTTTAAGATTCCCCCCGCATTCCGGACAAAGACCAATATTTCCGGACTTGTCCGGAAAATTCCGGACGTATGGCAACCCTAGATGCGACAAAAACGTGTCGTGAGAAGTGTCATCAATTTAATGATTGTCGTATAAATTCAGCTATCAGCAAGGTGATAAGGGACATTTAATATTTTTTGGGAGAGTAAAAAGTTACCGAGGTTTCAGCAATTTCCTACCTTTTTTTTTGGCGATAAATGATTTTGGTGTAGGTTAAACAAACATTACATATTGCCTTAACCGTTTATCAATTTACTCTGTCAATTATGAAAGTAATGTGTCCAAAAGAACTCTTAATTTATGAGACGATAGGTTTTATAGAGTGTAGAATGAATTGATGAAACCCAGCAACCACAAATTAATCCTACCCAAAAGCTTATCCACTGTCTTTGTAGTGGAATAAAAGCCCAAACATACAAAAATCATCACCAAAATGTTACATGTTTCCTCTTATTTACGTATCCATCTATGCTTACATCCATAATACGTCACACACGAAAGTTTTGTTGAAAACCAGCATCAGGCACAAGTAGTCTGGCATTTATGCTGAAATGAGCCTGTTTGGCGCAGATGTGGGGCACACAATGTTTTTTTTTTTAATTTGTAATTGAATAACATTTTTACTATCATTTTTTGTGTGCACTCGGTCTTTGACTCTGTGACTCATGGTCAATAAACAATTTTTATTTCTTCATTCAAACCCGCTGCAAGTTTCCCTCTTGCACCATATTTTCTTAACGGGTTTCTGGTCCGACCACCGTTACCCGAAGCCGATAGCTTGCAGTCTAATAGAATAGTGCACGACGCACGATTGAATCCAAGCCAATCCGAACCGAGCTCCCGATTTGTCCACCAATTGTTTTAGCTATGTATGATAATGTGGAGAAGAAGCATTGGCTTTTTTAGGGCAATTGGTTCTGCCGTCTATGAGAATGTCTCATATTTATGGTTGTACTAAAATTACCAGCCTATCATTGTCCTATTGTAGGGCAAAGGCCTTTTCTCATACAGAGAAGGCATGTGCTAAACACCACACTCGTTCATGGCGTATTGGTAATTTCAGACTGATATTTAGTAAAAGTTCAGATGTCCTCACGATATTTTACTTCACCCATGTCAGTGAGGTCTAAGATAAACTGTTACTTAGAAAGCACATAATATGTGTTGGAAAGGTCATATTGTTACTTGCCCGGTTGTAAACATACCTCATGCATGAGAGGAAGGCGCCTTACGACTGTGTCATCACGACCACAATAAATATGCTGGTTAGAAGAATTAGATATCCGTACCGTACCTAAGTATATATCTTGCTAGAGACCCACTGAAACGGTATTATTCCCACCCAACTCTCTCGCCACAATGATCCTGTTCTAAGCCAAGATCGATGAGCTCCTGCGGGCCGGCTATTGTTATTCATGATAGTAAAGTGCTTTAGCTTTATTTGGATGCCTTGAGCATTAGCCCAATTATTCAGTGATGGTCCTCAAAGGCAGATGAGAAAAGACACGCGGCCAACAAAAGAGATTTCGGCGTCATAATATTATTTAAAGACTTTTGCCCGCGGCTTCGCTCGCGTTAAATTCGGATCCTACTTTTTTTCCACACAAACTTTGGACCCCGTTTCATCCCAATAAGGGGTGAATTTAAAAAAAATATTTCTTAGCGGACGTCTCCTGACTACCTCTACCTACCTCTCTGCCAAATTTCATCTTTATACGTCAAGCAGTTTTAGATATTTCGTGATGAGTGAGTGACCTTTCGCTGTATTTAGATTTAAATTCATAAGAATCTGTACCTAACGCTAACCCATCAATAACCGCACACTACCTAACAACAATATTGCTCGCTCTAGAGCGCACGAATTCCCGCCATCCTTTGTGGACAAGTTATGAAATAAAAAGGCAAAACAAAGGCCATGCATGCACGATGGCGCTTGCCCCGCGCCATTTATCTGCGGTGCGTTTAGTTTGCGCCGCCGTAGTCACGCAGCCGCAACGCCGCCGCCACGCTGCCGTCACGCTGCGGGAACACGCTCCACAATAACACGCATAAATAAAACTTTGTATGTTTGTATACTTTGAACTGTAGCTGGACGGAATTTCAATGAATGAAATGAAATTCTGTAGTCGGAATGTGCAGCGTTTTTTTTTTATATGAATTGTAATTTGTAGTTGTTAGAAGTTGTGTAAAACATGAAATATTGTACCTAGTTGGCGACCAAAATTTGATATTTCTGTAACTTGTCACTGAAAATTGTCAAAGTTTTAGGCTGAGAATTGCCTATTGTCTAGACATCGAGACCAATAAAACGTAGGTACCCTTGTTTTGTATAAACTTGTTATAATCTTATTTAAGTACTCAAAGTTACTACGTAAGATTCTACATTTTAACATTCAAAACGCTTCTCTATACAAATTCACAAAGACAAAACTTTGCGTGTTTGAAATATAAACCTTATCTTACAAACGTATCAGTTTCAAATGGTCTGAATCTAATTCTTCACCTTATTATAAAATCGGTCTGGTCGTTCGTTCACTCGATTACAGCTCTGTCGTGTCATGTGTAAGTAAAGCTTGTTGTCCACTATTATACCAGATGTTCTCCGAGAAGGAACGTTTCAATGTGCGAAATGAAAGAGAAAGAAAATTTTATTTTCTGATAGCAGATTATAATCCGACGAATTGACGTTCACATAGAATGAAGAAAGCATTCGAGATCCACGTGGGAAATCACAACTAAAAAAGAAAGGAAAATAGGTAAAATTGTTGCAGCTCTTTTATATAAAGACAATCTTATTACAGTACATATTTACTTCAGTGATTCTAGTTTCAGATTTAGTTCACTTCTCGAGGGAGGAGCGTGACACTGCATAACATAATATGAATATGTCCTTCCAGTAAAATCGAATTTCCTCTAGCCATGTAAACCGATGGACGGGGCGTCCTTAACGGTATTTCGTTCACGTCTCCGTTTCATATCGGCCAGCAATCGCTTGCCGAGCGCTCTACGACGACATAACAAATATTGAGCGCGAGAATTGAATTTCGAATTTCTTATTTTAAAATATCCGTCGATAAAATGCTTTTGTAATGGGTACGTGTTTCTAAAAATCTTCGCTTTCTGTGTGCTAGGCCCCTAGAGGGTACTGTTTTGTTAGTAAATCGATAGTCGAGTTCATCTTATGTAGCTGGGCAAATTGATCGTGAGATAGCAAAAATACTGCAAATACGACATCGTAATACAACAAAAGTAGGATTCAAACTCAGCACCACTATCGACTCTCATTAAATGTATTAAATTGGTTACAACATCGCTACAATCATAGTCAATTTTCCAAATTGAAAATTATTCACAGCCTCTGAATGATCTTACCCACCCCCTTATTCTTCATGCAGGAACAGCCATAACCCAGAAATAAAACTTTATTGATATCTATGAATCTCTAGTTTATTGGACTCCTAGACATCTAGGAAAGTCATAAACACGTTGGAAAAGTGGACGAGCACGTGAAAGGGGGTGAACACACTCATCAAAATGAACAACTCTATTTTATTGGCAGAAAATTCATGCTTTTGTATATCTCTGTAGTAATTGTATGAGCTGTTTTATAGTCGGTCTCTTCAACGGCTTTCTACAAGTTATGATAATTGTCATCGTATTTTATTGCGGTTTGAGGAATATTCATTATGATATAACTAGACAGTGTTAGCCGGATATTACAGACAGGAAGGTTCAACCGATGTTTATGACACTTGACTGCAGTAAACAGAAAATACATTAAATAGAATTTGTTGCAAAATCTTTACATCACTTGATAGGCTGTTGTTATTCTGTCGGCCAATCACAGCCTGGGATTTCACAGGAAATGATAAAATGTAAAAAAAGAAACTATCTTTGCTATCGTGTAGGTACTCCATTTTTTCCTCTGTTGAAACAAAACGC
Organism: Hoplodrina blanda; assembly: GCA_949316365.1. Classification (NCBI taxonomy): domain Eukaryota; kingdom Metazoa; phylum Arthropoda; class Insecta; order Lepidoptera; family Noctuidae; genus Hoplodrina; species Hoplodrina blanda. The sequence continues at coordinate 10,522,558 of OX438564.1, forward strand.
GAGTATGAATTTTGCTGAAAAAAAAAAACTGAAATAATAAATTAAATTTTCGGCCGCATCTTACCGCATGGCACTAATAAAGTAAGTATTTACCTTTTTAAACAAGCGTTTGTGCTATGGAAGATGTTAAAGTTCCAAGGTAATACAGAGTTGGGAGGCGGACACGACAACATTAATCACGACAGATATTGTGTTGCCAGTTATTAATATTACTGACAACCCCCACTGAGATACCTATATGTTTGTGGTGCGGTCGGGTTCACCACAATATGACAAACGTATGGCTCCGAAAATCACGATATAATTTGATTATCAGTCGGACGGCATTTAGCAGTTACCATAAATTGCCCGTATCAAAAATGTATTCAATATTACTAGTAGTTAATAACAATAATACCGGACCTATATTATCCCAATGCAGGCCAAAGTAGGCTTTTTCCCCCATAAAGAAGGCAGGAGCACTGATCGCCTTGCTTGCTTAAGGCGGATTGGCGATTTCAGACTTATATCTATACTAATATTATAAAGCTACAGAGTTTGTTTGTTTGTTTGTTTGTTTGTTTGAACACGCTAATCTCTGGAACTACTGGTCCGATTTAAATGATTCTTTCAGTGTTGGGTAGTCCATTTATCGAGGAAGGCTATAGGCTATATACCATCACGCTACAACCTACGGGAGCGGAGCAGTAACCAAAGACGCGGGTGTAACCGCGGCGGACAGCTAGTTAATTATAAGTCCAGGTTTCCTCACGATATTTTCCTTCACCAATGTCAGTGATGTCTAAATTAAATTGTTACCTACTTCAGTAGAAGTTTTACTCGAATTCCTGACTGGTCAGGCTGAGGTTAGCTAAGGGTTATTTACTCACTTATTCAGGTTAATGGAGTCCTTCTCAGTAGCAGGCTAGCAACGCGGCTAACTGTCCAAGGTACGCGAGACGCACCAATTTACCGTCATTCGAGGAATCTCTCTTTGGGTTTGAAAGTCAAAGTCAAATCATTCATTTCAATTAGACCTTTGAACGTCATTATACCAGAAAAATAGAATTTAATCTTGTTGTCCCTTCCAAAAGATAGCTTCGAATGGAGAAGAATGGCCAAAAAAATTATTAAAACTTACTATTATGAAATAAATGTTTAACAATATTCAGTATACAGAATCACACCTGCCATAAAAACTACTAATTATAATAATGTACAAAGTATTACATAGTAAGAAATGACGGCTGTATTATGTTTATAGATACATAGTGTACTCGTATTTACAAATATTGGAACTGTAGACGACTACTCTTAACATTTAACAAACAATGAAATAGTGTGTGAGCCAGAGCGCCTATAGCATTCTATACAGCCTGTAACAAAAACCCTGTCCGATCCTTAAGGGTATTATTCGGCATCGTACTGCGTACTCATATACGTAACCATTTAATGGATTTGAGATTATTATTTTTCCCCAGTGAAAAAAAAAAAGAAGAAAGTAGAAGTAATTAAATTAAAATAAAACATAAAAACATACAAACATACATACATACATACATACATACCGTCAAAATCATAACCCTCCTTTTGGCTTTGCCGTAGTCGAGTAAAAACTGATCAACGGCGACACTGATCTGACAGGGTTTTTGTTACATAGTGTATAACAGAGTAGAATTAAAGTAAAAAAAGAAAGAAATAAAATATTGTATTTCCACATCAATAATTTACATAACATTGATATTATTCTGATTTAATTACTAAACCTAACTATTATTCTTGTTCCAGGTAAAACCCAGAATCAACAAGGGTATGATTCCATTTAGAATCAACAGATGGCGCTAATCCGAAGAGCCTGCACTGTTAACGTGCCTTCAACTAGCACTAATTATTCGAACAATGCTAATTTAATGCGCGTTCTATTGCTATAATGTTTAGATACGTCGTGCTAATCGTAGACTGTGGCGGTTCCGCATTGATTATTGTTCTACTAACTGTTTTTTATCAGGCTGTTAGATAATTCAATTAGTAAACAATTAAGTAGTTGTAGTACTACAATATAGTGCCGATTCCCTTGTTCACCAACTAAACTAAAATTAGACTATTTCTATCTTTTTCTATCCAATAGAACAAGAAAGAGACTAATGTAAATAAGAGCTGTCAAATTTAGTCAATCTGTCACATCCATACAAAATCCATTAAAAATATGGAAAAGTTGAAGGCGAAACTAATTTGACATCTCTAACTTAGTTCTTAAATGACACCGTCTTTTTCTTTCGCTGTATGTCAGTAAGAGATGTCAATTCTCTAAATTTAGTCTAGTTTGTGAACAAGAGAATCGGCACCAATGGCAATGATTTATAACTTTCGTCATGTCAGCCATAATATTTTAAACTTGTTATTGTAAAAAAACAAAATATTGAACTTTAACCTTCAATACCTCCGTTAATAAATTTCTTCCTCTTTTTTTACACCCGTTATTTAATAACTACATACTTATTTGTTAATTTACAACGGATGAACAAATTAATTACAGTAAATCAATCTTAGTTTTTAATCAAGATTTAATTAACCGACACGATTCTAAATCAAATCAAGTTATAATCCGTAACAAGTTTTCAAGTAATTTCAGTAAAAAAACCTTCTAAATCGAGGGTATTAGCACATTTTAAACACATTAGTTTTTTCTGGATCATTAACAAATCAACTGGGCATGCACTCATGCAACGTATGTACAAAGAAATCAAGTGTTAATACAGATCAAAGCGTGTAACTGCATAGAAACGTTAATAAACAGCGGATTACGTTTAATATAGCGTGTGAGCTATTTACGCTATTAATAACATTGGCTTAATTAGCTGTCTAGACATCCATCTTCTCAGCTCTTTTTGTCAAGCTATTTATGTATTCACTGTTAATTTCACTTGATTGGCAGCGGCTGCAATTAAAGTCTAGTTGTTGAAATGAAAGTTGATCGAATTACATTTAAGTGTTTTTGATGTAAGGATAAGATACTGGTTCTCAAGTTGTTTAATTAAGTTTTGATATTAGATATTGGTAGAACATAAACAATTACCATCAAATTACTAAGACGTAAATAGCTCTCGTTTTTGCTCGAAATAAATTCATAAGCAATTATTTTTGATGAATGTAGATAATGTTGGTAAACTATTAAAAGAACTCGATACCAATCAGTTAATTACCATGTTTTAAAAGCAAATTAGTGATATCTGCGTAAAGGCGGCTGTTGCTTTTGCCTGTCCGTTTAAACTGAAGTTAAACTGAAGTCCCATGTCATAAAAACGTTCTCTCTTCTCTTCTGAATCGTTCCCACATTGCTGAGGATCGTGACTCCTTCTTAGACGACCAATGGTCTGCCTCCACCGGAACCGGTCCGTCGCCTGGTGGAGGGCGGCGCTGACAGGTAAATACAGTTGTCGGAGATCTGGTCTGACCATCCCTTCTGGCTTCGACCTTTAGGTCTCTTGTCTTTGACCATTCCCGTCACGACCAGTCTTTCTAAATTGTTGTTCAATTCTTAAGAATCGTTAATTTCCCACTATTTGTCAACATAAGCGTAATTTAAAAAAAACAAGGACAAACTGAGATAAGCGCTCACAATTCAGTGTAAGTACAAAAACAAAGGAATGTGTACCCGAAATAAAATACAGGAGGAAGCTTTAGCTTCACACACAAAAACTGTGCCAGTACAAGTGACTTAGTTTTGCGGCTTTGTACCACATAAAATACTGACTTGGCTCCCTACTTTTTGGCAGCTGACTACCTTTGTGTCTTTTTTCATGTAAGAAAACTATAACATCTAAGTTATGTCCTTGTCGGTTTTCAGTCTAACTAGGGGGAGGGGAGGGGGCAATTCTACTAACTTTTATAAATGATCTCAATTTCAATCTGTCATTGATTTTCGCTGAGATGAGATTGCGACTAGATTTACAACGTTTTTACTTTTTAGTCAGTAGGATTGGCCTTCTGCTAATACAACTGAGTATGAGGAAGTAGATTGTTGACTATTCGAAGTCTAACCTGACGGTATTTTAACTGGTATATCACCAGTTAAGGTGGAGCCATCGGTAAGTTCCCGTTAAAGGACCCGTTTTAGACTTCTAACGACTTCTGAGCGTAACAATTAGGAAAGAAGGCCTTATATGCCTCCAAGGCAAATTGAATAGTTCCTTATACATAGGTACGTACAGGAGAAATTACTTTTCTTTACCGTTTCATGACACTACAGAACACAAAAGCGGCGAGCCGATGACGAAGTGCGGCAATTCTGTGCTCTGTGTATGCTGCAATAATTAAACTTTCACCAAAATTAAAAAAAAAACAATGATCTCCAAAAAGTACCTTTATAAAACTTCCGGCTTAGAACACTAAACCCCAATTCGCGCCAGAACACAACATTCGTTAGGTAATAAGCGTACGCAAAAGTAATTAAAACTACCGTTTGCAATAACAAGTGTCCATGAAATGAGGTCGTTACAGACAATGCGATTTTTACGCAAAAGAAACCATGGTTGGCGAGGCCTTAATTACGTAGTCGAAGGTCCCCGAAATTGACCGAGGGAAGCCGAAGCTAATCTTGCGTCCTTCTGGTCACTTTGTAAGGGTTCCGTCGACTGTGAAATTATTGGGTGCGAGGAATTGAGGCATTGTTGAAATGACGAAAGGTTTATTTTTGCATGACTAAATGTGACCAGTATAATTTCTTCATGTTTTGATATTACCACTCTCAATGGGTGCCTGAAGATGGACGGCATCGCCAAGGACGGCCTAGAAAGAGGTACCGAGATAATCTGGACGCGTACCAAGAGGGCCGGTTCGAGGTGATGCAGGAAAAGAGTTCCTGGAAGGAACTTTTCCCAGTAGTGGAACAGCGTAGGCTAGAGAGAAGATACACTTTACATTTTTTAAAGGTGCAGATGAAACTTTCGAAGTTAGAATTCTTTGTAAAACACGGCAATTTTTACCTTTATTTATGCTTGCTTGGCTTCCGCAGTTATTGTTATGGCAACGGAACTCATTAATTATGAATCCACAAGTTTATAGTCGTAATACAAACACAGCTAAAACATACGTTAAATTTTTCTACTCTTATATCGCCATTGAACGTTCGGACTTCGTTTCAAAAGTAGCCATGAATGGTGAAGTCTTCAAAAATCTAGCAAATTTTGAACAAAGTCTGAAGTTTGATTTGTATACATTATGTAGTTGTACACAATCATAATAATAGTTACGTGTAAATGATGATAAAAAAATAGTTTATTTCCACAAATTGTTTCACAATATGTTTACGTAAATAAATGCCGAACTAGGTTCAAATCCTGTAGTTCAGCCTTTGGTACACATAACATACATGCAATTTAGTCTCAATATTTATCTCTTTTATATTTGTCAAATAGCTTTACAAACCAAAGAAAACTGATTCCAAACATGTCAATTTTTGATCAATGAAGTAGGGACAGCCCCTTCTATGTATGTTGAATGGAGTCTATGTGAAAGAAAAGATAAAACGAAAGACACAGTAACTAAAACACATTTACAAAAAGAAATATGAACAGATAAGAAAATATTGATAAACGTTCTTGTTACTTTATTTCTAAAAGCTCCATTGAACATAATTCCACTTTTGTGTGGTAGAGCAGATTGCTTGGAACAACAAACAAATAGATCAGAAAGCGAGAATATAAGGAAGAAGAGAGTAAATACTTTGGTGACACAGATATGTCAAGGAATTGCTGAATTTAGTACATACATGACATAACATAAGACCACAAAAGAAACTGACAGAGTATTGCTTCAGCGAAATTGAAAGTATACTGTGAAATATTTCTAAAATATATATACTTACTTATTACTTAGGTATTAGACACACAGGATGTCTTTTGAAATAAGATTTCTGGGGGCTTTGACAAAGTAACAATTTCAAAACGATAACAAAGTTAGAAAAGACTAAAATGTATGGGATTGATATATAAGCCGCGTGGTCAATCGACATCATCGCAATTTGGTAGACAATGTTATAATTCATAACGAAATTACGAAACCTTAAAGTAACGAATCGTTATCGTGTTTATCCCATACAAATGCGTAGACAAGCAGCGCTTTCAGTGTTCGCCTTCGCCTCGATCGTGATCGAAAAAACGAATGCTAAAACGTTGTAGTTAGTAGAGACGATGACGAATTTAGATATCGTTTCGCTACGAAGCGATGTTACTTTGTCTGAGGACCCAGGGCCGAAACTATAAAATACAAAGAGAAGTAAGTAATGATAAAGTCTCCATCTTGAGTTTGATGTTTTAGAAATCTCGACCGTAAGAACAACGAACATAACAACATCACGCCTGCAAGGGTTAGGCAGAGGTGTACCCATTATTATACCCACATTTCGTCAGTTATGTTTAAGTTCCATGTAATAAGGGGCGAGTCTATTGCCGGGCACAAATAGACTCCGAGACTGCTACTGAGAAATTCCTGATGGGAAAACCCAATAACACTTGCAACAAGAACAACGAAAAGCTTACAAATCTCATAAATCTCCAGAACACACCAAATCCAATTCTCATCTAAAAATGCTTTAGTTGTAACACTAACACTTCAGAGCCCGACATATGTAGCGGGCCCCGGGGCCCCGGCTGGGCCATTAGTGCAAGTGCACGGGGGCGGTGACGTCACTCCTCGAGGGGCCACCTCGTGGAGCCACCTCGTGCCAACTAGGCCACTGGAGCTCAGCATTGAACGGGTTATATTATGGATACGATGGATATGCTAACCCCCACGTGTAGTTCGACTGAGTTTAGCTGTTATTTAGTTTTGATGTATTAGTTATCCTATACTTAAATTTAATAAAGCTGAAGGGCTTTTTTTTTTTAAACCTCCAGAACTACCAGTCGGATTGGAAATAATATTTATGTATATGTAGGCCAGATTCCTAAAGAATGGTACCTATAGGCTATACAAAACATCACGATACAACCTACGGGTGCCGAGCGGTAACCAAAGATGTAACTTAACGTGGGTGAAAAAACCACGCGGACGAAGTCGCAGGGAGCAGTTAGTCTTTTATAAATTTTAATTTCAAAATTGATCTTGATCTTTACTATCTTATAGCATTCAATTCAGCAGTTGGCAGCATTTTTAAGCTTAAAACTGTAACGGATTAAAATACTCAAAAACCTTCAAAATGCATCCTCATTCTTAACCCTTTCACAGCTCAAGGCTGTTACGAATTAAATTAAATAAATTCTCGCATTCCTTAACCCGTCGAACGCGACCAGCCGGAAGGCGTCGACGTCGAGACGTCGGGTGGCACAAATTACCCCGAGATACGTTTCGCGCGCCTATCCATCATCGGAGGGCTATCCGCCACGTCATCTCTTATAACAATGCAGGGTTGCCTGCCTTAAGACGATATTATTTAGGCTTTAGTGTAATTTATACTGTAGAAGGTATAGTGAACTAGATATAGATGTGTGACTAAAGTTGTGAGTTGTTGAGTGATGCTGCTGTTTCATGTTGACTTGCCATTTTGAATTTTTTCCCTTTATGTATGTGTGACTAGCCATACCCCGCAGTTTTTACCTGCGTTAAGTTTCGTCTTTATAGTTACTGCTTCGCTTTTGTGTATCGTAGCGTCACCTGTTCTTCTCCATAGACGCCTACCTCCATTTTGAAACGAGCAACTAGCTTCAACTTTCGGACTAACTGACCGACCCCTTGACAATTCAAAAGTGCCTGTAAATGGTCTAATTGAAATAAATATTTTGACTTTGACTTTGTAATCTTCGTAGATAAACGGGCTGTATGACGCAAAATATTTTTTTTGCAAATTGGACCAGTAGTTCATGAGTTCAGCGCGTTCAAATAAACAAACAAGCTTTCCAACTTTATGATAGATAGAGATTGATTGATTGAGCTTTGTGATTTATATTTCGTTTGAGTGTAGATCAAAAGTTAATACTATATTGACATAATTATTTAGGTTAAAAGGTATTCTACCTAACTAAAAAGTAAATGTACTTATAAATAAGATATACTGTCGTGCAATAATGGCGTTGCAGATTTTTATCTGAACAAATAAATCCGAATTTCCCTAACTGTGGTTAGAAATTATTCTGATTCGAAAACCGCACACTCCGTATTGATATCACAGCAGTAAGTACCACCATAATGGTACCACCGGGGCTTTTAAACCGCCATAACGCTGTAATGCTGTTAAAAGTGGGTTTAATAGTACCGTGCGGTTTGTCCGGGCACAAATGTAAGTGGCAATAAGAATAAGTTAGAGATGTGGTCATTTTGTGGTTCAGACATTTGTAGGAATTCCAGTGGGATTAGATTTATTTACATTACATATTAATTAAAATTTGGTTCTGCTTTGATTTTTTGGCACCCCTGACACGGTACCTAATGAATCTGAATATATATTTTTTTTTTTCGTTAAGGGTATTTTAATGCTTCTTTCTAATCATGTTTTGGGCGAAGGGTTAACAAACAACACATGACCGTCTAATTTAAAGCTTTGAGTTACTGAAACTTTTACAACCACTCAGTTTTAAACCCAAATGAACAAATGACATAATTTTGTCACTTTTAAAAATATACCTAATAGGTACCTGTATTAAGTTAATGTGAAAAATACATTTGTAAAAGTGATTTGATGTAGGATGCGTATGATATATGATGTAGGCATCATACTTAAACATATCCTATATTACATTTTAGACAGCCCTAAAACCAACCCTCACTCTGCCGCAGCCCAGGTAACCCCGGGCAACGGCGCGGTGACTTTCCGACACATTCAATAAATATATCACCGAGCGAACGACGTATCAATCATGCAGGCCTCCGCAGGGCTCCTGAAAGGGACAATTAAATATTCACATAAACGAAACTTGCGAGTTTGCGTTTGTTCGGTACTCCTGTTAAGCCTATGTTATAGGTAGGTAGCTATAACTTTAGTTTCATAACTTTGACCGTGATCGGGATTCCCGATAGATTCATAGTTAGCACGAAACTATTGGGTGGTCAGGGTCTGGTTGAGGGACTAGAAGTTAGGTATTTGACAAAATTTGTTATAGTTTTCGTATAAAATTATGGATTTTTTTCTTACAAAGCAACCGATTATCGTCAATTTAAAGACAAAACCATAATCACTATCAACTTCCTGCCCTTGTCCCATTGTTACTTTGGGTCGGCGAAACATGTTTTCTTCTTTCATTCCGTCCTGTCAGCTGTCATGGTATCACTGATTCCCTTTTCTTTTAAAACATTCTTCACTTAAACCATCGATCTTTTCTTTGGCCTTGGAATGAAAATTAAAAAAAAAACTAGTAATAAAGAAGAACACGCTGTATGTTGTATAAGTACACAACACAAAGCGTGATCTTTTTCGAACACTGTACTATCGCGGCAACCTATGCCATAACTCCGCAAGTTCTTACCAAAATAATTACTGCCAGCAGGAAATAAGTCAAAGCCTGAGCGAAGTCTTTCTGCTTCAATTTCACGTAAGAGTTCCGTACGATGCTTCTAAAGGACCTCTATTCATCTTCTTCTCCTCATTAGGCCGCTATCGACTATTTCCTGGGCCTCCCATCCCCGGATATCTTGTTTCCGCGACCCGACCGACCGGAAATAGTTTTTTTTTTCTTTCCCACGGAACTTAACCTTTCCGTGCGCATTCGAAATTCACACTTCGTGACTGTTGGCTCTCTTGGCTTTTTGTGGGTCGTTCGTGATTTTTTACGGGTTAGTACGGCTATAGGAAGGTTTCGGCATGACTGAGCGATGGGGCTATTCTGTATTGGAGGCGTATGGGGGCACGTTTTTATCTCATTTGTTATGAACGTATGCAAACGAGGCATGGATCATATACTCTCTAAAATGATTTCTTGAGCAAAACCATTTGTGTCGCTATAAATATGATCATTTGATCGCCAATCTTTTTCCCCTATATTTGTTTCAATCTTGTATTGTAATATTCGATTCATTCACAGTATTGTATAGCTTTGATAAGATATTGTTTCAAAGAGAATCAGTGAGAGAATTCACGTTCGATTTGCATACTACTGATACAAATTGATAATGTCAATAGTGCTCGTGTCAATAGTGTTGTGATGGTTGTGGTTAAGGCGGCACTCATGGAAGAGGTTGTGGGTTCGCAAGAAGGCACGGACAACCAATGTTACTTTTTCTATTACATATGTAAGTACTTTCTAAGTTTATCTTTGACATCATGGACATCGGCGAAGAAAAACGTCATGAGGAAACTTGGACTAATAATTATTATAAGCCTGAAATCGCCAATCCGCCTTGGTAAATAATGCTCGTGCCTCTCTGTGTGAGAAGAGTTTGCCCTGTAGTGAGACAATAATAGGCTGGTATTATTATTTAATAGTGCTAAAACCGTCATACTGACACGATTTTTTAAATAAATAAATAACAAAATCATGTCGTGATCGGAAGTGCTAATTAACATGATAGTGTAAATTGGCACTAAACGAAATAAGTGTTATAGGTCAGTTATTACAAAGACCATTGAGTGTTTTATAAACAGCAAAAAAAACGATTTACGTTTAACCTTCACCATTTTACTGCGTTAAGTGTTTTGATGGAATTTCCCGACAAGATTCAGACTCGAAATGAACTAATCTGGTAAACATTAATAAAATAAAACATAAGATTACTGTACAAGTGTACACTAATGTATACTAATAAAATAAAATAATATTTTATAGAGATAAAGTTAGTTTGTCTTTTTTTATCTGGCAGTAGATACTGGTTTGATTACAAAAATTCTTTCACTGGTAGAGTAGAGACCTATTGCCGAGTATCATAAGCACGGTCAAAGCCGCGGGTATAAGTTAGTCTATGCAAATAAATAAAAATAAAATGTCTGTTAATGTTTACATAAGTAACAGCTTTTGATTTGATGCTTATTTGAATGTCTACATGGTAGGTATGTACTTGTAAAAAAAGAAAAAAATAATTTTTGTCTGTGTGTTCCGGTCACTTCCGGCTAATAGTCTTAACGGCTGGACCGATTTCGATGGGACTTCACTGGCAGGTCGCTGATGTTATAAGGAGTAACTTCTTTCATTTTCGAAAAAGAATCAGGGTTCCGTGCATAAAATAAAACTCCACAAATAACGATATTCACTCGGACGAAGTCGCGAACAAAAGCTAGTACCTACATAACAAACACGCACGTAAAAGATCTACAATAATTTGAAATAACACCTTTCAACCAAAAACTATTCCCCTTAAATCCTCATACAGTGTGAAAATGGCTTGCAAATAAGATTAAAGAACAGTGGAGTGTGCAAAGGGAGTTGGTTCCAACGCCATTATGTTGGAAATGCGAACTCCGGTCACGTTTCCCGGCCATTTCTTACCATATTTCAAACGAGGTGCACCAATAAAACTAGGAGCTGCCGAGCTGCCGTCACTCTAATGCTTGTGTGCCAGGTTATGAGCGAACAGCGGGATGCAGCTGTAAAAATTTGATGGGTGCTGTTTTATGATTCTTTAAAACTGTCGGGTCTGTCATTTTGTGTTCGTGTAAAATAGGGGAATAAATAATTTTATTTTGAAAGTAAAGTTTTCTCAGCGGAAATAACTTCCTGTATTACTGACAAACTTTTAGGCTTATTCAAAGAATACTTGGATATGAGTTATGACTAAGTATTTCACTTTTGATTTATTTAAAGTTACATCGTAATTTACGTTTAATTAATAATTGATGACTAAATGTTGCACGTTTTATTTTAATTACATACCCAAGTAATTTAATGCTTATTATTCTCCATACTTAACCCCTGGAACAACTAGATTCAATTCTTTTTCTTGTAAATGTCGTTCAAAGCTACCTTTTAAATAAAAAAAATATGTGACTTTGACTTTAAGCAAAATTGTACCTTCTTCTCAATTTAGTTTTAAATTAGTAATTGGACCGGGTTTCCCAAGAAATGGTTTGAATAAAGATTATAATATCTGTAACGTATTTTGGGATCTATTCAAAAAATCATAACTATGTTTTTGTGACACCAACGAGTATGTATCTGTAGACAAGAGCGACTGTCTGTCTGAAGTTGTAATATACCTTGAAATAAAATGTCCGGCAAAACCGCTATGTCTTGTATCCTTGAACATGATATAAAAATGCGGCGCCTGTGTGAAGGCTAACAGTGTTGGCTTCACTGCAGCCTCTTGAACACGTCTCCTCCAAGGCCGATTGGACACTGACAACTTTTCTCATAATCCACTTAGCAAGATGATTGGCTAAAAAGATCTGAGGCTCTCGGATATAGGATGGCATTGACTTTCAGGGCCGGGAATCCAGTTAATCCAATGTATCGTTTGTTTTAATTAATGTTGATGCCTCGTTGTTCTAGTGGTCGCAAAGCGCGACTGCTGAGCATGAGGTCTCGGGTTCAATTCCCAGGTCGGGCAAAGTGTTATTGGGTTTTTCCAACAGGGATTTCTCAGTAGCAGCCTCGGAGTCTGGATTTGTGTCCGGTTGATGGCAATAGGCTCGCCCCCTATTACATGGGACTTAAACATGACTGGCGAAATGTGGGTGTACTAATGGGTACACCTCTGTCTAACCCTTCGGGGATTACAGGCGTGATGTTATGTTTATGTTGATGATTTTAGTAGCTTCCGCTTGCGACTTAATCCGTCCATTTTTTCGGGATAAAAGGTCGCCTATGTGATATTCCAGACTATTATCTATCTCTGTGCCTTTTATCTAGATCCGTTCAGCTGTTCTGGCGTTATGGAGTAACAAACATTCATCCATCCAAACTTTTGCATTTAAATAATATACACATCAAAAGTGTCTAGGGATCAACATCCCTAACAAATGTTAGGGATGTTGATCCCTAGACACTTTTGATGTGTGTAGTTGTAATATTAACATGTTGGCAATAATTATCCTGAAGTTGTATCAAGAAAGTATACCCAATTTGCATTGTAAAAAGATATCGTACGAACATTGATTCGATACATTCAAATAAATACTTATTCATTTCGGAAAGTTTATTGTTCGTGAAAGTTACAAAAAACTTTCCAAAAATGTCAGCTGCTACCTTTTTGTTTCTCACTTTCACAATGCTAAGCTTGATTAGTGTGTTTGAATGAAACAATTTTCTGACTAAACTGACGACGCTGAATTTTTAATTAAATTACAGCTAATACCGGAACATTTTCCCAATTTAATGAAGTTAATGTAATTCTGAGATACTTTTTTATTACTTATCTGTCCCATTGATGGGCTTCCAAGTCGTCCCAGAAACACTTTTGCTGCGCCACCTCGAACCAGCACTAGTTGTTCGCGTTTAAATCATCTCGCCATTTAATAAACATAAAACATGCCTCACGCCTCAGCTACACGCCTGTAATCCCCGAAGGGTTAGGCAGAGGTGTACCCACAATTTACCAGTTATATTTAAGCCCCATGTAATAGGGGGCGAGCCTATAACCATCATCCGGGCACAAATCCAGACTCCGAGGCTGCTACAGAGAAATTCCTGATGGAAAAACCCAATAACACTTTTCCCCGACCTGAGAACCCTGCAGTGCCCTGCCCTGGGACTAATCTATTCTAATAAAATAAAAATATGATGAAGCTGAAGAGATTTTTTGTTTGTTTAATAAAAACACCGCTAATCCCTGAAACTACTATTCGGATCGGTAAAATTATTCATGTAGGTATCTGATGAAAAGTATTATCCGTTTTAATCTATTGCTGCGTTTTCAAGGTTACTTTAACCTAATATCCTGAATCAAGTCGGAAGATTTATTTGGCACGAAAGCCGAAACTAACTCTTGGTCTAACACTATTGATTTGTGGAGTTTCAGACAATTCTGTCCAATAACCGTGACTAGCAACTTACGTGTTGTTACTTACACGCTTCTAGATAAAAGAAAGTGTAAGTAAATGTAAATAAATTCAACACATTAACATACAACAACATCATGTAACTAATTATCGGTGAGTAATCCGAGTGGAAATAACTATCGTGGCTTTGTTAACATAGACATTAAAAAAAAGAGAGAAACGAATGTTTTTTCTGTAGGTAACTTTGAATTCACACTAAAATTATAAATGCGATAGTAATTCTGTCTGTGTGTGATGTATTATGTAATGCGAAGTGCAAGAGCGTGACCCAAACCTACAGGGAGCCACACAAGGCATTACTCTTCGAGTGGGTAGTAAGCAAAACTACCAATCTTTTTTTTTATTTTACATGAACAATTCTAGATTTCTAGGCTTAAAATTCAAATGTATGAAAACTACATGATATTTTCGAGGGTTCTCATTGATCAAAAACATAAAATAATAACATTTTCTCGATAGAAAAACATTACGAAGTAGCCTCTAATTTTTTTGTATTTTCGATTTATAAACGATATTATAATAACTAATATGACGAAAATTTGATAAATAGTTATATTTACATACGAGTGAGGGTTTTGTCTAGGCATTTTAGGTAATTCCTTTCATTTTTGGAGTTATTACGATAAAACACATAACGCTGGCTGGCTTTTGGCGCGCCCTTATAGCTATGTTAATTTACGCATTAGACTATAACTATTATAAAAGTTTGGATGGACCGTTGTTTGTTACTCAATCACGCCAGAATGTATGAACCAATCTGGATGTGGCCCAGAGATAGATCACAACCTTATTTTTTATCGCGGAAAAATGTACGGTTCCCGTAGGATAATATATCAAATTTGACACGGGCTGAAGCTTTTATAATATTTAATCTACCTCTGAAACTATTGCCCTCAATCCAATATTAAAGTATATACTGTTAAAACTACCTTTCATTCATCACGTATATGCGTGAAAAGAATTAGGTTAAGTTGTAATATTATAACGTGCAGTTGTAAATAGAATGGTAAGTCGTAACCGAACCGCCAGTATTTAACTGCCCATTCGTTATCGAAGACGTCACTTCGCGTTGTGTACAAGGTTATTTTCTTTAGAAGGAAGTGTTTTAGACACGCTAACAACACCCCGATTCATTGGCTAATTGAATATCCTTCTATTTTTACTTCCGAAAGTCTAGAAGGTTCTTAAATAATCAATATTCGACGCATATACTCAATATTCAATTATTAATTGCATTCCACAATGTGCTTGCTTAGCTGGTAAGTAAACATTTGTTAATTGAATAATCGTGGACGTTGTCGGGCACAGCAAAGAAAACTTAGACTCTTCTTGCTTAAAAGGATGCTTCAAGCAATAGTCAAGAAGTACAAAAATTGTTAAAGCAAATAAAATGATTTGTATATTTTTGTATTTTCGGACGGATGAGGACTTACATAAACTTACAATCTAACTTATTCTAAGAATCGTATACTATAAAATCATAGTTGTTTGTGTCGTTTTAATATGAAGGACTCTTCTCTTAGAAAGATTTTAGAGTAAGTAGCAGATACAACAGTTGCACCATCAAAACATTCGAGAGACGGCTTTAGCAATATTTAAATCCTTTCAGCTCTAAATAAATGAAGATTGATAAGATGCTGTTTATTCTAAGGCAATAAACAAGTACTTTCAGAGTACTCGTGCCACATATTCTCAAGTGTTTTGCCTAAAAACATGTTGTCTCACGGAAGCCGTGTAATTTCGTCTACACTGATAATAATTAGAGGGATCCTTGGCCCACTTGCTACGGGCGAAACGCTGACGACCACCGTCATGTGACGTCATGACCCACTGGGGGTGAGGGAGGAAGAACGAAAAGGAAATTTGTTTTAATACAGGAGTATGCGTAAAGCCGTAAAGTGAGTGCGTTTTTTGGCACGGTTCTGTAAAGGTGGGTCAGTATTATGATTCACTCTTTCTCTTAGCAATTACGGTCGTCCGAAGAAAGATGTATACATAATCAACAAATCAAGCCATTAATTTTTTTTAAATATCTACATACATCCATTGCACCAAATTATTGTATTCATCTAAAATGACTAAACATGCTATTTTGCAGTTACTTAGTTTATTAATTGTAAGGTGCATACCAAAATTACGGATCAGCTAGGTTTATATAGTTTTGAATCAGATGTTTACTTTTTGTTTCAATTGTCAAGTAACAGTTAATAGCATTTCAGGTCACGTATGTAGATGAATTATTTTGGCGCATTGAATGCAGACATTTTATCGAAACTTGCTCTCGTTTACATCTTTCTGATGGCGACTGTACCTAAACAGTTTGGATATATGACATGTTTTATCTTTTATCCAATGGATCGGTATAATGAAAAGGCAAGGACAAATGAAGCCGTAAACAGCAAGGTCGCAATCGGTTTCCCATATAGATAATTCAATTATGTTGAGGGTGATTGTTGGTAGGCAAATTAACGATTTAGTTGACCTCGGAAGACATTACAGACAATGCCTATCCACATCCACCTAATAAGTTGGATCGATTTCTGTGCTACGGTCTTCATAAGCCCTATCTTTTCTTGATATTTTGGCGGAGTTCTGTTCCCAAAACACTCACAGACTTCGAGTAGTAGTTATCAATTTAAAGTCAGTGAAATAACAATTGAATAAACAAGTACAAAGAGACACAAATTATACTAACATAGCTAACAGTACACACTTCCTCATTCCAGTGGCATAGCAATTAGCGGTCCACAAACAAATCGCCGACTAGTCAGCATTGCGACTGAGCTATATTTAATTACCACTGAAAATATGCACAAATTGGGTCAGTCAGCCAGTCTAGCTGGCTAAAGACTGTAGCATAGTTTTATTATGAATTTCATAAAGGGAGAAGCATTTGCATCAGCCTGAAAGTTTTGATTGCCAAACGATCTTTCAATGAGCAGTCACATGATTAATTACTGCATCACCACGCTTGACTTGACAGATAGGCGATTGCAGTATTGATGTTATTAGTTAACAAGAGAACGCTACTGGTTATGCTTTTGTCATAATTCCTGTAGTCGTCTTCTTTGTCATTCACGAGCAACTGGCTACATAATGTTGGTAGTACTTTGTAAGAGTCTCTGCCCAAACGACTCCATTCAGGTTGTTATAACATTTGAGTATGGACTGACTGGCCATGTTAAAAAGTTTTTACGAGCGTGCATTTTAGCGTGAAAATTATTATAGACCGTGTTTTGGCCATTATTTAGAGCTCAAAATTGCCCATCTGCCCCACCTTTAATTAGACCACCTTTCCCTAAAATTGCTCTTCTTTTTTCATTACGATTTATACTATTTTTCGTGTGATCATAAGTCTTATAATTATGAAAGCTATTATATTTTCAGTTTCGCAAAACGACATTGTATATTCGTAAAACCCTATCAAGATAAAAAGTAACTGTAATTGTCCATTTCGCGTAAAATTTCCGTAAAAATATTTAACTTCTCCAACAAAATTCGCGAAAAATGTTAATTTAAATGCATGACACTTCATCCGCCTGTTAAGAACTTCCCGTTAAGCGGCGTAAAAGAAATTCATGGTGGAATAAAAGATTTTTTAACGTTTTCACACTACATTGTTTTTAATTATGATCTACGGAGATAATAATATCAGGGGGGCAATTTTAGTAACTTGTAGAAACCATTGCAATCTAAACTCAGTCTCAATCTGTCAAAAATGCCTCAAATGCATCAGTTATTTGAAGGTCGCTTAGATGAGATTGCGACTAGATTTTGATTTTATTAACCTTCTGATATTCTCTTTTATTTTTTTCTTTACGATTGTACTTTGTTAAGTCCGACTTTAACCGGCTTTAAATCCACCCTCTACACATATACAAGGCATGGGCATCCCCTCCGCCCCTTTCCCTCACCCTGGATATCCATGCAATTGCAAAGATAACTCTTCTGGTGGAATGCTAGATGGCCCTTCTATGCTTGTACCATTTATTGCTACATACCGACGTATGTTTGGTTGGTAACTGTTGTTTATCCAACCTTGTTAGGTGTGTATAGAGTAATACAGAAAGTTATGGTTCGTACTTTTAACTGTATTCTTGTCAATTCCTCAATTCATTTTTTTCTGATTTGATCTAACGAATATGTAAGTCAATACTCCCCACATTGTAACTCTTGTATTTAGTTGGTTTTGTCTTCAAAATTCTTCTTTCATGAACCAGGTCGTGTTCTCATTAGTATTAGCAATTGCTAACCTTTTAACATTATTCTGGTTTCTCTATTTGTTTAATATTGACTTCTCTTTTTAATAAAAATACCTAAGTAGATTTCATTCACCAGCTGATTTGTAAAAATCTGTCTCGGTGAAATTAGGTGAAGCGTGAAATCATCCCACATCAGGCTACGGATTGACAGCACATCTTAAACTCACCGTCCTATTCTGTAAATGTCCCTTCATTTACAGAATAGACGATCTGGCATAAAAAAGAATAAATACCTCAAGATTGGACATAGGTCCTCAGCTTTACTTCTTCATTTTTGTCTATTCGTTCCCAGAACGTTAGTTGATAAATACGTATCGTGTGTTATATGTAGTGTACTTGCTATTTACTGTCTCTGGGTGTAATTAAACTGGCATTGGCACTGCGCCAGGGTCGTTAGTTATTGCACTTTACTATATTCTAGGCCTATAAATAGCTTTACTACTAAATTCACACTATTTGTAGTTTTGCATTGGTGCTACTTCGAGCGTTATTTCGTGCCAATCTCTTGACTGCTATTAACAAGTCTGATTGTGGTTCAGAACATTTTTTTGAAACATTATTAGAACTGAGAATTATTTTTAAATAGCATCCGCCCACTACTTCGTCAGCGACAATGTTAAAATATCATCCGACGGGAACCGTACATTTTTTCGGGATACAAACTATAATCTATCTCTGTGCCAAATTTCATCTAGATCCGTTTAGCGTTCTGGCGTAATTGAGTTACAAATATCCATCCATTTAAACTTTATCATAGTAGTAAGATTGAATCAGGGACGGGCAGTGAATTTGTAGGGCTCTGGGCTTACAACAATTTGGGGGCTTGCTATTTAAAAAAAAAAACAGTGTTTACAATAATGATGTATTCAGTACCTGTAGGAAACAAATTAGAAAAATAATTGTCCATTATGATAGTACTGAGCTAAGTTTGTCAGTGTTGTCATAAAATACAAATAAATATTATTAAACATTTTAGTTTTTGTTCAATAAAAGCTGGGGGCTGCAGCTCAAAACGTGTACGTATGTATAGATCTGCCCCTAGTGATTCTTGCAATAATTATTGCAGCTGTTTATTGGAAAGAAGTTAATGTTTCAAGGCTGATTTGATGACGCTAATGACTGTCTCTTGGCCTTCAGCCTTCGGCCTTTGTCTGTATGGCCCTGAGAATCTATGATGTGACGTAACGAATTAAAGAGAAAGGAGCTACATTGTCATGTTAGATCTTTTGAAAACGATCCTACTCCTTAACTTTAAAAGTCATAAGCTATGTACCAGTGAGCTTTTATGATCATCTTGCGTCTTCAACATTAAATTCATCTCGCATCAAGCGCATGCGTCATCGTCGTCATCAGCGTGCGCTACTGGCATGTACTGTTTTGGACTAGTTTTAGCGCATGGCTTATTGCATGTGCTATATATTGCGCTTAATGCATGCGTCAGATGAAAAGGCCAGATGAACGTGATAGCGCACTGGTGTGGGCAGAAGACAGATGAGTGTAATTTGAAGGGAAAACTTTTCCTTTTCATTTAACTTAGGAGTTCAATTGAGCACGCATTTAAATTTAAACCAATATTTGTTTTAAAGTAAGATTTAAATTTGAAAATGACATTAATAATGCATTTAAAACTTTTGCAATTAATATGACATAGAACTTTCGTGTTCGCAGCTGCGCCTTAGAATTTTAATTGCTTTTTAAACAATAAATTGAATTGACTTACATATATTGTGTTTATAATTATTTCTTTTGTTACAGGTAAACACGTCATTATCGTGGAGGCGTTAGGAATAACACCCAAGCTATCTTTATTGATGGCTTTTGAGTGGGTTAAACTTTAAATTCGTGTTCCTAAATTGCAATTGGATTTTTCCATAAGAAAATCCAGTCTCATAAAAACTTTGTGTGAGATTATGAGCCACTAGCTTTTGCGCGCGACTACGTCCGCGTAGAACTTGTTTATATCGTACTTGCATACGAACTTCCATCCCCCTTTTCACCGCCTTAGGGGGTGATTTCCGGGATGAAAACTATCCTATGTCCTTTCTCGGATCTTAAACTATCTCCATGCCAAATTTCATCAAAATCGATTCAGCGGTTTAAGCGTGAAGAAGTAAGTAACAGACAGACAGACACACTTTCGCATTTATAATATTAAGTATAGATTTTAAAGGGTTATAAGCTAATAGCTTCTTGGGTCTTATCAAATGATTCATAATACCTGTTAACCTGTATAATACCACGAGGTGGACCGGCAACCTGCTAAAGGTTGCGGGATACCGCTGGATGCAGGCAGCGCAAGACTTATCATTGTGGCTATCTTGAGGAGAGGCTTATGTCCAGCAGAGGACGCTGCCGCCGTTCGACTGATCGAAAACACCACAGTACACCCTACCCCCATCCCACAGTTAAAACAGGCGTGATGCTATTTCATATACGTAATTAAATCCGTCTAGGGTCTCATTATAGGATTAATTAACATATTAAATCGTTGTACCGGCTTATTAATTCTAGTGGTATTATTTACCCTTGTTTGAGTCTTGGGGTGCGGCGTACGGGCTGCCTTTAGGGCACGGTCACACGATCAACCGGTAACAAACATTATGAACAACTAACTTGGACATACGTATTAGGTAGTTAGAGCCTTTAAAACTATGAGTTTAGGTCTCTAAGGTATTAAAGTTTGTCATTACTAGGCGAGGCCCGGGCCTGGTCCGAATAGAGCTACCTACTTAAATATACATATGTACGGCCGAAGTTCGACCAAGAGTCGGACTCGGCTCAATATGGCCTACGTGAAGTTAGACTTCCATTTTGTACTAGTATTATAAGGCTGAAGAGTTTGTTTTTTGTTTAACACTAAAGTAACTAAGTACTGGTTTGATTCTGAATGTTTTCGTCAATAGGAAGCTACGTTATCCCTGATAGGTTAGTTTATGTTTAATTACAAGAAATTGCTAGATGTAGGACGCTCTTTTATATCATAACACCTGGCTTGTGTAATGGTTTCCTTGTATACCAGCGAACTTCCATAAAACAACGACCTTTTAAAGAATCCTCCTATTTCCGCAAGACTTTAATCTATAAAAGTTGCCAAGGAATTCCAAGTTAAATCAGACATTTTGTTTGACCTATTTTTTTAAGCTTTCTTCGGAACTTCTCTGATGAATTGCCTATCAATCGATCAAAGGTGTGCGCAAACCTGTTCAGAATAACAATACTAAGGCCGCTATCACACGGACTGCGCCGCAACAACCGCACGCAGTCTCTATATTCAACTGCATGCAGTTGTACGTTCGACTTCGTGCAGTCATGATACCAACTGCACGCGGTCGGCTGCAGTCGAGAGAAGTCAATATCAACTGCATGCAGTCGTGCCTTCAACTTCACGCGGTTGGCTGCAGTTGTAGCCGACCGCGTGAAGTGGTAGTCGACAGCGTGAAGTTGATATTGACAACTGCATGCAGTTGAATATAGAGACTGCGTGCGGTTGTTGTGGTGCAGTCCGTGTGATAGCGGCCTAAAAGTACAATCATAAAAGTACTTAACTACATGGTACTTTTCAGAGGTAGACATACTGAGAGTCTTCAAAATCTTAGTTATTCATTGAATATAACAGGTCATTATGGCTATATTTAGGAGAGGCCTATGTTCAGCTGATATGATGATAATGATGATGATGATTTATCTAAGGACCAATAGCACGTCAGTACCCAGAGGGGTAGCGGAAGGGTTGCATCTACATTTATGCTACATACCTTTTGTCTGCCATCTTTGGGCTCATTATAAATTTAGCCGTATATGTCTAAGGACTAGTAGACTCAAGATTTGCCCACTCCCCCTCTAGACTATAAAAGCTACGTCCAGAACAAAGGACCGAAGCCATAGGTATTTATGCCCACAAAAACCCCTTTTAAAATTAAAGAATAATCGTATCGTAAAATCATGTCTTTTAGATTTAATAAAAATTTACAAAAATTTACAATTTATTTCCTAAAAAAGCTTGATGCTCTTTACTAATATCTCATTTTGCAAAACATCTATAACTCATAACACCTTGATATAGTGGACTTAATAACGTATCACGTTTCAAAGTAATTTATTAATAATTTACGACACAGCTGTAAAATGACTATTAATTATTATAACGACACATTATTATCCTTGTTGACATTTGAATACATTTTATCGAAATACCTATTTTATGAGCGAGTTATTAGTTATTCGCAGTAACTGCGTGCTTTGTGATGGACATAATTAATGGCAATTATTATTATAAACTAATTAGTAAATAGTTTAACGGACGCTTGGCATTTAGTACTGGTTATTGACCTCACATTAATAGTTAAATGCTTTGCCCACAGGTCCAGGGTTGCGGATTATACTTTTCTGATCAAAACCATTAACGTTCAAGAATATTTAGGTTCAATAGTATTAGTATTGTAACAAGTCCATACAGATAAATTCCATCGATTTTAAAAATTCCGTACCTACCTATTATGTAAAAGTCAAATTAAATATTTTTTATCCAATTTTATTTTCATATCGACGCAAATAGATTTTTTTATAATAAAACATCATGTACAATCAATTCCAGTGATTGTATGAAAAGTTAACACTGGTCCGGGTTTATACTGCAAACAAGGATGAAAGCAATTTGTTAGATTACTTGCAATGCAAGCACTATCGGGATTAATATGTATACAACTTTTAGTTTTAATTACTGATTGGGGTTTTGTAGATAAATTGCACTTTGCACCATTATTGCCGAAAACCTCCTCGAACCATTACTACAGCATTGAAACTTTCGCAATGGATAAATTAATCTATCCATACTAATATTCTAAATTCGAAAGTGTGTCTCTCTGTCTGTCTGTTACCTCTTTACGCTTAAACCGCTGAATCGATTTTGATGAAATTTGGCATGGAGACGCGCCATGTTATGGTAGTTTATCTCTACAGCTAGTACTTTTTTATTTTGAACCCCTTCACAAAATGTCTATAAAACGGTAACCCCTTTTCATTGTATCTATAAAAGTTTGCAAGCTTATTTTTCTTACTCAGTGGCGATGCTCAGTGGTTTCATTAATGATTCATTATTTTTCCTTTGGCATAGACACTCTTCTGGATAATAGACTAAACAAATATCTTGCTATAGTATGATTTACTGTTATTTAAAAAAAAGGCCAAGTGCGAGGTAGATTCGCAGACGAAGGGTTCCGTACAAATACAGTGACTAAATAACATTTCTTAATTTTTTTTATTATTTGTTGTAATAGCGGCAATAGGAATACACATTCTGTGAAAATTTACTTTACTTAACCTATTACGGTTCGTGAGATACAACCCGTTTGACAGATAGGACAGACGGCGGAGGTTTTGTATTAGGGTGCCGTTAGCACCCTTCGAGGTCAAAAGTCAAAGTCAAAGTCAAATCATTTATTTCAATTAGTCCATTAAAAGGTACTTTTGAATGTCATGTTACATACAAAAAAAAAAAAAATTCGGAATTTAGTTCGGGTAAGGAACCCTAAAAATGTAAAGAAGCTTTAGGACCATAAATATTAAAGATAAATAACTTCGGGGAAGCTGGTGCAATTTCGTACGATCTTTCCCAGTAGCAAGCAAATAAAAAGCTAATAATAGTTGTGTAAAGAAAATTCTAAATAATTTTATATCCACGATATTTTGCTTGTTTACATACATACACACATACATAAACTCACGCCTTTTTCCCATGGGGGTAGGCAGAAACTACAGAACGCTACCTGCTACGATCTTTACATTCATACTCCTTTCGCCTCATCTACGTTCATACATCTCGTCATGCAAGCACGCCGCGCCGGTTACGAATACTCCACACCTGACCTTTCTGAAGAACCTCACCAATAAGGTCAGTGTAGGTCATCCTAGGGCGACCCCTCCCTGCGTTGCCACTCACCTCTGCCATATAAATACCTTTTGCTAATCGTCTTTCACTCATCCCCTCAACATGACCGAACCATCTAAGCATACCCTTTTCTATCTTTGTCACTACATCCTCTTCTAAGAAAAAGTAATATATAAGCTACTGGTTTGCATAATTTACAATTTGCACGAAACTCGTAAAATCCCATCCGAAAAGTTTTGCCTATCAAGTCGGGGCGGTTTCATGAAACAGTATATTTAAACCACGGTGACGGGCCCCGGTTCATTATAATTTCAGGGGGGAGGGGCGCTCTGTCCCAGGGTAAGAAGTAGGGCACAACGGGACAAAATTAAAACTTATCGATTATTCTAGAAGAATGACGGGATGCTTCTACTATGTGACATTGTTGGTTTGCTATGTACGGAGGATATCTGCCAGAGTTGCGGATTTTGTTCGAAAGAATTACCGCGGCCCTGGAACGCAAAGGGAATAAGGATGGGTTTTAATCAGTAAGGGTCAGTTCACACCGAGACGCGACGCTACGCGACGCTGCGTGCACACTTCAAAAGAGCGACTCAAAATATAACTTTATTTTCTACACGAAAAGATACACATTTCATTGTAAGAATTTAGAATACGTTACACCACGCAGCACTACGTCGCGATGCGTCGCTCTACGCCGCGCTGCGCCGCGCGGCGCCGCGAGACGCATCGCGACGCAGCGGTGAATCGCCGGTACGCGCGCACAGAATGACGTGCAAGAGCGGCGACGTTGCGATGCGTCTCGCGGCGGCGAGCGGCGCAGCGCGGCGCAGCGCGAAGTCACTGGCCTCTTCAAGTATCTTCACGTTGCGTCGCGTCGCGTCGCGTCTCGGTGTGAACTGACCCTTTGTGTCTGACACTACCTTCCGCTCCGCCCAGTGTGGAAGAAGTCATTTGATGATATCCAATGCTTAAAAAGAAAATAAATGTACGGAGGATATAAATAAATTTCTTTTATCAACGTTTTTAACCGACGAAATGGAGGAGGGTATGTAGTTCTTAGAGTTCCGTAACCGAAGGGTGCCAATGCCAACGGGAACCTATTACTAAGCCCAGGCTGTACCTCATGAACCGTAATAGGTAGAGAGTTGAAATTTTCACATGGTGTTTTTAAAAGCTTTTATTTAATTATTACTATTGCCGATATAAAATAAAGTTCAAAATCAAACACACACGGTCCCTATACAAGAAACGTGTTTCTTCTAGCGTTTTTTTGCTTGATATTAATATTGTACAGTGGTACGGAACCCTGACCGGTTTTTCTTTCACCTGAGCTATTCATTTTATTGAAAAAGCAAACATTTATCTTTGAGTTGTAAAATAACTTCGTATATCTCCAGAATAACACTTTACAACCCGCAAGAGGCTCTCTCTTAACAAACTACCGTCAATTTGCGCACCAACCTCCTAAGTACCATATACACCATACTTAGGGTCACTCAAGGTCCCGTAAGTCTAAAACAGAGATTATACGTCCATTAACCATTTGTAACTATGTCGTTTTATGAACACAGTGAGAGTTATCGCCGTGTGAACTTGACATGTGTTTATATTGATCGCCCAGTTAACCTAGTTGGTGTAATGGCGTCTGATATCTGTTGGTAACTGAGTTCCAGGTGAGCATAACATCATAACATCACGCCTGTAATCCCCGAAGGGTTAGGCAGAGGTGTACCCAGTATTACACCAACATTTCGCCGGTTATGTTTAAGTCCCATGTAAGTGTGCGAGCCTATTGCCATCAACAGGGTACAAATCCAGACTCCGAGGCTGCTACTGAGAAATTCCTGATGGAAAAACTCAATATCACTTTGCCTGACCTGGGAGTCCTCATGCACAGCAGTCGCGCTTTGCGACTACTAGACCAACGAGGCAGTTCCAGGTGAACGTAGAAAAATATGTCTTTCTGATTCTATTCGCTGTTTCAGTCCAGGTTTTGATATAGGTATGAAGTCAAAAATTGAGGAAGACTGCTTTGTAACTTTGTTTTTAGTTGCTGAATAATTTACCTTATTCGATTATACCACCTAAAAGTCCCGCATCAAGGTAATTTTTATAGGTAAATTACTAGATTCTGCATTACCGCAAGTCGACCAGGAAAACAATACAAGCTAATTGGCCATCCGTAAATAAATATACATTCGTAGAATCCAATATTCCTACCTCGGGCCACGTTATGAACTTGACATATTATTGCTTTTATTGATCGCCAAGTCATAAATTGGTTAGGCCTTAGCAGTTGTGCTACTAACATCGGCGATCGGCGATTTTGCGACTACAACAATGCTGCATCGTGTTGCGATTATTTCAATGTGGTGTTGCGTTTTGGTGTCTTCCTGCTTTCATGCGCTGCATCAAAATTACTCGTTTTCTACCGGTTGTTTTTTTGGTTGTTTCTGATCTTCCGAAAAGCGACATAATTGCTAATTGCTGTGCTAGAAGTGTGCGGGATTACCTACAGTCTGTATTGAACTTCTTAAAAGCGACTAAATCGCTGTAAGTACGTCAATCCTAAAAGTAGCATGTCTGCTAAGGCCTAGTAAACACGCTGTTGAAAGGTCTTAAGTCGACAAGCTGCCGACATGTCAATTAGTTGCCGGCGACCTTACAGATTCGTAGAAACATTCCTAGCCTTATGTGAACTTGACACGTGTGTATTGATCGCCAAGTCGTATGAGTTATGACACGCTAGGGAAAAGTCCTGCCGAGTAACCACCGCCCAGGGCAGGTGACGTGTCAATTAGGTATCGTTTCAATGGCTTCATGGAAGCAGTGAAAGTTACGGCTGAAAAGTTAAGCCGGTTTATTGATTGTCATTAAGTTTTCATGTTGTCAAATCGTGATAGGTTAGTGGTTAAAGTGCCCGCGTCCCATGCATGAGCTAGTTTAGGAGATAGAAGGTTTTTTAATTTTTCTGGTTTATTATTGCCTGGCATCAGAATTTTGACAATTTCCTCTTTTTGTGTCGCATTTATTAGAAATATTGGAAATATTTTGTATTGTTTGAAAGGCTGGAGACTTATCATATTATGGAAACTAATAAATAAAGTGATAAAATCCATGTTAAGATTTTAGCTTATAAATAAGTAGGAACATAAAAGAAAGCCCTTTTTATTAAATATTTAAATCTAAAATATTTTCCACATTGAAAACAAGTGTTAACTATACACGCCGTACAAAATGCGCTGCAGTGTTACATTTATTTTCAATCTAAAAATGCTCTTTATGAAAGGTTACGTTAACAGCGTCACCAAATTTAGCGGAGTGCACTCTCATATTGAATTCAATATTGAAGAGCACCTGCAGCCGATGGCTTCGGAGACCGAATACCATAGAAACGGAACACGCTTCCAGAGGGTTTTTCAAGAAGTTTGCATTTACATTTGAGCACAGTGTTTGACCCCTAGTTTTTTAAGGCTAAGGGTATTTTAACACTATCTATAGCAAAAATTTTATACGTTATACGTCTGCACGTCTCAAGTTTTTGGATAACTATAACGTATCCAAGCATTCACTTTGCCCAAAATAGGGTTAATCTAATGTTATCTGTCACAATGTAAGCTATGGCTTAGCTTGTCTGCAGAGGGGGGGAGGGGGACATTGCATCTTGATGCCATATTCATAGGGATTGGTTTTAGTCTGGTTATATAAAGGGTGTGAAAAGACACTAAACGAAACCGAAAAGTTACATTTTCTTCTCATCATTACGATTTTTTTTTGTGGACGATACTTGGGCCGAACTCTTTAGTTACGGAGATAATAAAGGTCAAAGTTTTAACTTTTCTTTAATGTTTTTTGACGAAAACAAGTTTTAAATGTTCTTACTAAACTTTTAATACCCCCATGACCCTTGGGGGCCTACCGCCATCTCAGTACTATTTTATTTAATATTACTTTGTAATGTCTGTTATTGGATTTTCAACTATTAAAAATTGCCCCACATAAGGAATTTATCCTGTATCATTGCGGCGTTTATAAACATAAAAAACTCACGTGCACAGACAACCAGATCAGATTAGACAAGTACTTCGGAATTGACAGCATAATTAGCTGAGCATTGATCAGGTTTTCTGATTAACAAAGGTTAATCTTATAGGTTCTAAATTCTGTTAATCACAAAACCCTCTATTCTGTATAATGAGACGCCAAAGGCAGGGTGTACCTACTTACAGCTTCGTTAAAATATAAACCAACCATCCTTTGATATCGATACCCTTATGTTTGAGTGAGACCGGTTCGTGTGAGTCCACCCTTTAGTAAGTCTGAGCTATAAAATGTACAAAAAGACATGTACAGCAACATTTCAAACAATGTATTTAACTTTATTTATTTTATTTTGTGTTCTTTAACTTTATTATAATAAAAAAAGAAACTAAAACAAAATAGCATCAAAAAAATATTCCCATCGTGCATCGCCGTTAACTGGAAATGTGCACAAAAGACTGGCGGCATTGCCACGTTAGATGGCAATGCTTAGCCTCTGGCCAAGGTAATAACCAGCCCTTGGTTCACTGGAAGTGTCAACTAACCGTTTGGACAACTCCTAAAAAAGGCCATGGGCACACGGACCCCACGACCCGAGGGTTTCCACATCAAACGGCTCAAAAAAATATAGTTGCCAATAATGGTTCATGTTTCATGTTTCATAAAATGTATTAAGATTTTCTTGATTACTTGGACTGGGTTCAAGGATTGGAAGGTGACTGCGGTCATACTACGGTCATAGACGCCTGTGGTTCACACCGAGTTCAAAACGTCGGAGAATATTTATCAACATTTTGTTATAAAATGATTTATGTTAGGCGTGATATTGATTCTAGTTTTAATCCTGAAGATTGATATTTGAGATAAGGTGTAAAATTTTCATTTTTATTTTATACTAGCTTATACCCGCGATTTTGTCGGCATGAATGGTGGATTTTCTACAGGGTTTTTATATTTTAGCGCAGAACCCTATTTTTGAAGTAAATGTTAAGTTTCTTTTATTTTTAGTTAGGTACAGTTACCGGCACGTAACTTGGCAAGAGATTTTCGTAGTGGGGGAAGTTCGCGCATATAAAAATGTATAAAATTGTGCGTGCGCAAACTTCCCCCACTACAAAAACTCTTGCCAACTTACGTGTCGGTAACTGTACTCCTTATAACAAAAGTTCCGAAAGTCACGTCAAAATCGATCCAGTCGTTTCGTAGATTAGCCGGAACAGACAATTTTTTTTTAAGTGGATTGTTTTAAGTACCACGCAATTTATAATTATGGATATTTAGATGCTATTTTGACATTCAAACAGACACAACTTTTTTTTTATTGTAAGCGATACGTCAAGTGAAATCTGGAATCTCGATAAGGATAAAACTAAAAGAAAATCATCAACCTACGATGAAGTAAAAAGAGTGTTAATTAAACCTTATTTTCTACTTTCTAGATTTTCTATACTGCTTCACCATAGCAGCTTAACTAATAGGTACAACTTTTTCACGGCACGAGTAATACACATAAATCAAATGTGTTATGTTGTGACAGCTTATTTTGCAGTACTTATTTGCGGGTATTTCATATTGTAGCAATGCGGATTATACACCCTTAAAAAAGTACACCGCATTACAAAGTTACTGCAACAATTAATTAATTTGTCAACTGCCGGCAACGAAACTTTTTACTTTACTACATGGATGTGTGAAAATGTTTGCGACAACTGGACTGGCTGAAAAGCCCGTCACCTCGACATGTGAAAAAACAAATTACAAGTTCTGTTCGTGACGCTTTATCGCGACAATCGGTCAAAAGGTTAATCTAAACATGTCCAATTATCACGGACCTTATTCCCCGGACATAAAGTTTAAATTACCATAGCAAAGGGCGTAATTAACAACAAGGTCGGCCAGAGACACGTGTTTGTAACGACTCTTTGGTTTTAATAATAAACAAATTCGCAATTTTCTAAGGTATTTTCATAAGGGCCTCGTTTTTATGGAAATTATACTGAATTTGCACGTAATTGCCTCTGGATTCGCGTTAAATTGTTTGCGTGGGCTTCTCTTATGTTTCCGTTATTCCGAATGATAAATTTAAAGAATAAAATAAGACATTAATTTTCTCTGTATTTCTTTCGGCAAAAGATGTGGGAGCTCTTCCTGCGAATGTTAATTTATATTTTAATTTGTATTTTGCTTATTTAGGATTTTTTCCATAAATTCCTACTAATATTATAAACGTAAAGGTTTGTGAAGATGTGTCGATGTTTGGATGCTTGTTACTCAATTACGCGTAAACCGTTGATCAGATTTGGATGAAAATTGGCACAGGTAGACCATTTCCTGGATTAACACATAGGATACTTTTTCCCGGTTATTCGCCACATAAGTACCTACCTTTTCTTCTTCTTTTAAAGTCGGGTCAGTGGTTTAGTCATAAATGCGTTATAGACAGACAGAGTTACTTTTGCATTTATAATATTGTATGAATTAATCATATTATAAGCTTCTATGTCCAAAACCACTTACATTTGATATTATTTTCCATGAAACTTCCATGTTATTATCATTCCTATCTGCAGCTATTTTGTTTACCGCAAAAGACTTCGACTAACCTTTTCCCATATCCTCGAATACCACATAATAATCTCTAAAGATACCTTTTTCCTAATCCCCCTTCCCCTTACATTTGACCACTAAAGTGGAATATTAAATTCCCCCGTCCGTAGCCGATTGTTACCGAAATAGTTAACCCTTGGTCCACTCGCCTCTGTTAAAGCGGAGTTATTGGATGTCAAAGGACCACCGATATTTTAACAAAGATGTTACTATGGATCAAAGGGTACACTCATATTGTGATATTAAATATGAGGAAATGGGGGTTAGATGAAAAAGTTTTGCGGACGAATGGATTCTTGTAATATTTCTGTATCCGTTATGTTATACTGTGTATTGACTGCCTCATTGTTCTCTGGCGTCCCGGGTTGGATTCCAAGTTCAGGCAAATATTTATGTAAAAAAAAATACTGTACCTACGTTCTTTTTTTTCCAGTAAAATGCATATAACAATATTTTGCAAGAACCGCCATGTTGTAAGGTCATAATTTTTTATTAAGTACACGATTATCTGAATAGCCTTATTTCTAGTAAATAACTAGGCACCTACTATACAGATGTTGCCTTATATCGGCCACTAAAATCTTACTGTTATAGAGCTTGTGATACTGAGCCGAATATTGGCCAAACTTGCCTAATTTACCCACATAATGTTCCCAGAAGATCGAGAAACGGTGACCGTGCAAAAAGTTTAGAAAGCCCTTTTTTTACTCCTTTTTTACGGAAATCGTACTCTTGCGCGCTATAGAACTTTTGGATAAAATTTGCAAACAAGTAAAATTCACTTTTCTTCTCTCACCGTTTAAGTTTCAGTCATATGCAAATAACTTTTTAAAACTGTAGATAACGGATGAAAGGAGCATCATAACGAAAACTTTTACCATGGATCTAGTAGTCAGTGTCTTAACATGTCCATCTCTTTTTTCTTCTACTTCCTAAAAAGGTTCAGTTAATGCAGGGCACCCACCGTACATGATTAAAACGACGAAATTTCTCTAATTTTCGTCGGTTATTACAAAATAAAACAACTGTTCTCCATACAAGAAAGTGCAACACCAACACGGTACACAAACAGCAGGTTTTTTTTAATAACTGACGAATGAAGTTAACTCTGTGGGGTGTTTAGAACCATGTACACACGGCTACACATCAAGCTATACTTAACCAGTATAAGCTGACTTCTGACTGTACGAAAAGCACATACAATGCGAGGTCAGCTCAAACTGGTTTTGTATAGCTTGATGTGTAGCCGTGTACGGAATCCATGTTAGAATCAACCCGAGAATCCATCCCGTATAATTTAAGATGTAGTAAGTGTAAAGTCGTAGGTAAGCTACATAATGTATAAATTTTTATACTTAGGTATCATACTTATGTTGTATCATACTTATGTTGTATCAAGAAATGAGTGTAACTGTTTGTTTTCCAGTCGGCTAAGTAATTACTTAACAAAGTCTAGCTATATACCATATTAAAAACCCGATACCATATAATGCTTTAATGTAATTTATAAATGCTTTGTAAATTATGTCTGTCCTTGTCAACTCCATAACGATGAAAACAGACACGTAGGTATTTCGTGCTTGAAATACGTTTATGAAAAACGGAACTTACGAGTCGCAATTAGATATTCAAGGCTTCAAATACTACGCACGAAAAGCTAAGACTACCTACTTTAAATATTAATAATAATACAAACCTATTATTGTCCCACTGTAGAGCAAAGGCCTCGCATACAAAGGAGGCACGATTGATCACCACACTTGCTCAAGGCGAATAGGCGATTTCAGACTGACATCGGTGAACGAAAACATCGTGGGGATAGACCCCACGATGTTTTCGTTCACCGATGTCAGTGATATCCAAGATAACCGAAAGTAGGTACATATGAAATAGTCACATTGGTACTTGCCCGCGCCTAGATTCGAAGCATAGTGCACGAGAGGCGGGCACCTTATCCACTGAGTCACATGTTATAATAATGTTGTTATGAATTAAATATTCTATTTAAAACTCGATTTAAAAAGTAATATCGTCTGAATAAAATTTAGGAAAAGTAGGTCATTTTGCATATCCAGCAATGCTTTTCCTATCTATAATTTTGAGCCCCAAGGGAAAACGTTTGATTGATAGAAGAAATTGAAAATTTTCTCGAAACAGTAATTGGTTGATTTATGATCAGGGAGGATCAACTTAGGGTGCAACACGCATGCGCGGTATATAATCTATTTACCGAAAGATTTTTTCATTCGTTACACTTTAGTACCTACGTAATTGTTACTGACTAAGAAATACTGAGTGTAGAGAAACTTATCTGAACTATTTTTTGAAGAAACGTACTTAAAAATAAAAGTGCATAGCTA
This sequence comes from Hoplodrina blanda, assembly GCA_949316365.1. Classification (NCBI taxonomy): domain Eukaryota; kingdom Metazoa; phylum Arthropoda; class Insecta; order Lepidoptera; family Noctuidae; genus Hoplodrina; species Hoplodrina blanda. The sequence goes on from OX438564.1 coordinate 10,555,615, forward strand.
GCTAGACTCTAAAAAGATTATATTTCAACTAATAAAGGAAAAGCGTTCAACTTCACAGTTATTAGGAACATTGTAAGCTTTAGTCTGCACCATATAAGCTGAAACTAATTAAAGCTAACGGTGCTATTGTACCGGTTGGATCTAGGAAGTGTATTGCACCGGGACAATCACCTGTACGTTCAAGAATACCGGTCATTACTATAAACGAGAATTGAGATTATAACAATATGACGACACCTTTTTTCGACAAGATCTTTTTTATTGGAAGTTTTATTCAAAGCTTGAAATAGAACGATGGCGATGGGCGAAGGAATTATATTTCACCGGATATCTCAACAAGGCAGTATTGCTGCAAAATTAAATTATCTGTAGACCAGAATCATATTGCAACGCACTGTCAATCAACACTTAACCATGAAAAGTAGGTGAATGTCGAACCAACATGATCATTACGGCTTCCTGCACTAATCTATTATTCTATTATGCCAGCAATGGCCCATACAGCCGGAGTGTGCCTCTAGAGAGCACAAATTCTATTTGCCGTTAAACGTGATTATCTGGTCGGGAGTGAGCCCCGCTGAGCCACTGCTCCATCGCCCATTGTTATCGCGAATAGGTCCCAGCAATAAGAACGTCATTTATAAGTAAATGGTACACAACAATGGATTAACAAATTGAAATGTCAAGACTATGAAGAATGGAATCGAATCCAGTTCTTTTTTGTGATTTGTGATGAAGGAGCCTTGAATATCAAGGCGTTTTTGTCGAGAGCATTTGTTGTTATGTTATCGCACAATCATTTTTCTTTCTTCTAGCCTAGTTTGATGGCAATTCTTGGAACCTATGCTACTTTTTGCAGTATGTAAACATTCAACGTCTTCATGTTAAATCATAATCTTGTATTCGCAGAAGCTAGCATCATTAATATGGAAAAAAAAATATTACATCAAGCGTAAAAGGTAGCTGCACATTGCATTTCGATTCCTTTCACTTAACTACTTCTTAGACGTAACTGCATGACAAAATCTCATCGTCACAGAGTAGCTAATTCAGAGTAGATTGCTGACACTGAAATGGGATGGTTTTCAATTCATTTTTCGTGTTCTGGTATAAGTATGGAACATGCCCGTGAATTTAATGATTCCATTATCCCGATTGAAGCTGAAAACCGAAATGGGGACGTAGCTAATCAACTAACTGGAATCATATCCTCTTTCCTACTAGTACAAAGGAAATAGCCAGAATTTTTGGAGAGAGACCCAAAAACCGGACGTTGCATAAGTGCACGTTGCATTAATAAAACAAGCAGAATGCTGATAACACGGCCTTTGCCTGTGGTCAAAGCCAACCAACCAGCAGCGACAGGAATTTCTCTCGAACACGGGAAAGTATAAACATGTTCATGCATTAGTTGGCGCTGCGCCAGGGAAGTTCGCTTGCATGTTGCCGGTTACTCCGGTAGCTCAGCATAATACACTGATTAAGTAAATACCTTTGTTTTTTTACTCTTTCTACAACGACGACCAAATTGAAAAAGCGAGCATTTGGGTTTAGCTTGTTATCTGTCTTTTGCAGCCTTTCACACGATTTTAAAGAATTTAAGTTAACGGCAACGCACGCAGGAAAATTTACCAGATTTTTTATGAATTATTTGTAATCAGCTTACGAAAATTTCCTCGTTGAAGTATAATAAGGCGAATTCAAATTATTCTTATTTTTTACAAATAATGAAGTCTACCGTTTTCATAGCTTATCATGCCCTGCTACACAATTAGGTTACCAGTCACCATTTGAGGAAAAAACTAAACGAAAACAGTTTAGGTAATGAGTTCAGGAAAAAGTATTATTCTACCAAACCTTGAGGCTATAAGGAATCGCAGAAATCTACGCCATTGAAATTATAACTAGAAAAATAATCCTAACAAAATTTTTGTTAATTCATGGAAGAATCACGACTTGGAAGTTTTATTTCGCTTTATAATCATTGTTTTCGATGCAATGAGGATTAAATATTCTCCACTGAATGAAGAGAAAACCGTCGAATGAATCGATACATTGAAACGTGCCATTATTCACAAACTATGGACAAAATCAAGTCACAGGAAACCTTAAATTGTAGGTGTTAGCTTGGGTCTAGTCCGGAGACACATAGATTGTGCCACTGGTGTAGTCAGGATCCCGAAACGGAAAGGTCCCGAAGATGTTTGTTTCGATAATTCGACTAAAGGGTGTATCGATGATCATTTTCTTGAATATTTGTGAGGGTCGGACCTTCCGTGACCAACGAGTCAAATTGAAAAGAAACTTGGGACGAAAGTTCATTTTTGGTAACGATCCACTGAAGTTTCTTCGGTTGTTCTAATAAAATAGCAAGTCGAGGAAAACAAACCGGTTCATTGGTGTTCCGTCGCGGAAGTATCTATAACAAAAACACGGACTTCGTTTCTTTTTACAGTCCACTGGCTGTCATTCTTTTTACTGTAGGCTTCTTCCAAGACAATGCAAAACACAGATTTAATTGAATACCTTCTTTTAAAAATCTATGGCATGCCATAATTTGGAAGCCTTTGATGCTTTGAGACCGAAAAAAGGAGCGGGAATTAACCTTCTTCGTGTTGAAACTAACTACTTAATTTACCAGCATTAAAGTAAATCCCGCAGGGAAAATAACAGATGCTTAGTTAGCAGTACTTTTTGTACCGTTCCAGGAACTGGATACTAACTACCGTCTAAGTAAAACACCAACAAGTGTGCGCACGACTTACCATTTGTCATTATGAAGTGGAGAAGTTTACTTTAAGTCAATTGGGAAAGTTAGTTTACTAGTAGTGGATCTCTTTGTCAACTTCGTCCAAGGATAGACTACCACCATTCCAATTTCCGCCAAACAGCGTAGCTGTGGCTGTGTTTCGAGCAGATAAAACATTTTAGCTTGGTTTGTGAGATAGCTATGCACCTTCACTGCGATGTCTCTTGATATTGCAGATGTCTATAGGCGTCGAAGACCACTTACCACCAGGCTGCCCCCCCCCCCTGCCGTTTCCATTTAGAATGTGTTGATTCAAGTGAGAGAACTCGACATTAGAAATTATTAAGACGTGACATGACCTTATCAAAGACAGAGCAACGTTTACTGACTTCTCATTCTATCCAGGAGAGCAGAGTTTATGAATGGGCGCCCGAAATGGTTTTACAAGGACACCTATATCGGTTTCAGTACGCATGTTATCCAAATAAATCAATATTTTTATTCAACATCTACCGTGGTTCCGTTCACCTGCCTGTATTAATAAATCTAGCTTATACGGTATCATAAACTTTTGATTATTCTGAATCGTTTCCAACTTGGAGCACATGTTAGCTTTCCGAACATTCATGCTACCAAGGTTTTTAAATGTCACGGCCTTTGGATAGTAATTTTCCAGACGACCTTCGAAAATATTTAGAAATTTTGATTTGTTTGTAACGGTTTACTTAACTTCTGGTCTATGACGTTATAGATATATGCTCTCTAAGAACCATGCTAAACATTATATGGCAGCCATCTTAGAACGAAACTGAGCTCCTTTAAGTTTAATTTGAAAAGGCGTGGGCGCGACGCCCGACATAGCGGTACCGTGAAAACGTAATATGGCCCACTTGAAAACTTTACAGGAATACAATATTTTGTTTCTTGTTCGTTACGAATTCTTGGAATGTATAAAATTCTCCTCTTTATTCTGTTTATAAGATCTGTTATACGAGTTGCTATTATATTGAACATTGAGTTTTATACGCGAGATTATGGGTCGTACCATACACTTGATTATAAAATTACGACCTAATATTAAACACAGTTTCAGTTTCAGGCTAGGCAGTATCTTGTAACACAATGTACCTATACATGAGATACTAGGTACGGGCCAAGAGATTATTAGAATAAAAATAAAATGCTACGACGGCAATTTTTTTAGTTATTGGGACAGTTATACTTAATGGCAGGGTAATCAATTATGTTGGTATGTTGTATGCAGCGGAAACAGCCTAGTGGTTGGTTCCGTACACTGGCGTCGCCCCGCATTGCGGATGGAACCATAAAACTTGCAGCTTATTGTCTATGGCGTAAATCGCGACATTATGGCCACTAACGGCCGTGACGTCACATGTCATCGTATATATGCTCAAAAGTAACGTCTTTTTCGCCTTTTATGACGTCGTTTCCTTAAATACGTATTGTTCAATTGTTCTAACATTTATATTCAAAGCATCCAATATTCTGACGATATTGAGTTAACATACAATGAAAGTTCATGTTAGGTACTTTATCTGCTCAATCATTCACGCGTAATGGCATCAATAAGCAATTCGTAAGTTTATACGCGCGGCTCCCTCTATTTACACATCATAAAATAAAGTGGGAGGAGTAAAAACAAGAAAAGCACAACGTGTCTCCCCAAAAAAGCGTCTGTTTGAACAACACAAACGATAAATAACACGGACCCCATAAGAAAACACCAGGAACCCCCATAACATTCCCCCATAAGAAATGTTTGCGAAGAATCTTCATCATTAAAGAATTTCGGACAAAACCATTTTTCAAAACTGCTTGACCTCAATATGAGCGTAACATAAATTTTTACTATGTTATAAAGCTTTTTCGACAATGACCTCGATGAAACTAACTGTGGGATCGGCTACGGTACACTTAGCACGATATTCGTGAAGCACAGTTCTGTGTTGGAGGTGCGTGGGTGGACGAAATGGATGGATGGATGGAGCTAGTCATTTTATTTAACAAAGAGCTTTAACCAAGCTAGGCGTCAATTTAATTGTGATGAAATAAAACAGATACTTAAGTCCTTTGAGACGAAATAATAACAAAGAACAAAAGATATAATACAATGCGGTCTGCTAATGCTAGCCTTCACTATTTGGAAACTTTGAAGGAATAATAAAAAGGAGATTAATATGTAATTTTGTATCTAGGCCGCGCTGTCTGTCTGTTTACATACTTATACATGTTATTGCGCCACGCCAGATTTCCTTGAAACATCGCGGAGACAAAAAACACAAAGGGAAATATAAAACTTCGCGTACGTTTTGATGCAAGAATGAAAATGGCGGATGGCTCCCCGGATGGCGGGAAAAATGAAATATGGCCGCCGCAAGACCCTGCGTCCCCTGAGCCGGCCGCTACCTACAAAATGTGCCCTATACGTTTACATGTAATATTTCTATGGGAGGGTCGCCGCACACCCATTAATTTTATTTTAGTTCATTGCGTAGGTGTAAAATACGACCTTGTTGGTGAATGTCAGATACCTGTGAATAGAAAAATTATTTCCAAGAAAAATATCCCCATTCATAATAGAAAATGTATAATAAATATTTGGCGCTTCATTAGAATCCACTACCACGTGGTTTGCGCGCCATGGCAATGCTATTTTCGTATGTGTTCCTACGGGCCCTGTGGCGCAATGGATAACGCGTCTGACTACGGATCAGAAGATTCCAGGTTCGAATCCTGGCAGGGTCGCAAACTTTTTTTTGTTTATTTTGTTAAAATCTTCGTAAAAAATAATTTAATCCTTATTTTATTTATGAGATAGAAATAGACATACAATCAATTTATATCTATTTTGAATTCTCAACACAAAACTCTTGTTTCGCTAAAAGAATCAAAGCTACAGATTAAATTATAAGAGACTTATTAACCATGCATTAGGGCGCCAACACACCACACTGACGAAATGCCACAACATTGTACGCTCCACGCATTTCCATACATATTAATGTGGCAAGGATGAGTCGTCTAACTAAATAAACCTTGTTTTGCGGTATTGTGTTAATTCGTTACGAGTGAGAATACTGGCCTAATTTAAAAAAATCAAACAATTAGTAATGGTTTTTGTATCGAATTTGATTAGTTTATTATCTAAATCGAGATCACTTCCTAAGTTACAATTTATAGTTTTCTAAATATTTTTGTGGTTTATATAAATATGTACGATAGTTTTGTACGGTATAGTATGTTATGGGTCTTTGTGACTCGAAATAAATAAATAAAAACATAAGTACGCTTTTATTTTATTTAACTTCACTTGTCACAGTCCTTGAATTTTGAAACCAATATTTTTTATAATGAATATAATTTCTGACCCAGTGCAGGGCAACGGCCTCTTCTTATACAGAGAAGGCAGAAGTATTGTTCACCACGCTTACTCAAAGCGGATTGACGATTTCAGACTTATATTAATATTCAGGTTTTCTCAAAATAAATATTATGTTGATTGTATTATGACCTTCTTACTAGGTAAGAGAAGGTCAAATAAACTGTCCTTTTTCCTGAGTGTACATCAACTAAAAATATTCCGAGACAACTTAGTCTAGTCTAGTTTTCTTTCGAACCATTAATTTAACTGCTGCGAGCAAGTAATAATTGCCTCATACACTTTTACATGAGAATCGATATTCTTTATCCTTGACCCACATAACCTTCTGGCATCCTCACAAACATGATATGGTTGTCTGTACTCATATTGGGTCAAGGCCTTTAATTCTACACGTATCAAGGGCAATTTTTCGCTATGCAGTAAAATATCGGTAAACTAGTTTATGCCTGCGACTGCATTCGCGTAAATGACGGTTACACCAGTTTTTTTTTTCTAAAGTAAGCTTATGTTATGTAACGTCAGCTATGTACCAGTGAAAGTCCCGTCAAAATTGGTCCAGCCGTTTCTGAGATTAGACGGCACAAACAGACAGACAGAAACTGTTTTTTTTTTTTTAATTGCTTTAGTTTTGACTTTACAAAGAGACTTACTACATTTTTTGAAGCTAGTTTACATACTTACTATCTTTGAATATCGAATTACATATTTATTCACAATTTAAATCTAACAGCCAACCAGCAAATACCATAGACAACTTCTAAAAACATCGTCGCTTTTTAATACTGCGGAAAATAAAATTACGTCACGCACATTATTTTCACAAGCTCTGAAGTAAACAGGAAACTTATATTTTTTTTTCTCTTCTTCCACAGATAAATCTTCGGTTAATTCTGGTGTCTGGCAAAACGAAGGAGTTTGTGTTCAGTCCTGTCGACTCAGCGGGCGACATCGCGATACATGTCTACGATAACTGGCCTGAAGGTAATGTCACGTGAACTTGATTGTATATGGACTATACCTACTCATCATCATTGTCATCTACATCCCGACTGTGGTCTTTTCTTGAGGGATTGCTCCTGTATCGTTTACAAACATAAAATTTCACATACACAAACAGCCAGATCCAGAACAGCTCTCTGTAGGCTATACAAATATTTGTTCCTTGTGGGTATTGAACCAGTGACACACAGTGCCGCAGCCAATCGCCTGGGTCATGGCCATAGGTCCTGCCAGCGCAGTACCGCACTGGTTCTGACAGCGAGACTTGTTCTTTACCTACATGAAGTCATCCTTATTACATAACATCACGCCTGTTATCCCCGAAGGGTTAGGCAGAGCTGTACCCATTAGTACACCCACATTTCGCCAGTTATGTTTAAGTCCCATGTAATAGGGGGCGAGCCTATCGCCATCAACCGGGCACAAATCCAGACTCCGAGGCTGCTACTGAGAAATTCCTGATGGAAAAACCCAATAACACTTTGCCCGACCCGGAAATCGAACCCAAGACCTTATTACACGAGCGCTTAACTGGACTTTGCTGACATCCTGATCAAAATACAGTAATTACTCTATCTAGATTTCATATACAATGTAAATTACAAATTAACCCATTAATTGTCATTAAAATTAACCCACAGCTGCGGAATTCTGAACATTTGTATCACAAGCCAACTGTGAAATTACTTTTAAATCAAATCAATTTGTGTCTGTTTTGGCCATAATTCACTTAGCTTTGAACAGTTGAAACTGATGGTATTTATTGTGGCGGGTAAAGGACTGTCTGCTTGTGTGTTCAGAGTATGGGTAGCTGGTTACTGCGGATTTGTAAACTAGTTATCAATTGACGTAATCATTTTAATTATTATGTTTTGTAGTCCTTAAAAACACTCATTGCTAGAGATTTTTTGTTTGGCGTTATTATCTTTATTATATCTGAGAACTAGCGACTCGCCCCGGCTTCGCACGCGTTCAATGTAGATACCAACTACATGTATGAACGTTCTTCTTGAATCACTCTATCTATTGATGAAAACCGCATTAAAATACGTTGCGGAGTTTAAAAGATCTAAGCGTACAGATACAGAGACGGTCTAAAGCGACATTTTTACTATGTAGTGATTGTGTGAGAAGACCATAATCTATAGTATATACCAATTATACCATGTATATGTCTATACTTACCATGAATTCTGTCTTTATTGTTATTTAAGTCAAGGTACGAAAGATTTGAACGAACTGGGTCAAATTCTGCATGCATTAAGGGAGTTTGTTTTGTTTTTACCAGTACCTACGAAGCGAAACTTCAAAATTATTAGGTGTGGTAATAATAATAAATGTTATCATGTATATTTTTAGCAAAAACACCGCTTTGAAATATTGACACTAACTAAGTAAATACCTATCTTAACTTCCGCATCTAATTAAAAGTTAGTAGCTACCTAATTAGCAGTCTAGTCTGATATAATTATTGTCCTTGCACTTTTAAGCATGCTATTACTAATTAAATTGTCGTACATAACAAAGATTGGATAGCAATCAATATTTATTGAAGACTAATCAATTAGGCTTTGAGCTTCGTTTATGATATTGGAATATAGGCGTGGCTATGAATTGACTATTATGAAAATGACGCAGTAATTACGATGTAGGTGTAACTAGATTATGACCTAGACGCGCACCGAGAGGGTTGGTTCGAGATGGAGTGAGAAAAGAACACCTGGAAGGACCTGGGAGAGGCCTTTGCCCAGCAGTGGGACATTACAGGCTAGATAAAAAAAGCTGAACTGCGAAGTTTCTTCTATAATGTAGGTGACTAAAATTGAAAGGTTTCATGTAAACGTCATAGATCGACTTAATCCGAACTTTCGCAGCAGCTGAAAATACTGTTTGTATCAAACATTCACGCGTTGTGTTAGAAAACGTACTTATGGGGTGTAAAAAGACACCATCACATAGCCTAGCAACACTGAGTAAAAATTATTGCTACGAAACGAATTTTGTTTTCTATGAAAAAAATCAGTGTTACCTAATGGTACTTTTAATATCTCCGAAACTAGAATGGTCCCAGGTAAGGTCCAGATCGTCCCAGGTAAAGTTAGGTTAGGTGAAAACAAAGAAATTGATCACCATAATGGAAATAATATACTATGTAACCTTCGGCTTCATTTAGTATCTTTTTACACCAGTTATAAGCTTCTGGACCATTCACCTTTACGTGTCTAGAAAAGCTAAATAGAAGCGATATTAAAAATGTTCCATGATACTTTTCTCCCACAAAACACGTAGAATTCTTACAATTCCTCGGATTTCATGTTATGGTAATATTATTATGTTTTTGTCGGTTCCTTTTTATCGTTCGTTTCATAAACGAGAAGTACCTTCTAACACAAATAACAGTATGTTGAGCTTTACTTATGAAATATTAAATCGCGTATCAATGCTCCTTCGAAACGATACGAGCCTCAAACGCGATTCTATGGCGTTCTTTGTAGTTGTAAATTGTAATATTAAGTTGCCTCAAACGTTCCATTTGATTATTTTAGTATGTTACCGAAATACTTAATAAGGATTTTCCATCAATTTTTCCTGTTTTTGTTAGGTACGTTAAATACGGTCGTAAGGAAAATAAATAACTTGATTTTATTAAAAGAAAAAAATCTTGACGTAAGTATTATTTGTTAATCACCTTAATATGGAATTGTATTTAAGTTATAGACGAGCATTTAAACCATCGTCATAATATTTTATTTTTAGATTAGTTTTTCCCCCATAATAAAAATCCTAATTTTGTTTATATTAATATGCTTCGGAAGTTCCACATGTATAGGTAATTTAATTTGTCTGTCCGATCGACACATGGTTTTTCCAACATAATTACTATTACGGCTGGCACACACATTCGTGCAGATCGAAAAAAACTGCATTAATGTGAGTTCGTTGGCAGCACGTTGTCTCAGGTCAGTTATTACGCTCGGATAGGTGTAAACATGCTTTTAAAAACTATAATTAACTAAAATTGTAGTAATTAGTGTAATTACATGTATTTTTTCTTGCTTCGGCTTCGAGCTGTGTGATCTTGTATATAGTTAACTTGATAATGATACCATGGCAAATAATTATAGTAAGTACTTGACCACCTCTGAGGTCAAACGTGAAACAAGTGAAACAAGTGTATTTTGTTTTGAGAATCGAAATAATAAAGAGTCGACGTCAGCTCAGACATAGTAACCCGATGCTCTAGTAGAAAACCGCAATACCTACATCTCGCAATCAATTTTCATCTCAATTTCTGTAGTATTTCAGTAGACTATTAATTTATTAATGAAAACTGCTTATTGTTTTGCCCGCTATAGGTACCTACCAAGGTGTGGTTCACAGTTTATCAATAGCTCCATCATAAAACTGTATGTAACACTGTAACTGTAACTGTATACATACTGACATAATTATTTTATGTATTTTTATCATAATTATTAAACTTCACATCTGCATCCATCCCCCCTTTGGTTAGGGATAAGAACTAATCGCATTCACGTTTTACTGTTCTTGTCTGTTTTTTTCGCTTTAAGTCTTCCATATTAATTAAATAATTGGCTATGGCCTTACCCTACTTTATCCAAAATTTACGAAGGTACTAATTCCATTATGCTTAAACAAATTCTTAAAAAACTTGAGCAACGATGTAAGAAACTTAGCAATCCCTAAATTCCGTCCACCACAACAATAAAATCAGACAACACAATCGCATGCGCAACCGAAATTAAGCCACTATCAAACCACCAAGGTAGAGTAAATTGTAGAAAACTCCAAAAGATTTCCACTGAAGGAAAAGTCTCAATAAAATGTCTAAGTTTATCTACCACGTAAATACGTAGATACGTAGATATTTATCGGCGGGCAAACAACGTTGTTCGTGTTTGGCCCACAAGTTATTGTCGCTGTGGCGGACGATAGTGGCGCCTCCTGGCGGTTCGTGATTTATGAAGTTTGCTTGTTAGTTTGGCTATGTTGGGATTTTCAGGGAAGACATTAGACATGAGAGTTAAGGCTACTGACCATGGCTTGTTTGTACTTCGTAAATCAAGACTAAATACGCAATATATAAAATGGTGACGTAATGGTGATTAATCTCTAGTTTTGTTGTTTTATGCTCGTAGTTTAATAATTTGCACCTGCCATGTTATGTCTTCACCACTTTTGGTTGACAGGTAAAGAATGCCTAAGGCATTAAGCCTTGTACTTTTTGTTGCGTAAAGTTTAAATAAATAAATGCGTCAAATAAAAATTAATCAATATAAAATAAATAATAAAAATACTTGTCTTCTGCTTTTATCTTTCGTGTTCCCGATAATAAAGCGGCTTGAATAACATGATTACGCTACAACAACTAATAACATTGGAATGTATTGTTATAGGAATGCATAGTAAATTCGTACTTCGTATAATTTACACTAAAATTATTTATGCAATAAAAAGAAAATTAAGGACTAGCTCCTCTACATGGTTTCATTGGTTAGGGCACGCTTACAAAATACAACCCCTATAATCACGCGATTTACAGTGCCACTGATAGCCTTGCCTTACAAGTTACAATATGTTACTCCATGCTTAGTTCCGGCCTCCAAACACATCCTGCTTACAATTTGTATCAACATTCCATTACGATACTAATAAAATACTAACTTTGACGACATTTTGTGTTATTAACAAGGAAGACGTCGTAACAAAATATTATTTTAAAAAATGGAACAATTTAATACAGCGCCATCTAGTTGTCGTGCCGTAACTACTAAGCGCCATGTAAACGGTACATCTGTGTTTATACGATTCATTGTAGTGTGTGTAAACGGCGCGCCGTCAATAGGTATCAACATTTACGGCGCTACAACTGTCAGCCTCCATAGCTCAGGGGTTAGAGCACTGGTCTTGTAAACCAGGGGTCGAGAGTTCAAATCTCTCTGGGGGCAGGTTTTAAATCTACTTTTTGTTTTACTTTATAGCATCTTGTCTTTGTTATAACGTATATTACAACTATTTTGGGTATTTTCTTTTCGTATTTTTAGTTTATTTATTTTTATCATTTTTCCTTTGGAGTATTTCCTCTAAATGACCATATATTTTTATCGTACACGTATTAAGTGTATGAAAAAATGGATTTTTAATAAAAATAAATTGATAAATATTTGGATAGAATAAAATATCAAACATTTCAATTCTGTTGTATTTATTTACATTATTACACCAGTAATAAATGGTAATTTATCCATATTGCATCAGGGTAGCATCCTGATGCAATATGGATAATTATTATTATTATATGATATTATTGCTACCTACATTCACTCCTAAACATGGGATTACCAACTCATTTAACGGAACACATACAGAGAACAACTGCCATATTTCCATAGTTACCAAGCCTTACAAATGCATGAAAAGAAATGAGAGGAGAACGATGGATGATGAAAGTGGAAATAAAGTTTTTTCTACTCCTTCGCTGTTCTTTTCTGATTAAATTACGTTCCGGAATCCAAGACAGTAGAATCGATTCTCCGGGACTCGACGAGCTTCATTGCCTCGACGCTTTTATGGTCGCCACTGTCAATTCTGGCTTTCAGGAGTTGCAACGGTTCGGATTCTACAATTTTAATTTGATACAAATCTTTCAGGGGGTGAATGTACTCATGAATATGAACAACTTTTATTAAGGGACATAGTACGAAATGTGAAAAAAAAAAACAGCTGATCCATACATTTTGATCGTAATGTAGTACATTATTGTATGGATCAGCTGTTTTTTTTTTTCACATTTCGTACTATGTCCCTTAATAAAAGTTGTTCATATTCATGAGTACATTCACCCCCTAAAAGATTTGTATCAAATTAAAATTAAGGTTGTATATCTAGATAACGGAAAGATATGTTTTTTATGTTATTCTAAAAGTCAAATTCTAACATTTTTCAGCGGACTGGGCGTCTGAGAGCGTGTCGCGCGCGGAGATCCTGCGACTGATCTACCAGGGCCGGTTCCTGCACAGTTCGGTGACGCTGGGAGCGCTAGGCCTCCCGCTGGGTCGCACCACAGTCATGCACCTCGTGCCGCGCGAGCACTTGCCCGAGCCTAACTCACACGGTACGACTTCACATACTCTAGACCTACTTTTACCTATCCAAAAAACCCTGATCCTCATCACTCCTCACTGTAATGGGTGCGAGAAATTCGTATTGGAATGATGGGTGTAATACCTTCAACACGATCTCTGGCCAAAAGTCAACAGCTAGATCAATGAAATAAATCATGTTTAATTTTGAACATATCCGTCCCTAGTGCTATTTTCTATAGCTAGATGTAAAATATATAAATATAAAAAAAATACATTTATTAGAAAATGTAGAAGACTGCTTGATATACTTACACATTGTATGACAATCATTCAAAATGTTTTAATTACTTGAAAGTAGTTTAGTACACCATACAAAATCAGTTCATTCAAATAATTTGTCGTTATCTACTAATAGTTCACTAACTTAACAGTAATGTTGTGTTCCCATAGTGCAGTAATTAGTGGCCAGGCTATTTTTTCTGCAACACAGTAAAAAAATAGCGCATCCGACCGTTGTCACTAAAACTAAGGCTTGTTTTACAGAAGTCCGGTGGAACTAACGATTCCTTTCCCGTTCCCTACCTCCCTCTTCCTCTTCTTTTTTAGTAAGTTTGTGTTATACAATATACGATACCTATACTACTTACTGTACTACTCATTAGTTTTATTTCGAAGTAGTTTGGATTAAGTAGACAGTAATGCCGATACTGCAACACTGATATAAATTCCTCAAATTCCAACTTGCATCATAGTGCCTCTAGAGCAAGCTTGGCCAACTTGGAGCAAAGCTTGGACAACCATACACAAAAAGATGATGAATGATATTCAATATCATTCATTATCTTATTTGATTTCTAATTTATAAATCATCCGATTTGAAACCAATGGCGGGCAAATTGTAGTGCCTTGCCGAGCCTGGGGTTGGCCAGCCTTGTTCTGGAGCCACTAAGCAAGAAGTAAAGAATAAAAACTTGCATTTCACATGTGGCCGATCAACAAAAGCTGCATATTAGTTTCGGACTTTTTATTGGAGCTGAATCACACGTCAATCGATCATCATTAACGCAGACTAAACTTTACATAAATCGGATCTTTTTTTATTATTACAAAATCCAATTATCATTAACAAGGCTGTCATATTAATGAGTGATACTTTTGGCAGTCGTATAAAATTAAACCAAAATTATCGTCGTATTCAAATTAGATATCGATTCGAATTACACACATTACCTTAGATGTCCTTGTTTATGCTTGGCCTACAGCTCAGCTGCTTAGATACCATCGATCGCCTGGAGTCTTAGCAACTGTCTTGACTCACTATTCTAGCTCCGAAAATAGAATCAATAACGGCAGTACTTTAGTATAAAATTAGTGTTGTATAATAATGTTTCAGTTATAAAAATAAAACTTACACTCTCTCTTTTGTTTATTTCCAGATCAACGGCAAAAAAGTAAAGGTGGTTCTAGCAGTTGTTGTTCAGCGTCTTGCTGCATATTGTAATGGCTTCCTGTGTGAGGGAGACGCACTTACACGAGCGGCAGTGGGCGCGAGAGAGACAGCGTCGCCGGGAGACGGACTCCTATGTGTTCAGTGTAGAAGCCAGGATACCATGTCGCCCAGAACAATCCTTGTGATGTTTTTAAATGAAGTAACTACAAATTAAAAAGTAAAAGTTTGCGTAGCTCACTGATATCTTTTATTGTCAATTTTCGTAGAATTAATTTAATAAAACAATCATGCACAATGTACGAGACTATAAAAGATGGTAAACGCACATCGATGGGCGCTTCGTTTGAAAATGTCGCAAGTGTACAGTCGCGAGCGCTGCTGCGTTTCGGATACATAATGGATAGCTTTATAAAACGATACTGTATATCTCACCGCGTAAGTTATCGCTCGTTTTATAGATATCATGCTGCCCAAATACGTTAACGTTAGTAGATATATGGGATAAGGTTCGTCGGTATAAGTAAGCCTATGATTTAATAGTTCCTGGACGTTATAGGTATTTGGCTTCACATCAATATTTTACTTTATCCCGGCTAGCCGCGTTCATTTACAAATGTTAGTATTATTATTTAGGCCATCATTATATAAATTTATATTACATTATGGAGATATTTATCTAAAAAATGACAAATTATTTAGTGAAACAAACGAAGTGTGTAAATTACCCTGTTTTGCATTGTAAATAGTATAATTGAATTAGGAGACATTTTTTATTACTCTTTGTGATAAGTTCTTGCAATATATTTGGACTATTTTATGTTTTATTCTAAATTATGCTATTTACTGCGCTAGATGTAGCTTGTAACGGAGCGTAGTGCCGGAGCGAGGCGGCGGCAGGTGGCGCCACTCGCGCCATACATGATGTTTACTCAGAGAAACAATGTGTATGATATGTGTTCACGACACGGCGACTGGTTCACTCGAGAGTGGGAAATTTATAGTAATAAAGCACTAGAGTAAATTTGGAATATTTAAATATGTCTCGCTTATGAAGTCTGTACATGCCTACATTATGATATAGCAGCACCACGTACACTAGCCGGCGCCTGGCGGTGCTGCCTCCAGGCTCCTCTCGTTGTGTTATCGTCTAACTATAGTTTGCTCCTCATGTCTAACCGTTACCACAGTCTGATTACTTTTGTAAATATCGATTAGAGCTTTTTATTATATTTTCATTTTACATCACAAATCTATCCTCTATTTACTTATTTTTATTTGGCCTCTTAGTTTTAAAAATATTTCTTAGTAAATTGGGTTGTCATTAAATATTGTTTGGCATAGCCCTAATTTTTTTTTGTTATAAGTTTAAAATATCTCGGTTTATTTACAAATTGCGTTGGCTTTCCATCCCGTAATAAAATGCGAAGTGTTTTGTGATAGTACAAATAAAATTATTACATGTTCAGACATACTTTTGAAGGAAATTAAGTACTCAGTGATAACATAAAACTTGAACAGTATTAGAGAGAAACTAAAATACATTGACAGCACTACGTAGTGTGATTAACGTGTTGCTTCATTTATTCCGATACCATTGCATAACATGATTGACTGAGATGGTTCTTGCCAATCGAAAACGTTCGAGACAATGATAATATAATGTATTGACCAAATGTCGCCAGGAATGAATGCAGCAATATGTGTTTTGTTTTGATAAAGATTCAATGCCAGTATGAATGATTATATTTTGGTTGCTCTGTTTAGTTACTGTATGTATTTTGTTAAGTTGTATAAAATACCTAGTTTATAAATAAAATAAATACAATTTTAATTTGCATGTTTCTTTTTATTTCGCTTTTTTACCTTTTACCTCGCGTTTGTATATATGGATGTCGCTGCACATTTCTGAAAAGCTGGATTTGACAAAAATGCAATATTGTGCTGCCCCTCGGAACAACAATAATTTATTCAAGCTTTTTCCGTCTTTTAAGGATAATTTTCTAGACTATTTATTATTTAATTTGCATTTATTTAGCTTGAGTTACACACACTATTCATAACATTAATATTAAATAAATAACTGCTTTTGTAAACATCTCAAGTAATATGTATAGTCGGATAACGTAGGTCGATTCGTTCGCGTTAAGGTGATATCTTAGGCCAGATAGTCGATGTCTTCACTGTATTTTTAATATTTCCATAGAATAGTTCATAAAATAATCTGACTAAGTAATTGGGTGTTTTCGTGGCCCGGCTTCGATGTCTCTCGTGATATTAAGTTAAAGTTTTAAATTAAATTTCAGGTATAAATATTGTTCAGGCAAAATTAAATGCGCACAATTTTATATGAATACATTGTCACTTGGTTTATCTGCGTAGTTTATGAATAAAAACAAGTACCTAGCCAGATAAAAAGTGTGTGAATCTTAACACCGGAATCGAAGTAGTGAACAGCTGTGAACATCAATTAGGAAATTATTCGAAAAATAATCTAACGACTGAGTAATAAGATCTATGTGTAGGTAATTTTATTCTGTTTATAATAAAGTCTACCAAAAAAATTATTACATGTCATTTTTGTTTTTTATTTCCACAAAATAATGTTTTCATACTGCATGCTATAGTAAATTGATTTCTGTGTACTATCTAATAATAATAACTTTTTAAACTAAAAACAAAATGACATGTAAATACATTTATTCGACAGATTTATGTTTAGTTTTACGAGACATCGAGCCGAGGCAGACGCGTGTAAATATTCGACAACTTTTTAATTTAGAAAATTCTAGTGTAAATCTAATTTAGCTTGAAGTGAATATTATCTTTACGAAACGTCGAGTGTGTGTTGACAAAGATTTTGTTATTAAAAACTTTGGACAAAAAAACATTATTAAAAAATTCTGTTATGTTTACAGGCCTAGTTCAATAGTTAATACAAAAGTCTTGCAACAAAAGAAAAAAAATACAATGTTCAAGATTATCTTTTCGTAATTTTTTACACCATAATATTTTATAAAGAGCAAAAATTGAAGTTACGGCGCGTACACATAGAATGTCCGATTTACAGGTCCGTTTAAACGTATATGTTATTAGCGTATGTAGTTGTATGAGCGAGTTCACACAGAATACAGTATTCCGGATCCAGTAAAAAATACCGATCCGAGCGACGAATCAGTTAAAATCGGTCCTGTAAATGCTGTGGGAATATTACCTCCAGTAGCGACGGATCAGTTAAAAAGGATCCTGTAAAATCGGACGTTCTATGTGTACGCGCCCTTAGTAATAATTTTTTTCTTAGTTTTCTGATCAATCTTTGTCAGTACACACATCGTCGAATGTCTGTAATAAATAAAAAATATTAGATGTCACTGTTTAACAGGTGTTTAACTACGTACGTACATAATCTATATACTTGTTAATATTAATTAATAATTATAACAATGTTGATTAATTGTCATTTCTTTTGGAAGTGTCCAATGGTTCAGTTCACCGACACGATGCTATCGTTTGTGCAATATTAGATAATTAACTGATTAACTTAAAATATGTATATGCTAAGTA
Source organism: Hoplodrina blanda (assembly GCA_949316365.1). Taxonomy (NCBI): domain Eukaryota; kingdom Metazoa; phylum Arthropoda; class Insecta; order Lepidoptera; family Noctuidae; genus Hoplodrina; species Hoplodrina blanda. The sequence goes on from OX438564.1 coordinate 10,573,884, forward strand.
TTATGTAATGGGAATGAAATGCTCTAATTTTTATTTTTATTTTAAATTGATTAAACTAGTTAAGGTAAGGGTGGACACAGACACAAGTCACAACGAACATTTTATAAGAATAGAACTGTGTCCATCTGCCTTTTACCAAGAAAATTTATTTACCTACTGCACTATTCAGACTTAATTTTTTTTTATACACGAGTATTTATTTTGTTTATTATGAAGAACTCACCATACGAGTTTCAAATGTATTCTTCGGTGAACTAACCAATATTAGGTATTTACAGAAGTACTTATTCATTGTTCGCAATGATTCTGAGGGTAGTTGTAAATTTCGCTTCAAATTATACGCCATTTTGTGTTTCATTACGTGTGACGGCTGCCCGGGTAGATAGTCGGATATGTTTTGTAATAATTATCGATCGACGGAATAGGTTGTACATGTTTGAGCAACTATTGAGTATCAATGGGGTCAAATAAAATTTTAAGAACGTATTTTGAGAATTTTATTCACTTTCCTTATCCTAGTCTTTTAGATGTATAAAGTTAAAACTCACTTAGGCCAAAAACTTACTCAAAGTTAGTTGCTAACTCAGGGTTACATTACAAATTTATGTTACATGACATTTTGTAAATTATCCTTATGCTAGCTAAGTTTTTGATGCAAGCGTGGCTAGCAATATACATCCACAATATCTTTTAAAGTTTCGGAACCTGTTTTCAAGACCAATGTTTACTTTATTTAGTTAAGTAAAATATTATCGTACTTAGATCTGCATGGTTTTCCAAGGCACTAGTGAATGAAAGAGCAACCAAATGCTAAGTATCATCCTAACATTGTGAGTTAACCCTACATCATTTTAACTTTTGAAATCCATGGCGATTTAAGAAAAAGTCAAATTGTCAATACCAGTTCTTATATAAGTGTAGATATCCTGAATCAATACATACTCACTATTGTCAATATTTCCCACGAATAAGAAAATACCACTTATGGGGTTGAATGGTATCCCCATTCAACCCCATAAGTGGTAGGCAGGGGTGAATCGAGACGAAACTTTAAAAGGGAATTTTAACGTTGAAACAATATAGTTTGCTGCCCAATGACAGTAAACTGCCTGAGGCATTTTAGTGGATTTATAAAATAAGAAAATAAAAAAATTGCATATTATAATTCAGAAAGAACAGAATAATTTTTGACATCTAGCTGTATTATTTCAAAGTCAAAATCCCTTTAAAAGTTTCGATCCTAATATATTTACCCCGTTTTACAGCTTTACCTTTCGAATATCTATAAAAAGATATTAGGAAAAGGGCAATGACTGGCCACAGCTATAAACTGGTTTTATCGACCACAAAGGGAAATAATTATGCTGTTACCTTGCTGAACACAAAATAACCCTCACTTTGTCTCCGGGAACATGAAATACCACTTGAAGATGAACAGGTTCCTGTCAAGCTCCATTTCTGCTATGCTCAGCTGCTTCAGTCTCTTCTCGACGCCTTGCAGTACTGCCAGCTCTGGTGGGGTTAGAGTTTCTTCCACCTAGAATGTTCGTTATAATATGGTTACTTAGAGGAAGTTTACTGCTAATATGTAGATAGATGCCCGACTATAACTGTCGTAGTGGCCCTCAAATATAATACGTTTGAGGATCTTCCTTCTTCCAATGATGCGCTATAAAACGTTGGTATTGTACACAGCCGTTATATCACACATCGAACTTATAAAACTTTTTCTAAAAATCAGTTTTCTAAAACACCTAGGTTATCTTACATCGTCTATATTCTGCTGCGGCTCCCCGCGCAGGCGCATGCCGTGCACGATGCTGCGCACGCGCCGCTGCTTGTCCACCAGGCGCGCATGCGCGGCGCGCTCGTGCGCGTGACGCCGCAGCACGTTGTGCAGCGAGCGGTAGCACATCTCTTGAGCTGCGTGGGCCACCTGGATTAGCAAATAATGATGAGTAAAATTGATCGTGTAAGTATTTAAAGCGATTTACATATAATAATATCCTCCTGACCGAATTTCGGTCAAGGCGGCAAATCTCAAATGAGATTTTGATTTGAGAGACATCAAAACAGTAATTGTTTTTTTTTTTAAATTGAAAGGAAACAAACGAACACTCACATCATGTAACTTGATGTGATATAAATAAACCGCTTTCGCAAGACCACCGGCTGAAGCTGCTTTTCTCATTGGCTGGAAATATTAATTTATATATTAGTTCATTTTAATACAAAGAATCTTTCTTCTTTGTTGCAGTTGGGTAAAAACGAGTCCCATTTATATATATTACTAGCTGACCCGCCACGACTTCGTTCGCGTGGTATCCTACCCCAATCCTACCGATACCCCTACCTCTATCCTACCCCTACTCTACAGTACGGCCGCTGTATCTTGGCGAGTCCGAACTTCGCGCAGAAGGTTGCGCAGTAACTTCTTTTAGGAACCAAATGGAGGCATGAGGCGGCGTGCGCGGGGCGGTGTATAGGCTAGAGACGTATCTTACGTAAACACAATCAATCGATTATACAATTAAAAATCACAATCGATTAGTTTTATTTAGAATTAATTATTTTTTGTTTATATTGAGGTATTAAATGAAATAGATTTACTAATAGCGAATTTTATCGTTGACAATACAATTTTAGTCTTTATTTAAAAAAAATGTTTTAATAAAATTAAATTTATCGGTTTTAAAGACATGATTTACTTAAATATTAGTAATCTATTAACGATTACGACTATTTGAGAAAATTTTAAACCTCATTATAAAGTGAACAAAAATATACTGGGCGTTAGTGACAGGTTGGCAAAAACTGAAACTGTAGTTTCAGACCACGATTTGTGATTGAAAATCGTTGGAATTTTTCTCCGGAAAATTCTCAAAATTAAAAGAAAACCGAACGAAACTTTAAAAACTATTTAAAGTTTCGTTCGGTACAGCTCTAGCAGAGGACATCGCCGGGACCCGGACGCCGGGCGGCGCGTGTTATTTGTGCCTAAACCTACATAGCTTAAATGTAGGTACCTAGAATTATTTTTGTTGTGTTTACATTGCCGAGTTAAGTTTTTATTGTTTTTTTTCATTAAATTTATGTTTAGAGGCCTGGACTTGGTACTTACATATCAATATATCACGAATCAAGTGAAAAATCGGTCGAAAATTTTGAGAATTTTCCGGAGAAAAATTCCAACGATTTTCAATCACAAATCGTGGTCTGAAACTACAGTTTCAGTTTTTGCCAACCTGTCACTAACGCCCAGTATATTTTTTACTTAATTTTAATCGATTTGAACAATAATCTATCAAACAACAACCACCGGCACGCATATTGGACATCCCTTTTTGTTTACTTCGTAATACCGCGTTTACATTCAGCCGTAGTGAGCAGGGAAGTGGGCAGGGAAGTGGGCAGGACGAGTATGTAAACGCAATACTTCTCATGCCACTGCCATTGCCACTCGCGCTGCCCGGCGCTCCCCAAAATGGCGGTTTTTTGTGCGGAAGTCAAAGGACCGGCAGCGCGAGCGGCAGTGCGTGTTTACATTCTGCTCCGACGCTCAGTACTCGCCGAGCGCCTGGAGGAGAAAGACGTTCGTTTAGATCATCGAAAATGCCGTCCGAATGGAGCAATGAGATTACAATAAAATTCTTAGAACTACTGGAAACGGAAAAAGTAATTTGGGTTGTTACGGATAAATAATATAAACAGAAACGTAAGGTTCACGACGCGTAGAATTTTTTTTTTTATTTCGATGTATAGATATCATCCACCATCGTCTACGACGAACATTCTTTTTTTGTATTCGTAACCTTTTTAAATAAATAAATAAATATCTTGGGACAACTCACACACGGCCATCTGATCCCAAGCTAAGCAGAGCTTGTGTTATGGTAACCAGACAACTGATATACATACTTATATAATTTATAAATACATACATATTATAGATAAATTACACCCAGACACAGAACCAACAATTATGCTCATCACACAAAATTTGTCCTGGGTGGGAATCGAATCGAACTACCTCCGGCTTTGCAGTCAGGGTCACTAACCACTAGACCAACGAGGCAGTCATAAAAATATCGAACATAATTATGTATCGCAAAAAGAGACAGCGCGGCCGCTGTAATTATTTCGACGTCTGCCATTGTCGAAACTTGAAAGCGAAGTGAGTGGTAGGGCAGTATGTAAACACACACTTCTCTCGATCCTGCTGCGGCAGTATTTAGGGAATTATTGCCGGCAGCGCGAGGGGCAGCGGCAGGGGCTGAATGTAAATGAGGTATTAGCTTCGTGTTTGTTCGGCAATGCTCGGTGTGGCTTTGTGTTTGTGTCGCTATCTCTGTCTTGAGTACAGTTGGATACAAAAGTTTTCGTTGTGTTTTTGCTTGTTGTGGTTATTGTTTTATTTTGTTATTGTTATTGTTTTGTTATATTTATAAGTTTTAATTACTACTATTTGTGTTAGTTACATTTATTTCGCGAAATATGCCGCCTCACATGATACGCAAGGGGCCGAAAATTTTATGTCCAAGATTTCCACCCTCTGCGACAGTGATTGATGGACTTTGTAAGCAATTGAATTTTTTATTCATTAATATTTTTTTTATTTTTTCACTTAATTGAATCTTTTATCTATAAGGTTCGTCCGCGTTAACTTCTTCCGCGTGATTGTGAGTTATTATTGCGCATACGGAGTCGCGGGTTAAATACTATACTTACCCTATGTATTCTTCTCAGTTTAATCGTAAAAGCGTAACAAACCAACTTAAATTAGCATTTATAATATTAAATAATTAAATTTAATTATTTATCTATCAATAACAGTTTTCTTCACGAGTGTACATGCGCTGAAGTTCGCAGAGCCTATGTTCAGACTCGCCAAGTTACGTCGGCCGTATTGTACCCTACCCTACACCTATCCTACCCCTACCCTTGAGACCGACATTTCCGACTTATTTTTTTTCCTAAGAACCTTCTCCTGACAATAACAAACACAACAAAAAAAAAGTGAAATCGGTCCAGCCGTTTACGCGTGATGCCGTGACCAAGGGATATAGGGATTCATTTTTATATATATAGATAACAAAGATGAAGAGTTAGTTTGAATGCGCTAATCTCCGGAACTACTGGTCCGATTATAAAAATTCTTTCGCTAATTGTAAGCTACGTTATATAGGTTATATTTTATTATCATAAAATTACGGAGCCGTAAGAAAAATCTCGCGAACGAAGTCGGGGAAAGTGAATTTATGAAAACTAGCAATACCCCGCAGGTCCACCCGCGTTTAGTTCCGTCTTTGATTGCTGCTCAGCTACCGTGCGTAATAGCGCGTACAATGTGCAGTTTTGCTAAAAGCTAATTGCATAATATGCACTACACATTAGTGCACATATTTCTTTATGTATTTATCTGATTTTTATTTTAATACAAACTTGTTTCCACTTTGCTTTTATGTACAATTTTTCTTTTCTTTTTTTTATGTTATGTGAGTCATTTTCGCGGTAATAAACAGTTTTTCTTTCTTTCACTTTTTAATGCTTGTAAAGCTTCTAATATTCTAGCGGTATGTCTCTGATTACCTGTACACTAATAAAATGTTCTTCTAACAGTTTGTACGTGAGCTGCTTACACTCCTTGTTCACAAGCATCGCGTTCTTCTGTATATCATCCTCTTCTATGTACTTTCTAGAACGAACTAACCTGTGGAAAAGAAGATAATAGAGTCAAAAAGCTTTGCATTAGAATTTCTTAGTTTTTGATGAGAATTAAATGAATACTTATTCTTAGCGATCTTGAACATAACAATCCATTTCTAAAACAACATCAAACGTGTGATGGCGCGTGCTTTTTTCAATTTATATGTAATGTCTAAGTTTATCTTGGACATCACTGACATCGGAGGACGAAAACATCGTGAGGAAACCTGCAGTTATAATAAATATAAGTCTGGAACCGCCAATCCGCTAATGCTTGTGCTTTCTCTGTATGAAAACAGGCCTTTGCACTGCAGTGGGGCAGATTGCTATTATTTTTATTCAATAAAATTATGTTATTTCTGTCACCTAAATATTCTAGCAGCTTTGGAGCCCAGTCGCTCGGTGACGGTGTGCTCGAGCGCGCACAGCACGAGCTGTTGCGCCGCGTGCTTAGCGCGCACGGCGTACTGTCCGCTGCCCGCGTCGCCCACACGACGGACAAACCCACCGCCGTTTTCCTCTAAACACATTTGGGAATTAGACACCATAAATCAATTGACGTTCTTTTTATGAGCCGTCGAAACGCAACTCCCCGTTGATTTTGTGTGATAGTAATAAATTGTGACGTCACTTTTTTATCAACTCAATTGATTAAGAGATTTTTAGCTGCCTTAAAATCAATATCTACACATTGATTTCAAGGCAGCTAAAAATCTAAATTTTACTGTTAATTGAAAACTAACAGTAAAATTTAGATTGACTGATAATTCAACATAGTCAGGAATTTAATTTCAACATTTTCCAGAATTTCCTAGCATAATAATCATAATATGTATAACAATAAATTTTGCACGCCTTACAGGCAGAAAATACAAGGATTCAAAAATAATTTATAACATCTCATTGTATATTGTATATTAATAATTAAATTCTATTTTATTTATATTCTTACAAATAAAGATATTTTTCTCGTGAACACGACTTACCTAGCACCTTCAGGTACTGGTCTACGAACTGATGCAGCAGCGGGCTGTCGGTGGCAGCACTTCGACAGCGCTCCCGCAGCTCTATGGCGCACAGGGGACTGGACTCGGGCGCCCACGCCGGTGACGTCAGATACATTTTCTCGAGGAGGAAACGCATTAGTTCTCCCGCTGGAATTTGCAAAAAAATATACCTATATAAGACAACATAAAAAAGTGTGACTTTTTAAATTTTTATGTACTTTCTAAGTTTATCTCAGACATCACTGACATCCATGAGTGAAAACATCGCGAGAAAATCTGAATTTAGTTAAAATATAAGTCTATGTGATAAGTCAGAAATCGCCAATCCGCGTTGGGCAAGCGTGGTGATCAATGCTCGTGCCTTCTCTGTATAATTGCATGAATAAATAAATAAAGTCTTTTGCCCCTTTTTTTTTTTATATGTGGTAAAAATCATCAAATGACTCCTTCCGCCCTGGGTGGGGCGGAAGGGACTGTCAGACTTTTACTGACTAAAAAACCACCCTGTTCCTTCTGTTGCCCTTTACGTTCCGGGGCCACGGTATCCTGTTAAGACGTCCCGCAAGTCGCAACAAGTCTTTTGCCCTGCAGTGGGAAAATAGGCTGGTATTATTATTAGACACCTTAATCATATTAGGAAATTTTGTCGTCTGAGTGTACTTAACCCACCTTCTGCTACATTAACATGAAAGAGACAAAAGTGACAGTAGAAGACAGAAGTAGGTAGGTACTTACCATTTTCATCAATGCGTCGTGTGATAGCTTTAATCATGATTTCATCTCTGAAGTCCAGATGGAACCTATCGTAGTTCACTTTCCAATAAATATCTGCAAAACGAAGAGAACATTTTAACTTTTTCATTTAATGGAATCAAAACATAGACAACAATAGCATGACTTAGGCTACATACGCACTATGCGGCCAGCCGTCCGGCTGACCGGAATCAAAAATTTGTACGAGAAAGTAGTTTTTTATACGCACTGCGATGCGGCTGCCGGCCGACCGCTCTGAGCGCTGCGGTCCGACGGAACCGTAAGCGCAACCGCATCCTGCGGTCCACTGGACGGCTGACCGCATTGCGGCTAACCGCATAGTGCGTATGTAGCCTTAGTTAGTGAAAGTAAGCACTCCAAGAAATGATGATATACTAGCTTTTGCCCGCGACTTCATGCGAATAAATGTCGGTTACCGCGGACGCAAACAAAGTCGCGGAATAAAAAGTAGGCTTTGCCCTTCCATGGGGTTCAAACTTACCCCGTATCAAATTTCATCAAAATCGGTTCAGTGGTTTGCCCGTAAAAGGGGTAACAGACAGACAGTGTTACTTTCGCATTTATAAGATTGATTTCATCAGATTGCAAAAAATATAGCCAGATTCATAAGGCCATGAATCTAGATATCATTTACAAAAATATAATTAAGCTAAATTATCCCTCTCGTTACTCAGGAATGAATAAACCATACTTACTATCATTAATATCATTAATGTTGCCATTACTCATCGCTTGCACCAATGCCAACGTTCCGGTCCTGGATATGAGCATATCTGGCACAATGGTAGCCACAGGCACCAGTGTGGGTATCTCACTGCCCTCCTTCAGCTCAGCCACGGGAGCCTGCTGGATGTAGCCGGCTGTCACCAGGCTTATAAACATGTCCTTTAGGGTTACTATCGTTATGTTCTTCTCCTGGAAAGATAAAACAATAGATATTAGGAAATGGAGCTGGATTGCAATGTTCGAGCATTTTCAGTTTAGGCTGTAATAAAAATGAGAACTTCTCTAAAAAAATCATTTTACGTTAACCTGATTAATTTTTCTCAGCTAAAAATCAGGCCGAGTTCTCAGTCTCGTTCTCGGCCTTTATACGCCGAGAATATCAGCAATGGCCGAGACTGCCCACGGTTCAGCAAATTAGCTACTTTTATTTATAATTAGAGCGTATCGCTAAAAAATACTCAATCTCGTTCTGTTTAAGTGCGTAATATCATTCTGAATATTTGTAAAATATTTGTTGTCATGTTTCGGTCTTGGTCAAGAATTATATTTATTCACAGTCCAGTGTCAGAAATGTCTCGGTCGAGAATTATATTTATTCACAGTCTCAGTGCCAGAAATGTCTCGGTCGAGAATTATATTTATTCACAGTCTCAGTGTCAGAAAAACAAAGTTTAATTGGACCTTAGTCACAAGTTCTAAACTACCTTATCATCTTTATACTTCATGGCTATAGTGAACAGCAACACGGTGGCTGTGCAGCAGGCTTGCTGCAGTAACTCTTCAATCAAAAGCTCCGCCTCACTGCCGAACTTACTCTTTATCTGCAGTAGATACCTGGAATATTTTAATAGGTATTTGATTATTAAATGTTTGCATCTATGCTTACTATGATTAATGTAGATGAGTTTGATATAATACCTACTTAAGCGCTCATGCCCACGAGACGGTTTTGCGCCGGAGCTAAGCCCGGCGCAAAACCGTCTCGTGTGCATGAGCGCTAAGGGATTTGGGAAGATAAATCTGTTTCTGGAGTGGTCTGGCTAGAATAATGGGCACCATGGCTCATGCACAATGATCCACTATCGAGGACTAACTGTGGAAACCAAACCCCAGGACCCCATGATAGATTTGGATATCAAAGATTTTTGAAAGCTTTGACAATGTTTAAGTTATTATTTATCAATATTACATAATAAAAAGCTAGAGAGTTTGTTTGTTCAATACCCTAATCTCTAAAAGGAACTATTGGTTATTATTTAGCCTATTTTTCGAGGAGGTTTTAGATTCTATAACATATCTCGTGAGCAGGCTAAATAATAGATAATTGAGAAGTACTTATCTATAGTTTGTTTGTTGAAATGTGCTAATGTCTGGAACTAACAGTTGGATTCGAAAAATTCTTGCACATAATCAGATTCATGAGAAACAGTATAGGCTTTATAAGATTACACTACAATAAATGGAAGGGGTGAGTAACCAGAGACATAACTAAACGTGGATGAAACCACCAGGCATAGGTAGTCATATTATACATACTAGCTGTCCGCCGCGGTTACACCCGCGTCTTTGGTTACTGCTCCGCTCCCGTAGGTCGTAGCGTGATGGTATTGTAAAGGTTGCTTGCTAAAGCAAACAGGCTGGAAGACTCTTATTCTAAACTCTATGACAAACTACTATTCATATTTAGAATTAGTAGAAATCTTTTATACGATGACAATTGTTTGGTCATTCGCCCGGCTGGGTGCACTAGAGTCACAAGATACGGTTCCAATATAAGTATAAAGCTGACCAGTCGTTTTACTAGTGTTTGCGCCCTGCAAAGCACCCCTAAGGTCCCAAAGGTGCATCTCGGTACCTCGGTCACGTCCTAGTGACCACAGTATATAGCCTATAGCCTTCCTCGATAACTAATCTATCTAACACTGAAAGAATTTTTCAAATCGGACCAGTAGTTCCAGAGATTAGAGCGTTCAAACAAACAAACAACTGCAGCTTTATAATATTAGTATAGATTTACCTAGGGTATCTGATGAGTAGCAGCACATTATCAGGGAGCAACTTATAATCTGCTATCACTTCATTGGCAGAAGGTTCAAATGCAGCTAGATCAAACTTGAGCAGCGTGCGAAGACTTTCAATGACCTAAAATTAATTTCCATTAAGTAGAGACCGCATGATTACTGGTGTAACTTGATGGATTGGAATTAATGTGAAAGTGGATAAGGCCTCTCATGTATAAGGTTGCGAGTACAGTACTGCTCAAGTATCAATGTGACTTTTTCAATTCATAAATACTTTCTAAGTTCACTGATATATGTGTAGGAAAACATTGTGAGAAAACCTGCCTTATAATTAATATAAATTTTAATCACCAGTCCGATTAGCGTGGTGCCTTCTGTGGATGGAAAGAGGCCTCTGCCCAGCAGTGGGACATTAATAGGCTGGTATTATTATTAATGTTTTAACCTGTATTACTTAAATAAGTTTGTGGATAATAACCTGGGCTCGATTGAGGCTGGTCGTCTTCACTATCATGCCGATTGGTTTACTGCCAAATGTAAATAAGTCATCGCCTACTTTCTGAACAATTTCACCAAAATATCGGTGCAAAATTGCCGACACTACACGTCCCAGCTGATGCGACATTTTCCTTTAAAAATAAAGCTCTGATGAATGCTAAATAATCTATATTTCGTAAATCGTGATATACAAATCAATTAACATGATTTAAATACTATTTTTCGTCCTATTTTAAATAATTACTAGAATTATTGAAAGAAAAATCTTAGAGGTTATGTTTTATTTACAAAACCTAATGTCTATTGTCTATGTCTAATTATTGACGTTCCGTTCCGTGCTAGTGGCAAACAAAACAATTTAACATGGGCTAATTTATTCAGAGACATATAATTAGATAAATAATCACACATTAATCAAATGATTGAAAGTTTAGTTGTATTCACCCTTTATTTCTATTATTTAGGGCTAAAGGTTTAAATATGCTTAGAAATATTTTATTTTTAATTGCTTGAAATGAAACGTACTTGGTGAATCCCCAAAAATTAAAGAAAGTTTTCATGGTTCAATTTATAAATTTATTAACAAGGATTAATTATGTAGACAAACAATATTTCTTAATGATTATAATATTATTGTACTAATTAACAAATATTGTTGTTTACAAATCGTCTCAATCGACTAGTTCTTAATACCTATTAGATAGAGAAGTGAACTGAACTGTGAAGTAGTCATTATAAGTCAGTCAGTGTCAGACTGTCAGTCAACTCAAACTGAAAAAACAGAAATGCAAAAGAAAGTTTCCTTTTCTTCATTATTTTTATAAAGTTATACAAAATGAACATAGAAAGCGCTGCGGTAAATATTCTTAAGCGCGGGGTTGAATTAGACACAAAGAAAAGGTACACGGAAGCGCTAGTATGTTATCAAGAAGGACTACAGATACTAGTAGACAAAATCAAAGGTAAGAAACAATAACAACTTTGTTTATTTTTGTTTAAAACTTTATTTGTACCTAAAAGGCCATTCTTTTAACAGGGGACGTTGATGATTCTACCAAAGCTTACCTTAGAAAAAAAGTCGAGGAGTACATGAATAGAGCAGAGACAATAAAAAAGTTAGTTTTACAACAAAAGGAGGCTGGTCAATTTCATGAGCAGGTGCATATTGAGAATAACTCCACAGGGCACAGTTATAAAGCTTTATTTGGAAGGTTTTTAGATGACGAAGTACAATATGTTTCTGTTGAAGACCCTTATATTAGAAGCTTTCATCAGGTGAGTTCAATCTTTCATCTTTTCATTTGATGTGATATTTTTCACGGATACGTAAAATCCGCCCTGCATTCAGTAGGCAGCGCAGGCTCGGTCATTGTGGCTAACTATAGGTGAGGCCGATGTCCAGCAGTGGTTTTGTTTGGCTAATGTGACAATGACAACGAAAAAAAAATGAAAATCTAGATGCCATAGGAGCTACGGCAATATAAAAGAAAAACTAGAATGCCACATTGTTACCATGCTATGTTTATTAACCCATTGACTGCAGGAAAACGCACACATTGTGTTTCTACTATAAAACAGTGTGGTGCACACACAACCGTATGTGATTTTCTATGGCGAACACACCAACTGTGTAGCGAGCCGCACTGCGAGCTTGGAGTAGCGAATGTTCGCCCACAGTCAAAGAGTTATTTACAATCTCAGTTATGTACCTAACATTTCTTTTCCAGTGTCAGAATTTCCTAAGGTTATGTGAGCTCTTAGTCCAGTCATGTGCTAATCTCCAACTGATTGAGTTAATCACGTCCAAGGATGGCAAATCCGAAGGTGATCAACGGGAGTGGTTCGTGAACTTGAGTAATGACTTGTCAAAATATAGAATCCAATTGATTGTGAAATTCTCTGAGACATTACATGACCGACAGATTACGTAAGTATATTGTGATCCTACATAATTGGATAGTTTTAATTTTAAGCCCACTGTGGATTTAAGATCTTTTATAAAACTGTTACAATGGCTATTCAGGGTGTCAAACTACAAAGTAGTAAACTACAGTACGCTTTAGCCAATATTTTTAATAAACTGTTGAAACCCTTTTTATGAGGCTGGATAAATGTTTAGCACACAAATATTAATCCAGCTTAATGCATGGGACAATTTATATGATTTTGTTTTGGTATCACCATGGTAAAATTTAGCACATTGGCTTAATTCTAAAGTCTATGTGGGCGAAGTAGCAGTCAGCTGCTAGTTACTTGTAAAAAAAAATACTATTACCTGTCCTATATGGGGATGTGTGTGTACACTGTACTTCTGTTACTTGAAAAGGGGCAAATTTTTTATCTGTACACTATCCCAACCTCTACTTGTCAAATACTTTGGATCCATCTATAGAAAATCTGATAAAAAATTACTTTGTTAAAATATTTCTTTATGGTCTATTTCAGGTTAAGTTCTGGCTGGATAATCAAAATTGGAAGAGGTTTGGACTACTTCAAGCCCCCAGAGAACAAATTCTGTTTAGGCGTCTATGACTTAAATCTTAGATCATGCCACGAGACCACAGTGGACATCGTCCACTCAAAAAACGTCAAACAATCTTATGGATGATATTTATTAATCAACTGTTAATTAATAATGAACTGCTGACACTTGCTTAGTTTTAAGAGAATAATATTTTTTAATAAACAATGTTTTTATAACGTTTTTCTATTTTTGTAATGTTTTTTCTTACTGTAGAATAAAAATCTTAAGTATGCAAACGGCTCAATTTACGGTCAACAACAAAAGTCGATTAACAGTTACTTTATTATATAACTTTAACAGCCACTAAAAAACAATGCACTACTTTTCAGTATTTCAGGTAATAGCTATAGGTTTATTCTATCTTTTAATTGTATATTCAGTTCGTATTTCTTTTATTATTGTGCTAAATAATTAGGATTTAAATTTTTTAAATGTTAAACGACTTTAGTTGTTGACTGTACCTTTGGTTCTATCATCGAGTTTTAGAATGAGGGACTTTCCACAGTCATTGAATATTTAAATAAGGGGATTTTCTATTCCATAGACAATATAAAAGTTAACTGCAATGTGAAAGTACGAGCAAACTGTCGGGCGCAGCGTGTCGGATTATTACGCGGCGGATTTTCTGGTCGTTATTAGCTTTTATGACTGAGCTGTTGGTATACACAAATAAAAGCAAATATGGAATCGATAATATACTTTATTATAAACAAATAACAGTGGCGGGCGCCGCATATCGCGATCTTTTTACAAACGTTACGTATCATGGTATTAGTTAGTTACAGCGTAGTTTACAATAAAATTAAGGTGGTATCAATACTAATACTATGGAGTGTTTTCAAGAGTGATGTGAAGTTAATACAATATTCAATGAATCCAGAATACAAAACAATAGGTTTTCAGGACTATGACAAAATTAAAAATGGCATCAGCCACACCACGGTACTATTCAAATTGGTATAATTATAATATTCTCCAGACCTATATCTCAATAGGGTCTAGTCGTTACGTAGGCGATATTGTAGTGACCAAGTGTCACTCTCATAGTCCGATGGAACATCATGGAACGACAATCCGATACGACCGGGGAGTTAACAGGCGCAGCACCAACGACGACACTTGCACCGAGGCACGCGGCGTAAGACCATGACTAAAACACCTCAAAAACACTGCCTGACCTAGAAATCGAACTAAGGAGGACGCTCAGTTACGCTCGCGAACATGAGACAGACGGGGCAGTCAACATAATATATATTTTCGATACCTATTATACATAAGTAAGTAGCCAATAAAGATGTTCCCTCAGTTCCCTGGTCTGGATAAGGCCCATTTGAAATCGAAATAACCGTTCGTTTTGTATTACTGGATTCATGTGGATTATTTTAAAAGTAATTCCGTTAAATACAATAAAGCTAAGTTTACACACGTGTAAATGATTTAAGACTAGTCAAAGTAATTTCACGATAGTATGGCCTCAAGACTAAACTATTCAAGATATATACGATTAAGTAGATATAACGCAATTTACAAAGCGAGAATAAAATTTTATATACAACAATGTCTTTGATATAACTATCGCGACGTCAAAGCGTGGCCACACACGGGCCACTCGCGACAGCCACAAACGCCGCCACCTGAAGCTAGAAGCGGCGTCTTGGCGACTACAGACGTCAACCGTGTACGGCGGCGAGCAGGGTTGCCAATGCTAATTTATATATTTCCCCAAAAATCGGGATCGAATTCCCCAAATTTGGGGACAAAAATACGCTGATTCCCCACAAATTCCCCACATAAGTTTTTTATTTAAAAAATGAAACAATATTCTACTAGCTGAGTATAATTCGCATTAGTATAAGAAATTATTAAAAATAAAGACTCAAACAAACAGTTAAAGCGCCCCGCACACGTACGGTTTGGACCGCGCATCTTGGACTGCGTTCCGAACCGCAGTTAAATCTGTACGGTTTGGACTGCGGATCAAACTGTTGTGCCAACTACGATTAAAAATGCTATCACGGTTTGGACTGCAGACGAAACTTTCATATCTGGACTAACGTTCCGAACTGTGCGTGTAAATTTGATTTTCAAGGGTTGGACTACGGTTTGGACTGGCGCGTGGAGCGGTGTAACTTTTAAAAGTTTTATACGCAGTTTATATAAATCTTCTTGGGAGCTTCCACTTTTGTTCCGGGTCTCCGTTATTTTCTTCAATTCTTTGCGAAATGCACCTCTTAAATTCTGTATTTTTTTGGTGACGAAATCGCGATCAGCTGAAATAAAACCTACTGACTTGCAAAAGTCAACGAGCTCGTCATATGCTCTGTTTCTCAAATTCCTATTACTATACTCCTTACTTTTTATCTTCCAGAGACACGGATGTTCACGGAACAATCGAATGATCTCTGTGATAGCTTCGACGCTCCAAACCGCCATTCCGACCCGACTACGTAATTTTACGTTTACACGAGATGCGCGCGCAAAACTGTGAGACTTGCACTCGCGCCGATATGCCAGATCGGACTGTTAGACCCGCACATCTACACGTACAGTTCGGATTCGGAGCGAGGGATGGAACGGCGCGTGCTGTTTCCCGCGGTCCAAACCGTACGTGTGCGGGGCGCTATAGTGATCAATAAGTTTTCTTTCATTCTATCGTTCCGCGCTACTTTCTTAATTTTTCTTACATAAGAACGTTCTCCTGAAACAAACACAACAAAAAAAAAAAAGAATTAGCGAAATTCTTTTTTTTTAGGAGGTATTAATTTAGGAACCAGATAAATAAGTTTGATATTCGCGCACAAACTAATTTTTGCATTAGGTAAGGTTATTAATTACCTTACTTACCTTAGGATTATCTTCTTTGTTTATGTTTTGACTTTATAACAACCACTTATCCATATTTGCACAAAACAAACTCGTATCGTTACTTCGCGGCACAAATAAAATAAACTTATCGAACTCAGCTATAAACATACAACGAAGCCAGCGCATTACATGTAGGCAGTAGGCATCACACATACGTTAAAAAAAGGGAAAAAGGGAATCCCCTCAACCCTGATCATAAACAAATGTCAATCTACTAGTAGTTTGAAACTAGAGATGTACCATACATAATGATTTTAAAAAAGATCGATGTCGTGCCGATAATGAATGATGAAATATTTACTGACGAGAATAAGATGTCAAAATGTTAAAATCCCCGCATTTTCCCCACATAATGCCAATCCCCAATTAATCCCCAATCGACTTGAAATTCCCCGCAGTTTGGGGAATTCCCCACAAATCGGCAACGCTGGCGGCGAGTCCATATAAAATGTATAAAAACTACCTACAGGAAATACGTCGATGGCGGCGTTTTGTGATTGTGATCGGAGCTTTGTGTGCGGCCAGGCTAAATGAATTTTAAAATTTCGGGAACATTATTTTAACACCTTAGGCCCACTTGCGCAAAATGTCACAAATAATGGACCCGAGTTAGCAAATAACTTGAAGTTAAAAAATAACTGGTTGGTGCAAGCGGGCCATAAATAACTTCTTCTATGTTTAGTATATTTCGGCAAAATTCCCGCATGTTTATAAAGTCGATTAATAAGGCATGATTACATTTCATTTGTCTTGAATTAACTTTTAATCGATTTTGAGATGTGACAATAAAAATCGATTTCAGAATCGATTATGACTTTAGCTTCGCTTTAAGATAAGACTTGTACACTACCTAGTTGTGTAGCCATAACTACGTCATAATTAAATAATTTTCTACAATTCAGTCTCAGAACTATATTCGAGTCAGGTTAATATACATTTAACCTGGAAATAAAACTCTAGAATATTCTATCCACATAAATTGGAATGATTATGATTATAATATTACTAAGTAAATATAAAATACAATCATTGGACAAACTTGCTCGACTTATCAATCGATAAAGTCGGAAGTACCCTACACAAACAACTCGATTTTTTACCGATATAATCAAACCGATTTTACTATCGAATAGCGAAATCGATACAATTAGACGTAACTTTCCTTCTTAGCTGAGAACAACATCAGCGATTCCATTAAATGAGGTTTAATCATATCGTTGAGATCCTGTTCATCATCGAATGCGTCCGGCTGATGCTTGTAGATGGTTCTGAGAGCCTTCAGGCAGTGGATCAGGGTCTGGTCCGGGTTGGTGTCGAGGAGGGGGCGCGTTCGCTGCAGCCTTACCAGCTTGGTAAGGAGAGGAACGCCCTCTAGTTGCACGATTTGTTGTGCGACGTCTGGCATCACCGAGAGTCTGTGGAGAAATGAAGGTGGTTAGTCAGTCGTTGGTCACGGAGGCACGAAAAATGGCTCATCATTCAAAGCCTGAGAGTCCGTTGTAGCTTGGTAGCTAAGTGTCTTGCTGCCATACGACAAGAATCACTCGAATTTGTTAAGACTGTGTCTTCTTACGCAAGGGGCTTTTTTGTAGTAGGGGAATTCCGATTAATTGAAAGACAAGCAACAAATTCAAATGATTAAAAAAATTCTATGAAAAACATTAATTGTTCTACTTTTCCTAGGGGTGTCCAGAAAAAAAATTAATTCCACTAAAATGTCCGGGATTTTTGAAGATTTTGTCAGGTGTCAGCGATCTACTTAGGTGATGGTAGTATTGGTAGCCTTAGCTTACTTTGTTAATGAATATCACCTCCGAGTGCTTTTATCAGTTTAGAAGGTTTGCTACCGTGTAAATGACCGCTGGATAGTCTGTTAAGTCACATCACACTGACCTGGCTATAGCCTCAGCGGCGTGGCAGTGCAGTCGCGCCTGCGCGCGCAGCTCTGCGGCGCGCGCGCTGCGTGCGGGCGAGCTGCGCGCGAAGCACACCAGCGCCACGCTCGCTGACGTCACGCACGACAGCAGCAGCACGCAGCGCGGGATGCGGGACAGAGACGCCAGGAGAGATGCTGTTTGTTCCTGGAATTGAAGAGGCATAGTTAGACAATGATTGAACAAAGGGATCTGTAAGTAAATAAAAAGTCCATTTTGGATACCTACATGTTATTTTTATAAGTCTTCATCATCATCTATTCTAATTATAATTCCCTCAATCTAAGCATGCTCTTTTTAGCGTTCGGTACAAAATACAAGTCAACATTTACAAAGACTCCACTGCCTGTCCGTCCGTATGCCACAGCCCAACTACCAAAAAAGTTGTATAGTATTTGAATTATACAACTAACAGACATGTAAAGGTTTTATAATAGTGTTGTAGCAGTTCAACAGTTTTATAGTAGAGTTAAATTATTCAACGCACTAGCGACCCGCCCCGGCTTCGCACGGGTGCATGTAGTATACATATAAACCTTCCTCTTGAATCACTCTATCTATTAAAAAAAAACCCGCATCAAAATCCGTTGCGTAGTTTTAAAGATCTAAGCATATATAGGGACAGACAGACAGACAGACAGACAAAGCGACTTTATTTTATAATATGTAGTGATTAGTCATAAATATCATTTATTTTGCTAGTTGGGAGGGCACAGGTTAAAATGAAATAAACGATTTGAATTTAACTTTGGATGGATGGAACGAAAGAGGTCTACTGTCGCTTAGCAATTCAAATTCAACTTACTTGTAAAAACACGGAAATATTCGGGCCCCGTCGTTTGACAGCCTCCAGCAGTCTCTCGACGGTCCGGTGCTTGGTTATGACGTCGACGATGTCAGAGCCGGCGGTGACGTCATCTTCCTTCTTCTCTAGCTCCAACTCTCGTACCAGGTTGACAAGACACGCGGTACATAGGAGAAGGAGTTGACAGCAGTCCGTGCGGGAGAGAATACCTGAAGAATGTAGGTAGGTACGTGTTTTTATTGTGACGTCAGAACCGCTGTTTGAAGTATCAAGTTGTGGTTCATTCAGTCATGCCGCACGGCCGGGTTTTAACCGCACGGGTATCGGGTACTTAGTGCATCATAGGTACAGTCAGCAACAAAAGTCGATTAACAATGTTACTCTTTCATATTATTTAAACAGACACTAAACACATAATGTGCTGGCTTTCAGAATTTGAGGTAATAGCTAAGGGTTTATTATATCTCAATATTATATTCATTGCGTTTTACTTTTAATATTGTACTTAATAATTAGGATTTAAAAATCATAAATGTTAATCGACTTTTGTTGCTGACTGTACGCCCGCAAGGCATGCCGCCGGCAAGAAAACCGGTATCCCCGGTGGTCGTGCCGCCGGCATTGTGTGTAGAAGCTTTAGAGCTTCTAGAGAATGATATCATGGGTGTCATGATCTATTAGTTAAAAAGTTGATGTTTGAATTAATGAATATTCCTTCTTCTTTCTTTCTAAATAACGTTCTTCACATTTGGAATTTCTCCTGTATCGTGAGTGCATTTACAAACAAATAAACACTTGTAGGTCACACAAGCAGCGCAGCACCCAATCGTTCAGCAACATTACAATCAGAGTTTCAGAATTTATAAATAGATGGCGCTGTAAGCACTTTTATTCTAACTTCAGTAATAATATTTTGTGGTAAACTTACCAGTAATGTTATCAACAATAGTGTTGAGGTACAGATGCATCTGCGTCAGGTCGTAGTGCCCTCTCAGCCAGGGCGCAGTGATCTGAGTGAGCACGGTGATCGCTTCACGCATCTGTGGCTCTGGATTCGACCGGTCCGACAGAATGTCTGATATGATCTCGATGCCACCTCCCTGGAGGAAGAAAATGCTGGTTAACTTAGGCCTATATTTAACCATCTATATATTTTTCTAAATGAATGTTAACACGGTACTTAATATAACAAAAAAAAAAAAACAATTTTAAAATTTTTCGGATGGCAATTTCACTGACTGGATAGTTGATGTTATAAATATAAAAAGCAATTTAGGCTACTTTTATTTTAGAGAAAGAATTAGGGTTCGGCGGAAGACGCGAATAAACCAAACGATTTTTTTTTGTTACGTTCCAAGAAGAAATCGTGGGTTACAGTTTGTGAATTCCAAAAAAAAAAAAAGAAACCTCTCATTGCACAGTTCCAAAGCATGTATCGGTAGGTTGTAAGCTCCCAAATGGGGTTGGTTTACATTGAATGGGTTTACAGTACACTACCAATCCTTGAATCCTATAAAGAAAAGACCTTGAATCTATTTAGCGACTAAACTGAGTATATGCATGATCTCAAAAGCTGATACTACAAGAATGTTTTTATCAAGATCCTTTTAAAAAGATTAAACTGGATAAGATTACTGCTCGGATTATTTGGGTATCGTTTTCTCCGCCTTACCTCTTCAAACTGTTTGACCGCATCTCCAGTTACGCAGACCGTCGCAAGCGCACGCAGCGACAGTGCCTTTATAGAGCTCTTATTCGACTCAATGATGGCTGTCAGCAACGCTCTGGGTACCGCGCAGTCCACGAATGGCAACTCAGTGATATTCTTCATGATCTTTGTACATTTCTCATGAAGAGAGGTTTCAGTGGTGTCACTCAGCATGGCTAAGTGGCCTATTGATGTTAGCGTGCTTTTGAGGATCATGTCTGATGGTGGTTCCTCGATTATTGATACTAGAGTCTGTGGGAAAGAAATCGTGTAGTTATGAAAAATATCTATTCTTATTAATAAAAATAAAGTGTTTGTTTGTAATGTTTAAGCTTTTACTAGATGCTCAAATAAAAATGCTAAATTCAAAACTCATTTTTTATCTCCATGACCATGGTGTAAGTAAGCTAAAGAAGGAAATAAATGCACAAAAACTGATAGTGGAATAATGTACCAAAAATACAGGAAAAGAGTTGGTAGGGAAAATTCAAAATACTGCAGTTTGTCTAAATTACACTTCTACGACTTCCCTTAACAAAATACATTTTAAATAAAATTGTTATAAATAAAATATAATTATACTATTAGCAAGCTTCCAAGATATTGCTTGCCACGGCTCTCAAAATATATATTCGCTACCTATTAAAACATTTTGTGTGTATTTAATAAAATTTGCTTATCTTCCATTCTACAATACAGTTTTGGGCATAATAAATATTTTCCTATTGAACAGTTTCGTATCTCAAAGTTCCTACCTTCATTTGCTGAACAAGCACAGCCTTCGTGGTCTCCAAGAAAATCTCGATCAATGTATCCAGATGTTTCATAACCAGATTCCATTCAGGGTTACTCTCGTTCAGTTCCACTTTCACATCTTCTCCTACATCTATCAACTTCTGTAAGTACTGCTGTAGAGACTTCTTGATCTTGTCCCATCTCTCTGGAGTCTCTCCCGGTGGTTTAGTGTTCAACGTTATGCTGTGAGCCAGCACAAACTCGTTGATATTTGCTACTAATAAGCAGATTTGTTCCTCACTCGATTTCCTGGATTCGATTTGCCTGTAACGTGAAAGTATTTTGCATAACTGCATCACGAATATGCATATGCTAAGTTGTTAATTGTGAAAAATGCGTGTTTCCGTAGTTGGTATGGATGAAATGAAAATTACTTTTTTTGCTGTGTAAGGTGCAACAGGAAGTTATATCTACCTTCTGTCGATTATCGATATTAAATCAAATTATTTATTTCAAATTAACTATTAACAGACACTTTTAAATTGTCAAGAAGTCAGTCAGAAAATTGAAGCTAGTTGCTAGATCCCAAACAGTAGGTTTTTGAAGAAACGGTTACATGGTTCATGTTTACTCAACGGGCACAATGTGAGAACAAGTCTTGCAATAATAATTGTCACATTTCCAATGACACCATATAATTAACAATGGTCAGGGATACTTCAATGATTCTTACCTCAACACATCGCTGTACTGGTACACAATGATTTGTCCATGAGTCTGCACCTTCTTTATATTCCCAGTTATAGTTGCAGAGCTCACAGACACCAGCGCTTTCATCTCAGCACCCAGCGGCTTACTCTGCAGCGTCGTCATGCACTCATTCTCACACGACCCCACCAGGTCGCACAACCAGTACTGGACGGGTTCAGGCTTCCTTTCGCAAAGCCGTTCTAGGCAAGTCTGGTCTATTGAACGCTCCCGGTATAAGATTTCGTTTTTGTTGTTTAGTACTATTCTGGAATGGTATTCGCTGTTGAGCAATTTTGTCTTATTAGAATTTGTTAGTAAAAAATATCATCATCATGTCAGCCGTAAGATATCCACTGCTGAACATAGGTAGAATTCTAACAGGACCGGTTGGAAGCGGCTTGCATCCAGCTCGATCCTGTGGTCTTTTAGTAAACAAAGAAATATTCCAACTATGGCTAAACAGAATCTCATTACTTTATAGAAATCTATGTAACCCTTTACCACGCAAAGAGGATGGAGGATACATGTTTCAATAGTCATTAAATATCATGTATGTAAGACAAAGGATTCCAATTACCTAGTTGACCTTTTAAAATTAGTTGACACTGGATAATGGATATTGAATTAAATGTAATTGTTGTATTAAGGCCAAAATTGAAGAGACAAAGGATGCTTTCAAATGGTAAGTGGTTTCCATTAAGTGATCAGGAAATCGTAAGAACTTTAAAAAGATTTCAATGGCATTGAGAAGAGGGTGATTGCAATTATTATAAGTAAGACATTTTCCAAATTGTCTTGACCGTGAGAATATTGCCTAAAGAAATAAAACATTGGTCCTTAGATTGCGCTAGTGCCTACTTAAAATTATAATTTGAGTAAAAGACACCTACCCACTGTTAAAGTTGTCTAACAGATTGACTCTCCGAGTACTTTTGTTTTCACTGTTTGGAATGTCCATGAACTCATGTGGGCTGAGCATCTTTGGTGTTGATGTACATGCCATGTTAAGCTGGACGTCCACAAAGTCCATCTCCCCTTTTAACTTCTCTCTTTTAGAATCGTGCGTTAGGTTTTTATTCGTTTTAGAATCAGTTTCGTATGGAGTCTTTTGTTTGTCTTGGAACTGTGGCGGTGGAGTGAGTCGTCCATTCTTTAGGTAATCCTCCTCAGGTTTTTCTTTTCCATTAACATTTAGTTCATTCTCCGTACCAACTAGCCTTTCGTTATAATGCGGTATCAGCATTTCTTCGGGATGTGCTACGATCACCCACGAGTCTTGGTCTTTAGCTCGTGGTAGACCGAGAGATGGCACTCGACTACCTGCTATATGGCCACCAGCGTGACTTTCCACAACTCCAGGCTTTTCCTTTTTGGGAAATATTCTAAATAAATCCTTCGTCCTGTCTCCTTTAACGGCCATCCGCTGTTTAGCTTTGGGTCCTGCTTTTTTGGTCGGTTTTAAGTGAAGACTGTCCATTATATTTTTGCCAAGGATAGCCTTAGCGGGTTTATGTATTTGTTCATTTTCGTAGGATATTCCATTGTCTGGTAAACCTTCCTCGTCAATGTATCCTAGCGAATGATAGCCGTCTTGGATATCTAGAATTTGTTGATCTAACCTCTGCGCTTCAAAGTTTAGAGATTTGTTTAGTCTATTTCTTTGGAATTGTGGAGTTGTGGTAATAGGAATAGCGTCCTCATTTGATAAACTTCGCTTGTACTCCACTTTTCTGTCTACTTTTGTTGCAGACGTCCTCTCAGTGGGTACGTAGGATATGTTTGATATCGGCGTTCGGACTCTCGGCTGATTGTTTACCGCTATTTGGTTATTATCCTCTAACTTCAGGTATTCTAAACTGTCATCTGATTTATTCTTACTAGTTTCCAAATCCTTTACTTTAGCTACTTTAATGACTTTGGTGCTATCGCTGTCTGTACTAGATATGAACGACTTCTTCGCCGGATACTTTTTCGAAGGACTTATAACATTAATGTTTTTAACTGGTACATCTTTGGTATCTTTTTGTATTGCACTTTTGTTTATGTTATTTTCTTTATTACTTACGTTACTCGGAGGTGTTACTTTTATATCTATTTTGTTATCGATCTTTGCCTTAGGTTTACTGTTTAAATTATTATTTAAAATATTTTTCGAGTTTTCTTTATTTGCTTTGTCTGTGTTTATATTTTTCGGCATTGGATATTTTTGTTCGGTTTTATTTACATTTTCTGTGTCTTTATCTTTTAACAGATCCATGTGTTCCTCGTCATGATGTATTTCACAATATTTCTGCAAGTCGTATGGCGTCTGTATAACACTGCTGCTCCGGAGCCGCGGCTTCGGCGTCGGCATACCACAACTAACGTTATCAGGCATAGTTGCATTGTTAGCAGCGTTGCTTTGGGACGTGTTTTTAAAACCTGCAGCTTGTTTCACAGTTATATCTTGATTGTTGTTAGAATCGCTGCTACTTGTCGATTTATTGTTGTCTGTATTCTCTGGAGCCTGATAATACTGTGAGGGGGGCGGAGAACTGTCTGAATCCGAGAATCCAGAATCCTGGCTCTTGTGACTGCCGGGGCTGCCGTGACGCAGAGGCCATTGATTCATCTGTACGGGTTGCGCGATGTCATCGGCGCTATTGTTCTGTGGTTCGTCGGGCTGATTGGCTATCCAGTGAGGTAGCTGAGGCTCCCACTCGGGATCGTCTCGTGCGCGATTGTTTCGGTTCCACTCGGGCTGTGCTACCGGACTTCCTACATTCGGCGGTGAATCACCCCACCATACTTTGCTGCGGGTTCGTTGAAAATTGGACATCCTGAAAAAGAAAAAAATCAATGAGTCGTGGGAACAGTGTGTCTAAGGTGGTGGGTTTAATGATCGGTGTCAGTGACGTAATGTGTTGGTCCATTACGAGGAGTATCATCGGAGGTGCGTGCCCGAGAAGCGTGACGCGCGGTGCCTTCGAGGCCAAATTATCTCGTATGTAAAGTTTGTTTTGTTTTTGTTTGATAGTCATGGGAATTTGGTACGCCTATTGTGTTGATTGCTTACAATAGTTAAAGAAAAAAGTAGTAAAACACAGTCCAAGGCGGTATGACGCGTGCTTTTGAAATAATAATAATGGTGGCATATCACGAAAGTCTCCACCAGGGCCGGTCGGCAGATGTTAAAAACCGTTGCAGAGGCTATTGTGCACAGAATGCAAGGGCGTTCACACATCGACTGTGATTTGCTCCCCTTCAGTTCGCCGTACGAATACAAATAACACTCTTGCTATTGACATTGACTCCGGAGCTTGCGAAGATTGTATACGGTCCGATGATTCTTTGAATAAAACAATCGTAACAACAACAATTTGCCTGTAAAAAAAAATGTTGTTGTAACTAAACAGAAAATTTACCAAAGAAAGAAATGCATGTTTTCTAATGACAATAATCACTTTTTTCATTATGCAATATAGAAAACTTTGTAGAGTCATTCGGGTCAACTGTGCGCACTTTGCACTTTCAAGCCTCGTTGTGTCTAGGAATAGGACAATTTCGGAATGAAAGACATTGTTGCGAGTAGAGTATTTATTTGGCTATCAATTGCAATAACAAAAAAAACCATCAATTTCTTATTTATTTTTATATTTAACAATAATCACAGAAAGTCGGAATGCGTACACTTGCCCCTAATTGCGGGAAAGTGTGCGCACCCTTGTGGGGTAAGTAGACGCAGTAGATAAGTGTACATAATACTTAAATTAACATGATTAATGCTATATCACGACATCTTTTAAGTAATTAAGTATTTCTTTGGAATCATATAAGAATACCACGATATCAAATATAAATTTTTATATGAGATCAATCAAACTTATATTAATAATAGGTACTTATGGTAACTTAAAAGTAACAACAGTAATTTAAGAAACTGAAGAACTGAACACAAAATTATAACAATATTCAGACTTTAATTCAGACTTAAAGTAGAGTAGAGTAAAAAAAAATAACTAAATCATATAATATTAGTCCACGCCCACGCGCACACTTACCCGCGCACACTTTACCCGAGTAGCCAAAATTCAAACAAATGACAACTGAGTTCAAAATATTCAACATAACCTAAAATGATGTGTACAATTTTCAAGCTAAATATGTGTTTATTCAACAAAAAAGAACTTACCTTTGTAAATTTATAATCTCGTATGTGACAATGTTTTCCAGGACACAGAAAATTATCGATTTCACACCGAGAAACACTTTTTAGCAAATAAATTTAAAACGAAACGTGATGCGGCGTCCAAGTTTGTCGCGTTTGTATTCCCTCGCTGTGGCCTCTGATTGACCGGAACTAATACCCCACCCCCCGCGCCTCGTCTAGGAGATATGTGCAATTCGCACACTTACCCGCTGCGTACGGTTACCCCGAATGACTCTACACTAGTACAAAGTTTCTTCAAAATAAACTTAAAACATTTTTTATGGTTCCGACGTAGGTACCGATAAGTGCCAACGGGACCCTATTATTAGCCTCCGCTGTCCGTCCGTCTGTCTGTCAGTGAACTGTAATCTCATGAACTGTATTATGTAGAGCGTTGAATTTTTCACAGAGTGTGTTATTGCCGGTTTAACAACAAAATCCTCACTAAAGAAACAGTTACTTAGTTTATAAAACAAATATGTAGTGTTTAATATTGCACGTTTGTACGGGACCTTTTGTGTACGAGTCCGAATCGTTCTTGGCCAGTCTTTTTATCATTTGCAGTACTATAAATATGGGTACATTTTACTAACATGTAAACTAAAGTATGCCACGGTTTGCGGTTGTCTGACTCAATGACTCAACGGACTATCTGATTCATTGGTCTACTGGATGTACTAACATTTATAAAGTAACTAATCTATGTATACTTATTTGTACTATGTATAGGTACTTGTTTGGGCGAAGACACTGGCTCCTGTAACACAGGTCTCTACCTAGCTCAGGAGCCAGGGCTTCAAAAGAGTATGTAACACCTGTATTTTTACGTCAATAAAATATTTTTATTATTCTTATTTATTAATTGTACATACATATAAATTACATTTTTAAATATTAATATAAAAATACAAACATTTAAAAATATAAAAAATAGTAGCCCAATTTTATTATTATTATTACTTGTACATAAACCTGAAGAGTTTTCTGTTTGTTTAAATGCGATAATCTCTGGAAATAACAGTCGGATTGGAAACAATCTTTTTGTATATGATAGCCAGATTCATGAGAAATAATATAGGCTGTATAACATCACGCTACGACCTACGGGAGCGGAGCAGTAACCAAAGACATAACCTAAAGCAGGTGAAAAAACCACGCGGTCGAAATTCCGGGAAAAACTAGTAGCTATAGCTAAGTACACAATATGTTAGTCAGTCGATTTTGTTTACTGATTGATAATAAACTTGATTTATCGAAGGAATTCAAGATTAATGTTAGGAATCATTGACTTCTTATTGCGTGGAAGTCCTACCTTAATTTTTCGTTTATGACTCTTTTTCTTTCGAAAAAAAAAATCATAGTGGTGTCACGTAAAGACAGAATGAAACGCGAATGTATGTAAGGAAAGGATGGATGTATGGTACAATACTGTTTCACTACTAACCCACTGATCGGATTTTAATGATTAAGTTTGAATCCCAAGGAAAGGAAGGACTTCTAAGCTACCGCGACTTCCTCTGCGTCCGCGATTACCGATATTTACGCAGACGAAGTCGTGGGCCAAAGCTCCTATTAAAGTGGTATAGAAGCGTCGATTTCAAGTTTCTAGTCAGGTCTAAAGGTCCTAGCATTACATAAAGGTGATTACTTCTAACTTGTTTACCGATACTTACCTACAAGTACCTAAGTACATAATTTTCCTTCGATTGACTCATATTTTGCGCAGTGACCTATGGTGATAATTATGTAAGTAGGTACCTTATTAATATGTTATTGATGCCGTGCCTCGAAAATAATATTCGATTCACTTGTTTAAAGGTAACACAGCTTAGGACTTATTTGTGGATTGTTTTGAGTTTTTATTAATGCTTAAGCATACGCCCGCGGCTTCGCTCGCAAATTAAACTTTTAAATTCTATCATCATTCGAAAGATAGGTATGTGGCGCCATTTTATCATAATAACGTTATTGTGATTTATCTCGGGAACAGTACTTTTTGTCGGAATGAAAGGTATCCTATGTCTGTTTCTGTGCACCTGATAACGTATATACAAAATTTCGGGATGATCGGTTTAGTGGGTTAGGCGTGGAAAGGTACCAAACAAACAAACAAAGTTATTTTCGCATTTATAATATTAGTTAGGATTAGGATTTGGATGAATACCTATGTAAAATATGAATCATGATAACCTGTATGCAATCATTTACATCTTTTTCTTACAATTAGCATACATATATCATACCTACCTAAGCTCTAGTCCTCTATTGCGAAAAACTATGGCGAAATATTCTCATTCTCAAACTAATTATAATTATTAATACAAAGTCGCTAATGATTGGCGATTATCACCTATTTGTAATACGCAATGGACATTATTTCGTCACTATAGAACATTAAAATATTTATTATTCATTTGGTATTTGAAATTTTGAATAAAGGCGAATGAGAGAATGTACAGTCGTCAGCTCATCAGACTATACCTTTTTGTTTTAAAATCGCTCCTATTGCAACCGCATAAGATGCAATTAAAAACGTGTTTTACGACTTTTTTTTTTTTGCATACTTTATGTATTGGTACATATTTATAAAAGCATTTAAAAATGCGAATATCTGTCGTCGTCGTCGATATTAGCGAATGTGAACATTCTGTTTTTAAATCTGGCGCCATTATGGCTCTAATTTGACAGCTGACTTGCCGCGCGGACATTTGATTTTCATCTTTCTTTTTTTTGTCATATTATTCCGAGATTATCGACGATCAGAAAAAATCCGATGGCTGTTTGATTACCTATCGACAGATCGCAAGTAAGGTGCATTGGGGTAATTACGACAACCGGGTAAATTCCGATTTTATTAATTATGCACCTTAGTGCATTGGGATAAAAAATAAATCGGAATATACCCGGTTGTCGTAATTACCCCAATGCACCATATGTATTTTAATCTATTTATGTAGATACAAACCTTTTTAATAATTAAAGGAAAAAATTTGAGCCATTTAGGTATTAGGGTCAGTTCACACCGAGACGCGACGCGACGCGACGCAACGTGAAGATACTTGAAGAGGCCAGTGACTTCGCGCTGCGCCGCTCGCCGCCGCGAGACGCATCGCACGCATTGCACGTCGCGCGTACCTGCGATTCACCGCTGCGTCGCGATGCGTCTCGCGGCGCCGCGCGGCGCAGCGCGGCGTAGAGCGACGCATCGCGACGTAGTGCTGCGTGGTGTAACGTATTCTAAATTCTAACAATGAAATGTGTATCTTTTCGTGTAGAAAATAAAGTTATATTTTGAGTCGCTCTTTTAAAGTGTGCACGCAGCGTCGCGTTGCGTCGCGTCTCGGTGTGAACTGACCCTTACATTTGAAAAAGAAAACTTCATTAGAGCGATGCTCATTTATTTGGTCTGTGGAATTCCAATTTCGAAATACAAGGTGTACATTCACATTTATTTTTCTTTGGGTCTGTGTGATGCGGGATAACGACTGGTAACGACATTATTTTATTACACCGTTCATAGCTCATCTACTAAGTTAAAACACAGTAAAAAAATTAGTTGGTGAAACTTAACAAACGCCATTATTATCCGGATTTATAACATTCTTGTGTATTTTTATTATCGACATAAAACTAATTTTTTTTAATTATTTGTCTATTCTTTTATTGAATTCTTGTAAAACATTTTATTCATATTTGATCACTTATTAAGTATTATTATTACCGTGTTTTCAATTAATTAGGCTGTGCATTGAAATTATTTAGCCTTAGCAACTTTTTCTTTGAAGGGTGGTTTTGAAAAAAAAACTCACTTTTTATTTACGGTACTTATTCGTCCCATCACGTTTTCAAGAAACTTAAGTGAAACTGAAAATACAATCGCTATTAGACATTTTGACACTGAATTTTATCAATCGACCCAAATAGTGACATTATTAGGAACCTTGAAGTAATTATCAAACCTTCACGACGTACGATAGGTCTGACGGTTCCCTCCATTTCTACAGACACGCTTCAATGCTAACAATGGCTGTTTCCTTCCATAAGTGTTGACTTTGAATATTTTAATTGAGTGTTAAAGGTTTTTAAGAGTTTACTTAGGGAATCCGGAACTCCTGCTTGCTCTGTCTACTGAAAAAAAAATGTTAAATAATCTTCTCTATCTTAAAAAATGTTTTGTCCTGAATGACTGACGGATCAACGCACAGCCTAAACCGCTGATCATAGAGACCTGAAATTTGAAGGGTGTTTTTTGTTATAACGTAGGCATCCCATAAGAGAGGATTTTTCAAAATTCATTCCCAAAGGGGATGAAACGGAGGTTCTAAGCTTGTATGGAGAAATCAACTTTGAAGTGGACGAAACGCGGGCAGAAGCTAGTTTAGCATATAATTTAAACGACTTTAAAGATACAAAGACCAAAAGTCTTATCAAAAATTGAGGACATAACTTTCTACCATTGGATTTGCCCATCAATAACTGCAGCAGTTTATAATTTGCTATACCGCAATTGCTTTAGCATTGTTTCACAATAAATACCTATCAATAAAATATTCAACTTCATCGACTTTCTATGCAGCCGAGGAGCAACAAAATTATCATAGCTGTTCTTCATAAAAACAAAAACAGATCGCGGCTTTGTTAAACTCGATGTCTCAACGGGAGGTCTGACCAAAAAACAATAAAACGTCACAAAAAAATGAGGAATCTCCGTCTAGTTTTTTTTAGGAATCGACTGATATAATATTTATAAGTGGAAATGGTCACGGAGCGGGGAAAGCATGACCGAGTACACCGTAGCGTATTGTCAGCGCTCCATTACACGCGATGTAGTTTTACGAATCATAAAAAATGAAAATATATCGTAAATTATAATCAATCGTTTTCTTAACAATATGTTAGGTATTATCCCACTGGTGTAATATGCGAAAGTTTGTATGAATGGATAGATAGATGGATGGACATCCATCGTTGGATGGATATCCATCCAACCATCCATCTATATATCCATTCATGGCATTTTGGATGGAGGAGTGGATATTTGTAATTCTTCCACACTTAAACGACAAAAAAAAAATTGAAATTTGGCAGACATACATACACATACTGATCTAGCTTTAACATAGGATTATTTTTAGACCATTTTTGTTTTCTACGCAGACGGAGTCGCGGGCAAAAGCTAGTCTTAGATACTTGGCACAGCTTGGGTTTAAGAGGCTTTGCTCTGATTCCTGATCTCTCGAGATTACTGTACATTTCTGTAATTTTATCTACGAATCAATCTTGAAATAATTTTTTTATACATTAATATTACAAAATGCCATGACCATTGGTGATTTGCTGATGCGTGTTGTGGCACAATTACATAAATCTGCCATTTTAATGATGCAGTTCTAAGCTATTATTTATTGATCAAGCCTCAAAAATACCATTGCAAAAATCAGAAATAATCCGTGATAATTGAATGCGGATTTACATCAAATCATCTGCTACGTGAGCAAGGAAAATAATAGTTCCTTTCTACAAATTGAAGCCAAGGATAGGTCATACTCATACCTTTTAACTTTGTGAATGTAAACCATCAGAATTCCGAACACTTCGCTATTCAATTTGAGCAAATGATCTGTGTAGAGTACGTATCTGTAACGTAACCTTGTTTCTATGTGCTGCGATCTCATCGATTTCACTCATACTTTTGATTTTATGATGCAAATCTCCTATGCAAATAGCTTTGTACAATTTAGCCCTGAGAATGTTATAAAATTACTATTCAATTGAAAAATCGCGTTAATTGTAATACGGTACAAACTTTTACTTCCCTAACGAGTTCATATACCCATCTCTCATCTTTCGCACCCACTCGTTATGGTGTACAGTTCATAAATTCCGATGTGAAAAATATGCTGGCACGTGCACCTGGTGTAACGGTCGCGTGTCATCTGCTCCCATACGCCACGCTCTGCCGCGCAGTATGGCACGCGCATGCGCGTCCCATTTCCTATCCTGCGCTCCAAATTTAAAATCGAACGGGAATTCTATTGACAGGTCTGTTTTTTGCTCTAATAACGGAATTCGAAGTTCTACTATTGGTCACCGCGAACGTGATTCGGTTGACGCAATTTCTTTTTTAAATTATTTTCTACAATGCAATGTGGCCTGGTAATTGAAGCGATTGAACAAAAACAATGCGTTTCGATTAGAAACACGATAGACGACTATTAACGCAATTAAGCGCATTGACATAAAAACGACATGGAATAAAAATTACGCAACGTATTGAGTATGATACGAAAAACCTGATTAATACGCGTTTTCATGACTCTCACCTGTCAAAATATCAACAAAAGAAAACCGTTATAATTCACACGAATAATCGATAATGCCTGAGCTTCATCCATCCTATAAATTAACACTACCTAAATCATGGAAAATGTACCTTATACAATCAACTTTAAAGTCTAGAATAGCAGTGAGCAAAAACATGTATTCGATGTAGTGATTTGATCTCTATGGTTACGGCCAGGTGTTGGCACTTTTTATGCGTGTGCGCAAGGGGTTGCGATGGCGCCCGTACCGCTCCGGGAAACGATGCACACTGAACTATATACATGGTGTTTTGAATACGATTCCATAAAAAGATTTGAAATTATTTCAGTTCTTTTTTTAAGGAAAAAATACAATTCGAATATCTAAGTATTATTTAATGTATACAATAGCGATGGTGTAAATAACAATTTATTATTTATATATTCATTATTACATTTCCGCTCCCCGTCAATTATTTTTTATACGCTAATAAAATGGCAGCCTAAAACAAGAGCTATAAAATTTTATCTGACACTTAAGTAATTAAACTAACTGTTTAATAATCACTTGCTTATTTTAATAATGTATTTACTGCCGATAAGTATGACTGATTTAAATGGATTAATTATAATAGTAATGTTGATACCTAATATTCTATATTGATTTACCTTCATATTACATTAATGCCTAAATGGTTTCAGGGTCAAACAGGCTTGATAATCAGCTTGGTGACATAATTGAGAAACCTGTAATGGGGAATTAGGATCGGCTTAAGCTTACGATCAATAGCTATTAATTAATGGACATGAAAATGTATGGTTTTATAGAGCGTATTGGATTAAATTAGACAACGTGTCAGGGTTTAAGGCACTATCTGTGAAATAATCTGTGAAGGTTAATAATAGCGAAGTCAAAAGAAATTAGCTTTCTAATGACTATTATGGTAAGTATCAGTTTTTTCTTAGGTTCTTCAGTCTCTCAGGAGACTTCCATGTTCTAAGAAATAAATAAAGAATTAGATGTAATAAAACTTTAGTCACCTGAAAAGTAAAAGCAACTAATAAGACCTTATACTTTTTCACCGACCTCGGTTATCAGTGCGACGGTACCAGGAACATGATGTCACAAGGACGTAGGTAATTAATGAACGTACAATTGACAGTACTAAATGGTGAAATGTACATCTTACGACAAGATCTATTCGTAATTAATTTACCAATGTAACTCATTAGATTTGCATAGAAAGATTAAAACAACATGGTCGACATGGCTGTCCATTAGCGAGCCGTTTAAATGTAAATCATTCCAATTTGAAAGGCGTAACAAGTCTCCTGTTATCTATTACGTGATAAATCACAGTGATATTGTTAACTATAACAAATCGCCATTTCACAGGTGTGTGACATTATAATTCATTTACAGAGTATGATTGTTGCTATTGTTCTGAGCTTGCGCAATGCACACAAATGGTGAACGACTGATCTCGCAATGTTACTTGTTACAATTAATTAATTAACATATTTGTAACGTTCGTTTAAGTGCCACATTCTTTAGTAATGAAACAGTTTTTATAATTACATACATTATTTTACGAGATATGCAAGTTAATTTAGTTATTACTTACTTAAATTATTTGCAACATTAAAATTCTTAAAATAAACAAAAGTCAAGAGTCAAGTTATTTATTTCAATTATGCCATTACAAGGCATTTTTGAACGTCATTTACAAGACAAAAATATACTGAAATTACCTAGTTGATTTCGGTCCCTTTAAAATTTACCAAAAATTGTTTCTTTTTTTCAGATACATACCTGTATATTTTTCGACTGGGCCGTACCTTCTCACCTTCTGAGGGGTTCCCCAAACGGTTACATACTGGTTCGAAAACATCTGCTCGTAACTCGAGGTCGATATTGTATGAATATGAGATAATATGAGACTTCCGCACCCAAATGCAAAAAAAAAACCGACCGAGTGAAAGTATCGCATCGTTATGTAATCGAAAGCGATAATGGTGACCTTACTAATGAATTATTAGATATTTTTTTTTTATATAAGTAGATAGTTTTTTTTTGCAATCTCATAATTTTATGCCATATTCCCTTTAATTTAATTAATTATATGATTTTAATTAATACTTGCTTTTGAATCACGTGAACGTTATTGCGGGGTTTCATTTTTTTCGCGCGGAATTCTAATTAGTTTTCTAAAATAAAAGTAGCCAAGTTACTTCTTATAACATCATCTGTCTACCTGTTACTGACATAAAGCTGATCTTTTATGGAGTAATTTAGGCTTTAAAATTAATCAAAAAGAAAAAATAAATTTTTTTTTCGTGTAAGTACCGTGTGAACGTTTATTATTCTTAAAAAAAAGCTGTTTTTTTTTTGACATTACAAAAAGGCACTTTAATTTTATTTGTATAGATTTAAACTGTTATACACTTTGTATAACACAACAATAATATTCACCTTTGTTTTACGATGCAAGCCAAGAGAAAATACATTTTTACATCCTCCTTTAACATTAGATTCGTATTAGCATGTATGTAAATGTTATATTGACGCAAAACCATCTATTTAATATTTCAAATGCATACGACTGCATTAAAATTCACGCCAGCGCTGTTTTTCTCCGAGAATTGACCGTTCTGCAGAATAAAAAAAAACAAAAAGGATAAACTAAAATGTTCGATTTTTAAACACGAGCGGGATACGGTCGGTTGAATAAAGGGAGGTGTTCATAGGGCACGCGTCGGTGGCATATGGCTGATAACGCGTCGTGCCTTTGCCTTAAAAAAAAAGAGCCACGTGCCAGCAGTTAATTTCTTTTTAATTTGTTTTTTTTTTTTAAGTCAGTGGTGTATGAAATAGTTTGGACGTCTTTATTACTGCGTTATGGTAGGCGTTTGCTTTTTGTTTTTTGAAAATTAGAACAGTAATAAATTGAACGTTTTTCCTATCGTTTTTATGAAACTTGTATTTTTTTTACAGCATTAAAATGGAATGTCCATATTTTTTCTTTTATAAAAGTGTCGCCCCACCCTGAATGTTTCTCCTGTATTGAAGGTGCGTTTACAAACATTAATCTCACAAATACAAACAGCCAGACCCGGAACGTAAAAGTATCTTTAGGCGATACAAATATTTTGTGAATCGAATTGAACCTGCGGCACGCAGTGTAGCAGTTAATCGCTCAGCCATTGCGCCAACCGTGTAGTCAAACTAGTACATGTATGAGTAATGTTTAACTTCTCAGTCTTTGTCAATATCGGTAGCAAGATGTTACAACTATGTCTACGGAACAAGTAAAATACATTAGTCATTAGGGGAAGGCGGGGCATGATGGGGACGCGAGGTAAGACGGGGTCACGCACACTTACAAGAAACTAGACTCTTGCGAACAGAAAGCAATAAGCCAATAGGAAGCCATACTCGATCAAGCGTCAGCGCGACAGAAACAGTGAGTGGAAGTGCACTCGTTTTTTGTTTACAAACGAAAATCACGTTGAGTGTCTCGTCGATCTAATTTTACGCAGTTAAAAACGCCTTTACTGTAAGGTAAATTAGACTACCCAATTTATGTCTTCTCTCGTATATGGTTGTTAGTGTTGTTTACTTTGTTGTGGTATGGTTAGACAAAAGTTCAGTTAATATTTATTTTTTGAGAAATTATTTTTTTGTAAATCAGCCTTTGGGGTAAGACGGGGTATTGGGTATACGGTAATCATCCGAAGGTTGGGTAGGCTGCCAGCTCTGTGGACGTTGGGCTCACAATGGTTGTGCTGGTGTGGATGATGAAAACACCGAAGAAATTCATATTTGTATTTATTGTGATAATAATTAGCTTACCCCATCTTGCCCCATTTTCTTTACCCCATCTTACCCCATGGTAAGGGGCAAGATGGTTTTTCGAAAGTTCCTATCAAATCATTTATTTAAAAAAAATGCTATAATTTCATCTCCCAAAGACTATGCCAAATTGTAGTTAGATTAATAAGGCATTGTGCCATAAATAAATAAGCATAATAAACGCAATGATTATACTGTATTTTTGGTATTTTCCTTAGATACCCCATCATGCCCCGCCTTCCCTTACTCATATCCGTTTAAAGTTAATCAGGAGTAAACGTTCCGACCTTGTCGTTTGTTCTTCGCAATGAAATGACTATAGGTTTGACATTTAGCTTTAACGGCTGGACACTGGGCAGCTGCGAATTACTGCAATGCAATTAACAATTTACTTCAGCGGCAGATGTCTCACCGTGTATGGCTAGCCTTACGCTCGACTATGACCGTTTGAAATTTTTCAATTTTAGAAGGCGGTTTTAAATTGCAATTTTAAGTTTATTTTTGTTTATGGCATCTGTGGTAAGATCATAGACGGCAAAAATTGCTGCTTGCATGTAAAGTCAGGTGGGCAGAATGCAGATGGTTCTTAGTTAGGTGGAAATAACATGCACAGCATTTTATCAACTTATCTTATCCTCCTTCAATCCATAAGACTCGCACAAAGTGCGTCTGCGCAGCATAGAGAAAAAAGAAATACCAAAGCACAAATAAATAACGCCTTTTTAAATTACATTGCCAACAAAACTATTCTCTAATTACATTTTATGTAAATAAGACAAATAGGACCTGCATACAACGCATTCCCATACACACCCATACATCTGTCTCCCTTTACAGAGTAGGAATGCTCTTTGTCCAATCTCCTTCCAAACTGGGAGAGTTAATCATGGAAGTGGAATGTACAGTACTTGTGCATTTTCTTCACAAAAGCACACTTTAATCAGTGGCACAGCTTGCTTACAAAAAAATGTTGTGGGGCCCTTCTACGGCCCCACTGCGGCGAACCCCGAAATGAAAGGTAAAGATTTTTCACAAAAGAAACAGTATGTTTATTTATACCCTGAAAGGTTAGCGTGGCTTACGAGTTTTTAAAGGCTAATTTTTCAATCGTCAGATAGCTCATAACGGAGGGATCAATATGGCGGTTTAACAGCTTTTGCATAGAGAATATGTCAAACTGTCATATTTATTCTTTGGATAAAGTTATTCGACTATTGAAAAATCACGTCCTAATTGTAATAAATGTTTTGCCCTTTTGTTCAGTCTCTTCCATCTCCCGAGCATAATAAGTAAAATGGTCGCTGGCAAGTTTTAGCATACATTCTAAATCACTGAATGGCCGACATCAAAATCGTAATTAATAAATGCCCAACTAGAGTACATAAACATGGTCGGACCACTTCGTGTTTCCTCTGCAACTAGAAAATGTGACTCGACCACTTTTCTAAACGATACTGCACCGATTGCTTGATACACTTTCATGGTGGACAGTCATGGTATGGTCTAAGAACCCTGAACCGAAGATCTACGTTATTTCAGCAAAATGCAATAGTACAGGGGTCGTATTTGAAGTTTAATCTTCTTCTTTATCGTGTGGGCAGTAAGGTCTTTACGACACACCCTATTGTCAGAGTTTCTAAACCGCCTCAAGGGCCTCTGACATGGTTTAAGTTGGACAGTAATAGGCTGGTGTAAGTCCAGGTTTCCTCACGATGTTTTCCTTCACCGAGGTCAGTGATGTCTAAGATAATCTGTAGAAAGTACATGTATGAATTGAAAAGTCACATTGTGAGTAGCAAAAACGCATACCGATGTTTTATTAACAAAAAAATTAAAGTTCTATAAGAAAATTGACGCAGACGAAGTCGAAGGCAAAAGCTAATATTGTATAAATATGCAAAGACAAACAAACATAATTAAATTTCGTGGAAAGTATCGTCAAACCAAACATAAAGTAGGTAACAAATGAATTCTAAAGAAATACTCGATAACAATCACATTGATACAGGAATTTATTTTCAGAAACATCTGTGTTTGCTTCCAAACTGTATGTAAATTTAACAAACCTTTGTTGCCAACAGCAGAAATTTTTTATAACTATTACGCCCATTAACACGACATTAAATGCTGAGGGACAATAAGCTGATATTATTTAGTAATATGCCCGTGTTAGTAACTAACCCGTAGTTAAAGATAGCCATGCCTGGCGACTGTGGGCTATGTGACGTAATGTACAATTTTTGAGAAAGTGAAGTTTCCTTGGCAAAAAAAAACGAAAGGAAACCTATTCACATTTTGACAACTCGATTATAGATTCCCATCATTGATATCATTTATTTGTTCATGACCATGCCTGGGAACATTCTAATTAAGGAGATATTAAAGGTCAAAGTACCAATTTTGAAGAATGAAAATATACAGCACGACAAAACTGCTTGGCATCATATCGATAAGAAACATCTCGTGGTATCTAATCGCTGAACGTTGTATCGGCGCGTAGCGAGATGCGATTACAGTACTATCTGAAGACGATTGACATTTTATAATCAACTACGCATTGCATGTTTTATTCTCTTATTAACTTGTTTTTGAGAACATTCTCCATACAACTGTTTGTTTATTAAGACAATGTTCTAGAAAAAGGTTTCGCGGCAAAAGAAAATCTTATTACTTAATTCATTGTATTAATTTTGTCCATTGAATGATTTGGCTCATACCCAATGCTGTATATCATTGTTAGGCATACAATAACCCTGCAATTCTGTACCGAATTGGGAAAACTTTTTTAGGAGAAAATTCGCAAAACATTAAAATATAGACATCCGATCCAGCCTGTCCCCTTGCTGTCTTCCCAAAGTGACTCCCAAAGCCGAGGTCCGTAGCCCACAGGGGGTACCCTGAGCGTATGGTCAATTAGTTTATAAGCGCGAAGTCCTGACTGGAGGCCTTAATTTTTAAGGCACTTATAGGTACATGAAAATCCGCGTAAGCAGACGACATCTTCCCAGGTTGACAAGAAAGAGGCCATTCCGAAAAAAAACACATGGAATTAAATAAAAAAATGAATTTCCCAGAACCGGACGAACAGTTTCTACATCTGACTTACTAGCACTACTTATTTAAGTTCATAAGAATCGATTAATGACATAAATAGCAATCGAGTAGCAAAACCGAGTGAGCAAGTAACACAATAGTAATTAAATCGATTCATATCGCATGGAATGCGGCAAGTGGAGTGTGGTAAAGATCACCTGCTTAATGCTCGCCAAGCTATCGACGTGGACTGAATACTAATAGGATTATAATAAGGCGTAACTTAAACCTAGGTCATTTATCTTAGGAGTAATTGACGCTTGGATAGTTGCATTGCCTGGTAGGTTAGTAACAAAAGTTGTTTAGAATTTTGTAGTCTTGGAATGCGATTCCTTTAAAGACAGAAGAAGAGATAATGGTGTCGATTACCTTGTTCATAAACTACACTAAAATAACGGAATTGGCATCTCTTACTAACATACAGCGATAGAAAAGGACGGTGAGACACAGATTTGGACGGGACTTTCACTGGCAGATAGGTGATGATAAAAGGAAGTAGGCTTATGCTACTTTTTTTTTAAATAGGTTTCCCCGTAAAAATATTTAAACCCCGCTGATTTAAGGCATGAGCAAGTTTTCATTAAGACCTAAGTCGTTCTTAGTCCTTTAGTCCTTTTAAAGTATTAAAATGACGTGTTAAGTTGGCATTAGCGATACGAGGGCCAACGGAGCGATATGATTCACTCAATGATATAGAATTACTAGTAACTTTATCATTCATCGTTCCACCGTGATTACTAATTGTTTCGAATTAATGGTTAATTAATGATTTGACAAAGATTCAATTTTTTTTTTGTTTGGAAATAACGGCTTGTTTTTCTTCACTTTTTGTTTGAAAACTAAGTTTATTTTATTTTTACAAGCGCTCGGTGTTGTGTTGATCTCCGAATTGATAATTTTAAATTAGCTTCTCCCCACCATTTTATCCGCTTCAAAATTGTTAATATATTATTCCACGGGAGTCGTAAAATTTTCCGGGGTAAAAAGTAGCCTACTTATGTGCTTTTTCAAAGTATAAGTATAATCTATCTCTGTGCCAAATTTCATCCAGATTCGGTCAGCCGTTCTGGTGTGATTGAGTAATAAACATGTCATGTTTGCTACTAAAAAATTAATTTATAAATAGTAGTGCGATTGAAAATCTTATAACAGACAATAATATAACGTCATTTGATTTCCACTGTCGTAAAATTTCAAGATATTTTTTTATAACAATGTAATAGATATACAACACAAAGTGGTAGTGAGCTTATTTATGTGTCTACAAATGAATGACTAGACTCACTGACGTCTATAAAGACACGCTTAGTCGATCTCGTAACTCTTCATCGAACATAAATGAGTTGAACTATTACTTCGCTAGGGGATAATGAATGAGAAATTAATGATGACGATAAAATGGTACAGAAACTTCTAATTAATTTCAATTGTTTATCTATAATAATAAAATATAAATTAAAATGAATGGCTAAATGTGTTGCTTAACGCAAAACTCGAGAATGGCTGGATGATTAAGCTGATTCTTTGTTTTATTGTGTTTGTGTTTTTCCGGGCGAGGTACCTTATGTATCAAAGAAAATTTTCGGAAAATTCAATGGTAATGCTGGAAAGCACCCGTGCAAAGCCTGGGCGGATTTCTAGTAATAAAGCTGATGAGTTTGTTTGTTTTTTTTGTATCTTCTGCAGAAGCGTAGCGTACCTTGGCGGGGCTCCGTATAAAAATTTGTTTGGAGGCCCTTAAGAAGGGTAAAGATTTCTCAAAAAAGAAAAAAATGTTTGCATAAAATTAAAAGAAATATTTATTCATCATAATTATCTATCTATCTTTGTATTATAATGCAAAGCTCGGTCTGCGTCTCGTAAATAACTTAAACGGGGAAATCCCGCAGCCCGCTTTAACCGATGTAGGGTGTTGCCAACTTTTGAACGCATGCTTTACTCGGGAAAAATTAAACTGCTTTTTTTTACTTTTCTCATTTCTAAAATTTTAAAAATTTGGGAAGTTTTTATTAATTTTTGCTTACGCACCTTGGGGGCCCCGTATAATTGATACGGCAGATACGGCGGTGGCTACGCCCCTGATCTTCTGGTCCGTTTTTGAAAGTTTTTTCGTTAATAGGATACAAAATTGGGATCTGTAAGAAAATTCAAGCGAACGAAGTCGTGGGCAAAAACTATGTATAATTATTTTTTATTAACATTTAAATTTATAAAAAGCGATAATTAACGGATTTAGGTTGAGTTTCTGCTTTTACCCTAGGGTCAAA
The DNA here is from genome assembly GCA_949316365.1 of Hoplodrina blanda. Taxonomy (NCBI): domain Eukaryota; kingdom Metazoa; phylum Arthropoda; class Insecta; order Lepidoptera; family Noctuidae; genus Hoplodrina; species Hoplodrina blanda. The sequence continues at coordinate 10,615,641 of OX438564.1, forward strand.
GGACATATCTAAGCGATTACTAAGCTAGGTGTTTGGCTGTACTTCATATTATTATGTAATCATCATAAATAGCTGTTTATATTCTAGCAGCAGCTCAAGTGACAAAGGAATGAATCATTTAATAATATATCATAGTATTAAGTCATAAATTATTAGAGTAAATCATATTTACAACATAACTTGAGGCTGTTGTAATAATAGATATACATACTAAGAATTTTCCTTATGAATAAATAATTTGGTAAATAACCGTTGTTCAACGTTGGACTAACCAAAATAAACAGGATTAAAGGATAATGATGGAACTAGGCGTGGCAGAAACATTATTAGAAAATGACAATCATAAACTAAAGAAAATGCATTGTCATCAAAACCAAACGTGTGTGCCAAATTTCAGACCCATAGCTTCAGTGGAAGTGGGTGAAATATTGATTGCAAAATTCCAGGACATACATAATACATACATACATACAGGTGAAGTTAAATAAAATCTTTTAAAAAGAAATAAGTACCTACAAACTTTTTTTATTTGTGGACTAAAAGAAGGTGAATAACATTCAAACTATTTCAATTGTTAGGTACCTTATTCGCGACTTTTAAATCTTGGCCATAAAAAAAAAAACATTGTATTTTTATAATAATATTTTAAAATGTAAGTAATTTATGTTTATTTTGAATTAAGGAAAATAAAAAAAAAACATTTTATTCTGAAAAAGTGCAAAACAACTAAACCATCCAAATAAACAACTACAATTGAATCCATCCAAGAACTATAGTCAATTAGTCGTTTGATTGGCTAAAGCAAGCTAGCCGTGACACCAGACCATCTGTGACGCCATTTTGTTAAGAAAACAAAGGAACTGTCATTAGTTTAGTGTCACTTCTTAAAATAGTAATCGAATGACCCATAGCTAATTGGTCAGCTTGTTTCGCCTTTGTGGTTCAACATGGTGAAAAAGTTTATGACTCTATGAGTCTATGACATTGCAATCAAAATGAAAGGAAGCAACAAAGTCTTTATTTTCTAGGGTTCTCCTAACAAAACATAATACCTAAATGTTGAATAAATTTATTATAAGCTGAGGTTTCAAGATTTTATCTTTTTTTTTCCTTAAGTAACTCGGGACCTTAGGGTCCCAGACCTTTGAAAGGCGTACGAGGAGCCGAAGCCAACTCATGAAACACCAATCGACAATTATCGATAATATAATATTATTAGTCAGCACAGGACTATTGCAGGATATGTAAACAAAGAATCGGACTATGGGCTTGAGTGGACTGATTATCTTTTACCAAAATGTATTATTAGTACTCTGTTAGCTAGTTGTTAACTGTATTGCCTTTATAGAAAGGAGTACACCTGTATAATATCTATTGTTGACCATTATTTGTAATATCTTTGGTTAAAGATCCTAAATAAATGAAATAAAAACAAAACTGTGATAACTACTTATTAATAAACGCTAATAGGTCTAAAGTGACTTCATTTTTACCCATGGCCTGGCCCCACGCCGCCGCGCCGTGGCTTCAGAATAGTGTCATAAACTTAAAAGCATAATTATCTTTGAACCACACCTCAGTTACCCGAATTTTAAAAAGCCTGCTTCAAGAACGATTTTAAAAATAATATTCCCAGTTTGAAACACTCCCAAATAACAGTGCTTTTCTAAAACAAAACACAATCGAAAAGGATTGTCGGCCATTTTAGAATCCCGAATGAGTCAGTGTGGAGTCAAATCACGTCGTGATGGTACGCCATCGCCACTGCGTTACGTACAACTTGTATTGTTACAAGTACTTGTGTAGCATACGAGGAAGTACCATTATAGTTTACTGTTTGTCTGTTTGCTTCTAGTAATTAGTGGTTTTAGTTTTCAAGGGTGTGATTCTTACGTGAATTGGGTACGGGTAGTAGACACAATCAAGTAATAATTCCAAGACTTAGCTTCTCTAAAGAATTACATTATTATAGCATTGAAAACCGGATTAATATTCAATTGACTGTTAAGTTAGATTTCTTGTTTCTTTGAAATTAATAAATAATTGACTAATCCGCTGTCAAAACCGCGATTCCCCGTCACTTTGTCAACTCAATTGACTAATTGAGTTGACAAAGTGACGGGGAATCGCGGTTTTGACAGCTCTTATAAAGTATGTCAGTTGAATGGTGACAATCATAGTTGATCTTTTCATGAACTAAGTATTAATTTAAAATATTCACAGTCCAAAAATTCTAATAAATAATTTTGAACCGTTCCGTAAGGAACTCTAAAATACGAACACTTTCGTCCCAATTAAAAACAAATAGAAAACAAAAACGTAAGTACCCACATAAAAATTAACTAAGTAAATCAGGTTTAAAATGCAAATGAAGACAAAACACGATAATTATCCTTATCGTGATTTTTCCTCAACCACCTGTCCATTGCGTGATCTCTTGTTACCGAGCAACGATTAGCGAACAGCTATAATTATTATTAGTTCAACAATTATCGATGTATACCGTACTATTATGTAATCTCAACAAACAATTGAACAATACCGTGCCGTGGGTGCGTATTTCGTGACTTATGTAAGTAAGATATCCATGGATATGTAAGTACTTGGATGGATGGTTTTTGCGAATCGATAGTGAATTCGAGCGTGAGTAGAGATCATTAGGCGTTTTATGAATAAAGATCTGTTATCTGGTATTGGAAGGTATGAGAAGACTTTCTAATGGTCCTCGTATAGTTACAAAGATAGGGACAAAATTGCGAAGAGTATATGACATGTTGATTCCGAAATTTTTGAGCAGAAACAATAGTTTTATAGAAGGATTAGAGGAGGTTGATGGTGAACGCACGATGAATGGAGTAATTTGTGAAGTCCAATGGATTCTATACGAAAGAAATCACAAGTCTTCGGCTTTATTATAATGGTATGGATAAGCTTTCGCTGCCTTATTAGCTAGACTTTCAAAAGCCAACACTTACACTTGAAGAAATCTCCAGAACTTTAGAGCTAAAGAAATCGTCGGATGACAGTCAAGTAACTTCTCATTTCCTAAGAAAGTATTCCTAGAAAGTGTACACATAGGGCCCAAGCAAGAGGTTGACACTTGAAAGTCAAGAAACGCCAACAGCTTCATATTATTAAGCATCAGTAACAAGTTCTTCAATTATGCAACGCACATCGACACGCAGTCGTGACAGCCCAAGTCGGTGGCATGAAATTGTCATGACATATTGAGGTTGCCAACGTGACAAAGTGACAACTGCATTACACCCATCGTCAGGGACGTAGCTACTGCCGCATGCCGTACGGGGCCCCACAGCTTAAGCTAAAAATGTTAAACTGTTAGGCAGTATGCTAAATTCGGGAAAAAGAAAACATTGTTCTTTTGTTGAACATTCTTTACCGTCCATTTGGGCTTCATCGCAGTTAGGCAGAAGGGGCCCCCCATCAAATTTTGATTTAGGGCCCATCTAGGGCAAGCTACACCACTGCCCTTAGTTTTTGGCGCAAGTTGCCTTTCGTAAACTATACTACAAGTTTTAGTCCAAGTTATTTTACTTTAAAAAAATAACCATAGTACGTAACGGGTATAGGACAGTGGTGTCACTTAAAATATTTTAACTCAAACATTTTAAAACTTCAAGAAGTTTGGTTTCAAAGTACATTCACCCCGTTTCGCTGTAGGGCCATTAGCAGCTACGGACAGCGGTTTAAAAAAGCAGAGGTCATTAAGACTAATTTTACTGAGTCATTATATCTCTGCGCTATTAGACAATTAAAAAAAACAAACACCACTGATTTCGGGGCCTCAAGAACTTACATATCTATACAAATAAATAAAATTGAAGTGTCTGTTTGTAATGTCAAAATAACAGCTATTTACAACAATAAAAGTGAATGTTTATACGGTACTTGCACGAATTTTATTGTATTTAAATATTTGTCAGTCTGTTTGTTCGTTCCGGTTCATCTCCGAAACACCTAGACCGATTTTGACTGGCTATCACTGGCAGACAGCTGATCGAATGGTTAGGCAAAGGTGTACACCTACGTATCGCCAGTGTTTAGGTCCTATGTAATAGGGGGCGAGCCTATTACAATCAACCGGGCACAATCCAGACTCCAAGGCTGCTACTGAGAAATTCCTGATGGAAAAACCCAATAAAACTGCCCGACCTGGGAATCGAACCCAAGACCTCATGATCAGCAATCGTAGACCAACGAGGCAGGCTATATTTATTTACTAACTTAATCACGCGAACGATGTCGCGGGCATTAGTTAGTAAATAAATATAGGCCTCAAGCAATGAAAGTTTACACGTAGGTCTTATAACGTATTACACATTCTTATGAATCGAATTGTAAACCAATCGGCAACGCTTCCCGCTGGAGGTATCGACACCTCCGGTGATCAAAATATCATTATTTATGTATTAGACAAAAAAAAACTATTGAGAATGTTGTAATTAATTGTTTTCTTTCCGTTTGATGCTTCTTCGAATTGTTTCGCAACGCATCGGTGACTCTGAGCCGTCAGAATTCTACAAGTCGCCATTTGACCGGATTGGTAAACTTTTGGAAACGTTCGCAATCTAAGTAATATGTCAGTCGCAATTTGTCAAAAATTGATCTGATTTACATATTTTTTTGACATTGATTGTCAATATGAGATTGCGGCTAGATTTTGAACGTTTTTAGTAGAATTAGTCCTCCGAAAATTGGCAGTTCCTTTTGAATGGGAATACTAGGATATCAAACGCTGTTTCTTCAATTACTGTACTTAAGTAGGTGAATGTCCACTTATTTTAACGGCATTTGGCGTAGACAGTGTCAGTTCTGATGAGCGTAATGATAAGTGTAACCAAATACTTAAACGCAACTCCATTTTAAGTCTTATGCTATCTTTGTCACTTTAAAGTGTATTGCAGCGACAGAGATACATGACCATCTTAAAGTTAAGTGCCGTTTGAGAATGCAGGAGTAAGCTTTCTTTAACGTCTTCTATAGTTTCATTTAACCATAGACGTCCCTGGCGGTCAAAGGGTATACTTAGCGTAAATCGCTGCTGTAATAATATCATAAATGAGACTACTCCTAATGAAGATATTTAGTAGACAGACTGTTTTCTCTTTGTGCCCTAAGATCTGATACACCATCATAGCTTAGAATATATATATATTCCTTTGTCTAATGCCATCATACCATCGCACAAAGCAGAGCATACCCCAGATCGCGGACAGCAAACCTAACTCTGTACCTAAATTTACCTGACTATGACGTCGCCACTTTACCACCCATCCCTATTGCTCCACTAACGTCATAGAATGTCAGTGCCATACTAGCACAATAATTTTATGCCAGTATGCCACACAATGGCACAGATTTCAATGAGACTGTGCCATTGTGACATATTGTATCTCATCCGGTTAATTTAGCATTTAAATGAGAACTTATTCAATGTAGAGTATAACGGGGACCTAATAATGTAGTTAATTAAATTTGGAACAAATCATTAACAAATAATAATGGAGTGCTTTGGTGGGGAAATTGGTATTTACTTCATCATCACCATCATTGGGAGTCTTGTTCTACTCACTGCTAAAGAAACACCTCCTTCCTTTTGTGCCATGCTTCCCTGGTCTGTGTTGGTCTTATCTACATCTGATATCAAAAAAAAAGTCAAAGCATTTATTTCAATTAGACCATTCAGCCATTCGACCTTTCGGCTGTTGGTCTTTTTCCTTCTTAGGAAAATTCTCATGGACTGGTGGGACTCGAAAGGGTGTGTTGGACTTCTACCGCGGCGGTGTTCCTCCACGGGGGCCGCACTGACTTATCCCGCTGTTATCAACACTTCTACCGTCTTGAGCTACCATCTAGTTAAGGTTTTGCTCCACGTGCCCTCACTACATCTAGTCAAGTGTCCTGTTTATTTATCTTTTTCTCGTATTTACTCTTGCTTTTATGACTTTCACTCGGAATATCTATAGTTCTATACCTATGCGTAATTTGGAATCGTCAGTTTTAGAGCCCACTTTGATGATAATGGATATTTCGTTTGTGACCTGCAATGTTTTCTTTATAGACGTTGAAGCGAAGTGTGTGATATACAGTACTGAAGAAGATATCAAAGTGTCTCTTATAATGTAGATCCTATTTCAACAATGGAAAATGGGTTTATAACATGCAGAGGTTTGGCAAAGCTTGTTGTGGATGACCAATTCCCAATAACATAAATCAACCTTGTCCAAATTGAATCTCAGGAACAAGTTTCGGACTAAAAACGAGTTAACGTAAAAGTAGTAACCATGAGTCATTGATGACGCAGCCCATTCATAAAGTGAGGTGGTCGAGAATGTCAGATTTGTTCCGAGAACACAGTTGTCTTGGAAGTTAAGTTCACCAGGTACATCCTGACTCATTTGGCATACTAACGGCCGAATGCTCAAACGCACCTGATTTCTCAAGACTCATGATATATCTGTCACTTTTAAGTGTTTTGTTGCGACAGAATGACTTTTGAGAGCGTTTTGAAGTTGTAAAGTGATGTTTGAGTATTCGGGTGTGGGATTGTGTAGTTTGCATAGTAGTGTTGATTGGTTGATTCAATAGTGGCCATTTTGGTTTTTATGAATGAACATGTCTTCGATATTTGTTTTATTTATTAAATGTTTTGTAAAAGAGTCTCTTTGATTCTAAATATAGGTATCTACGAAAATAGATGTTGGAGTTTTCATTTTATGTATCGTTTTATTAATTGTTTGTTGCTTCCAGTCTTTAAATATTCTTTAAAACCATAGTAATTTGATGTTACATAAAAAAAGCTTCATAACCTTGTACTAAGTTCAATGTCGAAACAAAATTATGTAGGTAAGTATCTCCTAAACCAGTTTGAACGCCTAAAATTATAACCTCAAGATAAAAAACAACATCAACAAAAAGTGAAGTTTTTTAAATAAATATTATTGGAGTAAATGTTCTCTGATGAGTATTTTACACCTTTATCCTGCTTATGCGTAGGAAGTTTCACTAAAATTGGTTTATTCATTTCGAAAAATAGGGACTTGAAAGTTTGTACTAATTGTTGATGATTGATGATCATCAACAATTATTTTAGTAATTTACGCCGTAATTTTAATGAAACTTCCTACGCAAAAGCAGAATAATTCAAAAGTTACGGCTAAATTCGACCGATTTTTTTTAAACTAGTTTTAGCATAATCTTAAGTACCTAGCTTGGTACTTAGATAAAACTTAGGACTTATCCAACAAAAATAGACTGGTATGTAATTAAGAGATAAATATTTAAATTAATAGTCTTTCTACAAAGCCTAGGTGAGCGATAATCCTTCATTCATCAAGAATATTACGTCCAAACGTCCGGCTTGAGCAAGATAATCAACGATAAAATTATGATGATGACAAAAATAAAATAAAAATGGCGCCTGTATAGATACGAAAAACTAGAATATAGAAACTAATCAACTAAATGTGAGATCCTTTTGATTTTTATGGATTTATATTTTTTTACAAATTCGCGTAGATTTTCATTGTATCATAAATTGATTCACCAGAATTCCCTAAGCCGTTGTGCTTTTACAATTTTCACACAGGAAAATCAGTACTAAGTATTATCGTAAGAGTACAAAATAATTGTTATTCCCAAATAGGGAATCTCGAACTGGGAAATCCAGTTACGTGTACGTCACTCAGCCAGGCAACTATAAGATGATAATTATTTGAATTGCTGAAAAATTATTATGTGAATCATAATTACGAATTTACGATACGTTATTATATCTCGGGACTCTGGAGTCCCGGGCCTTTGGCCTTTGGGGAGGGGGGGGGGGGGGCGAAGGTAACTCGCAGAGGCTTCTTAAGTATAGAATGAGACAACAGCCAACGATTATCCCTGTATGCACTATGCAAGTGCACACAAGGACAACCCCCGGTTGGTGCAGGACTAATACAGGACATGGAAACTAAAAATATTGGGCTATGGTTTTTACCTGACACTATGGAGTGATTATTACCTCAGCCTGACCAATGTTTTTTATACGCGAATGATAGTTAGCCTCTTCAGGTAAATTAAAGCTTTAATTCTAATAGCTATAAGGGCTAATTCGAAAAGTACTTATTCTTCGGACTTCTCCTATTTAAATAAAAAGCTATTTTACAAAAAAAGATAACCGCCTTCAAAAACTACTAAATCAAAATAACTTTAGTTTTGGAAGTCGGCGGCTTTGGTTTTTTTTTGTTATGTAGGTAAGTATTGCCACCGACTGTGCCAATACTAAAGTTATTTTGATTTTGTAGTTTTTGAAGGCGGTTATCTTTTTTTGTAAAATAGCTTTTTATTTTTCACTTTGTAGTGCTTGTGTATTAATGTTTGAAATCCTTACAAAAAGCCCTTTCAAACAATACCTCACACGATATATTTAATTTTGGAAACTGGTAGGAGGGGGGTTGACGTACCCCCCCCCCCCTTTTCCTTCAGTCAGTCATCGACTAAACGTATAAACAAAGCAATTTCACTTGTTACGATATTCTATGAGGAGTTCCATTCCATATCTCCGAAGTTGATCATCAGTTATTGAAATGGTGACAATGGGACCACACGAAAAGCACCAGCTTTCAAATAAAAAAAGAATCATGCAAATCGGTTCACCCAGTCGCAAGTTAGGCGCTAACAAACATAAAAAAAAAATACAGACGAATTGATAACCTCCTCCTTTTTTTGAAGTCGGTTAAAAAAAAGTATCTAAAAATAACTACTTAGGTATAATAAAGACATTTTGTAATATTACAAGCATCGATAAAACCAATTAGTTATAGACATGGCACATCAACGCAACCGAACTTGCTTGTTAAGAGGACTTTACAAAGCGCTCTCATACAAAAGGTGCCATATTTTCTTCAATAACATTTTGTACATAGGTTAAAGAATAGAAAGGAGGATTTTTAAATAACTTTTACTATTTCTTTTGGAAAGAAATCCGCAGCTTCCGCTACTTGTTCATTGAGTTTAATTTACTTATGACCACGAATTTCTTTGCGTGAATGTCAGTTATCACGGGTTTTTTTTTTGCGCGGAACCCTAATTTTATTTCTAAAATAAAAGTTACTCATAACGTTAGTTAAAAAATTTAGTTACAACTTTAGCTATCTGCCCGTCAAAATCGGTTAAGTCGTTTCGGGGATTTGCTGGAACAAATAGACAGACAGACGAAAATTAAAAAAAGAAAAAATAATGTTTTTTTCGGTACGTGAATTCATGTTTATTTTGCAAAAATCTACAATTTTATTTATTTGTATGGATTAACCCAAGATATGACTAGACTACGATTTGTATGGAGGGCGTCGGTACAGTTCTCTTAAGCCGCAATTATATTAAACTGACGCCGCGTGTCACCACGCGTGGGTAAGCTATCGGTTACATACATTTAGTACTGGGTTGATTACATTAGTCCCGTCCCGCGTGGCGTGGAGTAACCGACTAAATGTATGAAACCGATAGCCTTCCCACGCGTGGCGACACGCGGGGCAGGTTAAGTATAATCGCAGCTTTAATATTATCATCACCAAGGCCCAAAGCACAATCAAGAAAAGCAGACATTTCTATCAAAGAAAGCACGATATTATTATTAGAAATCTCATAAACAAATGTATGACGTAACTTTTCACTTGCAAGTACTTAAAATATATTTTATCACTTTCTAATGACTCGTCGGACAAAGATTCCCACGTCCACCAAACGAAAAAAGAGCTCACTACTGTTTTAATAAAAGTAATGACTCCATCGAGAATGGATGCTGCTTAAATGACTTGGTGCCAGATAAAAAAAAAGTTTAAGAATATTTAACATTAATGGCGCAATAAAATTGGGCTGTATAAAAATGCTCCCGTGCCACATCAATAAACTCTTTAATATGATTTGGTGTCTGATAAAAAAAATTAAAAATATTGTAGTTTATGGTGCAAAAAAATTTGGCTGTATTAAAATGCTTGGTGCCCCATCAATACAGTCTTTAAATGAATCGGTGCCCAATAAAAAAATATATTATTATTTACCTATAATTGAGCATAAAAATGGGCTGTCTAAAAAATCTCTGGTGCCAAGTAATTTTATTTGGTAAATTTATTCTGTAATGATTGTCAATTGACGAATATTTTCTTAATGACATTTTTTTAAATATTGTTTAAGTATCCAATTAAAATGTTAGTTAAAAACTAACAACAGGTTAGTTTTTATTAATCTTAGTACGACACACAAGTTTTTAGAAAAACATCGTCCCATAGTTAACAGTGGACTATAATCTGTGCACGATAACGATAATACGTGGCTATTCTTTATTATTTACTAGTAATTTATCGCGGTTTCAGAATTTACGTTTTTCATTGCTGCTCCGCTCCCATAGGTCGTAGTGTAAAGTTTAATAGCCTATAGCCTTCCAATATAAACGCAAAAAACAGTTTATTCGATTTTTATATCGGACCATTATACTTCCTGAGATTAGCGCGTTTAACAACTTAGCTTTATAATATTAGTAAAGATTGTGCCGTGAACAAGGCCCATTAAATAAATAAGTAACACAACCTACTTTTGTCTTGTGTGAGTGTCTAGTTTATTGCAAATGTTGAAGAAAGCGTAGAAATCGGATAATACACGTATTTTATTTTATTGAGTAATTCTCTTAGCGTGAATAATTATGTACAATAATTTTATTCAGCGTAGCCGATGGGGCTGCTCTTAGGTAGGGCTGTCATTACCAAAATTGCTGACTTGAATAACACCGAACGTTTGGGTGAATTTGAGTTTTTTTCCGGACACTCCAGAGAAACATATTTTTACAATAAAAATAAAAACGTTGTCTACTACATTTTGATTATTTTATTATCTTTCAATTATTCGAGATTGGCTTGACACACGACTCCCGGGCGACTCCGGGATTCCCCGGGAGTCTTCGGAGTTCCCCGGGAATCTTGGGGAATTCCCCTGATTTGTACTAGCTCAGAGGGGAAGTTAGGAAAATTCCAAAGAATCCCCGAACGGATGTCAGAACCTACCTACTCTTAGGTTATAACTCAAACCAATTAATTACTCCTCATAATGATAATTAAATTATGTAATGTATTCATGTTTATAGATGGCAAGTTTTATAATTAACCTCCTTACATATTAAAGCAATTTGTCGAATGATTTTCGATTATACGGGTAAACACTGCAGCATCTTATACGGTTGTAATAGGAGCGATATTACAACAAAAAGGTATACTTAGTCTGATTTGCTGGCGAATGTACATAATTTGATGATGAATTCGCCTATGGTTACCTAAGTTTGGCTATTTCCGATTCTATGAATCTATTTCTTTTAGTTGATCTAGATCTAGAATCTAGATAGTTCTTGACGAAAGTATTATTTATTGAAGTTTGTTTAAAAATACCTACAAAATAGTTTTGTAGATAATATAATTATACAAATAAATAAAATTGAAGTGTCTGTTTGTAACGTCAAAATAACAACTTTTTACAGAATAAATATGAATGTTTACACGGCACATATAAAAAAAAAATTGTCTGCCATTGTATCTGTTTGTTTCGGCTAATCTTGGAAACTACTGAACCGATTTTGACGGGACTTTCTCTGGCAGATAGTTGTTATAAGTAAAGGAGTAAATTAGGCTTTCATTTCTATTTTAGAAAAATAATCAGATTTCCGCGCCACAAAATAAAATCAAGTGATAAACTACAAACACGCTGGCATAATATAGTAATTACTTAATATATTTAATGTAAATTGAGCGTAATTCTTACCTTTTGAAGATCCACTTTCGCGGAAAAAGATATCACGTCGCTCGTCAGACCTGTGAAGAAAATGAAAGGGATTAGACGTTGAGTCATCAAGAATGCATAGAGTTAGGTTTCGTTCCGGGGTGATCTCACTAGGTCAGGTATCAGTACAAGCTGAGGTAACTATACCTACTAACAGACCATGGTTGTAAAAAAAAATAAAGAATAACATAGGTACGATAGCTGTAACATAGTAAAAATCGTCATTATTTATAAGTTTTGGGTTTTAGTTGTAAAAGTAAGTATGCGAAATGACTATATGGGTGTGTGCATGCGGGTTCATTGGTATGTACTTTGGTAGTAATGCGCGACTGCGCAATACTGCCTACCGCATGTGCAACCGGGCGATTCTGTTCTCTAAAAGAGGTGTATTCAGAAATACTGTAAAACATATACCACTAAAACAATCAAATATTGATTAAAGTATTGAGTATTCGTTGGTCTAGTAATCGCAAAACGCGACTGTTGAGCATGAGGTCTTGGGTTCGATTCCCAGGTCGGGCAGTGTTATTGGATTTTCCATCAAGAATTTCTCAGTGTGAGTTTCCCTGGGAGTCTAGATTTGTGGCCAGTTGATGGCAATAGGCTCGCCTCCTATTACATGGTACTTAAACATAACTGGCGAAATGTGGGTGTACTAATGGGTACACCTCTGCCTAACCCTTTGGGATTACAGGCGTGATGTTATATGTTATGTTAAGTAAATATTGACCAGGTATCGTAATTTTATTTTATTATCTAAGTCTTTTACGATAGCCTCCTGAAAGACGAGCATGCAAAACTACACTTGTATACAAAATTTAAAAAAAATACAGAGCGTCAATTAACACCCATTAAATGATAATTTACAAACATAAAACAGTAACAATATTCCCTGTTGTAGAAAGTTCTAGCATAGGTAACTACTCCGCGATATTTAATAAAAAAAATTCTAGGAGCGAAAGTCAAAGTCAATTCATATATTTTAATTGGCGAATTTAAGGCACTTTTGAACGTGATATACAAAAAAAAGGATTGAATCTAGTTGCCCCTTCCAAAAGGTAGTTTTGTATGGAGAAGAATGGGCAAGAAACTCCAATAGACTTCGATTATGGATCGGGACAAATACGTCACGATTTATCGGAATGTCTTTATCTCTTGGAGTCTGACGTCTGACTGATGGGCCTCATATCTGTAACAGAGACAGCATCAGCAAGAAATAAGAACGCACCCTTTGATTTGTGCTCTGAGAAGTTATTTTTCTTACAATGATTAACAGTTATTACGTAGCTCGTTATGGTGAGAAGTGCCGTTTATTCAGAGAAGTCTAAAGTACTAATGAAATTTATTAGTGCACTTAGATATTTGTTAATCATAATTTACAGTAACAGTACAATAACTGAATTTTTAATTTAAACTTTAACTATTTTTGCTTTATCATAGGATGTGGTGGCAATGACAAATAAGATTTGGTAGAACTGTTCCTTGTAGCTTTTCAACCGTTGACGCATTGGGTTAGCGATTGGCTGAAGCGTTGTCGGTCGCGGTTCGATTCCCGCACGGGACAAACATTTGTATAGTTGTTCCAGGTCCGGCTTTTTGTGTATGTGAGTAAGAAACGCACCCACGACTTGGCAAATAATGTAATCAGTGTTGCCGTTTAATGTGGCAATGCTGACAGTATTTTATGCATGTGTCCCATTGACAATGATGTGGACAAGTCTTGACGCCCTATGATCCCCATTATATAATTTATACATTTTTTTTTCACATTTACCGTTTTTACGCCAATTGTATGTAGGGAAGTGGTGTAAAGATTAACGTCGATAATATCAATAAAACTCGGTAATACCGATGTTAACCGCTAATACGTCGATTTAGGTGATCAAGTGTGCAGTTTACCGTTTCACGAGCGATTACTGCCATTAGCTTGCTTGTAATGCGCGCTCTACACTCGCCCGCGAATCGCGCGCGAAGGCCGCGAAAGGGCGCGAACGCGAAGTGTGGAGCCGTTTCGCGTTAGCGTTCGCGCCACAGAAATATTAAAAGCAGGAGAAGTGGCAAGGGGGCGTGTCGGTGACCACGCGGTGCTGAGCGTTTTGCTCAGCTATTGAAAAAATAACCGTCACCGCGAGTTAGTGTGTTGTCAACCGCGATCGTGATAAAACCGCTTAAAAAAAACGATTATGCCGTCTTGTTCAGTGGTTTCTTGTAAAAATAGAAGCCAAAACAAAAATTTCAGAAGTCATGGCATCAGTTACCACAGCTAAGTACAAGTATTTTACAATTTTTGTCTTAAAAATCACGAAAAACAACAATCCGTAAAATATATTTCACTTGTACTACTTTATTTTTGTTTTCTTATATTACTCCGACTGTATTATTTTTGCATTAAATACATTGCTCTTTTACAACCACCTCAGTCTGTCACTGAGTGACTAAACAAGCAATGTAAAACTGACATAACGAAACCTCGATAAGCCGTAATGTCGCATGGTGCGTCCGCTGCTCAGGTCCGCCGTAATTTGACCCGCCCCCTAGTCCCGACAACACACAATGATAATTGTTTTAGTGTGAGTAAATTATACGGAAAAAGTACGCTGTGGTTTAAGGAATAAGGTTTATATTTAAATGACTGAGTTATCGATGTCGCGTGTGTGCACTTGTTCGTAGTATTGTTTTGACAGAACTGTGTGTGCAATATTAGCGTTATGGAGGGGCAATTGTGGCTTCACCGGTTTTCTATACATTTTGAACTCCACGCCATATCTCCTTTTTTACTATATCTATGGTTCGCGCCCTCTTTCGCGGCCTTCGCGCGCGATTCGCGGGCGAGTGTGGAGCGCGCATTATAGCAGCCGCCGCGGCGCGAACGAATGTTCGGCATTTCACGATGATTTAGCACAGAAAATGTGGAGAGGACTGTACGATTAATTTATTTGTACAGTGTATTGACCTGATTTGTCTAATTATTCCTTGAAACATTAATTACATTTTTAAAAATAGGTATTTCAAAGTCTTTTGTAATTGATTCAATTCATCAATTGTAAGAAACTCTATATTTATTTTTTAAATAAATTGTTTTTATAATAATTTGTACTTACAGGTAAATTAAATTATCAAATAAATGAATTGAATGTGAAGACGATGCTAAAACATCTTATTTGTTTGTGAACAGTCGTAATTACCTTACTTTATGTTGTATTGTAGTTGTTTGTTGTTCCGTGTCAATAAAATAAAATATAATTGTTTTTATGAATATCTAATTATTACTTAAGAACCGGATTTGGCTAATTACGACATTTTATCAAATCAAAGAGAAGTACCTAATTACCTATACAGTGTAGGTAGCCAGGATTTCAGGTATATCTTGATTATTTTTTTGTTGTTTTTAAAAGCACTAGCTAGCCATTTCTATTGTAATTGTGTTTAGAAACATATAAACTCACATATGCAATTATCTAGACCCGGACCAACTACCTGCTATATAAACATTTTTACTGTACGAGACTCGAACCCGAGGTACGCAGCACCGCAGCTAGTCACTGAGCCACTGCGCCAACCGTACCGTTTTAATGGATAATCGAATCAATTAAAACAAATTGGCAAAAGCAAACATTTATGTAATAATCTTGCAAATATACAAAGCGTTATGTAATACATAGCTAATCCTCGTATCGAGTACATGGTTTCTAGTTTTTTCCTTCTTTATTTAACCACTTTCTACACTTTATTTAAATATACCTAAGTACTTGATTTTGCCCGCAGCTTCGTCCGAGATGATATAGAAACTTAAATGATAAACTTTGAAACTACATATGAAATAGAAAAAAGTCACATTGGTAGGTACTTGGCCGTGCCCGGTTGCGAACCCAAAGCCTCAAGCATGAGAGGCGGGCACCTTGACCACTGGGCCATCACGATATTACTGGACTTTAATTTACCTAAAATAATAAACTATGTAATTTAAAAAATGTTTTTAAAAACAAGCTTTAATTTAAAATTATTACAATATTGAGTATTGGACATTGTATTGTCATCAGAACTAAAGGTGTATGCAAAATTTCAGCTCAATCGGATAACAACAAGTGGTTGAAAAATGGTTTGCAAATTTTGAACTTACTTACATACATACGAACAGTGCTAATAAAAGCTTATAAATATATTACTATTTCCTAATCTAATGATCATACAAAACAGTAATATTTTCACCGTACAAGTCGTTATAATAAGTCTTATAATGCAGTGATTGTATGTAAAGTCGGAATGGGCGCGTTCAGTTATGTCGTTACCTGCCTGACTCACTGACAGCGCGGTGACAATACCAGACGCATTGATATTCATATTTGACTATGCTTTACTTGTTAACTTATTACGTAGTAGATTGGCTCCATTGTGTAAAGAACTGGTATTTTAAAGTAGGTGGAACTTTCACGACACTAATTAAATTTTGATTACTTTGTCCTTTTTAATGTCTTAATTTTAGACTCAGTTAACGAAACTCTGGCCCTCCAAAATACAGGCGCTGTCTAGTTTGGGGATTGCCGTACAATAAACCACACATATTAAGTCGAAAGTCAAAGTCAAAACATTTATTTCAATTAGACCATTTACAGGCACTTTTGAATTGTCAAGGAGTCGGTCAGATAGTCCGAAAAGTTGAAGCTATAGGGTAAATACGCCATACGTCGGCCCCCCCCAAACTTCGGCCGTCTGCACATTTTCAGCTTGCATTCATTTAAAACGTAATGAAGTGACAAATTTGCCACTCAAATTACAACCTTAGTTCATATTCTATATGTAAAAACCGTTACTTTCCGATTACGTCACTCACTCTTCGCACACTGAGCGTCATTAGCGATTGCGCCGTCGAAGCGTCAATTTCATATTGAAAGTACCTTACTTGCTGTGAATACCCACACTTCGGGGATTGATATTAGAACGGTAAGACATTCCTTTTTTCTTGTTTTAAGCTTTATTATCAGTAATTAGTGATTTTTACTATATTTTGAGATAGTTTTTTCAATGTTTTATGTATTGTTTTAAAGGAAAAATAGGAGGCCGCCAATAGAATACCAATTTTGAGTTAAAACCGGATACTCGGCCGTGGCCGACTTAAAGTAAATGCAGTCTGTTTTATAAATTCCAATTGTACTAATTCCATAGGCTTAATAGGAGAATTTGCAACGCATATAGGCAAATAAATCTATTTTACGTTTAATCGCCAAATACCGGCCGGGGTAATATTAGTTGAATCTCGAGAAATAATGTACACAAAATAGGGGCCGGCTTTAGAAACATTAAAGATCGTAATGTCGACCAGCCTTGAATTCGAGCCCAACTATACAGGCTGATTACTTTTTCTTATTTTCTCAAAATTAAATATTTATTATACATTTAATTTATTTATATAATATAAAGAGTTAAGTTTAAATGTAGGAGTTGATAATATTGAAAAAGCTAAAGCTATCATAAAGCTTATTACGGTTTAGAAATATAAGATATAAATTGCTCTTTGGAACTTGCTACCTCATAAACCCATATTAATTAGCTTAAAAAATATAAATGTTGGTCGTGAATCTTTCATTCATTATTTAACCTGCATGTCACAAAAAGCTGCCTTTAGAATTAATGGTTTTAATTTAATTAAGGTACTACAATGACAAAAAACTAAGAAAAATTATGCAGTTACGATCGCATAAAAATAAAGGAAGCGCTTGAGGCAATAAATTAATAATGTATACTTAATTACTTGGCGAGACTCCTGCCAAAATAAATCATATTCATAATATTTGTCTTTCTTAATTTAAAACACCCTATACCCGGCCGACATTTGGGAAAAACGCGACCGACCATGGGCCTTGAATGGCCGACTTTAGGGTTTTTTCGTTCTCGACGCATCTGAACCTTATAACTTTTTCCTAGTAGTAGAAATGTCAACCTTAAGCCCATAAACATGAAATAGATTTATCAAACTATCCAAAACCGCATCGGAAGCTATCCTTCGTTGGAAATTGATGGTGCCAGACCGATTCCAAAACAGAAAAACCGTAAGGGGGCCGACATTTAGCGTATTTACCCTAGTTGCTCGTTCCAAAACGGAGGTAGGGCGCCTCTATAGAGAAGAACGAGCAAGAAACTCCACGGCACTCTTTTAAATTAGGTTTATACAAAATAAAGGTAAATAAGTAACTAAATACTTTTATATTGCATGTACAGTCGAAGAAAGCATTTGGTGTACACGCAGCTAACTTGCACTGAGTGTGTTTAAATTGCTCTAAAAATTGACAAAAGTATTTTCAAAATGATTAGACGAGCTTAAAAAGAGAACACAAAATAACAATGAATGGCAACGTAGCAGAAAGATAATTATTGTTGTCTGTTAAGCAAATAGTTTGTTCGACAGTACATGCAGCTGTGTTGTTAGTTCTATTTTGATGCGAATTTGTTTTTCAGCCGTTTTCTACAGTGCACCTGCATTCATCACGTAAGCAATATGGAGAGTACATTTATTTATGTTAATCCCGAGCCATACAAGTCATACAAGAGTTACTTTTTGATGGGATGAATAATTCAATGGCTTATCTTTACACTTCAATATAAAATAACCTTTTCGAGTCAGCTGCGCAGGCGTCGCTATTATCTTTTATCTTCTTACTGTAAGGACATTTTTCGCATACTTGGTGACGATACGACAGAAGTAGATTCAGCTGTCTGCCTTTCAAACTTAGTTACTTTTTCAGAGAGAGTGCACCTGTGTTTGCGCACTTTGCGCACACACTTGTGTACTTTGGGATTGGCCACCATGACCGAATTTCGGTCGAGAGGATAATATTACTTGTTCAACCTGTGTTGTCTTGTCCCACTGCTGGGCAAAAGTCAAGCCCTTAGCCTTCCACTCTTGCCTGATTGTAGTCTTCTTTAGCCAATCTATGCAAATATTATAAAGCTGAAGAGTTTTTTATGTTTGTTTTAACCGTTCCTATCTCAGAAACTACTAGTCCGATTTAAAAAACTCTTGGCGTTATAATAGTCCGTTTATCAAGGAAGGTTATAAGCTATATAACATCACGCTACGATCTGCAGGAGCGGAGCAGTAACTAAAGACGTAGCCCAATGCGGCTAGCTCAAGCTAGTTTTTCATAAACGTAGATATCTGAGTAGGTACGCCAGCGTTTTCTAAGCCTCCTTCTAGAACTTGGTTACTTCAAATGAGGTAATCTTTTAAATGACTTCATTGCTTTAAGTGAATGAACTTCAGACTACCCAACACCAACATTACTCATTTATCTATACAAATAAATAAAATTGAAGTGTCTGTTTGTATTGTCAATAAAACAGCTTCTTACTAAATGTACATAGGTATATTAATGTTTCCACGGTACTAATATACAAGGATTTTTTTCTGTCTATCTGTCTGTCTGTATGTTCTTAATCTTCGAAACGGCTGGGCCGATTTTTACGGGACTTCACGAGCAGATAACAGGCAAAAAAAAATGTGCACGCGAAGCGACTTCATCTGCGTCCGCGTTAACTAATTAGAATTTTTGCGGTGCAGACGAAGTCGCGGCTTTAAGCTAGTTAGTAGTTAGTACAAAATGTCTGTCCCATTATTCTTGTTCATGTGTCATTATTATCTGGACCGGATGGGCTTCGTCGATAAGTACAGTAGCTTTGTAGCTGTTGACCACACAGAATCGCTTACTTGTAACTTAAACTTTGGCTCGACGTAATATAATATTGCTCGGATTACGAATGGGAGATAAACGTACGCGCAAAAAAAAGGGGCAATAATATGCTCGAGCCTTATTCATTTATTAATTGACTAGATATACCCTGCGGTTTTACCAGAGGCGTCTTTACCTATAGTGCAGGGTGTGCGGCGCACACGGGCGCCGGGTCTAAGGGGGCGCCGAGCGCCCTCTAATGCAAGACCTCCAAAGATGCGTCGATGCAGGCGCTCTCAAAGACCCTGCGCTCGTGTTATGGCCGACGCCGGCCGGGCGCCTACTCTATTTAAAGGACCATGCGACAATTTGTGTCCACTTTCAACATTGCTCAACAGTAATGAGACCTATGTCAAATGAAAGCTCTTTCATTCTATAGCAGCTAAGTTCAAATCGAGCGCGAAAATGGTGATTTTTAAGTTTTCGTAAAAAAAAGTAACTGAAAAATATGATCTTGCTTCTCAACAGTGATGAGACCTATGGCATATGAAAGCTCTAAGGGTGGAGGTACTTCATTTTATTATATGGCAGCTAAGTTCAAATCGAGCGCGAAAAGGATGTTTTGGTACATTTTGTCATTTTTATTTGAATCCTCAGCCTAGTTTTCCACATTGTCCAACAGTGATGAGACTATGTCAAATGAAAGCTCTTAGAGTGTACTTTATTTCATTATATTGCAGCTAAGTTCAAATCGAGCGCGAAAATGGTGTATATTTAAGTTTACGAAAAAAAAAATAACTATATTCTATTATAAACTGAAAAATATGATCCTGCTTCTCTACAGTGATGAGACCCATGTCATATGAAAGCTCTAAGGGTGTTCTTCATTTCATTCTATGGCAGCTAAATTCAATTCCCGTGCGAAAAGGGTGTTTTGACCATGATGGGCACTTTGGGCCCACTTTTCAACATTGCTCAACAGTGATGAGACCTGATGTCAAATGAAAGCTCTTAAGATAGGCTTCATTTCAAAGAATACTTGGGGTGTGATCTACAATCAATACCGAAGCCAAAAATATAGTTTTAAGAATTTTTGTCTGTTTGTCTGTATGTATGTCCGGGATAAGCTCAAAAAGTACTGGACGGATTTGAATGTTTTTTTTTTGTTGTATAGGTATTAAGTCTGGGCAACATATAGGCTATAATTTATCTTGGAAACTTGAACACCTGATGCAGAACTGCAACAGACCAGCTAAACTATAAGAGATACAAAAATGGCACCATAACAAAAATTGTTCCACGTGATGAGCATTTTCGAACTTCAAGAGCCCAGCAACACTGACGAAGTCGCGGGCAGAAGCTAGTACCTAATGAAATGAAGTACACGCTCAGAGCTTTCATTTGACATGTCTCATCACTGTTGGACAATGTGGAAAACTAGGCTGAGGATTCAAATAAAAATGACAAAATGTACCAAAACACAATTTTCGCACTCGATTTGAACTTAACTGTAATAGAATGAAATGAAGTACACTGTAAGAGCTTCCATATGAGATGGGCCTCATCACTGTTGAAAAGTGGGCTCAGGGTTCATACAAACGTGCCCATGGTCCTTTATCTATACTAATCTCTGGAACTACTGGTCCGATTTGAAAAATTCTTTCAGTGTTAGATAGATTAGTTATCGAGGAAGGCTATAGGCTATATACCATCACGCTACGACCTACGGGAGCGGAGCAGTAACCAAAGACGCGGGTGTAACCGCGGCGGACAGCTAGTCGTTAATAAGTATTGAACATGAAATCAAAATTGAAGTTAGTGACATTGTTAAAGATTTCGCTAATGCAAAAGCTCGAAAAGTAACTTTTTTGTAAATACATTTGTGTGTATAAATATATTTGTGTGTACGAGCGTCCTGTTTGTTATGTAACTATAATAGTTTTTAAATTAAATATTTTTGAAAGAACTACAAAGTTGTGATTTTTTTATTCTTATAACCGGCAGGGGTTTTAAGAATAAAAAAATCACAACGTTCCTAAAAAAAACTTTTTGCTTCCCGACATCATTTAAAATTGCACCATTTGCATCCGAATTTCCGTTTGAAAATATAATATCGTTGTAAAAGAGGCAAATTCATATTTACAATGTTCATTCAATGGCGGATGAGGTTAGAAATATTTTGTTGGCTGATAAAATATTTTTGTGATATTATTTCAAGCAAATGATTATCTACAAAACTGTTAATAGTATTTTATTTTAACCCCGCTCCTACTAGACTAGAGGGCGCCAGGGTACTGGTTGCACACGGGCGCCACAAGGGCTAGAGACGCCTCTGGGTTTTACCCGCGCGTTGAGTTACTACGTCTTTGGTTACTGCTTCGCTTTCGTTAGCCTAGTGTAATATTAAAAAAAAAATGGGACCAGTAGTTCGTGTGATTAGCACGTTCAAACAAACTAACTACATACAACTTAACACTACATCTGTAATCCCCTAAGGTTAGGTAGAGGTGTACCCATTAGTACACCCACATTTCGCCAGTTATGTTTAAGTCCCATGTAATAAGGGGCCATTAACCGGGCTCAAATCTAGACTCCAAGGCTGCTATTGAGAAGTTCTTGATGGAAAAACCCAATAACACTGCCCGACCTGGGAATCGAACCCAAGACCTCATGCTCAGAAGTCGCGGTTTGTGGCCACTAGACCAACCAGGCATTGTAAAACTTATGGAAAATTATGAGGTGTAATTTTTGTCATTTAACCAAGTGTTAGCAAGTAACTCTGACTTAAAATTTGAGTGGATCAAGAGTATCAAAGCAAAGTTTCTTCAAATAAAACTTCTGCACGTTCCCTACAACATGGCTTAACGATAAAATATCACATTCCTCATACATTGCTCCTTCGGTAAGTTATCAGATTTAATTTATAGTGTGGAGTCAGCAAAACATCTCGTTTAATAAGTCATGATCACGAATATGGCGCGAACTGGACACTGTTCGACGGCAATAATTGTTTATGTATCGTCTTAAGACATCGGCAGTTCGACACCCGAGACAGGACTTGTATGGATGGAGAATAAAATAAAGCGATAAAATATTATTAGGTTGCTTTGTGGGGACTTGGGGAGGTTCTGTGGTGATTAAAGATTTTTTTAGAGTTATACAAGCTGACTTTTATGTCGCTGTTTATCTTTTAAGGGATGAAAGTATTATTAAGTATGAGTACCTCTTTTATTACAGGACCAACTCCGAAATATTGGTTGAATTTGTATTTGTCATGTAAAATCCACAAAATCAATTAGCAGGACTCGCGATTATCAACCGAATTAGGAGATTTAGAAGGAAGAATTGTTACCAAATACCTAGTAAACAAGATTAGGTAGTATACTTAGGTATTGATTTCTAATTAAATTATTATATTGTATTTTGGTGGTTGACATAATCAATAATTAAGTACTTACCAAAATAATAATGACAGTACCCAACCGTTTAATTAATTATGCTATCCTATTTCCTACTAAATCCTTTTAGTATTATAAACGCGAAAGTTTATGAGGATGGATGGATGGATGTTTTTTACTCTTACAAGCTTAAACGGCTGAACGGAATTAGGTAGCTCTGTGGAAAACACATAATTATTAGATATCCAACACAACTTTTTATTTTCATCACGCGTTTGTGCATCTTTGGGATAATTTTTAAGAAAGTTTACCCAGACGAAGTCGCAAGCAGAAACTAGTTTAAAATACATAAATCCAACTCGATAAAAACATTAAAAAGTTATAAAATCTTTTATGGACTAAATACATTATGACGTTACGTAAAACATGGTAAGCAGCATAGTGGAAATAAAAATCTTGTTTATTTTTAACGAAATGTATCAAAAACCAGTTTCTGTACGTTCACGGCTATATGAACGGATAGTAGATATAATATCAATTTCCGGATACTCTTGATTTCATCTCGCTCTCAGATACTAGTAGAATACCGTGTTTCTTTCTGCTTGCTAATAGCGGATAGAAGGAACATCGAGATGAAAACTTTTACCATGCATTCAGAATAAATCATGTTTAAGACACCCAAGGTTGAGATTTTTCGTCGGTTGTTAAAAAAATTAGCTATTCCATGCAATTTGAAAGGGAAGTGTTTGCACTTTTGTATGGAAGATCTGATTTTTTTTACGATTTATTCCACTTCTTTTACTTCGAACTAGGCATCTGTTGCCCGCGTTTTGATTTATTATGTATGGAAGATATTGGAAAAATTAATGGGACTGTACTGTGAAAAGTCTAATCTAATTTTTAGGTCAAAAAGAAATTATTAAGCACGATATAATTTTGTATTTAGGTTAAGGGCACTATTCTAGGCTTGTGGATAGTCAGTTTCCCCTTAGAATAAACATAATTTCAAAATAATAATGACTTCAATAAATTGCACGATTTTTTAATTAGGTACTTACGTATCATTTTGAGATTATTTAGGAAACGGGGAGGGGAAGTTCCATATTTTTTTATGAATACACAATCAGACAGACTCTTTCATAATATATAAGAAATAAAGTTTTATATCATTTTAAACATGTTATGTAATATTATAAACTTTTTTACGATACTCGGCTCGTTGGAAGAACCTGCTTGATGCTCTCATAAGCATATCCGACTAAAAAATGTCGCCGTCAATAAGTCTCTTAATATTCGGTATTTATCTTTAAAATAATTTATATTTGTATACTCTTTTACGCTAAAGGAAATGGGTATGGCACGATTCTAATCTTAACTACTGTTTTAGAATTAAATAAACGTGTTCCACGTAACATAGAATATCCTTTAAGATATTCTACTGCGAAAGCAAGTCTGTCTGTCTTTCTGTTTCGATTTTTTTTCAAACTGCTTCGTGTTGGGTCAGTCAGTGACCAGGCCTACCCTTGGTACTTGGTCACCTTCGCCTTGTGTACTAATGGATTTTCAACGCTAGGCTCAGCGCCGAGAGCTGAAAATCCAACTACACTAGACCGACGAGGCAGTCAATTTTTTTTTATTGAGAAAATTTTGTGAAAACCTGTTTTGAACACAAAGGTCATAGGTACCATGATCAAGATTTACATAAAATTTTTTTGCTGCTCTAAAATATAGGTATACGTTTTGCAATAACACGGTTTTGTGAAGCCTATTTTGACTACGCAAAACGCCTTAAGCTTTAAAGTAATAATTTAAATAAATAGACCATTGGAAGGCGTTTCAGTTCAGTTCAGTTCAGTTTCAGAGTCAAATATCCCCCCCCCCCCCCCTGCCAAGTAAACGATGTTTGTATTAAAAACTAAATTCATCAACATCAATAACTAAAAATATTCAATAGAAAATATTTCATAAAACATCCATCGACCAAATAATCGGTTCGGTAAATATTTGGTTTCAATTTTCAATAACAGAATTCTTTGGCTTGATAAATGTATCGTTGTGAGCAAACATTCAGAGTTATCGATATCAAACAAACATGGCCTAAAAATACTTTGACTTTTTCCCAAATACATACACTATCTAATCTGTTTATGAACTAGAATTACTTGGCGTTGGCCTCAATTTCAGTCATATGGTTTGGTAGATTGCAAATTGTGAAGTGAAAACAAAATTAAAATCGGTTCATCCGTTCAGGAGCTGCGACGCCACAGACAGACACACACACAAACACGTCAAACTTGTAACACCCTGTCGTTTTTGCGAAAATATTAAAACAAACAGACATTCAATATTATTTAAATTAAATTAAATACACATCATTAAGCTTCCTTCCAATGCCTTTTATAAACATATTATTCTGCGAAAAATCTGCAGCACATAGGTATGGCTTCCCGGCTCCCGTTGCGTGCGGTGTGCATTGCTAATCTACTAACTATATTATATGAAGCCCTAGTACTTTTAACTACAATGCAGCATGCACAACCATTTATTTGATTTAACACCGTATAGACTAAATGTAGGGTTGAAAATTGAACGTGCGTGGTGTAAAGCTGCATGGTGGTGTAAAGCTGCATGGTGGTGTATCTAGTTAGATTTAGCTTTAATAACGTTAGCACATTTAAGTTAGTAACTTTATTTTAGATTGTTGTTGGTGGTCTTGAGAGACCTATTATGTACATATAGTATACTAAAAGAAAGCTAAAAAGTTTTTGTTTTTTTGTTTAAACGCTCTGAATCAACCTGTCGGATTGGAAACGTTATTTTTGTATTTGAAAGCCAGATTAATGAGGAATGGTTTAGGCTTTATAACGTCACGATAATACCCACGGTAGCGGAGCAGTAACCAGAGACGCAGATGAGAAAATCACAAACAATAAAATACCCGCCGTCGTTGACCGTGTGTGTGAATAAGGTACCTTTTATGCCTGGATATTTAAAAAAAAGCTAAAGATTTAATCTAGCTAGGTAGGTATAGTACGCTTATCTTTTTAACTAGGTACATATTTCTCTATCAATTCTAAATTTTCGGTCAAACTAAAATGACATAGGACTAGCGAGATTCTGGGCTTTTAATCCATTAAGTACGGGAAAATCAAAGTTACACAATATAATTTTAATTGTCATGGATATTTTCCTGCCGCAACCTGGAAAAATAAACGTTGGAAGTCTTCGGCTTATTGATTGAAGTTTTTATGGTTATTTTATGGGCAGTTTTCTTCCTTGTTATTGTGGACCAAGTTTATGGTATTTTTAGGGGAATACAGGAGTTAAAAAAATACATAAACGAAGGATTTAGCTCAAGACTGGATTATACAAATTTTAATGTAAAGCTTATATTACAACACCTTGTGTGGTATAAGATGTGGATGGTGTGTCTGTCTGTGGCATCGTAACTTCCGAAAGGATAAACCAATTTTGATTTTGTTTTATAAAGGTGAATAAGTTGCGAGTGTTCTTAGCTATGTTTGATGAAAATCGGTCGGAATGACAGCCGGGGCCAACGGCTTGCCCTTTGCCCTATAGTGGGACATAATAGCTGGTATTATTATTGTAAAATACTTTATAATGTATCTATAGGAAACGTCAAGTGATTGTGAGTACCTAGGTACCTATTAAATAAATGTAACTAGGTATAAAATTCTAAGGTAGGAATGTAACACAAAGTAAACAGACAATAACATGTAATTATTTATTAAATTTTCCTTATATTTAAACTATTATTAGAACGCCATTGTTTTCTGAGAACTACTTAACATTCCGAGAGGTTCTGTTATTTTATTTTATTTAATTTTTATTTGTTTAATTGTATTTTTTGTACTGTAATAAAAAATTATGGCCATTCTGTGTTTAATTATTACGTGTTAAAAGCACGTTATTATTTGCACAGTGTTTATTTAAAATTGTGTAGGTAGGTACGCGTCTTTGAGAATCTTCAATATGATAACTAATAAAAGCAAGATTCAACAATATTAGAATAAAATAAATAGGGCATCTACGTACTAAGAGATTTCTTTGATTGACAGGTACTTTATACCTTCTTATTCTCCTATACAATGATAAAGACTACTTATTTACTACGATTAGGTAGGCTTGCTACCTGTCTGAGATTTCCCGAATTTGTCATTTAGTCCTAGTTTAAAGGGTTTTCAAAAAATATGATATTGGTTAAAAATTCATTTGTAATCGTAAACCGCATCCACTAACTCCAGCGCTGCTTATTACCCAATGACGGCCGATGACGGCCGACGACGACCGACGACGACCGACGACGACCGACGACGAAAGAATTTGGGGCAAAAGCTCAATTTCACCCAAATGTCCAAAGTTTTTGATGTCGGCAATTAAAATAATGGTATATGGGTAGGTCAACTTTTCCCATACACTGTAAAACCGCACAAACCATAGTTTCACAAGTACTGTCGTAGAACACATTTGTCCTAATATGGATTATCCGTGACCGTATTACGTGTAGTGTGCGATCGACAGGAAGCGCTATCGACTGATACATGTTCTCGGTCACACAACGGTCGTCCGACAAACACGAC
Source organism: Hoplodrina blanda (assembly GCA_949316365.1). Lineage (NCBI taxonomy): Eukaryota > Metazoa > Arthropoda > Insecta > Lepidoptera > Noctuidae > Hoplodrina > Hoplodrina blanda. Next base: position 10,643,133 of record OX438564.1, read on the forward strand.
TTACATCCGAACATTATTAAAAAGTTATAGCTTGTCAAATTGTCATAGACAATTTGTATGTTGTTGTTAAAAGACACATCACACAGTCCAACAAACTAAGTAACTTTGAGCATCTTTGAGCTGAGAAACGTCTTATATTCTTGATATAAAAAATTAAGTACTGTTTTTTCTTATTCCTCAGTTATTCTTTTCTGATTAATTTCGTTGCGGGATCCAAGACAGTTGAATCGTTTATCCGGGACGCTTCGTTAACTACCTCCGCGCTTTTATGGAGGTCTCTGGACGCCACTGTGGATTCTGATTTATTGCTTTCAGGAGTTGCAGGAGATGCAGGAGATGCAGTTAGAAATAGTGTAGCAAGCTTGGTCAAAAGAAAAATATAGAAGAAGAAACATACAAAATCTGTCGATAGTCGTTTTCCATCTCTTGTTGGTTAACGTAACATATAACATAAATAATGTGACGTCCATTTTATTGTGCTTAGACATAATCTTCTAATAAAAGTTACATTGACATAAGGAAGTAAATAAATCCTCTAATTTATTACACTTTCAAAATCCCAATATTCGAGTATATTTATTAGGTATAAGCACTGACTTGACTAGCATGTTATATTAATTTATTTTGACAACTAATTAGAATATTATGAAATTATGGAAATTATTGTTTTTAGTCTAGTTTTGTTACATAACAGAGCCGTGGATAGGGGCACTAATTGAGACGAGAACACGTTAATGGTACTTAATACATGTAAATTATATGCTAATGTTCGTACCTAAATCGTTACAGTTCGGATGGTCTACAATTTGTTTGTGATTTCATCCGTGACGACAATTTTTCTGTACGCTGATGCCTATGCAGTAAGAAGGTATTCTAAATCTGGCTGGTCTTGTCACGTTTAACCATATTTTAGCCATTTCGATCATTTATATCAGCGTATTATAGTCGCAATGCAGAGCAAAAGCCTCTTCTCGTACAAAGAAGGCATGAGCATTGATCACTACGCTTGCTCAAGGCAGATTGGCTATTTCAGACTAATCTTAATTATAAGTCCAGGTTTCCTCACGAGGTTTTCCATTACCGATGTCAATAATAGCCAACTTAGATTGAACAAATGAACTAAAAAAAATCACATTGATACTACTGCCTGCCTCGTTGGTCTAGTGGTCGCAAAGCGCGACTGCTGAGCAAGAGGTCTTGGGTTCGATCCCCGGGTCGGGCAGTGTTATTGGGTTTTTCCATCAGGAATTTCTCAGTAGCAGCCTCGGAGTCTGGATTTGTGCCCCGTTGATGGCAATAGGCTCGCCCCCTATTACATGGGACTTAAACATAACTGGCGAAATGTGGGTGTACTAATGGGTACACCTCTGCCTAACCCTTCGGGGATAACAGGCGTGATGTTATGTTATTGATACTAATTGCCCGGTATTTAAAAACTAGCAACCTTATGCATGAAAGGCGGGCGTCTAACCACTGGGCCACCACGACACTAATAAACGGAAAGTAAATACAAAAAAGTTGATCACGTAAAAAGCCGGTTGACCGATATATTTGTAATTCGATTAGTTGGAATTAGAAGACACAGGAAGATTAGATTAATTTAGGGAATAGGTAGGTCGTGTAGGTAGGATAATATGATTTTGGTGTTATCTCGTATTCGGTATGAGGAACGTTGTTGCGTGTGTGATAAACTGATAGATAGAAATCTGTAACAGTACGTACCTTAGTAGGTAGGCTTGGTAGGTACTGAAATATATATTTTTAGGATTTCATGTTTATTATCAGAATTACATATGTATACAATACGTAGCCTTAAAAAACGTATTAACGTACGTATTGTACTTACTAGCCACACACAACCAACAGTCACTCTGCGTAGGTTCAGTGGTAAGATGCGCGGCGGTGCACGCGAGTTCCTAGGTTCGATTGCAGAATATTTGATCAATCAATTAGAAAAGGAATCTTGGCTGGTTGACAACATTAAAACTAATAATTTTATACGACAAATATCTAGGTAAGTAGGGTCGTTGCACCGGTTGGCGGCCTTTTAGTCGCCTTCCCAACTTTGCTCTTTGAAATTAGTATGATATGTCCATAATTCAGGTTCTGATTGTTTCTGCAGGTGTAGCAGATATCATCAAGTTATTTTTGGACATAATTATTGGAGGACTATTCTAACAGTTTTTTTTTAAATAAATAAAATCCAAAAATTTACTCAAAATGCCGGTTGACGGCCACTTTTTTCAGTTCGCGGCCACCCTAGAGTTAGTTTTCGGCCGCCAGTTTTGTATACAATTATTACGTACACTTTTCGCCATACCTAATGGTCCTATCATAAAATTCATCATGGCATATGATCGCGATTGTCAATCAAATGTCTTTACTCTTAAAAAGCATGTTCTCTTCAATATTCGTCCCTTTCATGTGCTCTAACTTACCTTGCCTTTTCTAACATCTCTTATTCCCACAAGATTTGTTAATCTTATTTAGGATCACGCACTACTATCTCGTCATTCAGGCATTATGATCTCTACAGCATTTTACCTTCTCCCAACTCACTTTCATAATTTGTGCAACAATTCTTTCCGCTCTGTCCTTTATTCTTTCCTTCCTCTATTTTCCCTCCTTTCTTTCCTTATTCAAAACTCCTATCATATCAGCCGTAGGACGTCCACTGCTGAACATAGGCCTCCCCTACTGATTTCCAATAAGACCGGATGGAAGCGGCTTGCATCCAGCGCGATCCCGCGGTTTTTATCAGATCGTCCGTCCACCTTGTGGGTGGACATCCTACGCTGCGCTTGCCGGTGCGTGGTCTCCATTCGAGAACTTTACGGCCCCATCGGCCATCCGTTCTGCGTGCTATGTGGCCTGCCCACTGCCACTTCAACTTGCTAATTCGCTGGGCTATGTCGGTAATTTTGGTTCGTCTACGAATCTCCTCATTTCTGATTCGATCACGCAGAGAGACTCCGAGCATAGCCCTCTCCATAGCTCGTTGGGCTATCTTGAGCTTGCTAATGAGGCCCACAGTAAGAGACCACGTTTCATTCAAAACTCCTAACCTCTAGGTAATTCATTTATTCTTCTTCCATACTTCCAGTGGCGTAGCGTGGGTCTTTGCCGCCCGGGGCCGGCCGAAATTTTGCTGCCCCCCCCCCCCATAATGATTAGTTTAAAGTTTAAATATTCTATTCAACGGACTATATAACTTATTGAAAGTCAAGATAAAATTTACCACTACTTCGAAAGGAACATACATCTAACAGTCAGGGCCCGATATAAGGGGGGGCCGGCCGGAGAGTCGCACCAGGCGGCAGCCGACCTAGCGACACGTGGGGTTGCGACAGTCGTCGAAAGGATCCGGCAATTGGGACTCGAAGTGGCATTGAACAAGTCCGAGGCCAAGTGCTTTCATGATATTCGGAACGCGCCACCGTCGGGTTCCCAAATAACGGTGGGAGGGGTTCACATCTGCGTCGAGTCGACGGTGAAGTACCTAGGACTCGTCTTTGACAGCCGGTGGAGCTTCAAGGAGCACTTCCGACGTCTGGCTCCGCGATTGGACCGGGCTGGGGCTGCTTTCTGGCGGCTCCTGCCCAACCTCGGGGGACCAGGCGCCTTCTGCCGGAGGCTCTACGCGGGAGTCGTGCGGTCCATGGCCCTCTACGGGGCCCCTGTGTGGGCCCCCACCATCAGGCGGCGGCCACCAGTCTTGTTGCCAGAGGGTCATGGCCATCCGGATGATCCGGGGATACCGCGCGATCTCCGGCGAAGCGGCAAGCCTCCTTGCCGGATTGCCGCCATGGGATCTGGAGGCGTCAGTCCTCCAGCACGTTTACGAGTGGCGTGTGGAAAGACCTCTCTTTGAGGAGTGGCTAGAGAGGCGCTACGGCGTCCTTACCTTCCGCCTGACGCAGATCCTCACCAGACACGGTTGTTTCGGGAGGTTCCTGTGTCGGATTCAGCGGGAGGAAACGCCCTGGTGTCATCACTGTGTGGACCGCCCGGAGGACACGGTGGAGCATACGGTGCAGGTCGATAGGCGATAAGCGGCGGCGACCTCTCGCGTCCGGACCTGGTTCAGGCCATGCTCCGGGCGAGAGGGAATGGGTTGCAGTCACCTCCTTCTGCGAAGCAGTAATGCTAGCAAAGGAAGAGGCGGGCTGCGTGAGGGAGAGAACATCTTCCGCCTCACGCCCCAGCCGCCGCGGGAGACGCCCAGGGCGTCGGACGTCGCGAGGCGACATCCGGCCACCGTAGGCGCGGGCTTGCGGACGGTGAGTGATGGGTAGCTCACCGTCCGATCAAGGACCAGGCCCGGGTCGACGGCGCGTTCTGTTTCACGCGCGCCTCAAAGAGATAGTGAGATTAGATTTCGGTTTTTCGTCCAGAGAAACCACTGTTCCCAACTCAAGGCTGCTAAAATCGGATGTAACTAAATTCGACATGCCATGTTTTTCGTAGACATCTGTAATAGGTAACAAAAATATCTAAACACCAACCAAAACAGTCTGTGTAAAAGAAGTGGCCGTAAACTGACTCCTCTATTTTCAAATAGTCAGATAACGGCCTTCTATTTTTCATATGATTTTCAGAGGGCCGCGAACCAGATTTGTTTTGTTAGCATGTGTTAGTTTGCGGCCACATGATAGCTATAAATCCGTATAAAATTATATTTTGGCGGCCGTGAACTAACTATGTCATTTAAACCAACACCAACAATAGAAAAATGTTGCACAAAGCGAAGCTTTATTTACATTACTATTAAGAAAGAAAGCAAACTTAGTTCATTCAATGAGCTAGTGCCGCGGCCACCCGGCCGTATACCAACTCTACTAAAAATTTATTGTTTTGGTTGGCGGCCCCCAGAAAATAGTGGTATTAAAGTGATTTACTCCCAAAACAAATGAAAAATAACATGAAACAAACAACTATGATAACTCAAAAACAATCACACTAGTAATAAGTAATCGTTAATTTGAAATACTTACTTTTGAAGCGGGACTTGTTCACTAATTTTTTCGCAGTTTTGCGTACGTGTGAGCGCTGACAGCGCGGCTGGCAAAATCGACGATTTAGTTCCGGCACATGGATAAGGTTAACGGGCTAATTTAAATAGGCATGACATTCTGTAACTATCCATCTTTTTAAAGTGCCACAACGCGTTGGCAAGAGTGAGATAGAATTCTTATTTTTGCAATATTTATACGGTTGGTCCTCTAAGAGGCCGCGAAACAACGCAGGGCCGCGATCCAGCGTAATGACCCTACCTACAATTAGAATTACCTACCCATTGAAGATTCAACTATTTTTTCAATTCAAAAGTCGATCGACTTTACGCTAACTTTACATTCGAACTCGTGCGAGGCCCTCAGGTGTTTTGATCAATCTTGTTGTAATAAGCATGAATACCTTACGTAACGTGATGTTTATGTGATTTTCTAAACATCCACGAAGATATTGCGGTCGCATACTGTTGTATTAAATTTGCAAAACATCCTATTTGCCAGACTTACCCACGCATTGGTTTTACCACGCATTCAATGAATTACATTGTCATAAATTCCCATTTTTTATTTTTTCCTGGATATTCTACGTTGCATAGGTACCTACGTCAGCTTGTGGCCAACATTCTTGAATGATTCACTTTGTTTTTTATGACGCATAAAGACGACAAAAAATTGGTGATAAAAAGTTTTGAAGTCGCTTGTACTAAACTTAAGTAGGTAGGGTACTTGATTTGTGTGTAGTTGTGTACTCGTAAGTACGAGTTAGGAATAGTAAAGTTAATAATTTTATTACCCTAATGCCCTAAACTAAAACACTTGAATAAGCCGCCATGATTTTAAAACTAAAGAAATTTAAAGGTAAAATTGGTGGTAAAGTGGTCTTAGGTAGAATCGTGTAAGATATTTTGTTTATCAAACCATTTAATTAGTTGAAAAAATGAAAACTCAACTTATTATTTTACCTTCAATGGAGCGCAAACATAGGAAAATTATTTAGTAATCTACCCGGCAATGTTTTAAGTACATAACTAGATTTAACTACCAGGCAACTTCATATTCGTTATATTATTTTGTTTTACTGACTAATAACAGAAACTCAACATTTTTTATACAATATATAAAAAACTTTTATAAACTTTTGACAGTTTGTAGTACACAAAGCCATAAATAAAAGCTGTATGATATACTTTTAAATTAGTAAATAAATCACACGTGGTTATTTTATTTAATAAAATTGATGCACAAAATATTTCCAAACATACCTCCAAATTTTCAATGATTACTCGAGATGGTAAATCACAATAAATCCAGTTCAAATATTACACAAAACTGTTCATTACATAAACATAACAATATTCACAAATTTCTCTTGTACAATAACAAATTCTCACTGTTTTGTTTCAAGTTTTTTTAATACAAGCGCGGGAATGTTAGTAACTCAGCGTTTTTCGCGGCGCATTGTCGTGATCGTGCACTACTGTCGCACATTCCGCACGACTCCACTTCAACAATTACGTTCGACGAATACAAAACAAGCTTGGCGCGCCCGCTTTGCTATGCGTGATGGATTGGTTAGTTGACTCACCCACTGTAATCGTGTAGTGAGAAAATGTTGGAACATAGTGCCATCTAGTGGTAGAATGTGTACTAAACACTGTAACGCCATCTAGTAGGAAATATTTCAACTTTATGTTGCTGCTACTAATCAACAGATGTCAGGGTAGTGCTATTCTGTAAAACAGACGAGAATATCCATTTTCTCTTTTTGAAAAGTTCCGGTTTTTTAATTGTCATTCGTTCAATTATTTTATTCTCTGGCAATCTTAACGATTAAAACGTTCATTCATTCAGTCTTTCTTTCTCTGTCAAAATGGCTGCCCCGCAAGAGGTGCGTGACGATTTGCGCTCTGTAATTATTTTATTTTACTATTATTTTCGTTACCAAACCTTATAAATTGATTTGATTCTCATTCGATTTCTGCTTACCTGTGTTTCAGGCGCGACGTGAACCTATCCAGGCCGTCCAAGTATTCGGCCGTAAGGTTAGTGTTTGTTGGATCCACGTGTTTGTGCCGATTTCTAAGTGATTATTTTAATTATTTATCCCATATTTTTACCCCGTTATCTGTGTTCAGTAAGAGATTAGTGATAAATCAAACAAAATACAAATTATCCATCCGCTCATCAATGTGGTATAATATCCTATGTATGCAACCGACTTTTTTGTGGATGCATCATAATTTCCGTTCGCTTGGCGGTCCCAAGAAGCTAATCCTTTGTAAATCTATAGTAAAATTTAACTTTGAACATATTTCTTTTATTATTTCGATCTGAGACTTGCAACTGTTATTATTGTCTGCTCAACATAACCTCAAAAAAATATGTTTTATTTCAGATACTTAATTTATTTAATAGCAAATGTTATGTGTTTTTCTCATACATTTTCAGCATAAGAACATGCACAATTTTGTATAGAGTCATAATAATTTCTTTATTTATGTTTTCTTTCTTCAGATTTGTAATGCTTTTGTATGTTTTTAGAAAACCGCCACGGCCGTGGCTTACTGTAAACGTGGGCACGGTGTATTGCGAGTGAACGGTCGCCCACTCGACCTGGTGGAGCCCCGCCTGCTGCAGTACAAACTGCAGGAGCCCATCCTACTGCTCGGCAAGGTCAGCAAAATATTGATGCTTGAATGATCTGTAGTCTTCATTGTGCAGTTTTTTTCTTTATCAACACTATGTATTGTCTTTAAGTTGTTTTCTATTCTGTAATGTTTTCATATAAACCCGTTGACTGCGGGCGAAAATTCGCTACGCCAAGCCCAAAGTGTGGTTGGCTACACAGTTTGTGTGTTCACCATAGAAAAACACATACTGTAGATTGTGTCACACTTGGGTTTATTTGTAGAAACACAATAGTGTTTTCCTGCAGTCACCAGGTTAACATCCAGTAAATATTAATTGGAGACACTTTTGAGCCTCAATTTACTGGTAATTTTATTTGTGTACTCTGTTTTGTTTTGTAATTTACTACTAAAAGAAGTATTTTCTTGATTATGATCACCGACTGTCGAATCAAGATTCCACCAATTTGCTTCAATTTTATTTTCATAGCTTTTGTGTTAAAATATAGTTACTAAAATGGTGGGTGGCATTTCTTACTATTTCATAAAACACAACTATAGTTTTAATTTTATTCATATTGCATGATTATTCCACTCTTTAGTTTGCTCATGTTTGTAATAAAGTAATATTAGGTTGCATGTTACCTGTGCACTAATTCTTTGCATTTTAGTAGTTTGTTTGCTATGCAGTTTTTTTTTCAAACATTCTTTTTCCATCAGTAATTTATAACATTTGGAACTTTGTGATGTCTTACTAATTTTTTATTGTAAAGATGTTTACTAACACAATAACAGTGGGTCATAATAAAATCGATAGAAAAAATGTGTGTCTACTGAGTGTGAGTAAAAATATTCTCCATATTATCAACTCAATAATATCAAGTTTCTAATGATGATTACACTTATTCCGAACCTGAGCATCTTTGGATGTGAAGTAAGACTGCATTCTGATCACTATACTGAAAAATCTCATACTTTTTTCACCATTAATGACTTATACTAACATAATTTTATATGTTTTCAGGAGAAATTCTCCGGTGTCGACATCAGAGTCACCGTTAAGGGTGGTGGTCACGTCGCCCAGGTGTACGCTATCAGACAAGCTATCTCTAAGGCACTCATCGCTTTCTACCAGAAATGTAAGCATACACAGACTTATCATTGTTCTTATGTTGCCAGGTTAAAAAATACCCCTTCTTCCAAAGCTGTGTTGCCATAATGTAACTCAGTCATTTCAGGGAGGGTAGAAAAACAGTGACATTTACCAAGCAGCAATGTATGTCAATAACTTGTTAGTTTGAAATGTACACTACATTTTATTCTATAAAAAAAAAACTAACTAGCCTGGCGAACTTCGTAGCACGTCAGTACCAAAAAAAAAATTTTTTTTCGTGAATAGAACACCTTTTTTTAAATCATTTTCTATCTCATTACAGATGTAGACGAGGCATCAAAGAAGGAAATCAAGGACATCCTCGTCCAATACGATAGGAGTTTGCTGGTCGCCGACCCTCGTCGCTGCGAGCCCAAGAAGTTTGGTGGTCCAGGCGCGCGCGCACGCTACCAGAAATCTTACCGTTAATACCATCTTTGGTACCACGGTATGGTATTGCATTGCTGTGGATGCGGGAGTGCAATATCATTGCGTGTTTTTAAAAATAAAAAAAGTATAAAAAGTTTTTGGGTTGTTTTATTTTTGACTAGCACTCTCCCCGCGACTTCGTTCGCGTGATTTTTCTTACGGATCCCAATTTTTTTGAAAATAAAATATAGCCTATAGCACTCAGTGATAACGTAGCTTCCAAATTGTGAAAGAATTTTCAAAATCGGTTCAGTAGATCCAGAGATTACCCCCTACATACAAACTTACAAACAAATGTTACCTCTTTATAATATTAGTATAGATTACGTTTGTAAATTTTAAGCGTTTGTGAACTGAGGGATCACACTGGGAATTCAACGACGAAACGCGCGATTCAACTTGTTTCATGGTAGAAGAAACTATAAACCTATAACGAGCATTTTTCGACCCAACTGAAGTTTGTTATGCTATTGTTCTTTTGAAAACCAGAAGTTTACATTGAATTGTCACTTCATCCGCGAAAATGTCTGTTATCATGGGGATATTTTTTTGCGCGAAACTAATTTTCTTACAAAAATTTGAGTTAAATAAAATTAACATCAACTACATATCTGAAAACTGCCACTGAAAGTCCTGTCGAAATCGGTCCAGTGATTTCGGAGTTTTGCCGAAACAAACTAAGTAGCTGTTATTTTGATAACAGCAGTGTTTGGCAAGAACTAGTTTTTTCTTGCTTCCGTCAAATATAGTTCAATCAAGCGCCCCTGCACTGACGGTTTGTAATAAAAAAAAAAGCTGTCACAAAACAATGTCAATTACCTATACCTATCTCTTGCTGCTGACCCACTCGATTCAAGTCCTGTACGATGATTGAGTAGGTTTAGGTAACCGATAGATGGCAGCATAGTCAACCTTTTGGCAGGCAGACAGAAATATATTCATATGATCATGGTCAGACTTATTCCATTCAACTCGTTGAATCTATCAAGCTACAGTGAAACAACACCATGGAATAGTATGGATTCGATTGGCTTCTCTATCCCACTAGCTTTAGGTGCGTCTAATCATTTTATAGTAATAGGTATACCTACTTATGTTTACCACCAACCACACACCGTGACTCCTCCGTGCCTCGGAAGCTGTTGGTCCCGGCTGTCATACGTGGATCTTTGACAGTCGTTACGGGTCGTCAGAATCCCGAAAGTCTGTCGACCAGTCTCACCAAGGGGTATCGTGTATTACCCAGTAACTGGGTTGTGGAGGTCAGATAGGCTCCTTGTAGAATAGGTACTGATATTCAGCTGCATCCGATTAGACTGGAAGCCGACCTCAACCTAGTTGGGAAAAGGCTAGGCAGATAGGTTGACTTATGTTTAGTAGTACCTAGCCTTGTAAAAAAAGAGGGTTAAGAAAAAAATACGTTTGTAATGCAAACAAAGTTTAATAATTACATAGTAAAAATTTCGATTACAAACCAATGTCTTTAATAATAGTCATTCACTTGGAATATTAAATGCAATACATAACATAAAACTAAACAATTCCACACAATTTAGTTTATAAAATTTTTAATCAAACTTTTATAAAAATAAATATGGCTGAACAAAATGGCGGCGATGCGATGACGACCGTTAGATCTAAATGAGATTGCAATTAATATTTAATTTAAATTAGCACAAAACTTATAATTAATGTTAGAAGTTAATGTCTTTCATTATTTGACTTAATTTATGTATTTTTTGCCCACGATGTCCCACTGCATAACAAAGGCTTTTCCTTTTTATGCACGGTACTGTCAGCAGCGAAAGTAAGCTGATATTGATATTTTTACATTATCATCGAAATTGAAATAAAGAGATCCGGTATGCTAACATTTCAGCATCCTAGGTAGGTAGGTGTAGCCTCTACTTGAGTACCTAATAATCAAACGCAATGATTAAAAAAGTGATGTTTATGATAATCCTAATGTTCGATGCTGACTGTACTTACCTGAGACGTTTTCCTAAACTCCCAATAAACTATTTACTTACTAAAATATTATTATTACATAAAATATAACATGTAGGTATAGAAAACTCCTGATATACAGATCTTAATGAGATTATTTTATTATATTTAAGTAATTAATATCAAGATAATTTTTATTATAGGCACTGCTTTTACACCTAGTGTTACTAGTTAGTTAGCTATTTTGGCACCATTGTAGTCATGTAAAACCAAAGGTTTTTTGCCTCTTAATAGCTTCAAAATCTTAACCGTACTTTATTTTTGAGGTTATTTTTTCGTTGTATAAAAGTGACAATACTTAGGTACAGGACCTACGGTAAAATTGGGTGAACAAGGATTTTAGGGCAAATTGGGACAAAACTTACAAGTTTTGTACCGACCTACCCTAGCGTCCCTTTCGCTCCATTTTATTGTAGTACCTGCCAACTAAAATTATATTAAGTACCTACAGGCGTTTAGAAATCATGACTTAATACTGAATTTCGTTAATAGATCTAATATTAATTTATAATTGTCACATGTCCTTAAATAATTTTATGTCAAAAGTTTGTTATACCAAAATAATTAATTATGTATTATGCGACGGTAATTATTATTATGGTTATCTTTAAGACAAGGCCGGATTATCTATTAGGCAGTGCAGGCAACTGTTTAGGGGCCTCGAATCAGATAGCGACCCTGCATAAGATGGCGGCTCAGAGACAAAAAATAAGGTTTCTTCCAGTGAAAATTAAATTTTAAGATTTCTATGTAACAAACCCTCAATGAAAAAACTATAAAAAATACACGATAAGTAGGTATTATACCCCTTTTATTTGTTTAAATTGAATCTGTTGATGGCATACGGTCTCTGTAATGTAGTTAAAAAAACACCGTAATGTATCTGTAAAAGAAAAATAGGGTGTAAAGTTAGAGCCCCGACACGGTCAATCCGGCCCTGTTTCAAGTACTTACTTTAACAATACTCAGTGTTTGAAATAGGGTAGGTTATCTATTAGATATAATTATTTATTTCATAGTTATATTTATCCCTAAAACAACATTGAACTCTAGCGAATTAAATAGTGGTTATTGAAGAAAAAAAACTATTAAATCAACAGATAATATTAACGGAATACAGGCAAGGTTAACGTTTTATAGAAATTAATTATATCGTGCAACATAATTATATGAATATTATTATGACCAATTATTATTATTACTATGTTAGATATGCGTATGTGCGTTTCTTTGCGAATTATGTGCGTTTATTTGTTTAACTAATTGTCTTAACCTTAAAATATTTCTAACCTTTATTTAGTCATAGATTGGGCAGTGTTTTGTCATTAATAAAAATCGAATCCAGTCATGGTCTGTCCCTTTGTCACAGGGTCATATATTTCAAACCGTAATAATTATGTAGAAACCCTTCATTTGCGAGTCGCGATTCGTATTAGACCGGTTTTTTTTTAACACGAATTCAATATTTGTAATTGTCCAAATATATCTAAGTCAGCCTCAGACGCATCGTTAAAATAAGTATCTATAATTTTGCAAAAATATCTGTGGAACTATAGATTTGTAAATTAAGGAACTGTACTGAATTTAGAGTGGGACAGAGATAGGTAACGAAGAGAGCAAGCGTGAGGTAAAATTAGAAACAATATTGCTATGCAAAAGTCATAGAGTTTTATAGAACACGCAAGATTTAATAAACATAACATAACATAACATCACGCCTGTTATCCCCGAAGGGTTAGGCAGAGGTGTACCAATTAGTACACCCACATTTCGCCAGTTATGTTTAAGTCCCATGTAATAGGGGGCGAGCCTATTGCCATCAACCGGGCACAAATCCAGACTCCGAGGCTGCTACTAAGAAATTCCTAATGGAAAAACCCAATAACACTTTGCCCGACCCGGGAATCGAACCCAAGACCTCATGCTCAGCAGTCGCGCTTTGCGACCACTAGACCAACGAGGCAGTCGAGGCAGGCGAGGGAGATTTAATAAAATAGTAAGAATACTATATAGACCACGGATATTTCTGCAAAATAAATAAAACGTTTACCCAGAATTGTGGTTCAACAAACTCTTGAGTTCATTTAGCAATTTTCAAAGTATTTGGCCTATTTGACCTTGGGCGGATCCAGTTCTCAAGTCAGGGGGAGTCATAATAATCAAGGTCTTATCACGACAGATTCCGTTTTGATTATAATAATAAATCTAATTAAAAGGAATTAATTAATAGGTCATGGCCCCCATGACCCACCCTGGATCCGCCCCTGCATTTGACCCTAAACATCACACATAACGGAGACATCCCTACTTCCCTATTTACCATACACTGCCCAATCAACTAAATAACACTTCCCCAATCAATTTTCTCCATTTTTCTTTTCAATTTTTTCGTCGTGGTGGTCTTCGAACTTCGCGCCCATTCGCTTGAGAGCTATAACAGCTGATACTGCTTTTGCCCACCGTTTCTTGATGACGTATCTCTTGAGTTTGGACTTGGTAACGTGCAGCTCTGTGCAAAGCGCTGATTGGATCAGCCAGGGATGCGTCAGAGTCGATGACGCTGATAGACGATCGCTGTGAAAGGTTGGTTACAGACGATGTAATAATTTTTTATTGGTTAATAATTTGATTAATTGTAAAGAATTTGATTTGTTAGAGAACATAGTAGGGCTGCCATCACGAAAATTGCTGATGCGATAAAAACTTCAAAATTACCGGACGCATTTGAGAAAAATACTATATAATAATAAAAAATAAATAATAATATTAATATTTTTTATTTATTTTTTATCTTTCAATTAAATGGGATTCCCCCTGACACAAAAAGTATCCACACACACAATGGACACTTTCTGAAAACTTGTTCCAGACGACCCCTAAACTAAGATAAATCCGGGAAATCCCGAACGGATAGCATCCCTACTTTTCATTTAATATAAAAGGGACTAATAAAACAACAAATTTTAATAAAGCCTTATATTTTAACAACATACGTATCGCAATAACAATAAATTACATTTAAGTTATACGTAAGTACAGTTAAGGAACAATCATAATTTAAGATTTATATACCCCCCTACTTTTCAAAACATGTCTTATTTACAAAAAAAAAACAAAATGTTTTTAAAAATTACCAAAATGTGTTCAATAATTTGATATATTTCTTTTTCAGTCTTGAATCTAAATCTGTTTGTAAAATTTTGAAGACTAGATTTTTATTATTGTCATTTTAACTGCCTTTTTAAGACTTAGCGCATATAAACGATGGTTTTCTAAAATACCTAGTCTAGTGCTTTTATGGACACTCGGGTACCTATGCTTTTTAAATTTTAGCTACCAGGTCTAAGTATGGCGGACCTTACTACTTTTTTTTGCATATTTATCATTCACACACACTTTATTTTAACCCTGCAAACCACGATTTATTTTCAATTTACTGTAAAATAAGATATAAATAGTAAGACAAATTGAGTTGGCAATAAGTGACGTCACAGTTCGATATTGCCATACTAAACCTATGGGAGAATCGCGTTTTGACAGGTTATAAAAAGTACCGTGTAGGATAGACCTCATAATGACCTTTTCTTTTTGTTTGAGTTAGGCCGGAATTATCACCTAAATCTACGGGAAAAAAAATCCATGTAAGTAATATTAATAACCCTGTATTTAAAAAAAAACCCTTGATGTTCCGAGTCGCACTCGTGTATATGCGCTAGGTTGTAGTACATTAACTAATCTCATACCGTACTTTGGTAACATACTGCATGGCACGATTCTTAAAACCGGAGTCATTTTGTTACTACATTATTCGTCATTTTCTTTCTTTGTGTTTTCTCGTCCGATGTCTGTCTTTGGAAGAATGCGTGTAGACTTGACATTGAGCTCTGTCCTAACTGGTTGGAGGGCGACCATTCGAGGGATATCGACTGGTGTCTGCCTCCGTTTGAAGTTCCACCAGCAGTTCTCTCTGCCTCTACTTCTTCAGATTCACCCCATTTTTCCAGAAGGTGTAGAAGGAGGTCTTTCGTCCGATGCGCATTGTTCTCATCTCCCCTTCTGTAAGGCATCTGTCTTCCGTTCTCTGATCCATTCACTAGTTTGTCTATCTTCTCCCTCCGTCTGTCGAATTCTTGGAAGAAACTGTTCCGAACGTCTACGGGCTGGTCTGGGACGTCTCGACTCGTGTGCGTCACTCGTTTCGACCTGTTCGATTTCACCCATGGCATTTTACTTGTCATTGGTTTCTCTGGCTCTCTTTCTGTTAAGAATGATGACGATATCTTGGTTGTTGACTTTGACATAAACAGTCTCTTCTCCTTGCCTGATGTGTCGCCATTCGTTATCAGCTTCGTGTGCCTCGTTTCCTTTTTAAAACCGTTCGGTAGCTTCTCTTCTTTGGTCGACTTGGTTTCCGTAATGTTTTTGTCTAGCTCCTTCATGCTGTTGTTGTTGTTTGAGAGATCAGTGTTCATTGTGGATAGCATGTATAGGTGGTCGGATAGTTTCTTTATTTCTTCCGCTAAGTTTTTCCTGACGAGGACGTCTTGTCTCTTGTGTAAGAAGCAAGTGCTGTCGGAAGCTCGCCTTTCGACGGGATTATATTTAGGTGCGGATAAAAAGTTGTGTTCTCTTAGCGGGGGTGGGTCCAGGTCGTCTTCGTCAAATACTACATCGGGGGAGCTGCTAAGAGAGCTTCTAGGTGAAGGAGAGCATCCTCCAATGGAGGAACGTTCACAGTTTCCATTAGCAAGGCTGGTGATTTCGTGTGCTTGGTTGTCGAATACGTATGGTGAGTTGGGGTGTTCGCTCCAGCGTTCGACGAAGAGTCGCAGGTTGTCTTTGGCGACGTCAAGTGGATTCTTGAGCTCAGGGTGGACAGGTGGCGGTGCGTGTGGCGGGAGGTGCGGGGGCGGGGGCCTGCGCTGCAGCCACGCGTGTCGGAGGCATTCAGTGGCGCCCGGCCGCGACCTGCGACAAAGACCCTTGTTACTAGCGCCCAACACCGACACAACAGTTAAGGGGGTGGCGTCTCTAGCTCTATGGGACGGCAACAAGAGGATGGTAGGGCCTAGCTACGCCAACGTGGGGTGCAAGAGGAAATGCGTGCATAAGAAGAAAGTGTCTCAGAGGGATTAATAGGTTAGCTTGAAGATTGGACAGTTTATGCCAGAATTTGGGCCAAAATTGAAAGGAAAGTTACTGGTGGGTTACATATACATTCTCATCTACATCTACACAACTAATATGTACAGGGTTAGATAATTATTGTAAAAGTTAGAACATAATATCTACATCGTGCAATTTTTTATGTAGTGTTAGTTACTAGTGTTGGATAAAACGAGTAACAAGGGTTCTTTATCGTCAGGCTGGTATGTACACAGCTTTAGAAAAATCCGCGATGTTTTGAGATCACACCGGACTTGAAAAATTGCGAGGATTTATAAGGCATTTTAACGAAGATAAAGATTTTTTTTTACACGCATTTTGAACTAAGGTTCTTACGGAAGAAAACTTTATAATTTGTACGGGCTTACTTTAAGACACCAAACCTTTTGCAACAAGAATCATTGTAAAATTGAAGATGTCGAATATAACAAGCCAAAGAACTGTAGCAAAGAAATTGCTCAAGGATAAGGATAAAACGTTCCAAATGCAAGCTATATACGATATTGAACTTTGATACGTTTGCAAAAAGTTGAGTCTCTATTGGGCTTAAAGCCTAAGGCTTTAAACATATATCACAACAGATACTAATCAAGCAAGATACTTACTCTTTGTCTTTAACGAGGAGTTTCTGAATGAAGTCTTTAGCATCGTCCGAGATCTCGGTAAAAGCTTCATCGTCGAAGTCGTATTTAGCGACGGTGACGTTAGCCATTGTTTCTATGTCCGTCTCACCCATGAACGGTGATAGACCTGACAAGCTGGAAAGAGATGGCAAATGTTTTATTGGTGCTATGTTGGTTGGTAGTCAGAAGGAAGTTTCTTTAGATGTTTTGGTAGTCTAGACAGAGGTTATTCAGTAAATGATTTATTTATTGTTTTAAGACCTCTTTCAATTGGACCTTAGATACAACAAATCAATTGACGTACTTTTTATAATCTGTCAAAACGCGATTCTCCCATAGATTTTGTTTAGCAAAAGACAAGAGTGTGACGTCACTTTTGTGCCAAAAGCAATTGGAAAACAAATTTTACAGTTTTACAAATTTTACAGTTCATTGAATATTAGTCGGATTTTCAGGCCTAAATTAAGTTTTCTGAAGAGAAGTTATGTCTTTAAATTATTGGATAAAGGTGTCTTATACCCAATTCCCTGCAAAAGTATAGGTAGGCAATAGGCGTGCCCCCTATTACATGGACTTAAACATAACTGGCGAAATGTGGGTGTATTTATAGGTACACCTCTGCCTAACCCTTTGGGGATTACAGGCGTGCTGTTATGTTAGGTATAGGTACCTACGCAATGCAAAATTTAAGAACCATTTTTTCATCAAGAACAAAATAATACTTACAGAACATAACATATGACTCCCACAGACCACATGTCAGTCCCATAGCCAATCTGGTCGAAGTTGACTACTTCTGGGGCCACAAATTCGGGAGTACCGAACAAGACTTGGAGTTTCTTCTCAGGGTCGTAGAACCTGGCGAGACCGAAGTCTATGATCTTGATGCGGTTTCCTTGCTTTGTCAGGCAAAGGATGTTTTCTGGCTGCAAGAGAAAAGATGAATTAGGACATCGATTATAAAGATCGTTTTCACTTGTAAGTCTGAGAGTTTGGGTCTGCAGTTCGGTTAGTTTCGGATCTGAATGAACTTCTACCTTATCTGTAACGGAATAAATGCGTGAGTGCTGCGTGGAGTATTGCTGTTTATCCGTCTGGCACAACATTTACTAAAGAAAGACAGGAGTTCGAAGTTGTTCTTTGACGTGAGCCATTTTCTTATAATACGTAATTATATAAAATTAACGTTATAACATTTGTAAATCAATCTTAATTATGTACAACTATGTGCCAACTATTTTAATACACACTCACACAACTGTCGTTTGTAAACAAGGCACTTCAAAGTAAATAAAACATAAAAATAATTCGAAAACTAATTGACTACCTTCCGGTAATAGGTAGTCAACAAGCATTCTTATTATTTTTATGTGATTGAAAACTTAACAAAACAAAAATAAAAAATAAATTTCTGCAACATTTCCGACAGATGACAGAAATACGAATTCGAAATTCAAAAGCGACATCTTCAAATAAACTCTGAACTGGCCGGTAATCATAAAAGTCGCGCGCTTTTTTTCCGCCATTTTGATTTATTAGTTGGAAGCGGACCAAGATGGCGATGGCGGGAGTCGGGACCGCAACAGCTGAACAATGTAATCGTTTCTTTATTTACTTTAGTATTTGTACAAACGGAGTTGCGTCTGTATTTATTGTGGGAGTCAAGGGTGAAGCGATTTCGCATTTTCTTTTAGCTTTAAATTGTGTTTTGAAGTAATTATTTCAAGACTAGCGATCGCTCCGGCTTCCCACGGATGCAAACCGGTGGTTTTTCCAAAAAAAATCTTTCATACAATCCTTGTCCGGGAAATTAACGAACACAACAAAAAAGAATCAGCCAAATCGGCCCAACTGTTCTCGAGTATTGCGCTTAGCAACACATTTAGCCATTCATTTTGTTTTATACCGATAGAAGATAGACAAATGTGGGTAGTTATAAAGACCTTCAAATTGTCCTGTTATTTAGTAGTTTTCCTTTTTAGACACACAAATACATACGCCTTTTTCCCATGGGGATAAGCAAAAACCACAGAACCTGCTACGATCCTTACATACCTACTCCTTTCGCCTCATCCACTTTCATACATCTCGTCATACAAGCACGCCAGTTACGAGTAGTTTAGAATGTTAACTTTTACACTTGGGAAACCATCACCAATGTCATAGCCCGTCTGCTACTCTTTGTATTTACAGTGTGTATCTATGTGTGCCTATCTAATATACCTAGGCACTAACATTCACCGAGTAACGGCAATCCAAACAGCAGTAATCCATTTACAATGATATTAAAAACATTCTCTCACAGTCATACATTAGAAGTGAACTAAGAGGGATGTCCCAGAAAAACAAACAAAAAGAGATTTTGGCGACTCATTACTGACGACCACCGACGAATTTCTATTAGTGTATGCAGATGACGAACATCGAAAGATCCTAAGCACATGACATCATTGTACTATTTCAGACCTTAGTCATATTATAAATAGAAAAAATCCTTTCCATTATGTGCAATTATTTTGGTTACGTCATATTTTTAAAGGAGACTAATTGGGTATTTGACACCCCAATTGACATAATTTTTATGATCTGTCAAAAGGCGATTCTCTCATCGATTTTGTATGACAATTAGTAGAATTGCCTCCCATACCTAATAGCCTTCACTAAAGGGAAGTAGCCCTTTTTAGATCAGGGTTCTATACAGCCTTTTTATTAAAAAAAAAACAACTGATCCATAGATTTTGTTTTGTTGCCTTTTTTTTGTAGGGAACAGTTGTTTGGCTTTTAATAAGTATTTAAGTGTTGGTTCCATAGCTAAAGTTGTTCGATACCATGAATACCCTATTACCCCCTCAAAAATGTGAAGCATGAAAGTCAACCAGTAGGTATGGTGACAAGCTACGTGTCTAAGGGCTAGTTTTTCAATCGTCAGATAACTCTTAACGGAGAGATAAATATGGCGATTTGACAGCTTTTCTATAGAAAATATATCAAACTGTCATATTTATTCGTTGGATAAAAGTTATCTGTCTATTGAAAAATCAGCCCTTAATGATTAATTCGTCAATTTAGTTCAGAAAATTAGGTACAATGTGTTTCAACTCTTATGATTCATCATTACGTCAACATGAATTATTTCACTTCACGCTATTTTTAATTACCTAGTCTTGAATGTCCTATCATTTTAAGTGATTCTTTTTTATAGCCTCGTTGGTCTAGTGGTCGCAAAGCGCGATTACTGCTGGTCTTGGTTTCGATTCCTAGGTTTGGCAAAGTGTTATTGGGTTTTTCCATCAGGAACTTCTCATTAACAGCCTCGGAGTGCTTAGGTGGTGGCAATAGGCTCGCCCCTTATTAGATGGTACTTAAACATAACTGGCGAAATGTGGGTTTACTAATGGGTACACCTCTGCTTTACCCTTCGGGGATTACAGGCGTTATGTTATGTTGTTCTTATAGCTAAAAGGATTACATTGGCTTCATTGTTTCCGAAAACCGATTGCTTTGAATCTGTCATCACCTCTGAGATTTTGAACGTTTTTAATTTGTAGAATTCAAACGTACCTTCATATCCAGATGCAGAATATTCTGCCGGTGCACGAATTCGATGCCCTCGCATATCTGTCGCATGAACACCGTGCATGCTCGCTCCGTCAGCACGAAATCTTCGTCTATGACGCGCTCGAACAACTCACCGCCGGTGATTCTGGAAAAAAGAAAGAAAGAAAATGAAAATATGTTAAAGATCCTGATCATCCTGATTTTATACATATAAGAGAAATTGTTTTGTTCAAAATTAGAATCAGGGCTTAATTGATCTCCGAAAATGCAAGAAGATAAAGATTTTCGGAGACATTGCCAGTTCAATTTGTGCTTGTGAAGGTAATAATTGTAGATTCTGCAAAGGAGCTAAATTACAATCCGTAATTGGGCCAGGCAGTAACATGTAGGTATGTAAAGTATTTTTTCTCTTTTTCAAACGTTGTGTGAAGCTGCACTAGGGTTTTCTGCTGTATCGTGGGCTCGTTTACAAACATATAAACTCACATACACAAACAACCAGACCCAGAACCTCATCAGGTTATAAAATACTAGCTGTCCGCCGCGGTTACACCCGCGTCTTTGGTTACTGCTCCGCTCCCGTAGGTTGTAGCGTAATGGTATATAGCCTATAGCCTTCCTCGATAAATGGACTACCCAACACTGAAAGAATAATTCAAATCGGACCAGTAGTTCCAGAGATTAGCGCGTTCAAACAAACAAACAAACACTGCAGCTTTATAATATTAGTATAGATTTGTTCCATGCGACACGCAACAGGGCAGCCTATTGTACCTATCACCAAAATTGAAATAAAGTACGTCATTATTTTCAACGCAACCCCGAATATTCGCGTAGTATTCTTATTACGATCGTGTAAACGGACACAAATCCGAGGCTATTACTGCTAATAGCCAGCGTTAAACACCTCAACCTCGTAAAACGGACACAAACTACGGTTTATTGCATTACTACTTGAATAACGTGGTGCCGCTTGGATTTGGGAGAAAAAATATATTATGATGTTTGGTAAAGATTGCGATTTTGGAAGAGATATCAGACCTGATAGATGTAGCAAGCCTAGAGGCAGAAGACCCTATCTAATACCCCAGAATTAGGAAGAATGATTTCACTCACTCAGAAAATTGACATTATGTATACCTACCTATGCAATTCGACTCAACCCTCTAAATAAATATCTACCTCCGTCTCCACGCTTGCTCATGCATGCTACTAGATGGGGAAATTGACTGTTCTTTCTTGGACAATCTTCAATGTCTTTTACGAGGGGTTTATTAGACATTAATTCTACACGAAGTCATTTCTGGACCTTTCCCAATTATTACCCGTTTTTCCGCGTTCCGCATTATCGACGTCCAAAGATAGATCTTCCAAATTAGTCCTTATTTCTTGGAATGCACGCTGAGGCTCTGTTCGCCGTTAAAGGACGAGGCGTACTCGTGCACTATCGATAATATGTAAAGTGCATTTGTTATCACAAGGCCAGAATGGCCGGCACCTAAGCTTTAGAATTCGAGCTATGTGTGAGTCATCCACCCAATATTATCTTCAGACGCCATTGACAAGCTTCCTCCTTACAATTACGTATTCAAGTGATTACAAAATAAACCATTGTTGTTCTTACAGCATCGAAAAATAAATAAATAACCAATGCCTACGCAAAAAAACAGACGTAACACAAGAAAATACGTATTTATATATGTATAGACAAACTACGAAATTGCACGACCGAAGCGTGCTTTGGGTAAGGTTGCCAAAAAAATAAGATGATCGAAATAAGCATCGACGGGTGCGTTGGCGCCAAAATAAACTTAAATAGAGGTGTTGAAGGTTGATGTCAGGCCGTTTGTTCGTGTTTATCGATGTTGCTGGCTTTAAAAATGTTGTTATACGTTCCTGAGGAACCATAAAATGTTGTGATACTTATTCTCAATTCGACCCACGGGATAGTTATCAAAACCCAAGGCCCTGAATGCCACCGACGCAGGCCTTTCTGCGGTCACCAACCCGAGCAAGTGGGAACATTATCTCTTTTTGGAAGATATCACAGAAACCCCGACATTTAGAAGTCGAAATCCAAATCCAGAATGACCATTAAATCGCCCTAAGCCTTAATGCATTCTTGAAACCGCATTCCTGGACCGAAAACCAGTCTGTAATCTTCCTTTGGCTGTTAACGTTTTTACTTTAAAATGGTGTTTCGGAGTTCCGTGTAGGTCGTCAACGCGACGCTATTCGACCACGTCCTTAGCATACACGTGCACGAATACGTTAATAGTGCTTTAGTAATGTTTCGGAAAGGCTGACGAAGTGGGAACTAACTGTTCTTTATTTTAGCGATGACTGTTTCTCTTTGTGTGTGAGCTGTTAGAAAGAGACGGGATTTTTTGCTTGAAAGAACAGGACGAGGTTGTTGTCCTGCTAAATTGAGGTTAAAAATTATTTATTTCAATCAAAATCGTAAATAACTTTATAATGATTAACGTAAACACAAAACTTATAAATACATAATAATATTATAAAGTATGTACAATTTATGAAAACAAAGGAGGAAGCTTATAGGGCGTCAAAAAACTTGTCAGCATCGCTGTTAATGGGGCAAATGCAAGTCAAGCAATATAAGAAGGAATTCCACACATTTCGGGAAACTTTTTAAGCATTTCGGAGACTTCGTTATGCTCCTAGCAACAGCCGTCAATAACCCCAAAAACATGTTTGTTTAAATTGCTAAAAAGCGCTTAAAATCTCATTTACATCTAACTCTACCTAGTATGTTTTGTGTACCTAAACAATATAATTTAATCAATAGCCGTAAACGCGAAATTAGCGATAAAACTCAACGGCTTTTGAAACGTTTACAACGGTTTGACTGTGGCACACTTTCACCCAAGTCCTGTATGGCTAGAGCTTTTTGTAATGCAATATTGGTTAACGCCTTCACGGCACTATAGAGGTCAATGTTTTATAGCTACTGTGTTTAATGACGAGCAGACGATAGCTAGAGAAAGCAAAGCTGGTGCACCTGAAGTGGGCGATAGACGTAGGATATACAAGCAAGTAATAATAACTATAATATTCTCCAGACTAATTCCGGTCACGGCGGCCAAAAATTATGATCGTGCACAAGACTGTGCGCAAACACAGATGCAGTTCCGTCTTGCCTTTCTCTCAAAGTCCGATGGGACGGCACTCTGACCTGACCGGGGAGACATTAGGAGCAGGACCAATGGCTATACGTGCTTTCGGAGGCACGGGTGTCTACCAAGGACTCAGCATTTGCGTTTGGGACTACGAGACCTGCGGTCTAGTCTAGGTCAGAGGCGACAGAAACAATGGAGTGAGCTTCCCCAGCAGAAGCCTGTTCACTGTAACTTTGAAGAGATTAGAGTCGTATGCGTTCGGAAACGCTTAGTGCTTATAAGACTTAAAGTACTGTAGTTTAGACTTTCACAGCCGGGACACATTATTGGGAAGCCTAAATACCTACAGGTTAAACCCATAACCCTTTTTTTGGGTTTCACCGCAGTCTGGTTAAAAGAGCTGTTAATAAAGACATTTTATCTTCAATGAAAACGTTCGATTCAAATAATGGACAAGACAGCGTTCCAAAGTTTTTAAAATCCATTTTATTTGCAGAAGCACGTTCGGTCCGTATTTCGCAATAAAAATTCAAAATAGCGAACAATAGTCACAGTGCAATGGAGTTACTAGGTCAGAACATAAATATGTATATTTTTATAAATTCGCAATTTATGTTTTATGCTGTATGATTCACCATGCCAATATATGAGACTAGCTGCTGTCCGCGACTTCGTACGCGTGGTTTCCGAAGGCATGTAAGTTGATTTGACAGGAGACGTCACCTAAGAATGTATTTGACTTTGACTTCCAGGTGGAAAAAGTCGCGGGTAAACCTGGTGTATATGTCGCAGTTGCATTGAACTAGTTAAAATAGCCGTTCAATTGCACAGCTAGTCCTTTCATTGAACAACGCCATTCAACTACCCGTCTAAATGTCGATCAGTCGAGTGGCTGAACACAAAGTTCAACAACTACACGACAAGTACAGCTAACGACGCTCGAGTTAAATGTTAATTTGCTAGTCAGATCGACGGAAACTAGCCTTTGTTCAATAAGAGGGCTAGCCGTGCAATTGAACGGCTATTTTAAGCAATTCCACAAAATGAGTCGAGACTATCCAATAGGCAGATTCCCGCTCTATGAAAACAATTATTAATGTAGCGAGGACAAAACAATTTAAGTGTACTGAAAATGACACACAGTTGAACTATTGTCAATGATAGGTTACCTATAGGTAGGTACACAATTTTGTTTGTTTGTAGTGCGCGCACTGATTTATGCAAGGAATGCTAGATCTATTGTTCATAGATCGTGCAATAGCATCATCTAAAAATAGAACGCACGGTCTCTTGTCGTGGGTGTCAATACCTACGGACTTAGACTTATGGTCAGCAATATTCTCGATTGCTTGAGCAGTTTTTATTAGTTAATTGATAATGAACCAAAATGCAACAGGAATAGAGTTTAGAATTACGTAATTGCGTGCAAGATAATATTTTTTTTTGTGATGAATGTATTTTATTTGATTTATTTTCAAACGTGAGTCAGGCTTTGTTTTAAACCCTGTAAGCACATAAACACGTGAAAATTTGCTTCCATTTGCGTACTTCAGTAACAAATGGTTTTATTTTCAACGTTCAACCGACAGACAGGTTTCAAACAAAGCGTTCAAATAGCAAAATAATTGTGAACTAAGAGCTAGGTTTACCACGTGGATTTGAATGTCGCCAATGTAAATAAAATGGTCAATTTTGTATATGTTTGGATATTTAGAGATGACTTCGATTTAGGACCCAATGGTGCTGCAGCTTGCAGAATAACCTGCTTGCCTCTTCAGTCATTTATCAGCTATCCTTTGAGGAAGATTTGCATGTCTATCTTCAGTTTGGATATATTGGACAACAGTGCATGTTTTCAAGGTTGCAGTTGCCTATTCATCAAAGATGTGCTTTTTATTTTTTAAGGATGGGATATCATCAAGTGACTCCTTTCGCTCTAGACAGATCGGAAGGGAGTGTCAGACTCTTACTGAAACCTGGAACCTATCGTGTTCCTCCTAATGCCCTTTGCGTTCAAGTGCCACGGTAACTCTTTCGAACAAAAAGACTACTATTCGTGACACTTAAACGACAACAAGCTCACTTAAACGAACACACGCAATCAATCAATCTGCCTAGCCTTTTCCCGACTATGTTGGAGGCGGCTTCCAGTCCTGTCTGGATGCAGTTGAATAGGTACCAGTATTTTACATGGAGCGACTGCCTATCTGACCTCCACAACTCAGTAGCTGGGTACTACGTACCCCATGATAAGACTGGTCGTCAGACTTTCGGCAACTAGCTATTTTATTACCGTCTACCCTTTAAGTTTCGTCGGAAAACGTTGAATTACAGAAGTTAAATTATTTTATGAACAAAAAAGATTGTTCACAAAATTGTTAGCTGTCGTAATCAATTTATTTAACAACGACAATAATTATTATTTACGTGTTACGATCCGGCTGTGATTCAAGTGCTGTTCATTCCAAATTGTTCGGACTGTGTGGAGGAATGTTGTCTGGTGCCAAATAATACGAATGGCACATACCTATGTCCAAAAAGTTTATTACCTTCAGATCTTTGTACAGTGGGCTGTAAAGATGCATTTTATAGACTTTTTATTGGAGATCTTCGATTATCTGACAAGATTTAAGATAACTTGACTTGATATGTGCCTCGTAAAGGACGTAAGTATATATGTTTATCTGGCGAGACTGGCAAAATTCTTTCCTTGACCCATAACTGCGGCTAAAAATAGGTAGGTACACATTCCTGAGATGCTACTAACTTTTTTCTTGTTGGGACGGCCCTGACTCGACTATCTGCGAGTTACGGAGCATCAACGTCGGATTTTTCCGTTTACCAATACGTTGTGTTTACTTCTCGCGCGTTAACGTCATCTGCTCATTTAAATTTAGAATGTTTGAATGGGGAGGAACGTCGACAGCTGATTCTGACCAACGCTTTTTGTTTTTCACGATGACGTCATTGTTACGGTGCTTTGGGCCTCTCGTAAGCGCGCGATGTAAAGGTAATATAAATTCGATTCGATTTTCAAATTGGAAATAATATTTTAGTACATAATTATTTAGTTAGTTTGGAGACTATCAATGGGTAATATTTATTGTGCTTATCGCATTAAATTTAAACCAAAATGCTATAGGGTAGTCGTATTTTTCATTCGAAATTCGACTTTTATCGAATATCGAGGGGCACGGCAGTGCCCCCGCCAAGTTTATTTTATACGTTAGCTACGCGTTCATGCGCACTTGCGCAGGCCCTCTGGCGTTAACATTTCCGAATTTATAGCTTGCTCCGTGAACAGTTTTGACGTAAGCAGAAGCGTCGGTTATTCAGATAAGTCGGATATGTAAACAGTTGTAGAGCTACTGGATACATAAACATTATTGTTATAAAACTGAAAGTCCGTTAATACCGTACGTCATTAGAAATAGAAGACTAGGTAATATACGGGATTATAAACAAAACAGCTTCAGACGATGATCAATCAATGTCATAACACCAATCTATGTTTACATTATTAGTTTTTGTGCAGATGTTCTCGAGATAGGATCGAAACTCATGCAAACATGTCAGAGTCCTTTATTTTAGTAATTTCTTTGATGTTTTTCAAAGTAAAAAAAACTACAAATGTATAACCGAGGACCTATTGTCCTCGGTTATACATTTGTAGTTTTTTGGCCAGTTTTTAGCCTTATTACTAAAGGCGTAAGGATGAAAAATGATTCACCGCAGTTGCCCGCTATTGTAGGTACCTTGTATACAGGCTGAAAAATATGAAAAAGAAAATCAGCTGGTTCCTACAAAAATGTACCTACTACTACCTACTACACGATCAAAATTTATGGAACAGCTGTTTTTTTTTTACTTTTACGGCCTGTTAGATTTGTTGTGATTAAAACACCAACTGTAGGTACCTATATTAAAATATGAAATTAAATTAAATAAAAAGTAATTTATAATTTATATTTAGAAAAAACATATTCTATATAATATAATATCTAATATTATACCTGTTAGTCAGCGAAAAGTCATAAGATTTTAAATAAAATAAATTAAAAAAGTTATTTTAAGTGTCGCATCGTCTTATTGTTAATCATTTTCAGTGAACGCATCCACTTGTGACAGGGTTGCCAAATTTAAAAAATAAAAATAGATTTAGAGGTATATCTTAGTGTGGCCAAAAAGGAAATTATGCAATTAACTAGTTAGTAAATTGTGTATTGTGTGGTCACATGTTTAATGTGAAGATGGACACTTGGCAGAGCTTCTAAGACGGTAGAATTAGGCAGAGTAAGGTATGTAATAGACATGTCAACACTAAGAGTAGGTACGGAAAGAGAGTAGGCAGATCTATTCAGTGTTTGATTTAGGGTTGTAGGAAGATTAAAGAGTTCAATAAATAACGAACAAAGCCAACAGCAGCTGACGTTTTATTTCCATAGTTTTGCAAAGTTTTTGCAAGAAAACTTGGGCAGTAATCAAAAAAAGATGATTATGATTCGATAACACAGACATGGTTCTGAGGGGAAAAGGCCAATGAGAGTTTTAAAGACACAAAATAAAAATAAAATAAATCTTTACTAATATAATAAAGCTTTGAGTTTTTTGTTTGTCTGTTTGAACGCGTTAATCTTTGAAACTGCCAGTCGGAATGGAAAAAATCTTTTTTTTTTTTAATAGGATAGCCAGATTCGTGAGGAATAGCATAGACTTAGACTATATAATATCACGCTCCGACCCACGGGAGTGGAGCAGTAACCAAGGAACTTAACGCGGTTGAAAAATACCATGCGAAGTCGCGGGCAGAAGGAAAATGTTTTCACATTGACTCCAGATTAGGCAAGGACAAGGCAACCCTATTTTTTAATATATTTTACAGCTTCTTCTCTTCTTCTTCTCTGTATGAGAAGAGGCCTTTGCCCTGCAGTGGGACAGTATAGGCTCGTATTATTATTATTCTACAGCTTATAATATCGTCTCTTGTCATTTTTGTACCGTGGTACGTAGGTACTTTATTTCTTCAAACAACGTAGAAAGTGTTTATAAAAAAAGAAATAAGCGTTGACAACTAGCAGCCCTGTCAACTTGGTGCGAATGGCGTCGCGTGGCCGTGCGCCAACTATGCGCCGCCCGCCGCAACATCTGACGTGGTTTGACGCCGCGATACTGTATCTGTGGAGTGGCCGTCGCCATTTACGGGTTACACTTTGGCGCGCTTTTATATCAGGATATGCGTCACAGAGGAAGACAAAGACGGTATTCAAGATAGGTTCATTGAGGGTTCGAATTCAAAGTTGAAGATAGAGAGGCCTTTTAAATACACTGAGTACCTACTACGACTTAATTTACAACCGTTTTTTATTTTTTATTTTTTTATACAGGGCCGCATTTAGTGCCGCTTGAATGGGTGCATAATTTGCAAGTGATTAAAGTTTTTATATAATTAATTGCGAAAACAGCTGTTAAAGAAGATGATAATAGAAAAAAAATGCAATCACATTGAGGATATTAATTGCGACCATTACCAAATTAAGGAATTATATTTTAATTGATACTAAGAAGTTAGCAATCACCATATCGTTGGTCCTACCGCAACAATCCTTATTTGGGTGTCTCCAAATTAAGCAAAGTTGACGAACCCTATGACTAGTGCAGTGCAGTGCAATTCCCGTACTCATCGCGGTTAACCGCAGAACAAGCGATAAGAAAACCACCTCATGTTTGTTTAACTGTACATTCGTGTTACTTTCCAATAGTAAAGTAATACTACACAGTTTCTTGTGACTCATCACTTGACTGACTTTCACCTTTTTGACATGTCGCTGATCTGATTTACGTATGTATGTAAGTAGTTACAAAAAGTTTGTACCTAAATGTAGTCTCAAATGAAAGCATTTAACATAATGCTCTCCTGTTATTTATTCTCGTGTTTTCACCTGTGGGTGGAAGTCATTTTGGGAATGTCAGACTAATTTGCATGAAATGTCGGGCTGCCTGACTAACGTAATCAATTAAACAACAATTTAGTTGAGTCATACTATACCTAATTAAAGTATCATCAAAATATAATTATGACGAACAGCTACCTGCAAATGTTTCATTAATAAGATAAATAGAACAGACGAGTTATCCAGATGAGTTCATGTCATACTATTTACTATCAGTATGACGTCACGGTATAAAAGTGAAAATTCCATAATTAATGTGTAACGGGCGTAGTCGCACCTGTCAGCACACGCGGTCTGTCAACGAACGACCAAATTACACCTGGATTATTCATAATTACTATTTATAGAAGACTTAGTCAAGTACAGGAAGGAATCTCCGTTGTAGTGTAAAAAATAACATATTCTAATTAAAAGCGATGACAGCTAAAACTCTAACAAAGATGCTGATGTATTTTTTGACGTTGTTTATAAAATTTCGTAGTCATTAGAATTCCATAT
Organism: Hoplodrina blanda; assembly: GCA_949316365.1. Classification (NCBI taxonomy): domain Eukaryota; kingdom Metazoa; phylum Arthropoda; class Insecta; order Lepidoptera; family Noctuidae; genus Hoplodrina; species Hoplodrina blanda. The sequence continues at coordinate 10,673,297 of OX438564.1, forward strand.
TGAATTTTGCTAATGATAATTTTTGGGTGTATGTTTCCAGGCACATTAGCGTGCCCTTCAAAGATTTTAAAACAAAGATGATTTCAGCGCTAACAGATGCTTCCATTAACCTACAAAATGACAAGCAGAAAAAAATAAGACATTGTACGAGTAAGTTTGAGAGTGACAGCAAATGGTGATAAATAATGCCAACTTAAGATCATTTAGTAAAACAATAAAATGGAAACAAATGGCCTAGAATTCCGGCACGTCAAAATTACGGGCGTCCTTAACCTACATCTGGAGTCAAACTTAAACCTGATATTGTCCAGGTTTTGCGAGTATGACTCAACGTGTGAAGCTACCGTTTTGAATGAACTGGTAAAATCGAAATGCAACGAACGATGTTTGTACAAACGAATCCAGAACCACCTACGAGTGTGTATGATAAATTACAAAAAAATAAAATCCTGTGAAAAGCTACACAGTGGAAGATACAAATAAACTGGCATGACGGAAGCTTCAGAATCGTCTCTCCTCTTGTTATTCCGCGAGTGTCGTGTGATACTGTGATTATTTAGATATTTGCGCACAGTATTTATTATAAAAGAAAGGTCGTTGAATAAAATTAGATAAACACGCATCTGGTATGTCCCACGCCATATGGACAGTCGTGGGTAGATTTCTTGGCATTGTTGACTTTCGACTAATTAGAATATATTATGATAGGAGTAATATGAAATTTCACATCCGCTTGTCTATGTTTTAATGAAATGTTGCACGCAAAATATTATTTTCGAATATCGAACAACAAATAAATGCATTTTACCTTTTCTTTCAATCTGTTCTTATCATTTGAATACATGACTTCATTCATGCAATCGAATCAATCGCAGGTTGAAGTGTCGGCAGTTAATAACATTTATAACATCGTTCTCTTATCACACTGGTATTACTTTTAAGTTGAATGGTACTTACAGTTCGAGCACGACACACATGTATTTCCCCCATTCGTAAGCATCATACAGCTGTATGAGCCTTGGATGTCGCAGCCTCCTCATTACGTCTACTTCTCGTTCTACATTCCTTCTTTCATCTCGTCTGCTGACGGACACCAGTTTGGCTGCAAGCTCCAGTCCAGTGCTTCTCTCTCGGCAGAGGTATACGGTACCGAATTTGCCTCTGGAAAAAATGGCAGTGAAAATGAGTGTTAAGACTTTTTACGAAATAGGTTTGAAACCGACAAGTTATGAATAGGATATATCTAATGAAGGTTTGTTGCCAGTCTGTTTCAATGGAATCGTAAAAATAATAACCTAAAGAAGCTCAACAGACATGACACATTTATTTCTCGAGTTTTCCTAAGGGCCTCCATCAACTATGAATTCAATCTGATTTGCCTAAATGTCAGTTACAACACAAAAGCATCACGAAGATTTATGAAAGAGAGAACAATCTCGACAAAGTGCTTTTAATAGATTCGAATGCAGATCTAAGAAAATGAATTACGTATAGGTCTTGTGATAAGGAAAGTCATTACAATGGTAAGATTAATTCCATAGCAAACGAAAACCTTCCAGATGGAGAATTGTTGCGTAACGAAAATCATTTATTAAGTTCTACGTTCAAGTCGATAAGTGAACATTAATAAACTATTTAGTGAATCATATATAGCTTTAGTTCCATTATTGTTTCCACCTGTTTTATTATTTATGAGTCATGTAACGAGGAACCTTTATGTGTACGCGTTTGGACTATCGATTCCGACATTAAATTTAGTGGGATCTAATTATAAGGCGATTACGTATGGTACTGGCATTGTCTTCGCGTGAATGTGCCATGTTTCAAATTTATAACAAGGTATTTTAATGTTACGTGGAGAACGTCCTAGGAAAACGAACGATTTAAATAGCAATGATTATAGCACGAGGAATTTAGGAATGAATAATTCAGACTGTCAACAATTCAGAATGGGATAATTTAACAAAATAATGGAATAACGTGTGTGGAGACTTAACGTAGCCGAAAGTAACATGTTCTTCCCATCATTGGTATCATTCTTTTGTTATAGATCAAATCTAGGAACCTTCTGGTAACGGAGATATTAAAGTTCAAAGTTTTGACACGTTTTTTTACGAGATTCAGTTTTAAATATTATAACTAAACTTTAAATCCTGCTACGATCCCAATACTGTTACACACTATGACTAAGAGTGATTTTTCACACCAAAAAAAGTCGTTTCCAAGCAAACATTTTTGCTCAAAGTTACTTAGTCTGATGTACAGAATAAGTACTTAACGGTTATGTGAAGTGTCTTGTCATACCCCATTGCCTGCTATATTTAGGCATTGAGACCAATAGAGAAAACAGTGGGTACCAATTACTGAATCATGTTTATCTATTTAGTATCCTGCCTACTTAAAAATCAGACAAACACTCGATAACCAAATCGCATTGGTATCTTAAAGTCAACAACTCAACAACCCACACAGTGTAAAGTACTCTTTGTTGGTTTTGTATACTTTCTATAGTCAACTTACTTCATGTAAATTGACATGTCCGATACAATTGCGATAGCTTATCGTCATAATCATTGTATAAATACATTTTATGTGTTCAACAAACACTTATTGTAGTCTGAGTAATGCATTTGATAAACTCACCTGCCGATCTCTGAGAGCATTTCATAAAATTCATTAACATCGGTGCTTCTTTTGATTGAGACATCGCGACACGGGAAGGGTGGCTCGATCTCTGTAAAAAATAAGACAAAATTAAAGATGTTTTAAAGGAAAGTATGGTACAGTTGATGCTGGAAAGCGTTGGAGTACCCCAAGGAGAATGTTGGGGCCAATAAAAAAAAAAAACTTTTATTGAAAGTTTTTAGTGGAAGGAATATCGTTATCGTGACGCAATCCTTTACAATGGATTTAGTTTATAATTCCAGATGACTTGAGATGGCACTGGGCTGAAAATTTTTGAAGGGTATTTAAAAATATTTTTCTTTCGGCAACTCTTATACGATCAAATGTATGACCGGAAAAATTACGAAATAGTTAAAGTCTGGAAGGTCACGAAGTCTCTTCCACCGTGCTGGTCCTTGAATATTTTGGATAGCCCTGACCTGAGACATCGTATCATCTGCCGTTATCCAGATTGCTTATCTCTTATCACTACTAGCAGTAGTAGTGTTCTACTGCACTTCACGTGCTCTGCTGACCTTTTTAACTTCTTTATCGCGCGGAAACAAGATGAAACGGTGCTATTATGGTCACCTTTGTAAGTTTCCTTTTTGTTACTGTAACGGCATGCATGATTGATGATAATGATGTATTTTTGAATTCGATTGAATTACTGGGAGATTGGCTTTTATTTCTAAAACGAACTTTTGTTATAATTTATTTTTCAGAAAATCAGCGCCATCTCTTGTAACTCAACGAACTATGATTATTGAATAGATATTTTTTGCTAACAACTTTATAAATTATTGACCGTAAAATAAGCCTATTATGTGTTATTGTTCGCTGTTGTACAAAATCGTTTTATCTTGCAGATTGTCATAATCCTTCTCTGTAATTAACTTGATTAGTTTTTGTACCTTGTATTAATAAACAGACCAAAATCCAATGTATAAAATGAAGGGACTAATTTTAATCTCATCGCGATAAAGACAAACCTAGGTGTGTAATACAGGTAGGTACGTTAGATAAATATCCAGTAAAGTCTAACACAGGTGTGTATTATTGTAGATATCCTACGAGCCAATCTGTATGCTTCACCTTAGCTACCTTAGCTCTGCTATGGCATGGTAGTCACGTCAACGAATATTTTATATGGAGAAACAGGGTTCGAGCACTCCTCGCATCGTCTACTAGACACTTTTATCGTTGTTGCAAGCAAAATCTACGCTAGCGTAAATATTGTGGTGACATTTCACACTCTAGATAAGATAAGTTAGGAAAATTACTTCATCACCTCAGTAATGTCATAGGTCCTATCTAATATTATTACTAGAGGTTGCAATCGAATATTCGAATATTCGAATTATTCGAATTTGCTTTCCAAATTTATATTCGAATAGCAAATAAATATGTATTCGAATATTCGAATATTATACTACCAAAAAAATTACTAGTCTAATTCTATGTTGCAGAACTTAAAATTTGTTGTTGGCAACACTGCTTGACGGTTTGACTTGACTGACGCCATTTTGTTGCGTTTATTCACTTACAGAACGCGTTGTTGTTAATTTCAATGACAAGCCTTTCAGAAACTTTGTTAAATTTTATTTGATTTTTCCAATTTTAATTTTAATTGTCCAATTTTATTATGTTTTCATTTTAATTTTCTAATTGACGCTATTACATTGTTGTTTTTTTTTTTTATTTGATTTTTCCAATTTTAATTTTATGTGTCCAATTTCATTATTTTTTTATTTAATTTTTATAATTGTTGCTAAGACATTGTTTTTTTTTATAAATAAATAAAAGGCTGATTTTTAAGTGATTTTTTCATATTTTTAAAATATTCGAATATTCGAATAATATTCGAACATCACTGAAAAAATATTCGAATATTCGAAAATCAAAATTATCGAATTTTTGCAACCTCTAATTATTACACCCAGTAAAATTACGACGTCATTCAAATCACGATGCAATTCGTTTTATCAAGTCAATAAATTACATCTACAAATAGCGGACATGCAAAAAACTGTCCTCAACACATTTTTCAGTCTAATTAATTACGATTCTCGATTGTTCTATAGCAAAAATAAAAAAAAGACAATAATAAACTTACGATTGCACCCACTAATGCGTCATGCATCATTTTGGCAGCAAGTCAAGAAGTAAAAAACGCGTGTCGAGCACGACATTGCGATTTTTGGAGTGCCTGTCTATTGTTTAGTCTGACCAACATGTGTTCATCGTTTTTGCCGTATCTTGTTTACATATTTTTGTACCCGGCAAGAGTTTGGCTTGTTTAGTTAATTTTCAATGGTAATCAACCTAATTTTGTATGTTAATTTCGTTATTTTGTAAAGTTTTGGAGTCTGTATTTGGATAGGCTGGTAAATTTATAGTTTTGATGCTAATTAACAAGTTTAATTTAGTTGGTTTCAGTTTAATCATTGTAAGTTAGGTTGTTTTGGAATTTGCTTACAACTTAAACCTGTTTTTTTTCTTTCACTCACTGTTTATTTTGTTACTTATGGCCTCCAAACCTACCTATAGAAACGCACGCTTGGTACTACGCATTATTAATCTTATCGTATCTTTACGTTATTCACGTAAAAATTCTTTGTTAAACACAAATACAATCATCCTTTGCAAATAATATATAGTATTTTTTTTAAATATTTAATGATAACCATACAATGTCATTTAAACAAAAAATATAGCTTTAAAATAAAATTGCATAACATAACATTTAATTAGAACTAACTGCAAATTACAAAATTATTTGTTAAGTATGGATTAATAATAAAAAAATATTTTATAACTACATTTTTCTATGCACCCATTGTAGTCAGCCCTAATCCGCCCCTGTAGTAATATTAATAGTAGGCACACAATAGTACTAATATAGTTCAACCTTACTACATTGGACAGTGCACGGGGTGAACGCACCGCAGACGCCTTTGACGCGTTCATCCACCTTTACAACAAGAACTGATTAGTCATCGATTTTATATAGTCAGATCTTCAACGAATATTTATTATTGAGCTATATGCAACAAATTGCATTGCCTGAATAACAAAAATAGGTAGGTAAGTACCTAACAGCTGCGAAGACTCCATAGATAGCTATCGTCATCGGTCGCCGATGGTCCAGAGGAGAGGGGGGGGGGGGGGGTGAAATAAATGGAGGATGGGGAAAGTATGAATTGTGGATAGGTACAGATCATACAGACGAGAATTAACATAGTAATTGGAATAGGATTAGTAAATTCATTGGCGTTTCGACGTGTAGAAATGATCAGTCAAGCATTTTCGGTTGGTTACGTTTTTGATCTCGGGGGTAATGACCATTAAGCATTTTCTACTAGTCAACCAAGAGTACCTAGTGAAGACGGGTGCATTTATTTTAACAAGACGGGTGCATTTTGTTTAACGGGTCGTGTGCATTTCGTTTAACAAGACAGGTGCATTTTGTTTAACAAGACGGGTGCATCTTGTTTAACGAGACGGGTGCATTTTATTTAGCGTGACGGGTGCATTTTGTTTAACGGGTCGTGTGCATTTCGTTTAACAAGACGGGTGCATTTTGTTTAACAACATGGGTGCATTTTGTTTAACGAGACTGGTGCATTTTGTTTAACAACACAGGTGGCTTTTGTTTAACGAGACGGTTTAAGAAAACGCTGAATTTTTTTTTGGAAAAAAATAAATACCTACCTAAGAAGTGATGAAATATAATAGTATTATTCATTAAATAATTAGTCGTAGTAAACAAGAAACTAAAGTGTGTTTTTCAAACGTTTAATAGCTACCATAAACGTAGCTGATGTTTTATGGGTTTACCATAAATGAAATAGATTTTGGTAAAGACAAAAAAATAGGTGGTTTCCTTATTCAGACTTATTTAAGACCTTGAAGATTTTGTATTGACAGTGTTAAATTAATGTAATGGAGGATTCCTAAAATATTCGGATTTATTTCTATTCTAGCTGGATAACCTAACTAAATGCCTAAGAACAGAATTATGAAATCCAAGCTTGAAATTCATGCGACAACATAACCAATGAGGCAACGACGTAAAAAATATCGTAATAACCCTATTGCGTCGTTTTAGTTATAAAAATAAAATGGTTATGAATGGGTGCGCAGGCGCCGACGAGCAAAGATCTGTCGACCTTCTGCTGCCTAACATCATGCCGGTTGGAAACTTGGCTACTGATCGACACGTGCTCCTATATAATTGTGTTTTATTACTCGCTTCTTTTAAACCAGCTCAAATACTATGACCATGGTGTAAAAACATAATATCACACCTGTAATCCCCGAAGGGTTAGGCAGAGGTGTACCCATTAGTACACCAACATTTCGCCAGTTATGTTTAAGTCCCATGTAATAGGGGGCAAGTAAGCCTATTGCCATCAATCGGGTACAAATCCAGACTAATTAGTAGATACTAACTATAGGTAAAAACCTTCCTCGTGAATCACTCTATCTATTGTAGAAAACTGCCTCAAATTCCGTTGCGTAGTTTAAAAGATCTAAGCACTCTAAGCCTACAGACGGCGGGAAGTGGCTTTGTTTTATACTACTTACTATGTAGAGATTTGGACGTTTTCACGATTTTATTGCATTTTGTGATGGAATGCGAAAAGACAAACATAAACATTCTGTTTGATATAGGTACATAGATAGATCGTTAACCCAGATTTTATAACTGATTAAAGAAAATTAAACGCAATTAGAGACGTTTAAATCATGTCACTGTACTTAATAAAAAAATAATGTCTCACTCACAGACAGGTATAAATTCCTATATCGTATAGCGAATTCAGCTATTAATATAGATTTAGCATCTGCCTGCCATTGTTATAAAGTTATTAATAGTAAAATCGATGTAGCATTTTGTTATTAAAATAGGCCAATCTGTCTGTGTTTTGCATTGCATATGCTTTGTATTGCAATGATTCGGGTATGAAGCTCAAAATTACCATAGTCATCACTTTATGTTGGTTTGTGGTTAGGTTACCAGCGATTTGCTGAGCTGATAAAAAATCCTATTTACTTTCTTTTTGTTTTAATGTTACACATATTTTTATACAATTTTTTGGGGTACCTACGGAACCAAAAAGTTCCGGCGAGACCCTATTACTTAGCCTCCACTGTCTGTCTGTACATCTGTCTGAGCGGGCTGTATCTCATGAACCGTAATAAGTAAGCACTTGGAATTTTCACTAATTACGTAATACTATGGCCGCTATAACTACAATTGTTTAAAGGAAAATAATGTTAAAAATGAAATGGGTTCCTTGTATGTTTTTCGGCGGTTTTAACTCAATCTTAATATTGTACGGTACCCTGAAGTTGTGAGTCCGACCAGTCTTATAAAAACTATTGTTTGTGATTCTTTTACGAAAATATTATGTTAAAGAATACAGACGAATAATTTTACGCTACACTGAATTTTATTTATCTAATACTTGATTCTATTGTTAGGTAAAGGAAAAGATAAATCAATTGTTGTATATTATGTTCAATCGAATGTTTTGATAAAAATATGAGTAGGCAGGTACATAGGTACCTACTTTGCGGAAAATCAATTTTTTTTTGTTGTCATCACTTTTTTATAGGTAAGTATTTATGAACGTTTATTATTACTGTATAATAGAATAAATGCAAAATTACACCTTGTATAATAAAGGCGAAGAGATTTTTTGTTTGTTTAAAAAACGCATCTCTGGAATTACTAGTCTAATGAAAAAAAAAACTTTTTGTATAATAGCTAGATTTAGGACGAATAGTACATGTAGGCTTTATAAAATCACTCTACGGCCTATGGGAACGGATCAGTTACCAAAGACGAAACTTCTTTCTTTATCATGTGGGCAGTAAGGTCTTACGACCCCACACACCCTAGTGCAATGTCAGAGTTTCTAAACCGCCTCAAGGGCCTCTGACATAGGTAGTTTTGAGTGGAACAGCATGTCCAGCAGGTTTCCTCACGATGTCTTGATTCCTTCACCAATGCCAGTGATGTCCAAGATAAAATTTAGAAAGTACCTAGGTACACTTAACACGGGTGAAAAAAAAACGCGGACGAAGTCACAGGGAATAGCTAGTAAATATGTTATAACGACTAATTTTGTTGCTTAAACAATGCGATAACGTGAAAATGTGTTTTCGTCTTCGATGTCATTAACCTTTCACAATAAAATTGTTGTCAAGCGTGTAATTTGCGTACCTACATATTTTCAGATTCCATACCACCTACACATAGTTAGGTAGGTAGGTACTATCCACACTAACATTTCATCATTACTAGCTTCTGCAAGCAACCTCGTCCGATTATATTGTTGATGCGTTGATTTTTTCTCCGGCGTTATGATACGTTTTAGGTTACTGCTCCTCTCCTCGTGAGTCGTAGCGTGCTGTTATACAGGGTAATTGAAGATTTACCCGAAACTTTAAAAGGGGTTATTGAACCTACTCATCATTATGAACAACTTTTACTATGGGACCAAACTTGAAATCATGAAAAAAAGCAGCTGTTCCCTACTAAAATGCTACAACACGATCGTAATGTGTGAAACAGCTGATTTTTTTTTATGACTTCAAGTTTGGTCCCTTGGTAAAAGTTGTTCATAATGATAAGTACAATGACCCCTTTTAAGGTTTCGGGTATATTTTCAATTACCCTGTATAGACTTTTAAACCAGCTCATTCACTCTTGGAAATTCGGAATAGCACAAAAGGGGAACTTAAAAATTACCTTTCATATTTAATTTATTCAAATAACGTGGAACAAAAGTGCTGTTTTTTTTACACTAAGTAATTATATTATCCAACAGTCAGCCCCAAAAAGTGAACCCTATACTGCTTCCTATAGTAATAAAAAAACATGATTGTTTGGATCATCCAGGAATCACATTTAAATATAAACATTTCATGAATACATAGTAATAATTGCAAAATAAAATACATAACCTAAACGAACCATTGACTTATTTAAGTAAAAAAAGTTCACATCCACAGGATGTATGAGTCATACAAAGAATTGAAAGAATGCTATGATTAAAACCTGTGGTATGTAATAGGTACCTAGAAGCCTGGATGCCAAGGGATGTTGGTCGTTGTTTTGTGCATAGCTCAATAATTGACTCAGTAACCTGCCGGTTTGTTGTCTACGACACAGTTACATTAGATAGGTATGGTCCAGTCAAAATAGATATTCAAGGGTACAAAAATTCGCAACAAGTTGAAAATTTGTATGGATGTTGAGAACACCATCATAATATGTGAAAAATCGCCGTCGATTCCACGTGTGCAAAAAAAATATATTCAAGGTCAAACTTCGCAAATATGGGTTTTTTTACACTTTTCAGGAAAACGGTCAGTTTTATCAAAAATAGTTAAGGCAAAAATATAGGTCATGCAATTAAGTACCTAAAGCAATTGCATTTATATTTTTTTCCTAAGAATAGCCATTTGTGAGATATAGCTTTTCAAAAAGTTGAAAATACTAACTTTTTAGACCTATTATTTAGAAACTCTGGGGACAGTAATAGGCTGGTATCAGTCCAGGTTTCCTCACGATGTTTTCCTTCACCGATGTCAGGATATGTTTTCAGAATAGCACTGTGTTGTCGGATTCCGTCTTAACCGAATTTGAATTCCGAACATTCCTGTGACTGAGCTTCGCAATGCTTTGATTGAATTCTGCCAGCATTATTCTCTAGAAATTGATAGTTGCAGGATTGATTTTGTAATTGAGGCCCTTATTAGTAGAAATGACTTAGTTTGTAATAATAATTATAATTGATACTGGCCTGACATAAAGCATTGTTCGTAGACGTATTATTTAAAGAGTGCTTCATTTATCTTTAATTCTTTGGCCTTTTATTTCGAAGGTGTCAAGCAATGACCACAACAAAAAAAAAATCGCAATAATGGGAAGGACATATTGCCTCGTTGGTCTAGTGGTCGCAAAGCATGACTGCTGAGCATGAGGTCTTGGGTTCGATTCCCTGGTTAGGCAAAGTGTTATTGGGTTTTTCCGTCAGAAATTTCTCAGTTGCAGCTCTCGGAGTCTGATGTCCGGTTGATAGCAATAGGCCCGCCCCCTATTACATGGGACTTAAACATAACTGGCGAAATGTGAGTGTACTAATGGGTACACCTCTGCCTAACCCTTCGGGGATTACAGGCGTGATATTATGATGGTGATGACGGGAAGAACATATAGGTATAAGTTTTGGCTTCGTTTAGTGTCTTTTTATACCCCGTATTGCTGAAGTACTGAGTGTGAAGAGATGAGGAAGAATCCATCTGACGTCATTGCCGTCAATAATCGTCATAGGAATGTCATTATGTCTCCACGAGTCATCTGCACGTATTACCAACATGACGACGGAGTGTCATCGAGCGGACGATTCCAAATATTCAGCTCAGTTTAAATAAAGATGGATTCCACTCGCCTGCCAAATATTGTGTTTGTTTACTTTATTTTTATTCTCCCGTCATTTTAGCCTACTACATGTAACGATAATTAACTTTAGATTTTAACCTAGATTTGTGGAATTATTAGAATGTGCTTTAAGTGCTAAGAGTAATTGATGTTGACATAGAATTTTTACGTTTTTTTTTTACACTGACTTTTGTGAGCACTTGTTGAATTCACACATTATGATTAGTCATTTTTATAGAGCTGTAGGAGGTCTTGCGCTAATTGAGTGTTGGTAATTTCTGACTTTAATTAATTAAAATCTTTTGACATTGAGTCAGAATCTCCAATTATTAAGAGTTATTTTATTACTTCATGGCTGGGACATTTTGGTTTTTTGTCACTTGTGTTTTTCTCATTGTTATTTTGGCTATTAAAACTTTAAATAACTAATAATACAGCTGAAGACTTTTTCTGTTTGTTTATTCAAACGCATTAATCTTTGGAACTACCTACCAATCGAATTGGTAAAGTTTGTAAAACATAGCCAGATTAATGTTGAATAGTTGGTTTTATAACATCACGCTATGACCAACGGAAGCGGAGCAGTTACCAAAGACGTAATTTAACGCGAGTGAAAAACTCACACTGTACCTATGTTGAACTGTTATTGCTAAATAGTCCGTTATTTAGCAATAACAGTTTAACAGCTTTTCCTTTCTTTTCTCTCTTTCTTTACATAGGTACATTTAAGACTGCATAAAATAGATTTACAATTAATCAGCGTTAAATACCTATCCAACATTAATACAATTAAAAAATAATGACTTGACTGTGTGGATTAAAATAAGTAGTTCGTTTTGACAGAACTAAACTTACACCCGTATGACCTAGCGTAGCTAATTGTTATTGTGATCAGACACAAATTAATGACACATAAATTAAAAATTTAAACGACCCCCGACGGCGCCCATTTTGGACTGATTTTCATCAAACATAGCTAAGAACAATCCCGACTAATTCACCTTTCAAACAAAATAAACAATAACAAAATTAGTTCATCTGTTCGGGAGCTACGATGCCATAGATAGACACACACACAGACAAGTCAAACTTATAACATCCCGTCGTTTTTGCGTCGGGGGTTATAACAACAGAACCAACCACGGTGACGTCATACTTTTGGCATAAAAATCCGTTATTCGTGATGTATTCTTTATTTGAAAGGGCAATTACTGCGTCTGCCCAGCCTTTGCGTATTTAAAAAGTAATAAAGGAAAGTGTTTAAATAAAATATTACCTCCAACCGGATCTGTTTCGTCCACGTGAATCATTTCTGATGATCTGAAACAATAACATAAGAATTTCAGTATTTCATTTTAAATATTCATACAAATTGCTTTGCTGAAAACTGGTGCTGAAATGTGAATAAATTAAAGATGGCAGTTTTACATAATGATAATGTGTGATGGCCCAGTGGTTATGCATAAGGTTCTAGGGTCGATATCGGGTAAGTCCTATTGAGACTTTTCTATTTCATATGTAACCTACTTTATTTGTACGTTTATTTTGGATTCAGAAAACATCGTGAGAAAACTTGGACTTGGACTTGGCCGTCCACTGCTGAACGTAGGCCTCCTTCGGACTTAATCTTTCTCTCTTTTTCTTTCTTTCTTTCTTTTCTTTTTCTTTTCTTTTTTTCTTTCTTAATCTTTTTTTTTCTTTTTTTTTCGGATAATACATCTGAAGAGTTTTTTGTTTGTCTGTTAAACGCGATAATACCTATGTGACATCCATTCGTATTAGAAAAAAAACTTTTGTATGTGATACCCAGATTCATGAGGAATAATAAGGCTTTATAACATCACGCTAAGATCTACGGGAGCAAAGCAGTAACCAAAGACGTAACTGAACCGCGGGGTATTACCTAGTAATTAATATAAGTCTGAAATTGCCAATCCGCCTTGAGCAAGCGTGGTGATATGCTTGTGTCTTTTCTGTATGAAAAGAGGCTTTTGCCCTACAGTGGGCTAATAATAGGCTGGTATTATTATTAAATATTCATGAAAATTGCTTTGCTGAAAACTGGTAGGTACTAAAATATGTACAAATGAAAGAGGGTAGTCTAACAAATGATAATGTAATATTAAACGTTCAGAGAGCAATTTAGGAATTATTTATGATCTCATTAGTCGTGTTTTAATTCAACCCAAGTAGGTACAGTCAATAAAAGAGATAGGTATCCAGGATCGTCAGATATAGTTGAAGTTTTCTTAGAAACCGATGGATGTCTTCGATTGAAACTTAATTTAATTAATGAACTGTTTGTTATCTACTTTTTAGACTAAATTACATTTAAAAACATCCATCGGTTTTTAAGAAGACTTCAACTATATCTGACGACGCACGAAAGATGAGACTTGACAAGCGTCAGTATTGAGGAGCTTTTTTTTTTTGAGTTGGTAAAAATCATCAAGTGGACTGTCAGCCTTTTACTGACTAAAAAACCACCCTGTTCCTTCTGTTGCCCTTTACGTTCCGGGGCCACGGTATCCTGATAAGATAAGGAGCTTACGCAGGTATGGATGAACGATATACTCGTAGCTATCCATAATTTGTGTATCTATTCAGGGATTTTTCGATGCCATTTAGATTAAAATTCTTAACAATATCACCGATTTATTACGAAATAATACATTTTGTGTTGTATGTCAAGTCTCATCTTTCGTGGCGCGTATTGTACTATCTCTTTTGTTGACTGTACATCAGTGATTGTACTTTTAAAAACACAAATGATGATCATGAACTTTTGGAGCCGACTGCTTTTTATTTGTCTGGACTTGGACTTGTTTTGTTATTATTATTTTTAAACGGTATTGTATACAAATTGTGTTTAGTTATTTCGGCTTATTGCCAGAATGATCTTCTAAACTTGTATTGGGAGTTTACGGGGTAGCAACAATTGTATGCCAGTTTTTTTTGGCTAGTTCGAGTTGTTTTTCTTGAAAATTTGTAAATAATGGAACTTGTTTACTAATTTACACTGCCTCGACTGCATCGTTGGTCTAGTGGTCGCAAAGCGCGACTGCTGCGCATGAGGTCTTGGGTTCGATGTCCAGGTCGGGCAAAGCCCGGTTGATGGCAATAGGCTCGCCCCCTATTACATGGACTAATGGGTAATACACCTCTGCCTAACCCTTCGGAGATTACAGTCGTGATGTTGTCTTATTTTATGGTTATCATTTGTCCAGCGGTTATCGTGGTTAACGCCTCTCTTGCATGAAGTTGGGGCATCCACTACGGTTGTGACATTTTCTATTCCTATTTTATAAGTTTATCTTGGATATCACCGACATCGCATCGGTTTAGGAAAACATCGTGTGGAAATCTGGACTTATATCTATCAGTTGTCAGAAATTTCCGATAAGTACGCCTTGAGCAAGCGTTGGTAACAAAGCTCGTGCCTTCTCTGTATGGGATACCACGCGAACGAAGTCGCGGTGGGTCAGCTAGTTTCTTCATAATTTGTCTATTTCATGTCGTGGAACAGATGACTACATTCTGCAGTCCAGTCGTGCATTTGAAATGGCTCGGATTTGGGTCGTCTATTTACGTATTAACATTTGTGGCCCATTATTATATCGTGTCGATCGCACGGACACAAATGTATTTCATATTTTAAATCACTGTGCTGGCATTTAGAAGGATTGGGTCGCTTTGTCATGTGAGTTGGCAAATATGATAAATGAATGTGACAAAATTTTTTCGTCATACTTTTGAAATTATGATAGATTGATGCCAATTTCATCATCATAATCTCAGCCGAACAATGTCCACTGCTCAAGCGCGGATCCACCGTTGTGGAGGGCATGCCCACAACCCAAAATATTAAGTTAAAATTTGTTGGTTGGTTTGCCTCGTTGGTCTAGTGGTCGCAAGGCGCGACTGCTGAGCATGAGGTCTTGGGTTCGATTTCCAGGTCGGGCAAAGTGTTATTGGCCCATCAGGAATTTCTCAGTAGCAGTCTCGGAGTCAGGATTTGTGTCCGGTTGATGGCAGTAGGCTCGCCCCCCTTTTACACGGGACTTTAACATAACTGGCGAAATGTATGTGTACTAATGGGTACACCTCTGCCTAACCCATCAGAGATTACACGCGTGATTTTATATGAATTTGTTATTTTAATTAAGCACCTAGATAAAATTGAAATTAATTAAAATTATTTGGTGCAAAATGTATACTAGCTTTTAATTGAATTTAGCTTCTTTTTAGCTGTAAAAGTTTCATTAAAATCGGTTCAGTAGTTTAGAGATACAGACGCGACGAGTCAAACTCTAACTTCACCGATTTCAAGTGACATGTGACCACATCCTTTGAGGGCTTTTTGCGATCCTGCAAGACGTCGCGTAACACTGTGAGCTGACCCTTAGATAAATCACCACCATGTTTACGAATTCGTTTTCCTTATTTTGAATTTTATTAACTTAAAAAAAATGCGTAGGTACGTCAAACAGTACCTCCTAATAAGATTTACCAAGTTGAAAACTGTACGATGTCTAGAGGGATAGATAAAAACAACTGTACTACCTACTGGCATAAGTATATACGCACGGAAAATATTTTAAACTCTCCTTTGTTATGTCACTTCAGGGAGAAATAATCTGAAGGGAACAGGCTTTTGCTTTCAGAACTGAGAACAACGAGAACTGATGTTTGTACAATGATCTTACTTCAAATATTTTCATTAACATTTTTGGACAGTAAGATAAAAAAAAGAGATATTTTCTTTTATCTCTAAGGCCGCTATCACACGGACTGCACCACAACAACCGCACGCAGTCTCTATATTCAACTGCATGCAGTTGTACGTTCGACTTCGTGCAGTCATGATACCAACTGCACGCGGTCGGCTGCAGTCGAGAGAAGTCAATATCAACTGCATGCAGTCGTGACTTCAACTTCACGCGGTCGGCTGCAGTTGTAGCCGACCGCGTGAAGTTGAAGACGTGCAGTTGGCATCATGACTGCACGAAGTCAAACGTACAACTGCATGCAGTTGAATATAGAGACTGCGTGCGGTTGTTGTGGTGCAGTCCGTGTGATAGCGGCCTAATATAAAAGGCAACCGTTATTGACTGACTGATCTATCAACACATAGATCAAACCACTGAACGGATTGCGCTGAAATTTGGCACGCAGTGATTATTATGACGCAGGCATGCGCTACTAAAGGATATTCCAAAATATGGAGAGTTCTATAGTAATCTACGTTACCCCAAATTTAACGCGAGCGATGCCGCGGGAAAAAACTAGTCTCAGTATATGTGGATTTAATAAAAAACACTAATACAGCATGTAACAAAAACCCTGTCCGATCCTTAAGGGTATTATTCGGCATCGTACTGCGTACACAATACATATACGTAACCATTTAATGGATTTGAGATTATTATTTTTCCCCAGTGAAAAAAAAAGAAGATAGAAGAAGTACCTAATTAAATTAAAATAAAACATAAAAACTGATCAACGGCAACACTGATCTGACAGGGTTTTTTTACATAGTGTATACACAATAGCGTTTTTTTTAAATGAAAAGACGTTCAAACGTTTTTACATTCAGCCAGTTTTCCGATCGTAAACAAGTTCATCGGGGCGTAAAAAGAAGCATTTAAAAAAAAATATCAAACATTCTTTTTTTAAATGGAGCAAGGTTGGTGTAACGAGGGATTTTTGGTCTTTCGACCTACTTACGTTGGAGCTGAGAATGTAATTAATTAAAATCATTGGTTGACTTCGTTTTCCATTGTTTTGAGTATTTTATTTTAAATTTTGTAAAAACAGAGTGTTTTTTTTGTATCATCTGGTTCTCAACTACAAAGATGTAAAGTTGCATACCTATTCGCCGAGAGGTTTTTCGATAATTTGTTTTTACATTTAATTTGACCTGTGGTGTCAAATTAAATAAACTTAAAACATCATCCAAATAATGCTTTCCAAATAATTATTTGAATACTAGTTCTGCCTGCGATTTCGTCTGTGTGGACTTTCGAATTAAGCCAAAGTCCGAAATTACTCCACGAGAACACAAACATAGGATAAAATCTTATGTCCTAATTAACCTATATGTTGAGCTAGATCAATAATGTGTGCTAATTGCAGCTAATTCTGTTTAACCGTTTAAAAGTAAAAGAGTAACTACCATCCATTCATCCTTTCGCGTTTACAAAAAATAGGAAGTAGGATTCACCAAACAGATCTGTTGTATTCTGTTTTGTCTTCAAACGTCTACGTGAATATCTAGTTTTTAATCTGTGCTGCAGTCTGCACGTCATGTAGAAATACTCATTCCTCATTACATACTTAGTACAACTTCCTTACATTACCATTAAACGTTTTTAAAACTGAACCCACATCGAAGATATTTCCGACAAAAGTAAATATTTTACTTTTAGTGTTTTACGAAAATAGCTTTAAATGCAGTGGTGTTTAGAGTTAATTTTAGCTTGTAAATACCTGTTGCCTAATTAGTTAGATTAACACATATATCCACGTGAGGAAAGGAGGCCGATGTTCAGATAAGGTTTTGCACACTCCGCTTGATTTATGCTCGACTGCATGTTTATTTAAAATAATCAGGTTAAAATTGTTTTTAAAATGTACCTTTATACATGTTTACAGTGCAACGTGTACCTACTGTACGTGCATAAAGTAAAAAGAATGCTTGTTATAATATGTACAAGAAAACGAAGATTTTAAAGTATCTACAGTCAGCGATTATCATCAAAATAGACACGAATTAACGATGAACTGCTCAGAATCTTAATTCTGCATCAATTCCGTATTTCCTTTAACATCATCTGCCTAGCCTTTTCCCAACTACTTATGTTGTGGTCGGCTTCCAGTTTAACCGGATGCAGCTGAATACCAGTATTTTACATAGAGTGACTGCCTATCTGCCTCCACAACTCAGTAACTGGGTAATACGATACCCCTTGGTAAGACTGGTTGTCAGACTTTCGGTCTTCTGACGACCCGTAACGACTGTCAAAGATCCACGTATGACCGCCGGGACCAACGGCTTAACGTGCTTTCCGAGGGGTAAGTATTGAGCCTAATAAACATTTTAGTTCGTATCCTTTAATTATGAATTATTAATAGAATGATTACAGTGGCCATGGGCGTTTAAATTACCTAGTTTAACCTTTACATAATGCTGATAACAGTAGATTAATTAATTAGTTATTACCTGTTATTTTCTTTCTTTCGTTGATAAACTTTTAATTCATTGTTTTTCTTTTAATTTCTGCTACTTTAAATGTTTTTAACTATCTAAATAACAAGCACTTAGGTAATTATTTTATCATTATTTTTACCAGTTAATGTATTCATACCAACTGCCGAACATTTTTGTTTGCGTATGTACATTGTACATACCTCCGAAAACCCAGGTTTTACATACACGAAATACCTGTACACAAATAAAATTCTTGTTCCTTTACTTTTAAGGATCATTGTCGTGTGTCAAGTTAGGATGGTGTGTCGTTAGCATATCTGCCGGGTCACAAAACGTTTCTGCACACAGCTTTCACGGATCAAGGTGAAATTCTTTTGAGGCTGTGTTATACAACGAATTTAATCAAATTACAACATTGGTTAAATGTTTTAAACGGCTGATACTTAATTAATTAAATATTTTATGCACCTAATGATTTTTTTTTAATCAATATGTTTACTGCATGAAAAAGTGAAACATTTTCTCAGTTTTAATTTATTTTTTGCCTCGTGTGACTCTCATTCTGTAAATCTTACCTACAAATTAGTTGCTGATCAACCCCTTTTGTTGACACTAAATTCTATACTTACAGATTAATAAGAACACTCCTAAGTAATTTTTCAAACAAAATCAACATCCGTTCGGAAGCTACGATGCCACAGACAGACACACACACAGACAAGTCAACCCTATAATACCCCGTCGTTTTTCGTCGGGAGTTAAAAATGATTAAGGTACTTACATCTGCCTGTTAGTTTTCTTGAACGTCGCTAACGGACTCATTTTTACAAAAACTTTTCTTTATTTCACTAAAACTTGCGCGGCATTAAACTAGAACCAAACGAAATCCTTCTATTGCTGCAAATGAAACTGAGAACATAGACCTATATTTATATTCTATGCGAATAAATAGGAACGTCAAAATGTAGTTGAGAACGAACTAGTTGAAAACTAAATTGGGTTCAGTGAATTATTTAAAATTGGAACACACTTAGTAATTTTTCCACTATTAGTCCGGAATTTAAAGACTCATTTAAAAAACCTTTGAGTTTTTAAGTGGCTCTTTGTAACTAACACTGTTTACCCAAAACGAGAGAGTAAATTAACGGAATTAATTTCATTTACTTCTGCTGTATTATTAAGGCTTTTTGTACTTTTAATTAATTCCATTTTTGTTCAAAATCAGAAAAATTAACCATCGTTAATGCATTTGTTTCATCTTTTAATTAATCACAATCGTATTCAATTTTCAATTTTCCACTGAACCATTTCATAATTTTGAGAACCAGAATTAATAAAACGAACACATCACTAAAATTGCCGCCATTACGGTTTTCAAATGTCACATTTGAAGCACAGGATATAAAACTTTTCTTTTTTCAATTTAATATGCACGGAGCAATGGCACGATCATTTGTTTAAGGAAGTGACAATGGCTTACTGAATTGATTGAAGATCGTCTTATGAGATACATACGTCGTCGATGAATTAATTGGCATCATAAATGGAATGCGTTTGTTATCGACGCCATTGTACCTATGGGGAAACGGCCAATTGTCTCAGGCACGAGACAATAATTTATTTCATCTGTAGAGTGTAATTTTTAATATCAATGGCCATTATTTATTTATTTAAATAGATGGCTGTAATTAATATTGTTTTATCAACATGGGGAGGGCGGGTATAACCGGCAAAAGCAGATTGTATGTACCTATCACTAGGCTATCACACATTCAATTTTATTTAATAATTCAGTGATCGACTTGTGCCAAATCGTTGTTTCTTTTAAGAAGACCTATCTACAGTAGGTCCAGTAATTTAAAAATCGGCATACATTTATATGGGACGTGTTTCTATGTAAAAATAATTTACGTAAAATTTTTCAGAGTTTTCACTATTTAAGCAATTTCATTTGCCGATTTTTCTAAAACACGATCAAAAGGCATACCTTTTGATCGTGTTTTAGTGACTTTTTGTAGGGAACAGCTGTTTTATTTTGTCAAATTTCGAATTGGTCCTGTTATAAAACATTGTTCATATTCAAGAGTTCTTTCACCCCTTGAAAGATAGCCACTGAATTTAAAGTCAGCTTGCCAGCCATTACAAATACAAAAAAGGTTGTCTAGCCTCCATAAAATTCAACTTTATGACTAAAAAATACTAACTATAATTCACTAAAATTTGGCAGCACACCAGTCTATTGCCGACTGCATGGTTGACCCTACTTGTCTACGTCAGGACTCCAGTTTACTACTGTTTATACTGTGGCACGCTAAGCGTAGATGTACTGCGTCTTTTGGTAGCCTGTACGTATGTAAATATTTTAATCTGTGACGCATGAGGCTTGGTAGGTCAAATAGATTGTAGATATAATAATAAAATTTTAGTAGTTCGTTTCAAACTGGTTTTAGAAAGGATTTAAATTAGGTAGGTTTTCAGGAATTAGTATTGGCTTACCTACTTAACTGGAAATTAAAAGATTTAAGTAATTAGGTAAGTACGTAGGTAACCGACTAAACTACACTAAAACTAACTAAAGTTATCGCAAGTAGTTACGATAACTTTAGTTTAATCTTGTTTATTTACTAGGAATTTGTCCTGTATCGTGAGTAGGTACTAGGTACATAGAATCTCTCATACACAATCAGCCACACCCGGAACAACTATGTGTAGGCCATACAAAAATTAGTTCCGTGCGGGAATCGAACCCGCGACACGCAGCACATCAACCAATCGCTTAGCCACTGCGTCAACCGTGCCGTTTCTCTCTAAATCTGTATATATTTTTTTTGTTATACCTACCTAAAGTTTTAATATCTAGGTGAGTAGGTGACATAGCACAATATCCAAAACACTGTCAATATCCATTCAATACCTAAACTTTTTTTAGTTGAAATAAAATCTAGGTAGGTAATACGCAAATGTAATAGGTATTTACAAACGAAACTAGTATATCTAGAAGTCTAAATAAACACCTGAGAGAAACTGCAGACGTCATTATAATATTACTTTATTATGCATTTAATAAACTAAAATCAATGATTAAATTAGTGAAAACAGAAAATAAAAATACATTTTGCGACAAGAAATTCAAGAATAGAAAGAATAAAAAAAAGAACACCCATAAACAAAAATAAATGAGGTTTCTTGAAAAAAATAAAAAAATAAAAAGAGGTTTTAATCAAACACGTGTGATATTTAGTTCGAAAATTAATTTCAATTGGTCGAGGAGCAAGGCCCGCCGTTTCGACGCGACATAGGAGTACACCGATAGGAGAATGCTCGTGGGTTCGTCGACCGGAATTAACTTTCCAAACTTGTTTCTGATAAAAGGCTCACACGGAACACGTTACATATGTGCCCACGACCAACAGAAATGTCGTACGAATTGTACGAAATACTGAATTTGTTAAAACTGTCTTTCTTTTTGCAATAAAATCCTTTTTGTAGTTAAAACAAAGTTCATTTTAAATCTAAATTCGCACCCCGTTTATCACTTGATGGTAGGTAGGTAAGTACTATTTTTTTATTTGGATTTTCCAAAAATATTCTTTCATACAAACCTTGACCTTATTTATTATTTATTTAAACTTTAAGCAGCCTTTTGGGCACTTGCCCCAATGACAGCGACGCGGACGAATTTTCTGATGCCCTATGAGGTCTCCTTTCTGCCTTTTTTTTATAAATTGTACATATTTTACATTTACTTTAAGTAGATACTATGATAAAATATACGATTTAAGTAAATAATGTAAAAAAAATACATTGTACAAAAGCGGACTTAATGCCTTGAGCATTTTTAACCGACTTCAAAAAAAGGAGGAGGTTATCAATTCGACTGTATTTTTTTTTATGTTTGTTAGCTCCTAACTTGCAACTGGGTGAACCGATTTGCATGATTCTTTTTTTATTTGAAAGCTGGTGCTTCCCGTGTGGTCCCATTTTAATATCTGATGATGTACTTCGGAGATATGGAATGGAACTCCTCACAGAATCACAGCAGCAATATCGCAACAAATGAAATTGCTTTGTTTATACGTGTAGTCAATGACTGACTGAAGGAAAAGGGGGGTACGTCAACCCCCCTCCTACCAGTTTCCAAAATTAAATATATCGTGTGAGGTATTGTTTGAAAGGGCTCTTTGTAAGGATTTCAAACATTAATACACAAGCACTAAAAAGTGAAAAATAAAAAGCTTTTTTACAAAAAAGATAACCGCCTTCAGAAACTACAAAATAAAAATAACTTTAGTTTTGGAAGTCGGTGGCAATACTTACCTAGGTACATAACAAAAAAACAAAACCAAAACCTTTCAAAACTAAAGTTATTTTTATTTTGTAGTTTCTGAAGGCGGTTATCTTTTTTTGTAAAAAAGCTTTTTTCTACTACCCTGTCTATAAGGCGATGCAGAGACAAAACATAAAATATATGAAAATCATGGAAAATATGAACACAACAAAAAAAGAATCAGGCAAATCGCGGTCCAGCCGT
Source organism: Hoplodrina blanda (assembly GCA_949316365.1). Taxonomy (NCBI): domain Eukaryota; kingdom Metazoa; phylum Arthropoda; class Insecta; order Lepidoptera; family Noctuidae; genus Hoplodrina; species Hoplodrina blanda. Next base: position 10,696,160 of record OX438564.1, read on the forward strand.
TCTCGAGTATTGCACTTAGCACACATTTACCCATATTTTTTTCCTTAAAATACTTTAGGTTATTAGGTTACCTACAAAAAGCATACATAAATGAAAACAAATTAATAGGTACCTAATAGGTATTTTAAGTCTGGCTCAGTCGAGAGAGGTTGGTATATTTTTCAGTTGAAAATTCAGCACCTTGAATAACATAAATTGTGATAATTATAATTATTGTGACAAAAAAAAAGACTGTTTATTTCGTCTTCTGATAATTATAAAGTTGATCAAAATAGTTGATGGCAAGCATTTGATAGGAATGCTTGCCAAGAATGCGAATAAAGATTTAACTGCGGAAGTCTGAAACAATATGAACGGATAAAAAAGGGATACTAAAAAGTTTGGAGTATGACCAATTTTTTATCCTCATTCTTTAAAGTCTAAGAGATCACAAAATTAACAGCTGCTCAATAGTTTGTTGAAAAAATAATCTATACAAATAAATAAAATTGAAGTGTCTGTTTGTAATGTCAAAATAACAGCTTTATACTATGTTAACACACTACTTACACGAAAAAACTACTTCTATCTGTCTGTTTGTTCGGGTAATCTCCAAAACTGCTAGACAGATTTTGACAGGACTTTCACTAGCTGATGTTAAAAGAAGTAATTTAGGCTAAATATGAATGTTGTTATTATATGAATGTTATTTAGGTAACGCTACTTACACGAAAACCATGTCCATCTGTCTGTTTGTAGCAAATATCATGAGGAGTAAAAAATTAGGATACCGCGCAAAAAAATTAAACCACGCAGTTACCCGATATTCATGCAAACAGAATCGCGGTTATCAAAACCACAAAAATAAAACGAGTTTCCCTCATCCCAAAAGCAAAAACATCCTTCTCATTGCAAGGACAGTCAGCGATAGGTATTTAGCTAACGTGCACAACAATGGACTGACTGATATGGTGTGCTACCATGTATGGTACAACAGAATATTGCGCACAACCTTATAGACCGTTGGATGACGGTTCAGGTTTGAAGACCAAGGAAGCTTCCAGTGAAAAATTGAATGTGGTAACAGCTGATGATTTTGGAAGTCGTGATGGCCGAGTGGTTCGAATCTGGGCAAGCACCAATGTGACTTTTTCAATTTTTTTATAGGTACTTTCTAAGTTTAGCTTAGACATCACTAACACCATTCCGTGCCTCGGAAAGCACGTTAAGCTGTTGGTCCCGGCTGTCATACCTGGATTTTCGACAGTCGTTACGGGTCGTCAGAAGCCCGAAAGTCTGACAACCAGTCTTACCAAGGGGTATCGTATTACCCAGTTACTGGGTTGTGGAGGTCAGATAGGCAGTCGCTCCATGTAAAATACTGGTATTCAGCTGCATCCAGTTAGACTGGAAGCCGACCCTAACATAGTTGGGAAAAGGCTAGGCAGATGATGATGAACAGCTGATGATTTTGGTATGGCAAAGGAAGCAAGGAATAATTATGTTCTGCAGTATCCCCAATTTAATTGGGAAAGGTATAAGATGATTTTTTGGAACGAAATTCCTTAACGCGTTTAACTCATAACGTAATAGGATATAATTAGCAGAAATTGTCACGTAAGGAAAAATCGTTGTTCAGGCGACGATATTTGATCATTGTCAAGTAAAGTAAAAATGGCTCGTTACTGTGCCACTCGACGCCATTGAAAAGAAGACGTAAGTACTCTTTTCATAGAGAGGGGAAAGAAATGAAACATTAAACAAAACATTTTTAGCACCAAGGATGTGATCCAAACTGTATCAGCGACCAATCTCTATAATGTGAAAATATTATTTTAGAAGAGCAAGCAAAAACGCAACACAAGCGTTCAACGATCACAAGGACGGGGCTCCAACGGGGTCAAACGTCTGCCGGGGCTGCGGGACGTCCTAACAGGATACCGTGGCCCCGGAACGTAAAGGGCAACAGAAGGAACAGGGTGGTTTTTTAGTCAGTATAAGCCTGACAGTCCCTTCCGCCCCACCCAGAGCGGAAAGACTCATTTGATGATTTTTACCACCTCAAAAAAAAAAGAGTTTAACGATGCAATCATTCAAACGGATTTCCCCCAGAAGAACTTGGTGCATTGATCATTCGGTTGACATTATAGCTCGTGGATCTGATAAACACAGCAACTTTCACTTGCATATCCGCAAAAAACCACACAATGATTTCACCTAGCATCTGACACTTCTATCATTAATGAACCATTAATACGGCTTAGTAGACACACTGGTAAATATATGAAACGTTAAAGGATTTTTGACGAAGTTCCTTGACGCCTCTCGCGGCCCGGGAGTTAACTGACAGGAAAAAGCGTTATGCCTTCTCTAGGTGAACTTACCTCTCTTTCTCTTTTTTTTATTGGGACAAGCGTGTCAGCCACTGTAACTTATGGAAGCGAGAACCAACAGTGGCGACCACCAGAAAAGCGCCAAGTCAATGAAGCTCGACGAGTCCCAGAGAAACGAGAATCTGCCGCCCTAGGCGAAAGCCTATTCAGCCTGCTGGTAAAACAGCCACTGAGATGTAACACATCTATTGGCTGGTAGGAATCAAAGACCACTGCAGTCACGAGTTCAAAATTACTCGTGGCTTACTATAAAGATGCCTAGCTACCTACTCACGTAATTCCGTAAAATCTAGGTAGCAATGTGCAGCGTAGTGCGGTGTCAGTGAAGCGAGGTACGCGAGGCCGCGCCAGCCAGACAGGCTATTTCCGAACCGACGACGAGACGTTGCAAAAAATCACACATTCATACTAACTGGTGGCTAAAATTATGTCTATGTTAAGTGGAACCAATCAGTAAACTGGCACATAACATAAACTCACGCCTTTTTTCCATGGGGGTAGGCAGAAACCACAGAACGCCACCTGCTACGCCTACGATCCTTACATACTCCTTTCGCCTCATCTACGTTCATACATCTCGTCATACAAGCACGCCGGTTACGAGTACTCCGCACCTGACTTTTCTGAAGAACCTCATCAATAAGGTCAGTGTAGGTCTTCCTAGGGCGACCCCTCCCTGCGTTGCCACTCACCTCTGCCATATAAATACCTTTTGTTAATCGTCTTTCACTCATCCTCTCAACATGATCGGACCATCTAAGCATACCCTTTTCTATCTTGGTCACCACATCCTCCGTTTAGAGAAAATTGTGAGTCATTCGAATGGGTGCAATGTGTAAGTGCAATGGCGGCTTTTAAACTTCAGTTTGGTTGATGCCTACGGTTCCGTACTCGAAGGGTGGCAACTGGATCCTATTATTGAGCTTCTGCTGTCCGTCTGTCACCATCACCATCATCTACTGCTACTGCCTTATCTACTGCCTCCTCTCGTAATTTATTAGACTTCCATACTTCTTAGGTTTTTCTCACCAATTGGCTAGAACGTTGGCTAGAACAACCTGTGAAATGTTTTATGTCAGTGACCATCTCACCTAAATAGTAGGTCATACATTAAAGATGCATAGTAAACAAGGCATATATCCGTAGTAACAGAGATATTAAGTACACTATCATGACAAACACGACCAGCCTCCAGCACTACATAAATATTGTTCCGAAGGAAAAACCAACAAGGAATTTTGTTTGTTTATGTAACTTTTACGAGTATTTCAATGTTAATAACAGCCAGCGTTGTTTTGTTAGTAAACAATGAGATTGAAATAAATGGTGTCTTGAGATAAAGGGAAAATAACGTATAGTTATCTTAAGTGTAGGTGTCTACGTTTTCAATAATATTTTCTTTGTTGCCATGGGAGTTTCTATTCTATACTAATATAAGTAGAAGATTTTTTTTGTTTGATTGTTTAAACGCGCTGATCTCTGGAACTAACAGTCGGATTGGGAAAAATCTTTTTGTATATGATAGCCAGATTCATGTGAAATATGATAGGCAATATAACATCACGCTACGACCCACGGGAGAGAAGCAGTAATCAAAGACGCGGACGAAGTCACAGGCAGAATCTAGTAATAAAAAAATATGTAAATATTACATTCTTCCGACCGAATTTCGGTCACGGTGGATCTCAATGTAGGCTGCAGAACATATTATAGTGCACAAGCTGTATGTGGAAACACAGTTGCACTCTTTCTTTCCTCACTCTCATAGGATGGCAATCTGACGCAGCCGGGGAAAGATCAGGCGAAGGACCAACGGCTTTCAGCCGACAAATCCCAATGGAAAAACCCAATAAGTCTTTGTCCGACCTAGGAATCGAACTCAGGAACTCACGCTTAGCAGTCAAAGCAGATACGAGACTTAGAGTACTTACAGCTGTAAATTGGCACTGATGAACCCAGTCATTAATTAACTCACGTTTTAAGGCCTATTACCTATACGATTTTAGGTAGGTATAAAATATGTAGTGAGGAATGAGGTTATACGGGACCGTTGCGGATTAAAAGAGGATGTAGTGACAAAGATAGAAAAGGGTAGGTATACTAGGTATGCTTAGATGGTTCGGTCATGTTGAGAGGATGAGTAAAAGACGATTAACAAAAGGTATTTATATGGCAGAGGTGAGTGGCAACCGCGCAGTGAGGGGTCGCCCTAGGAAGACCTACACTGACCTTATTGGTGAGGTTCTTCGGAAAGGTCAGGTGCGGAGTACTCGTAACCGGCGTGCTTGTATGACGAGATGTATGAACGTAGATGAGGCGAAAGGAGTATGTAAGGATCGTAGCAGGTGGCGTTCTGTGGTTTCTGCCTACCCCCATGGGAAAAAGGCGTGAGTTTATATATGTATGTATGTATGTAAAATATGTATAAATATAATATACATATGGGGACATAATTCCTGGCCAGCTGTGTTCTGAGGTAGCAATGGATCAAATAACATTACGAAAACTGATACCTTTTAGTATGTTGCGGTTGTTTTCTAGTCTACCGTATAAAAATAGTTACTGCTTAGTTGTGTTTATTTGTAACCACAATATATAACCAGTAACTCGGTTGAATATAGGTAGATTATTTTTATTAATCAGCTTGACATTCCTGTGATACCGTGGCCCCGGAACGTAAAGGGCAACAGAAGGAACAAGGTGGTTTTTAGTCAGTAAAAGTTGACAGTCCCTTTCGCCCCACCCAGGGCGGAAGGACTCATTTGATGATTTTTACCAGCTTAAAAAAAAAAGCTAATGACACTACAGGTACGGAGGGGTCTGTCAGACTCTTACTGACTAAAATCCACCCCGGTGTTCCTTCCCACAATATGCCGGGATCACGGGAACATACGCGCCTATACTGATCCTTGACTGACATTGTAATATGAATTAGAATATTTTTGGACTATCTTACTTATATCTGACGTAAATCTTGTATAAGTAGTTGTATCTGAATACCAGTTTACATTATCAAGTATATGAATAACGCCACATAACTCTTTGCTAATGAAAGATTACCATCTCACTATCCAATATTAACAGCATAGAGTCAATAGTGATTTCTAATAGCATCCTAAGCTATTGTTATAAAGAATAACTTTCTAGACAATAGTCGTTCCGTGCGTGGCATCTTTCGATCATCTTTTGTTTTTGCATAACAATAATACTTCTCCGAATGGAGCGCTGAAGGCTGTTCTAGAATAAGTCTTATGCCGGCCATCCACCATCCTTCCTATCGTCCAATCGGCAGGACGCTACCGATTGGATCATGCCGATTGGACCGTGGATGGGAGTTGGCATGACAGTTATAATGGACGGCATAATCGAATTTCGATTCTTTTGGCATGATCCTTCCGATTGGATCATGCCGATTGGACCGTGGATGGCGGTCTGCGCGATCGTAGATAATCTTGAGGCGCAGCCCTCAATTCTTTTAATAAATTAGTATGAGAAAACTGGTTTTTTTTCATTAGCCACTGTTTGCACCACTCTGCTGGAACTTTTCAACTAAACGTCGCTGCCGATTGGACAATCAAACTGATCGTGGGTGGTGTATGTATATGGACGAACTGCAGATTGGATCATGCCTGCAGCGTCCTGCCGATTGGACGATAGGAAGGATGGTGGATGGCCTGCATTAGGATATATGATTATTTCCCCTTTTTCATAATGGTAATGTTTGCATGGAACTTTTTATTTGCATTCTGTGTGGTCTCCGCAGCATAATCGACCATCATTTCCTGTAGGTCGTCTGTTGTTACTTACATTTGAAATAATAATAACAGACCATTATTGTCCCACGGCAAGGCAAAGGCTTCTTCTCATACAGAGAAGGTACGAGCATTAATCAACGCGCTTGCTCAAGGCTGATTGGCGGCTGTAGACTTACATCCATGATACTAATATTATAAATGCGAAAGTAACTGTCTGTCTGTTATGCTTTCACAACTAAACTACTGAACCGATTTTGATGAAAAACGGGGTAGATTAATTTGAACCTCAAGAAAGCACATGGGCTAATTTTTATTCCGCGACTTCGTCTGCGTTCGCGAGCGAACTTAGTTGCAAGCAAAAGCTTAAGAGTGGGTAGTAAGCAAAATTACCAATCTTTTCTTTGATTTTACATAAATAATTCTAGATTTCTAGGCTTAAAATACAAATGTATGAAAACTACATGATATTTTCGAGGGTTCTCATTAATCAAAAACATAACATAATAACATTTTCTCGATAGAAAAACATCACGAAGTACCTACCTAGCCTCTAATTTTTTGGTTTTTTCAATTTAAACTCGTGTATTTAAAATTGAAAATACCAAAAAATTAGAGGCTAGGTTGAGTGAGAATAAGTAATATGACGTTTGATAATTAGTTAAATTTATAACATGAGTTTTGTCTAGGCATTTTAGGTAATTCCTTTTATTTTTGGAGTTATTACGATAAAACACTTAACACGGGGCGCGCGGGTGAATTATAAAAATTTGCTGGCTTTTGGCGCGCTATAAGTCCTTTCCTCACAATGTTTTCCTTTACCGATGCAATCTAATCTCAGTCTCAATCTGTCAAAAAATTCTCTAATTTACCTACATTTTTCTACATCGATTGTCGCTAAGATGAGATTGTAACTAGATTTTGAACGTTTTTAATTAGTAGACTTGGCCCAGATGTAAATGATTTAAGAATGTAGGCACATTTCCTCTTTAGATAAGGCCTTTTTCCGTTATTCCACGTTTAAGATTAGAAGGAAAATAAACAGTTGGCGTACTATATATATACCTACTTACGCGTTTATGTAAAGACAGCTGATCCAGATTATTTTTATACGAACGTTCAATTTGTTGGAGTTATAAAACAACCGATTTGATTAATAATCTTGCTAGTTACTAATAATAAATTAGGAAGTTTGGATGGATGGATGTTTGTAGCTTAATCACGCCAGAACAGCTTGAACGGATCTGGATGGCTACAGAGATAGATAATAGTCTGTAATAGCACAAAGGCTACTTTTTATCTCGGAAAAATGAGCGATTTTCGTAAGATAATTTAGAACTTTTGGCTTAATTCTGAAATGTACCTATGCAGACGAAATCGTGGGCAGAAGTTAGTTAGTAAAAAAAAAATCAGCTGTTCCCTACAAAAATGCTACATAACAAGATCTTAATGTATGGATCAGCTGTTTATTTTTATGATTTCAGGGTTGGTCCCATAGTAAAAGTTGTTCATAATGATGAGTACAATGACCCCTTTTCAGGTTTCGAGTAAATTTTCAATTACCCTGTATATGCTCGCTGAAGAAATCTCTAAGATGTAGAATTTGGTGCATAATAGATTAAAAGGCATGGCTTAAAAGGCAAGGCTTGGCATAAAGATGATCGAATAAGGGTCAACGAATAGCGCAAGGCGACAGTTGATTCTTCTCGATATTTCCTGTTAATAAGCATCTTTAAAAGTAATAATAAATAATACCAGCCTATTATTGGTCCACTTTAGGGTAAGGTCAGACATTTACGATGTTTTAATTCATCGATGTCAGTGATATTGAAGATAAACTTGGGAAGTAATGTGAAATTGAAAAAAGCCACGTTTGTAATTGTCTGTTCAAGATTGCGAACCCGAAGGTTTTTTAAAATTTAATTTAAAGACATTTTACACAAACAAAACACATTTTTTTGGGGTTTTCCATTTGTAATGTTGTGTAAATGTGATGTAGACCTTCAGAGACAGACAGTGACACTGCTCAGTCAGTAGCAGCCACGAATCTGTATTGATGCCCGATTGATGGCCATAAGCTCGCCCCTATTACATAGGAATTAAAATATAACTAGAGAGGAAATGAGGCGAACTAATGGGTACACCTCTGCCTAACCCTTCGGGGATTTCAGGCGTGATGATGTGTTATGTACCATTTAAAATATCAAAGATTTAACAAAAGAAATCACGAAAATAAACAACAAAGTGTGAAATAGCAAGCATAAACATGAACCTACTTTTGAATTAAAAAACGATAATATTGAAAGAGACGCAGAAATTGATTGCTCAACCACAAGCAATCAGCTATCACGACTTATCAGTACAAATTCCGATACGCTAACGTGTTTCAATCTGCCTAGTTATTGTTTTATCGACAGTATACCTACTTAAACCAACAGTTGTTATATCAATGTACGTATTAAGTATCTAATCAAGTTTGTTGCATTAATAATCTCTTTTACCTTCACAATCAAGTAGATAATGAGTTGAATAAAGACTACACGTTTTAGGTAACTACCTAGCTTCCAAGTACCAACGTTTATGTCATCGCAATATAGGTAAAGATAAATTCAATTAAAATGCCACGGTAATATAAATGAGTAAGGCGGGAATAAATAAAAATGCCATGGCAACATCAAAAAGAAAAGAAGGAATATAAAAACATGCAATGGTAACATTTTAAAGTAAAGAGGAAGTAAAAGATGGATAAGAGGAAGAAGTACAAAGTATGAAAGAACACTTAGGTGCTTTACGGAGTAGAAGGTCCCCATCGTGGTATCATTTATATGGCAGATATGAGTGCCAATGCAGGGAAGGGACGCCCTAGGAAGACCTAAACTGACCTTATTACTTAGTCAGGTTCTTCAGAAAGGTCAGGTGCGCAGTACTCGTAACTGGCGTGCTTGTATGATGAGATGTATGAACGTGGACGAGGCGAAGGGAGTATTAATAATCGTAGCAGGTGGCGTTCTGTGGCTTCTGCCTCATGGGTCAGTGGGTCGTCTTAGGGGCGGATTTGTTGGAGTTGGAGTATACGCTTAGGGGCACTATGAACAGCAAAGAAACAAAAAAAAAATTTTTTTTTGGTTGAAAAAAAAAAAATTTGGGACTTGGAAATTTTTTGATTTTTTTACGAAAAGTTTTTTCGGAAACGTTCCAATTTTATTGCAGCATCTTATTAAGCTAGTCCATAGAAACAAATTAAGCTCTGAGAAGTATGGCCCCACGACGCACCGTTTCCGAGTTATGGGTCCTCGAAATTTTTAGTTTTTTATAAAACACTATATTTCCAAAATGGTAGGTCGGACGAAAATCTTTTCTGGAAAGAAATTGTTGGTCTAGTCGAGAACCATAAGATGGTGTAAAGAAACCCGCGGAAATTAGTAAAAAAAAAAAATATGAAAAATTTTCTAAGTGTCCGATCGTCAGCTTGCGTATCTTTAGGGGCACGGGACTTAGTCAAATTTTCTAAGATTTTTTTTTTTACTAATTTTCGCGGGTTTCTTTACACTATCTCATGGTTCTCGACTAGAGCAACAATTTCTTTCCAGAAAAGATTTTCATCCGACCTACCATTTTGGAAATATAGAGTGTTTTATAAAAAACTAAAAATTTCGAAGACCCATAACTCGGAAACGGTGCGTCGTAGGGCCATACTTCTCAGAGCTTAATTTGTTTCTATGGACTAGCTTAATAAGATGCTGCAATAAAATTGGAACTTTTCCGAAAAAACTTTTCGTAAAAAAATCAAAAATTTTCTAAGTCCTAGCGCCCCTAAGGCTACACTCCAACCGCCTCATGGGAAAAAGGCTTGAGCTCACTACACCTAAATTCACCAAGGCAGACTTTAATAGAACAGCAATACATGTTCAGTTCGTGATATGATTAGCATTTAGACTCAAAGAATTGAACGGGTAACCTTGCAATCAAAATGTAAAAGTAACAACAGACTTCAAAAGGATCCTCTTTGCGATTGCAACAACGAAGGTCTGTGTACCAAAACTTTATTCTTTACTTTGCATATCGTCACATCTCCTTACAAAGTAGGTCTTTAGTAAACGTGTGAGTTAAGAGTTAAACGTGGACATTTCCCGCATGTCACAAGAAACTACGTACGCAGAAACTCCTTAAATGCCCACATAACTATTTCTAACCTTTTGCCTGTATTAGTAAAACCTCGTTTTTGTAGAGAGCACTGCATTGTAGATTGTACACCACTATTAATGGAAGCATATCGTATGTGAAAATCAAACCCGTTTCTCGCCGGCGGTGACCTAATGGATGCAACTTTCTTACAATAATTAGCGGAGACTTTCCGGATTAGATAGCTTTCAACATTTGAGCTGTTTCTTTATTTTATGTGACTGGTCTTCCTTTTCCGTATGTTAAGTTATAAAACGAGATTGTAAAGTTTTGAAGTTTTGTATTGGTGCTTCGGACGGCGAGAAAGTTTTTGGTCACGTGTGGTACGTATCATACAAGTTTCAAGTGGAGAAAAAGCTGCATTCTTCAGGGTGTCCGACAGTATTCTGTTTGTCCAGAAAAAGGTATTTTTTTCAAAGTTATCTGAATGTTTACTGAACTGTTCTGAAGTCTGTCAAGTTTTTGCATGCAACAGGTCAAAATTAAATGCTTCTTCATAGAGATTTTGAAAGATACGTTTTCTTTTATTTTTCGAATTTAATGGAAAACTTGAAATCATAAACTTACCTTAAAAGACTCCGAAAAATAAATTCACATTACAATCGAAAGCATCCAAAGATTAAATCCGTTTTTTGAATTAAAAAGCGCACATGAAGCACATTCACTAATTAATATAGCATCCACACAATATTCATACAGTATTTCACTTTACACAATGTTGAAAACAAAATGGGATAATTTAAAAGTTGTTTTTTGTAACTTTCTGTAGCATACTAATATGACGTCCGCTCGCGGCGAACGCTTGCTCGCGACTCGCGACTGCGATGGCGGGCAACGTTTCTAATTTTATCGTGCCAGTAACACGAGATAAAGCCGGTCTTTATTGAGACTTTTTTATTTTATATTATACGAAAGGAAAATCAACGATTAAATAAATGAATCAGAGATACTAATGAGCTGCGTCGGTCGGGAACAGAACCTTAGAAAGTTTATAAACAAGACCGTTATTTATATGTGGTACCTTAAAGCACAGAATATCAGTATTCAAGTTTGGCATCAGTTCCAGTTTAAAATAATAAAATAAATTGATAAAGTTTGGCTTACAGTGACATTGGCACTCGTAAGTCGTACTATTCATTCTTCCTGCTTAATCATTCAGAATTTGGCGAACGTCGGTTATATCCAGTACGATGAAATCTTCCGCTACAACATCTTGCGTATTTTCTTACAGAAAAAATAATTTATCTCCGACATGAACTTTAAAGTCATCTACATAAGTCTGTCTATTCCTTTGTACCATATTTCAGATACCCTAGGCTTATAGAAAAGAAATGTTAGTTAGTAACGATTAGTTTTCCTTATGAAATTATTAAAAATAGACAGATCCAGTGTTACAAGGTGATCGCGGGTGTGTCTGTGACAGCCATAACACACACGGAACTTAAAACGGCAAGCCAACTCAACAGGTAGATTCACACGCAATGACATAATTGATAATGTCACACACACCTGGCGAAACCCGGTGCTGTGGCGAAAACAATAAAAAGCATTTAGATCTTTTATATAAGTGACTGGTTTGAGTTAACAACTGCTGGATATCACATTCTTTAATTTTACGAATACAATCTCCTAATTTATGTTTGTTTTGTCCCCATTTTGGGTAAGAAGGCTATTTAGTTTGTTCCATTTGTAGACTGTCTTGGCTAAATCACTTACTTGCCAGTCCTACTTATTAAATTGGAAAACAAATATATTTTTTTAAATTAGTGTAGGACCGATGATGCTGCCTTGGGGCACGCCACAGTTTATTTCACTGAGATCAGTATATTGTGCAATTATCTTTTAACCTTTGCTTGTACTTTAATAGGTGTAAATGAAACCATGCTAGCGCTAGCCCGCGTATTTCTAGATTGTTTATTTTTTTAACAGTATTACACTCAAAACAGTAACGAACGCTTCGCCTAGATCTATCACTTTTGCTCTTTATTCTGTATTCCGGCTATGATGTCCTTAGAAATGTAAATCATTTGATTGCTAAGCAGCAAGTCATATTTATTTATTTTCATTAAAAGAGAGATCGGAATTTCAATTCAGTGCCGTAAACGATATGGGAACCCACTACCTTCTTAGCTTATAAGCATTGTTTTGTTAGTTAAGTTACTTCTATTAATATTGTTCGTGCGATTTAGCATGGCAATAGTGATGACCTACCTACATAATTATTGATTGATTCAGGCAGTGTTCATAAAAAAAAATAATTAAAGACAAACTGATAGAATACCTGCCTACTAATATTGCAAAGCTGAACAATTTATTTGTTTTTGAAGTGAAAACTTCTTTAGCGGCGTTGAGCACTTTTTCTGTAATGGGTATAAAATCTTAAACTCGCGTCAGGGGACACGTGACCACGCGCGTCAGGACACGTGACCTGATCGAAAAAGCGTAGGACGTTCGTTTAGACAGCGCAGGGCGCTTGCGCGAATGTTCGTGTATGTTACAGCGTGCCACGCGTATCCATGGATGGTGACAGATATGGAAATTGAACAAAGTGCATCTATTAATGATAATAAATAGGTTCGAATCAAAACTGTTCGTTTCTTACTTCAGCTACCATAAACCTATCGTATCAGTTTTAGAGATTGGCGATGATAGTTCTGGTAATGATGATGGTGAAAAAGTCGTTGAAATTATGGATGAAAGTTGATTTTTCGGAGAGATAAACTTTTTAATGTAAAATAATTGTAATAGTTTTAAAGTTAAATTTTTAATGTTATATAAATTGTCATGTTTGTGTACGATAGCGCAATAAATGAATATTGTATTCTACCACATAAATGATAGTACTTTTATACTGATAAAGCAATTGGTGCAAAATTATTCCCTAACCATTCCAAAATATCAAACATGCTCAACGTTAATAATCAAGTTTTCACTTCTGCCGGCACTCCCGGAGTGCAGTGTTTTTTTTGAACTCGCTTATCTTTGGAACTACTGGTCTGATTTTGAAAATTCTTTTGCTAATAGGAAATTACGTTATCCCTGACTGCTTTAGGCTATGGAGCTAGGAAAAGCCAAGCTTAAAGATATAAATACACACGTCAAATAGATATATCATCATGCCTGTATTCCTAGAAAGTCACTAAAGAATTGACTCCGGGTAGCTCGTTACTTAGAAATTGATCCTGATGGAAAAACCCAATAACAACACGAAAACTGTTTTTAATGTACAAATTAGTGTTAAAATAACACAAAACCACAAATTCTTTAATTATAATAACTATTCCTTGACGTACTTACTGTTCTGCCGTGTGTCACAACCATTAGTCACTCGGCCTTAGGTGCTGATAAATACAACGTGGTCGTTCCGAATTTAATTACATAAACATTGCAATAACTATCTGGTGTTTTGTAAGCTTTGCTAATAACGAGTTTCCTTGTAGAATAAATTGATGTCTTGTTGAAAAATTTGGGGTCTCTGTAATTAGACAGATCTATGCTGGCTAGACCTAGTCATGTAATAGTTAGACATCAACAAGAATTTAAAAACCTTTCTAATTTAATCAATAACATGAGCTTTACTAACTACTAGCTTCTGCCTATGACTTCTTCCGCATCAAAGTTGATATCGGACCCCACGGGAACCGTATTTTTTTCCGGAATAAAGCCTATGTGGTATTCCAGATTATAATCTATCTCCTTTCACCTAGATTTGTTCTGCCGTTTTGGCGTGATTGAGCAACAAACATTCATCCATCCAAACTGTCGCATTTATAATAGATAGTAATAAGATTAATAATACCACCCTATTACTGTCCCACTGCAGGGCCAAGGTCTCTTCTCATACAGAGAAGGCACGAGCATTGATCAATAAGCTTGCACGAGGTCGTTTGTGGATTTCAGACTCTTATACTAGCTTGTTTCCGCTTTTTTTTGCGTATTGTCAGATTTCATGGGTTCAGGGGTTAATATTTTTCGCGGAACCCTTATTTTTTTTCTATAAAAGTTACTTCTTATAACTTCAGCTATCTGCCAGTGAAAGTGGTGTCAAAATCTGTCTAGCTGTTTCGGAGATTAGCCGATGTAAAAAGATGCATAACGTAGCCGAAAGATATGTACATGTTCTTCCTTTTGTTTCTTTTTGGTCTGCAGTTCTGCACCATACCTGGGAACCTTTTACTTTGCTACGGAGATATTGAATGCAAAGTTCCAACTTCTTGACATATTTTTTAAGAAAACCTGCTTTACAGCTAAACTTTAAATACTACCACCACCACCAGTCCACGACTGCTATACCTATTATGTTACCTACATAGGTACTTAGTTTGATGGGCACTATGCGCAGTTAATGTGATGAGTCTTTTTAAACTCCTTAGAGGTGGTATCAATAAGAATTCTCTAAAGTTTCTACTCTGATCGATCGCATGAGCTTTAATTAACTAACTAATTATCGACTTTACAATAACTATCTAAACTTCGGTAACTATTAACGAGTTTCCCAGCAGAATAAATTGATACTTGACAAATTAGGGTTCTTTTTAAGAATTACAAGAATTCCCCAAACTTTATAATCCAATTAAAATTTTAAAGATCGTATGAGCTAACTAATTATCGGCTTTAGCTAAGTTCATACAATATCTAATAAGCCAATTATTAGGTATTATAGTTCAAGTTAATATTTGTGTGTATAGCATCCTCTCGGAGTAAGTACCTAATCTGTACGATGTTGTACTTATTAGAATGAATAAATAAACAAAAAAAAGGACATTTAAATATTTTAATAACTTTGAAAAATTTACATTAGGCTTCATAAGAAGGCACGCATGATAGCAGAAAAAAATAGATATTTAAAGATGATTACCAAAAAATAGTTTTATTGTTAGTTTGGAGTTGGAGTTTCAAAAATCAAGCGCTAGTGTCTCCATAATTAATAAGTGCCACACAAATAAGAAAACATGAAACTACATAGTATCTACAAAATAAACAACGTCTAATTAGTTTGGTCTGAATAACTTACAATCTATAAAAAAAAATACGTTCAACAACTACCGGAATACCATCAACGGCAGAAAACTCCAACATGAACGCAATTTAAATGGACGTCATTGTCAAAAAGTTACGGAAACGTCAAAGTGACGTTTCATATTCATACACGGTGTTGAAGGTCAACAAGGAAATCTGACGACCTTTTTGAGATTAAATGTGTAAATAAACAATTAAATACAAAATATACGTAATACTGAACCAAAGAACATGGTCTATTAACACCTGGAGAGACGCATAGTACTTGAGTTACCATTAAACCATGTTTCCTTATTATTAATTATGTACAGAAGTTGTTCGTGTGTACCAAAGACGATGGACCTATAAACCTCTTTGGTGTGTACTTAACTTACTTCAATCATGTTAAATTAAAATTAACATCTTTAAACGTTACAAATGATAAAACTTCCTCTGGTCCATGGATACAACAGGTTGTGTTAAAATAACCAAAACCAATTTACCAAACCACGCAAGTGTTTACCAATAAAGGTACTTACTAACAAATATTTAATTTCCTTATCAGCGAAACAAATGGAATTTAAAAGATTGATTATTAACAAAAAGTTTGAATTGTTACAGAAAAAAAATCTGTGTATTTAAAAATGGAATTGAAATGAATGGATATAACCATGAAGGTGAAGAATGTATTATACTGCCTTTTTTTTCGGCCCTGGCTAGGAGTACCATTTGGGATAGGTATAGTGGTCTCCATAGTTTACTACTGGTGGCTAATATCCAGGATAAGTATTTTGGAAACACAGAACAAAGTATTCAAAACACAATTGAAACTATCACAGAGTGTCATGAAACAAATGTCCGTTGATTCCGTATCAACTTATGAAGTACCTGTGGTAAGTACTAATGCCTTTCGAATATGATGTTAAATAACATTATAGGATATGAGAATATTTGCTTAGAATACACCATCTCTTAAAAATGACTTGTTTATTAGATACTAGTGTTTAAATTGATCACCGTATCCTAATTTATCAGTAATCTTTTAGCAACTTTTAGAATTTCAACAAAATTATGGAAATAACTGAGTGAATTAAGTTAGTTAGTACCCGTGCAGTCAATGATTGCCCACAAATGACGTCACGCACTCTTTCAATACAGATTAAAAATATTGTAAATAACAAATTTTATTTTTTCATTTAAAAACATTTAAACGAATTATATTAAATTATTATTCGATAGATAATCGTAAAACAGTATATTTATTTTATCTAAGAGTACATTTTAGATTTTAATCTGATTACTGTCCGATCCCCTATTGTAATGTTGAATTAATTGGTAAGCTTGGCTTTCAAATCCAGAAGATAAGAATAAAATCTCTATTGCTAACGAAAACCGAATGTTCTATACATTTACAGATACCTGATGCGGTTGGTACGCTATGTGAGACGGTGCACATAGCCTTGGTGTGCATGAAGAAGTGTACGCGCCAGGTCACTCCCATGCTGAAGTCCTTGATGCACCACCGTCAGAACCCCATTCACTTCCATTTTGTGGTAGATACCAGTTCTCATAAAACATTGAACATGCTGTTTGATACTTGGGATTTACCTGATGGTGAGTAATACTGTAGCTCTATTTTACAAACAGCATTTTGTAATGATTGTGGCTGTTTTTAACCAACTTCAAAAAAAAGAGGAGGTTCTCAATTCCTACAAAACCAAAGCCGCCGACTTCCAAACTAAAGTTATTTTGTAGTTTTTGAAGGCGGTTGTCTTTTTTTGTAAAAAAGCTTTTTTGTATGTAACTTCAAATATTTGCAAAGGCATACACAATAGAGAAATTCCTAGTGCAGAGCAAAGTAAAAACATCATGAATAGTTGTGTAACTATCATCGTCATTATCATATCATCCAATCAACACCCACTCCTGGACATAGACTTTCTCTAAAGATACAATGACCAGTCCTGCGCTGCCCGCATCCAGCGGTTTCCCGCGACCTTTACCAGGTCATCTGTCCACCTACACTAATATTATAAAGAAGAAAAAAAAGGATAAAGAGGAAAAATTTGTATTTTTGTTTGTTTGTAATGGATAAACTCAAAAACTACTGGACCAATATTAAAAATTTTTTCACCATTAGAAAGCTACATTATCTGCGAGTAACATAGGCTATATTTTATTTTAGAAAAAATAGGGGTCTATAAGATACTTGGGTTATAATATTTAAAACATAAAACAAAAAAAAAGAATTATTTAATAGGCTTTTAGCCACCAAGAAATTGGTTATACCGTTTGATTGGCTCAACTTTACAACAACAACAACAAAACTTTAATCAAATAATCTGTTATTTCCAGTAAAATACTCATGCTACAATGCAGAAGAGCATCTGACGCAAGTTCGCTGGATCCCAAACAGCCATTATGCTGGTATTTATACGCTAGTCAAGTTGTTATTTCCCGATATCTTGCCGGATACATTGAGTCAGGCTATTGTGATGGACTCGGACCTGACCTTCAGGTGTGATGTCGCTGAAATATGGGCCTTGTTTAGGAATATGACAGAAGAACAGGTGAGGATAAATGAGTTATTTATGTTGATAAAAAACCGCAGTAACACTCGCTAACAATTTTATTATAAAATAATACTATCAGCTGACAATATAATTTCATATTTATTTAAACTTTATGTAACAAAAAAATGAACAAAGGTGGACTTGATGTCTAGTCGCAGGCCACGCTGGCGCGACGCGTCTTGCGTCTGCGATGAGCGGGAAAAACAATAATACGGGTTGTAGCCACTCTCTACCAGTCAATCAAAGGTGGTGAAGACATGATATGGCCAGTGCAAAATATTGAAAAAAAAAACTCAAAACAATTAAGTACTTACATCAATAAATTGAAATGTATAAAAGTACAAAATAATTAAAATTCTCCGTACTGATGTATACACTATGTAACAAAAACCCTGTCAGATCAGTGTTGCCGTTGATCAGTTTTTATGTTTTATTTTAATTTAAATACTTCTTCTTCTTTTTTTTTTCACTGGGGAAAAATAATAATCTCAAATCCATTAAATGGTTACGTATATGTGTACGCAGTACGATGCCGAATAATACCCTTAAGGATCGGACAGGGTTTTTGTTACAGGCTGTATAGATCATTTCATTTTACTGTATAAAAACATAGCCATTCTATTTCATGTTTTGACTATTTTAAATAAAGCCTATTTTTGAAAGTCTTAACTAATGGTAACTCGCTCACAGTTTATAGGTTTAGTAGAAAACGAAAGCAACTGGTACCTAGACAAGGTGAAGCACTGGCCTGCCCTCGGTAGAGGCTACAACACAGGGCTAATGCTCCTAGACCTCAAGAAAATACGTACAACCACGGATTGGACAAGACTTTGGCATGATGCTGTTCACGATAACATAGGCAGACTGAAACAGACCACGTTGGCCGACCAGGATATTATCAATGCGATTATCACAAGCCAGCCACGGTTTGTGTATAATATGAGCTGTCAGTACAACGTACAGATGTCTACGCATACTCTAGCTAAGAATTGTTACGGAGAGGATAGGAATAATGTTAAGGTACGTACAATACGAGGTGTCAAAAATTAAAAAATTCCCCGACTGCAGATATCTTGGACCTATTTTCATCAAACATAGCTAAGAACACACATAACATAACATCACGCCTGTAATCCCCGAAGGGTTAGGCATAGGTGTACCCATTAGTACACCCACATTTCGCCAGTTATGTTTAAGTCCCATGTAATTGGGGGCGAGCCTATTGCCATCAAACGGGCACAAATCCAGACTCAGAGGCTGCTACTGAGAAATTCCTGATGGAAAAACCCAATAACACTTTGCCCGACCTGGGAATCGAACCCAAGCAAGCACCCTCCCGACTAATTCACCTTTCGAACAAAAAAAAAACAAAATTAAAATCGGTTCATCCGTTCCGGAGCTACGATGCCACAGACAGACACACACACAGAGACTTATTACACCCCATTTTTGCATCGGGGGTTAAAAAAGAAACATCACATAGCCAACTACGCTTAGGTACTGCCCATCGAACTAAGGCCCGGCGCCCACTATCGGCATCGGCACGGCTGAGGATTTTAGGTGATAAAAAGCATTATACATTAACTTCATGGCAATAAAGTAGAAATTTCCATGATATAAGATCGTAGTAACAAAAATTCATATATCATGGAAATTTCTACTTGATTGCCATGAAGTTAATGTATAATGCTTTTTATCACCTAAAATCCTCAGCCGTGCCGATGCCGATAGTGGGTGCCTGGCCTAAGTAACTTTGAGCAATTTTTGCTGGGAAGCAACTTTCTTTTTGAGGTGAAAAATCGCTCTTTATAGTGTAGGTACGCCATGTAACTCACGCAAAACATTGTACTTGCAACGGGTGCTTGCAACAGTATAGGGGTCGTGGCAGTATACAACGTGAATTTTAATTCGTTGTAAATCTTTCAGGGGGTGAATGTACTCATGAATATGAACAACTTTTACTATGGGACCAACCCTGAAATCATGAAAAAAAAAATCAGCTGTTCCCTACTAAAATGCTACACAACACGATCGTAATGTATGAAACAGCTGATTTTTTTTTCATGATTTCAAGTTTGGTCCCATAGTAAAAGTTTTTCATATTCATGAGTACATTCACCCCCTGAAAGATTTTCAACGAATTAAAATTCACGTTGTATAAAGTTTAGTTATAACATTTCTATTAGACTGCCTCCTTGGTCTAGTGGTCGTAAAGCGGGACTGTTGAGCATGAGGTCTTGGGTTCGATTCCCAGGTCGGGCAGTGATAATGGGTTTTTCCATCAGGAATTTCTTAGTAGCAGCCTCGGAGTCAGGATTTGTGTCCGGTCGATGGCAATAGGCTCGCCCCCTATTACATGGGACTTGAACATAACTGGCGAAATGTGGGTATAAGTACTGATGGGTACACCTCTGCCTAACCCTTCGGGGATTACAGGCGTGATGCTATGTTATGTTGATTAATGATATACTGAAATATTATTGTCTACACATAGTAAGTACTTTCTCTCAGTATACAATGTATCTGTTTTTCAGGTTATTCATTGGAATTCTCCTTTAAAACATAACGTAAACACTCGCGACTCGAGTTACTTCCGCGACTTCTACGAGTCGTATGTTAACTTCGATGGTAACCTGCTGCGGGAGAAACTACATCGGTGCACCTTCATGGACCACGTCACCGTGAAAGTTAGTAATGTTTTTGCTCGAAAAATTGTGTAAGGCGATTAATACAGGGGCCCCAACAACAGGGCCAAACGCCTGCCGGAATCGCGGGACGTCTTAACAGGATACCGTGGCCCCGGAACGTCTTAACAGGATACCGTGGCCCCGGAACGCACAGGGCAACAGAAGGAACAGGGTGGTTTTTTAGTCAGTAAAAGTCTGACAGTCCCTTCCGCCCCACCCTGGGCCGAAGGACTCATTTGATGATTTGTACCACCCCAAAAAAATATATTATTTTATAGCCTTATTTTTTTGGGGTGCCACCAACTGCGCACCGCTGCGGTTGGCGGTGAAGCGGATCTCATGTCGCATTGACTTCTAAGAAATCCGTTGATGCCTAACACACGTACACCGCCCGACCTCGCGATCGAGCGATGCAATTCGCTCTACCGCCACCGCCCTCCGCGGCGGTTGACGTTGCCGTGTGTTAATCGCCTAAGGGTCAGTTCACACCGAGACGCGACGCGACGCGTCGCAACGTGCCCCGTGCCGTCGTGTATACTGGAAGAGGCCAGTGACTTCGCGCGGCGCCGCTAGACGCATCGCAACGTCGCCGCTCTTGCACGTCGCATGTACCGGCGATTCACCGCTGCGTCGCGATGCGTCGCTCTACGCCTCGTGATGCCTCGCGGCGTAGAGCGACGCATCGCGACGTAGTGCTGCGTGGTGTAACGTATTCTAAATTCTCACAATGAAATGTGTATCTTTTCGTGTAGAAAATAAAGTTATATTTTGAGTCGCTCTTTTAAAGTGTGCGTCGCGTCTCGGTGTGAACTGACCCTTACGGCTAAATTCGACTGATTTTAAGTTTTCCATAGAAACAGAGATTTATAATTATCTTTTTAAATAAAACATTTCGAAAATGTTCTCTGATAACTTTTAAGTGCTATGGATCCTGCTTATGTGTAGGAAGTTTCATAAAAATCGGTAAATTCATTTCGAAAAATAAAGACTTGAAAGTTTATATAACATGCCGTATGACGTAAACGCACTTAAGTAGTTCCGGAGTTTATCCTACACAAACATCGTGACGCGAATTTCTTATATAACTACCAGCTGACTCGGCCACGCGTTGCTGTGGTTTGAAGTAAATAAAGATATTGAGGTCAATAATCGAGATAAAAACTATCCTATCTTTTAAATTTGACCAAATTACACACAGTAAGCCATATTTTATAAAAAACGGTTGAGTTGTTTAGGAGTCCATCCCGGACAAACATCGTGACGCGTTTTTATGTAATTATGAAGATTAATTGAATTTACAGATAAACCAGTCAGACCTATGCGTAAGTTTCCGCGCGGCGCAGAAGGTGAAGCTGCGGACGCACCTGTACTATATGGACTATAGCCACGTGGATGTGGACAGCTTCGACGTGACCCTCGCGCTGCAGCTGTCCATGGACCGTCTGCAGTTCCTCGAGAGACTCGTCAACTATTGGGAAGGTATTCACAAGTTATCTATTTAAAAATCTATACTGTTAATTGAAAAAAAAAATATTTTATCTGCTTCATTGGTCTAGTGGTCACAAAGCGCGACCGCTGAGCATGAGGTCTTGGGTTCGATTCCAAAGTCGGGCAAAGTGTTATTGGGTTTTTCCATCAGGAATTTCTCAGTAGCAGCATTGGAGTCTAGATTTGTGCCCGGTTGATGGCAATAGGCTCGCCCGCTATTACATGGGTCTTGAACATAACTGCCGAAATGTAGGTGTACTAATGAGTACACCCCTGCCTAACCCTTCAGGGATTACAGGCGTGATTTTATGTAATTTTGAATTTTGAAATAAAAAAAATATTTATTTGACAGGTCCACTCAGTGTTGCTATATACTTATCGGACTGTGAAGTGACAAGACTGTGGAATTTCATTGGAGACTGGTCCGAAACGCTTAGAGATAGAAAGAATATTGGATATCATCTAGTATTTAAAAATGATAAGGTAAGTTGAACTTTGTGTGATACTTGAAACTGTACCTCTTCGCCTGCTGACACTGTTAATCGTCAACCACTGTGACGTCACATATCTTGAGAACTGTACAGTGCACATTTCGCCACTTGTGTATCACGCTACGAGCGCCCGCCGCCCGCACCTCTCTCGTTCCCCGTTCTCGTCCTACCTCCGCGCTCCTGCACCCCGCAGTCGCCTGCGGGGGCGGTTTGGCTATAATTTTACAGCAGTATGAGGATGTAGTTTTTAATTTTTTTGATTTAATACCAGCTTGCTTTTATTTTGCTTTTGTGTTCAATTATTCTTTTATGTTATAAGCGTCCATTTTCGCATGAATAAATAGTTTTTCTTTCTTTCTTTCTAGATCTCGTAAGTCAAAGCATTTATTTCAATGAAAACGTTTACGGACACTTTTTTTTTGCACACAGCATTTTTATTGATGACAATGGTACCTAAAAACTTTTAGTTAGAATAATATCAAGTTCACTTTAACATTTGTTACGGAAGAACTCAATTGAGCCTCTTAGCCCCCCTCCACCCGATCCACCACTGCTCGTATGTATATACTGATTTTCAGATGGGACTTAACATTGCTGATACTATACGTATATATGGTGTTGTTTATGCAGGTGCATTACCCAGTGAACTACCTTCGTAATGTGGCGCTCGAGAATGTGAACACGCCGTACGTGTTCCTGATGGACGTCGATTTCGTCCCGATGACGGGCTTGTACGACCATCTGCGGAGCGCCATCCAGCTCGTAAACCCTTATCCGCAGAAAAAGGTAGGCTGTTAAATAAATATCAACTTTACTTGTGTGTACATTAAGGTGATTTTTGAATGACTATTCTATTCAACTATAGAGTTACCAGCGACCCGCCCCGACTTCTTCGTGAAGCGGCTTTTTTACTATGTAGATATCTGTAAAGAAACAATACATATTCTTTTTTCCACTACACTGTCAATAGTCATTTTCGTTCTGTGTGTAAGGTCCTTATTAGTTTTTATTATTTCACATTTATTATTGACCCAGCGAACTTTGTACCGCCATATTTAAAAAAAAAATCTTTCATAATAATCTTCTCCTTACAATAACGAACACAACAAAAAAAAAAGAATTAGTAACAATGGTCTAGCCGCTCACGCGTGATGCCGTTATGAAGGGAAATAGGGATTCATTTTTATGTATATAAAGATTTGGGATGAGAATCACTATCATAGATACTTTTTTGAATTTGAAGAGAATGCAAAACTGCGCCTTGTATAAAGATGTGATTAAAAAAAATAATGCAGCATATCTATGGTGCAGTGCTTAGTGGTGCCGGCGTTCGAGACGACGCGCTACCGCACGTCCGCGCCGCGCAGCAAGGCGGCGCTGCTGGCGCGGCTGGCGGCGCGCGGCGACGTGCAGCCCTTCCGCAGCCGCGAGTGGCCCCGCGGGCACCGCGCCACCAACTACTCGCGCTGGGCCGCCGCAGACGCACCCTACGAGGTAACGAAGGAGATGGAACATGTTTTCACATGTAGAATCAACAAGAATAATGTAACCAGGATTTTGTAAAAACCTAATTTAAAAGAGTGCCGTGGAGTTTCTTGCTCGTTCTTCTCCATAGAGGCCTACCTCCGTTTTGGAACGAGCAACTAGCTTCAACTTTCGGACTAACTGACCGACTCCTTGACTATTCAAAAGTGCCTGTAAATGGTCTAATTGAAATAAATGTTTTTGACTTTGACTTTGGAAACTACCAATGGAAAGTTCATTTACATATTTTGTAAAACATAAAGGTAGCTTAATAAGAAAAATATGCTCACTATGTTTTGCCAATAGATGACGTATAAAATTGTAGCAGGCAAGCAAATCAAGAAGGTATGTCAATAAAATACAGTGTAATGTCAATGTTTGTTTGAAAAAAGACGGCAAAAAAATTCTTTAAATTCGTGAATCTCAACCCTATTACTATGACAGCAAAGCTATGCTATGCTATCGCTATCTCTATCGCTATGTAGCGCCCATAGCCGACGCTTGATGTCCGGAGCGAGGCTTCTTAACTGTTTTACAAAGTAAATAAATACTCTTTTCTTAGAGCAATAAAGTTCAATTTTGTACTTACATATAATTTCAATTCTCGCCACGCACTTCCTCGCGCATCTAGACCTTTTACACCAAAGATGGGCAGAGCGTGGATAGGAATTTTTGAATGGATAGGAAACCACGCCACGCCAAGCTTCGTCAGTGTAAAGAAAGAAAGAAAAAAAAAATGTTTATTGACACAGACCATGTGCACACAAAAATAATAATAAAAAGGCAATAAAAAGAACAAAAAATAAGAAATTGTAAAAGCACCTTTATACCTCTAATTTCAGGTTGAATGGCAGTCAGACTACGAGCCGTATCTAGTAGTACACAGATCTGTGCCTAAATACGATACGAGATTCTCTGGCTTTGGCTGGAACAAGGTATAACTTTTATTATCATCAAATCTTAACTTGCATGTCTTATGTCTTTATTTATTTATTTAATTGTTTTGAATTGCTCTTTACCTGCATTGCTATCACATATGTATAGAAGCAATACGAACGCCTTTTCCCCGCGACTTCGCCCGCGTAAATGTCGGTTATCGCGGACACAGGACGAAATTGCGAAATAAAAAGTAGCCTATGTCCCTTCTTGGTGTGCGTGTGGTACAAGTGATCTTCTGAAACGAGTCATTGTTACTAGCTTTGATGTGTTATCTACAGTTTTTTGAGATGAAATTTAAAACCACGAAGGTGGTATGTTCCAGGGACCGGACAACCCCGCTTAAGAGTTAAGCCTTTTGACAGGGTAACCCGTACATGGGGTAACTCATATCGCAGTGTTACCTTTTGTTCGAGTTACATCTTCGAAACCCAGGGAAATGGTTAACACCTTTATTATGGTAACCACGTGAAGAGGTTAACCCTTTTAATGGCTTAAGCCTTTGAAGGGGTTAACCTCTTCAAAGGCTTAACCCTTTTAATGGCTTAAGCCTTTGAAGGGGTTAACCTCTTCAAAGGCTTAAGCCTTTGAAGGGGTAACCTTCACGAAAAGCTTTTATTCGTGTTACCCTGAATTACCCAATAAACTTGAGTTGTATGTAGGTGGGGGGATACCTGCACGTGCACCCGAGCGGCGCCTCATTGCCTTACCTACTATTCTTATTTAGTTACGAATTTATTTGACAACGACGAATTAACAAATATTAAACCTTACCTATACGGAATTTCACCATAAATTACATTTGCTTGTGTTATTTGATGCATCATATACAAAATACCTAACGGTGTACAGCATTTTCACAGAAATAATAGGTAACTAAATTATTTGCCTTTGCTATAATATTTAAGGAAATACGTACTACAACACGCACAAGAACTGTAAGGGCGATTGTGCACTACAAGGAATTTTACTGTCCGGCAGTCCGATATGGCACGCCATATAATGTATATACTAGTTTGTGCACTATACGTAATTTTACCGTCCGACATTTTACTTTTGCCCATTCCGGAACGGAACCAAGAAACTCATCGTTCAGAGCTAAACCACAGAATAGAGAGACCAGAATGAAAGCTTCCTATCCTAACAGTGTTCAAAATTTTTAATAATAATTAATAATAGTAAATAAATAAAAAAAACCGGCCAAGTGCGAGTCAGACTCGCGCACCGAGGGTTCCGTACACAAACTCCTCCGAAATGGCTGAACCAATTTGCATGAAATTTTGTGTGCATATCGGGTAGGTCTGAGAATCGGCCAAAATCTATTTTTTTATTTTTTTTTTGTTAATCGCATAACAACGTTTGCTGGGTCAGCAAGTCTAATACCTATATAAAATTCTCGTGTTGCGGTGTTTGTTTCCAAACTCCTCCGAAACGGCTGAACCGATTTGCATGAAATTTTGTGTGCATATCGGGTAGGTCTGAGAATCGGCCAACATCTGTTTTTTTTTTTTAATCGCTGAACAACGTTTGCTGGGTCAGCTAGTAAGTTTATGATTATTAAAAAAAATATACTATGTGATGTAACTAAAAATTTAAGATTTTCGGAATTTTTCCTATATGTGTACTTTATAACGTTGCTTCATGCCAAATTTCAAGATTCCAGGTCGTCTGGAAGTATCCTTTAGGTTTGGATTCCCTTGCGAGTAGTTGCGAGTTTCAAAATATGCGGCTTTAATTGCTGTATCTTTTGATTGCGTTGACGTAGAAGTTTGATTTTGTTACAGCTTAAAGATATTATAGACTTGAGTATTTGTTAAGAATTTCAATATAATACCACTACGCGTTCATGAGTAAAGGGGTAATAAGTTTAAAATTATTAAAAATATTTTTATTATATGATGTAACAAAAAATTTATGCTTTTCGCAATTTTTCCTTTATCTGTGTTATAAGACGTTGCTTCGTACCAAATTTCAAGATTCTGAGTTCACGGGAAGTACCCTGTAGGTTTTGATTCCCTTGCGAGTAGTGGCGAGTTTCAAAATATGCGGTTTTAATTCCTGTTTCTTTTGATTGCGTTGACATAGAAGTTTGATTTTGTTACAGCTTAAAGGTATTATAGATTTGAGTATTTGATATGAATTTCAATATAATACCACTACGCGTTCATGAGGAAAGGGGTAGTAAGTTTAAAATTATTAAAAATATTTTTATTATATGATGTAACTAAAAATTTATACTTTTCGCAATTTTTCCTATATCTCTGCTATAAGACGTTGCTTCATACCAAATTTCAAGATTCTGAGTTCACGGGAAGTACCCTGTAGGTTTTGATTCCCTTGCGAGTGTCGAAAATTTGCGGCATAAACGGGAGTATCTTTTGATCGCGTTGACTTAGAAGTTTGATTTTTTCACAGCTCCAAGAGACCATAGACTTGAGTATTTGATATGAATTTCAGCTTGATACCTCCACGCGTTCCTGAGAAAAAAGGTCTTGACAGACAGACAGACAGACAGACAGACAGACAGACGGACAACAAAGTGATCCTATAAGGGTTCCGTTTTTACCTTTTGAGGTACGGAACCCTAAAAATAATAAAATCCGTTTATTTCGAGTAACAAGACTCATATACACACATACATAAAATGACATAAAATAGAATATAACAGACAGGATAATAAGCACACTCACGAGGCCACAATATGTCTGCTACAGCATTGCTGGATGTAAGGGCAATCCAGTCTGTTAGCAATCATCGCCAGGACGGTGTTGGTGCCGCCCCGCACCCTGCGCACCAGAGACGCGCACCGCTTGCGCATCGTCGCGTGAAAGCAGTCGGTGCGCGCCTCCGCGAACATGCCCGAGGCGCTGCAGTGACGGGGCAGCCCCAACAACGCCCTGAACGCGTTATTGAACTGGACGCGGAGGGCGCTGTATGCCGCACGAGTATACTTTGCCCATAGGCTGCACGTGTAGAGGGATGTACAATATGCTCTAAAGAGCGTTATTTTTACCTCCCTCGAGCAACGCACAAACCTACGCGCTATCATATTTCCTCTGACCGACAGCGCCCTTCGCTCCCGCTCAATGTCCACATCGTCTTTTAGGTCAGCTGTAACAATGTGACCTAAGTACCTAAACTGGTCAACCCTC
Source organism: Hoplodrina blanda (assembly GCA_949316365.1). Taxonomy (NCBI): domain Eukaryota; kingdom Metazoa; phylum Arthropoda; class Insecta; order Lepidoptera; family Noctuidae; genus Hoplodrina; species Hoplodrina blanda. The sequence continues at coordinate 10,724,315 of OX438564.1, forward strand.
TCAAGCGGTGCATTATTTATATACACTGGAGGTACACTATTCATAGTTCTTAGACCAGCCCCAAACACCATGAATTTACTTTTCCCTGCGTTATATTTCAACCCATGGCTCAAGGCATACTCTTCACAGGTCCCCATTAATTTCCTAAGACCGCAGACCGATGCGCTCAGCAGCACCATGTCATCCGCGTAGCTCAAATTATTAACGCAGACTCCATCCACATGGCAACCAACATGCTGGCTGCTGAGCCCAACGATCAGGGCGTTCACATAGAGGTTGAAGAGCGCAGGAGAGGTCAACCCCCCCTGTCTCACCCCGCATTCCAACCTATAGGGTTCAGACATTACACCCGCCCATCTAACGCTGTTGATCTGGTGCCTGTACCAAAATTTGAATATGTTCGAGAGTTCAGGGGGTAACCCGATACTCTCCAGTTTCTCCCACAGGATGTTATATGACACCAGATCAAAGGCCTTGGAAAGGTCCAAGAAACACGCGTACACGGGAGTTTTGCGATCCACATAATATCTGACGATATGCTTAAGACTCAGAATCGCAGCTTCAGTGGACAGTTTGGGCCGAAACCCAAACTGATTGTCATGCAGTGACAGATACTTATCTAGCTGAGTATTAAGCAGGCCGTCAAATACCTTTGCTACAATTGTTGCAAGCGAAATAGGCCTGTAGTTATTTACGTCGGCCACATCCCCGGTCTTGTTCTTAACCACAGGCACTACAACAGTTTTCATGAGATCAGCAGGTAGGTAAGAATGGCTCACACATAAAGAATAAAATAACGCCAGCACTCTCGACACATGCGGGCCTGCGTGCTGTAGGTGCTCAATGCTGAGCCCATCGTGGCCGGGGGATTTACCTTTAGTCATAGCCTTTATGACTGCCGCTACATCTTTAGCATTAAACCTTGTCCCCACAGGACCACTCAAAATCTCAGCAGTGGGCACCCCACCTCCTTGCCCCAGTGGAGACTGCACACGAAAATGGCTTCCAAATATGTCCGCAATACCTTTAGCGTCACTCACCCCACCGACGCTCACCGGCCGACCAGGTCTTGGATGTGATAGTGGGTAGGTATGTATTATGATTAAATAAATAAATAGGTAGGCAGGTGGTACTTATGTACACACAGCAAAGCAGATAGGTATGCAGGGTCGTCAGATATAGTTGAAGTTTTCTTAGAAAACGATGGAAGTTTTCGAATGTAATGTAATTTAAAACGTAGATAATAAATAGTTCTTTATTTAGGTTAAGTTACAGTCAAAGACATCCATCGGTTTCTTAGAAAACTTCAACTATGTCTGACGACCCTGCATACCTATCTCCTTTGTTGACTGTACATAATTAATCATACTATGAAGTAGATATGTTACCGGCAATCTGTGTAATCCGGTATTCTATATAATACCTAGGCAATGTATAGAATACCTAAAACGGACAGGTAATGTATGAAATATTATTTATTTTATACTTTGCCTAGGTATTCTATACAATACCGACAGCGCAGCCGGCAATGTGTATAAAAGAGCAGGAAAGTCCTGGTCGACGGAACCCCGCTGCGCGGGGCTCCTATTTCAGGGTGGTTTAAAAAAAAAATAATAGTCGGGGTGCCCCAAGTCTTGAATTCGCTCCGCTCGCTTTAGATGAACCACATATTATTATTGATGACAATTTTTTTAGACAAAAGCCATTATTCCATATTCATCCCTCCGTTAGGAGTTATCTGACGATTTAAAAATTTAGCCCTAAGACATATGTAAGAACTTTAGACCCGAACCAAAAAAGGGGTAGAATTGTGACTAGCCATTCCACACCACAGCCAAGTTGGTTACAGTTCCTTGGCTAATACCAATTCTAAGATTTACTTGTAAAACATATGATTTACAGTAACCTATAGACCAAAATCTATTTATTTACACATTGCCGGTGGACCAGCAGGTACTCTGTACAATCCCTAGGAATTGTATACATTACCTAGGTAAAGTAGGGTAAATACGCCATACGTCGGCCCCCCCCCAAACTTCGGCCGTCTGCACATTTTCAGCTTGCGTTCATTTAAAACGTAATGAAGTGACAAATTTGCCACTCGAATTACAACCTTAGTTCATATTCTATATGTACAAACCGTTACTTTCCGATTACGTCACTCACTCTTCGCACACTGAGCGTCATTAGCGGTTGCGCCGTCGAAGCGTAAATTTCATAGTTAAAGTACCTTACTTGCTGTGAATACCCACATTTCGGGGATTGATATTAGAACGGTAAGACATTTCTTTTTTTTTGTTTTAAGCTTTATTATCAGTAATTAGTGATTTTTACTATATTTTGAGATAGTTTTTTCAATGTTTTATGTATTGTTTTAAAGGAAAAATAGGAGGCCGCCAATAGAATACCAATTTTGAGTTAAAACCGGATTCTCGGCCGTGGCCGACTTAAAGTAAATGCAGTCTGTTTTATAAATTCCGATTGTACTAATTCCATTGGCTCAATAGGAGAATTTGCAACGCATATAGGCAAATAAATCTATTTTACGTTTAATCGCCAAATACCGGCAGGGGTGATATTAGTTGAATCTCGAGAAATAATTTACACAAAATAGGGGCCGGCTTTAGAAACATTAAAGATCGTAATGTCGACCAGCCTCGAATTCGAGCCCAACTATACAGGCTGATTACTTTTTCTTATTTTCTCAAAATGAAATATTTATTATACATTTAATTTATTTATAATATAAAGAGTTAAGTTTAAATGTAGGAGTTGATAATATTGAAAAAGCTTAAGCTATCATAAAGCTTATTACGGTTTGGGAATATAAGATATAAATTGCTCTTTGGAACTTGCTACCTCATAAACCCATATTAATTAGCTTAAAAAATATAAATTGTTGGTCGTGAGTCTTTCATTCATTATTTAACCTGCATGTCACAAAAAGCTGCCTTTAGAATTAATGCTTTTAATTTAATTAAGGTACTACAAGGACAAAAAACTAAGAAAATTATGCAGTTACGATCGCACAAAAATAAAGGAAGCGCTTGAGGCAATAAATTAATAATATATACTTAATTACTTAGTGAGACTCCTGCCAAAATAAATCATATTAATAATATTTGTCTGTCTTAATTTAAAACACCCTATACCCGGCCGACATTTGGGAAAAACGCGACCGACCATGGGCCTTGAATGGCCGACTTTAGGGTTTTTTCGTTCTCGACGCATCTGAACCTTATAACTTTTTCCTATTATTAGAAATGTCAACCTTAAGCCCATAAACATGAAATAGATTTATCAAACTATCCAAAACCGCATCGGAAGATATCCTTCGTTGGAAATTGATGGTGCCAGACCGATCCAAAAACAGAAAAACCGTAAGGGGGCCGACATTTAGCGTATTTACCCTATGTAATGGAGAATAATATTCATAATGTTTCATACATTGCCTGTACGCCCCAGGTATTTTATACATTGCCTAGGTATTGCATAGAATGCCTGAATTATACAGATTGCCGGTAACAGATACACATGACATAGATAGGTACATACATTACTTACTTTTTTGAAGTTGATTAGATACCTACTTAATCAAATTACTTTGACTTACTCACGGACGGTCATGGCGAAACTACCTAGGTATAATGTTTCCTTCCTTGTTTTACTATTTTACGAACGTAAGTTAAGTAGGTACCTACTACCTACCTATCTAATAGAAAAGGCCAAATGGAATCTTATTATGACGACTTACAAATATACTTACCTACTTTGGTAGGTACCTAGGTACTATTCTACAAACCTACTAAAACAAAAATACGAAACGAATCTTAATTCGTCAATATACCTAAGTAGGTATATATAGGTAGGTATAGCCACAGTATAAAAATACTACAGTAGGTGATCTTCATAGAAACGGTCGCAATCGCAACGCGAGTCATACCTACGCGCGTCGAGTTCGGTACACTCTCGGTACACAAACAGTCTTGACTGCGCCGCCGCGCCGCCGCCGTAGTGACGAATGGATCACAGAGTACATTTTTATAAAGGAATGGATGGTGTAATATTTTTGTAAACAGTGAGCGTGCGATTTCTCAACATGGCAAGGAGAAATTATAAACTATATTGTGCAGTGTTTGGTCGCTTGAATTCTTCGATAACGCACCCAGAGATAACATTTTTTAAAATACGAAAAGTAAGACTAAGAACAATTAAACACTTACCTATAACCCGGTTCATTAAAGAATGGAATCTAAAATGGTGGCATGTACTTGCGTTGACAGATAGTACAGTCAGCATATAAAATTTCAAGTTAAAGTTTTTTTTCACTTGGACCGATTTACATAATTTAAACGAATAAAATGGTTGTAGACCTATACCTTTCATTTGACACCAAAATCGTTAAGATATCTCAACAAACAAAAAATCACATTTTCAAGTTCCTGTCGTAATTAAATTAAACGACTTATTGTTTGAACGCGTAACATTTCTTTCAAAACTATCTTTATCAAACTTAAACGTTAAACAACATCATAAAAGAAATGTTAAATTTAAAAAATGAGACATTATAAGTACCTACAAAAAGGAAGCAAATCAAGACTATTATTTTTTCTGCTTACGGTACGCGCTGGAGTGACTATAGACGGCACTAGTGTGCGAGCGAGAGAACATGATAAGCGCCGCCATTTAAGATTCCATTCTTTAATGAACCGGGTTATACCTACTATTACGTATACGTAATTTGTTTATTTTTTTAATACTTATATAACTACACATTTCGCTTTTTCCACCGAGTAAATACTTGATAATTTACTAATAATTTAATAAAATACATAAATAAATTGTGGATAGGGTGTAAAACTAAAAAGTGATACGAATGACCTAACTACGCCGTTCCGTAGAACTGGTAAAATAATTAGGTATTTACCATAGACGAAATATCATTATGAAATGATTATGAGAGTAATACCTTAATGGTAACCTATTACCTGGTAATGATACCTGCCTACTTAGTGAGATTTTCATTGCTGTAGATACGGCACACGCGATGAGATGGTTGATATTAAATAACGTTTGCAGCAGTGCGACATTATTGGATGGGTGACCAAAGTGCTCCTAGCTGTAGCTATAGCTAGTAATGTGAACGTTAATAAGCTGGGATGCAAACAGATTTTATAATTACTCGTTAGATGTTTCTTTCATTTTGGTTGAGTAAGTAGATGTTGAAGTTTGTAAGGATTGGAGTTTGGTTTCCTTCGGCGAATTTTTTTTATTAAATCTTTGAATTATACCATGGGTGGCCAAATTATTAGGGACAGCGCTCATAGAAATGTATTATCTAGTTGAAACATTATTTTTAAACAAAGTAATAGATTTATACGGGGTTTTTTTTATTTGATGTTATTACTGATATTAATATTATGTTTTGATGTGAAAAAATTGTAGAGCTGGTACCTTTTTTTGAAAAGTGATGTGACTTTCTCATTTAGTTGATTTTTGTTGAAAATTACTCTTATTGTAGCAGTGTAAAAAAAAAATCAGATTGACATTGCAAGTTTATTTCAGCTAACCGTAGTCAGAACGTGAGTAATGTTTCGTATAGTGGTACTATTTTTAATCTTAATACTTGAATTTTAATGTTATTAAAGTTATAACTTGAAAACCTCAAAATTACTTTTTTTCTAGTATGGGCAAGGTTTCAGACACATCTTCAAGAAAAATTAGAGAAATAAAAACATTAATACTGCACTCTACACATGCCCAGAGAGGTATAGCAACAATTGCAAGTGTTTTAAGGTTTGTAGTTATTCTAATAAAAATATAAACTGAGCAGAACAATACTCTGGAGGTAGGCCGTGTGAAAAAATGTAGCAGAAAAACGATCACCACTCTTCGTACAGATCGAAAAATCAGAGATATCTGCCTTGAAAATCGTAAAACGGGTGTTGCCCGTTTGTCTACGATGATGAACGATGAAAGAAAAGGAGTTTTCGAAAGGACAGTACAAGCGCGGTTGGCCGAAGAGAACTTGATAGGTCGTCGGCCAATCAAGACACCACGCCTCACAGAGAACATGAAGAAGAGACGACTTCAATGGGCCAGACAACACCGAAATTTTTCTTTTGCAGGCTGGAGTCGGGTAAGAATATGTCTTTTAATAGAACAGCACGTGGTGTTTGTCACTGTATTACGATTTTGTAATATTTTTTCAGGTATGCTTCCGATAAATCAATATTTCAGATTTTGCTCGACAAAATTTATTTTGTGCGACGACGCCCTGCGGTATAACTTCATACAGACTCTGCATGAACTGCCTTGTGGGGGGGCTAAACACCCAATAAGTACCATGGTGTGGTCTGTGACCTTTTCGAAAGGCATTTAAGGCGCCTATACATCGTTGTGACCGTCGAAGGGAACATGAGGCAGGACCAGTACCAACGACTTCTAGAAATCAAAAAACGTATAATTTTTTTTTCCAAAAATAAATAAATAGTTTTGCCTACAGACTTGATGTTTTTATTACCTCAATTAATAAATCCTTTAAATAAAAATATCCGTGGGGCCTAAGACAACCCATTTCCCTGAAATATTTAAACAAACTAGAAATTATTAAAATCTCGGCGCTGTCCCTAATAATTTGGCCACCCACTGTAAGTACAACGCAACATGTATTTTTATTTAACACTATTTCAATCACAATGAATTATTTTTTTAAACTAAAAAAAATATATTTTTATTCACATAACTAGAAAGAAACTCAATAGCTTGATGAAATTAAAATACTACCTATGTGCGGGCAGCCCTAACGCGTGAGTACGTAGCACGAAGTCGTAGGTACTTAATTCAAGGTTACGGCCGAGTGCAACTACTGATTATCTTTATATTGTGGTATAGCTGCGCGTGTAGTAGTAGTGTACCTACGCACGGGCGTTAGTATGAAGCTTGGATTCTGGTCTCTCTATTCTGTGCCTAAACTGAGGCGTATCATCCGAGTAAAGACGGACAAGTGCACAAGCCAATCATCCGTTTTTTTCATGCCATATCGGACCGTAAAAAATCGGACCGCCGCGCGCCGGACAGTAAAATTCCGTGTAGTGCACAATCGCCCTAACACTGATTTACTTCCGTAGCTTTGTCCGACTTCCGAATTAAATGACGAATGATGAGACTCAACAAGTTTAAACACGAATAAAGAAATATGTTGCGATGTTTAGCTTGTGCGACAACCAAAATTGAACTGTAATATCATATTGACAATAATTATTATTCTATGTTTACAAATCGCTCTGTACATGCAACAATGGCGCCGGCGCACAGTGGTCTGAAAATCGAGCTCCATACTCATAGAAACTTAAAGTCATGAATTAAAAAAATAAAAATTGTAATGGCTCTGGTATACCTCCCTTTACATAATATTAACGTATGGATGGTACAAGTCACAGTACGCGTGAGAAAAAAAAGATTTGTGTTTTTTTTGTATGGGAGAAAACACTAAAAGTACGTTTTTTCGAAACTTAATGGAACTGTTAGGCTGGTGCTCACACGAGCTATAGTCCCATACACGGCGATCAAGATGACATACAATTCATGTACCTTTAGGCACCGCTTCGCACGTAGCAAATTTTCGAAATTTTGATTTTTCGAAATGTGATTTTTCAAATCTTTGCCGTGGTTAAATGATGTTGCCGATCGATTTACTTATATTATAATGAGATTTAGCCTGCTAATGACTTTTATGATGACAATAATTAAAAAAGGTATTGATTGGATAGGTTCTCTTTTTTTAATTTCTTTTTAAATGATTTCGCCATCTATCATGGTCATAAGCTTTGAGTGCTTTACAACATGGTTTCCCATATTAGAAGGCTGCAGTGCATCAATCTCAGCCTCAATCAAAGCCTGTTCTTCCACGATGTTTAACTTGTTTTCGTTTGAAAACTTTAATAGGTCTGCAAAACATGGTGGAAGATGGCTTTGGATTCTCCCATACCTTTTCATCGCCACAAACTAAGCGCAAAGGCACAAAAGAACACATAAAAATACTGGAATCGTCTTCGTCTGCCATAGTTTGCTTATACAAACTTTGCCCAGAAGCACCATCAAAGCCCCACTTGCATAATTATAAGTGTCAACTCTTCGCCATCCAGCGAAGATTCCACACGTAAGAATTTTCCAAGCTTAGCCACAGTTTTGCCCAAAATTGCTTGGAGCTTTACTTTTATCTCTCTTTCCGTGATGTCTGTGGTATCTTTTGGGGGGTAGCAGTCCTCCTTCGCCTCAAGGATGGCAGTATAAGAAGGATACAGTGGTATTCCTTCTTCTTTTGCACAAGATCTTAATGTCATATACTGCCACATCGAAAGCTTCAATGAGGTCAAATGAGCTTCAATGAGCGGAATATATATGCAGTTTTCTTTGTATTTAACAATTTCTTTATCTTGATAGCCTCTTCGGGATGCTCCGATACCAGTTTCATGATATCTGCTACATTCTTGTTTTGTGCTTTCAAACCAGTTGCATGAGCAAGGCTTTCAGTGCTATGCGTTAGGAGCTCTTCCACTCTCCTTCTCTTCTGTAGCACGAATGTTTTTCTCGGCGTTACAACTGATGTTGATGTTTCAACACTGCACGTCTCCGGTGTGCACCCTCATTTACACCAAAGTCAGAACTGGAACATGGTTGCTACTCTAGCGACACTACAGAAGTAGTCATTTTTTCCCTCACGACCTCGGACCATTTGATGTTCTCTTGCAGCCATGTCTCATACTTTTTACATTAAGATCTTGTGCAAAGAAGAAGGAATACCACTGTATCCTTCTTATACTGCCATCCTTGAGGCGAAGGAGGACTGCTACCCCCCAAAAGATACCACAGACATCACGGAAAGAGAGATAAAAGTAAAGCTCCAAGCAATTTTGGGCAAAACTGTGGCTAAGCTTGGAAAATTCTTACGTGTGGAATCTTCGCTGGATGGCGAAGAGTTGACACTTATAATTATGCAAGTGGGGCTTTGATGGTGCTTCTGGGCAAAGTTTGTATAAGCAAACTATGGCAGACGAAGACGATTCCAGTATTTTTATGTGTTCTTTTGTGCCTTTGCGCTTAGTTTGTGGCATGAAAAGGTATGGGAGAATCCAAAGCCATCTTCCACCATGTTTTGCAGACCTATTAAAGTTTTCAAACGAAAACAAGTTAAACATCGTGGAAGAACAGGCTTTGATTGAGGCTGAGATTGATGCACTGCAGCCTTCTAATATGGGAAACCATGTTGTAAAGCACTCAAAGCTTATGACCATGATAGATGGCGAAATCATTTAAAAAGAAATTAAAAAAAAGAGAACCTATCCAATCAATACCTTTTTTAATTATTGTCATCATAAAAGTCATTAGCAGGCTAAATCCCATTATAATATAAGTAAATCGATCGGCAACATCATTTAACCACGGCAAAGATTTGAAAAATCACATTTCGAAAAATCAAAATTTCAAAAATTTGCTACGTGCGAAGCGGTGCCTAAAGGTACATGAATTGTATGTCATCTTGATCGCCGTGTATGGGACTATAGCTCGTGTGAGCACCAGCCTAACAGTTCCATTAAGTTTCGAAAAAACGTACTTTTAGTGTTTTCTCCCATACAAAAAAAACACAAATCTTTTTTTTCTCACGCGTACTGTGACTTGTACCATCCATACGTTAATATTATGTAAAGGGAGGTATACCAGAGCCATTACAATTTTTATTTTTTTAATCCTTTACTTTAAGTTTCTATGAGTATGGAGCTCGATTGCCAGACCACTGTACGGCGGGCGATAAGATGACACATGTGGTCTCGGTCTCGCAATTTTCAAACTAATGTCGATTGTAAAGAGTGCATTTTACAGTGTCATGGGCTGGAATGGGTTACCCTGTTACCGTGTTACAGGGTATTGAAAGGGTAACCTTTTTCGGAACCGGTTTCATGGCACCCGTTCGAGGGTGTAACATGTATCATAGGGTTTTTTTTTAATCGCTTAAAAAAACCCCTTAAAAAACCCTTTCAACGAGTACCCGGCCGGTCCCTGGTATGTTCTGAGATACGTGTACATTTTCTTCAAGCGAGCAGATTCAGTGATCTAGTTTTTTCACCATAGCTTTTTTACTTCAGGTTTAACAATTTATTCACTTTACCATCATGTTTCAACAGTTAAATCAGTTGTTCTTTTTTAAACCGGATCAAATGAACTTTTTAAAAAGATCATTCTTACCACACGCACACCCCTTCTTGGGGGTTGAAACTAACCCCGTAACAAATTACATCAAAATCGGTTCAATGGTTTGGAAGTGTAATAGACAGACGGACAGAGTTACTTTCGCATTTATTTATTTATTTTTTATTTTAGGAAAGCTTACTGACTAATAACAATATAATAACAAAAATATTAAAAGCGTCCACAGATAAATACAAAATTATGATTATGAATTCCTCACAGCATAAGGCATTGCTCAATGTTTGTTCAATAAGTTTAATCGTGATCAAGAAATGGCTGTGCTAAAAGCTTTCTTACTGTGCTCGTATTAGTGCAGAAAAGTAGTAGTGTTATAAATTAGTATGGTAGGTTAACTGAGTTTTTGTTTTGCAGGTGTCCCATAGTGTGGAGCTTCGGGCTCAGGGGTACCGCTGCGTGGTGCTACCGGGAGCGTTTGTGCTGCACACGCCGCACGCGCCGTCGCAGGACATCACTGCCTTCCGCGCAGACCCGCACTATCGCATGTGAGTATACAATGTATAAGTGTACAATATACAATGTATAGTAATACCAGCCTGTTATTGACCCACTGCAGGGCAAAGGCCTTTTTTCATACTGAGAAGGCATGCATATTCAATTAGTTTAACATGAGCAAAGGATTGAGAGAAATAAGTTTACTTTATATTATTATTAATTCATTTATTTCAGATAATAATAATCCGCAACATTAAATTGAAATAAATTTGAACATTAATAAAATATTATAACATCCATAATTCTTTAGTTCGTAACCCCCCGCTGCTCGTGTGAACTCAATAATATTTTAAAAGCACTTTATTCCTATTTCAGCTGCCTAGCCTTATTGAAACAGGAATTTATGAAGGATCTCAAGACAAAATACAACGTTACTTTCGAGGAACCGTCGAAGCCCGACCCCGTATACTTAGCGAAAGCCGGAGAGCAGGATGTAAAATGACTGTTGTAAATATGATATTTATTACATTATTTAAAAGAAAAAAAAAACGAAAAGCAATGCCCCAATAATTGGGTAAGGCTGGGCGCAGACGTCCTGTTTCCTGATCAGGACATACACACACATGGAGATAAACTACGATAACTTGGCGCGCCCCTTCACAATTCAAAACGTTTGAAATTATTTGTGGAAGTATATTTACAAGACTCACAACGCACGTGTGTGTACTGAGACGGCTCTCGAAACAAAAACAAATCACCGTGCACATTTTTGCTTGACAAGCGGCGTCATTAATTACTCATTACTAGCGACCCGCCTCGGCTTCGCACGGGTGCATGTATTATACATATAAACCTTCCTCTTGAATCACTCTATCTATTAAAAAAACCGCATCAAAATCCGTTGCGCAGTTTTAAAGATCTAAGCATATATAGGGACAGACAGACAGAAAAAGCGACTTTGTTTTATACTATGTAGTGATTATTGAAATAGTAATATGGAGAGGCGCGCCATGTTATAGTAGTTTATCTCTACATACATTACACATACATACATTTTTTTACATGTGTGTGTATTTTTTTATGTATGTGTATGTATATACACGCTTCCTGATCCGAAAGCCTGATCAGGAAACCGGACATTTGCGGCCAGCCTATTTGACACTATCAATCAAACCACTAATTACATGACTTAGTTTTTATGACCTGTCACAACGCGATTCTCCCATAGATTTTGTATGGCAATATCGAACTGTGACGTCACTTATTTGTCAACTCAATTGACTTACTATTTATTGATTTCAAAGCCACAAAAAATCTAATTTTACAGTAAATTGAAAATTAATCGGGTTTGTGCTGAAATAGTTTTTTTTTTTAGAAGTTTTGTCTTGAAATTAATGGTTCATAGTGTCAACTACCCAATTTCAGTAGTATTATTGCAATAGATAGATTTTTTAAAGATAACGATATTTATATTGGCTTTTTTGCAACCTCTGTATAAGTTACAGTTAATATTACAGCCGGTAAATTTTTTACATAGTGGTTAAACGGGTACAGAAATAGGGCCTAAAACCTTGTATAAACACGCAGCGTTGAAAAGCCTATAAGGTCCAAGAATTACTAAAACCGCAATTATATTAAGCTGACGCCGCGTGTCGCCACGCGTGGGTAAGCTATCGGTTACATACATTTAGTACTGGATTGATTACATTAGTCCCGTCCCGCGTGGCGTGGAGTAACCGACTAAATGTATGAAACCGATAGCCTTCCCACGCGTGGCGACACGCGGGGCAATTTAAGTATAATCGCAGCTTAAGGCATTAAGTCCACCTTTGTAGTTTTGATGCATAAAGTTTAAATAAATAAATTTAATAAGGTCACCAAATAGCGGAAATTAAAACTTCATTCCTAAAGTACTATTTTAATATTATTTGATTCATTCTTGTAATTCAATTTAGCCCTCGCTTTGTCTTTCGTGATAAAGAAAATATGTATTCAGATTTATTTTGTTTTATATGTTACCACCAACTGGACTTCCACAGTCTCATAATTTTCAAAAACGGACCTCTAATTGATGACCCCTGCTCTTACAGGTTATACACATAAATATGGACTGAATGAGTTGTTGCCTTTATGCTAGTAATACTAGTTCAATGTTTACCAACGTCAAAAGGCACTGTGTTAGAGGGAGTGGGGATAGTACAGAATACTCACATGTTTTGCGTTTTTTTTTTGTCAACAAATATCATCTTTATCTGCGTTTAAATAAGTTCGAAAATAAATAAAATTCCCCGCATACCCCTTTAAACTTTGCTGATCTCGTAGGGTAGTAAAAGTTTATCTATTTTGGACTTTATTTCTACCAACGTAATGTTGATATTTGATTGGCAGTGAAAACGCTGCTCAAGTTTCGCCAGATTTGCGCTGGCCTTTATATGGGAACTGTACATAGATATTATTTAGTTATTTAATGTTAATATTGGACTTAAAAGTGTAGTATCACAAGCCACAGTACCGCCGGATTTGAAAAAAAGAAAATGGTACAAACAAATCATTTGAACGTCATCAAAATGTTGTATTGAATTTTTAAATGCATACCGTACACCGTAACTACTAAGTTTTATTTATAAGAGTATTATTTTATATTTATTTTTTCTTAAATTACCTAGGTACATTTTCTGGTTAGTCCGCGAATTAGCCACATATTTTACGAAAATATTGTTTTATGAACAAATACGTAGTTGAAAACCAGTAAATCTGTCTTACGTTCCATGTTAACATGTACATTCCTTTTGAATTGTATTACTCATAGACCCTTTCACATGCATACGGTTTTTTTTTTTAGGTGGTAAAAATCATCAAATGACTCCTTCCGCCCTGGGTGGGGCGGAAGGGACTGTCAGACTTTTACTGACTAAAAAACCACCCTGTTCCTTCTGTTGCCCTTTACGTTCCGGGGCCACGGTATCCTGTTAAGACGTCCCGCAACCCCGGACATGCATACTTTTAAGTTAAAGTGATTCTTCTGGGTAAGCTCACTCCATCGTACATTTTGTCTCTGTCACCTCTGATCTCAAGGGCGGATCCAGCCTTCAAATCAGGGGGGGGGGGGGTTATATAATAAGGTCTAGTCAGGACAGGCTCCGTTTCGACTACAATAATAATTCTAATTAAAAGAAAACAGTTAGCCCAGGGGGGGGGGGGTCATGACCCCCGTGACCCCCCTGGATCCGCTCTTGTCTGACCTAGACTAAAGTCAAGAGCAAACCCATCTTATACAACGTGTAAAATTAAATGCGCAAAACCTCAGACACCCCAACTGATTTTTAATTAAATTGACCTATTTCAGAGAAAAAAAAAACATTAAAACAAAAGTAAAGGTTTTATGTGCTGATTTAGTTTTACTGGCAATTCTGATCGTTTCTTGCGTCTGCGACGACGCTCTATCGAAGGAGAAGTCGTCACCGGGCCGCTGCGCGCCGGATGGCTTGACCTACTAATAAATAGACGCGGCAACGTTTTTAATGAAGATTTTTTGAAAAATGTGACCTATATTAAAAAGTGGTTCATTTGATTCTGCTCGTTATTCTGATCAAACTATTTTCAGGTTTTGCGCATTTAACGTTACACGTTGTATAAAAAAAGCGGTCGCCTTGCTATGTGAGCCCTCATTGACTGTAGTGTCATACATTACTACTTTACACAGCATGGCGGCCGTCCCGTGACCGTGTGCATGTGAATAGGGGCATAGTATTTTGATAATCCACGCTATACATAAATAGAATACGTAAATGTGCCACTTTTCTTCTAAAATTTAGAAATATGCTGATTAAGATCTACTGATCTCATAATACGAATTTAATGGAATTGTTATCAATTACGTATAGTAAACATTAGCTTCTGCCGCGTCAAAGTTGGTCCCTATCACCATTTTTTTTTTTAGATTCAGTAACTGACTAAAACCCATTCTTGTTCTATAACACCTAGCGGTATAAAATATACTTTACGACCTACCAAATATACATAAAAACCTACCAAATATACATTAAAAAATTTCATTAAAATCGGTCGAGCCGTTTCGGAGGAGTGCAACCACAAACACCGTGACACGAGAGATTTGCATTATCAAAATAATGTCTCTAGTTTTTAGTTAAAAAATCTTATGAACAATTTTTGAGGATAAGCGATTTTTTTTTTCTAAATTATGCAAGTTGGTACACATAAATGCTAAAATTGATTAGACTTGTTAACAGTTTAAAAATAAACTTACCGTTTTTTTTGGAGTTGTCATTTTGTTCAGTGAATGATTGCGGTTTTGCTCGCGTCTTTGATTACTGCTCCGCTCCCGCGGATCTCAGCGTGATGGTTTATAGCCTATAACCTTCCTCGATAAACTGGCTAAATAATCCAGATGATTTTTTTTTATTGGGCCAGTAGTTCCTGAGATTTGTGCAGTTAAACAAACTCTCACTCTATAATGTTAGTATAGATTTTAAGTACATTTTGGCAGCGTAACAAATAACTTTAAGAAGTGAACATGTTTTAATTTAAACGGGTTTATGTATTTTAAATTACGTCGACACTGCCTGGTTGATAAATTAATTATTATAATGTATTATTTTTCGTTTGGCAGCATCAGCCGGGTAAATGCGTAAATAGTCGATACAACAGAATCGTATAAAAAAGATATACAGTATATTGTATAGATAGGTCCTGTAATAGTTTCATTGACATAACAAAACATAACATCACGCCTGTAATCCCCGAAGGGTTAGGCAGAGGTTTGGGTACACCTCTGCCTGCCTGTTATGTTTAAGATTTTATTTGTTCCTTGCAAAACTTATATTTTGAATATAAGTATATAATATTGTTCTTGTTAAGTTCTTGCTATTTAGCCCTCTTCCTTTGTCTTAAGTTTAATTTGCTGTGCCCGACAGGGTCCATAATGATTCTTTACCTTTATACTTATAAGACCACTAATGTACATTATGGAACACAATAAATGTTTGATTTGATTTGATTTGATTTATTATGATGAAAACAATTGTTGTACATTAAGGATTTGATTGTATCGATATTATTTTGCAGTAGATTTTATTATTTACATAGTCATTAGTAGCCATTATTATACTAATTGCAAGGAATAAAAAGATTATATTTTTACTGTCTACTTAATTATTTATATCATATTTAGCCGCATATTATTTGTGATTAGCAAAAAAATTCTTGTTTTTTTTTTTACAAAATGCTTTCACAATTTATGAAAAACTAGCGTACTTCGTCCGTCTAAATGACGGTTTTCTGCGGGACCTTAATTCTTTTTAAGTTACTTGCTATAACACCAGCTACCTGCCAGTGAAAGTCCCGTCAAAATCGGTTCAGCCGTTTCGGAGATATGCCGCAACAAACAGACGGACAGAAAATAAAAAAAAGGTTGTTTGTTATAAGTACCTACTTTGTAAACATTCATATGCATTTAATAATAAGTTTTTTTTAAATACGTTTTATTAAAACAAGCTTTTATATTTGACTTATTTTGGAATTTTGATTACATCCCTATATGACGTATGCATATATGACATTATGCAAAGTAGAATTATGTAGATAATCAAAATTCGAACACAGTCGAACACTGGAATGTACGTCAAAAACTTGTAAAATTTGTTTATGTTCCTATGGCTATTCTTTGGCTTCATCATCAGACCAGTTCTGTGACATCATTATATTGCATTGTCATGCAAATTGTACATTTACGCAAAATTTCAGCTCAATCGAACATCGGGAAGTGGCTCAAATTTAACTTGTAAGATTTGTTTAGCCTCGGACACCGGGACAGATAAAAGTAAATAAAAGCTTATAAAATGCTGTTATTTTGATATTACAAACGGACATTTCAATTTTATTTATTTGTATAGATTATAATTTTACATCTTGATATTAAATAATAGTTCTCTTTAGTATAATTTAATTATTAAACCGTTACCTTTTAAATTATTTTCGCCAAAGATTGTATTATTTTTGAGTATTTTAATTAGATAGGTTAATTAAGTGGTACTTCATATCGTGGTACGTATTTAGCCAAGGCGGCAAATTATTGTATTCATAGTAATATTTTTACCTAATATTTGAATATTGTATAATAATAAATATGTACCTACAAGAAAAGAATGTTTTATTTATTTAAGTTACTTGCTATTGCTCGCGACTTCGTCTGAAATGTCTGTTATCGCGGACTCAGAAGAAGTCGCGGAATAAAAAGCGGCCTATGTCCTTTCGTAGGGTTTAAACTAACCCTGTACCAAATTTCATCAAAATCGGTTCAGTGGTTCAGTCATGAAAGCGTTACAGACAGACAGAGTTTCTTTCGCATCAATAATGTATGGATACTCAGTAATTTATATACTACTAGCTGCTGCTCGCGACTTCATTTCTGGCTTGTTTTTTGGGCTAGTCTCCTTCACAGGTAAACTCAATACAACCCACCAAAGTTTAATGACACTTGGAACACATAAAGGACATACAACATACAAGTTACATCTTTAGCTACTGCTCTGCTCCCGTGGGTGCTAGCGTGGTGTTATATAGCCTATAATATTCTTCATGAATCTGACTGGTTTCAATCTAACTAGTAGTTCTAGAGAATAGAGTTTAAACAAACGAACAAATAAAAACTCTTCCGCTTTATTATATTAGTATAGATTTACGTTGTCGCTGACGAACTTTTCAAACATTTGTAAAGCAATAGTTTATTTGTTAATTCTTTGGATTTATATGTAGAGCAGTGTACTTGCAAGCATGTCTTGTATCTTTTGCCAATTCAATAACTTTCAATGCCAACCATCTTAGACTCTGCATTGGTAAACAAATTATTGCTATTAGGATTCTCTTTAGTAGTCAACAACCAAAGCAATACAATAATCTGGAAATCTAAATCTTGGATGTCCTTCTTCAAATTCGCCACCGCCTTCTTTGCCGTCACCAACGGAGAATTGTCGTTCATAGACGAACCCTTCGATTCTGTTCTCTGCTTTATATTTTCTACTTTCGACGTTAATTCATTAAGTACTTCTTGCCTCTCTGTCACTCCTACACTTACGTCCTTATACTCATTCGTTACTTTGTTTAACTCGTCCAATAACGCACCGTATTCTCGAACCAAAGGCTCGAACTGTTCGTTCAATATGTTCTCCCTGGCTAATATCTTGTCCATAACAGAGCTTATATTACCGTGCAGTTTATTCAGTTGAGAACCAGTCGTTTTGTACCTTTCAAACAGTTCATCTCTGTACGTCCTCATTTGAGAATGTCTTGCTCTCCAATCGCGTCCATCTGCTGAGATTTTCAGCCTTAAAGCTGGTGCTACTCTTTCCAATTCTAGCTTCCAAGCTTCCCAATCATGTACTTTTTTAACCAAGCTGGTTTCTTTTTCTTCTACATTAAACTCTTCGTCGGATTCTCCGGAATATATAGCCATTTCTTCTTCAACTTTGTCCAGGAGTATTTCGGTTTCATCTTCAACTTGATCTATGTCGTCTGCTGCTTCTTCTGGCTCAGGGATGTCTAAAACTGGTTTTTGCCATTCAAACTTCTCTATTGCTAAAGCTTCGTCAGCTAGAACGTTTAATATGTAGCACACTTGTTCACCGTAGCCCTGTTTTAGTTTGTGAGCAGAGAAATCAACAACGATGTCTTTTTCTCTCAGAATGTCGAGGATAGTAGCTGTAATGCTGTTCGGATCATCTTCCTCGTTGGGTTGTTCGAATTCTTTCCCCGTTTTCCTGATAAGCCACGCCGCA
Organism: Hoplodrina blanda; assembly: GCA_949316365.1. Lineage (NCBI taxonomy): Eukaryota > Metazoa > Arthropoda > Insecta > Lepidoptera > Noctuidae > Hoplodrina > Hoplodrina blanda. The sequence goes on from OX438564.1 coordinate 10,742,809, forward strand.
GTGGACGCAAAAACGTAGAATTGCTCACCAGGGTTTGTGCCTGTGATAAAATAGTACCTACTCATCGGTTTCATTTTTATTTGCGAACGTAACTCGGTGTCAATTCTTAGTAAACGCAGTTTGTCCATCAATTTTAGATCCATTTTCCTTTTTTAATACTAAAACAAAGAACGCGCTCACACGCAGTATATTTTACTCACAAATGTTAACATTCATGTCATCAAAGACTACAATATATTATATACCGCATGTCATTTTATTTACGTAGTCAGTATGTCAATGGAATGTTTGTTTGCCTTGTGGTTTCCATGACAACATGGCTAACGTTGCCATACATGAAAAAGTGCGATACGAGCACCTAGGAGGCAAACTTTGTTAACCCGTGCGTGAAATTTTTGTAAAACACTAAGTTATTCATAGCTATTTTATAAACATCATGCATAACATCACGCCTGTAATCCACGAAGGGTTAGGCAGAGGTGTAACCATAACAGTTATTTTATCTTGATTGATAAGGCACAGTCGATAAGAACCTCTTCCTTCTTCCCCCGATACCACGATACTAAAAGCAACACAGACCACCGGCAGTTCGGTTGTCCGTATTGATCTATGCCACGATACGAATAAAAAATCAAACAAAGAATATACTATTTAGCTTTTAATTATTTTTTTAAATGACTTAAAAATACAAACAAATGGACATTATTAAAAGTGAATAACAAGAAAATTAATAATGGCACTATAAAAAAGACAAAGACATAGTGTAGGTACCTATATAAATATTTCTAATAATTTGTATTCATTGTTGTCATGTTATACAAAAAATACAGGTATTGCACCTAAATATTTTATATTTAATTATATCTAAAGTTATTTCAATGGTGGGATTATTCATGGTTCTAAATATTGGTTTTTTTTTTTTTTACATTAGGTGATTAGGTTATATCTTAGTAAAATGTTTCTAGATAACTAAGTACTCAACCAAAATGTCAAAGTTTTCTTATGCAGGGTAATAAAAATCTCACATGTTTTACATCTCCTATAGAGTATTAATTTTATAGATTGAAAAAGCAGTTAACTCTATTTAGTATATAAAATAAACTTAGGTACTATGTTTTTGTATATAGATAATATAAAACTTACAAATGCACTCACAACTACATTCTTAAACTAGTTTATGAATTTAATAAACCATTTTCCAAAAAAGGTCGTTTTGAAAAATAATTTATTTTATTTTTGGTTGACCATAATGCGGCGATAGCAGGTATTTCGAATTTCGAAGTTTCTTTTCACTGGTCCTTTTGCCTTGGTCCTTTTACCTTGGTCCTTTTGCTTTGGTCCTTTTGCTCTATCTATTATTTTCTGCCTTCTTATGGATTCTTCTTAACCTAACCTAATTGATTTCTGTCTCCCCAACATAAGGCCGCGCTTGCCTATTCTGGTCGTAAGGTACTCCATACGGGTACTGTTCTGGAGCATCCTCTACCTTTACCGGTTCTGTTGGCTCAGGAGTGTCTTCTGTCGTATCTTTCTTGTATGGTATACTCTCGTCGTCCGAGTTGACTCTGAGTGATTCTTCAGGGTCCAATGGCCTGGGGAAAGGATTAAACGTTGTTATTTATTATTTTCATAATAGGTCTGCTGGTCGATACTAAAATTTTGCCATACTTTATAGAAGTCATATGGGGGAGTTAGTTATCATTAAAGGAATGTGAATCAAAAGGATTGACGTTCTACATCCTGTATTCTTGCATAATGCCAACTCTTTCTCATACAAGAACAATATATGAGACTTGTTCTTCGGTCTTTCCTGGAAGTAGGTACAGATACCTCCCCTACATCTGTTCCTAATGGGATCAGCTTCATATTGTATTGCAAAGTTCTCCTTGACCTGGTTTTTTTCACCCGCGTTAAGTTACATCTCTGCTCCGCTCCCATGGGTTGTTTCGTGATGTTATATAGCCTATACTATTCGTCATGATTCTGGCTACCATAGATTAACGCGATGAAACAAACGCACAAACAAAATATCTCTTTAGCTTACTCTTAATATTACTTACTTAATAGTCAAGAAGTCATTCTCCTCCTTTTCCTCAGCCTTTCGGCGCAGGAGTAATCTCCACGCGATGCAGATAAGTACGATGACGATGGGTACCATCACCGCGCTGATGATGCCCCAAGTCGAGCCCAGGGTTCGGGAGGAGTACTCCTGTCTGCCTGTGTGTTTGAAAAGTTGTGTTATTTTTATGCTATTTAAGAAGAGACAAATACGTGTTTTGGTACGGGATTCATTTCTTATTGCTGTTATGAGCCGAAGACACCGAGGTTTAAGAACGGTTAGAAACTGTGATGACTAATCCGAGATGGCTACCAAACACGCTGATTAAAAGAATTTTGACTGTACATTTAGGCGCTCATCATTACCTACATTTGTACAATATGACAAAACTAGCTTGTGCCTATGACTTCGTCCGCGTCAAAGTTGATATATAGAAAGTAACCATGTGCTATTCTAGTCTATAATCTATTTCTGTGCCTTTCATCCAGAATCATTTAGCTATTCTGGCATGATTGAGTAACAAACATTCATCCTCCCAAAACGCAATTATAATACTCGTAGTAGTAAGATAGTGAACTACAATCTTTTACTGTACTGGGTTTTACAGCTAATTCCATAAAGTTGACGAAATATTTTTGCCACAAAGTGTTAATGCAGTAGAAAAGTGATAAAAATACTTTTTATCAACAACCATTTTGTTTTTCAACGAAAAACAAAAACGTAGGCCCTTATAACGCAATTTATCAACAAACAGAGATACGTTATCAGCCATCGCAAAGCCCTAAAGATAGCACCGATACCACGCTATAATGCAAATAAAAAAATAAATGATAAACATACCTGTTCATATGACCTGGTTTTTTTATGTACACTAGATAAGAAAGCAAGCAATAACCATGGACATTTAGGAAGGAGAAAAATAATAACTCATCACAATTCAGAGAAAATTTCTATTCATCATCTTTATCAACGTCATTCCTTGCTTTCTTACCTAAAACAACATCGCGAGGAAGTTATTCTACCGTTATGGGAACAGAAATTTCCTCTTCATGTGACTGCGCAGTTAGATTTAAAATAAGTTTATTCAAAATTAATAGAATTTACAAACATTCAACAACGATGGGAAACTCACGAAAGTCCACTAAAATCTAATTTTAAAGTAAATATTTAGTGCAAAATACTAATTTAATACTTAATGTGCCACTTATATATAGTATCCTATTCTTAATAACTTAATACTTATGCTACTCCTGAAAATGTCATTCTTATATGGGCAGTGAATATTATTGTTCCCTGTTCCCTTGTTTTCTATTTCTAAGTTTTTCAGACCATAGTAGAGCGAGGGCTCATTGTAGGTACTTCAATGTTAGGTGGGTCTATTAGAGTCTCCATAGATTTACCCTTTTGTGGTGGCATAGTAAATGTTTGAATAGAATCTGCTGGAGCACTCTTCGGGGGATCTGGCAAGCCAGGGTTATTGAATGTGTTCCTAGGACTATTGTCTGAGGTAGGACTTATCGGTGGGGAGTATATCTCGGAATAAGTCGGAGAATACGTGGAAGGAATAGGACTATATTGACCTTCGTACTTCGGAGCGTACGGGTCCTCGGAATCCTTTGTGGAATACCCCGAGTCACTGGGCAACGCTCTGCGACCTAATTGACGTGGTCTGCTTACGTATTCTATATCTTTTGCGGGTCGAGTTAAAGTTGAATCTCGATTAGATTCAGTGTCAGAAGGAGAGGTTATAGATAGCAAGTCCTCTTCGGACAGATCCCAGAGTTTTTCAGGGAATTCTACATCGGGAGCGTTCGGGATAGGTTCGTTAGTTCGGTATGTCTTGTCATAAGCCCTACGCTTCTTAGGATTAGACTTGTCAGATTTGTTAGAGTCGCTCTTGTTTGAATCTGGGTATCCTATTCCTGAACTGTCGCCATCTGTGGGCATAGGTGGGGGCGGTGGGGCAGCTCTAGTAATAGGAGCGGACCTAGCCAACGGTGCCTCCTCAGTAGGAGTATCAGGTAACTTAGGTTTACTATCAGAGTTCGTGCTACGTAAAGTGGAAGATTTCATTGTATCCGTGAGGTTTCCCATTGATGCCGTTCTTAGGTTGAGCCTGGAGGCTGATTTTGAGCGCGGTAAGTCTTCGAATCGGAATCCCTCTTTGCCTTCGGACCTGGGTTTGTACCAGCACCAGAACCAGAGGAGGCAGATCAACAGGCCTAACGGTAGAATAACTGCCAGTATGATGCCCCACGTCAGAAACAGATTGCGTTGAGAGTACTCTTGGTTACCTGGATATTATAAAACGTTGTGTCAATGCACTGAATTCTTTTAACGAAGATACGTTATGGACTGACTTTTGCAAAATCCGATATCTTTGATCAGAGGGATAATAAATACATATGCAGTTGGTCTAGTAGGCACTGTACAAAATCAAAAGTTATTTTTTGAAAAAGTATAAGTAGAGTTATCAGACTTGGAAAATCGGCGGTTAGTGTATTAACAATAAAATTGTGTTTG